>CM075652.1:71587500-72837500 GCA_037953625.1 Crotalaria pallida | reverse complement strand
GAAGAGGAATAATTAAGAAGAAAACTAACAAATGAACTAGAGTCATGAATTCCTGAACTAAGTGGAAATATTTATATGCTTGCTAAGTGAATTTAATCATATTCTGTTACTGTATGAATGCTTATGAGTTATGATAATTGTTGCTCATGTTTGTACATTTAAACCTGTCAGTAGACCGAGCGCGAGAGGCCGAGATGGGTTATGGGGAATGTTGTTAACTGCTGGAGGGAGAAACTATATTAGTTAACGAATTAAATAATGAGAGGACGAGCGAACCAGGTAAACAAGAGGGTTGAGCCGAGAGGAGCTGAATAATGAATGTTATAAAGGATAAAAGAGTAATTAAAGAGAAATGGTTGTGTGAGCGGGTCATAGAAGACGCGTACTGGGTGCGTGCATTGATTACGTCAGACGCATACTGGGTATGTGCAGTTGTAAGACGGGTTCTGGGTACTCGGCGCCATGACTCACACAAGGTTCCGAGCAACGGAATCGGTGGGATGTGCTCCTGGTCATAGAAGACGCGTACTGGGTGCATGCATTGGTCGCGTAAGATGTCGAGATGCGCAGCTGTAAGACGAGTACTGGGTGCTCGCAGCTATGGACACTCCTTAACTCCATAGAAGAAATCGGTGGTAGTGCTCCTGACCATGGAAGACGCGTACTGGGTGCGTGCCTTGATCGCGTAAGACGCCGAGATGCGCGGCTGTAAGACGGGTACTGGGTACTCGCAGTTATGGACACTCCGGAATCCGACCCTAAATGGTGTAAGACATGCACTGGGTGTATGCGATCGAGAAGAGTAAAAGATTGAAAGATATGTAAAAGATGAATGATAAGACAAGAGACTGAGCGAGGAAATCAGATACCAAGAAAGGGAATAGAGACCGAGTAATCAAGGAGAGGAATTGAGGAAAGAATGTAAGGGTAAATAATCGGCGATGTAGGAGTAAAAATGGTTGGTAAAGTATACAGTGGAAAACTAACATGTACCGAGTAGAATGAGGCTGTTTGTATGTGATATGTCATCTGATTGAATATCTGTTAATATGCTAATTGCTTATTTGTGTTTGGCTTGGTAGTTCGGTATGTCAAATTAGAAACTACTTACTTAAGTTCTGTGTAATGTTCATCTCCTTACCATTTTTACGGTACTGAGTCCGAGCAGACGCAGTCCCCGGCCGAGCAGGTTCCCTCTCCCTCACAGGGAGAGTAGGTCTATAGAGTCATTGACTTAGGTCTCGGCCATTTGGCCGAGCGGAAACACTGTTTTTGGGGTCTCATATTTTGTGTAACCAGAAGTTGTAACTATGTTGTTCTACTTTTTTTATATTTTGTACAAACTATCTTCCGCTGGATCTCTGTCTACCATATTAAATGAATTATTATGCCGTATTTCAAAAGAAAATTTTAAGTCCTAATTTCGGTTTTAGGGTAAAGATTAATTAGGGTGTTACATTATTAATTGTAGGAAAAATTTGAGTAAGTTTTATGAGGTTTAAAGTTGTTTTTCAAGAATTTTTAATATGTTGTCCAAAAGGTCCAGCATTTAAACAATTAGGTAATGTGAATTGTAATCGTGATTTTTATAAGATTTTGATGTGATTGAAGTTTTAAAAAAGGTTTGGAAAATTTTTGAATTTGAATTTTTATGTTTAAAGTGTGTATCTTTGTTAACGTATATATAAGGTTTAAAATATTTTATTTCATATAGAGTAGAATAGCATAATTAAATTAGTTATTTTTAACATAGACATATCGTGAATCAAGGAAAAAAGGAATCAACGACGTAAGCGAATTGGTAGATTGACTGTTGTCGGACAAGTTGGAGGCATCCGCAAACCCTTAAGGTGAGAGAGAAGCTTTTCTAAGACACTGGTATTTAGGTTATATATTTTAGGACGTTCCTGATCTCTCAAAGGTCGGAATTTAGTGATCTAAATAGTTAGTAGTTGGACCACAAATTGTAAGTGTGTGAATGACCACTCATAGGAAAATACTAATATCACTTGATGTTATATGATGCTTGTATGTATGCAAAATTTTGTTATGCCTTATTGATATGATATTCTGTTTTACAGTATGTGTCTGTTATATTAATCTGCCTGGTTGTAATTTTTGTTAATATCATTGAAAGACTTCAGAGTTTGCGATTGATTAAGGGAACTTTGTCGAGAGAAAAAATGTTTTTGGGAAAAGAATTTCTTTTTGATGGCATGATCTTAATCTTGGAATAATTGATATTATAAGAGTTTTTGGAATTATATAAGGTACAAGAAAGATAATGTTGACCCCCTAATGGGCATAAGTCCTTATGTAGTAAGACATGGTTCATAAAACATTTATATGATTTTGAGAATTTTGAATCGTACAGTGATGATGGTTAGAGCATGGATAAATAGACTTTCCCCTGCACGGTCTGTTAGACCTGCCTTTGTGATTAAAGTTTTGGACTCCACTGTATGGGGAAATGATGATGTTAATGGAATTTTAAGAGTTTAATTAAAGGTCGAGTCCCGTTAGAAGCGAGATTAAGAATGGGTCAACCAAACCCTTTTCTTGAAAACTTAAAAGACTTTCCTAACCCCGCGAGTTGAGACTGGAGTAGTGGAGAGGAAAGACACTTTGAGTTACCTACGAGTGCTCAAATGAGTGATTGTGATAGGGGAGGGCAAGGACGGTCAAACGTCAAGAATCCTTGGGTGCTTCTCTATGCGGGACGAGTCTATATATGGTCGGGGATTAATACCCTGTGGGTCGTAGCGTGTGCCGCACTCGAGACTAGAGAAGTATTGTCGCCCCCTTGAGCAAATTGTGAACGGTGAGATGGAACCTGAACGAGGCTAGATGTTCGATGTGTATGGGCCCTTGTGAAATGATGATTTATGTGATATTAAGTTTTGGCTGGCCACGTGTGGTGGTTGCAGCATTTGTTTTTCTAACTTTGAGGCCTGCGTGGTTAAGATTCTTGTACGTCCCATTTTGCTTTCCGATTTAGGTTTTGGGAGGATGTTGGAGGAGATGTAGTCGTGTTTGCTGACTAAACTTATCACTCCAATGATATTTCTCCCCACATCATTGTCATATGTGTTAACGTGAAATTTTGATTAAAAGATTATCAATGATAAGAATACTCCTCATATGTTTAAGCTTTTTGGAGTCGTGGATAAGAGTTCGACAATTATAAGAATTTTCTATATGAGATTAATTATGGAAAGAAATGACTAATTATTGCTAAATGCGTGTGTTGCTCATAATGTAACATCTCAAACTTTATTTATATTGTAATTTATGTTGCGATGGTCTTAGGGTAGAAGAAATGAGAGCATATGTGAGAAACTTAGCCAAATTAGCATGCAACCGTAAGTTTAAAACATAGGAACTTAGGAAATTAGAATAACAAGATTGGTAGCTTAAAACATAAATTCCACCGTTGGATGTGAAGTAGGATATGTGAGGAAGCTTGCCTTAAAATTTGAGGAAGATCCAACGGGTAACGAAGAAGTTATGGCCATTCAAAGTCTGGGTACTGCAAAACTGAACAGCTTAATCGATTAAACTGCAGCTTAATCGATTAAACTGCAGCTTAATCGATTAAGGTCAGAAAATGAAAAATGGCATAATCAATTAATAATCGATTAAAAGCTGTAGATGCTGAAAAAAAAAATAAAGGTGCGTCCACCTCTTAGTTCTTGAGAAACTCGAATTCTCTCTCTCCTAGGGCACCAAATCTTCCATTTTCATCAATCAATCCTCAAGAGGATCACTCCAAGTCCATCCCCAAGTCCTTCCTTGTTGCTCCAAGTAACTGATTGTTGATTTTATTCCTCTCTTTCTCTCCCTAGAATTCAAATTTCTCTCTCTCCCTCTTCCTCCCTTGAAGCTTTAGTCAACAACCTTGAGGAACTTGATGGGTCATGAATTTCCTCAAGATTCTTGGGCAAAGTTTGATATTTTGTTCCTTTATTTTATTGATTTTAGGTTCCTCCCTCTCTTTTGAATTGTGGCTCTTTCTCAAGTGAGTTCCAAGCACAAATTCTCTCTCTATCTCTAAGAGCTTGAGGTAAGGAGTGGGTTATAGTGAGTATTATCTTACTCTGGGGTTTAGTTTACAATATGTATATAATGGGTGCTAAGAGTTATGTGTTAGTTTAGGTGGTTATACCATAGGGTAGTTAATAATTAGAGCATGTGACATAGGGAAAATAATTAGATGATGATAAGCTTCATTTTAATATTTGGTAGATAAACTTGTGACTTGGTGATGATTATAATTTAAAGTGCTTATTTTGCTAAATGTATGAGATATGATTTTATTTTAAAAACCAAGGCAAAGAATGGAAATTAAGGATAATGGTGACGGTATTAATAAAGTTGTTTAATAGATGCTAATTAACTTATGAGATATGTTTGTGATTAGTTGATGATGCAAATGTGTAATGTGGTGTTTAATTTGGAGTAATTTACTTGATAAGAAATTAAGTGGTTTTTCTGGAAAATGAAATGATTAATATGAGTAAGAGGAAAGGTTAATAAAGAAAAATGAGAATGAAAATATACCCGGACGCAGTAAGACGTGAGTGCACAGGAGTGCAGACGCAGTAGGTCGTGACCAGGGGAGAATGAAAAATATACCCGGACGCAGTAAGACGTGAGTGCACAGGAGTGCAGGCGCAGTAGGTCGTGACCAGGGGAGAATGAAAAATATACCCGGACGCAGTAAGACGTGAGTGCACAGGAGTGCAGACGCAGTAGGTCGTGACCAGGGGAGAATGAAAAATATACCCGGACGCAGTAAGACGTGAGTGCACAGGGGTGCAGGCGCAGTAGGTCGTGACCAGGGGAGAATGAAAAATATACCCGGACGTAGTAAGACGTGAGTGCACAGGAGTGCAGACGCAGTAGGTCGTGACCAGGGGAGAATGAAAAATATACCCGGACGCAGTAAGACGTGAGTGCACAGGAGTGCAGACGCAGTCGGTCGTGACCAGGGACAGATTGAAAAGAATTATGAATATGATTAAAGTGTAAGGAATAAAAGACTTTATGAAAATGATGTATAGGAATGAATAGGCAAGATTGACTTGAGAAACCAATGGAATACTTTGATAATGAATTGTGATTTCTTGAGCTTTATTATATTGTTAAATGTGTATGGCTTGGTATAGCATTATGTCGTAATTGGAAACTGCTTCCCCATTTTATGTGTAATACTCACTCCTTACTATTTCCACAGGTACCGAGGCTGAGTTTACACATGACCAGGCCGAGCAGGAGTACTCTCACTCACAGGGAGAGTAGGGTTGGGTTTAGATGCATTCTTTTGACCTAAGCCTCTATGTTATTTGATGTATATGTGCAGTATATGCTCTTTTGTGAGAGGCTTAGGATAGTTTATTTGGTGCATTTGCTTATGATTCATTTTTGGGCATAGTTGCGGATATGGTCTCTTGTTTTGCATACTTAGCACTGTTGCTGGCACTCTGACACACTGACGTTGATTGTTTTACACTTGAGCCCATGGGGCAACTATGTGATGCACTTATATCTATATTTGAGACCTGCTGGCTACTGCTGATATTAAATAATGTGTTTATCAGGTTGAAGATTTTGAAATGTTCGAAAAACAGACGAAACTCCGTCCGTTTGACGGTTGATTTTCAGGAATTAAAAATGAATTTTTAAATCCGTATTTTTGATATAAAGGAAATTAAGGGTAAATATTATAGGTTGTTACATTTATGGTATCAGAGCAGTTTCCCTCGGCCATTGGAGTTATGAGTTACTCCACTGATTACTCACCAAGCGAGTAATCGATAATTATAGTTTAAAGTCTAGAATATATTGATAGGATGTTTGTACTACTAATCATGCTATTAAGCATTAACTGTTGGACTTATGCATGATTAAACAGAATGGCTGGTAGGTGGATCGATAATGATGGGATCCGCGCTATTCTGGAACAACTGGTACAACTGCAACAGAATCAGGGGAATAACATAGCAGTAACAGCTGCAGCAGCAACAGCCACAGCAGCAACAATGAATCCTCAGCCACCAGCTCCAGTTGCTATCGATTGGTTGGCACGATTCAGAAAGAATGATCCGATGAAGTTCGAAGAAGGGTTCAATCCCGATGGGGCACAACTGTGGTTGCAGGAGATTGAAAAGATCCTGAATACCATGGCACCACCGGAGGAACAAAAGGTTCTGCTAGCACAATACATGTTGACTAGTGAAGCAGAACACTGGTGGCAACAGATGCGGAGGGGCTTAGAGGCGAGCAACTAGGCGATCACCTGGGAGTTGTTCAAGGACCGTTTTCTCGGCAAATACTTTCCTGAGGATGTTCGTAGAGAGAAGGAGATAGCCTTTCTGCAGCTTGTGCAGGGGAACTTGAGCGTTGGGGAGTATGCTTCTAGGTTTGAGGACTTGATCCGATATGCAGGGAGTTACAGGGATGCTGATGAAAGGACCAAGTGCATCAAGTTTGAGACCGGACTTCGTTCTGAAATCAAGGTGGCTTTTGAGTATCAGAACATCGCCAATCTATCTCAATTGATCAACATGACTAGTACTTATGAAAAGAGTCGGAAACAACGAGCAGCTGAGAAAAGAAGCAAAAGTGTACAGAAAGCTGGAGGTCCTATTAGGGGCAAGAGTTCGGTGCAGCGACCAGGTCCTTACTCCCAGCCTAGCACAGGCCCAGCAATGAGTACCTATGGTCCTATTCCGACTTGTCCACATTGTGGTAAGCAGCATAGGGGAGATTGTTGGAGGCTGGACCCGAGCAAGGGTGGGATAGTCTGTTACAGGTGCGGTCAGCCGGGTCACATTGCGATGAATTGTCCCAGAAATGTAGTGAAGAAAGAGGTGAATGTGGCCAAGGTACAGAAAGCTGGTGACAATCGGGTAACTCAGAAGGGAAAGGTGTATACCCTGGATGGCGAGGAACTTACAGAGGCCGATGAGCTGATTCGAGGTATTGTCCATATAAATGATGTTGCATGTGGCATTCTTTTTGATTGTGGAGCTACACACTCATTTATTTCTGTCAATTGCATGAAAAGATTAAAGTTATCTGCTATTGAGATGCCTTTTAAATTGTCTGTGTCTACCCCTACAAATTCAGCAGTGGTTACATCTTTGATGTGCTTGGATTGCCCTCTTCGAGTATTAGAGCGGAATTCAAAGTAAACTTGATATGTTTGCCCTTAACCAAGCTGGATATCATTCTAGGCATGGACTGGATGTCCCAGAACCGTGTCCTTCTTGATTGTAGCCAGAAGTCAGTAATTTTCTGTCAAGTTTCAGTGTCGGCATTAAATGATGAGGAAGCATCAGATATCAGTAGACTCCCAGTGGTTTGTGAGTTTCTGGATGTTTTTCCAGCTGACATTCCCGGATTACCTCCATCCAGAGAAGTAGAATTTGGCATTGATCTGATGCCTGGTGCCGGCCCGGTATCTAAAGCGCCTTACCGAATGGCCCTTCCAGAGTTGGAGGAATTGAAGAAGCAGTTGGAGGAGCTTTTGGCTAAGGGGTTCATAAGGCCAAGTGTTTCTCCGTGGGGAGCTCCTATTCTTTTTGTTAAAAAGAAGGATGGGAGTGTTCGCATGTGCACTGATTACCGTCAGTTGAATGCGGTGACGGTGAAGAATAAATACCCGCTCCCACGCATTGATGATTTGTTGGATCAGCTTAGGGGAGCTGCAGTTTTCTCAAAAATTGACCTTCGATCTGGATATCATCAAATCCGTATCCGAGAGGAGGACATTCCTAAAACTGCTTTTAGATCTCGATATGGGCATTTTGAATATGTGGTGATGCCTTTCGGTCTCACGAATGCACCTGCCATCTTCATGGACTACATGAACAGGATCTTCAGGCCGTACTTAGACTCATTTGTCATTGTGTTCATTGATGACATTCTTATCTATTCCAAAAGCCAGAAGGAGCATGAGGAGCATTTGAGAACGGTGCTCCAAGTTCTCAAAGACAAGCATCTTTATGCCAAGTTTTCCAACTGTAGTTTTTGGTTGAATGAAGTGCATTTTCTAGGGCATGTGATTTATGAGAAGGGTGTGGCTGTTGACCCTTCTAAGGTGGAAGCGGTGCTTAAGTGGGAGAGACCCAAGTCCATCACTGAGATCAGAAGCTTCCTTGGTATGGCTGGGTATTATAGGAGGTTCATTGAGGGGTTCTCTAAACTAGCCCTTCCTTTGACCACTCTTACGCGGAAAGGTGTTCCGTTTGAATGGTCCCCAGAATGTGAAGAGAGCTTCCAAGAGTTGAAGAGGCGATTGACTAGTTCTCCAGTGTTGATCTTGCCGGATCCGACTCAATCCTTTGTAGTGTATTGTGATGCTTCAAAACAAGGGTTGGGTTGTGTGCTGATGCAGCAAGGACAAGTCATAGCCTATGCATCCAGACAGTTGAGGCAGCATGAGCAGAACTATCGCACTCATGATCTTGAGTTGGCGATAGTAGTTTTTGCTTTGAAAATCTGGAGGCATTATCTATATGGCTCAAAGTTTGAAGTCTTTAGCGATCATAAAAGCCTTCGCTATCTCTTCGATCAAAAGGAGTTGAATATGAGACAGAGGAGGTGGACGGAGTTTCTGAAGGACTATGATTTCGATCTCCAGTATCATCCAGGCAAAGCAAATGTAGTGGTTGATGCATTAAGTCGCAAGACTTTGCATGTCAGCAATTTGATGGTGAAGGAGATGCAGTTAATCCAAGAGTTCAGTGACCTCAATTTGAACATGCAAGTGAAAGAGAAGAGCATTGTTCTAGAAATGTTGCAGGTTACTAATGACTTGATGGGTCTTATTAGAGAAAGACAAGCTGATGATGCAGAATTACAGAAGTTATTGGAAGGGGCATCGGGAAATGAAGAGCCCGAATTTGTAAAGAGTTCAGATGGCATTATCCGATTTAGGGGTCGGATATGTGTTCCCATGGACTTCGAGATCAGAAGGGATATTATGTGGGAAGCACATCGGACCAAAATGAATTTCCATCCGGGTGCAACAAAAATGTACCAAGATCTGAAAAGGATTTATTGGTGGCCAAAGTTGAAAACTGATGTAGCAGATCATGTATCTCATTGCCTTACTTGCCAGAAAGTTAAGATTGAGCATCAAAAGCCTGGTGGTCCGTTGCGATCACTTGAGGTCCCGGAGTGGAAATGGGATAGCATAGCTATGGACTTTGTAACGGGTCTACCTAGGACGGCTGCAGGATGTGATGCAGTTTGGGTGGTTGTGGACCGTCTCAACAAAGTGTGCTCATTTCATTCCGATTCACAAGAAGTACACTCTGGAGAAGTTGACTCAGTTGTATATCAGGGACATAGTCAAGTTGCATGGTGTTCCTACCAGTATTGCATCCGATCGTGATCCGAGATTTCTGTCTAGATTTTGGCAGAGTCTTCAGGAGGCATTGGGTACTAAGCTGAAATTTAGTACGGCTTACCATCCGCAGACAGACGGACAATCTGAGCGTACTATCCAGACACTGGAGGACTTGTTGAGAGCATGTGTTCTGGAGCAGACTGGTAGTTGGGAGCAGTTACTGCCGTTGATGGAGTTTACTTATAATAACAGTTTTCACTCCAGTATTGGCATGGCACCATTTGAGGCTCTCTATGGCAAGAAGTGTAGGACGCCTCTGTGTTGGTTCCAAATAGGAGAGAATTTGTTGACAGGTCCTGATATTGTGAAAGAAACAACTGAGAGGATCACCATGATCAAGAACAAGATGAAAACTTCCCAGGATCGCCAGAAGAATTATGCTGACAGGCGAAGGAGACCCTTGGAGTTTGATGTTGGGGATCATGTGTTTCTGAGGGTGTCCCCGATCACAGGGATTGGTAGAGCCATTAGGTCCAAGAAGCTAACTCCTCGGTTTGTTGGACCTTATGAGATCTTGAAGAAGGTTGGTCCGGTAGCCTACAGGATTGCTATGCCCCCTCACTTAGATAGGCTTCATGATGTATTCCATGTTTCCCAACTAAGGAAGTACATTCATGATCCTTCTCATGTGGTCACACTGGACGATTTGCCTTTGAAGGGGAATTTGACTTTTGAAGTGTTTCCAGTGAGGATTGAAGACAGGCAAGTGAGACAATTAAGAGGCAAGGAGATCAGCTTGGTAAAAGTCATTTGGAGCAGGAACAATGTGGAGGAGGCTACTTGGGAGCTAGAAAGCAAGATCAGACAATCTCATCCACACTTGTTCGAGGACAACTGAATTTCTAGGACGAAATTCGGGTAAGTGGGAGAGAATTGTAACATCCCAAACTTTATTTATATTGTAATTTATGTTGCGATGGTCTTAGGGTAGAAGAAATGAGAGCATAAGTGAGAAACTTAGCCAAATTAGCATGCAACCGTAAGTTTAAAACATAGGAATTTAGGAAATTAGAATAACAAGATTGGTAGCTTAAAACATAAATTCCACCGTTGGATGTGAAGTAGGATATGTGAGGAAGCTTGCCTTAAAATTTGAGGAAGATCCAACGGGTAATGAAGAAGTTATGGCCATTCAAAGTCTGGGTACTGCAAAACTGAAGAGCTTAATCGATTAAACTGCAGCTTAATCGATTAAACTGCAGCTTAATCGATTAAGGTCAGAAAATGAAAAATGGCATAATCGATTAATAATCGATTAAAAGCTGTAGATGCTGAAAAAAATAAAGGTGCGTCCACCTCTTAGTTCTTGAGAAACTCGAATTCTCTCTCTCCTAGGGCACCAAATCTTCCATTTTCATCAATCAATCCTCAAGAGGATCACTCCAAGTCCATCCCCAAGTCCTTCCTTGTTGCTCCAAGTAAGTGAATGTTGATTTTATTCCTCTCTTTCTCTCCCTAGAATTCAAATTTCTCTCTCTCCCTCTTCCTCCCTTGAAGCTTTAGTCAACAACCTTGAGGAACTTGATGGGTCACGAATTTCCTCAAGATTTTTGGGCAAAGTTTGATATTTTGTTCCTTTATTTTATTGATTTTAGGTTCCTCCCTCTCTTTTGAATTGTGGCTCTTTCTCAAGTGAGTTCCAAGCACAAATTCTCTCTTTATCTCTAAGAGCTTGAGGTAAGGAGTGGGTTATAGTGAGTATTACCTTACTCTGGGGTTTAGTTTACAATATGTATATAATGGGTGCTAAGAGTTATGTGTTAGTTTAGGTGGTTATACCATAGGGTAGTTAATAATTAGAGCATGTGACATAGGGAAAATAATTAGATGATGATAAGCTTCAAATATTTGGTATATAAACTTGTGACTTGGTGATGATTATAATTTAAAGTGCTTATTTTGCTAAATGTATGAGATATGATTTTATTTTAAAAACCAAGGCAAAGAATGGAAATTAAGGATAATGGTGACGGTATTAATAAAGTTGTTTAATAGATGCTAATTAACTTATGAGATATGTTTGTGATTAGTTGATGATGCAAATGTGTAATGTGGTGTTTAATTTGGAGTAATTTACTTGATAAGAAATTAAGTGGTTTTTCTGGAAAATGAAATGATTAATATGAGTAAGAGGAAAGGTTAATAAAGAAAAATGAGAATGAAAAATATACCCGGACGCAGTAAGACGTGAGTGCACAGGAGTGCAGACGCAGTAGGTCGTGACCAGGGGAGAATGAAAAATATACCCGGACAAGTAAGACGTGAGTGCACAGGAGTGCAGACGCAGTAGGTCGTGACCAGGGGAGAATGAAAAATATACCCGGACGCAGTAAGACGTGAGTGCACAGGAGTGCAGACGCAGTGGGTCGTGACCAGGGACAGATTGAAAAGAATTATGAATATGATTAAAGTGTAAGGAATAAAAGACTTTATGAAAATGATGTATAGGAATGAATAGGCAAGATTGACTTGAGAAACCAATGGAATACTTTGATAATGAATTGTGATTTCTTGAGCTTTATTATATTGTTATTGAATTGTTAAATGTGTATGGCTTGGTATAGCATTATGTCGTAATTGGAAACTGCTTCCCCATTTTATGTGTAATACTCACTCCTTACTATTTCCACAGGTACCGAGGCTGAGTTTACACATGACCAGGCCGAGCAGGAGTACTCTTCCTCATAGGGAGAGTAGGGTTGGGTTTAGATGCATTCTTTTGACCTAAGCCTCTATGTTATTTGATGTATATGTGCAGTATATGCTCTTTTGTGAGAGGCTTAGGATAGTTTATTTGGTGCATTTGCTTATGATTCATTTTTGGGCATAGTTGCGGATATGGTCTCTTGTTTTGCATACTTAGCACTGTTGCTGGCACTCTGACACACTGACGTTGATTGTTTTACACTTGAGCCCATGGGGCAACTATGTGATGCACTTATATCTATATTTGAGCCCTGTTGACTACTGCTGATATTAAATAATGTGTTTATCAGGTTGAAGATTTTGAAATGTCCGAAAAACAGACGAAACTCCGTCCGTTTGACGGTTGATTTTCAGGAATTAAAAATGAATTTTTAAATCCGTATTTTTGATATAAAGGAAATTAAGGGTAAATATTATAGGTTGTTACACATAAGCTTTGTCATAATGAGAAGATTTATAAGTTGTTGTGCCGTGGAATAAGGATGATGATGATAATAATGTTGTATGTTTAATTATATGTTTGTTTATTTATGATTTGCATGATGTTTTAATATACTGTCTATTGTAAGTTCACACTGTCGTCGTTAACCCCGATCGAATTGCTTACTCTCTCGTGGTTTCCTATTTTTGCCGACGTTCGTACCTCAAATTCTAGATGACGGATCAAGTGAAGTTTATCATATAAATCTATCAAGAGGGAGATTGGGAAGTCAACTGCAGCAAATGGGTATGGAGAGGCGGTGTGCACGTGGAGATTATAGATCTCGAGCAGCTATACATAATCTTAATTTCGTAAGGCCATCTTTAGCAGCTATACATATCACTTTCAGCATGCAATCAAGTAATCAAGTTAACATATTAATCATTCATATGTCAAGTTCCAACCATAATTTCAATCACATATAATTACTTCCAATTTCATTAGTTCACTTTATGTCTTTAACATAACAACAACCATGGATTGCCTTGATCTCCATATCAAGCAATCTTGTCATGGCTTCAAATTCATTATTCAACCCTATGGAAGCTCACAATAATAACCTACAATTACCAATTATTATCCTAGTGATATGAATGAAATCTCCCATAACCGTCTCGCGCTCAGGCGCGCGAGCCTCGCGCCCAGGCGCGCGACTTGCATCAGACCTGAACCATAGTCACGCTCGCGCTCAGGCGAGGAGGGCCGCGCTCGGGCGCAAATCTTTTTTAAAGCCATGGATGGGGAGGGTCGAAACCACATTCCCTCCCCTCCTCCATAGATTCTGATCTTCTCTCTCCCTCCTTCCTCCACCACTCTCTCCTTCGGCCTCTGCCGGTGCCGCCGCCACCTTGGCCCTTGCCTCCTCTCCACAGATCCGTCTCTCCCTCTCTTCTCTCTAGTGGTCCCTTTTTTTCTCTCTCTCCCTCCTAGTTCCTCCCTCTCCTCCTTCCTTCCCGGGCCGCTACTCGCGCCACCCACCACCACCTATGGGCTTCGCTACCGCTGCCACTGCGCGCGAAACGCGCGTCCTCCCTCCCCAGTCGCGAATCGTGACGCTCTTCTCACCGGGGTCGTGATTTTTGGTTCCTCCGCCTCTGTCCCTTGCTGCCGCCGCCATGGGAGCCTCCGCCGCCGCTGTTCACGTCGGAGCCACCTCCACCTCGGGCCACCGCCACCTTTTCCCTCTCCTGGTTCGTGGTGCTGTTGCTATGGACGTCGGGGTCGCCGCCTCGGGTCGGGTTTGTGGGTTGTGTAACGGTTCGACCATGAACCGAACCGGGTCGAAACGGATGTGGGTTTTTTCTGAACCGGGGTTTGTTGCTGCTGCTGGTTGGGTTCATCCGAGTCGGGCCGGTACGGATGCTTGGATTGGGATCGAATGGACCGTTGCCGAATCGGGAGCTCTCTGCATGTCTTCAAATTGGTTCTATAGAAACCTGAGGTAAGAAGGGCTGTATTACCTTTACTTTGGAAGTAAATTCTAGGATTCTATAGTGGTGACTAAGAATAGGGTAATCAAGAAATAAGTTAATGAACCTTAGGGTAGTCCCCGCTAATATAAATGATTTATTTAAAATAGTCAATGAAAACCACACTTTAGGGAATAAAATGTATGTGCATAGAATAAAGTCCGGAGGTAGTAATTGTAATAGGTAAGGAGTGGGTATTAGTGAGTATTACCATACTCTGGGTAATAGTGTGTAATACGTTGATAATGGGTATTAAGAGTTATGTGTTAACTTAGGTTATTGCATCATTGGGTAGTTGATAACTAGAGTTTGAGAACTAAGAAAAATAATTATGATAATAATAGGTTTAACTTGTGATATTTGAAATATATGTTTAAATCATGATATTTGGAATATATGTTAAACTTGGGATATTAGGAATATATGAATAATTTGTGATGTTGGATAAAAAAGTGTAACTTGAGATATTGGGAAAATATGTGCATATTTATGTGAAGTGATTGAGATGATATATTGTTTATGAATCGGGATAATAGAAAAGTAAGGAATGTTAATCGAAAGGTTAAGAGAAGAAATAATTCAAGTCTTGTAAGACGTTATTCGGGTTGGGGGACTGTACGCCTAGACTGTGTGATCCAGAGCTTGTAAGACACAGGTGTGCATAGCTGGACACACGTTTTATACAGTGTAAGACGCAAGTGCGCAACTATTTCTATTTATATTTATGCAGCATAAGACGCAGGTGCGCAACTATTTATATTTATACAGCGTAAGACGCAGGTGCGCAGCTATTTATATTGATATTTATACAGCGTAAGACGCAGGTGAGCAGCTATTTATATTTATACAGCGTAAGACGCAGGTGCGAAGCTATTTATATTTATATTTATACAGCGAAAGACGCAGGTGCGCAGCTATTTATATTGATATTTATACAGCGTAAGACGCAGGTGCACAACTATTTATATTTATACAGCGTAAGACGCAGGTGCGCAGCTATTTATATTTATATTTATACAGCGTAAGACCAAGTGCGCAGCTATTTATATTTATACAGCGTAAGACGCAGGTGCGCAGCTATTTATATTTATATTTATATTTATATTTATATTTATATTTATATTTATATTTATATTTATACAGTATAAGACGCAGGTGTGCAGCTCTAAGACGCAGGTGCGCAAATTTTATATTTATATAGTAAGACGCAGGTGCGCAGCTTTATGATGCAGGTTCACAATGATGGTAGCAAATTATCAAAATGTAAGAGGGATTTGAATGTAACGTAAGAAAAGGAATATAAGTGAAAAGGAAAGGAAAAATGAAGATGGGAAAGGAATATTTATTGGAACTTGAATTGTGTGAATGTTGCCTTGTTAAGTGTAAATGTGATATATATGTTGTTAGACTCAGTCATAAAGAAAAAGAAAAAGATAGAGTAAAAGAAAAAGGAAGAGAAGAAGAAAAGAAAAGAAAGAAAAATACCAGAAAGATAAAGAGAATAAAATAAAGAAAAGAAAGAGAATAAAGGAAATAATGAGATAAATTGAAAAGTGAATTAAGAATGAAAATAGCGGTAAGAAATTGGGAAAAAGTAATAACATGAGAAGAAATAACTAAGAAATATGTAAATTTCTAGAACCAAGTATGTACATAGTAGTTGGGTAGCAAATGTGAATGATTAAGTTAAGTGTTAGGGACTTAGTTTGTTACTATACTTTTTAGAATTTATCTTTCCAGGTTCTGTGTAATGCTACCCTTCTTGCTATATTTTGCAGATACTGAAGTGGAGTTTACATAGGACATGGCCGGGCAGGATTTTCATTCCACTACGTGGAATGTATATTGATTATTATGAGTGGACAACTATTTTTTTAATTTTAGAATATGTAATAGTCGTATGCCCTGAAGTTTATACTAATCGGGCGTTAGGATCTGATCTGATTATTAGACCGTTGTGTTTATGTTTTTAAATATTTCTGGATTGACAGGTTTTAAGAAGAAAATATTTGGGAAGTCCGAAAAACAGAGGAAACTCTGCCGGATTTTCGTATGAAGTTTTTAAAAGCAATTAAGTTTAAAAGAAATTTTCTAATAGATTATAATACCTTGATAATCGATTAAATAATTAAATTCTGATTTTTATTACAAAATTTGAACTGATAATCGATTATCCAACCTGATAATCGATTATTTATGTATAAAATTCCCAATTGATTAGACTTTAATCGTGTTAATCGATTAACAGTCGGGTTAATCGATTATATATCAGTAAAAACAATGTTGAAACTGGTTTTTGAATACCAAACTCATACCAACTCAATTTTAACCAAAACCAACCTCAAGTACAATTTAAATACATCATATTGAACTCATTCATAACATCAATTTCAACAATTTAACACAAATTAACAGAATTGCTTAATTTTCCCCCAAATTAATCAAAATCACAACCTAACATGTCATATTTTGATTCAAGCCATTTTAGTTCAAATTGATCATTCCTACAGCTTTTATAGGGATAATCTAACTTGCTCTACATCAGTTTTTAGGTCCATTTGGCCTCCAAGCCATTCCACCTCATCCTAGTGCCCTTTAAACCTCATGGTGGTTCAACCTAAGTTCAATTCAATACCACAATCTATTATAGCATTAGTAAAGCTTCTCTCTTACCTTAATGAAGCTTTTTGAATCGAATTTCAACAAGAACATTCAGCAGCAAATTTGACAAACCAAATGGACATGAAAATGAGCAAACGAGATCAGAATAAAAACTACATATTGCAAACTTTGATTAGGAACCAATTTGACATGAAATGGTGACTTATACTCACCACAGTTCCAACTCAAAGTAAGCAACTTAGATTCTGAAACTTCACATTTCAGTTTCAAGAACTCCACTTCTCAGATCAAGTTCTTCTAGCACAAGCCACCAAACCGTACGATCTATAGCTTAAATCGAAGGTCTCTCTGCAAGCTTCAAAATGGTGTGAAGCTCGCAGCAAGTGTGTGGGTATGGAAAGAGAATGACACCGAAAATCAGAGGGTGTTTGAGGTAGAATTTCTGCAGAGTTTTGGTATAGAACTTCTTCTTCTCCCAAATTCTTCACCTATAATCCCTTATTTATAACCAAAACTGAGTATCATGCATGCCAACACGTAGCAAAGACGTGTTTTGGCCTTGATAGGTGGCAAAATTCGGATTTCCCAGTTGGTTGAGTCATCAAACTCCACTATCTTCAGCTTCAGCACTATCGTTAATCGATTAACCCCTCCCGTTAATCAATTAACGCGATCGATTCTTCAAAAATTAATATTTTATTCACTTTCCCTCCAAATACCTTTTCAATATTGCCTCTTAGATCCTTCCCAAGGACTATACTGCAAAAATACTATTTTTATGGTCCAAAATATTTTTCTTGTATTTCTCCCTTAATTAAAACTTTAATATAACCGTAATTAATAAACAAAATTAATTAATTCCATATAATTAATTTTGTTTAAATATTTCCTTTATTTATTTGGGAATCAAAATTCGGGGTATTACAGAAACTGGAGTAAATGGCGAGAATAATAATAAGTACTCATTCTATGTACTTTTCCTTCTATCTTCTATATATATATATATATATATATATATATATATATATATATATATATATATTTTGCATAGTTTTCCTTAGTAAATGAAGAGGTGGGTTGTGACTTGTATAATGATTATTCATCATCTCCTATGCACGCCACACACCAATTGTAGCAGCATGAGGTGGAGAGACCTCATGAAGAGGTAGAGAATCTTCATCTCATTAAATGGAATTTTAGTGGATTTTTCCTCTACCTTGCACCAACATTAAGAGAATTATATTTAAAGATATAATTCAAAATTAAATTATAGATAATAGATGGTAAATTGGACACTACAATTTAATACATATTGAAATCTAAAAGATAATTAAATATAAGGATGAAAAAGGTGAAAATGCGTAACAAGATTGTTATATTCATTATTGAATATAGTAAGTTAAATTTACATACTTATGCTTATTATTTTAATATATGATTAATTCTATATCAAAACCTTTTATCTCCAAAATTATTTAATACTAAAAATAATATATTTTAATTCTTTAAAATCCTTATCATATTCTAATTTAAAATATCTATTTTTCATAAATGAAAAATTGAGGGATATTACAATAAATAATGATCGGTTAGTGGGGAATTGCGTCCAGGTGTTTAGGTTTAAGTGTCAGACTTTTCGGATATTTTTGCAAATTTGATGACTATTAGATTACATTCTTGATATAAACTTGATGACAACCCTTGTAACACCCCGATTTTGTCTACCAAAAACATTATATTTATTCATTAAATTATTAGTAAAAATGAGAGTCAATTTTTTTTTGAACGTTTATGCATAAGCAATTTGCTTGGTTCATTTTATTTACTTTCCAAAGAACCATTAACTTTAATTATTTACAAAAGATAACGTTGTTTCGTTTCCTCGTAAAAGAATTATCATCGCCGCTCACAAAATCGAGTTGTTACAAAAACACACTCCACATTCACCGATCCATACATCAAAATACTTAACTTGCATTTTAAACATCATTTGGTAAAGTTCACAAGTACCACATAGTTACATCAGTTCTGAAACAGTTAATAAAGCAAGATAAAAGAGTTGTGGACACACAGTACCAAAATACATCAAAAGATAAAAGTAGTTACATCATTAGTTATCCAGAGTATGACATTCCTCAGTTGAAACAAGACCCAGACTAAAACAAAATAAAAACCTAAGCAGCAACTCCCACGAGACACCCTACAATCCACTCGCTGAATCAGAATCGGAATCGGAACCCTCCTCCAGAACATACTCCTTGTCTAGTTCCGCTGGAGGCTCCTCATTCTCAACCTCAAGTTCTATCTCCCCATCTTCCTCTGGTTCTACTACTGCAGTCGGTGCGGCCTGCGCACGTCGTGCATAGTAAGTCCGAGGTCCACCATCCATGTAGTCTCTCAAAGTGTTGCTACCAATGTGCAAGTCGATCGTTGCTCCTCTCAGCTTGTGCTCAGGGTCTCTGATCTCCAACCGAGTCGGGCCTCTCCAGATCCCTCCATCACGGGTAACTTCCCACACTCCCCTCGCTAGGGGCCACATGAGAATCTAGATGCTATACACCATCTGCCGGTTGCGTCACCACGAAGAACGAGGAGAAACAACAAACAGGAGAAAGAATAAGCTTTTATGGACGCATGACACGTCAGCAAATGAAACGTACCACCAACATATCTCAAGCAGAAAATAAATAACAACACAGATGCACATGGATATGAAATGAATGCATGGTCATCATCATCATCAGTTAAATAATTCATTGATCTCGCATCATCACACTTATCATAATTTCATTGCCATCATCACATCACCACACTTTAATCCTCATAAAACAATTAGTTTTCTCAGTATATTTTATTAAGTCTTATTGAGATTCGCATCACCAATGATGTCGGGGGAAATAAAACATCACTGTGAAAATTATCTAGTTAGCACACACGTCTACATATCCTCCACATCCTCTCAAGCCTACTCGGAAGCAAACGGGACGGACAAGAACCTTAACCCACGTCGGTCGAACAACCGAGAAAACAACACATATTGCACCCACTTGGGTCAGCCATAACTTACACACTGCACCCACTTGGGTCAGCTGTAATCCATCCTTTTTATTGCAATATCGCAGGGCCCAACAACCATTCGACTGCCCGCCTCGTTCAGGTTCCCTCTCACCATTTCGAATTTGATCAAGGGGGTGACAGTACTTTTCTAGTTCGCGGTGCAGAACACGCTACGATCCCCTGGGTCTTAAGTCCCGATCACATATAGTCTAGTTCTACCTAAAAAAGCACTCTAGGTTACTTGATTTTCACCGTCATCACCATCTCCTATCACAATCACACACCTGAATATCCGTAGATAGACATGGTATCTTCCTCTCCACTACTTCACGCTCATCTCACCGCATTAGTTAATATCTTTTAAATATTTTAATAACTTTTTATTAATCCTAGAATGCGGACGAGTCACCCTTGTACATCCCTTCAGTGATCCTCGACCTCTAATAAACAATCTTTTTCACAACATCCATTCTTTTCCAATAACAGTTGCTTCACGAATCAGGGCTCGAACTCACGGAGCATCACTCTCGTGGCCAACACAAACTCAACCTGGAAAGCACATGAACTCATCTTGGTGCACATTAGGGAGATCCACTTTCTCATTTCCATCATATCCATAACACATCTCTATTTCCAAAATTCTTTCCTGTACAACTTCGCTTTAATTCATCACTTTCCTTA
Source organism: Crotalaria pallida (assembly GCA_037953625.1). Classification (NCBI taxonomy): domain Eukaryota; kingdom Viridiplantae; phylum Streptophyta; class Magnoliopsida; order Fabales; family Fabaceae; genus Crotalaria; species Crotalaria pallida. The sequence goes on along the minus strand of CM075652.1, from coordinate 72,817,066 downwards.
AATTGATCACTCATACTCATGCCATCAATCATCATGTATATTTTCACTTTTCATTATCATGCTTCATGCTAAACATAATAAAACAGGATGAATCATCATGCATGAGCAGACCTAATATGTTCATATTCTCATGTTCACATAAATCAGTCAACAACAACACATAAACACAATAGTGATCTTAGCCTTTCGTGCGAGGAGCCAAACAATCAAACAGACTAATTGTCCTCACACTACTTGACCGTTGTCCGATCACGGTTCTGATTTAAAGAATCGAAACTAAAATCAGTTATTCATGGCATATGTAACATCCCTCATTTTTATAAAGAGGAAATATAAATAAAATATTTATTTTAATAAATAAATTTCATAAATAAGAGTATTTTATGAAAATAGTTTATTGGAAAATGAATTATCATTTAAGAAAATGATATTTTAGTAAAATATCATGTAAAGATTGGATTGTATCTCTTTCGTTAACCGTGGGATCATGCTCAAATTTTTAGACAAGGTTTCTAATGATTTTATCTTGACATCCAACGGTGGAAATTGTGTTTTGAGAAATAAATCTTTTTATATTAATTTTTCAGCAAAGCAGTGAATTTCTGAATTTTAGCAGTGACTAACTAGTTAGTAAAACCAGTAACCGGTTAGTGCGTCTGCATCTGCATAATTTTAAGGCGGTTTGAGTTGGAAATCACGAAGGTTCTTCATTTTTAATCCTTCCCAGGACGCGTGGAACCTAATTAGGAGGTATGGGATAGGTGCGAAGCATTGGATTTGGATGGGTGTTCTTGGTTGATGACTCATTCACTCTTCCAACCCTAATTCTTGCTCTATAAATAGCTTGGCATTGTGCTGTTGTTGATTCAGTTTTCCTTTCAATTTTTGTACCAAAACTCTGTCAAAATCTCATCTCAATTCGTGTATACAACTTGCCTTGAGTTGTTGCACATCAGGCTTGTGAGTTGTGAGTGTGTGAGCTTGCATTTGAAGGTGTTTGGTGCTGTTCTTGTTGCTGGTTTTGTTGGCTGCTGTGTGGATGCTTTTGTAAGCTCTGTAGCTGCTGTTCTAGGGCGTTTTTGAGCTTGTCTAAGTGCTGTCCAAATTGTCTAAGGTATGGGAGAAGTCATTCATATTGCTAGGATTATTGATTGTTAAGTTTGGAATATGTTTTATGTGGAATTGATGAATTGAGACCAAGACATGGTCACATGATTTGGAGATCAAGATGCCCACTTGGCTGTAGAATTGATAGCTTGAACTAAATGAATTAAATAAGGATATGAACTATGTTGGTTTGGATATATTTGCTGGAATATTATGAATTGAAGTTGCTTGTTGAGTTGAACTTGACTCTAGGAATATGAGCATGTATATTAATTAAGATTAGATCTGTAACAAGAGAACAATTATGTGCTAGTTGTTGCTTGAGTCTGGTTGAAGGTTATATTTGATTGTAACAAGAGAACAATTATGTGCTAGTTGTTGCTTGAGTCTGGTTGAAGGTTATATTTGATGATTGGAGTGATTAAAGTATGAAATTGATGTTTTTGCTCTCAGGTGCTGCATAATCTAACCGGTTAGCAGGCTGCTCTAACCGGTTAGAACCTGAGAAAAAGGGGTAATTAATCTATTTCATTGCATAAACTTTCTAATAGTTTGGCATTAACGATAATTAGTGATAAGTGAAGCTTAGTTATAAACCTTAAAAGAGAATCTTAATGATAGTATGAGGTTGATTTAAAAGTATTTGTTATGAATTATGCTATGTGAAAATTGATGCATAATGCGAGTTGTTGGTAAGGTTGATTGATTGAATCATGTGTTAGCCTGAACTACTTATGTAACAAGCTGACAAACCTTTATTAGATACTGCATGACACTTATGAGAAGTCAAGTTGGAGTATTGAACTGAATTGTGCATGGAAAATGCAAGTCTCTGCTCTCAAGTCTGCTAATCTAACCGGTTAGCAGGTGATGTAACCGGTTAGGACCTGAGAGAAAACATAAGTTAATCAAGTTGTTGTATAAATCAATGAGAGTTGGCATGACCTATGTTTGGACTCATAACTTAAGCATTAAGGTGGAGTTAGTAAGCTAAGGAATGAATGCTTATTGTTGGGACTTGATAAAGAGTGTTGCTTTGATAATGTGTTGTTAAGGTTAGAATGAATAGAGTATGTCTAAATATGCTTAAGCCTTGTCATAACACTAGAAGCATGTCTTAATTTCTGCATTTGATATCCTGAAATTAGATATTGACACAATAGGAAATGCCTAAATGTTTAATTAGACTTTGTCTTTATTTTGGTTCCAAGGTTTTGAAGTTGTCTTGAACTTAGGGTATTAGAGTTATAGTTCATTGTTAATTTAATTAAATGATGCTTTAGTAATGTCCTAAATGCTGCATAAGGATTAGAAAGACAATAGCTTGAGATTGAAGTGATTAAGTTTAAGAATAAATGGTTTGCTCTCAGGTACTGTTGTCTCTAACCGGTTAGCAGATTCTGTAACCGGTTAGGACCTGAGACAAGAGAATAATTAATTTGGTTTTCTTACAATCCTTAAAGGTTTTACTTAACTATTATTCTAGTTTCTAAATGAGTTAAGCATGATGTTAACAAGTTAGAAAGGGGTAAATCATTATTCATCTAATTAATTAAGAATTATTTTTTTAATTGAAACTTTGGTTTTGTTCTAATGGAATTGATAATGTCTTTGTTGGCTTAACGTTGATGATGAGTATTGAATTATGATTGGTTATAATGAGCTGATAAGGCAATTAATTATTTGTTTATTAATAGTATAATCCTGTCAGCTAAAAGGGGCTAAGTTTCGGATAAAGGACATTAGGTAGAAGTTATTACCTCATGATAATAAGTGGAGCAAGCCTAATGTCTCAATCTAAGGATTGTGTAATTGATAATAAATGATTGAGTCTACTTGATAATTAATGTTTTGGAACATAAGAGGATAATGACTTAAGGAGTAATAATGATATTGCAAGAATGGCGATGCTTGCTGATTATGAGAATCCAACCCAAATGCGTTAGGGCTTGTTGCTCCGATTTGGATACATTGAAATTGGATAAGTGGAATCACCCCGATCCACATAGGTTGAGGATTAGCTCCTACAAGAAGTCATTATACTTAAAGGATTCCGTATAGTACGGTGTGGCCGCTATACGAAGACATGTGGAACGGTGTGGCTGCCATATGTGTGGTAAGTATAATGGGATTCCGTATAGAACGGTGTGGCCACTATACGAAGACATGTGGAACGGTGTGGCCGCCATGTGTGTGTGATTCCATATAGTACGGTGTGGCCGCTATATGAAGGCATGGAACGGTGTGGCCGCCATGTGTATAATGTGATGATTAATGTATTTGTTATGCATCTCATGCATGATGTACAGGGAATCGTAAAACGAGTGAGGTACATGCGGGATTGGAAACCATGTAGTACGGTGTGGCCGCTACATGAGACGGTTGGAACGGTGTGGCCGCCACCGTAGAAATGACAAGAACCTAGAACTATTGGTGGACAATGGTTTAGGGATCATCCCCTTGTATCATTTTAGGATCGTGGTCGATGGGGTTCCAGTATAGAACGGTGTGGCCGCTATACAGGTTGTGAAAACATCAAGCGCACGATTGCCTATCCCAGAGTGTTGTTTTCTGGAAGAGTTGATTATGGAGAAATGATTTGAGAGACGTGCATGCATGGCATGAAAGATTAATGGTTATATCTATCATTGTTTAATAAAACACTTGAGCATGCATTTACTATATTGAATTGATATCTGTGATGCTTGTGTTTGACCAATCATATAATCTGCTTAGGCGATATGACAAGTGACTTACTCTCATCTACCATGTTTGTGGTGGTAGGTTCTTTCAAAGGACAGGATGATGTCTCGTCATCCGAATCCTTTTGCAGAAGGATCGAGTTGTGAAGACCAATGCTCTGGGTGTAAAAAGGGTTTTTGGGGTTTTGTATTATACATGCTTTACACTCAGAATATTTTGTAAAAGAAATATTACTCTAATGAAAAGTACTTTTGGTTTTCACACTCTTTATGGAAAAAAAAGAAGTTTTTGTTAACTCTTATTTTTATTGGACTAGTTTTTGGGGCGTTACACATACATTCCAGACAAGCTATTATTCTCACCTTGTTTGCAAACAGAAGCTCTTTGAGGATCCGTAGAACTTTGATTCCCACGATCACGGTCGATAGAAACACCTTTAGTTCCTCAAATTAAACATAACACATTAATATATAATTCCAAATAACTTATTCGTTCATTATTGCTTGCACTAATCCTTTAAAACTTAAAATAAGTCCTTTCGGGTAAAACGAAAACATAATTCTTTTTCTCAAATCGTTCCGAAGTAAAACGACAACTCAAATACATTAAAATACATTGAAAATAGTTCACAGTTAAATTTTAAAAGTGAGTACGAGCTGCTGGTCCGCCTTGGACAACACCCTATTCATCTCCGAAAACACCGAAAAATTCACGTTTTCACTTCCTGCTTTTTCCCAAATCAATACCACTTGAAAACTATACTTCAAATCACTTGACACATTTTCAAAGTTGAAAAACAATTCAATTAAATTCTGGACAGCAAAGAGCTCGTCCCCAAAATCACCGTAAAAGTACTTTTTGCTTCCAAACATGCTTCAACACAAAATAAACACTTAAGCACTTTAAAATTCAAGCTTTTATCATAAAAAAACTTAGGACAGCCACCAAACATAACTCAGAATCTCAATTAAATCAAATCAAACAAGCACAAAATCACTTAATTTCCTACAAGTTTGGCACGTAAGCACATACTCTTCAACTATCACTTAACTTTATTAACGGCAAACAAAACCTTAGCAAATCAATTAATATAATCAAATAGCTCATGTTACTCTGTGCATTTTATAAATCTAAACAAGCAAGCACATAGACACTAAGCATCAAGCAACACTTTTATAAATAATTCATTCACTTTTAAACTCAATCATTTGATTTAAAATAAACATGTACAACAACAAACACTTAGCTTTTATCTTCACATAGCTCATACACTTTTCAAATATCAATTAGCACTTAACGAAATAAATTCCTATACTCCTAATCATGCTACGGCCGAATCATGCATGATCACAAACCAAAGTCTATACATTTTTCTAACATTCCATAAAGCATCACAAAATCAATTTTTCAATCAAATCCAAGTTTATAATCGATTATCCAACACCAATTTACCCATACAACCCATAATTATTTTCAAAACAATTTCATTTTCATATTTACCTACTTAATCAAAAAGAGGCCGAATTGCACAAACAACATAAATCAAACTTTACAAGTTTCAAACACTTTGAATCAACATCATTTCAAGGCATCCTCACGCAAGTTCATTTTCAAGAAATAAAAATCACCTAAATATATACACACACATAACTGAATCAAATCAAAGAAATACAGGCCACAAATTCAAGCTTTACATGCTTCAAGCAACTTAATCTTCCTTAAGTACCAACATGCAAATTTATTTTCATAAAACAAAATTTCCTAAGCACATTTACAATGCATGGCCGAATTAATCAAAGGAAAACAACTACGAATCTCAAATACAAACACTTAAACCATCATAATTTATTTCAAGCACTTAACCGTCATTTTTATTTTCATGAAACAAAACCATTTCATGCCTTTTTCTCCCTTGGCCGAATATACATACATAGATGAACAAGAGCACATAAATTTTATCAAACAAAAATCATTCATTCATTTTTCACACTTAGGCCGTATATACATATATACGTAAACAAGGACACATACATTTTTATCAAACAAAATCCTTTACTCATATTTCCATGCCTAGGCCGAATACACACATAGACAAACAAGAGTATACACATTTTTTTTTCAAACAAACACATGCATGTATTTCCAATCAAAACCGTATAGCCCTAAGAATAACAAATCAAAGCAAAATTTCATTTAATCGTGCATTCTCATATTCATCAATTAAATAGCAAGAATCAATAATCAATTACATGTATTGAGAAACAAAATCATTCTTCCCTTTTCTAAACCCTAACCGTGACATGCAATGGGGAAAGAAGAAAATTTTTTGCAAATCAAATACACAAGGTCCATGAACAAAATTAATACACTCATATTCAAGTATTATAAACATAAATCAAAGATAAAAAATCATTGGAACACAAAGCGGGTCAAAACCGTGAGCATCATCCATCATGGTGCATGTTCATTTTTTGGTTTTTAATCATCAATCCAGGTATAAACAAGTATAGAAAATAATGAGAAAGCTTAAAAATCCACATGCAAGAGCTCAAAGTCAAGAAACAACAAAAACCCTTCTTTGAAGCTTGAAGAAAACAGAAAATAAAATTGAAAGAGAAGAAGAACAATAAGCATCAAGGTCATACCTATGAGGAAACAAAGAAAATGAGCCAAAGAAATCAAGTTTCCACCTTCTTCCTCTTCCTCCTCCCTACGGCCTCCTTCTTCTTCTCACTTCTTCTTTCTTTTTTTTTTTGGTTCTAAGGGTTATGAACATAAGGGTGGGTCTTAAGACATATATGGGTATTTATAGAAAAACTAAGTTGGGGTCTATGACTTAAAAAGAGGGGTTCGAATAAACCAAAGGGCATGAGGGGTTTATTTGCAATTTTTGATAGTTTAGATTTTAAGACAACTTAGCTTAGTGGGATACATAATTAAGTGGGTCATTAATGCTTTGTCTCAAAAGTTCTCTATGGAGAAGACAAATAATTAAGGCTCATTTGAATTTGAATTTTGGCTCTAAACTTAAAATTTTTCTTCCTCCTTTAGGGTTTGGCCGTACAACACATTAGAGAGGGGAAATAAAATTTTTCTTCTCTACTTTAAAGGAAGTAAAAAATTAAAATATAATTTAAATAAAATAAGTATACTTCCACGGTTTTTAAATAAATAAAAACACAAAATCCACAAATTTATAAATTCATGAAAAATCACATTAAATATTAATTTAATTCAATTATGAAAATAAAATTTCATCCAATAAAATAAATTTCTATTTTATTTTTAAATGAAGAAAATAATTGAGAAAATTGTGGGTATTATAACCCTTGCAAACTAATTCTAGACACTAAGAAACACACTAAGGCTTAGAGAAGAGTGAAAAGAGCATCAAGGAGGGGATCTCATCATCTAATGAAGGAATTCTAGAGAGGAGGATTACCTGTGATTCAACTTTTTGTCTCTCATGAAATTTGTTCTTTCCTTTTCCTTTTCCTTTTCATTCTCTATATCTAGTTAATTACCTTGTTAGGATATGGTTGGAATAGATTATAACATGTGATTTACAGGGTAATTGTCAATGATTCCTATTTATGTTAATTGTTTAATAATTTGATTATGTTTCTCATACTATTCATAGAATTAGCCACTTTGTGATTTGTGAGCTCAATTGGAAAATTAAGATTGAATTAGTCCTCTAATCAAACTTATAATATCGCAACTCATAGGAATACTTTTGGAAAATTATATAACATTTGTGTTTGTAGTGTTCTCAATCAAAAGATTGTTAATTTATAATTCTTTTAAGGAATTAAGGCGTTCTAAATTTTCAATACAAAGTAAGTGCCTTAACGAATTTTGTTCTTACTGCTTTTGGAATCGTTGTTAACATAATAGGAATCATGTTCATAATTGAAGTAAATCAATGTCACTATCAAGGAAACCATGTCTCTAGCCCTTTTATCCATTACACAACTCAAACCATTTTATTCCTTACTTTACGTATCTTTGCGAATCAAAATCAACAATATTTGAATTCCGATTTCATCAAGTTCAATCACAATAAAGTGAGAATCGCCAAATTATACTAATACCTGTATGTTTGACACTCAATTTACAATATTACTTGTTGTGCTCGTTCAGCTAATACAAATGGATCATATGACTTAATGTTTGAAATTGAATTGATATCAACCGAACCATAAATGTTGTCAATTTTGACTCCTTTAATTGGATCAAACCATGGCAACATAAATTAGTTTGTTTTGAATTTCTATGTATGACCATCCCAACATGTACTCCACAATGCCATGATGCCATAATAATATAAGTCGTTATCATCATAAATATTTTTCCTAGCACAAACTTCATTGTTCAATGTACTTTATTATGCCCGTATTAATTAGTATAAAACTTATATCCGTTCGCGAATACTCGACTGTATGAACTATAACGTAACTCTCGAATCTTTTGATTCTCGACCAGTAAATCATTACAACGACATTAGTGTATGGAGATTACAATAATTAATACTCTATTTAATTTTTTATCATATATGAATATGGATGAGTTGACTAACTTGATGTTTAATTCAACCGCTGAAGTCTTTGTTTCGCGTTGCCAATATTACATGTACAGAGATGTTAGGATTAATAAAATCGTCAAATAGTCTAACAAATATTAATAGTCAATAATGCAACTAATACAAAATACATCATTATAAAAAAATGGAAGTTAAAATGAAAATTGATTTGAGATAAGCTTCTAGTTCTCCGCAATTTAGAAGAACATATCTCTTTGCAATTCTCTTTATCCAACCGTTGCCATAGTATTTGATTCAAGACAATCGGTCAACCGTTAAATTTTCAGCATTATCATCATTCCTAAAAACTTTAATGCGCCTTTTCCATCAAAATACTTGCAAGTAAAATTATGTATTTCTTCCACACTTCATCAACAATAGATTTTTTGACCTTTGCCTTGTTTTGTATCTTCTATCTTGTTCAACAACATAACAACATGCACCTCTCGAATGGGAAACATCCATCTACACCTACACTATACATACCTCCAACTGGATTAATGAGTTAAATCCATAAATCCACCCTAAATGTTTCGTTAAATCAAAGAATCCCCGTGAAAAAATCTTTTCTAGCTTTTTCAAATTGTTTCTATAATGAAAAGTTATGTCTTCATCCATATCTTATTTGCACAAAGTTTGTATAAAAAGAACAAGCTGACTTCTCCTTATACTTCCCATATTGGTTTTGGAAACATACGTTGAAATGCTAGAAGGAATTAGCCGTTGCATAAATACATGACAATCTTGGCTTTTCAATCCATATATCTTCCACCTATCTAAATTAATAATACAACGTGCGATATTTGATACGTAACTCGTTTAAATACGCTATACGCTAATGTTTTCCATATTGCTTTTGGAAACATACGTCGGTCGATATGCCAAAGGAATTAACCGTTGCATAAATACATGCAATCATGGCTTTCTCAATCTATATATCTTCATATGGAATGGACAGGAAGAGTTATACCATTTCGAAACTTTTTCCCTCTTCAATATCCTAAATATGTTTTATGTAGTGTTTTGCCTTGGTACAACTGAAGAGCATTTATCGAATTTGAACTGCATGCTTTTTGCTTTGATTGACAAATGTTTTGAGCATACAATTACTGCTAATCGATTTCACATGCTGCTGTTATGACCTTCTCTCATTAAAATTGCTTGAGTATTGATATCTCATTAGTTTGAATATTTTTCTTATACAGACCAATTTGTTAAATCGTGAAACAATTATTTATTTTCCTTGTTTGCATGCGTAGTAGATAAAATATTACCTATCTAAATTAATACAACATGAGATGTTTGACACGTACAACTTTGACGTACTCCATTATTTTTATTAGTCTTTATTGTTTTTGGTTTTATATTTTTATTAGTCTTTAGCGTACTCCATCGACCACTCAAACAAAATTCTCAAATCATTTGCGTTGATGCACTGTGTTGCCTTTGGTTTGTGATCTTTCTCATTGTCAGCTATTAACACTAAGTTGGGACATCTACTTATAACTTCAAATCTTTTTCTTGCTTTTATATTGTCTTCTTTTGTCTTGTCTTTTATGTCTGCGACATTGTTGAGGGTATAGTCGAAAACATTCTTCATATGATGTATAACATCCAAATTATGTGCTACCAAATTATCATGAGAATAAGGCAATTCCCAAACTATGTTTCTACTCACCCGTTTATGTAGTATGCCGAACACCTGCCAAAGGAAGTTCTCGAAGGTTTATCCACTTCATATAACACATCCGTCTTACTCAATTGTTGTTGTGGGGTGAAGTTTTTTCAAATTTTATCTAGGTGAAATTATGATCCATAGGCAAAAATTGGCGATGAGAATCAAACCAACAGGGTTTACGAACATGCTTCGGTTGAAAACTTTATTCCATTTATAATGCATACATAGCGACAACTCTGAGGAAAAAAACTATTCCCTCGCAAACAATTCGATTGCATAAAGGCATTTATGGTGAGTTAATTTTGCAGGGAAAACATGCCCTCAAAAACTTTATTGAATTAATAATGCTGATGGATTTGCAAGGAACTATTCACTTACATTTTGACAACATGAATGCATTTGTGACGACGGATTTGCAAGGAAACGTGTCCTCGCAAACTTTATTTTATCAATGATACATACTTGTTGATAGATTGGCGAGCAAACAACTCCCTCACAAACTTGGCCCATTTTGCGATGAATTTGCTTGAGACATTACCAGTCACAAATTTAATTTCAACAATGACTCATATTTTGCGAATGATTTGCTAGGGACACATTTCCCTTTCAAACACATAATTGCATAGCATAAAGACTTAATTGCATGATTTGTCCATTTTTATTGTGCATATGAGATAAGAGTGAGTTAATTTTGAAGCATAAGATATGGGCCACTCAAGTAATCTAGTGACCCAGATTATTGAGTCGTGGAGTTGCAGCAAAATAGCTACGTTAGAGGATCCAGATCCAGGTTTTTGGGCAGCCAACTAGCCATTTGAAAGAGTTTTGTTCTCAAATCTCATATTATCCTAATAAAAAATTTATTTTTCTTTCTGGGTTCGGGTCATGATTGAGTCGTGTGAAAGATGTATTGTATAAATCGTGCTTCAAATTGAGAGTGTATTTTAACACCCCATTTTAAGCTTTAAGCACCCCACTTATTTTTTTTTTTTTCAAAATTACCCTTGGGTCGTGAACGAGGGTCACAACCTGAATTTTTTTACCACTCCTAATGGTCGTGACTGTACAGTCAAGATCGAGTTTTGTGTTTTTAAACTTTCCTCACAACACATCACCATACATGATTTTTGTATAAAATGAGTGAATTTTTAAATTTGTTATCTTGCATTCTCAATCGGTTTTAGTTCATGAGTTGCCAAGGACATTGATATGTAATTTTTTTTTTCAATTTTATATCAGGGTCACGATTGTACTCACGATCTGACGTCGTAAGTATAGTCAAGACCCAAGGTTTTTTTTTAATTTTTTTTTGATAAGTTCCTCACAGTACATCACTACACATGACTTTTGTATGAAATGAATGAATCTTTAACCCATTATCTTCCATTCTTAATGAGTTTTAGCTCATCAGTTGTGCACAACATTGATTTACAATTTTTTTAAATTTTATATCAGGGTTGTGACTGTATTGCTTTTTTGGATCTTATGAGCACGACTGCAATGCATGTGATGCGTACTAGCAATGCAGAAATTGCAATAATGAACGTGTTTGGCGTGATGGTTGTAGTGATGGAGGGTGAAGTGCCATACTCCTTAGCTATTTACATTGGTGACGAGTTGAGGATTACGGTTGTGAGAATGAGAGTGAGATAAAGATTGTTGACATAGATAAATAGCCTAGAGTTGGCAAAAAAAGCCCAACATGATCGAGTCGACATGAATAAGCCTGCAGAAACTTCAGGCCTCGACAATTATTGAACTAACACACCCCACTTTGGGGATAAAATATCTAAACTACCCCTAAGTTTAAAAACCCAACCGAACCCACCTTCATCCTTCATCCTCTCCCTCCACACTCTCACCCCACTACCAAAGTCCGAACTCTATCACACACCCCACCACATTCCTTATGTTAGAATTAGCCTCAAACCTCGAGAGGGGGAGGGTGAATTGAGTTTTATTAATTTATTGAAAATCACTCTAACGTTTTCGAAAATTGTTTTATGGAGAGATTAATTATTTGAGCGTGAAGGCGAAGCGATATAAGATAACATAAATAGAGTAGCGCGGAAAAAATTTAAACAATATAATTGCGGAAAAGTAAAAGAGATAGGGAAGAGGAACACACAAACGAATTTTATAATGGTTCAGTCTTTCCAGCGAAAGACCTACGTCCAGTCCCCAAGAGACCCGCTTGAGCTTTTTATATCCTTGAAATTGAGCCGCACCCAATTACAACCAAGAGCGCCCCGCACACTACTAGGAACCTCCGTTCGTTAGGGACCTCAAATAACACACAAGGGTTCCTCACCCTAAGAACGTGCCATACGTTCAACTAAGGGATCCACTCCCTACCACTATGGTTTGAATATGATCAGATGTGAGTGATACAAATAATGTGTTCTTGATAACACGGATTCAACAATTAAGTTCTATAGCAATGTAGTTTATTTCACAAGAGATAAGGCCAAGAAGGTTTTCTTTTCGGAGAAACGTTGATCAGAAAAGTAGAAAAACAAAAACTTCCCTTTCAATGTTTTTGGAAATCAAAATAAATAAGGATATGTTTTGAAAAACAAAAACAAATAAGAAAGATTTAGAAAATAAATCAGAATAAGTTTTAAAATCAAAAACAAATAAAAAAGATTTAGAAAATAAATCAAAGATTTGATTCTTAAAACAAATAAGGAATTATTTCAAAAATAAAATCAAATTCGAATTTTGAAAATAAATCAGAATCAATTATGTAAAAATAAATATGGAAACATTTCAGATTGATTCTGACACGGATTTCAATAAAACTTAAAGGTAATCGATTACTTGAGAGAGGTAATCGATTATCTCAATTATGTGAAAACAGTGAAATTAATTTTTAAGAAAGTAATCGATTATAAAATAAGGTAATCGATTACTCCCTCTAGTCCTATTTATAAGACCCTTTTGGGGTTTTTGTTTTGGTCCTATTTATAAGACCCTTTTTCAATTTTCAATAGCATTTAATTACTTCTTTCCACAAATATCCCTATAAAGTCAACACTTTTTAAAGTTCCAATAATAATTATAGGGGTAGTTTTGAAAAAGTATATCAAATTTTCACATTTTCAATGCCACTAACAAGTTTATCCACTTTTCTTGGTGGGAGTGAAAAATCCCAAAAGGTTCTTATAAATAGGACCGGAGGGAGTATTTCTAATTAAAATTCCCAGGTCACAACTCAGAAACATAATAATCGATTATCTGGAGAGGTAATCGATTACTTCTTCTTATTTTCATAAAATTGATTTTCCAAAGCAGAGTATGTAACCATAGGTTTTCAAAAACATTTTTAACTGAAAATCAAACTTAAAGACGATTTCATAAAAAAATTCTTTTCTTCTCCTTATCTTTGAAAAACTTTTTGGCCTTATTGAACTTGGAAAAAGAAACTACATTACCTTACAACATTTCCTATGGGCAAAGCTTAACTTAAATTATTTGCTTGCTTGAGCCCTTCATCTTTCATCCTCACACTCCTACCCTACTTTTGCACAACAGCCGTAGTCACCAACACACATCCCACCCCCCACACACACCATCCCACGACAAGCCAAAAAAAAAAAACACTAATTCAACTCTAAATTTGTGACGAATAGGGCGACGTTTGATGTGGTGCCAGCCATTACGGCACCACACATGATACCAACCTTCTAAACCATAGATTTTGCATTAAAAAACAATCAACGGTTATTATTCTGTACCGGCAAACTTCTCATCCAGTTTTATACTTTTCACTGTACACGCTGAAAAGTGTGGGGCAGTGTGTGTGTGTCTATATATATATATATATATATATATATATATATATATATATATATATATATTATGAACGCTTTAGAAATACTACTTCCGTCACTATCTTTGACATTTTTATTTTTTCCTTATTTATAAGACCTTATACCAATTTTCAATGATCATTAAATATTTTTTTTCACAAACATCCCTATTTATTTAACACTTTTTAGATTCTCAATAATATTAATAGGAGTAATTTTGAAAATATATACCAAATATTCACATTTCCACTACCATTAACTAAATTAATCATCTTTTTTAATGAACGTGAAATCTCCTAATGGCGTCTTAGAAATAGGGACAGAGGGAGTATTTGTTAAATACTTGTAAATATATACCAAATATTCACATTTCCACTGCCATTAACTAAATTAATCATCTTTCTTAATGAACGTGAAATCTCCTAATGACGCCTTAGAAATAAGGACAAAGGGAGTATTTGTTAAATACTTGTAATCATATTTATCAGTTTCATTACACAAAAAATATACAGTATCTTTTAAAAATGTAATAATTGCTTTTATTTTTAAAAAATAATTTTTTTTCTAACATGCACTTTTTGTTTTTGTTAATTTTTCTCTACTACTTATATAAATCATGATTCTAACAAATAATAATTGACATGGAAAATAACAACTTTTGCACTCCCAATTTACTAAAAACAATGAGATAAATGAAAATATAATTTTTTTCATATGGGACAAATAAATTGAAGTTACGGGATTACTATTAAATATTAAAAAACTAAGGCAAATGAAAATTTCCATTTGAAGGTTTTCTTTAATTATTATTAGTACTTATGTAAAGCACGTGCAGTATAAACTAGAAAGTTGTTATATTATGTGCTTTAAAAAAAATATTATATGAAATTATTAAATATAAAATTGATTATTCATGTCACAGATTTATTCCGATAAATGGTACTCCTATCTCATACCCTCGAGATAATAATTTCGAGAATAATTCTAAATTCACTTTTATAGAATTCAAAAAATAAAAAAATTGCAAAAAAAATCGGGAGATGTTAATAGGTGTTATAACTTATAAGGATATTAAAGTAAATTTGCAATGAAAAATATTGTGTTTAACATATTGGAAAGTCCTAAATTTGATTTTTCATCATTTACTAAACCTTTATTATTCCTTAAAGAATGTCATTAGGCTATCTTTAGAAGAAAAAAAAATGTGACCTGTTAATAATTTAGCTTATTCGGCAATAGGCTGGCTCTTGCAAGAGCTGCCAACATGGCAAGCTCCAATGCCTCACGGTTCCTTGTTGCTCGGTTCTTGAGAGAAACTCAGTGCTAAGAGACCCTATTGGAGATGCTCTTAGGATACTCGCTAACAAATCCAAAAAAATAAAATAAAATTGTACCTATTGTTCTATCCATCATTGGATTTCAAACAAATTAATGGAAATTTTTTAAGGCAAATATTTTTTTCAACTTTTTCAGGAAAATGGGAGAAAGTGTTGCTACGAAGATTTAAATTTTAAAGCCAAGTAAAAACACTTTTATGTCATGTAGCTTTATAATAATAATAATAATAATAATAATAATAATAATAATAATAATAATAATAATAATAATAATAATAATAATAATACGTGGACTAAAATCGTGTAAAATTAATTACATCCTTCAGATATACATTAAAGATGTTGATTTGGTATGGGCTGATATAAAAGCCCAAATTCCAAAGGAGCCCAATTTTTTATCTAACCTGCAGTTTATTAATGTTACCTACTACTACGGGTAAAAATACGGCAGCACTGATGGTGCCGTCACCACATTAAAACTGCCCGACGAATAGTATATGATACCTTGTCTTTGCAATCTTTTTTATTTTTTGGAAAGACATAATCAATGGTGACTTTAGAAATATGTTCAACTCTATAAACAAGATTGGTTATTATTTTAAAATTTTTTTTTATCATGCCTATATGTAAGGGCTTGTCAAAGCATGTAACTCGTTTAAGGTAGGTTTGGATAACAAATTTGCTAACCTAAGTAGCAATTGAGCTTTTTTGCTTGGATTGATATCAGCCTATTTCAATGCAGGACATCTCGAGCTCGTTAATGCGGACTCATTTTCACAAGTCTGTGAAATGAGTTTAAGAAGGGGACCGAGAGTTATATTAGGGTTAGTATCAAAGAGAAGGACAATTTTAAAAATTTGGGTGAAAATATTTAAGAAAAATGCTATTATAATAAATAATTTTAGGACATTACGTAAAGATATTAAAAGAGTGACTCCACATCAGAAAATAACGAGTTTAACAGTAAAAAAAAATTTTTAACTTAATTTTTCAATGCTAAAAAAGGGAGTAAATTGTCACTTTTTGTCCCTGAATTTACACAACACTTTAATTTAGTCCCTGAAATTAACAAAAACACTCTTAGGTCTCTGACTTTGTAAAAAAGTCATTCACGTTAGTTTGTGCCCCTAACCCAACAACGGACGTTAACGAAGTGATGACGTGACTGACTGAGAGCCTTAAAAGACATCGTTTTTGCATCCTCGTGACACTTATAAAGGAGTAAATTGTCCCATTAGTCCTATCGGATGCATCAGTGTCATGTTCAGCAGCACCAGTCCCATGTTTTGAAGCTGAACACTTCAAAATATGCACACTTCAAAACATGTAATTGATACAGCTGAACATGAGACTTATGCAACTGAACATGGCACTGGTGCAGTTCATGAGACTAACATGACAATTTATTCCGTTATAAGTGCATGAGGACCCAAAAACGACTTGTTTAAGGCCCAGTCAACCATGTTATCACTCCGTTAACATCTGTTGACGGGGGTTAGGGGCATGGACAAATGTGAATGACTTTTTACAAAGTCAGGGACCTAAAAACATTTTTGCTAATTTTAGGGATTAGAGTGAAAGTTCCATGTAAATTCAAGGACCAAAATGTTAGTTTATTAAAAAAAAAAAAAAAAAGTGAGTATTTATAACTATAAGGGTGAAGATGACAACTCACTGAATTAAATTAACCGGGAAGGGAAGGTAAGGAGAAACCCCCACTCATGATCATTTCTCAAAAATAAAGCCTTCACCCTCTTCAACTCACATCCTCCATCTCTTCTTCTCTTCCTTTCTCACAAAAACACACTCACACCAAAACCAACAACCATAACAAGCACACGTCTTTTTTCACCACTGTCACCAAGAAACTAAAACCCTCAAACCCATTTGACTTTATCAATTAACAAACTGATTCTTTGTCGTTGTTGGGCGGATCGATCGGAATGGCGGACAAGCAAGAAGAGGAGAGGAGCGAGAGCAGCGATTTCACGTCGGAGGACGAAGGCACGGAGGATTACCGGCGAGGGGGTTACCACGCTGTTCGAATCGGCGATACTTTCAAGAGTGGTCGCTATGTGGTTCAGAGCAAGCTCGGTTGGGGTCACTTTTCCACTGTTTGGCTCGCTTGGGATATTCAACACTCTGTACATCACTCTTTCTCACTCCAAAACCCACCTTCTCTTTTTTATTTTCTTGGTTTTTGTTTTTCCCAATTTCATAGTTGTCAAATAAAGCACTTTTTGTTGATTCTTTGTTTTGAGTTTGAGTCATGCTGATGGGTGCGTCAAGAGGTTTTTGGATTATGCACTAGTCTGCCCTTTTTTTTTTTTGGGTTTTTGGAGTTTGTTTGGATTGTAGTCTAATTACTTTATGGGTCCTCTTAAGGGCCGAGGATAAGAGGTTTAAAAGTAGTAGTAAAACTTTATTTTGAACCTAAGTCTAACAACTCTTAATTATTAAATCTTTGATTTTTCAATGCAAAAATGTTGTTTATAGTCTCTTATCCCCGGGCCGAGGTTAAGAAAATCCTTAATTTATATAATATACAAAGAATACAAGGAATTGGCATCTGGCAACCAGTTATTTGTTTTGTTTTTAATTTCGGCTTTAAAATGCAAATAATTATATTTGTTTTTTGGCATAGCACATTGGTTTACTTGTTTTATGTTCATTGGTGTTTCTCCGGTGTACAGTTTTTCCCTAGATATAGTACCCGTGAAGCTTCTTTTGGATGCTTGTTATGTTCAATTGGATTTTAGATGCATGACAACTCATCCTGGGTACCATAAGGATAATGGTATGGAATAAGTTTCCTCTAAAAGTGTCTGTTTCTAGAGTGAGTGAGTAAGGGTGTATCTACTATTGATTTTAAAAGAAGTGCTCGAAGACTTAAACTCACTAAATGATCTAAAGGTAGAAATGCCCTTACTTGCTCCCTTTGGAGGAGCCTTTTCCCATGGTACCATAGAAATACCCTTGTTTTCCGCATCATTAGTGTGACTATGCTTTTTGTGTTTGGAGATCTGCAGAAATATGTGGCTTTGAAAGTTCAGAAGAGTGCTCAGCATTACACGGAGGCAGCCCTGGACGAGATAACAATTTTGCAACAGATTGCAGACGGAGATCCGGATGATAAGAAATGTGTGGTGAAGCTTTTAGATCATTTCAAGCATTCTGGTCCTAACGGGCAGCATGTTTGCATGGTGTTTGAGTACCTTGGGGATAATCTTTTAACTCTTATCAAGTATTCTGATTATAGAGGACTGCCTATCAACATGGTTAAAGAGATCTGCTTTCATATTCTGGTTGGATTGGATTACTTACATAAGCAGCTTTCTATCATACATACTGATTTGAAACCTGAAAACATCCTCCTTTTATCAGCGATAGATCCATCTAAGGATCCTAGAAAGTCTGGTGTTCCTCTTATTCTTCCTAATTCTAAAGATAAGACGGTACTGGAATCAGGAGCTGCAAAAGACACAAAGACATTGAATGGAGATTTGATTAAGAATCATAAGAAAAAGATCAAAAGAAAAGCTAAGCAAGCAGCTCATGGATGTGTGGAGAAGGAAGCTTCTGAAGGAGTTGATGCCAATCCTGAAACATCTGGTGCTGTGGAATATTCTCCGAATGCCAGTTCTGCAAGAGGTCAGGCTTCTACTTCTTCAGGTACTAGTAGGTTGTTAGATACTGATGGAACAATGTCAAAAGACCAAGGTAACAAAAGAGGCAGCCGTACAATGAGACAGAAGCTGGTGGCGTCAGCTGATCTCAAGTGCAAGCTAGTTGACTTTGGTAATGCTTGCTGGACATATAAACAGTTTACAAATGATATCCAGACAAGACAATATAGATGCCCAGAGGTTATCCTTGGATCAAAATATTCTACGTCTGCAGATCTATGGTCCTTTGCTTGCATTTGCTTTGAGCTGGCTACCGGAGATGTGCTATTTGATCCTCACAGTGGCGACAACTTTGATAGGGATGAGGTATGTATAGTTTGTGTAACTATTTATATTTTCCAACTGATCATTCTATAACTCCTTTTAGTGAAAATTTTAGGTTTCGTGGCCTTGAATTTGCGAAAAGAAGGAAAATGCCTCTCCTCTTTGCTGGGGTAACACTGCCTACATAACTAGATATATGCTCCCCAGACCCCATTTGGTTGGATCCCTGTGCACGGGCCACCCTTTTTATTTCTTTTTCTTTTATCTTATAATTTTACCATTACTTCAACTCAACAATTCTCTGTTTTGAACAAAGTAGTTAATCCCAGATAATAGCCTGGAGCAGCTGACTTATAATATGCCATAGCAGTATGGCAGATAGCAGCATGGCTGCTAAGCCTAAGATAGCAGATATAGCTAACATAATTTCCAATTTTTAAAATAGATTCTAATCCTTAATACTCAATTTATCATTTACAAACAATTACAAATGCGAAGATAACTAATAACAATAAGTTAGTATTAGTAATAACAAAACCATAATGATGCAAGGTGGGTTTGATGAGAGAATGCTGAAACAAAAGTTGAAATAAAACAAGAAGCTGCATGAACAAGTTTGCGATGCTGGGAACTTTTCAAAACTTGGTGCAGAGAGTGCAACTACACCGAAGATTAGGGAAACCGTATAAATAGCTTATATGGAACACATATAAATGCTCTAAAATAAAAATTAACCAAAATTAGAAGCATACTCACCGTTAATAATCAACAGTCACGGTAAACAATATAGACAGTTAGTCGCAATTACCATTAATCTAAGGCGGCATAACTGACCAGTTAATCAAGTAACACGATGCTACACAGCGATGTGATAGTCACACGATTGTTTATAGTGCTAGGTACTTGTTGAAATGGGGGTGAGCATTGGTGGGTTAAAACCAAAACTAGCACGGGGTTGCATTTGTGAGGAGCGAGGACAAAAGGTATTGTATAGACAGATGAGAACTAGCATTTGTGAGTGCAGAAAGCTGCGAAAAGCCCTCCCTGTGCGATGAGTTTATGTGACGAAGAAGAAGGTGGGTCTCTACAATGGTGGCTTTTGTCCAAGGAAGAAGGTCCCAGTTAGTGGAAGAGCAAGTCAATTATGGTTAAAATTGAGATCTACTGAGTTTAAGTGAGGGTAAACAAGATATTTGATAAGATAAAGAGAGCAAAAATCAGTATCATGTTGTATTCGTGTTTTGTATCTGCATCCTTACTTCCTAGGTGAGAGACCATGACCTCGTAATACTACTTTAATACGTTTGATTAGATCGCTTTCAGTAGCCCTGGAAATCATTTGATTGGAAACATCAACCACTTGATGTTCCCCTCGAGTAACTCCTTGATGGGCTTTAAACCTAGACCTAGACTCATCATTCACCCTTTCTAACAAGAACCTTACAAAATACTGTCTGACCTGACCATAGGCCATCTCAAATTGTAGCTTGAAAGTAGACTATGATTTCCTCTTCTTTTGTCATCATCCATCACCTCACTTACAACAAGCTATTTTGAGTTTAAGCCTATCTAATACTATTGGTTTGTTCAAAACTTTACGCATAACACTTCATTCAGGCAGACTTTCTGCTGTCATTGAAATCGTTTGCTTTGTGTTCTGTTTAAAGTTGCAACTTATTGGACGTGCTTATGCATTCCAATGTTAACATGACCGTTTTATTTGTTGGGTAGTAACCATGTTGTTTCCTTTTATAATAGTTTTACAACAGTGGTGAAATTTCGAAAATTGAAATTTTTATACCCTTGCATGTGTGTTTCAGTTTGGACTTTAGGTTTTTCGCAAGTTTGTTCTTATCTTTATTTTATCCCAGGACCACTTGGCTTTGATGATGGAACTTCTTGGAATGATGCCACGGAAGGTATTAATACTTTTCTACCTATTTCTAAGCTCTTATGTTCATTACGGTCATGACTAACTTGAATATGTTAAATATATTTTTCAGATTGCGTTAGGTGGACGTTATTCTCGTGATTTCTTTAATAGATATGGTGATTTGAGGCATATCCGGCGGTTGCGATTCTGGCCGTTGAACAAGGTTCTCATGGAGAAATATGATTTCAGTGAGCAAGATGCGAATGAACTGACAGAATTTCTGGTTCCAATCCTTGACTTTGTTCCTGAGAAACGGCCTACTGCTGGTGAGTGCCTTCTCCACTCTTGGATGAATGCAGGCCCACGCCTTTTGGAGCCATCCGTGCCTTCTTCTAATCACAACCAACCTGATGATGCTGCTATTTCTGACCAAAAGAGTAAGGACAAAGATGAGAGGGAGGCCATGGAGGCGGGATTGGGAAATATTGCTATCAATTCAGATTCCAAACCACTCCTACCTTCTCCATCTAAGAAATCGTTCCAAGGTAGCCGCAAATAGTTCATCTACGCCTTTCCTGTGTGACTATTTTTATGTACTGTGCATGCCCCTGCATTGTTTTTCTCATTCAATGATGGCAATGGAAATTGGTTTAGGTTGATAATTGGTTTAGCCGTGGTTTGGATGATGGGGTAAGCACATGTTTGACACGGTTGCCAGGGTTCAACTTCAAGTCTTCAAAGTAGCTCAAAATTTTAACCATGTTGGATTCTAAGAGCTCTTCTTATTAAGGATACCATTCTTACCTATTCGGATAGGTTAAGATCTCTCCTTTGTTCGTTGTTCTCATTGACTTGCTTGTGAACAATGTTCATTCTCATGTCCTCTTGTACTAATTGATATTCTTGATATTAAAACATTAAAGACATTTTAAGTCATTTTTCATTATTAGTCCCACAGTTCTGTTTCTAGTTGCATTTTATTATCCCTTTTCTTTTTTAGTATTACTATGTAATTGTAGTGAAGAATTGTTAAATTGAATGTCATGTTAAGATAGTGAGAGAAAGTTAGAGAGAGGAGAGATTGTGAGGAAAACACGAGAGAAATGAGGGTGGAAAGGCTGCTGAGGGAGGTGACGGGTGGATGGTGGTTAGGGGTAGACGGTGGAAGAGTCGCTCTGAAAGGTTTTACTTTGCCAACTTCCATGTGGGCATAAGTGAATCGTTTTCTACCGTCTCTCTTTGAACAGTGGGGCTGGAAAGGGAATTAGATCGTATATGGATGGAGGTATACAAGCTCTGGGTCTATATAGCAAGGTATAAGAAACCAAACCCTAAAAGCTTGATGACCAGGGGTAACAGTGATGCAAGGGCTCCCATTAAAAGTCACCAAGTTAAGTCTGCTAAACACAATACGATGTACAAAGCACCGATCGAATGGTGCAAGCTTCTGGGGAGGCAGGTTCTCAAGGTAAGGAGAAGGTTGACTCTGCCCCTTCGGCTTCTCAACTTGTCCGTTTGCAAGATGATTGTGTAAACAATTCTGTGGATAAAGGGTTATCTTATTCAGTGCCAGAGGATGATATGGGGTAGCTGAAACGTTGTATTGAAGGCAGGGTGCATCAATCTTTGGATGTCACCATACTGTAAACAATGGCCGAGGAGGAAGGAATGTTAACTGTTCTATTCGAACCCATGAGAGGTGACATGGTTCTAATTTCATTCACAAATGAGGAAGTTTTCGAAACCCTGTACAATGGTTCAAAAGCATTTTTTGACTCATGGTTTAGTGGCTTCGTTGAATGGTCACCAGATCTTGTTTGTCAAAGCCGTGATGCATGGTTAAGAGTCATTGGTGCACCACTTCATGCAAGGACTTTCAGTTTTTTCACACTGCTTACTGCACCAAAGGGGGAACAGGTCAAAATCCACCCGGCAACGGTTTTGATATGGAGTGCTTGGGTTCTTGTGTGATTGAAGAATATGGCTAGTATTAGTGCAACAACTACGGTTGGTATCAATGGGGTTCAGTTTGATATCCGGTGTGAGGAGCTTCAACTTTGCAGTGTTGGGTCAGTTTGGTGTGGCGGAGCTAATGAGGGAGGAGTATGAAACTAGTAGCTCTGATAAAACTGAGATTCCAATAATTCTAACTGGGGCTTAATTATGTGTCTAATCCCTGAACTTTAGGTCGTTTTGTCATAGTTTTTTTTTTTTCAATGTCTGACCCTTCGAAGTTACTTTTAAGTTTGTCATATACCTCACGTCCTCACCTATCAATTCTGGTCAAATTTTGCCGATATGTCACATCATAATCTTAGTCAGACATAGGAGGTTAGTCACGTAGTGTCATGTGATGCCACATGAGCGAAGACGACATCTCTTTTGAATCCTTTTTTTCCTTTGTTTTTTTAAACTAAAAATATAATAATATTATTTTTTTAGTTTTTTTAATTTAATAAAGGATCTTTGCCCACGTGGTATTATGTGGCATCATGTGGCTAACCTCCTGCTTCTGATTAGGATTCTGGTGTGTTATGTAGGCAAAATTTGGCCGGAATTGGTAGAAAGGGTATATGACAAACCCATAAGTAACTTCGGGGAGCCACACATTGAAAAAAATAAGAATAAGGGCCTGTGACAAAATGACCCTAAAGTTTAAGTACTGCAAACATAATTAAGCCTTCTAACTAGCGTGTCGACATTGTGCATCTCTGCATTCCTATTGTTGTGCTTTTGTTGTAAAGAGTGGATTATTTTAAGACGGTATATTTATAAATTGACATTCTTATTGTCATGTGTTGATACCCAAAAAATAATAATAATGAATATATGTGTAGCAACCCAATTGTAAGGCCCAAAAGCATGGTCAAGTACAGATCCACTAAATGTATCAAATACACGACCTGGATCAACGAATTACAGAAAGAAAGTAATAACGGAGGAAGGCGTACCTTAGGCACATGTTTACACACAAGGGCGCACCCCACTCCCAGAGAGCATGTAAACGGACAAGGGGGGGGGGGGTACTCCAACTCCCCATGACCCATGCGGCTTGCACAGGAAGCCGGAAGGAATCTTGCTTACCTCATCTAGGTCCTTCCCAAGAGGGAGAGATGGAAGTAGTATGCCTTGTATATCTTCCTTCTCCAGCCATTAATGGGAAAGCTTGAAATAGTATAGAGGACAAACTGGCATCTGATAAAGAAGGGAAATGCAACAACAAAGAAGGGAAAGCTGCATGGACTAGTGGACAAGGGAGAAAAGACAATGACCAGTGGACAAAAGGGGCACTATATAAAGGTGCCACCATCAACCAACAACAACAACAACAACAAGAAACACAAAAGAACAGAATCAACATAAACACTGGTTCTCTTCTCTAAGCTTCAGAGAAAGAACACTGGAGGAAAGCAATGGTGAGAGACGTGAGAAAAGTGAAGTGAGTACTGAGAGCGCTCATCCTCCCAACCACCACCACAAAGTCACTTCATCACTGTAACTATTGCACCAATGATGTGGCTCACCACCATGGCCAATGTTCCACAAGCAACGATCCTAATCTCTACTACAGAAGGCGTCCCTACCACCAAAGGCGCACCCTACCATAGCTAAAATAATAGTAACAGTGTTCTTTCACTTATAATATCTGTAGCATTTGTACGTCTTCGAGGCCATAATTTCATTAAGTTTACGAATCCATTAATCGTTGTATAATTATCATCTTTGCAATAAAAAGATCCGAAACATCATGTCATATGTTAAAGATGAAAATATTTGTGTAATATGAATTTTTTTGGGTGCATTGTTAGTTGTTATGTTTTAAAATATTGATCCACCTAGTTTCAATATTTTTATTTATTATTGTAATTTTGTTAATCTCATTTTCATTTTCTTTTGTTACTAATTATTATCTTTGTTTAGATGACATTGTAGAGTTGAATAACTTGTTATTTCTTGTGTTGTTGGTGATATTAGTGTATATTTAGTACACACTACTTTCGGTGTTTTTGAAAAAATAAATAAGGAAGAACTTCTTATTTTCAAATAAGATTAATAGTCATATAGGTCCCTAAAATATACCTGTGGAATCAGTTAGGTCCTTGAAAAATTTGTAGAATCTCTTACGTGGCACGTTAAATGCTTTCTTGGCATGTAAATGCTTTCTTGGACCAAACGTGACACCTTCTTAACATTCCAACATGGTATTGGGGTCAACAAAGCATTTAACGTATCACGTAGGATTCCGTCAGATCCCTTCTGACGAAATTGGATGGGGTGGGACTAACGTGATGCCAAATTGATCTTTGGGGATTTTAAGAAATTCCACAAATCTTTCAGGGATCTAACTGATTCCACGAGTATCTTTCGGGACCTATGTGACTATTAACTCTAATATTTTACATGAGATATACTTAAAGTAGAAGTAGTTCAGAAATTGAATAATCGGGTAGAACCAGGAGGAAATAAATGATTTACCCAATGAAGATACAAGTTAAAAATCCTGAAATTAATAATCCATGACAAAAGGTTAAATGATATAGGTTTTTTTTTTAAAAAAAAATTATGCAATCCGATTTAGCTTTATTGTATAGGATATAACTACGAAATAAATCGTTATATTTTACGAGTGTTTAAAATATTTAAAAGTTCAAGTAATAAAATAAATGAAACCTCAAAAAAAAAAAAAAGTAATATATATACAAAATTTATAAAGAAAATCCCCATGAAAATTTGCAGATAAATATGCAAGAAACTCGGCAAGTACATGAATTCATAGTAAGATCTGTAGCAAAGAAATCAGCAGGAAAACTTGCAAGAAAATTTCTGCGTGAGAATCTACGGAAAATATAGATTCGTAGGAAAAGCTGCAAAAACAAAAATATACAGGAAATTCTGCAGAAAACATAATTGTAAGAAAATCCACAGAAACGTAATAGAAATATCCGCACGTAACAAAACTTTGTAGGGAAATTCGAATGAAAGCTTCGCAGGAAAATACACATATGCAACGTTTGGGAATTTTCTTGCAATTTGAACTTGGGTGAAATTAATTAGTCTCTTGCTTGCGAAATTTCCTACCGATATTTCCTACAGGTTATGCGCCAAAAAATTCACAAGAAAATTCGCATCAACTTTTATTCCATCACATGGGGTCAAATATTTCTGCGGAAATTATTACGGATAAAGTATCCGTAAGAAAATTTTCATTAAATTACTAATCCGTGAGAAAATTTATGGGAAAAACCTGCGAATAAAATTCGCAAGAAAATTCGGCAGGAAATATAGTGTTCCTTTAAAACCAATTGTAGTAGAGTTCTTATTTTAGATGTTAAATATTAGTATGTCTCATGGAAATGGTGAAAATGATAATCATTTGAGTAATGTCATGACAATCGGACCATCGAAAGAGTATGGGTTTGTGGCATGTTGGCCAACGTCGTCGCTCTTATTTATTTATTTTCGTGAAAACAATTTGGTGAAAATGTATCACTATGTAAGTGGCTTGTGTAACCCATAACAGTTAAGGGAAGGAGAAATGTGTGATTTGTTAGAATTCAACTTGGGGAACAAACGTTAATACGACAATCACCAAGGCAAGTTAGGCAACCATTGGTATTGAGCTGCGCGAAACATTTTTTTATAACTAATGAGAAGTTTGGTTAAATAGTTTTGTCCTATAAGCATAATAATATAGATACGCATTTGATTTAAATCCACATAGTACTATTGTGTTATTATTTACTTATATATATATATATATATATATATATATATATATATATATATGTAGTTGATAACATATTAATAATGGTAAAAAGTGTGAAATAATCTTAGTTAATATATATTGTTTCATATGCACGCGCATTCACGAAAATTTATTCAATATCTTATGTGATGTTATGTTTATTATCATTGTGATGTTTTTTTTAATCGTTGTTATATATTTATATTTATTGATCTTGTTAAATGAATAATAAACTTGGTCTTGGAGAGATAAAAATTATTTTATGATGCTATGTGTTGATACACCAAATCTGGAGCCTATTAACAAGGCCCAAGTCCACTATAAGGCCCAAACCCACTAAACAAATAATGGCAATAAACCAAAAAAGGTCATGTGACAGGCACCCCCCACCCAGCACCGGAGCGCCTCTCCTGTATGCTCTCCCAACAAGAAGAGGTGACGCCTTTGCAACGAGACCCAGAGAACATGTCATTCGAAGCATCACTGTAGCCATGAAGCTTGAAGGAAATAGCGGTAGTGGTGGAAGGCGAACCCAGGGCAACAGGCGACAAGCAAGAGCACACCCATCTAAAGGCGCATATGTTCAGATAAGGACAACCCAGTTGCCTAAGGCTCCAACGACTTGCATAGGAAGCCAAGAAAGAATCTTGGCTTACCTCATTTGGTCCTTCCCAAGTAAGATGAAAATGGCATGCCTGGCATGCTCTCCTTCTTCACCCATTAATGACATAGCTAGGAATGGTAAATGGGACAAACTGGCACCTGCTAAAGGGAGGAAGTGCAGCTACAAAGAAGGGAAAGCAGCATGGACCAATGGAAAAAGAAGAAAACGCAATGATCAGTGGACAAAGGGGACACTATATAAAGGTGGCTCCACCAACCATCATCATCAACAACAACAACAACACACTGGAGCAATAGTAACAATACACATAAACACATAGTTCTCTCCTCTGCAACTTAGGGGAAGAACACGAGAGAAAAGGGAAGGAGGTGTAAGAGCGAGCAGTAGTGCGCCCCCACCATTACACCGCCACCATAACTGTTTGTCTTTTCATCATCACCATAGCCAATGCTCCCAGGCTGTGACTCCATCCTCTAATCCACAAGGCGCCTCTGCCAAGTCAAACCACTAAAGGCGCACCTTGCCTCAGTAGAAGTGACATTGATAATGTCCCTGTACTTATATTATTTGTAAAGCTTATACGCCTTTGAGGCCATAATTTCATTAAGCTTATGAACCCATTTATCTCTATATAATTATCATCTTTTGCAATAAAAAAGATCCGAAACAATTTGGCGAATCCGCTAGGGAAGTTATGGCTTCCAGTAGTGAAGGAAATGGAAATAGCAATGTTCATAAGGTGTTTGTTGGGGCTGCCACGACAAAGGCGACCCCTCCAACTCAGACTCCAATCTCCGGGCTTGTGAACCCAAGAGTTACGGTGGGTGTCAGAAGATTGAACTTCAGTCCAACCAACCAAGGGAGCGACAACGCCAACTCTCCGTCTGACACTCCTGATGATGACCCAGAGCGCCCTGAAGAGGAGCCCAGCAGTGAAAGAGAGAGGTTGAGCCACATCAAGATCCCTCACGTGGAAGGGGATCAAAACACTCAAGTGGTGATATCAGCAGCGATCCTCAACTCCTTGATGGCCAACCAGAGCTCACTGGCGGATATGGTGGCAGAATACAAGGCGCAGTCTGCCAAGGCAAAAGAAGAAAATGAGGCTCTAAATGCAAAGATGAGGGAAGAAGAGGAGGCGCGCAAGGAAACGGAGTTGGCAAAGGTGAGGGCGAGGATGGAAAGTGAGCTTCAATATGAAGCGCATAGTGGACAAGGAGGCGCGGAGGACGCCCCCGTTACACAAGCAGAACTAAAGCGCATCCTCCAGGTGCACAAGGAAGGAAACAATCTGGTAATAGACTTAAACCCTCCCTTTACCACTGATGTAGCTGCCTATCGTTACCTCCCCAGGATATACATCCTCTGCATTCTGAAAGTTTGATGGGACCAGGAGCTCACGTGAACGCTTGATGACCTATGTGGATGATCTGGGAGTCTATAGTGCAGACCATTGTTTGAGACTCAGGGAGTTTTCAAAATCTCTTACTGGGCGCGCCTTCACTTGGTACTCTAAGCTGCGTCCAGCCTCCATTCACGCTTGGGAGGAAATGACTGTAGAGTTTTGCAACAAGTTTCTGGAGGAAGAAGGCGCCATTCACATTATGGACCTTGGGCGTGTCAGACAGCGAGCAGGAGAAGGCCTCGTACCCTTCATCAAAAGGTACAAGGACAGAGCGCTTCATTGCAAAGAGACTCTCCCCGAGGCGGGCCTGGTTTATGGATGCATTAAGAGCATCGAGGACGGATCACAGATATTCTTAGCACTCAGCAAGATCTCTACCCTTTTCGAGCTGCTGGGAAGAGCGCTCGATGTGCCCGAGGCAATGAGGAAACAGGGGAAAAGAACTAAAGATCAGGCCGCTTTTGATGTAAACGCTGTGGATGACAGGAAGAAGAAGAATTACATGGCCATGCCGCCTCCGAGGAGCTATGAGAAGAAGGATCCACCACCAAGGCCCCCAATCTCCAGAGAACTCACTTATCAGTTGGTGGAAGAATGGCTGAAGGAAGGCGTTCTCACTGAGAGGACAGGAAAGCGTCCACTAACTCGTCAAGAGTATGAAGATCCATAATTCTGTATACTGCATAGGCAGAAGAGCCACAATACCACGGATTGTTATGTCATAAGGGGAGTATTTCAGAAACAGTTAGCACCTGGGAAGGTGTTGTTGCCAAAAGGCGACACAGAGGAAAGTCTAAGCGTACGCCCTTTGCCCAGGCATGATGTGAACGTCATCCTTTCCAGTGGAGACAATCTTCTAGAAGAGGTTGAAGAAGAGGAGATAGTGGAAGAGGAACTGTGAAGGGGACTCGTAAAGACTAGAGGGTTCAGAGCCTTATTTGATCAACTAAGGTTGGGTACAGATGTAAGAGATGAAGCTGCGCACGCCTTGGCAAACGTAATAGTAAGAAGGGGCAGTAATACCAGCGCTGCATATGCACCAGCGTCCAGGGTAGCAAAGACGCATGCTTCTGCAGTCATGTTCAAGGAGCCACAGCAGTCACACCCAGGATTTTGTCATAATAGACCACTGTATGTAGAAGCTGTGATCGAAGGCGTGCGGGTGAGGCGCGCCCTTATAGACAATGGCTCAGGGGTAAACATCATCCCTACTTACATCTTTTCAAAGCTGGGAATACCTAAAGAGAGGCTCAAGAAAACAGAGACTGCGCTGAGCACTTTCAGTGGGGGCTTAGTCACAACAAGATCCTGTGTGGTGATCAACCTTGAAGTGGGGCCTATTAAAACTCTGAACACCTTCCACATTGTGGGCGGGGATCCCAGTTATCACATCCTACTGGGGCGCCCATGGATTCATTTGCATATGTGCATCTCGTCAACATTGCACCAGTGCGTGAAATCTATGTATAAAGGACAAGATATTGAAATACCAGCAACGAAGGCGCCGTTTGAAGCTTCATAACTGCACCTGACACTACAACATTTTTGATTTTTGGCAACGACATAAAACCGTTGCAGAAAGTGACAAAACCGTTGCTGAAAGATTAGGCAATGGTTTTTGAACTGTTCTCTAGGTGAGTGTTGCCTAATCTAATAAGCAACAGTTTTTTACTTAAGGCAACATCATTTTAAAAATCGTTGCTTTTTGAAAGATTAAAAGCAACGGTTTCTGCACAAGTTTGAGGCAACGGTTTTTGGGCATGATTAAAGGCAACGGTTTTTGTGCCTATATTGTGCAACGGTTTTTGTGCAGAGTGTTTAGGCAACAATGTTAAAACCGTTGCAATACGTTTTGAGGCAACGGTTTTTGGGCATGATTAACGGCAACGGTTTTTGTGTCTATATTGTGCAACGGTTTTTTGTGTAGAGTGTTTAGGCAACAATGTTAAAACCGTTGCAATACGTTCTAACCAAAATTATTTAACCATTGACATATTTATATGAACAACAATTATTTTTCTTTTGCTTATATAGGCAACACCATTTTACTTGTAGGTAAACAATATAGGCAGAAATAATTATATAAGCATAAATGTGCATTTATATATGATGTCATCAAAGGTTTAATGACCAAAGGTTAATAACCATGTATATACGAAAGAGAAATACATTGTTAAATTTTGCTTAATTACAAAAAATTTACATAAAATGTTAAAAGTAATAAAACATCCTAATTCACTTATTTGCCTTAGAAAATCATCAATGAGGACTTGGATGATTTCGTCCTCCACTTCATTTTTCTTCTTTTCCAGCATTGAGAATAATGCAACAACAAGCTTCAAGAAACCTTCAATGATTTCCTAAATTTAAGAAAAATTTAATCATCAGCGACTACATCTATGGAATCAAAATTACATACTAGCAAGAAGACGTAACACAAAGATATTACTAAATTTAAGACATGTTAGATGGAAATAATAACTTTAAAAAAAATTACCAACCATATTTTAATTGGAATCAAAAATAAAAATTAATAGCAACACATCAATTATAACAGAGATAATACTTAAGCTTACAAATATTATGTCTTCTTGTCAGTATGTAATATTATGCACTAGAGACAAGTTATTGATAACCTTATGACAGCAATATAAGTAGTCATGCCTTAAGATTTGTATTTATAACCATACCCGTCTTATAGCGAGTATCACATAGTCGTGCCTTTAGTCTTGCCTTCCAAAGTTGTAAACTAACAAAGGAAAACCAAAAACAATTAGTGAAAATTTTAGAGCCCATTTTATCATAAACAAAACAATTAGTGAAATTGCATTAATTAAAGAAAACCAGATACATGAGTAAAAAAGTGTTGCAGCATGCTTGGCACATTATCAAGCCACAAGCTAGTGCCCATATTAAAAGTAGCTTTAGCAAGAAAGTCTGCAATTTTTTTATTCTCTCTACCACTATGAATAAACTGAAAAGAAATAAAAAGTGGAACAAGCTCATGTCCATCAGCAATGATGTCTTCAAAGTAGGAGTTAATGCTTCTCCTATTCTTGGTTCAATGGTGGCATCAATCAATTTGGTAGCAGCAGTCATGAAATTGCCATACTCATCAAGGACAATTTGTATGCTATCTGGAAAAATTACTTTAGGCCATGCAATTAACTGGAGCTTAACTAGTTAGTCAATTCGCTTATAATTTGTTCTTATCAAAGCGCATAGGGATCTTTACAGCACATAATGCACGTCCAGGAATACCAAGAGTGCCACAGATCTCCCATCAAGTTCTAAGGATTCATAATAGAAAAGAAAACTTAATTGATTAAAGAGACATGCACACCATGAGTACTTGAGAAGTAATAAAATTTTACTTAAATGTTGAAAGTGTCGCTATGGAATAAGCCGTTGACCACATTTTGAGGCATGATAATGTGAGAACTGAATATAAGGCACTAAGAAAAATTAATACCAAGAGTAGTTTTTTTTCTTATACCTGGTGAATTTTTAAATCCTTTTCAGCCAGCAAAGTTCTTAGACATGAAGTTGAAGAAATTTCAGGGCTTTGCAACTCCTCTTCAAGTTTAACTACTTGCTGTTGCAACTGTCTAACTGGTTTCTTCTCTGAATAAACCTGTGCAAAAAACCACCACTAGCTTAAATAGGCTAGTTTTTAGTATAAATAATCTTATTTTTTGCTGAAATAATATAAAATCAGTTAGCTGCTTCTTATGTGAGTACCCAAACTGCACATGTGTCACTTATCATAATTATTATAACAAACACGACTTCTTTTAACAAAATTGCACTAACAATCGGAGAAATGGGCTAAAGAAAACTGAGGAAGCTCTTCTCTAAATCTTACATCATGTTTCACACTTATCAACAAGAATATAAGCAACCCAAGTTCAGAAATCTTTAAAACTTCTAGGAAGGAAAACAACATATTTGTATTATAACAACTGTCTAAGATAAACAGATTCATTATAGCAGTTGTTGAAAGGTTCCTTGTCTAAAAGTAATATGCAATCAGAATTTAAATTACTACAGTATAATAATAAACCTTTCAACAGAGAACATGGCCATCTGAATGATGATAAGAGAGAATGTTATCCCAACACCATCCCAAACGAAAGAAGTATATATTAAACAACAATCAATCAAAAATCATGATATCAAGGACTTTCATGCCATGAGTTCATGGGTCACATCCCTTTCAGTGTATAGTTTTCATGCATGAACTTGAAATGATGTCTAAACTCTAAAATTTCAAACCTCCATTTCATTTCTTCAAAATCACAATGTGCTCTGATGAGAGGAGAAAAAAATAAAGATTTCAACCAAAAACCAAAACACATGAAAATGCAGGTAAAGGAACAA
The DNA here is from genome assembly GCA_037953625.1 of Crotalaria pallida. NCBI lineage: Eukaryota > Viridiplantae > Streptophyta > Magnoliopsida > Fabales > Fabaceae > Crotalaria > Crotalaria pallida. The sequence goes on along the minus strand of CM075652.1, from coordinate 72,783,868 downwards.
ACATTGTTACCAATTATAAAAGACATAATTAACCTCAAAATAGTCAAATATCAGAAGCTAGAGACACTAACCATGCAGGGCATCTCCCTTATCAGCATGATCAAACTCACAAAGCGGCATCACTATAGATTGCAACTTCACTTTTCCACCACGTTTGTTCTGAAAAAAAGTGGCAGCAAAAAACAGAATCACAACTCAACATCTCTTTGTTAACTATGCATATTTGGCTGGACTAAAAAACAAATAAAAAACAAGAAACAAAAAAGATGACATGTGTGACAGTGGTTCCATTGATAAGGTTCAGCCAATGAAATGCCATTCAATGATGCAGGTTATTTATGTTACAGGTGATTCACGAAACTGTCAATTAATCCTAACACACATAAAATCTCAAAAATTAAAAACCTGCTCTTTCTCAGCAAGCAGAACATCAGTTGTAGCTTGTGGGGACTCCAAAAATTCCAACAACTTAGCAGAGAGTTCCTCCTGAAAGCATGCCTCATTTAATAATTTTAAGAAAAAAAGTACCGGAATGGCTTTACAAGAACTGTATAATTGACAAGTATTAGATCAATACTTACTTTCTTCACATTGCCTTTGTATATTGGAATATTAAGAACATCACAGAAGTCCAGCAACTTTTCTTTCACACACTTATCAATCCTCTCCTTTATCTTGGCCCTTTGTTTTTCCTACCAAGAATGATAAAACCATGTGTTTTAACTGCAGGTTAATTAAAGCCTCACTTGATCCTTACGCAAATGTTTAAGAAAAGATAATGGGGACACATAACACATTAAGATTCATCTGAGCAGTTAAGAGTAGAAGACATGCTTATTAATATACAGTATCTAATGCACATTACCTCATTTTCAACCCACACATAACCAGAAAACTGGCCTATATTTCTCTTTAGATTATGTGCCTGCAATCACAAAGTTGTGAAGGGAATTAGCCTTACAATTAGGGATTTCCTTAAGCTGCGTACCACGTCCCTGAAACCCAAACAGACACAAATCAGTCAAAACAATGATCCCTACATTCTTAAGCTAATTTTTCACACCAATTGGTTAACAATATATAAACCTATGCTCAATCACGATTTCACGTGTATTGGATGGCAAACACATTAAACATCAAGTTAACTTGCTAACCATCTAGTACATGTGATTAACCACCAAATTATATATCACTAACCAGATGTAAAAAGCAGTGTAAAATGATAATTCTAGTGGAAACTGTACTTCAGTCATCAAAAACCCTTAAATTTCAAAATTATACCTTCTCAATTGGAAAACCTTTGCTGGATGAGATGGAGAAGCGTTCCACTATTTTCCTCTCCCTTGTTTGCCTGTCACTACCGGGAGAAGGCTTAGAGGAGGACAAAATGACACGCAATAGAAGCTCCTCCAAGGCAGCAAAGTAATTTACTTCGGTTTTGAGCATGAACTACTAGCAAACCCCGGGTTCGTGTTGACTTAGTGTCCATATTGAGGAAGAAAAGTGAGCTAGGGCAACAAGTCACGTTGCCGGTGAATGAGGCCATGGGAACCGCGATTTGTGGCAAGGAACTCAGGGAGAGAGAGAGATCGCGAAGGAGAAAGAGGGACGAAGAGGGTAGAACTGGTCACAGGTTATTGGCGGCGCAAGCGATGTTGGTGGCTTCGCTGGTGGCGGTTCGGTAAGCGAAGGAGGCTGCTCGCGAGAGGAACGCACGACGGAGACCGAGACGGAGAAGAGGGTGCGCGTGACGGGCTCCTTAGGTGATGGAGGCGGCGGCCGACAAAGAGAGGGCTTGGACGATGGCGGTGTATATAAAGATTGAACAGAGAGAGAGGGCTTATGTATGAGAGAAAGAGAGAGAATGTTGGGGGAGGGGGATCTGAGGGAAGAAGAATGAGTTGTGTTTTGCGTTTTTTAGAAGCTATGGCTTATTATTATTAGGTTTAGTTCAAGAGGAATGACTTTTATTTTCAGCTAAGTAAAAGAACCTTCGGGAACGGTTTTATGAATGAAATCTTTGGCAACACTTATGAAATGTGGCATTTTCTATCAACATTTGTTGCACCGTTGCTTATTATTGTGAATTGGCTACACACAAAAAAACCGTTGCTTGTTTTATGTAAAAACCGTTGCTCATTTCATATTAAATGGCAACGAAAAAAATCGTTGCCTATTTCATATATAAGCAACGGTTTTTCATCCGTTGAAACTTTTAGTGTTGCCTAAACTAAAAACCGTTGCTTATTTCATATTAAATGGCAACAAAAAAAACCGTTGCCTATTCCATGTATAAGCAACGGTTTTTCAACCGTTGAAACTTTCAGTGTTGCTTAAACTAAAAAATGTTGTAGTGTGATTAACGCTTCAGTGTTTGATGAAATGGCTCCTCCAGGGGCTGGTAGAATCGCAAAGGAAACCAGGGTACATATTAAAGGAAAGGAGAAGGCGAAGGAGCCTAAGAAGAGGGTGTCAGTATTCAAAAGACTTTGCTCACCAGAGGATGAAAGCGCACAGGGGTCAGGATCAAAGGCCAAGCTAAAGTTGCAGAAACAATACCTTCCACATGGAGGGGCTAGGTAGGCCATCCTTTAGGAATTCGTGGGGCCAGCCAAGCCCAAGCTAGGCGACTTGGCTAGCCCCACCCTCATGAGCGCCATAAAAGGGGAAGCAGAGTTCGCTTCGTGGAGGAAGGCTATGTGCGCTCGGGAACAAGGGAACGAAGCAGATGGTCCGGAAAAGTTAGAGGAAGTCAACGTGGGTGAAGAAGGCGAGCACAAGCCACTTTTTATTGCCTCTTCACTCACCCAGTCTAAAAAGACAGATTTGGTCGCTCTACTGAAAGAATTCAGAGGAGTGTTTGGTCGCTCTACAACATGGTGGATGCAACAGCCATGCACGAGCGCTTTTCCTTCATGGATGGTTTCAGTGGCTACAATCAGATAAGGATGGCAGAAGGAGATGAAGAAAAGGCCGCCTTCAGGACTCCAGTAGGTAACTTCTTCTATGTGGTTATGCCATTTGGACTCAAGAATGCCGAAGCAACGTACCAGAGAGCGATGACAACGATCTTTCACGACATGATACATGACATAGTGGAAGACTATGTTGATGATATAGTAGTCAAGTCAAGAAAGAAAGAGCAACACTTGGAACACTTGAAAGTTGTCTTTCTCAGGTGCAAGAAGTACAAGCTGAGAATGAATCCGCTCAAATGCAAATTCGGAGTCTCTTCTGGTGACTTCTTAGGCTTCAAAGTCCACAGGGAAGATGTCTCGGCTGATGCAAGGAAAGTCAAGGCAGTGAGGGAGATGAGGGCACCCCATACCAAGAAGGAGCTACAACAGATAATAGGCAAGCTTGGGTACATCCGCCGGTTCATACCAGCCATGGGGGAGTTGTTGGGGCCAATGACGAGTCTCTTCAAAGGAAAGGAAGTATTCAAATGGGAGAGGGCGCATCAAGACGCTTTTGAAAAAATCAAGAGGGCCTTAGCATCTCCTCCAGTGATGATGCCGCCACAAAAAGGGATACCGCTCAGGGTGTACATGGCCACAACTCAAACAACAGTAAGCGGGCTCTTCGCACAGGAAGTGGAAGGTTTAGAGCGTCCCATTGCTTATTGGAGAATAATGTTGAAGGGGGAAGAAATCAGATACTCCATCCAGGAAAAACAATGTTTGGCTTTGGATTGCCAAAGAGGATAATGTCAGACAATGGAACCCACTTCGTCAACAAAAAGGTGGAACAGATCCTGGATAAGTATGGGATAATGCACCACAAGTCCACTCCTTACGACCCTCAATCTAATGGCCAAGTTGAGTCCACTAATAAGATCCTCATCAAGATTCTGACCAAGACAGTAGAATATACACCCACCGAATGGAGTGAGTATTTGCCGCTCGCCCACTGGGCATACCGTGTCACCAAGCATGGCTCGACGAAGGCGACACCATTTTCCCTTGTGTATGGTGCAGAGGCGACACTACCTGCAGAAGTGATGGTCCCCTCTGCCAGGATGATAGCGCAGAACAAAGAAGGAGTAGAGGATAGATTGGTGACACTGGAAGGCGCTAGGGATAGAGCGCGTGAAGAACTGCTTAGACACCAAAGGCGCGTCATGTTGTCATATGAGAAAATGGTGAAACCACGGATGTTCGCTGAAGGCGAGCTTGTTTTGAAAGCGACAGACGCGGTCATGCGGAACATACACACTAGTAAGTGGACACCGAAGTGGGAAGGGCCATACATCATACAAGAAGCACATCCCAATGGTTATTGTTTTCTGCTTAAGCCAAACACTGAAAAGAGGGTAGGGCCTTTAAATTTTAAGTATGTTAAAAAATATTATGCTTAGACTATTGCTTGGGGAAAGGAAACATCACTTTAAGTTTTTATGTCTTTCTTGATATATATAAGTAGGGAAACCTGGCTTGTATTTCCGTCTTTAAAATCAATGAAAATCTTGAGGCTTTCCCCTTTATCCAGAAAAGTCTCTTTTACTAAAGTATCTTGTTTTAATGGCACTAAATGATAATGTTGAGCAGCAAAAGCCTGAATTAATACCAAAAGAATAAAAGCATCCGCTAAAGAGGGCCTAAAATATTAATCTGTAGGAAAGCGCTCTTAAACGAAAGAGCTAAAAGCCAATCACGAGATCCAACGCCCGGGAGACTTTATAAAAATGATAAGTAATAACTATAAGTAAAAATGGTGTTGGATCGTATCGCGGGCACAAGATGCCTTATCGCGACACCCGAATAGACCTCCTTTCTTTAAAAAGAAAACAATAAATTTCCGGGATCAAACGCGGGCGAAGTACGCCATATCGCGAGGCTTGAAAAGGTCCCCGGAAACAAGGGCGCTAGTCATTAAAACGCGGGCGGAAAAATCTGAAGGAACAGGGGGTTGGCTAACAGGGACCTTTCTCTGTTGGTTACATGCCTAAAATGGCAGAATCTGTAATGTGCCTAAAGCGCACCTTGGAAATAAATTTTTGGCAGCTATGACATGAGGGGCCGCTGTAAAAAAAAAAGAAAAAAAAGAGAGAGACTTGTGCATAAAATTACCATTAGAAAAGAAGAAGGGGTGGCATGTGCACAAAATAACGTCTAATATCTGAAGAACGTAGCAAAGCAAGCAAAGAAGGTGGACAAAACGGAAAGCAAGGCATGAAATTCATAGGCAAATGGCAAGCACTGTCAAAATTATCAAAGCATACAGAAGAAGACTTAAGTCCAAGAGTGGAGCAACTATAGAGTAAATTTAAATTCAACAAAAGAAAGCCTAATTAAAGTTCAAAATAAAGCAGCATATTGCAGCAACAATCTTTAGACACTGAAAAGAGAATTCAAAGCGTGTTTTTGCAAGCTTCCTCATATGAGCGCTTCTGAGCAGCCAAGTCGCTGATCTCCTTGTCCAAGTTTTCCAAGTCAGAGGTTGTTTGAGCAAGATGAGTAGAAAGCTCTTTGACGAGGGTTGACAATGAAGCACAACGCTCCTGCAGGGAGCGCTCAGCATCAGCTAAACCAGCAACATCAAATGGAGGGCGCAGACTTTCCAAACTAGTAATAGCACTCTCAAGCCAAGCACCAGAATAGTGTTGGAACTTGAGTGAATGCAAGCAGTCAAGGAGTTCAGCTTTGTCTTCCCATGGCAAGGCGTCCACATCAACAGAAGTCACCAAAGCTAGCATCTGCAACAAGGTGCGTGAGGTTGACTCTCTGAAAAAACAAGGGAATGAGGCGCCATGTGGTACCAAATCAATATGAGCAAGGAGGAATGAGTCAATCAAGGACTGGTCATCCGCACCTAATGAGTCGCGAGACCTAGCAGAAAAAGCAGCTGCAAAGGAAAACAACAACATAAGAAAGCATAATGAAACAGGAAGACAAAACAAAAGAAGGAAACCCAACTTGATGCAAAAGGATAAAATAAAAACTCACAAACTGAAAAAGACCCTGGTGAAGCAATGACATGTCCCAACTTCGCATGAGGAGCCTTAAGAGAAGGAACTTCGTGCACAGGATGCCCATCAGAAGAGCCTGCAACATTTTTTGGAACCTCTGTTGCCCTGGTGAAGCAATGACATGTCATTTTCAGTAGAAGAAATAAGATCAGCACCATCTTTGGGGAAGGCTGCTCCTCAACTTGAATCCCAACAGCGACATCAACTTGGCTTTCCTTGGGGGCAAAAGCATCCACCCCCAGTATCCATTCCATCAAATACATTATCCACCCCAGTATCTATTCCATCAAACACATTATCCATTCCAGTATCCATCCCACCATCAAACACTTCATCAATTTTTTGAGCATCAGCAGCAACGCTCTCACCCATGACAATGGCAGCAGTGTCAACAACAACATCTCTAGGGGCGCCAATACGCACGCCTTTGGAAGTAACATAAACGCTCCTGGGAGCCTTAGCAGGGAGCATTGAGGAATCAGGTTCAGAAGGCTTAGGGATAGTGCTTTCGGGAACAACTTCAACGTCTTCAGTAGTAGAAGGGAGCATTGAAGAACCAGAAGGGGGAATAGTTGCTAAAGGCGTCACAAGCAAAGGGCCACTAACTCGGCCAAAGGGTACATGAGTAGCAAACCCGGTAGGAGCAGCGCCTCCACTTGCAGTAGGTTGATTACGGAAGTCTGAAAAGCCCCCACGCTCAGCAATGGATGGAACTGTTGGAGAATTAACTGGAGTTTGAGAGCTTTCGGAAACCTGAGGCGAAGGCGACGCTGAGGAATGGCCACCAGAACCACCTGTACCTACAGAAGAAAAAAAACAAAGAAAAAAAAGAAAAGAAATCATCAGTATCACGAGCCTCAAAACATCTCCTGAGCAAAGCGCTACAATATGGTAAAAAAAAGGAAAAGAATGGAAGAGCCAAGGAAACACGTAAAGGAACCCAAGGGGCCACAGTTGAAGCAAGAAAGGGGAGGCAAGAAGTGAAACCTAGAGGATGCTCCTCATCAGCGCTATCACTTTCACCCTCAACAGAACCATCATCTCCATCTGAAATGTCATAATCACCTGAGCGAGTTTCATCAACATCATCATCAACCAAGTCTATGTGTGCAGGAGAGGAAAGAGTGGTATGAGAACCAAAAGCCTGCAAGCGATTAGACCGACGGGAAGGCGTAACTGTGGGAGCCTTTTTCCCCTTTTGAGATGTGGCAACGCCCTTACCGCCGCCTTTGGAAGAAGATTTAGAAGCAGGAAGGCTTGGAGAAGAAGTCTTTTTCTTACCTCGTTTGGATACAGCAACAACAGTAGGGGAAGTTGCAACAGCCTTGCGCTTGCGCGAGGGTGGATCAGCTTCAGCTGAAAAAACAAAACAAAGCAAAAGTGAGAGCTAGTTAAAAGTAGAGAATGAAAGCAAGAAAAAATAAAATATGGTTACCTTTGCCTTTCTTCACAGAAGTGGAGTAGTAGGGATCATTGCATACGATGGATAATAAAGGAGGAATTGAACACCTTGAAGAAACTTCAAAGCCTCGCAGATGCTGGGGAATATCTTTGTGAGACGTCACGCAAATGTGCAAAACACCCCCAACATGAAGAGGAGGAATGTGAGTAATGGGAACACCAGAAGCGTCAGGAGTCGCACCGAAGAGAACTGTCTTGATGGAGTCTTCCACAGGGATATGCTCAATATGGAGAACACAAGGGGATTGATCACGCCCAAATTGTCTGGCCACGCCCAAATAAAGGAAACTCTGTCCGTTTGAGGGAGATTTTTATAAGTTAAAAAGGAAATTTTAAATTCACTATTTTCAATAATGGGTGTTTAAGGGTAGTTAATGTAGGGTGTTACACTAGGGGTCATGAGGGGGTTATTTGCAATTTTGGGTAGTTTAGAATTTATGACTTATTTCTTAGTGGAAGACATAATTAATAGGGTCATTAATGCTTTGTCTCCTTTAGGGGTGTAACGGTCCGGTCCGGTCTTTAACTGACTTTAGGGAACGGACCGATTAAATTTACGTGGTTCGGTCCGGTCCGGTCCAAAAAATTTTCATATGCAAAGACCGGACCGGACCGTTTTGGTCCCGTCCGGTCCGGTCTATTTAGACTATAATTATAAATTTTTGATGAAAATGCTGAAATGCCATAATACATAAAACTTATACAACATAGCATTCAAATGAAAAAAACACTTGTTCAGATTCTTTGCACTACAGATTCTAATGAAAATAATTATAAAAACCTAATGAAAATGTACATAAAACAGAGAGCAAAATCAACTAAACAACAAGGACAAAATAAACCTAAAAATAAATCAACAAGAGCAAAATCAGAACCAGAGAAGCGATGGTGAGGCGATTCGAGAAGGCGGAGAAGTTGTGGCGGTGGCGGTGGCGGTGGCGAGGCGGTGGCGAGGCGGGGGTGATGGGAGAAGCCATGGCGGTGGCGATTTGTGTAACATCCCAAATTTTAATCCCAAGTATAATTAGAATAATAATGAGATTGGAATAATAATATTAGTAATAACAAGGTTAAATGAGTTTTAAAAGTGATGTTTTAGTGTTAGAAACGTATGATAATAGAAAATTAAGAATAAAATAATTAAATGATTTAATAAAATGCTTTCAAGATTTGAGTCTCGGAATAAAATTCTGATTTCATCATTATATTTGAAATATGTTTTCTAGTCAAAACAAGTATAAATTTGTTATCATACGTTTTCCAAAAATAAAGTAGTACTTTTATTTAGTTTAATTAACATTTTGACATGGAGCTCAAGTGGCAAGCCTTAGAGGCATTTTTATAAATAGTTTCTTCAGAAAAATATGTTTAACTTAATATTTTGAGCGTCCCTGTAAATTTTCATAGTGTTTGGAGGCTGTTTTATTTTTAGCTTCTGGACTGGTTTAATATATTACCGGTTTAAGTTATATATAATAATCTTCTACTTCAAAATTTTAAATATTATATATTATCAAGTTTAATATCAAGATTGAGAAAATATATTTACTTTTGAATTTCGATAATTTTTCTTACGCGATAGCTATCCGGAGGGACCGGTAACTTTATTATTTTTAATCAGTTTTGAGTAATTCAAAATAAAATATTGTTTTACCTAAACGTATTTTATTTTTAGTATCATCCAACTTTTAGTTATAATACAAAATACATACACACATTGACCCACAAATGAGAACAAAACATAAAATATATTAATTTAACCTAATATCTACCCTGTAGCCACCGCCCCACCATAACCCACAGTATACACACACATACATACATATATATATATATATATATATATATATATATACATATAGGGGTTTGCTAACATGAGAAGGTGTTTTTTCAATAGGATCAATTTAGCATTGTGTACCATAAAATTTGGACAAAAAACACACTGCATCTATTGTTGAAATGAGTTTTAATAATAGGGGTATTTTAATAATTTTACATTCTAAAAATTTAAAAAAAAAAACTCAAAATCCTCACCCCCCAAACCCTTCGATCCCTCTTTCATCCTCTCTCATTTTGTTATTCACAAACGCAGATAGGTCTCCTCTATTTGTCTTTCAAACATCATCCACCACCGCCCATAGCCACTGTTCACTGCCCACAATCGTCAACCATCGTTCCTCGCACTGGCTCGCACATTATTCGCGTCTCTCCAACCATGTCGTTCGCATCTCCCTCATCGCCGTTCGCGTCTCCCTCCTCACTCACCGCCGTGACACCGGCCAGCCGCGACGCACACCCTTGTCATCCTTCCTTTGTTCGGGTTCCACCGTCCTTCTACCCCTGTTCGTGTTCCAATCTCTGTCCTTCCTCTTTTGAACACAGCATTATCACTCATATTTCATTTGCATATACCAGGTTATTGAGGTCTAAAGTAAAAATGATTATAGTTGTCAGCATTACATGTGTTATGTTATTAAAAAAAATATTGTGTTCACCTCTAATTTGTAATATCTTTGCTGCAACTCTAATTTTTTTTTTTGCAACTCTGACTTTTTATTCTCTTTGCTGCAGTTCATGAGTTTTGTTATGGGTTTGATTTTAATGTTATAACAAAGTCCTGTAAGATGTGCTTGATTTGGATTTAGGATATGGTGATGAAGTTGTTAGTTTGGTATCCATGTTTCTCACAACAACAAGCACCAATGCTATAACTAACAACTTCAACAATGCATAGTGGATTAGTGGCCATGATGAGAACTGCTTAGTGGTTCACTTTCATGCTTCTCTAAAGAAAGGTTGAGAAGTAGTTTGGAATGATGGTCCGAGATGTTTAAGGAAATTTCTTGACTGCAAGTCTGCAACCACCATGTTAATACCTGATGGTTCAACCTGAAGCTCTAGATGCCAAAATACCTGAGGCTTTGGCTTTGCAATGGGAGATATAATTTCTTATTGAGCTAAATATTACACATGTTCAAATTAAGGGATTGTTTAGTGCTTGGTACAAAGTCTATATAGGCTGTTACAGTACATGAAATTCACGGAAGAATTATTTGCCCTTTCATTGGAAGTGAGTTCCAAAATATGTTTAATTGTGGAGCAGATCCTCATTTTCTCTTAAATTGGTGACATTTGCTTGAATTTGTGTAGAAACCAGAGCATTGGACAAAGCTGGTTGCTTATTATAGGTTTTTTTTAAAAGCAAATTTCCATAACCATGATCAAAATAAGATAATAGTCATGAGACAAATATAAGCTGTAGTGAGTGGTATGTTATATTGTCAAACATTACTATAGTCCAAATTCTATTCTTATTTCACAATTAAAAGAAAAAGTCTTCTTCAGAAATGGTCCCAAAACACAGATGAATGGTCTTTGTGCGATGTGTTGTGTTTCTGCCTAGTCATGTGAGTGTTACAATTACTATCATGTGGTAGACATTGCTTCTCCTGAATCTGAAGAAAACAACAAAACCAAATGCCTCAAACTCATATAATATTTTACAGGTAGGATAATGAATATTATCCAAACCATTGCACAAGAACAACCAAGTCAACACAATCACCTTTCACATATAAGAGCTAATCCAATCAAACCCTTGCATTGGATTATAAACCAATAGAATCCATGATCATGTAACAAGCATAAAGAAAATTTTATGCAGCAAGAAGTATTAGCTTTTCAAATACAAGACAATTTGCATTCATTCTTTCTTGTCTTAATTCTTATAAGCATACTAAGCAAAAATATTATCATTAAACATTATCTATAGATTATCATTTCAACCATTATCAAAAGATTATGATAATACAAATTGATCATAAGAGGGAAGCACGCATGCTCAGAAATATATGGAACAAGAATATGCAACAACCAAAAATATTATTGAATAAGAAGCAATGAAGTAAGAAGATTACTTCAAGCTAAACATAGTACAACAAAAAGAATGAAAACAGGGAAGAACTAAGTACAAAGCATCCTCACAACAAAAATCAAAAGCCCCATCCCTTAAAAAATAAAAAAAAAAACGAAATAAGGAGAAGACATAACAACCTCTTCCTCTATACTCTTGTAGAACCTATCCTACATAATCTAATGTAATCTAATAAAATTAAGTAGCTCTATGAGCATGGCCTAATAACAGTATACAGAATAGCAAAAAACAACATAGTCACAATAGGTATGAATGTGGCAAAGAGAGAGGTTCAAGCATGAACAAAGGCAGTGAGAGGGATGGAGGGGATTCGAGCATGAACGATGGGAGAAGACCGTGAAGGGGGACGAACGCGTCACGGCGGCAGTGAGAGAGATGGACGAACGACGAAGGGGCGGTGGGAGACTCGGACGGTGGTGGAACCGCGGTGGGAGAAGCGAACGACAGAGGACGAACGCGTCTGGGATGAACGCGAACGACGGGGGATGGCAGAGAAAGGAGGTCATGTGCGTCGCAGCCGGCGGGCGTGGTGAGGGAGACGCGAACATCGTGGTGGGGGAGACGAGAACGTGAGGGAGGCACCGTGGTGGACGGCGGAATTTTTAATTAAGATAATAAATGTTTTACTAAAATAACCCTAGTTATAATTGTATTTTCTCAAAGCTGAAAAGGATATTTTGGTCTAAAATATTCGGAACACATTGCTAACATGATCCTTCTAAAATAAGAGAATACTCATGTTAGCAATCCCCATATATATATATATATATATATATATATATATATAATACCTAGCCCACTACCCGTGTATATTATTGTTAAGTACCCCAAAGCAGAGTGACGTGAAGAAGCAGAGAGGAAGTGGCGAGCGACACATAGAGAAGAAATATTGAGTTTTTTTAACTTCCCGGTCCAATAACTCAAAATCTAACCGTCCAATCTCAAATTCTTCTTAGGTAAATAATCTCTTCGACTCCCTCTATCCATCTACCTAATTTATTCGACGATCCGTCAATATTTTTATTATTCCTATATTTTCAAATAAAGAGATGTTTTGGGGAAAAATGATATATTTTTATTGTATAATGATATATATATTTATTATTTTGACAAAAAATGAATTTAGTTGATTATATATATATATATATATATATATATATACACTTTTAATGTTTTAATTAGTTTTAACGTGTGTCCCTATTTAGATCACCCTGACCTTCGAGTAAGGCGCGGACGTAAACGTAACATTGTTTCTATTGTCAGGATTCCCAGGTAAGAGGGTCGTATTACCTCTATTTAGGACGTAATTTCTAGGTTGTATATAGTGATGGCTAATTGGGGTATAATATGTGATGTTTTTGTACCTTTTTTACCTCCCTTTTACATAGTAATGGCTTGTTTCTTGAGTAAATTGGAATAAAACAATGGAATTTTGTCATTATAAGATTTCTGGAACCTTTTCATGTGTTTGGTTTGTTTTCAGGTATTTAAGCTCTTAAAACAATGATTTTTGCAAAGGAATGAAGAAGGAGAGCTTGGTACTTGAATTAGGAAGAAAATGAGGAAAAAATGAAGAAAAGTTGATCGTGGCGCCCAGGCGCGGGCTGGGGTAAACTAGCCAATAATGGGGTGCATTTTGTTGATTTTTTCAGACAGCAGCACGCCCAGGCGCAGGAGCTTCACGCCTGGGCGCGCAAAATGCGAGAAAGTGACACAGTTCGCTGTTTTGATCATAGCTTGAGCTACGATTATCCAAATGAGGAGATCTATATATCATTTTAAAGCTAAGGAAAAGATCTACAACTTTTCCAGAAATAGCCTTGCTCAAATTCGTTTATCTTGGGGGTCAAAATCAGTGCCGAAGTTGCTGTCAGATACAAATACGGGATTCTAGAAGGATTTTAATGATAAATTCTATTTCTAGATAAGATTCTAAGATATTAGTTTATTCTAATAGGATCTTATCATATTATATTCAGATTTAGGATTAGTTTTATTCAGATGATAATCTTATCACATTATATTGAAAATTAGGTTAGTTTTTATCTATATAATAATAGGATTAGGATTCATTAAAAAAAAAGCTTTGAAGAGTAGTTAACACGTTTTTAGAGAAAGCAATAGTGAGAGAGCTTTTGGAGGCAAGTTGAAGGATTGCACTTTGTGATTGGAGATTGGGGTAATTCCATGTCTCTCATTATGATTTTCATTATTCTTCTTTCTTCTTCTCTAATTATGTGTAACTAAACTCATTTTTGGGAACATGTGAATTTGTATGGAACCTTCATAGTTTTTGTTTAATGAATTGATGTTTTTCCATTTAAGTATTGTGTTTGATTATGTTTTAATTGTTCATCATGAATTTGGTACCGTTTATGATTTGGTAATTCTAATTGAATAGGAATATTGAATTAGGATTTAGACCTTTAATCAAACAATTCAATTACATAGGTATAGGAATATGTCTATGAATTTCACGTAGTAACTACGACTTAGGTGAGAATTATTTTAATCGATTTTAGTTCTCGTTGGGAACGACAACCCAATTCCACTTTATTACTTGTCACGATTTGGTGCACTTGCCAGAACGCCAACAATGGCTAGGAATAGAAAAGATTAGTTATGAGAATAAACAATAGGGTAGTTGAGGTTGACAATATGTTAAGAATGAAAATAAAGAACATGAATCACTTGAATGTTGAGAATGTATGTGTTTTATGATGATTTTCATAATGTGTGTTATGATGCTTGATTGGTATTTAAGTGTGTGAAATATATTGGATTGGGTTTTAAAATGAACCTAAGATATATTAAGTTAAAGAGCACCATGAATTAAGGGATGAAATGAGATACTTGTGTATGTGATGAGTGTATGAATAAGTGACAATGGAAATAATACCAAAGGACTAAGAATGATAATAGGAGAGGTAAATAAGAATAAATTATATTAAGCAAGGAACAAAAGGAAATAATTATAAAGGTGTGTTATGGTGAATGTTTAAATTGTTTGTTATAGTTTAGGCGATAATAGGAAAATGTTAATAAGTTACCAACGAAAGGAAATAGAGAAGAGAATAATTAAGAGAAATTTAAAAGTAAGGAAAATAATAAGTAAGAAAAGAAAATAGATAAAGATACTTAATGAGAAATGAGAAAAGATTTAATGAGCAAAGAAAGAACAGTCATAAAGAGAAAAGAAACAATAAAACGACAGGCGTTCGGTAGTACCTGTCATTATTAAAAAACTAGAACGGCAGGTGTTATGGACCGGTATCACGGACAAATAATAACCGGTATCACGGACCAACAAGCATCAATTCGGCATACCGGCAATTCGGCATCAATAGCCATCAATACGTAACCGTTATAACGGTTAGTCATTATTGCCGTCCATCATGACATTCATGGAGCCGTTACAAACCGCCACCTTAATGGCTCATTATGGTACATCATACCTTCCTCCCTATAAATAAGGTAGTGGCCAAGGTATGAAACTAACTGAACTCTCTCATTTCACACGGCACACACATCACCCCAAAAATATCCCGACTCGGCGACGGTGTCTTTAACCGAGAACCCGTTATCATCGTCATATATCAACAAACCGGCTTGCCGGTACATGTGGGATAACACCCCACGACATTCGCGACCACAATGGGAGCGGCAAACTAATTCCCACCACCGCATGATTCAAAGTCTTTGACAAAGATGAAGAAAATCAATGAGTCATATTCCAAAACAAGCAGTGAAGGACAAATTCAAACAAAAAAGTGAACAAAAGACGAGAACAGGTTCTGTTATGAACAACCACGGCGTTCTCACCGTGGCGGTCGCCGGGCAGGGCGTCTTCATCTCCATCGCTGTAGCTGCTAATGCTATTCATGGCTAGGGGCTGGGCGACACGGTGCACGACCCGACATTGATTCCGACAACGCAAACTGGAGTGGGGAGGCAGCGAGACAAATGGATCCTCTCCTCCCGTGGCAGCCCGCTGCGCACAGATCCTCCTCTTCCCCGGCGAACCAAGGACACGATCCTCCTACTCCCCTCTGCCCGAACCACCACTCGCAGTCCCATCTCCTCTCACGGTTGTCCCTCCATCGGCGATCTCTCGTCATCCTCATATGCTCCCTAGAGTCACCTGTGGGTTGTGGCGGCTTCCATGAGGAGGGGTGCTGCAATTTCAGTTTCAAGAAGTCAATCAGGGTTCCAAAGGAAGAAGGAAATAGAATGGGCCAAGCCCATAGAGAAGGAAAAAAATAACGAATGGAGCAGAGGTCAAAAAGGCCCAAACAATAAATTGACAAGAAGACATAGACTTCACAATGGGAAAATCAGGGAAGGAATATAATTTTATTATACCATTTAATTATATTTATTTTTATATACGTAACATGATACTATTAGCGCACATGCTAATGTACATATTTTTTAAATGATAATACATCACGCAAATAACATAATATTTTTATTGACTTATGATTTATAATTAATAGCAAAAGAAACTATAATTTTGCTCCTTAATGTCACTATGTGATAATTATTATTTAATATTTTAATTATTATTTTTTATATATAAGGTACAAACATGATGCCACAATTTTCTCAGGCTAGTCTAAAAAGGACTCCGGGATTCTCGTCAACAAGCTATAAACTTTTCAAGAGGAGAATAAAAATATAACTCATCACAATTATTCTAGCCCGTGAGGTTTCCTTACTCTGATATTTTCTTCAATATTCAATATGCTTCCAAAGATGAGAAACACGTTGCTATATTCCCTTATCCGGACTCATTTGTTGACGGCGAGGAACCTTGTGTCGAGTTTCCCTATTCGCTTTAGGGTTCAGAATGAGAAGAACTTTATGTTGAATTCCCCTTCCCGGCTCTTGCCAAGAGTGAGGAACCCTCAAATTGGGCTTCCCCCTTAGGTCTTGTATCCGGCAAGAAAGGAATCTTCATGCTAGATTTCTTCCTTCGAACTCACTAGACGACTCGAGAAACCTTGCACCGAGTTCCCCCCTTCAAACTTTGGTTCCGGACATTGAGAATATTGTATTGTTTTCCCTCCTTTGAAATCAATTGAAAGATTTGAAGAATTTATTCGGAGTTAAGGATCTGTTTCGCAGTCACAAAAAAATGCAACGCTTATACTGGTCTTTCCTATTCATACCTCGACGCTCCTCCTTAGTCACAACATCGAGCTGGGGGGCTACTGTTATGGACCGGTATCACGGACAAATAATAACCGGTATCACGGACCAACAAGCATCAATTCGGCATACCGGAAATTCGGCATCAATAGCCATCAATACGTAACCGTTATAACGGTTAGTCATTATTGCCGCCCATCATGACATTCATGGAGCCGTTACAAACCGCCAACTTAATGGCTCATCATGGCACATCATACCTTCCTCCCTATAAATAAGGTAGTGGCCAAGGTATGAAACTAACTGAACTCTCTCATTTCACACGGCACACACATCACCCCAAAAATATCCCGACTCGGTGACGGTGTTCTTTAACCGAGAACCCGTTATCATCGTCGTATATCAACAAACCGGCTTGCTGGTACATGTGGGATAACACCCCACGACAGCAGGCGTTCGGTAGAACCTGTCGACATTAAAAGACTAAAATGGAAGGCGTTCGGTAGAACCTGTCAATATTAAAAGACTAAAACGGCAGGCGTTCGGTAGAACCTGTCAACAATTAAAAGACTAAAACGACAGGCATTCAGTAGAACCTGTCAATTATAAGACAAAGGAATAAAGAAAATGGAAAGAAGGTAAATAAAGAGTAATAAATTGAAGAAAAGAAAAGTAGTGGATTACAGAAAGATAAAAGACCAAAGAGAAAAAAAGAAAGAATGAGTTGCAATGAATAGTGAGCTAAGAATGAAATTAAACGTGAGATTAAGGGATTAATAAATTGAGCTAAATGCGACAATATAAATTAGAAATGTAAAAGACGTTAAAATAAAATAAATGTGTAAAAATGTATGAAAATGGTATGTTTGTAGTGTGTTAATAATAACATAGGCCTAGTTTACTTACTATGTCTTCTTAGAGATTATTTCCTAAGTTCTGTGTAATGCTACCCTTCTTGCTATTTTTCCTACAGGTACAGAAGCGGAGCTTACACTAGTGCAGGCCGAGCAGGAGTACACTCCACCACGTGGAGTGTAATGTTGTCATGAGCGGACTCTAGTTTTTATTATAAATGTTATTTTTGGAAATTTAAAATATATATTAGTATATGCCTTGAGCTTGTAATCATGGGGCTTTAGGATTTAAACCGGTTGTATTATTATTATGTTTTTTGCTTTAAAATTACTCTGGTCTGAACAGGTACAAACAGGAAATTTTGGGAAAGTCCGAAAAGCAGAGGAAACTCTGCCGGATTTTTGTCAAAATTTTCAAGTACCAATTTTATTAAATCTTAAAATTAACTAATTAAAAGTGAGAGTGTTACAGTATGGTATCAGAGCAGTTTTTCCTCGGCCTTGGAGTTTGGACTCACAACTCCGATAGTTACTCACCAAGCGAGTGACTGAAATAGTCATGTCTAACCCTATAGTAGCTAATTAAGTATGTTGGTACACACTTACCTGATTATGCACTTTGTTAACTGTACATGTGCCTTAACTTGTTTCTCCTTTAGAATTGGACAATATGTCTGGGAGGCGAGCCCATGATGACCGGATTGCTGCTCTTTTGGAACAAATGGTTCAAATGCAGCAGAACCAAGCTGCACATATGGCACAGATGCATCATAATCAAGCGGAGAATATTTCACCGCAACAGCGGCAACTCTGAACCCTCCTCCACCCGCTCCAATCGATATTGACTGGATGGCGCGATTTAGGAAGAGCAGACCGCCGGAGTTTGGAGGAGGCTATAACCCGGATGAAGCCCGGAGATGGCTTCAAGCAATGGAGAAGATCCTTCGCAGCATGTCGCCACCCGTTGAGAAATGGGTCTATTTGGCAGCGTACATGCTCACTGGAGAAGCAGAATCCTGGTGGGAACATGTGAGGAGGAACATGGAGACTGCAAATCAGGAGGTTACATGGGATATATTCAAGAGGGAATTTCTTGGAAAGTATTTTCCAGAAGATGTGCGCCGAGAAAAGGAGGTAGAATTTCTGACCCTAAAACAGGGAGATCTGAGTGTTGGAGAGTATGCTGCCAGATTTGAAGATCTCATTCGATATTCCGGAAGCTACCGGGATGCTGAAGGAAGATCTAAGTGTGTCAAGTTCGAATCCGGACTTCTCCCTGAGATCAGATTAGCCGTTGAATATCTGAACCTAGATAATTTGGCTCGACTGGTAAATATGGCTAGCACTTATGAGAAAGGGTTGAAACGGAATGTATCCGAGAAGAGGAGCAGGAAGATGCAATGGTCAGAAGGTTCCAGCAGGGGCAAGGGACCGGCTCAGGAATCAGACCGGCATTTCGACATCGACACTAGAACAGAAGTGCCAAGAGATGCGGCCCCGAAGGGGGATGCCCCAAGAACTAGACTACCATGTCCACAATGTGGAAAATCCCATAAAAGTCTATGTTTACTGTTGAAGCAGCACAGGAAAGAGGGCCTCTGCTATCAATGTGGATAACCAGGACACATTGGGGCGAACTGTCCTGAGCGCACTGGAAGGGGGGCCTAACACTACTAGCACACAGAGGGCTTAAAGGAGCTAATGAATCGGTTCAAGGTACTTTTATGTTGATAAAGCACCAAGTGTTTACTTAAAGTATCTCTGTATAAAATGAACATGTTTAAACTAGTTCAGGAAGAATTGATAAGCATTAGTATACTAACTAAAAGTCTAACCAAAACCCGCAATGATGTTGTTGTTTAATAGAATGCGAGGTTAGAACTGATCACTCTAATTCTTGCATCTGTTAGATGATGATATTATCAGCAAAACCCGACAATGGTATACTGTTGATAGACGTGAGGTTGTGATTGATCACCTCGATCTTTGCATCTACTAACGGATGATATCATTGTAACCTTTTAAATGAAATCAAGACAATCGAAATAGGAACCCACCAAGAAATAGATTCATTAAGAGAAAAGCGGCTAACTGGAAAGTCTTCTTTCCAAATCTTTGCACAGAACCAAGAAGCAGATTTAGAATAAAACCATAGGACGAGAACCTTAAGTTATCTTGTCTATTTAAGGGTAACGTAACCGAATACTGAATTCTCGAAAGAATGGAGTAAACCCTATAAGAACCACCCCTAACCATCAAGAAGACCAAACTAAGCTTTAGATAACCCAAAACTCATCGAGAATCTTACCAAGGTTCCTGAATATCTTACCTAGATTCCTAAAAAGACCATTCGCTAGGAAAACCAACCCTGTCAACTTCATGGAGTCTCCATGCCGAGACCAGCAGAGTTAAACCATCAATTTGTACTCCTTGTTGAGTACAGGAACCTAGACGTGTGCAGATGTGAAAATTCGCAAACATTCGAAAATTTAGCCCAACCCACCGACCGCCACCGGGTAGACAACCCAACACGGCTCCCGATTCCGAGACTAAGGTAAACCTCTTCCTTCTTATCCTTCTTGGTTTGGTCCAACCTTGAAGAGGCAAACTTTTGATCCTGATCAAAGGATTTCTTGCTCCAACCGACCAAGGTTGGTGAACTCACACTCTTCTCCTTGTTCCTCATACCTGAATATCAATCGCTCCTGGAGTTCTAATCTTGTCTAATTAATTTGGTTCCTCTTTGATGAGGAAAGCTCTAACCATAATTTCTTTCATTCTGTGGAAAGTCTTTGCCGACCGTATAGAAACAACAGTCCTATATAAAGGATTTTCCAAGGACCTTTCCTTCGGTCTGCTTAAACGCGCCACGCTCGGACACGTTCATACCGAGCGTACGAAAAGACCAGGCTCGGACTTTATGGGACCGAGCCTCAACAACGGTCTTCACTCTATAGGCTCGGGATTCTAGAACCGAGACATAACGTCGGCTGGTAGGTTGACTCAGTCACCAAGGCTTCCTATCACTTCTACCCATATCTCCTAGAATCTCGCAACAGCCTCTACATGGGATCGTGAGCTGATCCTATCCGGACTCTAAGGGAATAAATCTCCTATATTCCCTCACAGAATCCCGGTTCAGCTCACCTTGATACGAGGCCCATACGGCCCACATCAACTTCCTCCAAACCCTATAAATAGCTCACAATAGCTAGGGTTTCAGGTACGTACTCTCATCCCTAAGTTGACACTCTGCACACACTTGTTGACTGGGGGAGATCCTGCCTTTCCCAACTGGAACTGCAGAAGAACCATAAGGTCACACATAGATACTTGACATTCTGGTGAACTCCTGATTAACATAATCTTGAGGGCTCAGAGGGTTAAGGACATAAAGTGTTCAAGGACACTACATTGGCGCCGTCTGTGGGGATCGAATAACCAGTATTCCCATCGCTCACTATACGAAATGGCAAACAACGAGGATGACAACCAAGGAGGAGGTGATCTCCGCCGTCGCCTTAGAGGAAGACCACCAAAGAACGCCGGACCTAGGAATGCTGCTGGCAGGAATGTTAGGGATAGACTGGCTCCCCCTGAGGGTAATCAGGTTGAGAACCCCCAAGTTCCTCCAGTGGTCCACCCTACTGATCCGCCTGTTCCTCTGGTCCAACCGCAAGCCGCCGTCATTCCGGCTTTGGAGGGCCATGAACGACGATCTCAGCCACGTCGTGTTTCTGATGGTCATGTGTCGGAATGGCGTGACACTGCGGATTCTGGACCACACCAGTCTAGAAGAGCCCCTGCTGGATTCCGAACTGGGGAGGAGCGACGGGATGAACGTCATGTTCGAGAAAACTCCCGAACCGAGCGGTCTGGTATAGAAATACCCTTGTTTAGGGGAGTACCGCAATTTACTAGAGGACGCTTCGGAACACTTCAGGGCGGTGAACGTTCCGAGTCTCAGGGAAGATCTTACATGACGACCTCCTCGGCTAGGAGAAGAGAAGAGTCAATTATGGAAATTCTGAGGACTCAAACTTCATTAATCGAAAAGCAAAACCAAGCTATCGCGACTTTACAGCAGCAAAGCATGGCTAGGCTTGCCGAACAAGACACTCGCATGGCCCTTGGAAACCCAAGTAACCTTCCCTTGCCTCCACCCCTTACTTCGAATGAGGTTGCCGAACCTGCTGCTGCTGAACCGCATCCGGGACACCCGTTCACAGCCGCAATCATGGCATTTCGGACTCCGCAAGCTTTCATGGGCCATCAGAATGTCTCTCGCTATAATGGGACGACTGACCCGATGGATCACATTGCATCTTATGAGTCTTCCATGATGTTTTATGGAGGAGAATATGAAATGAAATGCCGAGCTTTCTCAATGACGCTAGGCCCGGCGCCGCTGAGATGGTTCAATTCCCTACCGGCAAATTATATCAGTTCTTGGGCCGAGCTTCGGAGGGTTTTCCTCAATCGATATACAGCGAGCATGTCACAGCCCAAGTCGGATCATTCTTTAGCTGGAGTCGCACAAAGACCTGGCGAGTCTTTACGCGACTACCTGGCTCGGTATCAACAAGAGGCCAGTGGCATATCTGGTTTACAGTTGGGGGTATCCGTTCTCCTACTTACTCAGGGATTGTTGGACGGAGATTTCAAAGATTGCTTGATTGGGGAACCACCTCATAACATGGCAGAACTTAGAGAAAGGTCCAGGAAATATGTTAACCTAGAGGAGTTCCGAAGGATAAGCACTGCGGCAAGGGGTACTGAAGGACGACAGGAGCAACGGCCTCGCCAAAACGAGGCTCGTCAGAATGATCGTTTTCGGGAAAGAGGAAGGAAAGACAAGAGGGAACAAGAAAGAGGTGATAAACTGCCTCCCAAAGGCAGGTACGAGGAATACACTCAATTAACGGTCCCGAGGAGTCAAATCCTTCGTGAGACCATGCATACTGAAATGCGCAATATTACTCGGCCACCAGCCTTAAGAAAGGCGGCCCAAAAGGATAAATCGAAGTATTGCGATCACCATGGTGGATGGGGGCATACCACCGACCAATGTATCCAACTGAAAGATCTAATTGAAGAGATGGTAAGGGATGGCAAGCTTCAGCATTACATCGGGGAAGCCTTGCGCAAGCGATCTAGAAGGAAGAGCCCCTCGCCTCCCAAAACCGAACAGAAGAGGAATAAAAGTCCTTCACCACCTGCAAGCGGAGCCCCAATACAACAATCCGATAAAACAAATGACTTTCTTATCGGTACTATTGCTGGAGGATTCGCTGGCGGTGGGGAAAAGAAGTGTGACCGCAAGAAATACGTGGGGCAAGTTCTTTCGGTGGCAAGCCGACCGATTCAGAAACCGAGAAAGAAGAACGTTGTAATCAGTTTTAGTGATGAAGACTTTGAAGACATCCTGCAAGACCATAATGATCCAATGGTCGTCACGGTTCGGATGGGCAACTATGTAGTAAGAAGAATTCTCGTCGATCAGGGGAGTTCGGCGGACATCATGTTCCTTGATCTGTTCGAGAAATTGAAGTTGAAAAGGTCGGATCTTACTCCATTCGAGGGAAGCTTGATCGGCTTCACGGGACACTCAATAGTTCCATTAGGCCATATCCACCTCCCAGTGACAATGGGTGAACCACCTTCTGCCCAAACTGAAATGGTAAAGTGGCTCGTTGTCCAAGCTCCCTCGGCCTATAACGCTATCTTCGGAAGAACAGCACTCCAATCTTTCGGTGCCGTCGTTTCGACAGTGCATTTGGCCATGAAGTTTCCGGGGTCGGATGACAAGGTAGTAACAGTTCGGTCTGATCAGGAGTTGGCCCGAAAATGCTATAACATCAGTTTGGCAAAGCTGAAACTAGATGATGAGAAAATTATGAAGGAACCATTGAACAAAGGAAGCGTCAACTTGGTCGATCTTGACGTCAGAGAAGAGGATGAAACTCGACCAACTCCGCAAGGGAACTTTAAAAAAGTAATCCTAGGCCCCGAGCCATCTCACTACGTCAAGATAGGGGTTGGCCTGTCGGAGAAGTCAGAAAAAGAGCTCACAGAACTTCTAATTGAAAACAAGGATTTGTTTGCATGGACCTCAGCAGACATGCCGGGAATCGATCCTAACTTCATTTGCCACAAGTTGAGTGTATATCCTGGCGCCAAGCCAGTATGTCAGAAGAAGAGAAGGGTCGGAACTGAGAAAGCGCAAGCGACTGATGAGAAGGTAGCTGAGCTTTTAGAAGCTGGATTTATTAGAGAGGTGGTATACACTGATTGGTTGGCCAATCCTGTGCTAGTCAAGAAGTCCAAGGGAAATGGAGGATGTGCGTGGACTACACAGATCTGAACAAGATGTGCCCGAAGGATCAGTACCCACTACCATGCATCGATAAATTGGTGGATAGTTCGGCTGGCTATCAAAGGTTGTCCTTTATGGATGCTTACTCGGGATACAATCAGATCCCAATGTATCCCCCGGACCAGGTAAAAGCCTCGTTTATCACAGAAAACGCTACTTATTGCTATAATGTTATGCCGTTCGGATTGAAGAACGCTGGGGCAACTTACCAGCGCATGACGAACAAGGTTTTTAGTTCTCTGATTGGGCCGAGGATGGAGGTTTATATAGACGATATGATTGCGAAAAGTTTAAAAGAGGAAGATCATGCAAAAGACTTGAAAGAAATCTTAGGAAGGGTGAGACAGTTTGATATGAGGCTGAACCCGGAAAAATGCACATTCGGAGTTCCGGCAGGATCATTCCTCGGGTTTATGCTTACAGAGCGTGGAATAGAGGCCAATTCGGACAAGTGCAGAGCCATTTTGGAGATGAAAAGTCCCTCGAACATCAAAGGGGTTCAGCAGCTAACAGGTCGGGTCGCAGCTCTTTCAAGGTTTCTGTCTCAGTCAGCTAGAAAGGCCCTTCCATGGTTGGAGATTCGGTGGTAAGTTCGGTTTTGGTACGGGAGGAATCAGGTAAAGAGTCTCCGATTTATTTTGTGAGTCGAGCTCTCCAGGGACCGGAAATCAGATATCAAAAAGTGGAGAAATTAGCCTTCTGTTTAGTAATAACTGCCAGGCGATTGCGCCAATATTTCCACAGCCACCGCATCACGGTCAGAACGGCTCAACCGATCCGGCAAATATTGCAGAAACCTGATTTGGATGGAAGGATGGTGACGTGGGCTATCGAGCTTTCTGAGTTTGAAATAACTTTCGAACCAAGAAAGGCGATGAAGTCTCAGGCCTTGGCTGATTTCCTTAACGAGTTCACTGAGCCATTGACGAGCTCAAACTCGGATTGGAACATCTATGTGGATGGATCGAGCAATAAGATGGGGGCAGGAGCAGGAATAATTCTGGAGAACTCCGAGGGAGTCACCCTTGAATACTCCTTGAAGTTCGGATTTTCAACATCCAACAATCAGGCGGAGTATGAAGCTGTTTTGGCGGGATTGAGGATGGCAAAAGAAGTGGGAGCTCGAGAGGTGAAAATTCTCAGCGACTCCCAATTGGTGGTATCACAGGTCAAGGGTGAATATCAGGCGAAGGAGCCAATCCTTCAAAAATACTTGGAAAAAGTAAGATTCTTGTCATCTGAATTTGTGAAAGTCGAAATCTGTCACATACCGAGGGAAAGCAATAGCCGAGCGGATATTCTTTCCAAACTTGCCTCAACAAAAAACTCTGAAAACAACAAGAGTTTAATTCAGGAAATGGTGCATGGACCTAGCATTGTCCTCTCCATATCACTGGATTCAAGCTGGATTAGCCCAATTGCAAGCTATTTGGAACAAGGGACCTTGCCGACCGACTTGGTTGAAGCTAGGAAACTTGTCAGGAAGGCATCTCAATTTGCACTGGCCGAGGGAGTACTCTTTCGCCGAGGGGTCAACGGTCCAATGCTCAGGTGTCTCGACCACGCCGAAGCAAAGCTGGCAC
Organism: Crotalaria pallida; assembly: GCA_037953625.1. Classification (NCBI taxonomy): domain Eukaryota; kingdom Viridiplantae; phylum Streptophyta; class Magnoliopsida; order Fabales; family Fabaceae; genus Crotalaria; species Crotalaria pallida. The sequence goes on along the minus strand of CM075652.1, from coordinate 72,758,541 downwards.
TAGAAGAAGTTCATGGAGGAATAGGCAGCCACCACATTGGAGGGAAGTCACTGGCTAGAAAAGTCCTAAGGGCAGGATACTACTGGCCTACCCTTCAACAAGATGCGATAGACCATGTGAAAACGTGTGATAAATGCCAATTTCACAGTGACATTTATCAGAAACCAGCCGAGGAAATTCATTCTCTTTCATCTCCCTATCCCTTTTACCAATGGGGAATGGATTTGATTGGGCAGTTCCCAACCGCACCAGGACAGTTGAAGTGGGTGATCGTGGCCATAGACTATTTTACAAAATGGGTTGAGGCCGAGCCTTTGGCAACCATATCCTCGGCGAAGGTGCAAAAGTTTTTTGAGAGGCAAGTTGTGGCTCGATTTGGGGTGCCACAGATATTGGTAACCGACAATGGAACCCAGTTTGCGGCAAGGGCGTTCCAAGATTTGGTCAGTGCTTTGGATATTAAACATTACTTCTCTTCGGTTGAGCATCCTCAAACCAACGGCCAGGTGGAATCAGTAAACAGGTCCATCATTCAAGGGATCAAGAGAAGACTTGAAGGAGCAAAAGGGAATTGGGTGGAAAACTTGCATGAGGTGCTTTGGTCATATCGCACCACCATCCAAACTTCAACAGGTGAAACGCCCTATCGGCTCACTTACGGTTGCGACGCAGTCATCCCCATTGAAAAAATTATCCCTTCTTTCCGAGCTATGCAGCAGCCAAATCCTCTAAACAACACTTTGCTGTGTGAGGATCTTGTTTTGTCAGAGGAGGTCAGGGACTTGGCTGCCGAGCGAGAGAAGCACGCTAAAAGGATGCAGGCGAAGGGATATAATCGCTCGGTTAACCCCAGAGAGTTCGAGGTAGGTGACCTTGTCTTGAGAAGGGCGGATATTGGTCTTAAGAATGCAAAGGACGGAAAACTGGCCCAAAGCTGGGAAGGACCATACCGAGTCACATTCAAAACCGGGACAGGAGCCTACAAACTTGAAACTCTCTCGGGAGCTCCTATCAACAACTCATGGAATGTGGCGAAGCTCAAAGGATATTACAGTTAGAATCTTTCTTTCATTATAGTTTCATAGTTTCATTTATTCTTGTTAGAATTGTTAGTTTTATCCATTCTTGTTTAATGATGGTGTAGGCTCGGTGGAACTCCGAGCCCATTGTACTTTCTGCTTCTGATTAATAAAAAGACTGTTACTGAATTCATTGTATTACGTACTTTTCCTCATATTCGATTAGCCACCGTGTATGACGCGAACGATTATAAACAGCTCAAACAAGAGCTTATAACTCGTCAAGTATTCTACTAGGACTCCCGATTCAAACATGGTTTATTAAAATCATTTTACATCGCGGATAGAGGAACCCACCTTGGCTAAAGCGCTGGAGTTCCGAGGTCTTGACACTTGAATTCTTAACACAAAGTATAAAAAGAAGCAAACAGTTGACTATGAATACTATAAACGTTCATAATATTTCGAGCAAAGAAGCATAGAAAAAGTTCAAACCCACTACTGGGGCGGTTACAAAAACCCAATACTGGGGTGATAAAAAAAAAAGATCAAACTATTCTAAATCGGACAATACGATGCTGTCAGCATTGAATGTGTCTTCTTCTTCTTCTTCACCTTCGGCATCCTCGGTTCCTTCCCCTTCAGAATCTTCGGCCAAATGGTCTGGAAGGTCGGAGTTATTCAGATCTATGGGAACTCCACTCGGGCCGACAATTTGACCTTTTTTCACAGCAAAATTAGGATCAGCGCCCTTGGTCACAAGCCCGGGATTCAGGACACGGAGTTGCTCGGCAGTATTGTAGAAAGAATCTTCAATTGCATGATCCCAATTGAACAGATTCTCCTTAGCTGCTTTCTTATGCTTGAGCGCTTTCGCGCTCATCTTCTCCAAGGAAGCTCGGAGCCTGAGTATCTCGTCCTTAGCATACTCATGTTGCTCCTGAGCCACTGCAGCAGCTTGCTCGGCCGAACGAGCTTTCTCCGTGGCCACCAGAAGAGCAGCAGCATCCTCCTCAGCCTTTTTCTGAATTTCTTCCGACCTCTTTATCTGTGCCTCGGCAGCTTGAAGTGTTGTCTCGGCTCGAACTTTGGCCCCCTCCGAATCTTGTGCAACCTTTTGAAGCCTCTCGTTTTCAGCCGCCATCTCTTGTATCCTTTTATTCAGACCTTGGACCTGAATTTCCAAGTAATCTTCCCGCTCGTTGGCTTCATATCTTTTCTTCTTTTCCTCGGGAGCCAATCCAGCATAAGCATCATCACCATGATGACCAAGGTGATGGAAAATGCTCGCGCCCCGTAAGAAGCGTTTCACCAACGCTTTACAATTATTTTCCCAAGTCCCAGGGGTCCAAGACTCGATTACCTCAGCATTTTCAGGAGGAAAGACGGTGGCAATAAATGAGTCGGACATCTTCCTACCCCACACCGTCTTGGCAGCTGCATCTTCTTTACCCTCGGGAATTTCAATCCCTTTGTTGGACTTGCTCAAATTGAACCAGTCTCCAGCGAGACCTTTTCCTTTATCGAGCCGAGTCCTCTTGAGGGGACGCTCGGGAACGTCTTGGGGAGATGAATGAGCTTCTACTTCGATATTCATCTCATCTACAACGCGTCCCTTTCTGATCACCTGTTCAACACCAGTAACCCTGACAGTGGGGGTGGTATTGGGGATAACGGTCGGCCTTTCAGGATGGGTCGGCTCAGAAGATTGACCCTTGATTGGAGAACCGGACGTAGACTCTTTGACTGCTGCCAGCTGTGACACTCTAGCTGCCCGAGCTTCACTCTTCTTGGCTTTGGTTGCTTTTTTCCCCATCGCTTCTGCAAGAAAAATGGATTAGTCAAAAAAAAAAATACCCAGCTCCGCCTTCACTTCGTCTCGCGTATCTTTCAACAGAATTCGTTTTGAATCAATTTGACCATTTGCTTGAAGATACTCCCAAACGTGGTCACATAATCGCCTTTCGGCTTTTGTTAAATCCGACTTATAGTCGAATTGATACAAAGAGGATCCTCGGTTATAAATGTTCGTCGTCCAACCCAACGGAAACCGAGGCATGACCTTCATCACTCCATCCTCTTCAACCTGTTCCATGAACCAACATACTTCGGCCCCAATATACTCGTATTGGAAGAAGAGAGGTTTGAAAGATTTCCAAGAGTCTGTCACCTTTGCGAAAAGGGCATGTCCCCTCCGAGCCTTTAGGGACACCCAAAGACCCTTGGAATCACCAAACTTATTTACTTGGGGAGCATATAACCAAAAGAAGGACCGTACCGACGTGACAAAGTTTTCAACATCGCAGAATTGTTGAAAGGCTCGGACGAAAGCCCACCCACTTGGATGCAATTGGCTTGGGGCTATTCCCAAATGAGTGAGGACCTCGACCTCGAATGTGGAGAAGGGCAAGCGGATACCGACTTTAGTTACTACTTCTTCATAGAAGTAAAAATATTGACGATTTTCCGGCACTTCGAAGCAAATCCGATCGTCGATTCCCAAAGGTCTTAATACGAAAGCTGAGGTATTTCCGTCGGCTCTCGGAGGTGTCAGTATCGGCCGGAGATGATTAAGACTATTTGTTGTTAGAAATGAAGGTCTTGTCCCCAGCACTTCCCGATCAAAAACAGCATCGTACTGTGCATGATTAGGCGGCAGAGGATATTCTTCAGGATTGGTTACACACCTGCGTTCCACCATTTCTGGGGAAAAAGAAAAGGCTCGGCGTTAGGATTTTTTACAGCACGAGTTTTTACTTTAAATCTAATGCCGAGCCCCGAACTTTTTCCACCCACCTCAGATGGATTTCCTACAGGTTCTTTATCCCCCATATCATGATCGGGGCTAAGTCTAACTTGGGCTCTACGCTCAGCGAATCTATAGGCTAATAACCACTTAGCCTCGTCGGCAGGATTCAATAGATGTTCTACTGTTAATGGTTTTAACTCGGAAAAACCCGAGTGGAGGGGAGGAATAGCAGGGATAGGCGTGGAGCTTTCCGAGCATGGACTCCTTTCGTTCCTAGAATCTTCAGAAACCCCAGGAAAGGATGAAGAATTTGATTCACTGTCACTAGAGGGATTTTCTCCTAATCTCCTACAGAGTTCACGATAAACTTCCCTAAAACCTCTCCATCCTCTCATGGTTCAAACAAATTAAGGTATAAACTCCTCTCACTTAAAAACAAAAGAAACCCAGAAACTCTACCCAGAAATCCCTGCAAAATCCCGAAACCAGAAAACCCGTTTACAAAGAAAAACTCACTCCAAAACAAAAACAACCCCAAACGAATAATAAAAACTGCAGGAATGGAAATAAGAGGAGTAGAAGGGGTTACCTGCGTGAAGTTGTTAAAACTGGAGAAGGATTTGGGGATCTCGATTTGGGAACGGAGACAGCAAAGTGGAACTCGAAGAGAGAATAAGGGGATTCTGAGAAATTTTGGGAGTAGAGTGAGTAATGAGGCAGAGAAAGGGTAAGTTTCAGTTAAAAGAGAAAACTTTTCAGTTTCCCTCCGTCTTAGCCATTTGGGCCAAAAGCCCATGGACGCATGCAACCAATCAGTGGGAGAGACGTGGCAGTTCTAAAAGGTACTTTTTCAAATTTCAAAAACGCAATGATTTGGCACAACCTACAAGGAAACGCGCCGTATCTCGAGAACCCAAAACGTCACCTCGAAGCGGTCGGCACGATTACAGTTGTCACGAGGCATGCGGGAAAATCTATCCTAAGCGCTCATTACCTCGTCACAGACTTTTCAAAGTCTTACGAGCTGGGGGGCTTGTAGGGTCTGCCGACCGTATAGAAACAACAGTCCTATATAAAGGATTTTCCAAGGACCTTTCCTTCGGTCTGCTTAAACGCCCCACGCTCGGACACGTTCATTCCGAGCGTACGAAAAGACCAGGCTCGGACTTTATGGGACCGAGCCTCAACAACGGTCTTCACTCTATAGGCTCGGGATTCTAGAACCGAGACATAACGTCGGCTGGTTGGTTGACTCAGTCACCAAGGCTTCCTATCACTTCTACCCATATCTCCTAGAATCTCGCAACAGCCTCTACATGGGATCGTGAGCTGATCCTATCCGGACTCTAAGGGAATAAATCTCCTATATTCCCTCACAGAATCCCGGTTCAGCTCACCTTGATACGAGGCCCATACGACCCACATCAACTTCCTCCAAACCCTATAAATAGCTCACAATAGCTAGGGTTTCAGGTACATACTCTCATCCCTAAGTTGACACTCTGCACACACTTGTTGACTGGGGGAGATCCTTCCTTTTCCAACTGGAACTGCAGAAGAACCATAAGGTCACACATAGATACTTGACATTCTGGTGAACTCCTGATTAACATAATCTTGAGGGCTCAGAGGGTTAAGGACATAAAGTGTTCAAGGATACTACACTTTCGTTCTGTGGAAAGTCTTTGAATCGTATGATCTTAGGCTATCATCTTTGAAGTAAAAGCACAAACCCTCCTTGAATTCCAAGATTGTGTTTCTTTCGTTGCTAGATTCCTACGCTCTTCATTGAAAGTCGTATGAAAGACGATCAGAAGCCGACGCATTCGATTCCCTACTTCCTAGCATTGATATAACCAGGTATATTTCGATGCCAAGTGGGGGAGGACTTAGTAACCGACTTAGACAGTGTCTGAGTGACAGCGAAACGGAAAGTTGACAAACGGAAACGAGGAAGAAAGTCGAGCGAGAACAAGACGTGGAGTGTCCTAACATAGACATGAAAGCGCCAAGGAATATAGACCTAGAAGCATCCTAAGTGGGAGAACAGAACCGAAGGGACGTAAAGACCATAGTCGAAAACCCTGTTTAATAGGATGATTCTCCATTTACGGAAGTGAATGGAATTTCGGGGACGAAATTCTAATAAGTGGGGGAGAATTGTAACATCCCAAATTTTAATCCCAAGTATAATTAGAATAATAATGAGATTGTAATAATAATATTAGTAATAACAAGGTTAAATGAGTTTTAAAAGTGATGTTTTAGTGTTAGAAACGTATGATAATAGAAAATTAAGAATAAAATAATTAAATGATTTAATAAAATGCTTTCAAGATTTGAGTCTCAGAATAAAATTCTGATTTCATCATTATATTTGAAATATGTTTTCTAGTCAAAACAAGTATAAATTTGTTATCATACGTTTTCCAAAAATAAAGTAGTACTTTTATTTAGTTTAATTAACATTTTGACAGGGAGCTAAAGTGGCAAGCCTTAGAGGCATTTTTATAAATAGTTTCTTCAGAAAAATATGTTTAACTTAATATTTTGAGCGTCCCTGTAAATTTTCATAGTGTTCGGAGGCTGCTTTATTTTTAGCTTCTAGACTGGTTTAATATATTACCGGTTTAAGTTTATATAATAATCTTCTACTTCAAAATTTTAAATATTATATATTATCAAGTTTAATATCAAGATTGAGAAAATATATTTACTTTTGAATTTCAATAATTTTTCTTACGCAATAGCTATCCGGAGGGATCGGTAACTTTATTATTTTTAATCAGTTTTGAGTAATTCAAAATACAATATTGTTTTATCTAAACGTATTTTATTTTTAGTATCATCCAACTTTTAGTTATAATACAAAATACATACACACATTGACCCACAAATGAGAAAAAAACATAAAATATATTAATTTAACCTAATATCTACCCTGTAGCCACTGGCGTGATTCGTGAAGAAGCAGAGAGGAAGTGGCGAGCGACACAGAGAGAAGAAATATTGAGTTTTTTGAACTTTCCGATCCAATAACTCAAGATCTAACCGTCTAATCTCAAATTCTTCTTAGGTAAATAATCTCTTCGACTCCCTCTATCCATCTACCTAATTTATTCGACGATCCGTCAATATTTTTATTATTCCTATATTTTCAAATAAAGAGATGTTTTGGGGAAAAGTGATATATTTTTATTGTATAATGATATATATATTTATTATTTTGACAAAATGAATTTAGTTGATTATATATATATATACACTTTTAATGTTTTAATTAGTTTTAACGTGTGTCCCTATTTAGATCACCCTGACCTTCGAGTTAGGCGCGGACGTGAACGTAACATTGTTTCTATTGTCAGGATTCCCAGGTAAGAGGGTCGTATTACCTCTATTTAGGACGTAATTTCTAGGTTGTATATAGTGATGGCTAGGAATAGAAAAGATTAGTTATGAGAATAAACAATAGGGTAGTTGAGGTTGACAATATGTTAAGAATGAAAATAAAGAACATGGATCACTTGAATGTTGAGAATGTATGTGTTTTATGATGATTTTCATAATGTGTGTTATGATGCTTGATTGGTATTTAAGTGTGTGAAGTATATGGGGATTGGGTTTTAAAATGAACCTAAGATATATTAAGTTAAAGAGCACCATGAATTAAGGGATGAAATGAGATGCTTGTGTATGTGATGAGTGTATGAATAAGTGACAATGGAAATAATACCAAAGGACTAAGAATGATAATAGGAGAGGTAAATAAGAATAAATTATATTAAGCAAGGAACAAAAGGAAATAATTGTAAAGGTGTGTTATGGTGAATGTTTAAATTGTTTGTTATCGTTTAGGCGATAATAGGAAAATGTTAATAAGTTACCAACGAAAGGAAATAGAGAAGAGAATAATTAAGAGAAATTTAAAAGTAAGGAAAAAAATAAGTAAGAAAAGAAAATAGATAAAGATACTTAATGAGAAATGAGAAAAGATTTAATGAGCAAAGAAAGAACAGTCATAAAGAGAAAAGAAACAATAAAACGACAGGCGTTCGGTAGTACCTGTCATTATTAAAAGACTAGAACGACAGACGTTCGGTAGAACCTGTCGACATTAAAAGACTAAAATGGCAGGCGTTCGGTAGAACCTGTCAACACTAAATGAATAAAACGGCAGGCGTTCGGTAGCACATGTCGACATTAAAAGACTAAAATGGCAGGCGTTCGGTAGAACCTGTCAACACTAAAAGACTAAAACAGCAGGCGTTCGGTAGAACCTGTCGATATTAAAAGAATAAAATGGCAGACGTTCGTTAGAACCTGTCAATATTAAAAGACTAAAACGGCAGGTGTTCGGTAGAACCTGTCAACAATTAAAAGACTAAAACGACAGGCGTTCAGTAGAATCCAATGTTTTGAAAACCGGACCGGTTATTGAACCGGTCAAGGTACTGGTTCAAGGTTCAATGGTTGGACCGTGATCGAACCGTGGTCCAACCGGTCTTAATGTATCGGTGTGTATATAATCATATATTTTAGTACTTTTACCTTTTTGTGCCTTTTTGCTTTTTCTCTATTGATTATTGATGTTGTCTTCTTGTGCGTCACTCACTGTTTTTTCTTCTTTCACTTCACTTCTTTGCCTTTTTGGCTTTTTGGCTTTTTTATTTTTCTTAGTTCTAAAATCTAAAGTTTTAATATTCTTTCTCGTTCAGATAAGAGCAAACACGTAATCAACTAGTGAGACTCATATTGGTGTCGTTTGAGTTTCCAGCATATAGGATTTCGTTATTGAAAAGAAAATTTAAAAAAAACCAATTTTTTGCTTAATTTGGGCTTCCAAATTCAAACCGGGTCAAACCGGTTTTCCACCGGTTTTGATCGGTTTTGGCGGTTTAATACCGGTTCAACCGGTTCAATCCCGGTTTTTTTGCAGAACGGTTTCTGGCTTATTCCGGACCGACACCTCCACCGGTTCACCGGTTGAACCGGCTGGTCCGGTCCGGTTTTCAAAACCATGGTAGAATCTGTCAATTATAAGATAAAGGAATAAAGAAAATGGAAAGAAGGTAAATAAAGAGTAATAAATTGAAGAAAAGAAAAGTAGTGGATTACAGAAAGATAAAAGATCAAAGAGAACAAAAGAAAGAATGAGTTGCAATGAATAGTGAACTAAGAATGAAATTAAACGTGAGATTAAGGGATTAATAAATTGAGCTAAATGCGACAATATAAATTAGAAATGTAAAAGACGTTAAAATAAAATAAATGTGTAAGAATGTATGAAAATGGTATGTTTGTAGTGAGTTAATAATAACATAGGCCTAGTTTACTTACTATGTCTTCTTAGAGATTATTTCCTAAGTTCTGTGTAATGCTACCCTTCTTGCTATTTTTCCTATAGGTACAGAAGCGGAGCTTACACTAGTGCAGGCCGAGCAGGAGTACACTCCACCACGTGGAGTGTAATGTTGTCATGAGCGGACTCTAGTTTTTATTATAAATGTTATTTTTGGAAATTTAAAATATATATTAGTATATGCCTTGAGCTTGTACTCATGGGGCTTTAGGATTTAAACCGGTTGTATTATTATTATATGTTTTATGCTTTAAAATTACTCTGGTCTGAACAGGTATGGTATGGGTTTGGACTAACAATGGAACCATAATTAAGGTAATATAGGTATGAAGTTAATTAAGGTTAGTATAATAATCTTGTAATATAGGTATGGTATGGGTTTGGACTAGCAATGGAACCATAATTTGAAATAAGTAGGCTAATTACCCATAGTATTTACTGAGGCTTAATAATGGAACTTTTCCCTAATAGGATGTTAATGGATATATGAATTTAAAATACGTTTTGGGTAGTTAGAAGACCTGCAAGAAGCTTTGAATTATGTCTTAGAATGTAAATAAGGGGTAGGAAGGAATTAGTTTAAAGATTGGAAGGTTTTGGGCTTAAAATCAATGTGGTCTGCTCTCAGGTCTGCTGTCACTAACCGGTTAGTGGATCTTGTAACCGGTTAGTGCCTGAGAGAAATGAATAAATAACCAAATTCATTGCAATAATCATAGAGAACTTTGCATAGATGTTGTACCAGTTGGGTGTTGACTGAAGATCTCATGGAATTAACAATGATTTTAATGATGATTATATTTGATAATGTTTGAATGAATTTGTCAACTATACTTCGGAAGTGGTTTGAATGATGTTTGGATCATCATACATATGAAGCTTAATGATTATTGATTCTACCTTGGAAATGGTTATTGAGTTTGATAGTGATTGTTGGTTTGTGAACAATCCTTGATAAAGGTAGATTCATGATTATGAAGAAAATAAAGGATGAATAAGCCTTCCTCATGCATGGTTTGGCTTGAAGGTCGAGCACAAAAGATTTCATAGGGTTCAAATATTTTATGATGAATTGAGTAAAAGGAACGTATACGAGAATGATTAGAATCCCGGTATATCGTGTCCTTTGGGAAGGGACTCGTTGCGAATAGGACGCTATTCGTAAGCGATATAGCCATGAATCCCAATATACTGTGTCTTGTGGGAAAAGACCTGTTGCGGGTAGGACGCTATCCGTAAGCAGTATGTCAACGATGATATCCCGATATGACGTGTCCCTTGGGAAAGGACCCGTTGCAGGTACGACGGAGTGTATCTGTAAGCGTCATGTCAATGTTGATATCCCGGTACGACGTGTCCCTTGGGAAAGGACCCGTTGCAAATACGACGGACTGTATTTGTAAGCGTCGTAGTCCAGTATACGTGTGACCCTTGTACAATTGAGATGTTTTTGAATAGTGATGATGTACCTATGAGCTCTTTTGTGGAATAGAGAAAAGTCTCGCATTACATTGCATTGCATCACATTGCATTGCATAGCATTGCATACAGATGATAATAATAATAATATGTCTACGAATGTTAAAGCACTTGCTTAGTATGCATCATTTGCATTATGAGTGATTATATGTGTAAGACTTAATCATTAATCTGCTTACGCGATATGACAATTGACTTACTCCCATACTACCACATTGGTGGTGGTAGGTTCTGTTTGAATGACAGGTCAAAGGTCTCTCCTGGTAGAGTTAAAGGAGCGTTAGTAGAGACAGCCAGGATGACATCTTGTTGTCCAAATCCTCTTATTGAAGGATAGAGTTGTGAAGACCATGCTCTGGGTGTAAAGCGGGATTTTTGGGGATTTGATATTCTTATATTTACACTCAGACTATTTTGTAATATAATATGATATTAATAAACAAAGCTTTTGGTTTTCACACTCTTTGGAAAAAGGTTTTTATAAATCCACATTTTTATTTATTCCACTTAATATTTTGGGGCGTTACAAGGGTGTTACAATTCGAGGAGGCAGAGAAGCCGTGGCGGTGGCGGTGGCGAGGTAGGGGCGAGGCCGTGCGAACCAGAGCGTGAGGGAGAGTTTGAAGAACGGCGCCGGCGGTGAGAGAAGAACGGCGCCGGTGGCCGCTGCAACGTGTGAGGGAGGAGATGAGAAAGTCTGCAACATGTGAGGGAGTAGATGAGTCTGCAACGTGTGAGGAGTAAATGAGAAAATAGAGGCTGCTGCATACTACTTTGAAACTTAGGGTTTCTATTCTTTTTGGTTTCTAATATGGGTTTTGGGCTGGGCTGGGTGCAGATTTATTTTTTATTTTTAAATATAATCGGTCCGGTCCGGTCTTAATGGTCTGAAAAATTCAAAGACCGTGGACCGGACCATAATAGAATGGTCCCAAATATTTGAGATCGGACCGGACCGGACCATGAGACCAGACCAGACCATATTTTTCGGTCCGATCCGGTTCGGTCTGGTCGGTCTCGCGGTCTAGGACCGGACCACTTACACCCCTAGTCTCCTTAGTGCTTCATCGAGAAGACAAATAATTAAGGCATTTTTGAATCTGAGTTTTTGTCTCTAAATACATCTCCTCATTTAACTTATAGGGTAAGCTTTAAAATTTTTCTCCCTACTCTAGGGCTGAGCCGTACAACACATCGAAGATGGGAAATAAAATTTTTCTTCTCCACTTTAAAGGAAGTACCAAATAAAAATCTAATTTAAATAAAATAAATATACTCCCACGGTTTTTAAATAAATAAAAACACAAAAATTCACAAATTATAAATTCATGAAAAATCGAATCAAATATTAATTTAATTAAATTATGGAAACAATGTTCCAACCAATAAATCAAATAATATTTTTATCTCAATTCGAAAAAGAAATGCCCAATCAGAAATTCTCAAAAAAATCAATTTATTAAAATGGGGAAAATTGCTGGTATTACACTATTAAACATAGGCGCTGCTTTGTGTTATGGAAGAACCTTCTTCATATATCTTAACTTGTTGTTCGTAGGATTCCGGTTAGTTCACACATGGATAGATAACTAAAACACTGAAGAACTTATAAAAATAAAAACTAAAACACTAAAGAGTTTAGAGGAAAAACATACTAGTTATATATGCATAATGAAATAATGTACTCTGAAGTGCTCCTCCAGAAAAAACTTTGCTATTGATACCTTCATGTGCAAAGCTTGGAGTGAGTGTTTATATAAAGGCTAAACTACTCATCATTTGGTCTCTTACCTTATTTTTCAATTTCAAATTGGTCCCTTACCTTTTTTGGGTTTCATATTGGTCCCTTATGTTTATTTTTGCTGTCAATTTGGTCCCAGAATCACTTTTCATCCTATGTGAACTAATATGTTATGGGCACGTGTCACTTTCTCTCTCCAACAATATATACATGGACCAATATGATTTTGACACGTAGGATGAATGGTGATTCTAGGACCAAATTAACAGTGAAAAGAAACATAAAGGACCAATATGAATAAAAAAAAAGGTAAGGGACCAATTTGAAATTGAAAAATAAGGTAAGGGACCAAATGAGTAATTTAGCCTTATATAAACTATAAAGTTACTTTACAGAATAGCAAGAAGAACAAACAATGTTTTTATGGTAGTCACACTACAAGAGAAAAGCGAAAGAAACATCATTGTTATTATAGTGATGAACTAAAGTGAATTAAAATTTTTAAGTTAGAGACTAAAATGAAACACAATATCATAAGTTAACGATCATGTTAACGTCTATGAACGGAGAATGTTGTCAAAGACTAACGTGAGTAACTTTTTTCAAAGTGAGGGACTTAAGAGGAATTATTGAAAAATCAAGAACTAAATGAAAGCTCCTTACAAGATGAGGGACTAAAGTGACAGTTTAGTCTTTTAAGAATACATATCAAATATTCATATTTCCAATACCATTAACTAAATTAACCAACTTTTTTAATGGAGGTAAAATCTACCAAAAAGGTTATATATATATATATATATATATATATGGACGGAAGTAGTATTAAAGAAAAGAGTAAAGTATGTACGCATATTGTATTGACAGCATTAATATGATATGAAATTAGTTTCAAATGTTTTTGTATGTTATGATAGCTATAGATTTTACTTTTTTCATAATTTTATGAGAAAATGGTTTATTTGTTCCCAAAAGATATACCAGGCATCGGCTTAATCCCCGAAAAATTTTGGGAATCAATTAAGTCCCCAAAATATCAGAATGACATCTCGTTAGTCCCACCATCCATAAATTTGTTAGTCTATCTTTTTAGTGCCACGTGTTACATTCTCATTGGTTATTTCCGGTGAACATATTTTGACACGGATCACAGGATTGTTCCTTCATAAAATCTCAACCGTTGCTTATATCCGACGATACAAATTTAAAAATGAAAAATAAAATAATAAAACTATATTTAATATTATTAAAAAATAATAAAAAATTCCGAAAATTGATAAAAAAATTCAGAAATTTTTTATAAAAATCTGTAAAATATTTTTAAAAAAATACTTGAAATTTATTTTTTTATATTTTAAAAATTAATAAAAAATTCAGAAAATAATAAAAAATTTCAGAAATTTTTTAAAAAATCTGTAAAATATTTTAAAAAATTATGAAAAAAGTGTCTTTTTTTTAATATTTATAAAATATTAAAAAATCATAAAAATAAAAAGTCAGAAAAATTTTAAAAAACATGCAAATATATTTTTTAAAAAATTCTGAAAATAATAAAAAATTCATAAATATATTTTAAAAAAAAGGTAAAATATTTTTTAAAAAAATCTGAAAATTTATTTTTCTTTTTAAAAATTTTATAAACTAAATCTGCATTTAAAAATTTAAAAATTGTTTAATGGTTTTAAAAAACTTTTTTGTATTTTTTAATTTTTTTCCGAATTTTTTATAATACTTTACAGAATTTTTAATAATTTTAGGAATTTTTACGAATTTTCTATTACTTTTTAAATTATAAAAAAACGAAAAAATAAAATTTTCAGTTCTTTTTTAAAAAATATTTTAGAGATTTTTTCAAAATAGATTATAAATTTTTTATTATTTTTCAGAATTTTTTAAGAAAATACTTTGCATGTTTTTTAATATTTTTCTGACATTTTTGAAAAATAAATTTCAGTATTTTTTTAAAAAATATTTTACAGATTTTTATAAAAATTTTCTGATTTTTTACTATTTTTCAGAATTTTATTATTTTTTAATAATATTAAATATAGTTTTATTATTTTATTTTTCATTTTTAAATTTGGACTGCCAGATATAAGCAACGGTTGAGATTTTATGAACGAATAATCATGTGGTTCGTGTCTAAATATGTTCACCGGAAATAACCAATGAGAATGTGACATGTGACATGTGACACTAAAAAGATTGACTAACGGATTTATGGACGGTGGGACTAACGTGATGTCATTATGATCTTTGAAGGACTTAATTGATTTCCAAAATCTTTCGAGAACTAAGTTGATGTCCGGTATATCTTTGGGGGACCAAATAGTCCATTTTCCTCATTTAGAAGACAATATAACTATAATGAAATTTTATAAGTCGAGAAAACTTATGAGAACCAATTAGGTTATTGTTTATCTTGGACTGGAACAATGATTGATCATTACTTTAAGTTGTGAGTTTAAATATTATTCTTGTTATTTTATGTTTGTTGAAAACTTTATTTATTTAAATCTTAATAGATTTATCTATACTTGCACTGTTTTAATTTCTTATCAAAATTCTCTATTATTCATGTTAATAACTCAATATTGTTTTATTTTCATGGTAAGTAATCAATTTCTAAATATTAATTGATTATTTATTTATTTATTGAAATTATATATTATTTTAATATGTCATCTTAATATAATATTTACAATATATAAATAAATTCAAATATTGATATATATATATATATATATATATTAAAGGTTTTAATACCAAAATGGTTTCTATAAATGTTGATCTCTTTAACATTAGTATCTACAAATGTTCTTTTTTAGGGTTTTGATTCCTACTTTTACATTCCATTTTGGTTTTGGTCCCTGATATCAAATATGGATGAAAAACGGTGCCATAAGCAAACATAGAAGGTTAAAGTGGAGACTAAAACCAAAATGGAATATAAAAAAAGGGGTCAAAACTAAAACTGAATGTAAAAGTAAGAACCAAAACAAAATGTGATAATAGTGTTTTAATTTTGATCCATATTTACCACCAGGGACCAAAACAAAAATGGAATATAAAAGTAAGGACCAAAACTCAAATTTTTTTTTTGTAGGGACTAATTTCAAAGAAATCAACATTTATAGAGATTAATTAATTTTGTATTTAAGCGTATATTAAAATATTATAATATATAATATGATAGTGTAATATAAATTATAATAGTAAAATAAAAAAAAATTTATTTTAAGAAATAATAAATTAATTAAAGTAAAGTTTTCTATATTTTGACTAAAACACCATTATTTATGATTAGCAGAGAATAAAAAGTAAAATGAATATTATAATTATTAAAATAGGATATTTTAAAACGGATTTGGATTCTCTGCAATGCATGAAATCTTGACCCTTGAAAGCATTTTCTTTTATAATTAAATTTATAAAAAAAAATGATAGAAAACTTTTGATGGTTAGATTGGTGACTGCACCAATGACTGCATCAAAATTGAAGTCAAAAAATAAAGGTCCTTTTAAAACACCTTTGTATTTTAAAAAAAATATTATATTTAATAAAAAATAAAATAAATATTATAATTAATTTATAAATTTTATAAGCCAAACAACAATGCATGGTTTTGAAACGAAAATAAAACTCTAAAAAAAACAGAAAAAAAAAAGAAATGAAGGAAGAAAACATTAACAAATTGATTTTAAAAAAAAAACGAAAAAAAACATTAACAAATTGACTTGACCAATACCTGAAAAATAAGATAACAGATTGCCTCCTAATAATCAAAAATAAAAAAAAATGTTAATTACTTAATAATCCGTGTAGTGTATGGGTAAAAATGCTAATATTACCAAAAGCATTTTTTTATGGTCAATATAAAAATATTATATTTATATTTATATTAAAAGTATTTTTTAAAAATATTATATTTTATTTAAATATTATAATTATATAAAAATATTAAATATTATATTTATTTTTCCTTTTTTAAATGAATTAGATAAAAATATTGAATTATAATATAGAAGAAGATATAATTTCGATGAAGTACCTTTATTACCAGCCTATTTAAGTTGTTTTCACTACTCACAAATCCATGCTCTTGTTGTTTCGCAGAAATGATAATCTTGCAAAAAATCTTTCCTTCTACAATGCTAATAGGACTTTCTCTTTTGGCATTGTTCATTAACAATGCTGAAACAGTAGATATTAACTTCCTTCACTCTTCAATGCATATTAGAAGAATGAGTTCGATGGACCCATTCTCTGTTAAACCAAATGATATCTATCATCTTAAAATGTTAGCTCCTGGAGGTCCTGATCCAAGGCATCACAAGGATGTACCACCTGCGAGTCATATTAGAAGATTGAGTTTAACAGGTTTGATGGACTCATCCTCTGTTAAACCAAATGATATCTATCATCTTAAAAGGATGGCTCCTGGAGGTCCTGATCCAAGGCATCACAAGGATGTACCACCTGCGAGTTATATTAGAAGATTGAGTTCGATGGACTCATTCTCTGTTAAACCAAATGATATCTATCATCTTAAAAGGTTGGCTCCTGGAGGTCCTGATCCAAAGCATCACAAGGATGTACCACCTGCGGGTCATATTAGAAGATTGAATTTAACAAGTTTGATGGACCCATCCTCTCTTAAAGCAAATGATATCTATCATCTTAAAAGGATGGCTCCTGGAGGTCCTGATCCAAGGCATCACAAGGATGTACCACCTGCGAGTCATATTAGAAGATTGAGTTCGATGGACCCATTCTCTGTTAAACCAAATGATATCTATCATCTTAAAAGGTCGGCTCCTGGAGGTCCTGATCCAAGGCATCACAAGGATGTACCACCTGCGAGTCATATTAGAAGATTGAGTTTAACAGGTTTGATAGACTCATCCTCTGTTAAACCAAATGATATCTATCATCTTAAAAGGATGGCTCCTGGAGGTCCTGATCCAAGGCATCACAAGGATGTACCACCTGCGAGTCATATTAGAAGATTGAGTTCGATGGACCCATTCTCTGTTAAACCAAATGATATCTATCATCTTAAAAGGTTGGCTCCTGGAGGTCCTGATCCAAGGCATCACAAGGATGTACCACCTGCGAGTCATATTAGAAGATTGAGTTTAACAGGTTTGATGGACTCATCCTCTGTTAAACCAAATGATATCTATCATCTTAAAAGGATGACTCCTGGAGGTCCTGATCCAAGGCATCACAAGGATGTACCACCTGCGAGTCATATTAGAAGATTGAGTTCGATGGACCCATTCTCTGTTAAACCAAATGATATCTATCATCTTAAACGGTTGGCTCCTGGAGGTCCTGATCCAAGGCATCACAAGCATGTACCACCTGCGAGTCATATTTGAAGATTGAGTTTAATAGGTTCGATGGACTCATCCTTTGTTAAACCAAATGATATCTATCATCTTAAAAGGATGGCTCCTGGAGGTCCTGATCCCAGGCATCATAAGCATGTACCACCGGCGAATTATTATTGATCCGCCGTGGCACACATCCTATGCTTAATAATACCCATACTTATATAAAAATAAAATGGAATAAGTGTTAAAAAAAGGCCGTAAGCCAGCTCCAATTGTGCTTGTTTGGGTTTTAATGTTATGAATAAAAAAGTTTTAATAAATTTTAATTTAAACCAATTATTTAGCAAATTATTATTTTATAAAATTGTGAATATTACTTATCCAAATAATATTCACAAGTAAATCCAAGTGGTTTGTTAAATATGAAATTGATTGTTCTTAACTCAGCGAAATAAAACAATCCAAAAAATAAATCTATTTGAATTGAAATAATATACTGAAGCAATGAATGCTACATATAAATAAATTTAGCTACAAGAATAGGGTTTGAATTGTGATTTTTTTTAAAATCTTTCTCTTTCAGCTTTTACCCCAAACACTAATTTCCCTTTATTGAGATTGCCAAAATACTCCTTCCGGTCCATAATATAAGCACCATTTGACCAAAATTTTTTGGTCCTATATATAAGCACTTATTCTAAAATTTTACAAAACTAACCCTATTTAATATACTCTATTATGTTTGTGGGGAAAAGAAACACCAATTAATGACTAAAAGATCAAAATGATAGATTGGTAAATATACACTTAAAATTTACAATTTCAGTACAAATAACTAACTTACATACTTTTCTTAAAGGGAGTGAAATTGGTCAAATGATGCTTATATTAGGAACTGGAGGGAGTAGCTTTTATCATGAATAGATCAACAAAATGATCTTTCGGTTCTCATTCTGATAGATTTTTCTCAATAATTTATGAGTGTATGTCTTCAACTAAATATCCCCAAAACGTAAACATAGAAGAACACATATTTTATCCTAATTCATCCTCATAATTTGGGAAACCTACGTTTAGTCCCCAACATTCCTTTTGGGACGTTTTTCACTATGAATGTTTTCATTCACAAATGATGGGACAAGCAATGTTCTTCTTCACTCAAACTCAACACACATTGTTTTACTTTCAATACACACCGTATTTATCACTATCTCAACACACAAATTAAAGTTTCATTCTCTAAGCCACACAAGCAAGGTCGCGCAGAATATAACATCACAACCACATAAGCTCACAATCTACCACCAACTAAGCAAGAATATGATACAATGACATGTATCACGCTATAGACTCAAAGACAAGGAATATTTTTTAAAGGTTTTAACATGTTTTTAGTCGTCCTTGAAAATATAGTGAGTTTTGATTTCAGTCCATATATTTATTTAATTTTTTTTAATTTAGGTCCTTCTATATTTTTTTTTTAAAATTTTGGTTTTATTCCCTAGTGATGACGTTGCTAATACAAGCATGTGACATTTGTCATATTAATATCTGGCTTGGTCAATTGTGGTGTTGACATATTATCGACATGGACTAAAATCAAAATTTCAGAAAATAGAAAGACCATAACCAAAGGAAAAAAAGTATATGGAGTGAAATGAAAACTCAGTACATTTTTAGGGACCAAAAATATATTTTAGCCTTAAAAAAGATGCTAGGAACCATTATATAAAAAAATTATAATCAAGTATATTATAATAGTTAAAAATTTAAAATAAATATCCTTAGCAATTAAACCCAAACGCTTGTAAAAAGACAAAAAGTAACATAAAAAAGAAATGTTTTTTAGTTTTGCAAATAAAAATACTATTAATTTATATGAATTGTGTAAATAATAATAATAATAATAAATAACATGACCTACCCTTTTGTGGTACTCAATTATATAATAATATTTTAGTCTAAAAAAATTAAGCACTTAAGCAATATAATGTCTAGTTAATATAGTCTATTAGGTCCCCCAAAAATATACCTAAAATTAACTTAGTTTTCGAAAGATTTTTGGAACCAATTGAATCCCCCAAATAACATATGGACATCACGTTAGTCCCCAGTTCATCTTTTCGTTAGTCAATCCGTCAAGCGCCACATGACACCATTTCATATGTAGTGTGTTTATTTTAAGGTTATGCACGGGTTTTAAGAAATGGTTAAATGATGTAAGGATTTGTTGTATTTTGACTATAATGCCCCTATATAATCATTATTGAAGAGAGAGAAAGGTATTGGAAGTGAAAAAGAGAGTTTAATAAATAGGGGTGTGTTTGGAAAAATAACATTAATTATGTGTTGGGTTTATAAAACAACAAGACTTATGAAACATAGTACAAATGCTAAAACAACACTACATATGAAACGGAGGGAATTAATGGCATTCACTTTAGTCCCACATTGGACAATTTTGGTAAAACTTGACCCTTTATAGTGAATAAGTTATTGGGTTTTTGTTGTGAATTTGTTGGGCTAAAAACACACGACCCTCTTTGGAAGGCCACTGGGCAAACGTTTTTTTTTATTTCCCACGTTTTTTTTTAAATTGGCCGTTGCAAAATTTATGGGCCTTTATTTCAGCAGTTTCAGATAGGCCATGATGGCAATTCATGCACCATAAATTTTTGGCTGTTGGGAGTCTGAGCCCAGGGCCTATATGATTGTGCATCTTGCTTCTGGTTCAGATACAGAAATTCGACCCCAATTCTCTTACCTTCCTTTCTTCCTTTGTTCTTTGTAAGCGACCTAACTTTGTCAGAATCCAAGTTCTCTGCCTCGAGTGCACGAATTAGAGAACTGTTGTGCTAACCTTGGGAGGAAGAACCAGTTGATATAGTTGCACCTCGGCTATCCGGAAATCTTTTTTTTAAGGCAGTGGCTTTTACCACGACACAACCATCTTCATCAACTTATTTTTCTAACAATTTAAAAACAAGATTGTGTTGATTCGATGGCTCTCCTTTTCAACAAAGCTACTATGCCTGATATTACCAAAATTGAGCCACTTGATGGAACGAACTACAAGCATTGGGCTTAGAAGCTTACCATCTTTTTCGAGCAATTGGAGGCTAATTTTGTCCTAACCACGAATCCCTCCGTTGTATCTGACCCAGTCACTGAAGAGGCTACACAGGTGCTGGAGAATTATAACAAATATAACAAATGGGTATGTGGTCACCTTCTGAGCAATATGTCCAATAATCTCTTGGATTTGTTTGTGACTAACAAATCATCCAAGTCGTTATGGGAGACATTGGAGAAAAGTATGGAGCGGATGATGTTGGGAATCGAAAATATGTTACTGGCAAGTGGTTGCAGTTTCAAATGGTGGACGACAAACCAATAATGGAGCAAGTGCACGAGTATGAAAAACATGATTGTTATTATAGTGATGGACTAAAGTGAATTAAATTTTTTAAGTTAGAGACTAAAATGAAACACGATACAGTGAGAGACTAAAGTGAATTAAAATTTTTAAGTTAGGGACTAAATTGAAACACAATATCATAAGTTAACGGTCATGTTAACGTATATGAACGGAGAATGTTGCCAAGGACTAACGTGAGTAACTTTTTTCAAAGTGAGGGATTTAAGAGGAATTATTGAAAAATGAAGTAAATCTCCTTACAAAATGAGGGACTAAAGTGACAGTTTAGTCTTTTAAGAATACATATCAAATATTCATATTTCTGTTGGAAATCAACAAGCGGCCTAACAATCTACTAGAGGGGGGGGGGGGGGTGGTGAATAGTAGTTGGTGTAACATCCCGCATTTTTCCTAATAGTATAAATTAATTTTCGTTGATATAAATTTTGAGGTTTTATTTTATAAAGGAAATTGAAGTGAACACTTTACTACTTGTTTGAGTAATAAGTCATAATTTTTATGGACTTTATAGATATAAAATTTGTATAGATTCAAAGCAAATGATTTTATTAAGCATGGAATGTTTATAATTGATAAAAGAATAGTGATGGTTTTATTATTTGTGATTCTTTTAAGTAATGGAATTCCTTATAGATTTTAATTGAATTATTAACTTTGAAAATTCATAACTTTTTAATAGTAACTCCGAAAATTATGATCTTTATATGAAAACGATCGTATTGAAATGTAGAATTCAAAAATGTAACTTTTATAATTTTCTGGGTTGATTTAAGAAAATTTATTTTCCAGGACTGTAAAATACGAATTTTCAAAAGTATTAATTAAAAAAAATTAGAGACCTCTAATGAATTATTTCTTTTGAAAATATCATATATACATAAAAATATGATTTTAGAAAATAAAATGGGGACTGTATCTATAGCCAATTAGTACAGTTTATTATTTTATTTCAAAAGTGTATTTTGGAGTTTTTATTCATTAATCTTAATGTTTGTCTTCTTATAAAAAAATTTATTTTATGTAATGTATGTTTGATTTGGTGAACCTATGTGGATGCTTACATAATGAATGATGTATGGAAGTATTTGAATGGTTATGATGATTAAAATGATTTTATAATGCATATAATGGGAAAATGAAAATGGAAGGTGTATATGTGTGTGCTAGGTGTCGAGCATGCACAGAGGGAGAGTAGGAATTTATTTTCTTATAGATTAAGTAAATAAAATAAAATAAAATAAAATAAAGATGGAAAATAAAATGAAGTGGGTGCTATGATGATTGATAAGATTTGTTGCCTTAAATTACTCTAAATTGTCTCCCTTGAATGACCATTTTCATGCAACTTTTTGGAGGGACAAAATTGCCCTTGGGTTGACCCATGAAACCCGAATTTTTATGGGTAGAACCCATGGATTTTGCTTGTTTATAAATATGTGCCACCATAGTTCATTTGCACATTTTCATCTTCATTTATACACACATTGGTTCTAAGAGCAACATTAAGCTCTAGAACTAGAGAGAGAGAGAGAGAGAGAGAGAGAACCGAAAGGGGGGGGGGAACTTGAGTGATTTTGATCTTCTTGTTCAAAGGTGTTGATCTTTAGGAGCTTTCTTCTCCTTCTCCTTCTTAAGTGTTTTCTTTTTCATGCATGTTTGAAATCTTTTGAGAAAATTATAATTATTTGATGGAGAGTATGCTTGTTCATGTTTTAGTGAGATAATTGGTTTTATGATGCATGCATGTTACTCTTATGTGTTGGTCACGGTTTTTGTGTTAAAAAGATTTGTATAGATTTTTATGTTTGATGATGGATAATCGGTCAAGCCTAGGTCAAGAGGAGATTATGTCATGCTGATAAATCTAAGTGCATGCATGTTATTTTTAAAGTTGGATTTGCAAGATTTAAGCACATGCATGGTAACATTTAGTCTTGATATGTTATTTTAATGTTTCTTGAGAAAAAGAGTTGAAAATGTTTGTTTGAGTCTTGAATGTTTTTAGGCCTTGCATGATTTAATTATGGAGTTGGAAACTTGGTCTTGCATGATAAAGATTTGATAAAAGTTAGTCTTTTTCTTCCTAAATGATTCGACCATAACATGATAACATAGGTTAGCATGTTTGTTGACAAAAATGAGTTCTTGATGATGAATATCTCATGCATGATGATCTTTGACTCTAAATGATTATTATTGATTTTCCCTTAAAAAAAGAGTTAAGATTGTTTATTTTGGTCCCTTGATCTTTTCGGTTTTATGGATATAATTAGAGAGATTAATTTTGAATTATTGCATGTTGGATTTTTGTGTTAATCTATGGTTTTTAATTACATGCATGCCTAGATCTAAGTTGTTTTGATGAATAGAGCTTGCATGTTGATTTTATGCTTATTGTGATTTTTGGTTCCTACCTTGAAAAGGAAGTTTGGATCTTTTCATGTTATTCTTGATTTTTGTTGGTTTATGCTCAACAATTAGTGAAATGAAATTGTGATTAGTCTTAAGAATTTATGCGTGTTAAGGATTTGGCTTGATCTTGAGTTGTTGAGCACATGCATGATGATCTTTTGTTCTAGATGATTACCTTTGATTTTTCCTTAAAAAAAAAGAAAAAAAGAAAAGAGTTGAGATTATTTATTTTGGTTTCCTTGATCCTTTTCGGTTTAGAGGTATAATTAGGGAGACTAATTTTTAAATTATTGCATGGTTGTGTGTTAACAAAATGATGACTTTTCTTGCTTGAATATTCGGCCATAACATGTATAAGTATGGTAGAGATTTAGTTTGATGAAAATAAAATAGTGTGATGTTTACACTTTGTGCATGTTGATTTTGTTAATGATTTAGTTGTTTCTAATGAATGCATGTTAAGATCTAAGGATATTATGTACAAATCTATGAAATATGATTTCGTTTCTATATTTGTAATTTATTTGTGTTATTCGGTATAAATATATATATATGTGTGTGTGCGCGCGCGCGCGTGTGTGATGGATTAATTCTTATGAAGAGAAAAATATTATTTGGGTGAGATATATTTGATTCATGCATAGAAAATTTTTGTGAGTTGATTATTTTTATATATATGTGGTTCGGTTGGGGGTATATACATGTGTTAGATTAATTTTAATTTAAGTATGGTGTAATGATTAATTATTTTGTGTTATTTACCTATGTATTATACGGCACATGTAAAAATATTAGGAAGATTGATTTATTTCTTTGTTATTTATGGTTTAGGCTTGATTTTTGTGAAAAAGACACAAATTGTTAAATGCATGATTGTATTTTGTTATATGTTTAGAAGCTTTGCATATTAATAAAGATGATTTGTGATTTTTGTGTTATTTTACTTGTTGATTCGGTCATATAGGAGAATAATTAAAAAGTTTGACTTGTTTTAATTTCCTAAGTGTGATTCGGTTTTCATAGCCTAAAAGGATAAATTTATTTTATGAAAATGAAAGTTATCATTTTTGAGAAGTAAATATGTTTAAGAAAATTTTGTTGAGTTAATTTGTTTTTAAAGAAAATTCGGTAAGAGTATAAATGGTTTGGATATTTTGATTCAAAGTATTGCATGACCAGTTGATGATTAGTTGATACTAAAATGTATGTTTGTTTGATGTTTAAAATTGTGTTATAATGTTGTCCAAAAAAATTGATATGAGTGTATGATCATTTAGGAGTTGTTCTTGTTGCATGAGAAGTGATTTTAGAAATCTTAGAATGCATATGTTTGTTAGAAATCAACTTGTTTCAATGCTGTCCAAGAGTTGTTGTTTGAAAAGTTAGCCAAATCATGTGCAAGTAAATGAACTTGTGTAGGAAAATGTCTGAGTTAAAAATGTAATAGTTTAAGAAATATTATATGCTGTATGTGCTAGCTTGATTGAGTGCGGAAGTGTTTGTGTAACGTGAGCATGCTATTTGATATTGTATGAGAATGATTTCATAAAGTAAAATGAATTTGAAAATAACCTTTTTTCAATAAGAACTAATGATTGTCAAGATCTTAATTCAATTATAAAAAAAAGAGTTGTTTTAGAATTTCTTTTTAAGGCTTCTTGAAAGCGTTTTTGGTTTTAACTAAAATCTTATAGATTTGTTTTGTACTTAAAATCATTTGGATAGTGGCAATGTGATTAAAAGTTGTTGAACGAACCTAAGTATTATAATGATTTTGCAAAGCTAGAGATGTTTTAAAATGTTTTCGAAAGTGTATTTATTGAAATGATTTTTAACGTAAGAAAAGCGGGAAAGGAATAGCGGATTGACATTTCAAGGAGGACGATTGGAGACCTGCACATCTTCTGAGGTGAGAGAGAAACTTCCTTAAGACACTGTGGTATTTAGGTAACATATTAGGACGTTCTCGATCGTCTCAAAGGTCGGAACTTTGTGGTTCTGAGTCAGTAGTGTAGTGGCAATTGTTTGTGATTGTGTGGCCACTTATACGAAGGAGACAAAGACCACATATTATGTTATGATGTGTTTAATATGATAATGTTTTGATAATAGCATGCTTTCATTTATTTATTTATGCATGATGAATATGCTCGGAAAGTATAAGTCCTAACTCTGAGGATATGAGAATACACTTCTGGAACAATGCTTGTACCGAGTAACTTCCAAGTGCCATGCTGTGCGGCTAGGACTTCGAGTCAGCCATGTGCGTCGTTCTATGGCCGTGGTAGACCAACCGCGTGAGCTATATTATAACCGTGGTGCCGCACAAGTACTGAGACTAGAAGCCTTGTACAATTCTATTGTTGGGGAAAAGAAAAGAAGCTGTTAGTGGTTGAGACTTGTCGAAGTGATGCACCAAGGATGAGTCGACCGTAAGATTAAAGAAATTAATTGAGCTTATAAGAACCTAATAAAACTTTAAAAGACATTGACTAACGTGGCGAGTACGAGTGTGAAGTAGTGGAGAGGAAGATACCCTGGGTGATCCGTGGATACTTAGGAGATGATTGTGTTAGGGTAGGCTAGGGCGGTAAAATGTCATGATGCCTTAAGTACTATTCTGGGCGGGACGAATTCCATATGTGGTATGGGTGAGCCAGTCCCGAATAACCGTGGTATGTCCTGCACGGCGAACTGGAATAGTGCTGTGACCCCTATGGCAATTCGTGAACAGTGGAGAAGGACTGGAACGAGGTGGTTGTCCGTGTTGCTGTTGGGCCCCGATGATCTTGATTATGATATGATATGATGATGAAATGTGATGATTACGATATGTTTTGGCAGCCAGCCTGCGTGGGGCAGGTCCTGTACTCCTGTTTGCTTCCGACTTAGGCATGGGTGGATATGAGGAGATGTAGTCGTGTGTGCTAACCAACCTCCTCAATGATGACCAATTCCCCGCATCATTGAAGGATACAAATTCATAATGCTTAATTAAGAAAAGATGAATATTACAATAATGAGAAATGATATCGATAATGAAAGAATGGAAAAGTGAATGAGACTGTATGATGATGGAAACAAATGCAATCAAAAGACTCATAAGATATGATGTTGTTGGGGAAGGAACTTGAGAAAGAGAAATTTATGATATTGATAAGTGAACGTAAGCTTGTGCTGGTGAATTACTATTTGATGTTGATGATGATGATGAGCATATATTGTGTACTGCATATGTGTTTTTATGCTATGTTTGCATTGTCTTAATATGTCTCCTATTGTAAACCCACACCGTCGACGATACATCGTTCCAAATGCTAACTCTCTCCTGTCTCGTTGTTTTGTTTGTGGATGCTGATGCCACAACGAGCAGATGGCATATCAAATAGACGTCACTGTATGACCTTCGCGAGAAAGAGCATGGGAGGCCACTCCAAGGGGTTGGGTGTGGAGAGGCCACACTCGACTTGAGATCCCGGACCCCAGTCACGTTCTAAGGGGAGAAGCTGTGGAACTGCATCTGGGTCAGATCACCTTTAGGAATCTCAGTAGAGGCGGTCATCCTATACTTCGAGGTCGTAATCGCAAAAGAATAAGGGAGCACCAAGAGGTCGTGCAAGAATCTGTATAGCCTGTCGAGGATGAGTCAGTATAATTGATAGTGGAAGATTCTGCGCCAGACCAGGCACCAACACCCGAGAAGGAGGAGCTTATGGAGGTGACAATCAAGGAAGAGAAGCATGATCCCGGTGCTGATTCTAACTATGAGCCGGAGGAGGATAAGGAAATGGATTCCGCCACCGATGAGAATTGAGTGCGCCTGAAGCCGAGCTATGGTAGTGTTGTGTCCCTTAGAGTCTAGGTTTTGTTTCTTAGAATTGAGGATTACCTAAACAATGAACTATTTATGTAATTCAGCTTATTTTAAATTATGTCTTGTTTTGAAGAAGTGTGATGATGAATCCTTTTTTGGGAACTGTATGAGTCCTTTTGATGTAATACAATGAACCATGTTGGACTCGAAGCTAAGTTATTTTATAATGATGAATGTTTTTAGCAAGTCAAGTAAGTAAGCAAGTGATTTAGTGACAACTCGATTTTCAGTAAAAGGTAAAGCTGTGTATCGACAACATGTTTATGTTTAAAATAAATTGGTCTCATTTTTAGCAATTTATTAAGAAGTATATGGTAATTTTTTATAATGAAAATCGGGCTGTTACAGAATGGTATTGGAGCTTATGGTAATCCTTAGTGGCCTTAAGCATGGGCTTACATGCTTTGCTTGTGTGAATCTGTGTGTCTATTAGTGTAAGGATAGGAGTACGAAGTTAAGCGAACGCCTTTTTGGAATGCGCACGGTATTCGTCTACGGATAGTACGAAGGCTAGTGATCAGAGTTCGCAATGAGGCCCTGTCATGTGGTTCAAACCTTTTCCATCCTTTGTTGAACACCTTTTGCTGAAATCCCTGTTTGTTTGTAATGACTTCTGAACTCTTGCATTGAGGCTTTTGCCTTCAGAACGCTATAAAAGGCAAACCCCTCGATGGAACTAGAAAAACTTTTCTTTGTGACACCCAGGAACTACCTGATCGTTGAAGTAAGACCTCAAATTTTAAAAGACCCTTAGAAAATTTTTCCAGCCGTTATCTTAACAGAGCATTTGTGCCATCCATAACAAAGAGTTTGGGGAATAAGGTGAGAAATAGCACGTGTGTAGCAACAAAGGTATAGAAGATAAGCGTAGAGAGGATACTAGTGGACAACTGTTTGGACGAAAAAGAGATTAGACTCTTCCGACACCATTAAATAATTGACAGGTGATCCCAAGAAGATACAGGTGATAATAGGAATAGGTTTGGGAATACAAGGTTGATGGAGAGATAGACGATGAAATAGCATACTATCGACTCCACTGAGTTGAAGGAGCAAAGGAAAGCAGGTGTTAGAATAGGTTTCAATAGAGACCCAAGTGAAGAGAATAGGAGATTGATGGAGAAGTTAAGGAACTTGAGAGCCTAAGCCTGCTAGCAAAAGGGATCAAATTGGAGATTTTAGAGGTCCTTAACGTGAATATAGCTACGAGAAGGGTACGATCCCAAAATGTTAGGGAGTCGTAATGTTACGAGCATGATTAAGACCGTAGAAACGGTGATGATTTTGGGAAATTCCAAGCCCAATACAACATGAGAAAGTAGAATAGAATGGTCAAGGGTGATAACCATAGAGATAGCAAATGAGAAACATGTGTGGAAATTGAATGATTTGCAAAGAAAGTGAAACGTAGAAGAATTGAAGCTGTGAAGTTGACCCCAAGGCGAGAAGATAAGAACGGAATCAGAACTGGAAAGTGATGGGAAGTTTTGTACGAATGGAAAATTTAAGTGATGAAAGTGGTTAAATTTGCAGGAGGAGAACAATCGAGGCGACGTGTAAGAGCATGGAAATAAAAAATATGTATGTACTGTGGGTGACCTAAGTGATTGTAAAAGGGTAGTGACATCATTGGGAAATAGGGAACTGGAAGGCGAAAGGAGCGTATGCTTAGAATCTACCATGGTGACAACAAGGAGAGAAAGGGAGTCAGAAAAGGCGACATAGCAAAGTACACTTTGGTGAAATAAAGAAACCAACAACGATCGGTGGAGACCTACAGAAGGGAACATTATTTTCTGGGATTACTAGCCCTTCATGATAAAAATTTTTGTCTTTACTAGCCCTTTGTTGACACCCAATTTTGTCCGGGGTCAAAAATATTATTTTGTAAAAATTTTGGGTTAATTAAATTTTTATTCTCAAATTTGTATAATTAAATAAATAGTGAGAAAAAAAATAAAAAGCTTGTTTGAATGTATTATTCTTGTGTATTGAGTTATTTTTGGGGTTATTTAAAAAATAAGAATAAAAAATAAGAAGAGATTTTGAAAAAAAAAGTTTTTTTTTAAAAAATAAAAAAAACGAATTTAAAAAAAAAGATAAGATAAAAATGTGTTTTTGGTAAAAGATTTGATAAGTTTTTTGTGAGGATAAAGATAATTTTTTTTAAAAGGATTTGTTTTATTTATAAAAGGATTATCATCATATTTGTTATGATTTTAAAAGATTGAGAATTGATCTTTAACAAATTTAAAAGATTTGATTAAGAAATAAACTAGGGAATATTCCACTGGGCTTTCAAAGCCTATTGGAGAAACCCTATTTTTCTTAACCTAATTTTTTTTTCCTATAAATAGAGCTCTTCTCCTCACAATTTCGAAACAGAATTGGATACACAATTTTGAAAACAGAGATTTTTTTAGAAGCAATTTACTCTAAAAAAAATATTGTGCTTCGATTTCCGTGCCTACTACTCTTCTACTTCAGTCTTTAGTCTCATTTTCTCGGTTTTTGTGCTGAATAATAAAACACTTCCTCTGCCAGTCTAAGTCCCTGGCCTTCAACACAGTAATACTCCCTTCGTCCATTCCAGGTACCTCTTTTCATCTCTTATGTTTTTCAGTTTTTTTTTTTTAAATATTAAAAAATAAAAATGTAGTCTTTTATATTTCAATTGTTGAGATTTTAATTATTATTTTTTATGAATCCTTTTTGATTGTTGAATAATAAATTTTTTTTTTAGTCCTAAAACTGTATCAAGTGGTATATGACAAGACAATCAAATCACAAAATTTTTTTTTTGCATTATCAATTAATTATGAAAGTATTCGCCTACTGTTTC
Organism: Crotalaria pallida; assembly: GCA_037953625.1. Lineage (NCBI taxonomy): Eukaryota > Viridiplantae > Streptophyta > Magnoliopsida > Fabales > Fabaceae > Crotalaria > Crotalaria pallida. The sequence goes on along the minus strand of CM075652.1, from coordinate 72,728,287 downwards.
AACTTTTGTTAATACGCCACGCTAATTAAAGAATTTTTGCCGATGACGGAAAATTTGGAAGATGTCCGGAGTGACGGTTACACAAAAGTCTATCCATTACTCTTGAGGCATTTCTTTACAATCTGATTTGGCCATGAGTGTTGGTTGGGTTTGGTTCTAAAAAATTTACAAGTTTGGAATTTTAAGGTAAAAGTAATACTTTAAAGTCGCCGACGATAGAAATTAGGAAAAGGCCGTGGTTACGGTTCCGTAAATTTTACCTAATTATCTTGAGGCATATTTTTATATTAGAGTTGGCCATGAGTGTTGGCTAAATCTAAATGTCAAAAATCAAAGTAAATATTTCGTTAAATCTCTTTTTAGTGTTAAAATCAATGTGAATAAATTCATTGATCCTTAACCGTTATAACAATGGTGAATATAAACAATTAAAAATAATTATTTCAAAGATAATAATTTTGCTTACAAGTTTAGAACCTTTTTTTTTACCGCAACCTAATCTTATATCGAAAAGGAAATTTTTTAAACAAATCATTTTGAAATAATTTTAGAACTAATTTTTTTTATTGCTGTAAATCTTTACTAAAATAGAAATTTTAAATTCACCATTGTTATATCCAAATGTTATAGGATTTGATTTTATTCCACAGAAAAATTGCTATTTAGGCAACCCATTTCTCTATCATAGTCACTTATCATCTTTGATAATATGCTGATAAAAATGGGACATATAAAATAAAAAATAATAAACATTTTTTTTAATATTAATAATTGAAAACCAAACCAAATTAATCAAGCAAATAATATAGACCAAATAGGTAACCGTTCTTAGAACGGACGTGGTAGGGTGCTAATACCTTCCCTGCTCGTAATCAACCCCCTAATCCAAACTCTGATATGCAGACCATTTTTTTTAGGTGTCCAATTGCACCGTTCCATTTTTTATGGATAAATCAATTGGTGGCGACTCCAAATCTCTTTAATTAATTTAAATATTAAATAAATAATTATTTTTTTCACGGCGCCCTTCGGGACGGTTGCGACAGCTGGCGAGTCCGCTGGGGAAATTTGAGGGTTAAGCCATAATTTTTTTGGTCTCTATGTATTGTTTGATTTAAATTTTTTTTTCTTTTTCTTTTTTTTGTTGTTTGGGTTTTCATTTTTATTTCTACATACTTGTGCCTTATTGATTATTTATTGTTTCCATGCATAAGCCCTATACCCGGGCCCAACACCTTTTAGGTTTAGATAGAGGGTTAAGTAGTGTTGCCTTGGGAGACCTTCGGTCTCCGTATAGGCTCATGAAAACCCCTCGCTCAAACTGAATCCTTTCCGCTTGAAGCCTATGATGGGCAAGGATAGGAGACCCCTTTGTCAATCAAATTGATCATGATAAGGGGCAGTTTGGGGACCTGTTGATAGGAGTCATAGAACCTACCCTTTGCATCTTTTTGACTTTAGAAATTACTTGGTGTCTTTGGAATTTCCTTTTAAAACTATGCATTAATTAACCAACTTGCATTAAAAATAAATCCTCATTTTCTTTTATTTCGTATTTGCTTACACATATCCATTTGCATTCACGGTCCAAAATTGTAATATTATTGCTAAATCTCAGATTATTACTCCAATTCTTCGAAAGCATGGATAAATTCGGCATGTCCTCCCAGTCCGTTGTGGTTGAAGATAGGTCAAAAGTCATAGAAGAATTAGAAGCTATACAGCGAGAAGAAGGAGATTGTCTGCCTAAGGGAGTCGTTATCCCCTTTCCAGCAATAGGGAAAATTGACTTTGAACCAAACGATTTGAGAGCTCTGAAACAAGTTTGGCAACAAATGAGGAGGTCCGAAGACTTTGCTAAGAAATATGGGCTCATAGCGTTCCTCATTCAAGTCCGACCCAACATTCCGATGTTGAAGGCTATGCTACACTTCTGGGATCCTTCGCTCCAATGCTTTACCTTCCAGCACATTGACATGGTTCCTACGATTGAAGAGTATTACAAAATAATAAATGTGGATATACCTTCCAAAGAAAAGGTCTATTTCCCTTACGAAAGGAAAACTACTGCAAGGATACTCTCAAGATTGTTGGGCATTCATGTCGGTAAAATTCAAGATCAGATGATAGATAAAAAGGGTAATCTGAATGCTCACTATCTCTTACGGTTTGTCCAAAACAACATAGATACAGATCATGGGCTGATTGCGTTTGTTCTTGCCATTTATGGATTAGTAATCTTTCCAAAGGTAAAGGGGCAAATCGATGGTCAGGTAGTCAAACTATTTGAGCAAATAGAGCATAAGGTGAATCCAGCAATACCCATCTTGGCGGAAACTATCCGATCATTGAATCATTGTAGGCTTAATAAGAGGGGACGATTCCGAGGTTGTACTCAGCTCTTGACCATCTGGATGATCAGTCATCTTCCCGTGCAAACATGCTTCGATTTACCTAAGATCGAATGGAATCTGTATAGACCGGGGTTTCATAACCCAGCAAGAGAATATGGTAATGCGACATGGCCTCTTGAAATGCCGACAAAGAATCAGTGGATTATGTTCTTCCTAGGTTTGCAGGAAGTAATTTGGATGGCTCCCTGGATGTCTCATACCTATATAGTGTATAGGTGTGGAGATAAACCTTGGGTTCCTCTCATAGGCCCGTGGGGAGTTACTGGCTATGCTCCTGCCCTAGTTAGAAGACAGTTGGGATCAAAGCAATTTATCCCCATGACCCATGGTCTAGCTGATTTCGAATTCTCGTACAGTGACGAAAATGTATCTAAGAAATTCAAAGAAGCCACCGAAGCCTGGAAGGATGTTCGATATGTGAAGCAAGGATCTTCTACAGGAACTACTCCCGGATATCCTCTATGGCAGGCTAACCGCGGAAAAGGCTTTGTAGCCCCTAAAGTTGAAGGTCCTCATCTTCCTATCCATAATTTCAATGAACCATTTGATTATGTTGCCGAGGCTGAAGGAAGATATGAGATAATGTACCAACAGCTGAAGGAAAAAGAGCTTGAAGCTAAGGAGTTATGGAATAACAAGTTACGAAGGATTGAAGAGGAGATGCAAGTTGAAAAAGGAAGGTCTTCTTGGATGGAACAACAAACTCGAAGATGGAAAAACGAATACTTAGACCTTGATGTTTCACTTTCTGAGAAAAACAAAATGATTGCTTCCCTCAACCAAAAAAATGGAGCCATGCGTTCAAAATTAAAATATTTAAAGTCAAAACTAGAGGAAAGCAGCAAAACTATTTTTCTGCTACAAGAAGAAAAAGTGTCCCTGGATGCGGATAGAGTCTATTGGAGTGATAGAAGTCAACACTTTGAAGGGCATCACAAATATCTTCTCCAAAAAACCTGCTAACTTCTTAATGATATCCAAGGACTTGCAAGGAAAGCACAAAAAAGGGCAAGAGAGGCTGAAGAAGCTGAGGAGGAAGCACCACCTGGGAAAGCCCGAGAATTCTTAGTCACCATCAAGAAAGAATTGGAATATTTTGGGAATTTCTATTGAAGTAGGAGTAAATAGGATTTTCTTTTTTTAGAATAAGCGATTGCAGTAATAATGGTAGGACTAGATGAGTTTTTCTGTGTTTTCTTTCGTTGGAATTTGATTTTGTAATAATGGAGATTTGACAATAAAATTTACAATTTTGGATCACAATCATTCGTTCATTCATTCATTCATTTCTTCATCTTTCATAAATTTTTATTAAATATTCAAAAAAATATGGAAATTAGGAAAACTGCCTCCAAAGCACCCTTATCGGACTCGACTGCAAGTCAAGATTATGGAAGAACGTGAGGCGAATCAAAAGAACGATACAGAGTTAGCAGAACTCAAAAGTCAAATGAATAAGATGATGGAAATGATACTCACATTACAAAAAAATGAATCAAATGGGAATGTGAATCCTAAAACCGATGATATTGAACAACTTGTTTCTCCCCAATATCCTCCGGGTTTCACCCCAAACGTTCATAATAATCAACACAGTGCATCTGGGCAACACGTATACTCTATGGTCAATTGGCCACCCTACGGACTTCCTCCAGGATATGTCCCACCTTTCGCTGAAGAGGTTCCTGTTCACGAGGAACTAACTCCGCACGTCGACGCTGAAGAAGACCCTACACATGTGGTTCACCAATCACACATCACCGCTGGGCCACAAGCCTATATCATTCCGCACATACCCGGGGCAAGGCTTGGGGGGAATAAACCACACTTTCCTAATGGCACTCAAGGCAAGGAGAAAGAGAAGTTGGATCTGATAGAGGAAAGATTGAAAGCAATTGAAGGAGCAAACTATCAAGGACTAAAAGACTAAAAGATGCTTTTGAGATGTGTTTAGTCCCGGAAGTTATTTTGCCCCCAAAATTCAAGCTGCCAGAATTTGAGAAGTACAATGGAACTACCTGCCCAAATACTCACCTCCATATGTATGTACGGAAAATGTCGGCATACCACAAGGATGACAAGTTATTGATCCATTGCTTCCAAGATAGTCTCGTTGCCGGGGCTTTGAATTGGTATATACGATTAGAAAAAGACAATATCAGAATTTTCAGGGACTTGGCTGACGCTTTTGTTAAGTACTACAAGTACAATGGAGATTTGGCGCTTGACCGCACTCAGCTTCAAAGTATGTTCCAAAAGCAGAATGAGAGTTTTAGAGAATATACACAAAGGTGGAGGGCTGTGGTTGCCCAAGTCATGCCTCGCATAGAGGAAGAGGAACAAATCTCATTATTTATAGAGACTCTTCAAAATCCCTACTATGATCGCATGGTGAGTAGTACTGCTAACAGCTTCAATGCTTTAAAAAAGGTGGGAGAACAAATTGACAGTGGATTGAGGTGTGGAAAGATCACAGGAGACAATCTCGGATCGAGCACTGGAAAGAGACCAAATTTTGTGAAAAAGAAGGAAGGAGAAACTCATGCCGTAACTAATGAAGGGAAGGGATATCAAAGAACCAACCATTATTCTAAGAATGCTTACACCAATACTTATACCTCCCGCCAACAGGGGACTCAATATCAGCCCAATACATATGTTCATCAAAACCCCCACCAGTACCATGCACCAACTGTTCATTATCCACAAAATCCCACCCAAACATATTTCACACCACAGGCTATAAACCCTAACCAATCATATTTACCTCCACAAAATCCCACCCAAACAAGATGTATTGGTAACGCAACCATCAAATACTCCTTATATTGAAGCAGCTGAGGAGGCTTTTGAAACGGCCTTCCAAGCACTGGAGATAGCAAATGCCACATTTGTTAAAGAAGGAAGTCCCCTGTTGAAGCCTAGACCTTCTGAAGCTTCTCTCATGGTGGCAAAAATCATGGTAGAAAATGGGTATCAGCCAGGCAAAGCACTTGGAAAATATGAACAAGGACCAATTGATATGCCAATACTCTATGACAACAAAGATCGGTATGGATTAGGATATATACCTACAAAAGTTGATAAGATCCGAATCGCCGAAGAGAAAAAGCAGAAGAGGTTGGCCCGTTTGGGGCATTGTGAGTACAAGGTTGACAGGATTCCCATTCCGCATATCAGCTACAGCTTCAGCAGTGCTGGATTCGATTTTGTAAGGGATGTTGCTGCAGTGATGGATGAATGTTCTAATGATATGGATAGCTTCATAATCCAACATCCGCCCGGCACCGTGTTGAACAACTGGATAGAGGAGGAATTCCCACGACTCTTGTGCCACATAGAAAAGTAATTCGAAATCATTGGTTCCGCCCAAAGCCATTGATTTCTTCTTAGTACTAAATAAGGGCATACTCCATTTCATATTGTCAAGTATAAGTTTTCATGAATAAATGCATGTGTTTTCGTTAATCTTGTTTTCTTTTTTCTTCTTTTCCTTTAAAAGGATAATAATAGTAATAATCATGGAATATATGTAAAAAAAAATAAAAAAATAAAATATATATATATATATATAGAAAGGGGAAAGAGTATGAAATAACTGAATACTTTACCTAATCGCCAATAATGCAGATCTGACTGCGAATCCGAAAATAATGATCATGTTAGTAACCCATCATACAATTTCGATCACTTTCCTAGCCAGACTGAAGAAGAGAATAATGATGACAATTGGGAGACACATCCTGAATTACTCTGAATGGTTGAACAAGAAGCTAGAGAAATTCAACCTCATGAAGAGCCCACTGAAGTGGTTAACTTGGGGACAGATGATGATAAAAAAGAAATCAGAGTTGTGAAGAATTCAAGATAGAGCATCATACCTCTTCCCCTTATCGTCCTAAAATGAATGGAGCAGTTGAAGCGGCAAACAAGAATATTAAAAAGATAGTGCAAAAGATGGTCGTAACTTACAAAGATTGGCATGAGATGCTTCCTTTTGCTTTACATGGATATCGCACCACTGTTCACACATCCACTGGGGTAACCCCATATTCATTGGTTTATGGAATGGAGGTCGTTCTTCCTGTTGAAGTTGAAATCCCTTCCTTAAGGGTGATCATGGAAGCAAACCTAGAAGAAGCTGAATGGGTCCAAACCCGTTTTGACCAGTTAAATCTCATTGAAGGAAAGAGGTTAGTTGCTTTATGTCATGGCCAATTGTATCAAAAGAGGATTATTAAGGCTCATGCTAAGAAAGTCCGCCCACGTCACTTTCGAGAAGGGGATTTAGTACTTAAGAAAATTCTGCCTATCCAGAAAGATCACAGGGGAAAATGGACTCCGAATTATGAAGGACCCTATGTCGTAAAAAAGGCTTTCTCTGGAGAGGCCCTGATTTTGACCAACATGGATGGAGAAGACTTGCGACTCTCAGTGAATTCAGATGCTGTAGAAAAGTATTATGCTTGAGAGTATGTAAAAAAGAATAATAAAACAAAAGAAAAAGGAAGTTGTATGTTTGTTTAGTAGTATATTCTTATGCGTTGATCACATCAATGTTTTACTAAACATTTTTTTCATATGCATAGTAAGGAATGTTTAATTCATGGATCAAGGTGGAGGGTGATGTAAATAAAACCCTATATGATGTGGACTCTCGAACAGTTCTTTTTAATGATATGAGGCTTCTTTGTGAATCCTAAACACTAAGGAGATACCCCTAGTCACCTCATTGAGCCTTGACATCATGAATGGAGATCGTTTCTATACCACCTATTGAATATTCATAACCAGGGTCGGGTAGAATCGTTTGACAAATTTTCTGCTTAGCATTCAATCACTAACAAAAAGCCTACCTTGGTTTCAAAACCCAAAAGTAATTGATCACAGGATGAGTGGGGATCAGAATATGGATACAAAAAAAAATAATAATAATAAAAAAGAGAAAGAAAAAAGAAAAGAAAAGAGGGAAAATTCCCGAATAAAAAAAAAAGAGAACCCCGCTGAGAATCTGCAATGGATATCTTAGACAATGGTTAAAGTAAATCAAGATCTCTTCACAATTTTAGTAGTGATTGAATGTTGTAGATAAAAAAAAAGAAGATTTGTTGAGAGGTAGGATATGGGAGAAAAGGAGAAAAGGAGAAGGGGGGAAACAAAATGCTTTGAGCCATATACCCTTTCTTTTCATAAACCTTCAGCCAGGCCACGATACAAGCTTAAAAGACCTCGTTGAAGATTGAACAGTTCGAGATAAACATCAGGGTAAAAGAAAACTGACTCCAAGATAATAGAGAAAGATCCTGCATCCTAATAAATATCATATGCATTTTATTGTTACAAACAAAATTTATTTCCTTTAGGGTGATCATACCATAAGTATCTATTTTTTAAAGAAGCATGCAAACTAAAAAAATAAAGTAGAATGAGCTCGTTAGGTCGAAAACCTGAAAAGGCGGCCTAGGCAGAAGTTAGAGCAATTTACTAGGTTGAAAACCCGAAAGGGCAACCTACCGTAAAAAAAAAGGAGGTACCTCAAGCTAGTACCATGCAAGACACAATGTCTACAAGAGCAACCATGGGTCAAACTGGGGTAGATTTTTTTTATTATTTTCAAGAAAATAATAAAATAAAAAAAAAAACAGATGGCAAATAACCAGTGCAAAGAAAGACGAGACGAACAGCCAAGTGAAACTCGAAATCTACAACTGGACATTGGGGCAATTTTCTTAATCCAAATCGTTTGATTGCGACCTCATTAGATCTTTCAGAAGAAAGGAGGGAGAGTGCTAAATTCTTGATGAGGGAAATTAACATGGTTCATTAAAAAGGATCGTTTGCAGAAATGTGAATATGTTTACTAAATCTTGCCGTTGTCAAGAATGGCCTTGTAAAGAGTCCTAAATATGTTTTACATGGTATGATGCATTTATTCACGAACTTGTATTGACAATATAGAAATGTTGTATAAAACTTTTGTTTAAAGCAGAAAGTTCATATTTGTGAATAACAATAATGTTTTACGAGATATTTAGTGGGATCCCTGAGGCGGGAGACATAGTACAACCAAAGAAGTGATTAACTATTTGTTGATTCTGCGAAAGAGATCTGGTCTAATCCCTAAGTCTCAAGCATGGCTTAGTGCATAAGGGTGCCAAGGGGCAGTCACAATGACAAAATTATGATTAATTTCTTATTTTTTTGGCTCATGTGCATTGCATCACGTCAATATATCCATGCATATTAAGCATTCGAAATCACATATCCTCTCATTATTAGTGTAAGTGCTCATAGACATTCACAGCCACAACAAAGATTACTATCATTGTCGCATGTCTCAAGTTTACTTTAAGTTTTATTTTATTTCCTCTACCACGAGTTCCGGCAGTACCCCGACCTGCGTCCTCGTTTTCATTATTTTATTTTCAGTTCCCGAGTTCCGGTAGTACCCCGACCTGCGTCCTCGGCTTTAATTATTTTTAATTTTCTCTACCACGAGTTCCGGCAGTACCCCGACCTGCGTCCTCGTTTCCATTATTTATTTTCAGTTCCCGAGTTCCGGCAGTACCCCGACCTGCGTCTTCGGCTTTAATTATTTTTAATTTTCTCTACCACGAGTTCCGGCAGTACCCCGACCTGCGTCCTCGTTTCCATTATTTTATTTTCAGTTCTCGAGTTCCGGTAGTACCCCGACCTGCGTCCTTGGTTTTAATTATTTTTTAATTTTTTTCTACCACGAGTTCCGGCAGTACCCCGACCTGCGTCCTCGTTTCCATTATTTTATTTTCAGTTCCCGAGTTTCGGCAGTACCCCGACCTGCGTTCTTGGTTTTAATTTTTTTTTAATTTTTTTCTACCACGAGTTCTGGCAGTACCCCGACCTGCGTCCTCGTTTTCATTATTTTATTTTCAGTTCCCGAGTTCCGGCAATACCCCGACCTGCGTCCTCGGTTTTAATTATTTTTTAATTTTCTCTACCACGAGTTCCGGCAGTACCCCGACATGTATCCTCGGATTTATTTATCATCGTTTATTTTTCCAAAGTTTAACAAAAACTCCGACTTACTTTAGTTCTTTCAATATCTGACGCTCTCTTCAACAAAATTGGTGTCTACGTCTTTACTCATTACTTATCTTGATAACATACAAACTCCATTTTGTTTGCCATCTAATAAGCAACAAGTAAAGAGGGGCAGCTGTTGACACCCAATTTTGTCCGGGGTCAAAAATATTATTTTTTAAAAAATTTGGGTTAATTAAATTTTTATTCTCAAATTTGTATAATTAAATAAATAGTGAGAAAAAATAAAAAGTTTGTTTGAATGTATTATTCTTGTGTATTGAGTTATTTTTGGGGTTATTTAAAAAATAAGAATAAAAAATAAGAAGAGATTTTGAAAAAAAAAAGTTTTTTTGTAAAAAATAAAAAAAACGAATTTAAAAAAAAAGATAAGATAAAAATGTGTTTTTGGTAAAAGATTTGATAAGTTTTTCGTGAGGATAAAGATAATTTTTTTTTAAAAGGAATTGTTTTATTTATAAAAGGATTATCATCATATTTGTTTTGATTTTAAAAGATTGAGAATTGATCTTTAACAAATTTAAAAGATTTGATTAAGAAATAAACCAGGGAATATTCCACTGGGCTTTCAAAGCCTATTGGAGAAACCTTATTTTTCTTAACCTAATTTTTTTTCCTATAAATAGAGCTCTTCTGCTCACAATTTCGGAACAGAATTGGATACACAAATTTGAAAACAGAGATTTTTTTAGAAGCAATTTACTCTAAAAAAAATATTGTGCTTCGATTTCCGTGCCTACTACTCTTCTACTTCAGTCTTTAGTCTTATTTTCTCGGATTTTGTGCTGAATAATAAAACACTTCCTCTGCCAGTCTAAGTCTCTGGCCTTCAACACAGTAATACTCCCTTCGTCCATTCCAGGTACCTCTTTTCATCTCTTTTGTTTTTCAGTTTTTTTTTAATATTAAAAAATAAAAATGTAGTCTTTTATATTTCAATTGTTGAGATTTTAATTATTATATTTTATGAATCCTTTTTGATTGTTGAATAATAAATTTTTTTTTAGTCCTAAAACTATATCAAGTGGTATATGACAAGACAATCAAATCACAAAAGTTTTTTTTTTTTTTGCATTATCAATTAATTATGAAAGTATTCGTCTACTGTTTCAACTTTTGTTAATACGCCACGCTAATTAAAGAATTTTTGCCGATGACGGAAAATTTGGAAGATGTCCGGAGTGACGGTTACACAAAAGTCTATCCATTAGTCTTGAGGCATTTCTTTACAATCTGATTTGGCCATGAGTGTTGGCTGGGTTTGGTTCTAAAAAATTTACAAGTTTGGAATTTTAAGGTAAAAGTAATACTTTAAAGTCGCCGACGATAGAAATTAGGAAAAGGCCGTGGTTACGGTTCCGTAAATTTTACCTAATTATCTTGAGGCATATTTTTATATTAGAGTTGGCCATGAGTGTTGGCTAAATCTAAATGTCAAAAATCAAAGTAAATATTTCGTTAAATCTCTTTTTAGTGTTAAAATCAATGTGAATAAATTCATTGATCCTTAACCGTTATAACAATGGTGAATATAAACAATTAAAAATAATTATTTCAAAGATAATAATTTTGCTTACAAGTTTAGAACCTTTTTTTTTACCGCAACCTAATCTTATATCGAAAAGGAAATTTTGTAAACAAATCATTTTGAAATAATTTTAGAACTAATTTTTTTTATTGCTGTAAATCTTTACTAAAATAGAAATTTTAAATTCACCATTGTTATATCCAAATGTTATAGGATTTGATTTTATTCCACAGAAAAATGCAACCCATTTCTCTATCATAATCACTTATCATCTTTGATAATATGCTGATAAAAATGGGACATATAAAATAAAAAATAATAAACATTTTTTTTAATATTAATAATTGAAAACCAAACCAAATTAATCAAGCAAATAATATAGACCAAATAGGTAACCGTTCTTAGAACGGACGTGGTAGGGTGCTAATACCTTCCCTGCTCGTAATCAACCCCCTAATCCAAACTCTGATATGCAGACCATTTTTTTTAGGTGTCCAATTGCACCATTCCATTTTTTATGGATAAATCAATTGGTGGCGACTCCAAATCTCTTTAATTAATTTAAATATTAAATAAATAATTATTTTTTCGCGGCGCCCTTCGGGACGGTTGCGACACCCTTCATGATAAAATTTTTTGTGATCTATGCAATCGTTATTGATTTCAAAGGTTTCAATCGATCCTGAGTATTTTCAATTGCAATCTTGGAAAATTTTGTCAAATCCCTGACCTTATTTGATTCGACTCTGATCATGAACGCAAAAAGGCACGAAGTGTCGCTGTAAAAGGGACTGAAGGATTAGCAGCGCGTAAACGCAAACCGCACCAAGGAGGGATGGCTTGAAGCTTGACGAATGACGAAGATCTCGAATGATGGAGTTTTTCGCAGTAAGAGTGTCGTATCCGTGAAGTGTGTGAACCCATCTTAGCATTTTTCGGGGACGAGAAATCTCCAAGTGAGGGAGAATGTAACATCCCACATTTTTCCTACTTTTATAAATTAATTTTCGTTGATATAAATTTTGAGGTTTTATTTTATAAAGGAAATTGAAGCGAAGACTTTACTTGTTTCAGTAATAAGTCATAATTTTTATGGAGTTTATAGATATAAAATTTGTATAGACTCAAAGAAAATGATTTTTATTAAGAATGAAATGTTTATAATTGATAAAATAATAGTGATGGTTTTATTATTTGTGATTCTTTTAAGTAATGAAATTCCTTATAGATTTTAATTGAATTATTAACTTTGAAAATTCATAACTTTTTAACCGTAACTCCGAAAATTATGATCTTCACATGAAAATGATCGTATTGAAATGTAAAATTCAAAAATGTAAATTTTATAATATTCTGGTTTGATTTAGGAAAATTTATTTTCCAGGACTGTAAAATACAAATTTTGAAAAGTATTAATTAAAAAAAAATTAGAGACCTCTAATGAATTATTCCTTTTGGAAATCTCATATATACATGAAAATATGATTTTAGAAAATAAAATGGATACTGTATCTATAGCCAATTAGTACAGTTTATTATTTTATTTCAAAAGTGTATTTTGGAGTTTTTATTCATTAATCTTAATGTTTGTCTTCTTATATAAAAAAATTTATTTTATGTAATGTGTGTTTGATTTGGTGAATCTATGTGGATGCTTGCATAATGAATGATGTATGGAAGTATTTGAATGGTTATGATGATTAAAATGATTTTATAATGCATATAATGGGAAAATGAAAATGCAAGGTGTATATGTGTGTGCTAGGTGTCGAGCATGCATGGAGGGAGAGTAGGAATTTATTTTCTTATAGATTAAGTAAATTAAAATAAATAAAATAAATATGGAAAATAAAATGAAGTGGGTGCTATGATGATTGATAAGATTTGTTGCCTTAAATTACTCTAAGTTGTCTCCCTTGAATGACCATTTTCATGCAACTTTTTGGAGGGACAAAATTGCCCTTGGGTTGACCCATGAAACCCAAATTTTTATGGGTAAAACCCATGGATTTTGCTTGTTTATAAATATGTGCCACCATAGTTCATTTTCACATTTTCATCTTCATTTCTACACACATTGGTTCTAAGAGCAACATTAAGCTCTAGAATTAGAGAGAGAGAGAACCGAAGGGGGGGGGGGGGGGAACTTGAGTGATTTTGATCTTTAGGAGCTTTCTTCTCCTTCTCCTTCTTAAGTGTTTTCTTTTTCATGCATGTTTGAAATCTTTTGAGAAAATTAGAATTATTTGATGGAGAGTATGCTTGTTCATGTTTTAGTGAGATAATTGGTTTTATGATGCATGCATGTTACTCTTATGTGTTGGTCATGGTTTTTGTGTTAAAAAGATTTGTATAGATGTTTATGTTTGATGATGGATATTCGGCCAAGCCTAGGTCAAGAGGAGATTATGTCATGTTCATGAATCTAAGTGCATGCATGTTATTTTTAAAGTTGGATTTGCAAGATTTAAGCACATGCATGGTAACATTTAGTCTTGATATTTTATTTTAATGTTTCTTGAGAAAATGAGTTGAAAATGTTTGTTTGAGTCTTGAATATTTTTATGCCTTGCATGATTTAATTATGGTGTTGGGAACTTGGTCTTGCATGATAAAGATTTGATAAAAATTAGTCTTTTTCTTCCTAAATGATTCGGCCATAACATGATAACATAGGTTAGAGTGTTTGTTGACAAAAATGAGTTCTTGATGATGAATATTTCATGCACGATGATCTACGACTCTAAATGATTATTATTGATTTCCCTTAAAAAAAGAGTTAAGATTGTTTATTTTGGTCCCTTGATCTTTTCTATTTTATGGATATAATTAGAGAGATTAATTTTGAATTATTGCATGTTGGATTTTTGTGTTAATCTATGGTTTTTAATTACATGCATGTCTAGATCTAAGTTGTTTTGATGAATAGAGCTTGCATGTTGATTTTATGCTTATTGTGATTTTTGGTTCCTACCTTGAAAAGGAAGTTTGGATCTTTTCATGTTATTCTTGATTTTTTTTGTTTATGCTCAACAATTAGTGAAATGTGTAACAACCCCAATTTTATCAAATCATTAGGTGCCTTAGTTAATCGAATTTTGATAAGTGTAGTGTTGTGTTTAAGTCTTTGATTTTGTTTAGAGGTGCTAAGAGATATTTAGTGTGTGTTTATAGTATAGGATTTAGCTAAGGGTAGGTTTACATGAAGTAGAATTAGCTTAGAAATGAGTTTTAGAAGAGTTAATTATGATCTAAAGAACATAGGATCTTAGGAAATTAGGAATAAAATATCCATAGCTCTAAACCCAAATTCCACCGTTGGATGTGAAGATGAGTGTCTTAGGATACTTGTCTCAAAATTTGAGCAAGATCCGACAGTTAATGAAGAAGTTATGACAATTTGAAGTGCAAGGGAATGGTAGGTTGAACCAATTAATCGATTAAGCCTTGAGTTAATCGATTAAGTTTTTCGCAATGTTCAGCCACTAATCGAGTAGGGTGTGGATTAATCGATTAAATTTTTAGCCACCTTCAGCCACTAATCGATTAAGGTCAGAATTAATCGATTAATCTTGTGCAAACAGCAAGTGTTAATCGATTAACCAAAGTGGTTAATCGATTAACCCCTGTTATATCAGTCAAATAACACGTGTTTTCAGTGTTGATTTCATTTGTTTCTCTTCCTCTTCTTCGAGCTTCTTGCTCTCTCTGCCCTAGGGTTTTTCAAATCAACAAATCAACACCAAATAACAACAAATCATCACCACCAATCATCTCCCTATTGATTCCCTACCAATTTCCCTCTCTCAAATCTTCATTTCATCTCTTTTTCTTAAAATCTCCAAATCAAACCCTAGACCCCAACTTGAGCAATCCATGGAATAGAGGCTTATAATCATCAAGGAAGCTTGGGGATCACTAGGAGTCAAGGATTGGAGTGCTAAGGAGCTAGGATTTGGAGTTGGTAAGTGGGTTCCATGAGAACCCCATTGTCTCCTCTTCTCTTCAAGAGGTAAGGGGGAGTGCTTTGGTTCTAATTAGGGGAAGGATTTAATGATAGTAATAGGGTCATAGTTAGATGTATTTTGATATGTGTATGTTTGATTTGTATGTTGATATTGTTATGATTGAATACGAAAGCTTATGTGATGAACTTAGGGTTTTTGTTAGTAATTGATTTTTATAATTTTTATTGAATTAAATGATTGAATGAATGATATGGCCATGATTATTATTGTTGTTATGTGTGATTGTTATTACTTATAAAGTATGGCCAAATCCTAAGTTAGAGAACCCAACCCAATGGATATAAAGTATTAAAGGTTTGATTAACAAAAAAGTTATATAAAATGAACTAGAAACACGTGCATTCAAGGAGTAAGGTGGACGTTTAGGAGTACGGGGAAAAACACACGTCGTTTAACGATTGATGAGGGCAAAAGTGAATTATTGGGATTACCATGGAGAACTTTGATCCTGCAAAGGATACGGGTTTGCTTCCCGTGTTGGGGATTGGTTCTACGCAAACCAGGGTAATTCCATCACTTTGGCTCGTTTTGGCCAGTCGAGGGTGATTTCTGCTAAAGCCAATTTGGGCGAATCAATCCAAATTGTATGACGAACCCTAGAGGGGTGAAGTACTGTGCAAGCTGGTATGACGAACCTTAGAGGGGTGAAGTCCTAAACTATAGGTTGAGAAATGCTTACTCCTGGTCGGTTTTTCCCCAGAGTGGAGGGTGTAGTGTTGTGAGGAAAAGTGTTATTGTTATTGGAAATGGAGAAGTGCATTCATTGATATATAATGGGTTTAATTCACTGAATCCAATGAAAGTGTTAAAGTGTTATAGTGGATAAAGTTAAATGGTACAGTGTACATTGGATTCAAGAATTAAACCATAATGGTATAAAGTGCATTCCATACTCATATGTTTGAGCATAAAAGCATTGTTATGTATTGGTATTGTATAAGGAAATGTATTGGTATAGTGTAATAAAATAGTTAAATGTTAAGGTATAGGAATGGTATAGTTAATTGGAATTATGAATATGAATATATGTGTGTGGGTATATCTAGTTATGCTTTATTACTGTTATTTTAAGTGTTTTCCTTGATTATTATTCAAATTACTCACCCCTTAAGTTGACCATTTTAGGTACCATCGGAGAAAGACGTTCATTGCTTCCGCACCGAGAAGGTATACTCTCGCTTAAAGAGAGTATACTATTGTTGTGACCTCCTTGGTCTCATTATTATTGTTGCATCCATTCTAGGATAATGTAATGTAAAATGTATTGTTAATTAAAGTTGTTTTAAGTGTAAACTTTTTATTATAAGTTAATTATACTCTTATTTTGTGAAGAGGACTTTAAATGAAACTTTTAATTCTATTGAATGTATAAATGGTTGTGAAGAATATGAGGATATTCTTTTATAAATTATTTCTAAGTAAGTCACAACCACTTACAATGTAATTATAGTTTTGTAATTGTTATAAAATGTTCTGGACTGACAGGTATAAGGTTAACTTGGGGAAAGTCCATATTTTAAATTAAACTCCGCCAAAATTTTTATAAAACCCCAAGCATTTTAATATTAAATCACTATAAAAAGTAATATATTTTAAAGTATAAAAGTTAGGATGTTACAAAATGAAATTGTGATTAGTCTTAAGAATTTATGCGTGTTAAGGATTTGGCTTGATCTTGAGTTTTTGAGCACATGCATGATGATCTTTTGTTCTAGATGATTACCTTTGATTTTTCCTTGAAAAAAAAAAGAAAAGAGTTAAGATTATTTATTTTGGTTTCCTTGTTCTTTTTTGGTTTAGAGGTATAATTAGGGAGACTAATTTTTAAATTATTGCATGGTTGTGTGTTAACAAAATGATGACTTTTTTTGCTTGAATATTCGGCCATAACATGTATAAGTATGCTAGAGATTTAGTTTGATGAAAATAAAATAGTGTGATGTTTACACTTTGTGCATGTTGATTTTGTTAATGATTTAGTTGTTTCTAATGAATGCATGTTAAGATCTAAGGGTATTATGTACAAATCTATGAAATATGATTTTCGTTTCTATATTTGTAATTTATTTGTGTTATTGGTATATATATATATATATGTGTGTGTGAGATGAATTAATTCTTATGAAGAGAAAAATATTATTTGGGGGAGATATATTTGATTCATGCATAGAAAATTTTTGTGAGTTGATTATTTTTATATATATGTGGTTCGGTTGGGGGTATATACATGTGTAAGATTAATTTTAATTTAAGTATTGGGTAATGATTAATTATTTTGTGTTATTTACCTATGTATTATACGGTACATGTAAAAATATTAGGAAGATTGATTTATTTCTTTGTTATTTATGGTTTAGGCTTGATTTTTGTGAAAAAGACACAAATTGTTAAATGCATGACTGTATTTTGTTATATGTTTAGAAGTTTTGCATATTAATAAAAATGATTTGTGATTTTTGTGTTATTTTACTTGTTGATTCGGTCATATAGGAGAATAATTAAAAAGTTTGACTTGTTTTAATTTCCTAAGTGTGATTCGGTTTTCATAGCCTAAAAGGATAAATTTATTTTATGAAAATGAAAATTATCATTTTTGAGAAGTAAATATGTTTAAGAAAATTTTGTTGAGTTAATTTGTTTTTAAAGAAAATTCGGTAAGAGTATAAATGGTTTTGATATTTTGATTCAAAGTATTGCATGACTAGTTGATGATTAGTTGATACTAAAATGTATGTTTTTTTTTTGGTAAAATAAAAAATATTATTAAACCACAAACCAAAAATAAAATCATACAATCACACTTTAGACCAATGCCACCTTCTAGGAAGGGTTCACTGGACCAAAGGGATTAAATAAAAAACCGTTTTAACCAAACTGAACCAACCTAACAAAAGTAAAGAGAACCTAATGCTATAAATGTGCCATAATCCGGTTCACCAGAGGTCCATTTTGCCAGGACCAGAAATGAGGAAAATAAAACGCCATCCTCACTGCTACTTGTCGTTCCAGATCTCTCATCACCACCGCCACCGTTTGCTCAACTCCTGCAAAAATTCGCCGGTTCCGTTCACACCAAATGGAGTAGATACAAGCTGCAAAAATAGTAAATACACTCTTCCTTCTTTGTTTCTCTCTGAATGCATGCATTATCCATCTCACCCAGTTCACAAATCTGCAGGGCTAGTTGCTGATTCCAATCCAAAGGCAAGCTTCATCCAACAAATCTCTAGACCATGTGCATTCAAAGAATAGGTGGTTCCTCGATTCCTCCTCCACATTATAGAGAACACAGGTTTGTTGCTGCATATACAGTCTATCTCTTGTTTTCAACTTATTCTGTACCGCCAACCAAACTATGAATATGTGTTTAGGAATTGAGGTAGAGTTCCAAACAAATCTATGCATAGGAAACGCCGTTAGATTCCCTAGACTAAAGGAATAGCCACTAGCAATAGTATACACACCATTAGAAGTGGAGCTCCAATAGTCACCTGCATAGCCATTGCTCAATTTGTCCTTAACCTTCACAAGCTGCTTCCAATGCCAGTTGTCCCCCTGTTTGGGTTGGATCTGCCAGAAATCACACTCCTTTAAGTAGATAGATCAACTTGACCCATAAATAGTCCTTTTTTGATCCTATATGCCAAACTTGCTTTCCATGAGCTGCCAAATTCCATAGGACCGTGTTTTTAAACCCAAACCACCATTCTTTTTCGGCTTGCACACTGTCTCCCAAGCCACAGAAGCATGATAGTGCCCATTACCATCCACACCCCACAAGAATTCCCTGCACTTCCTCTCCACTCCCCTTAGCAAAACTTTAGGAATGATAAAGATAGATGCCCAATATACATGTAGGGACAGTAGCACAGAATTAATCAAAGTACATCTAGCTTGGTAGGACAGATTTCTAGATTTCCAAGAGTTGATTCTGGTACTTATTTTATCAATCAGAATAGAACAAGTAGCATTAGACCATTTCCTAGCTGATATAGGAACACCTAGATGTATGAAAGGAAAACTTGTAAAACCCCGCATTTTTCCCATACGTGCGTAAACGATTTCGTCAAAATAAACCTCAAAGTTTTGTGATATAAAAGATTTTTAGAAAAGAATTTTACGAAAGAAAGAAATCAAGCATTGATTTTCAAGGATTTTTATAAACAAAATGTCTTTATAAATAAGAAGAGAAGAATTTTGAAATGGTTTGATTTTTAAGAAATGAGTTGTGATTTTATTCAAAAAGTGATTTTTGTTTGAAATGGAATTTTTGGGATTTTTGGGTCTGTATGCTTTAAAAATTCGTAACTTTTTAACCGTAACTCGGATTTTCATGAACTTTATATCAAAACGATCGTCTTGAAACCTAGATTCTAAAAATGTAACTTTTGGAATTTTATGGGTTGTTTTATAAAAATTTATTTTCAGAGTTTTAAAATACGAGTTTAAAGAATTGTGTTTTAAAGAAAATGAATTTATTGATTTGGTTTGAATTTTTATGTGAAATGTGTTTGATTGGATATGTGTGTACTGTGTGATGCATGAAATAAATTGTGTGAGTATGATTCCTTATTAAGTGATTGCATTATGGTATGAATTAATAATTAGGATGTTTAAGTAAATAAGACTAAGAAAATAAAATTGTGGAGTATGTATGTGAGTATGTGTGTGTGCTACGGTATGTGTATGTATGTGTGTGTAAATGTGTGTGTATGTATTCTACGTGTATGTGTGTGTATGTGTTAGCTAGATGCATAGTTTTCTAGAAACTTAGTGAGCAAGTAAAGCCCTAACCAAATGGACAAAAACTTAGTTAGAACCAAACCAAACTAATGTCCAAACCCTAACTAGTTTTAAGCCTAAATGACCCCTAAAAAGCCTAGCCTACTTAACCTTGTCCCCTTAGTTTTGATAACATCCACCCATGCATACTTTTATGATGCCAAAAACGCCCCTCCCTTCTTGTACATGGCCGAACCAACTTAAGGGGCACTAGGAGGGAAATAATTTTGCTTATAAAATAGGGAAAGCCTTAACTCATTTCCCATTTTCACTTCTCTTCACCATTTCATTTCACTTCTTCCACCATACCAACACTAAACACACACTCTAAGAGACTCTCAAACTCTTAGAGAGAAAAAGAGAAAAGAAATAGAGAGAGAGAGAAGAGGGTTTGGCCGTGAGGCCTAGAAGAAAAGGAGGAGGAAGATCCTAGTTCAACCAACCCTTTCCTTGTAGATCAAGAGCAATAGGAGTTAGAAGAACCAACCTTCCTCATGGTAGGACTTGAGGATTCAAGAGAAGATTTTGTAATAGCTTAGCTTTTCTCTTTTTGTTTTGTAGATCTATTTTCTTCCTTCTTGCATGTTTAATTTTTGAAGATCATGTGTTGTTTTTCTTTTGATCTTGAACTTTAAGGACTCTAATTAATTTGTAACATGTGATCTTTATGCTTTATGTTTCGGTTGAGGATTTCCTTGCTTGATCTAGTATTTTTCTAATTAAAATCTTAAAGATCTAAAGAATGGCTAATGATTTTTGTGAAACCTAAAATAAATCTCCTTGCATGTCCATTTTTCCTTCTTCAAACCGTGATTTATGTATGTTTTATGTTGAATAAATTTAAGATCTAAACTTGATTTGTGAAAAGCTTAAAGTTTCTAGTCTTGCATGTGGTTTGTTGATGCTCCTTGTTTGTTCTAAGTGGTGCATGTAGTTATTATTCTTGATGAATGAAAAACATTTAGATCTTTAATTGCATGTTATTTTCAAGAGAAAAGATTGTATTTTCTTCTCATGAATGATTCGGTTTTAAGGGAAAAAGTAAAGAAAACAAGTTTTAAAATGATTTCTCAAGCATGATTTAATTAAGTGTTTGATTAAGTACATGTCTTAAATTTTTGAAGGCCATTCGGCCATACTTGCTTGAAAATGTAATCCATGTTTTTATTTTATAAAAAAAAACTAATGCATGTGTATGTTAAGATTAGATCTAGTGATTTTAAGAACATGCAAGTAAATTCTATGAAGACACAATTCAATCTTTATTTTGTTTGCAAAAGGATTGTGAACTTGAATTATGTTGATGCATGTTGATGTGGTATGTTATTTTTAAAAAAAAAATTGCCTTGAAATCCTATATGACTAGGTGTGAATGTATGACTTTTGTATGCCTAAAAAGTGAGTCAAAAGTCTTGTTTCATGCATGTGTACTATTCGGCCACCTAGGGAGAAATAGGAAGCTAGGCTTGTTCCCCAAATAGGTTGCATACATGATGATTCTATTTGAATTTAAAAGACCTAAAAAGATACATGCATGAAAGAAATAAATTCAAAAGAAAATAAGTGTGATGGTTTGTAATAATTTAATTTGTTGTGTTGATTTTATTATGAAAATGAAATTAAAAGTTGTTTATTTTCCGTTGGCATGCTCACGGTTTTAACTAGAAGAAAGAAAATAATTTCATGCTTTGTGTCTTTGAGTGTGCCCTAAATTCTTGTCATATTATACATGTAGAATTCGGTCAATACATGTTAAAATGGTTAAAGAGTTTCCTTATAAAATGACATTGATGATGACTAAGTTCTAGATGCTATGTGTGAATGGAAGTGTTGTGTGCCCTCTTTAATTTCTTGATTTTAGAAATGAAATTGAATAAGTTCCCTGGAGTATATGAAAAGATTTTTGTAATCTAATGATTTTTAGTTATGTCCGATTAGAAAATTAATGACTATGTGATTCGGTTCTATTAAATTAATTCTAAATTATTTTCTTAAGAATAATTGGATTAATATATATATATATAAGTTATAATTTAATTAATGAATGTAAATAAGTAAAAATGTGATATATTGTGTATATGTTGTGAATACTTGGAATCTGTATGTGTGTCTGTTCTTTGTACTGCTTGAATGTATTGGAATTGTGTTGAATCCTTTTTCTGAAATTTATTCGTGAAAAATGTTTTATTTGAAAAGAATGATTTAAACAACTTAAATTAATTTGAAATCTTTAATTGATCAGTGCTTAATGATATTGAGAAGACTTGAAATTAAATAAATCAATTGATTGGTTTTGAAGTTTTATTTTCTTGAATTCTGTATTTGATTTAATAAAGGTTTTCAAAGAATTGTTTTTCCTTCAATGATTAGAGAAAATGATTTTTAACCCAAAGTGTTTTAAACTGAGAAAAATAGATTCTGTTTTGGAAAAGGAATTGTTTTAAGAGGTTTTTCTTGGAAACATTTTATAAAGGAAACAATTTAGATTTAAAGTCTTTTGGATATTGGCAATGTGCTTTTAAAAAGAGGATTATTTTAAAGTATTTTAAAACGAAATTAAGATTTCGCGTAAATCGTTTCTAACGCACGGGGAAAAATGTTTAGTTCGGGTGTCGGACGCAAAAGGAAGCATGGCAAGGATTACGACTGGAAATCTCGGAAAGTCATGGGATGTGTCGTCATCCAGGTGAGCGAGAGTGCTGTGGTCCCGTAGCGCGGTTGCCCGCAATCCGGACGGATTGCGAGAGTACTGCGAATTAGGCAACATGGACGTTGTGATTAGATGTCTACCTGTCTTCTTGTATACTAAATGATTACTTGTTTGCATACTAGATGTTTGTTCGTTGAGCATTCTCTATTCTGTTTAGAAAATGTTTGATTATGTTTGGATGGTGAAATGATGATGATGGAACTGTGGAAGTAATAAGATAAATTGAAAAGAGAAAAGAGAAACGAATGGGAAACATGAGAAATAATTAAGAAAGAAATAAGTGATGAGATGAGGTTGAAGAGAAAGTATGAGAATGAGTGAAAAAGAGATAAAGAATGAAAGAAAGAGAAATTGATATTGGAGTGGAAAGAGTTGATGTTGGAAAGAGGATGTAATTAGGAAAGTGAGAAAGTGGTTGAGTAAAGATGTGATTCCTCGTTCACATTTTTGGGAAGAAGCTTAGTGTTGAGTTGAGCTTGCTCCTCCATTAACACTAACCCAAAAATTGTGATTTTTGAAAAAGATTTTTGAAAAGAAATTTGTGAAAAGCTTTTGTGAAAATGATATTTTTGTGAAAGTCCCTGGAAGGATTATTTTTGAAAAAAAAAAGTTTTGTGAAACCATGTTTTCGAAAAGTTTTGCGAAAGATGTTTTGGAAAGACGAGGAAAAGCCGTTGATGACGTGAATGAGAATGATGTTGAGAATGAGTTTTGAGAATGTTGAGAATGAGTTTTGAGAATGTTGAGGATGAGATGAGAAAGTGATTTGTGGCCTGGGGCCAATGAGATTCAGGGGGAACAGTTTGCGCTTAGTGATCGGGCTTCGTTGAAGGGATGCACTAAGGACGGGCCGATCGTTAGGATTAAGCCGTTAAATAAAATGTTAAATCCCTTAAAGACTTAAAAGACATATACAAACGCGGTAAGACATGAGTGTCGTATCGAAGTAGTGGAGAGGAAGGTACCCCGGATGTCAAGGACATTCGGGTTGTGAATGCAATAGGGTAGGCTCGGGCGGTAAAACGTCACGTTGCCTTGAGTACTATTCTGGGCAGAACGAACTCCACATGTGGTGCACTAACGTGGTGGGGACTGGGTCTAATACCGTGGTAAGTTCTGCACCCGGGACCAGAATAGTGCTGTCACCCCTATGGCTTTTCAGGAACAGTGAGAGGGACTGGAATGGGGCATTTGTGTTTGCCGCTGAGAGCGTGCCTGTTTATATATGATATGATTTATTTGAGGCTGAGTCCTCCTGGTCTGGGACCATTTGTTTGTGTGACAGCTGTCGTGCCCGCATGGTAAAGGTCCTGTACTCCTGTTTGCTTCCGACTAGGTTGGGTGGTTGACCGAGGAGATGTAGACGTGTGGAGCTCAATGATGTGTCCCCCTCATCATTGATGCTAACCGAAGTAATAAGACTTAAAAGACAAGGAAAAGTATATTAAAGCATTAACACCTAACAAGATTTATAAGATGAGTGAATTCTTGGAATGAGTAATATGCGTGGATATGATGAGGAAAGAAGGAATGAGAACAGTTGTGAAAGCTTATGAGAAAGAAATTGGGAGTGAGGACTCGAATTATGCAATGGTATTCATGATAGTGATGATGATGATTATGTTGTGTGATTCATGCTGTGTGCATAACATGTTAGATGCATTTATGTTGGTAATTATTGCATTCTAAAGTATTTTGTTTTAGTTATATAGTTACGTTATATTCTCTGTCCCTTTCTACTCTGAGACCGCAAGGTCAACCCGTTAGTGTTCGGAACACTGACTCTCTCCTACCTTGTTGTCGTATCGGCAACCGCTGATATTACAACGGGTAGATGGCGCAGCGGAAGCATGGTGGACTTCATTGACCAAGGTCCGGATGTAGAAGACAAGTATTAGGAAGCAAGACTAGAGGCTAGGAATTTCCCTGGCGGATGGCAATCCATTGTAATTTCTTAGTCTCCTTGCTCTATCATACTGTACCCCGACATTTGTATTATTTGGCATTGTTGTTTTGAAACAAGTAAACGGGCCACGCTTTAAAAGATGTTTTGAAAAACAATTTCAAAGTGTGGTGTCCTGTGACACCTCGGTTTGTAACTTGAAAGGTTTGCACAAAATGAGAATACAAGTTTCAGTTATAACTATGTTTTGGAAACCCAAGTGTTCTCATCTTGTGCACCACTTGTTTGTAAAAAAAAAAAAATTTGGCCCTAATTTTCACTACTTTGAGTTTAAGTTTTCAAGTTGCCGAATCGGGGTGTTACAAAACTCCCCTTTCTGAATCCTGTAATGTTCAGAATAGCTTCTTCAGTAGCATCATTTACCCCAGCCAGAAAAATCTGAGACTTGTCCAAGCTTGGCAGTAACCCAGAGCTATTGCCAAAATCCTTTAAAGCTGAAAATAGAATACTGACACTAGCTGGATGCCCTTTACAAAAGATCATTAAATCATCAGCAAAAGCAAGGCTGATTAATTTCTGATCCTTACACAGAGGGTGAAATTTGTAGTTCCTGTGCTCAGCTGCACTCTGTAGGCCCCTAGTCAATACTTCCATAGCCAATAAAAAAATGAGAGGTGACATAGGATCACCCTGTCTTAACCCTCTGGAAGCCTTAAACATTTCTAAGCTCTGACAATTGATACAAATAGAGAAATAAACAAGAGGGTGATAGTAGGATCTATTGTAAGCTTGATAAAGTCTAAAGGCTAAAGGGCACTTTTTTACTTGGAGCAACAAACAAGAGGGTGATAGTAGGATCTATTGTAAGCTTGATAAAGTTATTGTGAATCAGGCTTGGATTGATGCATGGCCAGAGGCGGAAGCTAAATTTTTAGCCCCTGGGTTGTCAGACCATTCTCCCATGTTGGTTGAATGGAATTAGTGTAGTGAACACAAGAAAGCTAATTTCAAATTTTTTAATATGTGGACTAATGATGATATGTTTCTGCTCATTGTGGAATCAGTTTGGTCAAAGCAGTTCTATGGTGGTATAATGGCTCAAACTATCAAAACACTGAACTATCTTAAGCGAGATTTCAGCAGCTTGAATAAAAGGAATTATGCAGATATTGTGAAGAAGGAGCAGGATCTCAGGGAGCAGCTGGAAAGAACTCAAACTCTATTGGGTTCTGATCCAACAAATGTTCTTCTTCAACATAATGAGAAAGAAATTCTTCTGCTGCATAGGAAAGCTAGCAAGGTAGCAACATCCTTTCTCCAACAAAAAGCTAAAATCAGTTGGATTAAGGATGGTGATCAGAACACTGCTATTTTCCATCAAGCTATCAGGCAGAGAGCTTAGAGGAACAGAATTATCACAGTTAATGATGACTTTGGCAACAGTATCTCTGGTCAAAAATAAATCTCTGAACTATTTACAGAATATTACAGGAGGCTCTATACAAGAAGGCAAGATTATCAGTGGTATGAGGGGATAGTGGAAAGAGGACCTACTTTGACTACAGAGCAGCAAATAGGCCTGCTAAGGCCATTCTTATATGAAGAAATAAAAGATGTTTGCTTCTCAATTCACAATGATAAAGCTCCTGGACATGATGGTTATGGAGCTGGATTTTTTAAGGCAACATGGAATAGGGTGGGTCAGGACTGTACAAAGGCTATTAAGGAATTCTTTTCTCATTCTATTATGCCTCAATCTCTAAATGCTACTAGTCTAGTTATGATTCCTTAAGTGGACTGCCCTTCTATGGTTAAAGATTATAGTCCTATTGCCTGTTGCAACTATCTGTATAAGTGCATAACCAAGTTGATTTGTGCTAGAATAAGTGAAGTGCTGCCTACAATTATTCAAGATAACAAACAACTTTTATAAAAGAGAGGAGTATTGTTCATAATATTCTAATCACTCAAGAGCTATTAAGGCTTTATGGTAGGAAGAACAGCTCTCCTAGATGTCTAATGAAGATAGATATTAGGAAAGCTTATGATACTCTTGATTGGTCTTTTATTGAGGATATGCTTATTACTTTTAGATTTCTTGCTAATCAGGCACTGGATTATGTGCTGTATCACTACTGCATCTTTCTCTATTTGTATCAATTGTCAGAGCTTAGAAATGTTTAAGGCTTCCAGAGGGTTAAGACAGGGTGATCCTATGTCACCTCTCATTTTTTTATTGGCCAGAGATACTGTTGCCAAAGTCATCATTAACTGTGATAATTCTGTTCCTCTAAGCTCTCTGCCTGATAGCTTGATGGAAAATAGCAGTGTTCTGATCACCATCCTTAATCCAACTGATTTTAGCTTTTTGTTGGAGAAAGGATGTTGCTACCTTGCTAGCTTTCCTATGCAGCAGAAGAATTTCTTTCTCATTATGTTGAAGAAGAACATTTGTTGGATCAGAACCCAATAGAGTTTGAGTTCTTTCCAGCTGCTCCCTGAGATCCTGCTCCTTCTTCACAATATCTGCATAATTCCTTTTATTCAAGCTGCTGAAATCTCGCTTAAGATAGTTCAGTGTTTTGATAGTTTGAGCCATTATACCACCATAGAACTGCTTTGACCAAACTGATTCCACAATGAGCAGAAACATATCATCATTAGTCCACATATTAAAAAAATTTGAAATTAGCTTTCTTGTGTTCACTACACTAATTCCATTCAACCAACATGGGAGAATGGTCTGACAACCCAGGGGCTAAAAATTTAGCTTCCGCCTCTGGCCATGCATCAATCCAAGCCTGATTCACAATAACTTTATCAAGCTTACAATAGATCCTACTATCACCCTCTTGTTTGTTGCTCCAAGTAAAAAAGTGCCCTTTAGACTTTAGATCCATTAATTGACAAGCCAACAGACAATCCCTCAAGTCCTCATATTGATTCACCTGAAGAGGGCTCCCACCAAGTTTCTCACTGGGGTTGAGCATAGTATTAAAATCTCCAAGTAGAATCCAAGGCAGATTAACAAACCTCTCCACCCCTTTGAGAACATCCCACACCTCCTTCCTCTCCATATGATCATTCGAGGCATAAATGAAGGTAACAAAGAAAGACTTTTTAGTTATCCTCTCAGTCACAAAGCAATAAGTATACTGACCTCACCTGGCCATCACCAAAACCTCAAACATATCCTTCCTCCATAGAACCAGAATCCTACCAATAGAGCAAATATCTGTATCTGAGAAAAAGCCCCACCCTGGTGCTATATTATTCAAGGCAGTATCAATAGCATTACTTCTCAATATATTTTCCAACACACCTAATAATCCAATCTTATTCCTTTTATGGAAGTTTAAAACTTCCTTTTGTTTAGAGGGACTATTAATCCCTCTAATGTTCCAACAAGCAACATTATCCATGGAGCCTTAGGTGAGTACCCTCACCTCTCAGCTCAGTCTTACTTCTTGTTTTAACTGGAGTCCACGGCCCTCCATGATCAATTCCTTCATTAGAATCATCAGATAAAATGCCTGCATTCACCTTAGCACCACTTCTGTTTAGGACCCCACTGTTGTTGCTAGTATCAGCCCCATGCATTATCATAGCACCAGCCTTGTCTCCTGAAACTGCACACTTTCCACCTGTTTTAGCATCAGGACTGACTTGAGTTGTACTTGGGGCACCAGAGCCACCCTCAGTGGACTCACCTTGCACCAAATCCTTACAAGCTTCTAAAACCCTTTCCCTATTCTCCTCAGGTATTACTCCATTGGCAAGGGATTCTCTTAACTTCAGCCTTTCATCAATTCCTTCAATATCCTCCCTTGTTGGTCTCCTTTTCTCCACCCACTGTTTCTTCACATTCCTCCTACACATCTTAGCATCATGACCATACGTTGAGCATTTATCACATAGAATAGGTTTCCATTCATAAGTGACTCCTTGAGTAACAACTTTACCCAAGTCATCCTCAAAGAACACCTCTTCAGGCAGTACAGCAGGGTCAACCTCCACTAGAATTCTGGCAAAATTGATTCAATTCCTCTCCATTGTAACCTTGTCCACCATAATACGATTCCCCACAAGGCTTGCTATTTTACTAAGAGCACCAACACCCCATAAATGAGGGCTCAAGTTAGGCAGCTGAATCCATATAGGGACACGATCAATAAAACTCTTAGACATTATCCTACCAGACCAAGGTGCAAGTATCATAGGTTTTTTTAATCAAAATGAAACACCCCTATTTCAAGGACTGTGTTCCTTGCCTCGATAGAGTTAAATCGCACCACAATAGTCCCATCACCATTCATTAGGATTTTGTCTATACCATATTGCCCCCACGCCTTTTTAATGAATCCACTGATAACTGGGTACGGTGGTTTTGCATCTAGCACATAACATGTTATTCCCAGTATTTTAACTCTTGCTCCACATCTATTTTTTCAATCTTTCCAATGGACACCCCCTCCTTCAATTCTGGTTGCACGAAGGAGAGTTTTTCACCCGCGTTTCTCAATTTTGATATGTCAAAGGAGTCCCATACTGATGCTTTTATCTGCACATTAGGTATTGGGCCAGGATTAGGATTCGGTTGATTTATCACAACCTCTTTTGATGAATTTTCTTGCACCTTGCAGGAGTGCTCCATTGGGTCTTTGCCTTTGATCTTTGATCTGATCTAGTCAAGACTTCTCAACAAGTCCTCCGATTGCTTGGTAGTCAAGCTATCCAGTTTTGCTAAGTCTTCATCATCAATGTTAGAGAAGTCCAACTATGACGCTCGCTCTTTGGTGAAATCTTTATTGTTAAATAAAGATATAATATAGAGATTATGGATTTGTGTTGTATACAATAGATGGTACATAAAATATGCTTTTCATAAAGAGGTATTGATATGTTGAACCCATGAAGTAATGTTCTTTTGAATTGGATAGTTTAAATTTAATATCAGAGTATGCGGAAGTAAAATATGAACCTTGAGCTGATAAACATCAAATCAGTAGATGTATATATATATATATATATATAAGATAACATGAAAGTAGCCAAAGTACATCAAGGTCCAAGTCGTGATAGCAAAGATTCAAAAGATACAAGTCCATAGAACTAAATAAAAATATAGACCATCTCACTGAAATCTCTCAAAAATATATACAATATAGATACAGTATCAAAATATGAAATCCTAGTGATGGTCTGATGATCCTCCTCCAAGCCATGATCCTCCTCAGGTCTCCAGCTGTTGCTCTACACGTCCCACATCCTAACCATCTATATCATGCATCACCCGGTGGATCCCCAACTCCCCACTGGCTCCCAGTGGAGTGCTCGACTGGCTCTCCCTCGCTCTCTACCTCCTCGGGGTCCTCCTCTACCTCGTCCGACTGGGTCGGTGCCCTACCACTGGGCACGGGGTCAGCTGATGGAGTCCCATGAACCGGACTCATCAGACAAGGAACAAGAGTCTCCTCTCGAATCACACAGGAAGCAGAGGGATGTGATTCGGTAGCTACTGTAAAACGAAAAGTATGAAAACGACGAGCTGGTCGAGCTGGGGGTGGTCCATGGTAAGTATAGAAAAGGGGCACATGCAGGGTATAGATAATGGGGATGCGAAACCTACGAGGACGGACACGAGCCAAGGGATTAGGGTGGTAGAGGGTCACCTCTACCTCCCCCTCGAAGGTGGATCTGTGGTCCTCATAATACCACACTCCACTAGGGAGTGGGCGAAACTCTATGCAAGCTATATAGCGAGCCATCACCTACAGTGGGCATAAGGGGTAAGAAATATAATCCACATTATCGAATAAGAATAATTGAAGCAAGTAAACAAACACATTTACCAAGTAGTCAAATGATATGCACACATGTATGAGCAAGCCAGATTCATTTATAATTAATCTCTTTAATTATATGACATGATGCATGCTCATTATCTCAAATTCTTGAGATTCACCAGCTGACATTTTATGGACGTCCAACCAAACTACCCAAAGTACTCCCAGAGTACACAATCCATGCTTGGAAATGATACATAACGTCATCCCTCGATGAACGTCACGCCGCGAAGACGTAATAATCACTTTATGGTGCATAACACTACTCCCAGAGCTTGTATCACGCCTCATGACGTAATAACCATATCAACAGTGCACACACACTGGCCATATTTTCTCTCATAATGTGTCATGAAGCAGGATATCATGTTTGGTATTCTTAGCATATTCTCCTCATGTTCCTCGAACATGGAAACGATATCACATCACCTTATCATCTTGTATGAATGCACCTAACTATTCCATTTAAGATTATCCTTTAATCTCATTATGTGCAACATGAAATGATTCCATCAATGTAATTATGATTATAATTTATCGGAGTATTTCTTCTTTGGAACAGAATACATCTCTTACAAGTGTTCTTTTGTTTTAATTAAGCTTGACTTAATTAGAAATGGCATTTCTCAACATTCTGGTCAAAAAGGCTCGAGTCCTTTTCAAAAGACTCGAGTAGTTATTCAGTCTGTACAAAGTACTCGAGTGGATCATAGGTTTTCTGAAGAGTTTTTGTTTCAAGTTTTCTAAAAATACTCGAATAGTTTATGAAATACTCGAGTCGTTCATCAACCCAAAATACTCGAGTGGTTCACGCAAGACTCGAGTTGCTCCTCAGAAAGGTTCATTTGTTGCATCAGTCAATACTCGAGTCTTGGCTCAGATGCTCGAGTGTTGGTGCCATCAGACGCACTGGTGCGTCATAAAACACTCGAGTCTCGAGCCAATTACTCGAGTCTTGATAGACATAGTACACTGAAATTTGGGTTTCAACATACCAATTTCATTTCTAGTCAAATTTAATCAAAACCAATGATCAACAGAGTTGTATTTGTGCATGATAAACATGTTCCAACACAGAAATTACATCACATTACACTGAATCAAAACTGAGCATCAATTATGCATGAAAATCACATTTTGAGCAACTAAACATACCAAATTCAATTCCAAACATTTTTGGCATGAAAACAACTTGCATACAGTACACATGCAACATAACAAACTTGCTCAAATCAAAGTTAATGCTCAGAAAGGCCTCCAAGCCTTAAACCTATTTCAAATTATGCCCAAAGAGTCTCATGATGACTCTACACATAAAATCCAACCAATTAAACTTATTATAGTGAACAAATAGCTTCACCCTTACCTCTAGGCCGTGAATCAACAAGAAAATTGCAGAGAAATTGACTGGAACTCCAAAACCCACAAAACCCTTTGCATGCAGCCACAGTTGAATAGGGTACAAAGACCAAAGGATTTGACGTGCAAAATCGTTTTAGAAATTAGGGGAAATGATTAGAAACTATTCTCTGCAACATAAACTAGAGGTAGGAATGGATTTGAGGGTCATAGGGTTCATAAGCTCACTAAAATCCGAGCTTGAAGTAAGCTCCAGACTTCAGTTATCCAGACTTGGCAGCAAAACACCCTCTCTTTCGAGCTTCGATTCTTCTTCTATACAATACCTCAACTCACGATTTTTGTGTCTTTGTAAAGCTCGAGACGTGAGCTTTACATTGGTGTATAACACTCGACTCAATTCTCAGAAACAACCAAGTACGAAGAGGACGAAATGAGGAACCCTAACCTTCGAATTTCCAGAGCAATTCAACCAAATCCCTAATCTTCAACAACAAGAGAGCTTAAATACACGAATTCGACATTCATGCATGTCGAAACAACATCGAGTAAGATGGATTGAGTGGGATTCGTGTCAACTCAGAGAAACAGTGAGTGATGACTCACCAAACGCACTAACTCATGCAACACTGACCAGAATACTCGAGTCTTTCCAGAAAGACTCGAGTCTTTTGGCTAAAATTTGAAAAATAATTATTTTAATTCCTTTCCCTCCAAAATCTTTCTAATATTGCTTCTAGGTCCTAAAACAAGGACTAATATGCAAAAACCTTATTTTTACATATTATTATTTATCAAAATATTGTTTCATGGAAGGAAACATGATGACCTAGCCCTACTCCCCGCTGTCGTTTTCCTTCTCTCTTTCTCGGTGCAACCACCGTGCCGCCATGGCCAAGAGGAAAGGAAGGCAGCAGCAAACCCCTCCTAAAACCCCCTCTTCTTCTAAACCTTCTTCTCAGAAATCCTCTTCTAACACTTCACAGTCCCATGATAGCAAAGAGCATGATGGTGCGGTAGGTAAATCCCCGGTTAGGTTTGACTTGCTTGAAGACCAAGAAACTGAATTAGGTGAGTTGGTGAAAAGCATTGAGGGCATGGATGGTAAACAAGCGTCAATGGTGTTAGCGAAGTTAGATATGTTACGTGAAAAAATTAAAGGGAAACAACCCATGCAACCCATGCATGATCGTGTTGAGCAGACTGGTCCCAGTGAGGCTAACCCTAGTGATAAACTTGTGAAAAGAGCTTTCGTCTGGGACACTTTTGACATCACTAAATTGCGAAATTCGGGTGAGAAGTTGTCCTACAAGCCTCCAACCCTAAAGGATGGTGTTTCTGTTGGAAAGATAGAGATTGATGACACTAAAGATGAACTCAAATTCTGGGAGAATGCTGTGATATGCTTTGTGCTGGGTGCAAATCCTCCTTTTCCAGTGATCAGTGGCTACCTTAAGAGAGTGTGGGGGCAACATGGCATTGATAAGATTGTGATGGATTCGGAGGGAAGAATCATTGTTAGATTCACATCATTAGAGGCCAGGAATACTGTATTGGAGATTGGAGTGTTTCATTTCGATAAAAAGCCTTTGTTTATCAGCCCTTGGTCAGAACAGTATGTGGGAAAGAGGTATTCTGATCAAATACCTATTTGGATCCAATTTCATAACCTTGATGTTAAATTCTGGGGTGCAACTTCACTAAGTAAAATATCTAGCTTAGTTAGAGTCCCAATTATGGTTGATAGCATGACTCAGGCCAGGGATCGGCTTAACTATGCAAGAATTCTTGTGGAAGTTAATCCTGACACTCTCCCTGATGAGGTGTTCTTTGAGGATGAGAAGGGCAGAATACTTACACAAAAAATCACATATGAATGGAAGCCTCAGTTCTGTGAAAATTGTGAGAAATTTGGTCATGACAAGAAGATGTGTAGGAAGGATGCAAAGGTGATTAAAAAGTAGTGGGTTGTGAAGAATCAGCCAACTCAGAAAGAAGTTAATCATTTGGTAGATTCTGTCAGGGTGCAGGAACAAATTGATAAAGGCCATGAACTTGTTCAAACTGTTGAGGATTCTGAATTACATCCTCTGGTGGTGGAGACTGTGAGCCAGAATGCTTCTCAGACAGTGAAGAAAAGTGGTGAAAGTCAAAAGGAGGATAGGGAAGAGGAGTGGCAGACTGTAATGACTAGAAGAAGAACTGCTCAAATGAAGAAAGATAGCATTGGTGATGTTAAGAAAGGGGATGGAGGGTCTGCTAGCTCTCTAAAGCCTCCTCATGGATAGTTTAGCTATCTGGAATGTGAGGGGTTTCAACCACCCTCAGAAGCATAAAGAGCTTCAAAGGTTGATTGGTAAGCATAAGGTTGGTTTATTTGCAATTTTAGAAAATAAAGTTAGGACTACTTCTTATGATAGCTTGAGACAGAGGTTATTTCCTGGCTGGGGGTCATATATAAATCTGGACCATTGTCCTATTGGGAGAATTTGTGTGGTTTGGAGACAGGACCTTTTTAATGTCATTGTCCTACATAGTAGCAGCCAGTATGTTCATTGCCTTGTCCTTAATAATCAGAATCAATAGAGTTTTCAGGCTACCTTTGTGTATGCTAGCAATGATCCTGATGAACGTGTGGATGTATGGAATTTCATTATTCATAATAGTCAGGGTCTGATTGACCCTTGGTGCATTGCTGGGGATTTTAACACTATCCTTGAGCCTCAAGAAAAGGTGGGTGGAGTGCCTGTGTTTCTGGACCAGATTCAGGACTTTAGAAATTGTGTGCATCAATCTTGCCTGGAGGATATGAAATTTTCAGGGTGTTATTTTACTTGGTCAAATAAGCAGCCTACTGAAACCAGGATTTATAGCAAGCTGGATAGGGTTATGGTAAATGAGTATTGGATGAATTTGTGGCCTTCTGCTGAGACAGTATTTCTAAATGAAGGGATATCTGATCATTCACCTATTGTGATTGACTGGAGGGTTGATTCAATTCAGAAAAGACCATCTTTCAAGTTCTTCAACATGCTTGTTAAAGATGAGAATTTCAGTGACATTGTTAAGGATGCTTGGAGCACTGAGGTGGAGGGATTTGATATGTTTCGATTAATGAAGAAGCAAAGAATTCTGCAGGGTCCTCTTAAAGAGCTGAATAGGACTAGGTATTCAGACATTGAGAAAAAAGAGATGGTTTACAGGCAAAACCTTGATAGAGTGCAGGGTTTGTTAGCTGACAATCCTGGTGACATACACTTACAGAAATTGGAAAGGGAAGCAGCAAAAGACTATATGAATATTGCAGCTGCTGCAAGTAGTTTTCTTCAGCAGAAGGCAAAGGAAAGTTGGTTGAGAGATGCTGACCAAAATACCAGGTTTTTCCATGATTCCATTAAGGCCAGAAGATACAAAAATAGGGTGTTATCAATCACTGATAGTGCTGGTGTGTTGAGGACTACTCAGTTGGAGATTTGTCAGGTCTTTGAGGACTATTATTCTGATCTGTTTCAGGCTACTGGTGCTGATTGCAACTTGAATGAGATTGATGCTATGCAGGGTGAGACTCTGACCTCTGATCAACAGATTTCCTTAATTAAGCCTGTGTCAGATGATGAAATAAAGTCTAACTTTTTCAGTATGGGTAGTAATAAGGCCCCTGGCCCTGATGGGTATGGAGCTGAATTTTACAAGGCCTCATGGGATGTGATTGGCTATGATGTGTGTAAAGCTGTTCAGGAATTCTTTAGAATTGGCAAGATGTTGAAAGAAATCAATCATACTTCTCTTGTTCTAATTCCTAAAATTGACTGCCCAAATACTGCTGCTGATTTTAGGCCAATTGCATGCTGTAATTCAGTTTACAAATGCATTGCCAAAATTCTTGCTAACAGAATGCAAAAGGTTCTTCCTGTGTTGGTGCAAGAAAATCAGACTGCATTTGTTTCTGACAGAAGTATCCTTCATAATATACTGATCACTCAAGAGTTGTTGAGGCTTTATGGGAGGAAGAATGTCTCACCTAGATGTCTTCTCAAGATTGATTTAAGGAAGGCTTATGATGTGCTGAGTTGGGAGTTTCTGAAATGTACTCTTCAGGTGCTTAAGTTCCCTCAGAAATTTGTGCAGTGGATTATGGTATGCATCTCATCTGTGAGCTTTAATTTGGTCCTAAATGGTTGTTCTTTTGGAAACATTAAGAGTCATAGAGGTTTAAGGCAAGGAGATCCTATGTATCCTTTGCTCTTTGTTCTGGTGATGGAGATGCTAACTAGGAAATTGCAGGCAGCTACATATACTAGAGGGTTTAGATTTCACCCTTTGTGTAGAAATCAGAGGCTTGTCAATCTTGCTTTTGCAGATGATGTGATGCTGTTTTGTAATGGTGCTGAGAAGAGTGTTAAGATTCTCTTGGATGCTTTTCATAACTTCTCTGTTGAATCTGGTTTATATGCTAATCAGGCTAAATCAAGATTTACATGGATGGTGTTGCAACTGATGTTGAGGCTAGATTACAGAATTTGACAAGATTCACTAAGGGGACTTTCCCCTTCAGGTATTTGGGATTGCCAATTTCTGCAAGGAAGTGGTCTTCTCAAACTTGCCAAGTATTGGTTGATAGGATTACGAGAAGGATTAATGCTTGGAGAACAAGGAATCTGTCCTACAAGGGAAAGGCTCAATTAATCAATTCAGTTTTGCTCTCCATGCATGTCTATTGGGCAAGTGCTTTCATAATTCCAAAAACTGTAATGCAGAACATTGAGCAAATTTGTAGAAGGTATCTTTGGGGTGTGAATGATCTGGGTAGGGCTAATGCTGTCATTGCTTGGGACATCTGCTGCAGACCAAGGAAGGCTGGTGGATTGGGTTTCAAGCGAATTTATCAATGGAATCAGGCCTCTCTAGGGAAGCAATTGTGGCAGATTGCATTGAAGAAAGACTATTTGTGGGTGAAGTGGATTAGTGGTGTGTATCTTAAGGACCAGGATTTCTGGTCTTACCAGGTAACATACTATGCTAGTTGGCATTGGAAGCAATTTATTAAGCTGACGGACTTATTCAGAACTGCTTATGTCAATGGTCTATGGCAAGGTGGTCTGGTCTACACGGTTAAGCATGGATACAATCATTTGCTTGGAGCTCAAGACACTGTCTTGTGGTTCAGGACTGTATGGAATCCTGCATCAGTGCCTAAGCACTGCTTTATATTTTGGTTGGCTGTTCATAATAAATTAAAAACAAGGGACAATATTGCTTTGTATGATGAGGAGGATCCAACTTGTGTGTTGTGCAATGATAATTTTGAGGATAGGGAGCACCTCTTTTTCGATTGTGGCTGGAGCAGGGAACTTGTGGAGTTGATGGCTACTTGGATTGGTCTGGATTTATGGCGCACCAATTTCCAACAGTGGCTGCACTGGCTGGCTCATGAATTTAATCACAAGAAAAGAAGAATGATTGTTGTGGCTGCCATGGCTGCATGTTTATATCATGTGTCGATGGAAAGGAACAAGCGCACGTTCACTGGGAAAACAAGATCACCGTCTCAAGTATTTAGATTAGTCAAGAAAGAAGTAGCTACTAGATGTTTTCTTTATTTTGGTTCTTTTAATGGCTTAGGTAATCATGTAATAGTTAATAGATTGCTAGCTGAATTATAATTTGTGATTAATTATTCTTTCAACCCTACATAGTAGGTGGGAAGGAGTAATTAATTACTTTAGGATTTGATGTATAATTTCATTTTGTTTGGTTTAATGATTTTTTATTTTACCAAAAAAAAATATTTTTCATGCATTTCCACTCAACATATGAACATACAGAAACATATATTTAATCAAAATTAAGTATAAAATAATTAATTATAATTAAAAGAAATTATTAAGAATAAACTTTCATAATTAGAATTTTATTAATCAAGGACTAAAAATTTGGGGTGTTACACTACTCCCCCATTTAACAGGAATTTCGTCCCCGAAATTCATCTTACATAAACAACTCAGG
Source organism: Crotalaria pallida (assembly GCA_037953625.1). Lineage (NCBI taxonomy): Eukaryota > Viridiplantae > Streptophyta > Magnoliopsida > Fabales > Fabaceae > Crotalaria > Crotalaria pallida. The sequence continues at coordinate 72,690,631 of CM075652.1, read as the reverse complement.
ATAATCCTTGCGGATCTTATCCTCTAATTCCCAAGTTGATTCATACACATCACCGCTTTGCCAAACTACTTTGACTAACGGGATCTCCTTACCTCTAAGCTGCTTTATTCTTCTATCATCAATTCTAACTGGGCCAGCTCTAAAGGTTAGGTTTTCTCGTAGGGTTAGGTCATCAGGACGAATCTGAAGGATTGTGGTTGGGTCGTGCACATACTTTTTCAATTGGGACACATGAAAAACATTGTGCAGATTGGCTAAGGATGGCGGTAGAGCTATTTGATAAGCTACAGGGCCTACACGTTTAAGGATTTGGTAGGGACCTATAAACTTAGGTGAAAGCTTTTGGAATCTCAAGGCCCTACTCACTCCTTTCATCGGCACAATTCTAAGGAACACATGATCACCCTCAGAAAATTCTAAAGGTCTTCTCCTCTTATCAACATAACTTTTCTGATGACTTTGTGCTGCCTTGATCTTCTCTTGGATCATCCGAATCTTTTCAGTCATTTGCTGCACAACATCAGGACCAAGCTGCAGGTTTTCCCCCACTTGGAACCAACATAGCGGGGTTTGACACTTTGTTCCATACAAAGCTTTGAACGGTGCCATACCGATACTTGTATGATATCCATTGTTGTATGTAAATTCAGCGAGTGGCAAAATCTGCTCCCAACTTCCTTGTTCTTCCAATGCACAAGCTCGCAGAATATCTTCCAATGATTGAATGGTCCTTTCTGTTTGCCCATCAGTCTGAGGATGATATGCCGAACTCATCCTGAGCCTTGTCCCTAGAGCTTGATGTAGACTAAGCCAAAACCTCAACATGAACCTTGGATCACGATCCGAAATGATACTGGAAGGTACCCCATGCAATCGTACCACTTCCTTGATGTAAAGATGGGTAAGCTTTTCCAAAGAATAGCACATATTCACCGGAATGAAATGCGCCGACTTAGTCAAACGATCCACAATTACCCAGATTGCATCATGGTTCGCAACTGTCCTTGGTAATCCTGTCACAAAATCCATAGAGATGCTATCCCACTTCCACTGAGGGATATCCAAGGGTTTCAACTTTCCTCCAGGCTTCCGGTGTTCTGCCTTAACCTTCTGACAGATTGAGCAAGACGCAACATACTCTGCTACGTCTCTCTTCAAACCTGACCACCAGAACATACTCTTCAAGTCTCGATACATCTTAGTTGATCCTGGATGAATAATCATCTGACTCTTATGTGCTTCATCCAAGATTAACCTCCTAACTTCCAAATTCTTTGGTATACAAATTCTCGTTTTGAAACGAAGAATTCCATCCGACCCTTCTGAGAAATTAGGTTCTTTTCCTCCAATCATCAACTCCTTCTTCTCCTTTCACTCATCGTCTTCTCGTTGCAATTCACGAATTCGAGCCAGGAATTCATTTGAGATTTGCAACATACCCATCTTAATACTGGTTGGTTCCACTTGCATTACCAGACTCAAATCCCGAAACTCTACAATCAAGGCTGCTTCTCTAATCATCATCGAGCTTATATGAATCGCTTTCCGACTCAAAGCGTCTGCCACAACATTGGCCTTACCAGGATGATAACGAAACTCAAAATCATAATCTTGTAAAAACTCCATCCACCGACGCTGCCTCATGTTCAGTTCCTTTTGATCAAACAGATACTTCAAACTCTTATGGTCACTAAACACTCTGAATGTAGTGCCATAGAGATGATGTCTCCATATCTTCAGGGCAAAAACTATCGCAGCGAGCTCCAAATCATGGATGGGGTAATTCACCTCATCAATTTTCAATTGACGAGATGCATATGCCACAACCTTTCCTTCTTGCATCAATACACTTCCAAGGCCTTGCTTAGATGCATCACAATAAACTTCATACTCCTTGTGAGGATCAGGTAAGAATAACACTGGCGAAGATGTTAATCTTTCCTTTAGCATATGAAAGCTTTTCCCGCACTTCTCATCCCATATAAACGGTTGATCTTTCTGAGTCAACTTCGTGAGAGGTAGTGCGATCTTTGAGAATCCTTCAATAAACCTCTTATAATAGCTAGCCAGTCCTAAGAAACTTCGAACCTCAATAACTGACTTAGGCTGAACCCATTGCAGAACTGAGTCAACTTTGGCTGGGTCTACTGCTACACCTTCCTTTGAAATTACATGCCCCAAAAACTTAACTTCCCTTAACCAAAACTCATACTTGGAAAGTTTGCCATAGAGCTGCTTCTCCTTCAGAATCTTCAACACTATCCAGAGATGTTCGACATGCTCTTCCATATTCTTAGAATATATCAGGATATCATCGATGAATACCACCACAAATGAATCCAGATATGGTCTAAAAATACGATTCATATAATCCATGAAAACAGCTGGCGCATTAGTCAATCCGAACGGCATTACAACATACTCATAATGTCTGTATCGCGATCGAAATGCGGTCTTAGGGACATCTTCCTCCTTGATCTTGATCTGATGATACCCAGATCTCAGATCTATCTTAGAAAACACAGAAGCTCCTCTGACCTGATCCATAAGATCATCAATCCTCGGCAAAGGATACTTATTCTTAATGGTCACTTTGTTCAACTGCCTGTAATCCACACACATCCTCAGGCTCCCATCCTTCTTTTTGACAAACAACACTGGAGCTCCCCACGGTGATACACTTGGTCTAATGAGTTGTTTCTGCAATAACTCCTCTATCTGTTTCTTCAACTCAACCATCTCAGGTGGTGCCATTCTATAAGGAGCAATAGAAATGGGACCAGTTCCGGGAATCAATTCAATTCCAAACTCTATCTCTCTCTTGGGTGGTAGTCCCGGCATCTCTTCAAGAAAAACTTCAGGAAAATCCTGAACAACCAGAATCTCTCCCACAACCTTCTCTTCTTCATCTGACCCAAAAGCGGAGAACAAACAAAGATACTTCTCTGGAATTAGGTTCTTATACAGGATTGTCTTTCTATCACAATCGATGATCACTTGGTTACTAATCATCCAATCCATACCCAAGATCACATCTAATTGGGACAAAGTTAGACAAATCAGATCTACCCGAGATACTCGGTTTAGTACCTTAATTCTACAATTAAGGCATATCCTTGATGCAATCACAGGAGGATTGGTTGGGGTTTCTACCCTAAGGCAATAGGGTGAATCAGACACGGGCAACTTTAAACGATTTACACATTCAAATGAAACAAATGAATGGGTGGCTCCTGAATCGAATAAAATCCTACAAGGTTGGTCATTAAGAAAATAATTACCTTGCAGGAGTTATGGAGTTTCATTTGCTTCAACACCAATAAGAGTGAAAACCCGTCCTTGAATCACCGGCTTATCTGCAAATCCTTTTGGGTTTCTCTTTGGTGGTTCCTTGCAATCACGAGAAAAATGACCAGGTTTCCCGCAGTTAAAGCATCCACTGTTGGCCCAACAAACTCATCCAAAATGATGACGTCGGCATTTCTCACAATAAGGAGCACTATTGTAAGAACTGTTTCGGTCACCAGACATTTTGCCTTTTCCCCGATTCTTATGGGAAAAGGGACCCTTGTGGCGGTTATCATGCCCCTTTCGCCTCTGCGGTCCGTATCCCTGATGTTCCTTCTCCCCTTCCACAACTTGTAGAGCCTCAGCCTTCTTATCATCCTCATACATTCTACACATATCCACCAACATCGAAAAACTTTGAATCCTCTGATAACTGAACACTGATTTCAGTTCAGGTCTTAGTCCTCCTTCAAACTTTATGCACTTACTCCTTTCATCAGGGTTTAGCTGATAATAAGGAGAGTACTTCATCAATTCCTCAAATCTTGCAGCATATTCACCCACACTCATGCTGCCTTGCTTGAGCTGTAAGAACTCAACCTCTTTCTTTCTCCTCAGATCCTCCGGAAAATACTTCTTCAAAAACTTCTCCATGAATACTTCTCAAGTTACCTCTCTTCCTTCATGAGCCAATAACTGGGCAGTATGATTCCACCAATGCTCGGCTTCTCCTTCAAGCATAAAAACAACATAAGCTATCTTCTGAGCATCGGAACATTCCAAAGTTCTAAAGATTGTGTACATCTCCAAGATCCACTTATTAGCTTCTTCAGGTTTAAACCCACCAGCGAACTTTGAGGGATTACAGCTTCGGAAATCAGACAAAGTCTTAACCTCAGCAGCTGCTACATTCACCGGAGGTGGATTAGCTGGTTGATGTTGCGGCTGTTGCTGATACTGATGCTGATTCTGCTGCATGTTTTCCAACACTGTAGTAATTCTCTCCAATATTTCATTCGTATGGTTTCTATAACGCGCCGCCATAGTAGACCAGCACTATGGACTTAGGTCATAAAAGGTCTATCTAAAATGCCATATACTGTCTAATACTAACCTAAACAACACATTCACAAAGCTTAAGCTATATGAAATAAATCAAATAGCAAAGAAACATTACTCATATGGAGAACCATTCTGTCGGATCATGCTTGCCAGGATCAAGAATCAGGACCATTTGCTCTGATACCATAAAAATGTGTGACGCTCGCTCTTTGGTGAAATCTTTATAGTTAAATAAAGATATAATATATAGATTATGGGCTTGTGTTGTATACAATAGATGGTACATAAAATATGCTTTTCATAAAGAGGTATTGATATCTTAAACCCATGAAGTAATGTTCTTTTGAATTGGATTGTTTAAATATAATATCAGAGTATGCGGAAGTAAAATATAAACCTTGAGCTGATAAACATCAAACCAGTAGATGTATATATATATATATATATATATATATATATATATATATAAAAGATAACATGAAAGTAGCCAAAGTACATCAAGGTCCAAGTCATGATAGCAAAGATTCAAAAGATACAAGTCCATAGAACTAAATAAACAGATAGACCATCTCACTGAAATCTCTCAAAAATATATACAATATAGATACAATATCAAAATATGAAATCCTAGTGATGGTCTGATGATCCTCCTCCAAGCCATGATCCTCCTCAAGTCTCCAGCTGCTGCTCCACACGTCCCACATCTTAACCATCTATATCATGCATCGCCCGGTGGATCCCCAACTCCCCACTGGCTCCTAGTGGAGTGCTCGACTGGCTCTCCCTCGCTCTCTGCCTCCTCGGCGTCCTCCTCTACCTCGTCCGACTGGGTCGGTGCCCTACCACTGGGAACGGGGTCAGCTGATGGAGTCCCATGAACCGGACTCATCGGACAAGGAACAAGAGTCTCCTCTCGAATCACACGGGAAGCAGAGGGATGTGATTCGGTAGCTACTCTAAAACGAAAAGTATGAAAACGACGAGCTGGTCGAGCTGGGGGTGGTCCATGGTAAGTATAGAAAAGGGGCACATGAAGGGTATAGATAATGGGGATGCGAAACCTACGAGGACGGACACGAGCCAAGGGATTAGGGTGGTAGAGGGTCACCTCTACCTCCCCCTCGAAGGTGGATCTGTGGTCCTCATAATACCACACTCCACTAGGGAGTGGGAGAAACTCTATGCAAGCTATATAGCGAGCCATCACCTACAGTGGGCATAAGGGGTAAGCAATATAATCCACATTATCGAATAAGAATAATTGAAGCAAGTAAACAAACACATTTACCAAGTAGTCAAATGATATGCACATATGTATGAGCAAGCCAGATTCATTTATAATTAATCTCTTTAATTATATGACATGATGCATGCTCATTATCTCAAATTCTTGAGATTCACCAGCTGGCATTTTATGGACGTCCAACCAAACTACCCAAAGTACTCCCAGAGTACGAAATCCATGCTTGGAAGTGATACATAACGTCATCCCTCGATGAACGTCACGCCGCGAAGACGTAATAATCACTTTATGGTACATAACACTACTCCCAGAGCTTGTATCACGCCTCATGACGTAATAACCATATCAACAGTGCACACACACACTGGCCACATTTTCTCTCATAATGTGTCATCAAGCAGGATATCATGTTTGGTATTCTTAGCATATTCTCCTCATGTTCCTCGAACATGGAAACGATATCACATCGCCTTATCATCTTGTATGAATGCACCTAACTATTCCATTTAAGATTATCCTTTAATCTCATTATGTGCAACATGAAATGATTCCATCAATGTAATTATGATTGTAATTTATCGGAGTATTTCTTCTTTGGAACAGAATACATCTCTTACAAGTGTTCTTTTGTTTTAATTAAACTTGACTTAATTAGAAATGGAATTTCTCAACATTCTGGTCAAAAAGACTCGAGTCCTTTTCAAAAGACTCGAGTAGTTATTCAGTCTGTACAAAGTACTCGAGTGGATCATAGGTTTTCTGAAGAGTTTTTGTTTCAAGTTTTCTAAAAATACTCGAATAGTTTATGAAATACTCGAATCGTTCATCAACCCAAAATACTCGAGTGGTTCACGCAAGACTCGAGTTGCTCCTCAGAAAGGTTCATTTGTTGCATCAGTCAATACTCGAGTCTTGGCTCAGATGCTCGAGTGTTGGTGCCATCAGACGCACTGGTGCGTCATAAAACACTCGAGTCTCGAGCCAACTACTCGAGTCTTGACAGACATAGTACACTGAAATTTGGGTTTCAACATACCAATTTTATTTCTTGTCAATTTTAATCAAAACCAATGATCAACAGAGTTGTATTTGTGCATGATAAACATGTTCCAACACAAAATTACATCACATTACACTGAATCAAAACTGAGCATCAATTATGCATGAAAATCACATTTTGAGCAACTAAACATACCAAATTCAATTCCAATCATTTTTGGCATGAAAACAACTTGCATACAGTACACATGCAACATAACAAACTTGCTCAAATCAAAGTTAATGCTCAGAAAGGCCTCCAAGCCTTAAACCTATTTCAAACTATGCCCAAAGAGTCTTATGATGACTCTACACATAAAATCCAACCAATTAAACTTATTCTAGTGAACAAATAGCTTCACCCTTACCTCTAGGTCGTGAATCAACAAGAGAATTGCAGAGAAATTGACTGGAACTCCAAAACCCACAAAACCCTTTGCATGAAGCCACAGTTGAATAGGGTACAAAGACCAAAGGATTTGACATGCAAAATTGTTTTAGAAATTAGGGAAAATGATTAGAAACTATTCTCTGCAACATAAACTAGAGGTAGGAATGGATTTGAGGGTCATAGGTTCATAAGCTCACCAAAATCCGAGCTTGAAGTAAGCTCCAGACTTCAGTTATCCAGACTTGGCAGCAAAACACCCTCTCTTTCGAGCTTCGATTCTTCTTCTTTACAACACCTCAACTCACGATTTTTGTGTCTTTGCAAAGCTCGAGACGTGAGCTTTACATTGGTGTATAACACTCGACTCAATTCTCAGAAACAACCAAGTACGAAGAGGACGAAATGAGGAACCCTAACCTTCGAATTTCCATAGCAATTCAACCAAATCCCTAATCTTCAACAACATGAGAGCTTAAATACACGAAGTCGACATTCATGCATGTTGAAACAACATCGAGTAAGCTGGATTGAGTGGAATTCGTGTCAACTCGAGAGAATCAGTGAGTGATGACTCACCAAACGCACTAACTCGTGCAACACTGACCAGAATACTCGAGTCTTTCCAGAAAGACTCGAGTCTTTTGGCTAAAATTTGAAAAATAATTATTTTAATTCCTTTCCCTCCAAAATCTTTCTAATATTGCTTCTAGGTCCTAAAACAAGGACTAATATCCAAAAACCTTATTTTTACATATTATTATTTATCAAAATATTTTTCATGTATTTCCACTCAACATATGAACATACAGAAACATATATTTAATCAAAATTATGTATAAAAGAAATAATTATAATTAAAAGAAATTATTAAGAATAAACTTTCATAATTAGAATTTTATTAATCAGGTACTAAAAATTTGGGGTGTTACACCAACAAGTTCTCAACGTCATTATGATTCTGTTGTCTTGCATGAGAAGAAGGAGAAGAAGGAGGCCTCCCTTTTTTCTTAGCCATTATGGCGCCGGCGGTGAAGGATCGCCGCGAGAAGAAATAGGGGAGGTCTGCTAGGTTTTTTTATATGATGTTTAAAATTGTGTTATTATGCTGTCCAAAAAAATTGATATGAGTGTATGATCATTTAGGAGTTTTTCTTGTTGCATGAGAAGTGATTTTACAAATCTTAGAATGCATATGTTTGTTAGAAATCAAATTGTTTCAATGTTGTCCAAGAGTTGTTGTTTTGAAAAGTTAGCCAAATCATGTGTAAGTAAATGAACTTGTGTAGGAAAATGTCTGAGTTAAAAATGTAATAGTTTAAGAAATATTATATGCTGTATGTGCTAGCTTGATTGAGTGCGGAAGTGTTTGTGTAACATGAGCATGCTATTTGATATTGTACGAGAATGATTTAATAAAGTAAAATAAATTTGAAAATAACCTTTTTTTCAATAAGAACTAATGATTGTCAAGATGTTAATTCAATTATAAAAAAAGAGTTATTTTAGAATTTCTTTTTAAGGCTTCTTGAAAGTGTTTTTGGTTTTAACTAAAATCTTATAGATTTGTTTTGTACTTAAAATCATTTGGATAGTGGCAATGTGATTAAAATTTGTTGAATGAACCTAAGTATTATAATGATTTTGCAAAGCTAGAGATGTTTTAAAATGTTTTCGAAAGTGTATTTATTGAAATGGTTTTTAACGTAAGAATAAAATGTTTTAGTTTCGAACTACGGGAAGAAAGCGGGAAAGGAATAGCGGATCGACATTTTAAGGAGGACGATTGGAGACTTGCACATCTTCTGAGGTAAGAGAGAAGCTTCCTTAAGACACCGTGGTATTTAGGTAACATATTAGGACGATCTTGATCATCTCAAAGGTCGGAACTTCCTGGTTCTGAGTCAGTAGTGTAGTGGCAATTGTTTGTGATTGTGTGGCCACTTATACGAAGGAGACAAAGACCACATATTATGTTATGATGTGTTTAATATGATAATGTTTTGATAATAGCATGCTTTCAGTTATTTATTTATGCATGATGAATATGTATATTTGTTGTTGACCATGAAGAATATGTTGAGAGACGTCTGCTACGTCTTGATTGGGTTTTATGTAAGTGAAACAATGGAAATCAGGAAATGATAAGTGAGATTCAAAATAATTCGAAAGTTGTGAAAATATTATAAATTCAGTTATGACGATAAAAGATGTTGATCAAAAGTGATGTGATATAAAAGACAAGTTAAGTTCCTGATATGGAGAAAGTTCTAGACGAAATAGTGATAATATGAGAATACGTTCATGGATAATGATTTAAAGTTAACGTGATGCAAGATACGAATTATGCCCTGAGATAAGATGAGATTGAATTGATATTGATGATGAACAAAGAGTGACATAGTATAAGGACAAGTGACGTTCCTGTTGTTGTGCAAGTTGAATGGCAATGTTGCTGGCCCAAGAATATGTTCATGGATTGATGCTTGGAAAGTATAAGTCCTAACTCTGAGGATATGAGAATACATCTCTGGAACAATGCTTGTACCGAGTAACTTCGAAGTGCCATCCTGTGCGGCTAGGACTTCAAGTCAGCCATGTGCGCCGTTCTATGGTCGTGGTAGACCAACCGCGTGAGCTATATTATAACTGTGGTGCCGCACAAGTACTGAGACTAGAAGCCTTGTACAATGCTATTGTTGGGGAAAAGAAAAGAAGTTGTTAGTGGTCGAGACTTGTCGAAGTGATGCACCAAGGATGAGTCGATCGTAAGATTAAAGAAATTAATTGAGCTTATTAGAACCTAATAAGACTTTAAAAGACATTGACTAACGTGGCGAGTACGAGTGTGAAGTAGTGGAGAGGAAGATACCCTGGGTTATCTGCGGATACTCAGGATATGATTGCGTTAGGGTAGGCTAGGGTGGTAAAATGCCATGATGCCTTGAGTACTATTCTGGGCGGGACGAATTCCATATGTGGTATGGGTGAGCCGGTCCCGAATAACCGTGGTAAGTCCTGCACGGCCAACTGGAATAGTGCTGTCACCCCTATGGCAATTCGTGAGCAGTGGAGAGGGACTGGAACGAGGTGGCTATCCGTGTTGCTGTTGGGCCCCGATGATCTTGATTATGATATGATATGATGATGAAATGTGATGATTACGATATGTTTTGGCAGCCAGCCTGCGTGGGGAAGGTCATGTACTCTTGTTTGCTTCCGACTTAGGCATGGGTGGATATGAGGAGATGTAGTCGTGTGTGCTAACCAACCTCCTCAATGATGACCAATTCCCCGCATCATTAAAGGATACGAATTCATAATGCTTAATTAAGAAAAGATGCATATTACAATAATGAGAAATGATATCAATAATGAAAGAATGGAAAAGTGAATGAGATAGTATGATGATGGAAACAAATGCAATCAAAAGATTCATAAGATATGATGTTGTTGGGGAAGGAACTTGAGAAAGAGAAATTTATGATATTGATAAGTGAAAGTAAGCTTGTGCTGGTGAATTACTATTTGATGTTGATGATGTTGATTGTGACGCTCTTGGATTAAAATACTTTATAAGAAAATATAGTTGAACATATATAATACGGACTTGATATTATTGGAAAAATAGAGTATAAAATTTTTCCTTTATAATTATTCTCAAACTAAACATATCCTTCAAAAATACTTTGAATTCGGTATTGAAATTATTATCAAACCTTTCTCTTTGTAAAACACTTGCTACTACCGAACTCGTTTGTTATTTATCAGAGTACGCAGAAAGAGTATAATTTTGGAAAATAATATCATCACTGGACATTATAGCATAAAACATACATATATATATATATATATATATAAAGATGTCATAAGTACCACCATACATCCATCATATCCGAAATACATCAACTGATACCAAGGTCCAGAGATATAAGTCCCAAAAACATAAACTGAAAGTAAAGACCAAAACCCTGAAGTCTCTCAACAGATATATATACAATATAAACATAACAAAATATAGACACTCCAGAGCTGGTCATCAAGTCCTCCAAGAACGCTCCACCGTCACAATGATCTGCTACAACTGCTACTACGACTCAAACCCACACTACTCACACTATGCCCATACCTAAGGGCCATCCATCCTCCTATCAGTAATGTCCTCCTGCTCCACTGGCTCCTCGTCACTCTCACCCTCCTCTGGGTCCTCCTCTGCCTCATCCAACGGAGTAGGTACCCTACCACTAGGTACAGGATCTGCATCAGGTACAGTCCTCTCAGGGTCCGAAGAATCAGGTGAAGGAGTCCCAGTAGGAACAACCCTAGCAGCAACGGGGTGAGAACGCATATAGGGGCGAAAACGAAAGGTATGATAACGACGAACAGGTCGAGCAGGGGGTGGTCCATGGTAAGTATAAAAAGGGGGTACGTGCATAGTATAAATAATGGGAATCCGAAATCGTCGAGGTCGCACTCGGGCTAAGGGGTTGGGATGGTAGAGTGTGACCTCCACCTCTCCCTCAAAAGTAGCCCGGCGCTCCTCATACGTCCATATCCCGTTAGGGATAGGACGAATCTCGATGCAAGCTAGGTAATAGTGTGCCATCACCTACATAGGGCACGAGAGTAAGCATAATATAATCACATAATCAAACAAGAATAATTCTAACATTCACAAGTATTCAAACACAAGAAATTATGCAATTACATATGAGCACACTCAGTTTAACAAATTATTATTCTTTTATATTAATGGCATGATGCATGCTTTCTATCTCACAATCATGAGGCCTCCAATACTAATCAATCTTGGACGTCCATCCAATACACCAATGTGTTCCCAGAACACTAACATACGTTCCCAGAACGTATGGCAAACCATACTTGGAAAATAAACAAGCACCACTCCCAGAGTGTGAATTACGTTCCCAGAACGCATAAAAACCATGTCCCATACACTGGCCACATTCCCAGAATGTGTCATCAAGTAGGTTGCATCAATTTGGTACTCCCAGAGTACCCTCCTCATGTTCCCAGAACGTGACAAACAATTCTCGCCAATCCATTTCATCACCTTTCACCATGCATGAATGCATACTATATTTTTCTCAATTTGGTTGGCCATTAATTGATGTCTCAATTTCCATTTTCAACACATAAAGCCTATAGCATTACTAAGAATTCCATACTTTCTTAGTAAGATAGCTTAACTTGAGTTTCTATGAATTATCCCATAAAGTCACACTTTATTATTTAAGGTAATTAAATTAGTATTAAATTGAAAAAGGTTAATTAAAATGGCACAAGAAAGTTTAAGTTATAATTCAATTGATTTTTCACTGCTGTCAGTCTCTAACCGGTTACAACAGATTCTAACCGGTTAGAACCTGCAGCCAAACCAGAATTTCTTTAATGTTTGATGCCATTTTTAATTCCCAATGCAATATAATACTCAAAAAAGGTCAGGGATAATTCAAATGCCTCAAATTGATCTTATTCATTCAAAGAATATCTTCAATGTTGAAGCAACAATTCATGGCTTAATTCAACTCTTAAAGTTGTTAAAAACTCTAAGTCTTAAAACTCCTTAATCCTTTCCTTAATTCCATTCACATTTATTTTCATAAACAGGGTAAGTTGTAGTAAAATGAGATTGGAAGCATAAATCGAAAATGGTGGAAGTTGATTTATTAAAATGCAGAATTTATTTATCATATCTGTCAGGTTCTAACCGGTTACACGACAGCCTAACCGGTTAAAACATGCAGAATAGAACACTGTTTTGGGGATTTTGAATGCCATTTTCAATTCTATTCATTTCCAATCCATTCCAACTATAAACAAAGCTTTAATTCTATAAGGTAGGCATGTTCCAACACTTGATTACATCCAACACTCATGCATTTCAAAAGCACACCTCAAATTGCATGAAAACTACATAAATGACAACTTAACATACCAAATTCACATATACAGGAATTTAACCTCAAACTTTCACACATTTAGCTTGCATGCATTCATTGAAACTTGCTCTAAGTCCTGGAACAAGTGATATTGGCCTCCAAGCCTTTGACCTCTAAAATATATGCCCTTTATGAGTCTCATGGTGACTCATACCTAAATCTCCTAGTAATTATTCTCATTCTAGTGATTAATTAGCTTCTCCCTTACCTTAGAGTCGTGTTTGATGAGGATCAACACAGCAACACCAAGATTAACACAGAGACACTCCAAAATCACAAATTCTGCTCTCATGCAGGACAGTTTTGATAGGGTTCAGAGATCAGAGATTTTGACACATGAAAAGGAGAAACAAATTGGGGAAAGTGGTTAGGTTGTGTTCTATGCAACATGCATGAAAGGATAAAACCTATTTGAGACTTAGAGAGGGTCTGTACTTACTCAAATCGAAGCTTGAAATAAGCTCCAGAAACCATAAACGAATTTTATCAAACTTGAACTCCTAACTTTGCAATCTCCGTTCTCCTTGCTCAGGGAATCTCAACTCACGATTTTTGTGTCTTTGTAAAGCTTGAAGAGTAAGCTTTACAATGGTGTATCACTCAAACTCTATCTCTCAGAAACGAAAGAGAATCACAAGGACGAACACCAGAAACCTAACACAGAGCAATCTCTCAACACTTGGGCAAAATGAGCTCAATTCATCAACCATTGAGTCTTAAATAGAGGGATTTGATTAACATGCAGGCCGACACGCGTTTCCCACTATGAATCGATGGGATTCGTGGCAATTAAGGGGTAATTTCAGTGATTACTCATCAAAATCCACTAACCCAGTTTCTGGGTTCATCGTCTAACCGGTTACAGGGTACATCTAATCGGTTAGATGCTGTGTAAAATTCAAAAATTCAGTTTTTAATTCCTTTCCCTCCAAAAACCTTTCTAATATTGTTATTAGGTCCTAATTTAAGGATTAAACTATAAAAATTATATTTTCACATAATTTACTCATTTAAAATATTTATTAATTAAACGCACATTATTTATATAATTAAACGATGAAAAGAAAACTTCATAATTTGGAAAATAAACTTTTATTATATAAATATAAATATTCAAGGGACAAAATTAGGGATGTTACACTACTCCCCCACTTAAAAGGAATTCCGTCCCCGAAATTCTATTTACAAAAACAACTCGGGATACTCTCTACGCATCTTCTCTTCCGATTCCCAAGTCGCTTCAGAAACTTCGTTGTTTTCCCAGATGACCTTAACCAGCGGAATCTCCTTTACTCTGAGTTGCTTGAGTCTTCTATCTTCAATCCGGACAGGACGAGTCTCAAAGGGTAGGTTTTCTCGTAAGGTGAGATCATCAGGACGAATTTGAAGTACAATCGTTGGGTCATGAACATACTTCTTGAGCTGAGACACATGGAAAACATTATGCAAGTTGGCTAAAGATGGAGGCAGGGCTATTTGGTAAGCAACAGGACCAACTCACTTAAGGATTTGATAAGGACCGATGAATTTTGGAGAAAGCTTTTGAGTCTTAAGGGATCGACTGACACCTTTCATAGGGACTATTCGAAGGAAAACATGATCGCCTTCCGAAAACTCTAAAGGTCTTCTTCTTCGATCAGCATAACTCTTCTGGCGACTTTGTGCTATCTTCATTTCCTCCTGAATCATCTTGATCTTCTCAGTCGTCTATTGTACAATTTCTGGCCCAATCATCACATTCTGCCCCACTTGAAACCAACATAACGGGGTTTGGCACTTCCTTCCATACAAAGCTTCAAACGGTGCCATTCCAATACTCGCTTGGTAACTGTTGTTGTAGGTAAACTCTGCGAGCGATAAAATCTGATCCCAACTTCCTTGTTCTTCCAAGGCACATGCTCTTAAGATATCCTCAAGCGTCTAAATAGTTCTCTCGGTCTGACCATCTGTTTGAGGATGATAAGCCGAACTGATCTTCAATCTCGTACCCAAGGCTTGATGTAAGCTTGACCAAAACTTTGACACAAACCTTGGATCTCGATCTGACACAATACTTGAGGGTAAGCCATACAATCGAACAACTTCCTCAATATAAATTCGAGTGAGTCTTTCCAAATCATAGCGCATATTCACAGGAACGAAATGCACCGACTTCGTCAAACGATCCACAATCACCCAGATGGCATCATGATTTGCTAACGTTCTTGGCAAACCTGATATGAAATCCATAAAGATGCTATCCCATTTCCACGGTGGAATATCTAAGGATTGCAATTGTCCTCCAGGTTTCTGATGTTCTGCTTTGGCCTTTTGGCAAACAAAACACGAAGCCACATACTCTGCTACATCTTTCTTTAATCCAGACCACCAAAATAACCTCTTCAGATACAGGTACATCTTGGTTGATCCTGGATGCATACTAATCCGGATTTTATGTGCTTCGTCTAAGATCATTCTTCTAACTTCCAAATCTCTGGGCACACAAATTCTCGTCTTAAAACGAAGAATTTCATCTGCTCCAACACTAAAGTTCAGTTCTTTTCCTTCAGTCATCAATCTATTCTTCTCTTTCAACTCCTCATCTTCTAATTGTAATTCACGAATTCGATTCAAGAATTCGTTGGTGATTTGCAACATTCCCAGTCTAATGCTAGATGGTTCCACTTGTATCGCCAAACTAAGGTCTATGAATTCCTCGATCAGAATAGCCTCCTTAACCATCATGGAGCTCACATGAATCACCTTTCTACTCAAAGCGTCCGCAACTACGTTTGCTTTGCCAGGATGGTATTGGAGCTCAAAGTCATAATCTTTTAGAAACTCCATCCATCGCCTTTGTCTCATATTCAACTCCTTTTGGTTAAACAGGTACTTTAAACTCTTATGGTCACTGAACACCCGGAATGTAGTGCCATAGAGGTAATGTCTCCAAATTTTCAAAGCAAACACGATTGTTGCTAACTCTAGGTCGTGCGTTGGGTAATTCACTTCATGAATCTTCAACTGTCGAGAAGCATAAGCAACCACCTGTCCTTCTTGCATTAAAACACTTCCCAAGCCTTGCTTCGATGCATCACAATACACCTCGAAACTTTTACCAGGGTCAGGCAGAATTAACACCGGAGATGATGTTAACCTTTTCTTTAACTCCTGGAAATTCCGTTTACACTTCTCATCCCATACGAACGGTTGATCCTTCCTAGTTAGCTTCGTCAAGGGTAATGCGATTTTAGAGAAAACTTCTATAAATCACCTATAATACCCAGCCAGTCCTAAGAAACTTCTCACTTCAGTGACTGGCGTAGGTTGATTCCACTGCAACACAGAATCCACTTTGATAGGATCCCTAGCGATTCCTTTCCTAGAAATCACATGTCCCAAAAACTTCACCTCCTCGAGCCAGAATTCACACTTAGCAAGCTTCGCGTACAACTGCTTCTCCTTCAAGATGTTCAACACAATCTTGAGATGCTCGGCGTGTTCCTCCGGACTCTTGGAATAAATCAAAATATCATCTATAAACACTACCACAAACGAGTCCAAATAAGGTCTGAAAATCATGTTCATGTAATCCATAAAGATAGCAGGAGCATTCGTCAAACCAAACGACATTACCACATACTCATAATGCCCATAACGAGATCGGGATGCGGTCTTGGGAATATCCTCCTCCCTGATTCTTATCTGATGATACCCAGACCGTAAGTCGATCTTTGAAAATACTGAAGCTACTCTAACTTGATCCATAAGGTCATCGATCCTTGGCAAAGGATACTTATTCTTGATGGTGACCTTATTCAATTGCCTATAATTCACGCACATTCTCATACTTCCATCTTTCTTTTTCACAAATAATAACGGGGCTCCCCACGGGGATACACTTGGTCTTATCATCTGCTTTTCCAACAACTCTTCTATTTGCTTCTTCATCTTAGCCATTTCCGGCAGTGCCATTCTATAAGGGGCAATAGAGATGGGACTAGCTCCCGGAACCAGATCGATTCCAAACTCAATCTCTCTCTTCGGGTGTAAACCCGGTATATCTTCTGAGAACACTTTTGGAAAGTCTTGCACAACGGGAATCTCTTCAAGACGCTTTCCTTCTCCTTCTTCCTTTTCCACTACGGAAAACAAACACATGTATCCTTCGGGTCTAGGAGTCTTATACAAGATTGTCTTTCGATCACAATCGATGGTCACTTGGTTCTGGCTCAACCAATCCATCCCCAAGATCACATCCAATTGTGTCAGAGGAAAACAAATCAGGTCTACTTTAGAGACGCGGTCAAATACCTCAACATGACAATCTAAACAGACTTTAGAAACATAAACGGGAAGACCAGTAGGAGTTTCAACTCTCAGGCATTGTGATGAATCAGACACTACCAAGTTCAAACGATTCACACATTCATAGGAAATGAAAGAATGAGTAGCTCCAGAGTCGAACATAAACATGCAAGGTTGATTATTTATTAAGAATTTACCTTGCACGAGATCAGAGGAATTTTTGACTCCAACACCACTCAGGGTAAAAACTTTGCCTTGGTTCACGGACTTGCTACCGGATACTTGAGAATTAGCTTTTGCAGGCTCCTTGCAGTCACGAGCATAATGGCCCGACTTGCCACATTTGAAACAACCACCTTGAGTCCAACAGATCTGTCCATGATGATGACGCTTGCACTTCGCACAGAAAGGAACATCTTCCTGAGCATTGCTCTTCCCACCAGCTACAGCTTTTCCTTTAGCTCCGTTACGGTTGGTTTATGAACCTTTGCTTCGATGATCAAATCTTTTTCGCTTCTGAGACCCATAATTTTGTTGGTTCCTATTGACTTGAATACTATGCTCCTCAGCCTTCTTGTCGTCTTCATACATTCGACACATATCAACGAGGGCAGGGAAACTCTGGATCCTTTAGTAGCTAAACACAGACTTCAAATCGGGTTTAAGACCGCCTTCGAACTTAATGCACTTACTTCGCTCATCAGGATTATTCTGGTAGTAAGGGGAATACTTCATCAGCTCTTCGAATTTAGCCACGTATTCACCGACACTCATGTCACCTTGCTTCAATTGTAGGAACTCCACCTCTTTCTTCCTCCTCAAATCCTCCGGGAAGTACTTATCAAGAAACTTCTCGGTGAACACTCCCCAGTTGATTTGTCTCCCTTCATAGTTTAGGAGTTGAGCGGTATGGTTCCACTAGTTTTTAGCTTCACCTCCTAGCATATAGACGGCATACGTCACCCTCTGAGCATATGTGCAGCCCAACGTTCTGAAGATCTTGTCGATCTCGTAGATCCACTTGTTTGCCTCTTCCGGTTTGTATCCTCCCTCAAACCTTGGAGGTTTGCAGCTCCAAAATTCAGACAGAGTCTTAGCTTCCATCACTTCAACGTTGCATTGTTGAGGCCGTTGCGATTGTTGTTGTTGTTGCTGCTGCTGTTGTTGCATAGCTTCTAGCACAGCAGTGATCCTATCTAACATAGCGTTGGTATGATTACTACCTCTTGTTGCCATAGTAGACCTGCACTATGGACTTTGGGTCATGATAGGTCTATAAAAGAAGACACAACAACTAAACACCCTTAACTATATTCAATCTCAATTGAACAACATACTAGGCCACATAGACAGGGCCAGGAGGACTGGACCATTGCTGTGATACCACCAAATGATGTGACGCTCTTAGATTAAAATACTTTATAAGAAAATAAAGTTGAACATATATAATACAGACTTGATATTATTGGAAAAATAGAGTATAAAATTTTTCCTTTATAATTATTCTCAAACTAAACATATCCTTCAAAAATACTTTGAATTCGGTATTGAAATTATTATCAAACCTTTCTCTTTGTAAAACACTTGCTAACCCCGAACTCGTTTGTTATTTATCAGAGTACGCGGAAAGAGTATAATTTTGGAAAATAATATCATCACTGGACATTATAGCATAAAACATACATACATACATACATACATATATATATATATATATAAAGATGTCACAAGTACCACCATACTTCCATCATATCCGAAATACATCAACTAATACCAAGGTCCAGAGATATAAGTCCCAAAAACATAAACTGAAAGTAAAGACCAAAACCCTGAAGTCTCTCAAAAGATATATATACAATATAAACATAACAAAATATAGAAACTCTAGAGCTGGTCATCAAGTCCTCCAAGAACGCTCCACCATCACCATGATCTGCTACAACTGCTACTACGACTCAGACCCACACTACTCACACTATGCCCATACCTAAGGGCCACCCATCCTCCTATCAGAAATGTCCTCCTGCTCGACTGGCTCCTCGTCACTCTCACCCTCCTCTGGGTCCTCCTCTTCCTCATACAATGGAGTAGGTACCCTACCACTAGGTACAGGATCTGCATCAGGTACAGTCCTCTCAGGGTCCGAAGAATCAGGTGAAGGAGTCCCAGTAGGAACAACCCTAGCAGCAACAGGGTGAGAACGAGTATAGGGGCAAAAACGAAAGGTATGATAACGATGAACAGGTTGAGCAGGTGGTGGTCCATGGTAAGTATAAAAAGGGGGTACGTGCATAGTATAAATAATGGGAATTCAAAATCGTCGAGGTCGCACTCGGGCTAAGGGGTTGGGATGGTAGAGTGTGACCTCCACCTCTCCCTCAAAAGTAGCCCGGCGCTCCTCATACGTCCATATCCCGTTAGGGATAGGACGGATCTCGATGCAAGCTAGGTAATAGTGTGCCATGACCTACACAGGGCACGGGAGTAAGCATAATATAATCACATAATCAAACAAGAATAATTCTAACATTCACAAGTATTCAAACACAAGAAATTATGCAATTACATATGAGCACACTCAGTTTAACAAATTATTATTCTTTTATATTAATGGCATGATGCATGCTTTCTATCTCACAATCCTGAGGCCTCCATTACTAATTAATCTCGGACGTCCATCCAATACACCAATGTGTTATCAGAACACTAACATACGTTCCCAGAACGTATGGCAAACCATACTTGGAAAATAAACAAGCACCACTCCCAGAGTGTGCATTACGTTCCCAGAACGCATAAAAACCATGTCCCAGACACTGGCCACATTCCCAGTATGTGTCATCAAGTAGGTTGCATCAATTTGGTACTCCCAGAGTACCCTCCTCCTGTTCCCAGAACATGACAAACGATTCTCGTCAACCGACTTCATCACCTTTCACCATGCATGAATGCATACAATATTTTTCTCAATTTGGTTGGCCATTAATTGATGTCTCAATTTCCATTTTCAACACATAAAGCCTATAGCATTACTAAGAATTCCATACTTTCTTAGTAAGATAGCTTAACTTGAGGTCTATGAATTATCCCATAAAGTCACACTTTATTATTTAAGGTAATTAAATTAGTATTAAATTGAAAAAGGTTAATTAAAATGGCACAAGAAAGTTTAAGTTATAATTCAATTGATTTTTCACTGCTGTCAGTCTCTAACCGGTTACAACAGATTCTAACCGGTTAGAACCTGCAGCCAAACCAGAATTTCTTTAATGTTTGATGCCATTTTTAATTGCCAATCCAATCTAATACTCAAAACAGGTTAGGGATAATTCAAATGCCTCAAATTGATCTTATTCATTCAAAGAATATCTTCAATGTTGAAGCAACAATTCATGGCTTAATTCAACTCTTAAAGTTGTTAAAAACTCTAAGTCTTAAAACTCCTTAATCCTTTCCTTAATTACATTCACATTTATTTTCATAAACAGGGTAAGTTGTAGTAAAATGAGATTGGAAGCATAAATCGAAAATGGTGGAAGTTGATTTATTAAAATGCAGAATTTATTTATCATATCTGTCAGGTTCTAACCGGTTACACGACAGCCTAACCGGTTAAAACATGCAGAATAGAACACTGTTTTGGGGATTTTGAATGCCATTTTCAATTCTATTCATTTCCAATCCATTCCAACTATAAACAGAGCTTTAATTCTATAAGGTAGGCATGTTCCAACACTTGATTACATCCAACACTCATGCATTTCAAAAGCACACCTCAAATTGCATGAAAACTACATAAATGACAACTTAACATACCAAATTCACATATACAGGAATTTAACCTCAAACTTTCACACATTTAGCTTGCATGCATTCATTGAAACTTGCTCTAAGTCCTGGAACAAGTGAAATTGGCCTCCAAGCCTTTGACCTCTAAAATATATGCCCTTTATGAGTCTCATGGTGACTCATACCTAAATCTCCTAGTAATTATTCTCATTCTAGTGATTAATTAGCTTCTCCCTTACCTTAGAGTCGTGTTTGATGAGGATCAACACAACAACAACAAGATTAACACAGAGACACTCCAAAATCACAAATTTTGCTCTCATGCAGGACAGTTTTGATAGGGTTCAGAGATCAGAGATTTTGACACATGAAAAGGAGAAACAAATTGGGGAAAGTGGTTAGATTGTGTTCTATGCAACATGCATGAAAGGATGAAAACCAATTTGAGACTCGGAGAGTGTCTGTACTTACTCAAATCGAAGCTTGAAGTAAGCTCCAGAAACCAGAAACGAATTTTGTCAAACTTGAACTCCTAACTTTGCAATCTCCGTTCTCCTTGCTCAGGGAATCTCAACTCACGATTTTTGTGTATTTTGAAAGCTTGAAGAGTAAGCTTTACAATGGTGTATCACTCAAACTCTATATCTCAGAAACGAAAGAGAATCGCAAGGACGAACACCAGAACCCTAACACAGAGCAATCTCTCAACACTTGGGCAAAATGAGCTCAATTCATCAACCATTGAGCCTTAAATAGAGGGATTTGATTAACATGCAGGCCGACACGCGTTTCCCACTATGAATCGAGTGGGGTTCATGGCAATTAAGGGGTAATTTCAGTGATTACTCATCAAAATCCACTAACCCAGTTTCTAGGTTCATCGTCTAACCGGTTACAGGGCACATCTAACCGGTTAGATGCTGTGTAAAATTCAAAAATTCAGTTTTTAATTCCTTTCCCTCCAAAAACCTTTCTAATATTGTTATTAGGTCCTAATTTAAGGATTAAACTATAAAAATTATATTTTCACATAATTTACTCATTTAAAATATTTATTAATTAAACGCACATTATTTATATAATTAAACGATGAAAAGAAAACTTCATAATTTGGAAAATAAACTTTTATTATATAAATATAAATATTCAAGGGACAAAATTAGGGGTGTTATGATGATGAGCATGTTTTGTGTATTGTATATGTGTTTTTATACTATGTTTGCATTGTCTTAATATGTCTCCTATTGTAAACCCACACCGTCGACGATACGTCGTTCGGAATCCTTACTCTCTCCTGTCTCGTTGTTTTGTTGGTGGATGCTGATGCCACAACGAGCAGATAGCATATCGAATAGACGTCACTGTATGGCCTTCGCAAGAAAGAGCATGAGAGGCCACTCCAAGCGGTTGGGTGTGGAGAGGCCACACTCGACTTGAGATCCTGGACCCCAGTCACATTCTAAGGGGAGCAGCTGTGGAACCGCACCTGGGTCAGATCACCTTCAGGAATCTCAGTAGAGGCGTTCATGCTATACTTTGAGGTCGTAATCACAGAAGAATAAAGGAGCACCAAGAGGTCGTGCAAGAATTTGTACAGCCAGTCGAAAATGAGTCAGGATCACTGATAGTGGAAGATTTGCCGGACTAGGCACCACACCCGAGAAGGAGAAGCCTATGGAGGTGACAATCAAGGAAGAGAAGCATGATCCCGGTGCTGATGCTAACTATGAGCCAGAGGAGGATAAGGAAATGGATTCCACCACCGATGAGAATTGAGTGCGCCTGAAGCCGAGCTATGGTAGTGTTGTGTCCCTTGGAGTCTAGGTTTTGTTTCTTAGAATTGAGGATTACCTAAGCAATGAACTATTTATGTAATTCAGCATATTTTAAATTATGTCTTGTTTTGAAGAAGTGTGATGATGAAACCTTTTTTGGGAACTCTATGAGTCCTTTTGATGTAATACAATGAACTATGTTGGACTCGAAGCTAAGTTATTTTATAATGATGAATGTTTTTAGCAAGTCAAGTAAGTAAGCAAGTGATTTAGTGACAACTCGATTTTTAGTAAAAGGTAAAGCTGTGTATCAACAACATTTTTATGTTTTAAAAAAAATAAAAATTGGTCTCATTTTTAGCAATTTATTAAGAAGTAAATGGTAATTTTCGGTAATGAAAATCGGGCTGTTACAGTTGGAAGCAATAGTACCAATTTTTCGGATAAAACTGAAATGGGTCGAATAATGCTCGCTGTTTAAATAAAAAGGCTGACTTTGAGCCGAGTAGAAACTGATAATCGGTTATCTAAGCCGACCACCGATTATCCGAGCTGCGCCACACAAAGATCAAATTTGTAGCAGTTTGCAGCAAGCAGTATTTGAGCAACCAAGAGTTAAGCAAAGCCGATTAAAAAGTGTTCGGTCAAAAATAGAGAGCAGTAAAGAAGAGAGACACAATAGATTTTTTACTGGTTCACTCACAAACCTTGTGAGCTACGTCCAGTCCCCCCTAAAACCTTAGGGAGCCTTTTACTCAAATCAATTCAATCGGTTACAACTTGAATTAGAAGTGAACCTCACTCAACCTATCCCTTTCAAGAGTGTACCAAACTCTTGAAATCTACCCCGACTTGAATTGACGGCTGAAGAACCTATTTAGCACTTCTGTCGATGAAACCTTCACCGAACTGGATCAAGATTCTTGAAACCTTCAAGAACTCTTCCCTTTCTGCGATTTGCAGTAAGCTTTGAAGAACAATGGCTCCAACCCGAAAACTCAAATGTGTATTTTTCTGAAAGTTTGAAGAACAGATGAGTATACGGTTAAGAAATGGTTTTGCAGAGAACGATTGGAGCTTGGTTTTCAAAAACACAACAGTTTCTCTCTCTTGCTCTATCGTTCTCTGTTCTGCATTTTTCTTCTCTAATTTCTTTTTGCTTCACTGAGTTGTTTCTCTTGTATATCAGTTGGAGAAGAAAAACTAGTCCTTTTATACTGATTCCAGCACACAGGTAGTACGAAAAAGAGGAAAAATATCTTGGGACACGTCTTGTCCTTTCAACGAATATATCCAAATATTTTCCAATTCAAAGCAACGTTCCAATCAATCCCTTTTCACCGTTGATTTAAAACTCAAATTTGAAATTCAAACTTAGTGAAAGATAGGCACTTTGAGGTAAAAACCAAGTTACCACTCACACTCAGTAAAGTAAAACAGGTACAGAACGAAGATGGTGTGAGCGGCGCCGTGCTTCTGATTGTTGAAGAAGATGAACAGTGTTGTCGAGCTTGACATTAGATCGAGTTAGGGACTTGAATAGCGGATCTGATCTGAAATTGGCCGAGCTGATCTGTTGCCGACAACTTTGCACTGAGCGAGAGCTCGGATCAATTTAATCCAAGTACATCCGAGCTTAAGCTGATCTGCTCCGACATCATCAGCACAACGATCCGATCTTTAGCCTTCCGAGCAAGGTGCCGAGAGAACATCGAGCTCATCTAGGAATTTTGACTTCGTCATCACACTGATCAGATTCATTTGTCTCCATTGATTCTGAGATCCAAGATCAACACACTGAGATGATTTATCTTGCTTCATCAATGGCCGAGATGATACATTATACTAAGCGGATATATTAGTCTTCATCAAACCTTGGCCGAGAACCGATCTCATGATTTATTTGTCTTCATCAAAACCTCTTTGATTCAACAATCTCCCCCTTTTTGATGATGACAAATGCTTGTTGATTTTGTGCGGTTCTCCTGAATGTATTCTCGCAAATCTACTCGGAAATCTATAGAGCTGCTCGGAAAACACTTCCCCTAGATTTATGCTCGAAAAATCTGTACATTTGAAACAACAGATCTTGGATCTTAGCATCGATGGAGACAAATGATACATTATACAGAGCGGATATATTTGTGTTCATCAAACCTTGGCCGAGAACCGATCTCATGATTTATTTGTCTTCATCAAAGCCTCTTTGATTCAACAATCTCCCCCTTTTTAATGATGACAAATGCTTGTTGATTTTGTGCGGTTCTCCTGAATGTATGCTCCCAAATCTACTCGGAATCTGTAGAGCTGCTCGGAAACACTCCCCCTAGATTTATGCTCGAAAAATCTGTACATCTGAAACAAAAGACAACAACAACACCTTTCTCCCCCTTTTGGCATGATAAAAAAGGAGCCGAAGAATTAAGCATGTTGCCAAAAGAGTGGAAGGAAGCATATTCCGAGAATAAAACAGAAAGCAAGTAATTTAAAAAAAATATCATTTGCTGGAAACAAATATACTCTTGCCTTACTCCCCCTGAAGATAGTATGCTCGAACAATATAACCTTTCTCCCCCATAATAGAGATCGAAAGAAAAACAAGGGGAACTTTCAAGCTTTAAAAAATAAACAAATAATTTGAATAAGTAAAAGAAATCCGAGCACTTCTACATTGACATAAGACTTTGTTTTGGGTGATTAAAAACACTGACTGACCATTAGCTTATACTAGATTCATCTAGAATGCGGAGTTCCCTTATGATATGAAAGTGAGTATCTCTCGGTAGGGGTTTTTTAAAAATGTTAGCTAATTGATTTTCAGTGCTTACAAATTCAATAACACAATCACCTTTTTGAACATGATCTCGTAAAAAATGGTGTCTTATTTCATTGTGTTTTGTCCGAGAATGATACACAGGATTCTTAGTTAGGTTGATTGCACTTGTATTGTCACATTTGATAGGAATGTGCTCTGATTTCAAACCGAAGTCCGACAATTGTTGCTTCATCCAAAGGATTTGAGCACGACAGCTGCCGGCTGCAATGTATTATGCTTCTGCGGTGGAAAGAGCAACACAAGCTTGCTTTTTAGAAAACCACGACACCAGAGAACTTCCCAAAAGATGACAAGTTCCACTAGTGCTCTTTCGGTCAAGCTTGCATCCCGCAAAATCAGAATCAGAATATCCGACTGAACTAAGATTAGCATCACCCGGATACCAAAGACCAGTGTTTTCGGTTCCTTTTAAATATTTAAATATTCGTTTAACAGCATATAAATGTGATTCCTTCGGATTAGCTTGAAACCGAGCACACATATAGACGTTGAACATTATATCAGGCCGAGATGCAGTTAAATACAAAAGACTTCCTATTATGCCTCTATATTTACTCACATCTACCGACTTACCTGATTCGTCCTTGTTGAGATAGCAGGAGGTACTCATCGACATTGCTGCATTCTTGCAATTTTCCATGGCGAACTTCTTTAGAAGCACTTTGCAGTATTTTCCTTGATGTACAAAGATGCCTCCTTCGGCTTGCTTTACTTGAAGGCCGAGGAAGAATGTGAGTTCTCCCATCATTGACATCTCGAATTCACCTTTCATTAGAGCTGAGAATTTCTTGCATAGAGACATATTAGTAGCACCGAAAATTATATCATCAACATAAATTTGTACTAATAAAATGTCCTTTTTAGATTTAAAAATGAATAAAGTAGTGTCGACCTTCCCTCTTTCAAAGCCTTGTTCTAAAAGAAAGGAACTTAGCCGATCGTACCAAGCCCGACAAGCTTGTTTCAATCCGTAAAGAGCCTTTTTAAGTTTATAAACATGATTCGGAAATTCATGGCTTTCAAAACCAGGAGGTTATTTCACATAAACTTCTTCATTTATAAATCCATTTAAGAAAGCACTCTTGACATCCATTTGATACAGGGTGAATTTCATAATAGATGGAAAAGCAAGTAATATTCGGAATGCTTCAAGCCGAGCAACTGGAGCAAAGGTCTCGTCATAATCGATACCTTCCTCTTGGTTGTAGCCTTGAGCAACTAGTCGCACTTTGTTTCTAATAATTATCCCTGACTCGTCCATTTTATTTCTAAAAATCCATTTTGTGCCAATTATTGTATGATCATCGGGCTTAGGAACTAACTCCCAAACATCATTTTCGATGAATTGATTTAGCTCGTCTTGCATAGCAATAGCCCAATGTTCATCCTCAATCGCTTTCTGAACAGAATCGGGTTCAATTTGAGAAACAAAGGAGACAAAATTGCAAAAATTTTGAATTGATCGACGAGTTAAAACTCCCTTTGAAATATCACCGAGCACATTCTTGATCGGATGATTCTTGTTTGTTTTCCAGACAGGAGGGAGGTTGTCCCTCTGTGCTCCGATATCAGTTATTACAGGATCGTCCTTTTGAGATCCATCTCCAGTTATGATTGGTTCATCCTCATTGAGCTCGACCCTTGAGTTTTCCTGGATTCCTGCACTTTTTACACAACTCAAGGTATCTCCTTTTGGAGACTCATCAAATACCACATGTATAGATTCTTCCATAGTGGAAGTTCGTTTATTAAACACTCGGTAAGCTTTAATTCAAGAAGAATAACCTAAAAATATACCTTCATCGGCTTTTGAATCAAATTTTCCAATATGTTGTTTTCCATTGTTTAAAATGAAAACTTTGCATCCAAAAGCATGAAAATAGGATATGTTCGGCTTTCTTCCTTTGTAAAGTTCATAGGGCGTTTTCTTTAAGATAGGCGGAGTTAGAACTCGGTTTAATACATGACAAGAAGTATTAACCGCATCCGCCCAAAATTAATGAGGCACTTGTGATTCATTCAGCATAGTCCGAGCAAGTTCCTCAAGAACTCAGTTTTTCCGTTCCACAACTCCGTTTTGCTCGGGAGTTCTTGGAGCTGAAAATTGATGCTCAATGCCGAACTTAGAACAAAATTTATCAAATTTGTGATTCTCGAACTCGCGCCGCCATGGTCTGTCCGGATAACAATTACTTTTTGGTTTACTTGGTTTTGGATTCGTTTGACTAGCTCTTTAAAGCTTTGAAAAGTGTCACTTTTTGCAGTTAAAATTAAAGTCCAAGTAAATCTAGAAAAGTCATCGACAATCACTAAGGCATAGTAGTTTCCACCAAAGCTTTTTACTTGCGATGGTCCGAACAAGTCCATATGAAGCAATTCTAATGGCCGTGTTGTGGAAACCATTTTAGATGAAAATTTATTTTTGGTTTGTTTACACTTTTTACAGGAAGTGCAAACACCTTCTGTAACACCCTCACTTTTAAATAGTTAAAATTAGGTTTTATTAAAATTCGTACTTAAAAATTTCGACGAGAATCCAACAGAGTTTCCCCTGTTTATCAGACCTCACAAAAATTTGCATCTTTTAAACCTGTCAGTCCAGAATATAACAAAACCTAAAATTATATTTAACTTCGGCTACCTAGCACAAATGCCCTTTTCAAAAAATAACATAAGTTTCTGGACTTCTAAAAAAATTAAACCATAATAATTACACCAAATTAATTTAGGTTCTCTCGTGACTAAATTACACTCCACGGTGTGGAGTGTACACCTGTTCGGCCATGACTTGTGTAAGCTCCACTTCTGTACCTGTAAAAATATAGCAAGAAGGGTAGCATTACACAGAACTTAGGAAATAATTTCTAAGAAGTCATAATAGTAAACTAAGCCTAACATATATATTATCATCGTAATAATCATAATCATTTTCAAGTATTTCACAACACAGACATGCATCATTCACAATCACAATATGTGGCATTTCCTTCAAAATTATTTTTTTAACTTTCTTTTTCAGTTTTCTTAGTTTTTCTCATCTTTCCTCTTTCTTTTCTTCTTTTCTTTCCTTTCTTGTCTTTTCTTATCATGTACCATTAGGTATTTTTGCATGCACCTGTTAGGATGGTGTCTTCACCCAATAGGATTTCTTACCTTCACCTAGGATTTTCTTACCGCATAGACCTTTAGCTCGTTAGGGCCTTTTCTTTGTTCTCTTCTTTCATACTTCCTTACATGTTTCATTATTTATTTTTATCGATTTACCAGACAGCTATTGATCTCGCGCGGGTCCCAAACACCTAACGAGACTTTGGATCTATGGGATTTACTTACCTGAGTGAGGACTTCACCTATTGGGGATTCGAGTCTATTCCTTAAAATAGACTTTGTCCTAACAGGGCACCTAATGGGTACGGATACCCGACACGCGATCAATAGCTGCTGCCTTTTGTTTAATTCATTTATTCCAATGACATTCCAGTCCAATTTAATTCAAACATATTTGATTCACACTAACATGCAGCAGTCAAATTTTTACTCCATAATTAAATACCAACCAGATATCATCCAATAATCAACAAAAATAAACAATACCGTTAATCAATTCATAACCAAATTTTAGGTTCACCAAAAATTAACCAAATAATCAATGTGTAATATGTCAGATTAGTCCCTGACTTTGTAAGCATCGGTCAAGTTAGTCCCTGACTTTATCGAAATAGCAATTTAGTCCCTGAAATTTCATTTTAATTCACATACGTCCCTATCTTTATCCCATTTTAAAGCAAATACATCCCTGCGATAGTGACGGCAGGGACTAACTTGATCGACGTTCTCCTATCTCAGGGACTAAATTGCTATTTCGATAAAGTCAGGGACTAACTTGACCTAGGCTTACAAAGTCAGGGACTAATCTGACATATTACTCAATAATCAATTAACCAATAATCAATAAAAATAATCAATTCATCAAAACATAAGCGTGTTCATTTCTTTAATTTAATAACAGACTTATTATCAACATTAACTACCTATTATTCATTATTCTAATTAATCTTTTCTACTCCTAGCCACCACTATAAAAAACCTCGAAATCATGCCCTAAAATTAAGGTAATACAACCCTCTTACATGGGAGTCCTGACAAAAGGAACAATATCACATTCACGTCCAAGCTTTATTCGAGGTCAGGGTCAACAATAACGTGCGGGATCTAAATAGGGACACACGTTAAAACTAATTATAACCTTAAAAGTATATATATATATATATATATATAAATAAATATATCAACTAAATTCATTTTTGTCAAAATAATAAATATATATCATTATACAATAAAAATATATCACTTTTCCCCAAAATATATCTTTATTTGAAAATATAGGGATAGTAAAAATGTTGATGGATCGTCGAATAAATTACATGGATGGATAGAGGGAGTTGAGAAAGTTATTTACCTAAGATGGATTTGAGATTGAACGGTTGGATCTTGAGTTATTGGATCGAGAAGTTATAAAAATTCCAAAATTTCCCCATTGTGTCGCCCTTCGTCTTCTCTCTATGCAGATCGATCTCTTTCACTCACTCATATTCTTTTATATATATATATATATATATATATATATATATATATATATAAAAGTAAGTGGGGCGGTGGGAACATGGGTAGATTAGGTTATTATAATATATTATATATATTATTTTATGTTTTGTTCTCATTTTTGGGTCAATGTGTGTAAGTATTTTACATTATAATTAAAAGCTTGATGATCCTAAAAATAAAATATATTTAAGTACAACAATATTATATTTTTAATTACTCAAAACTGATTAAAAAATAATAAGGTTACCGGTCCCTATAGATAGCTATTGGATAAGAAAAAGTATCGAAATTCAAAAGTAAATATATTTTCTCAATCCTAATATAAAACTTGATAAAATATAATATTTATAGTTTTTGAAATAGAAAATTATTATATATATAACTTATACTGGTAATATATTAAACCAGTCCAGAAGCTACAAAAATAAGACAGCCTCCAAACACTATGAAAATTTATAGGGACGTTCAAAATATTAAGTTAAACATATTTTTCTAAAGAAACTATTTATAAAAATGTCTCTAAGGCTTGCCACTTGACCTCCTGTCAAAATGTTAATTAAACTAAATAAAAGTACTACTTTATTTTTGGAAAACGTATGATAACAATTTATACTTATTTTGACTAGAAAACATATTTCAATTAAAATGACGAAATCAAAATTTTATTACAACACTCAAATTTGAAAACATCATATTAAATCATTTAATTATTTTGCTAAAGGTATTAAAAATAGCGGGATGTTACAATTCTCCCCCACTTATTGGAATTTCGTCCCCGAAATTTCGTCCAATTCCTTCAATGGAGAACCATCCCAAACGCAAGGTCTTTCGGCTACGTCACTCTTTTTTTTTTATTCCACTCCCCCACTTGGAATTGACATACCACTTTGCATTTGTATGCCACTAAGTTCTTGCATTCTATGAAGAGTACGGATTCAACTTGGTTAGTCTCGACGTGGAGACTCTATGAGGTTTTCTAAGGTTTACTCTTCTCGCGGCTAAACATTTCAAGAGTTTCACTAATAAGACTCCTAATGAATCTTGGATTCTCCAAAATCATGTTTAACTTCCCTAGGAAGTTGGAAATGGTTTCTAGGATCAATTGGGTTCCCTTAAGGATTCTACATCAAAGGTTGAGGAGGGTACTACTACACTCTAAACGACAATGCCATCAAGGGTTTGATTATACTCTAACCCAAAACATACAATTTATTCACTACTCCTAGGCCCTAATCAAGCACATACATCAATCAAATATTCATATATTACATCAATCATACAAGATTCAAATATACACATAACATTTCATATCAGCATATACTTACAAACATCAACTTGGCTTAATCCCTACTTCCTCCTAATCTAGTCCTTGTCTACCCTACCTAATTTAGGGTTAAATCTTACATCTACACACACCTCCTCAACAATCATCAAATATCTGAAAAATTGATTCAAAAGGAATTTGGATAAATAGAGTTTCCATAATTTGTTTGAAAACCCAAAATCAGAAAACTACATAGCTGTAACATAAATGCACTTTTGATAAACATATCAATTCCATTCCAATTGTCATGAAATTCTTCCAAATAGAGTCCCTATATATGGAAGCGCATTATGGTAAATTTTCAGGTCAATCAGAGTCTGTTAGGTTCAGTTTTAACCCTACGACCATCTTTTCAAACCTCAAAACTATCGAGGGCTGAACCTAAGTCAGTTTTCTTTAAAAGTAATAAACAAAATCCAAATGATCTCAAAATTTAAAGGGACATCAAGTATACTTAACCAAAGGTTGGGTAAAATTGTCAAACTGATCGGAGCACGTTAGGCTTGAGTTTTATCCTGTGTAACACCCTGCAAATTCCTCGTATTAATTTAAAATACTAAAGAGAATTGTTTTTGAGAAAAGTGTTTTTGAAAGAATATTTTCTTAAATAAATTTCCTAATTAACATTTTCAAGGTAATAAGTGACTTTAAAGAAATGATTTCCTAAAATAATATCAAAAGTTTAGAAATTGAGTTTTGGAAAAGTCTATGTGTTTGATCTTTTTGTAAAAATGTTTGTGATTTTTGTATGAGTCATTTTATAATGAAAAAGAATCCTTTTCTATGTGTGTATGTGTGCACGGTTTTGGTACGTATGTATAAGCTTAGGATTACAAGAAAATTTGATTAGTAGAAAAATATAATAATGCATGAATGTGTGTTTAGGTGTGTGATACGTGTATGCATATGTGTATGAGTATGTATAAATGGCATGAGTATATGTGTGTGTATGTATATGCAACGTGTGAGTATGCATGGGTGTGTGCATGTGGCGCAAGGAGGTGTGTGTGTAGGTGTATATATGATGCAAACTTTGACTTCTTTGCACCCTAAGTTAGTAGCCAAGTAGCATATAGGTTTAGTTTAGTGTTAAGCTTGGTTAGTAGTTTGACCAACCAATAGGATGAAGGATTAGCCCTAATCTTATTCCATTTGTCTCATGGCTTGGCTTGAGCCATGCAAGCCTTCCTAATGCCAATCTTACCCTTGAAACAACACTCTTTGGCCGAATTCCTTTAAGGGCAAAAAGGGAAATGCTTGGTTGTCTATATAGACCCATGACCGTAGTTCCTTCCATTCATTTTCCTTCACATTTCACTTCTAAACCAAAACACAATTCTAAGAGTGTCATCAAACTCTTAGAAAGAAATAGAGAGACTTAGAGAGAGAGAGAGAACCCGTGAGCATTCAAGAGGAGAAGGAGAAGAAGATCAAGCCCAAGCCTTAGGATTTCTTGAAGATTAAGTGAAGAAGGTTGAAGATCTTCTCTATTTCTTTGGGTTATTCGAAGACCATAGAGTGTTAGAAGTAGTTTCATTTCTCTAAGTCTTATAAGGTTCCTTTGTTGTTGCATGTCTATTTTTCTTGTAGATCCATGTTTATATGTAAATTCTTAGCCTTGACCTTGAGTTTTCAAGAGCCACACAAATTTGTAGAACCTTAAACCATGAACCCTACTATTCGGCCATGTCTAGGAAACTAGGTCATGATGATTTCTATTTTGATTTAAGTCCATGTATATTGGTTTGATGTTTGTTAAAGTTGATCTAAGTGGTTTGAATGCTTTGATTTTGACTTTGATTTTTTTTCTAAAGCTTTGATCCTTGGTTTTCTTTTCAAAAAGGCTTTGATCTTTGTTTTAATCTTGAGAAAGGTTTGATTCTTGCCTTGATTTTCTATGGCTTTGAATTTTAGATCTTGCACGTGATTCCTTTGTCTAAAAAGCTTTGTTCCTTGACTTGCATGTCACGGTTTTGAGGAGAAAACAAAGGAGAACAACTCTTTCAAAATGGTTTCACTTGAATCTAAGTTTATGGGAACTTCAAAGTTAAAGATTTAAGTCCTCTTCTTGATTTTGTTGATGTATCATTCGGTCAAACTTTGAAAACAAAAGAATCATGATTATTTTTCATGAAAAGTCTCTTGCATGTGTTCTCTTTTTTAATTTCCATGATTTCTTAAGGCACATGCAAAGGAAAATAAAAACAAAATTGTGTTTGGAGTGACACAAATAGGTCACGGTTTTAGTGAAGAAAAGAGTTGTAATTTTCTAAAGCTATGTGTTTTACATGTGCATATTTTTGATTTAGAATTTTAAAGCTTTTGCATGAAGAAAAAGATGCATCAAAAACCTTGATCATGATTCGGCCTATACTAGGTTAAATAGGCTAGATTCTTTTTGCATGAAATTGTCCCCTTGAAATGATTATGTTTCATGACTTTGTTTTAAGGAAAAGTTTATTTAAATTGTATTGTGTTGGTTTTGGTTCAATTCGGTTTGATGAAAAGAAAATGGGTGAAAGTATTTGATTATTTTCAATAGTATTTTCATGACTAGATTTACAAAGAATTATGTGCATGCATATGAAAGATTTGAAAATACAACCTTGTTTTTGTCAAACCTAGATTCGGCCTATACATGATTAATAGACTAGGATTCTTTTTCTCATGAATTGACTTAGAGAAATGAGTATGTCTTGGAGAATATTGTTAGATTCAAGTGTTTGAAAGTGGGTTACAAGTACTTAAATTTATAATCGGTTTTAATTGGAAAATATAAGAAATAGATGAATTAAATGATTTTGTTGTATTAAAAAGGAAATAGAATTTAAGTGCTTGAAATAAACTAAGTTGATTTATGCGCTTTAAATTTGTGATCTTTGAATTGTTTCCTTGACGACATTCGGTCATATAGAACAAATCACTTTAGGGAATTTAATGGCATAAAATAAAATGCACATGATGATTTTTGAGAAGAATGAAGTTGTTTAAAGTAAACGACATAATTATGCTTTATTTAAATCCTTGGATCGATGTAGTTTAGGCATGCCTACGTGTTTGTGTTATGAACTATTTGTGAAGATGTATACTTGCCTTAATGTTGATTTAATTGAGGTTTTTAAATTGTGTTTATGGCTGTCTAAAGATGTTTTGTGATGAAGACTTGAGTTTTAAAAGGGTTAATTTGAAAAAAGGAGTTGTTTTAAACGAAAAAAAAAGTGTTTTTACGATGTCCTCGGGGTTCTATCAAAGTAATTTTTATAAAATAACTCCTTGCTGTTCAGAACCATTTGGACATGCTTCTTGCATTTAAAAATGAAGTTTCCAAGTGATGTTCGATTTAAGAAAAACCCGGATTGAAACCGGTGAATTTTTCGGTGTTTTCGAACAAGTTTAAAGTGTTGTCCAAAACGGACCAGCAATCAAACCAAAGGATTTAAATTATTTCATGTTATGTTTTCAAATGGTTTTGAAATATTTAAAGTACTAGAAAAGCTGAGAGCTGTTTTGATAAAATAATAGTGTTTTAAGTCTTTGATTAAGAACAGAAAGTATCACGAAATGAGAAAAGATTTTCTTAATACAAGATAATAACGTAAGTGTATTTTATTTAGTACGAGGAAATCTTAAAGACAAGGGATTGGGGCAGCCGGTAGCAGAACGGATCCGGGGTGACGATACGCAATCAACCGCTAGACCTCAGGTGAGAGAGAAACTTTCCTAAGACACAGTGGTAGTTAGGTGATATATTAGGACGTTCCGTATCATATCAAAGATCGGAACTAAGTGGTTAGAGTCAGTAGTATAAGTGGCAATTGTTTGATTGTGTGGCCACTTATACGAAGGTGACGAAGACCACATGATTGTGTCATGTTTGTGTGAATGATAGCATGCTTTTATATATTCATTTAATTATGCCTTATATTGTTGTTAATGAAAATGAGTAATATGTTGATGGACGTCTGTTACGTCCTGAAAATAAATTGAAATAAGGAAATGGTGAAAGTGAATGATGAAGATAAAAGAATGAAAATAAGGTTGAATGATGGAAAAAGACATGAAAGAAAGAGTTGAGAATTGGGAAGTGAAATTGAGGTTAATAATGAGAACGAGCCAGAGCTGGGGAGAGTGTTGTGAATGTGGATATGAGATGAGATTTGAGCGGAGCTGGGCTCCTTGGTTTATGGTTTTAGTCTGGGACTAGTGTCGAGTTGAGCTTGCTCCTCCATTAGCGCTCAGCAAAGTTGAAATTTTTGAAAGGGTTTTTGAAAAACAGTTTTTTTTTTTTTAAAAAAGGGTTTTTCGAAAAAGAGACTTTCGGAAAGAATTTTGAAAAGAGATCTTGTGGAGAACAGTGAAAGGAAATTTTTAGAAAAGGATCTGTGAAAAGGAATTCTTTTGAAAATGTTTTTGAAAAGAGGTTTTGAGAAATATTATGAAAAGTGTTTTCAGAAAAGTTTTGAAAGGAAATTTTTGTGAAAGTCTGTGAAAGGAGATTGTGTGAAACGATATTTTCGAAAAAGGGTTCGTGAAGAGTTTGTTTTGAGAAAAGAGTATGAAAGTTATGATTTGAGATTTTGAGAAAGTGGTGACATACGATTTTGAGAAATTGATGAGAGGAGACTTTGAGAAAGATTGTGGAAATGAGACATGAGTATATCGATGTGATCCCAGCTCTGTGCTATGTGAGATTTAATGAGAGAAAGATTGTGTCAAGTTAGTGGTCGGGACTCATTGAAGGGTTGCACGAAGGATGGGCCGACCTTAGGATAATTAAAAAGATAAAAGGCTTAAAAGACACACGCAGCGAGTTATGAGAGTGCGAAGTAGTGGAGAGGAAGAAACGATAAGTATCTGCGGATACTTAGGACGAGATTGCATTAGGGGAGGACGATGACGGTGAAACGTTAAGAAGTCTAGAGTATGTTTTTAGGCAGAACGAACTCCACAGGTGGCGCACTAATGTGGTGGGGACTGGGTCTAATGCCGTGGCAAGTTCTGCGGGCCCACTAGAAACATGTTGTCGCCCCCTAGATTGCAAATCGAGAACAGTGAGAGGGACTGGAACGAGGCATTGTGTTTGCCACTGCGTGGACAGTGAGCCTTGTTATTATTGATATGATTTGAGGACGAGATCCTCCTGGTCTGGGACCATTTATGTGTTGTGACAGTTGTCTTGCCCGCGTGGTAAAGGTCCTGTACTCCTGTTTGCTTCCGACTAGGTTGGGTGGATGACCGAGGAGATGTAGACGTGAGTGATAGCCAAGTACGGAAAGAATGTGGTGATGATATTTTATAGTTTCCCGAATAAAGAGAAGGATGTGAATTGATAAGACTGAATAAGAAGAAATTAAGATTATGAGTGAAAGAAAAAGAAAGAGTGTGAAAAGGAGAATATGTTGGCAAGAGGAGGAAAAGTGATAAAGAGAACGATAATAATGAATGATAATGATATCAATATGCTTGATTGTTGTGTGCTGTATCGTGTGTTTGTGTGGTCCTATTATTTTACCTATCGTAATCCCACACCGTCGACGATTCGTCGTTCGGAATGCTTACTCTCTCCTGTTCGTTGGCATATCGGGGCTGCTGATAATTCAACGGGCAGACGGAGCATCATCTGGAGATTTTCATTTTAGACGAATTGAAGCTGGAGTTTCGAGACAACGGGAGAGCAACGACAGAGGTGGCTTCATCTTCGGGAATGAAGAAGGGCGCAAGAAGAAAGGGAAGCTTCATTCGGTGATCTCCAGCAGAGTAGCGCAGCGGAAGCGAAAGTAGCAAATTTAGTTTAAGTTATGATGTGTGAGTTAAGGATTACCATGCAAAGAACCATTTATGTAACTAAGCCAATTTTAAATTCTATGTTGTGAAAGTATACTCAATTGGGAAAGATTAAGTAAAGCAATCTTTTGTAAACTGTTGTGAATATTTTTAATCCACTGTAATGAATCACTTTGCTTTTCGAAAACAAGTTCTTTTTTAAACATGAAAGTTTTATGAGAATAATTGTTTTAGTAACAACTCGATTTTCAGTAAAGGGTGGTATGCCTAATGTTGACACTCCAAAATGTTTAAAAAAAAAATTGGCCTCATTTTTCGCAACTTTAATAAGTAAAAGTTAATTATTTCTGGTTTACGAAAATCGGGCTGTTACATCCTGCGTCCACAGTTTCAGAGACACTGGATCTGTCAGGACTGATTGTAAAGGAAATTGTATTTATTTAAAATACTAACTTGCTCCCAACAGCTTGAAATTGAACCTAAAACATTGACTCAACCTTAGGAAGTTTTACATAAAATAATTCCAAATCAATCTGAGCATCCTAGCTTGACACTCAGTTTTTTATTATCTTAAAAACCCCGATTTTTTTTTCGAAATCATTTTCTTAGTATTAAATTTTCATAAAACAAAATATGAAAGAAACCATGAAAACCATAAAAATTTACAGAGAACCACCACATGACATAATTACAATCATGCAAATTACTTTATACT
This sequence comes from Crotalaria pallida, assembly GCA_037953625.1. Lineage (NCBI taxonomy): Eukaryota > Viridiplantae > Streptophyta > Magnoliopsida > Fabales > Fabaceae > Crotalaria > Crotalaria pallida. The sequence goes on along the minus strand of CM075652.1, from coordinate 72,652,534 downwards.
TTTAAAACGTTCATATATTCCTGCTAAATAAATTGTATAAAATCCTGGAAACAGGCCTTGCAACTCAAATCTTATTTTTTCAAAAGAAGATACCTCCATCTAACTTCGTGAGAACTTAGATGAAGGGGTGTAAAATTACTCAAAATTGTCAAACTCAGGAGATAAAAGGGAACATGTTTATGGCTAGAAAATTCATTTTTTGTAAATCTTCAAAAGTTGGAACGGGTACATCCCCTTTGATTCCGAGTTTGAAAACTGAGTTTCATTCCGAATTGAGTAAAGTCACATATAAGGGGTTCCTATTTAATCGGCGAGTGACTTGGATTAAGAAATGAGTTAATTCACCGCTCGATTACTTAGGAGTCCTTGTTTTCCTTGTTACCTTCTAAAAATTTTGTAGTGCGACTTAACAACCAATTTGAAATGATTCTGGTTCGGTTCACAACATTGAAATTCATTTTGAATACTATTATGCTTAAAAATCAAGTGACTTATGATATTAACACTATGCAATAACAGAGTTTTCAGAAATTATTGTGCCGAAACAAAATTCATTTCACATCCCAAATAATTGCAAGTATCATCAAATTTCACAGTTATCATTTAGGCATTTCTATAAAATCAGTTAGCATCAAGTACATTTAACATCAAACATACACAATTATGCACATTTTTCATTTCAATCTATCCTAAGGTTTCACAAACACTACACTAATACCATAGACCTAGCAAATCACTACAACTATCTAGGACTTCTTTTCTAGGACTAAGTAACACCTACTACGCTTCCACTACGCCACTCTGATTCAAAAATATCCAGAACATACAATGTGGCACCTATACTAATGACCCTTACATCTCCTAAATTTGGGACATCCCTAAATTCCCAAAATACTCACTGAAACTTAAGGACGGGATGATTATATCTCCCAATAGATGTACACTTGAGGTGATCAGCCTCAACCATACACCATATCAGTGATATGACCATTCTCATTTCGCTTAAGTTTGGGTTAGGTGATTCTTCCGTTTCAAAAATATCGAAGTCTTGAGTTGTGTTGTCACGTTTAGAATTGGCTTGCTTGGCCCGAGACTAAAGATCACTTTCTCCCGGTGGGGTAGCAATTTAGTGCTCTAGCCTGTTGGCGTATTTCAGTTCCTTAGTCCCACCATTTATCCACTTCTAAATATGACCCACTTTTTCTTCACAAGATTTCGGGTTTTGCTGATAATTATTGAATAACTTAAACAAAATTTAAAAGAAAGCTCAAAAACTCACTATGCTTCTCAAATAGCTTAAACAACTTAAAAGAAATCTTAAATACTCGCTATGCTATACTTAGCAACCGACACTATCATTATGCTAGCAACGACACTTATCTACGTCATAAAACATGTCTATTCCTAACTACAAGTTACTCGCTTGGTGAGTAAACAACAGGAGTAATGAGTTACTCCAAGGCCGAGGAAAAACTGCTTTGATACCAAAATGTAACACCCTCACTTTTAAATAGTTAAAATTAGGTTTTATTAAAATTCGTACTTAAAAATTTCGACGAGAATCCGACAGAGTTTCCCCTGTTTATCGGACCTCACAAAAATTTGCATCTTTTAAACCTGTCAGTCCAGAATATTACAAAACCTAAAATTATATTTAACTTCGGCTACCTAGCACTAATGCCCTTTTCAAAAAATAACATAAGTTTCTGGACTTCTAAAAAAATTAAACCATAATAATTATACCAAATTAATTTAGATTCTCTCGTGACTAAATTACACTCCACGGTGTGGAATGTACACCTGTTCAGCCATGACTTGTGTAAGCTCCACTTCTGTACCTGTAAAAATATAGCAAGAAGGGTAGCATTACACAGAACTTAGGAAAAAATTTCTAAGAAGTCATAATAGTAAACTAAGCCTAACATTTATATTATCATCGTAATAATCATAATCATTTTCAAGTATTTCACAACACAGACATGCATCATTCACAATCACAATATGTGGCATTCCTTCAAAATTATTTTCTTAACTTTCTTTTTCAGTTTTCTTAGTTTTTCTCATCTTTCCTCTTTCTTTTCTTCTTTTCTTTCCTTTCCTGTCTTTTTCTTATCATGTACCATTAGGTATTTTTGCATGCACCTGTTAGGATGGTGTCTTCACCCAATAGGATTTCTTACCTTCACCCAAGATTTTCTTACCGCATAGACCTTTAGCTCGTTAGGGTCTTTTCTTTGTTCTCTTCTTTCATGCTTCCTTACATGTTTCATTATTTATTTTTATCGATTTACCAGACAGCTATTGATCTCGCGCGGGTCCCAAACACCTAACGAGACTTTGGATCTATGGGATTTACTTACCTGAGTGAGGACTTCACCTATTGGGGATTCGAGTCTATTCCTTAAAATAGACTTTGTCCTAACAGGGCACCTAATGGGTACGGATACCCGACACGCGATCAATAGCTGCTGCCTTTTGTTTAATTCATTTATTCCAATGACATTCCAGTCCAATTTAATTCAAACATATTTGATTCACACTAACATGCAGCAGTCAAATTTTTACTCCATAATTAAATACCAACCAGATATCATCCAATAATCAATAAAAATAAACAATACTGTTAATCAATTCATAACCAAATTTTAGGTTCACCAAAAATTAATCAAATAATCAATTAACCAATAATCAATAAAAATAATCAGTTCATCAAAACATAAGCGTGTTCATTTCTTTAATATAATAACATACTTATTATCAACATTAACTACCTATTGTTCATTATTCTAATTAATCTTTTCTACTCCTAGCCACCACTATAAACAACCTAGAAATCATGCCCTAAATTAAGGTAATACAACCCTCTTACCTGTGAGTCCTGACAAAAAGAACAATACCACGTTCACGTCCAAGCTTTATTCGAGGTCAGGGTCAACAATAACGTGCGGGATCTAAATATGGACACACGTTAAAACTAATTATAACCTTAAAAGTATATATATATATATATATCAACTAAATTCATTTTTGTCAAAATAATAAATATACATCATTATACAATAAAAATATATCACTTTTCCCCAAAATATATCTTTATTTGAAAATATAGGGATAGTAAAAATGTTGATGGATCGTCGAATAAATTACATGGGTGGGTAGAGGGAGTTGAGAAGGTTATTTACCTAAGATGGATTTGAGATTGAACGGTTGGATCTTGAGTTATTGGACCGAGAAGTTATAAAAATTCCAAAATCTCTTTCACTCACCCATATTCTTTTTGTTTTCCTTTTGTTTTTACGTGGTAGGGTGGGCTTGGGATATATACATATATATATATATATATATATATATATATATATATATATATATATATTTGGATAAGTGGGGCGGTGGGAACATGGGTAGATTAGGTTATTATAATATATTATATATATTATTTTATGTTTTTTCTCATTTTTGGGTCAATGTGTGTAAGTATTTTACATTATAATTAAAAGCTTGATGATCCTAAAAATAAAATATATTTAAGTACAACAATATTATATTTTTAATTACTCAAAACTGATTAAAAAATAATAAAGTTACCGGTCCCTATAGATAGCTATTGGATAAGAAAAAGTATCGAAATTCAAAAGTAAATATATTTTCTCAATCCTAATATAAAACTTGATAAAATATAATATTTATAGTTTTTGAAATAGAAAATTATTATATATATAACTTATACTGGTAATATATTAAACCAGTCCAGAAGCTACAAAAATAAGACAGCCTCCAAACACTATGAAAATTTACAGGGACGCTCAAAATATTAAGTTAAACATATTTTTCTAAAGAAACTATTTATAAAAATGTCTCTAAGGCTTGCCACTTGACCTCCCTGTCAAAATGTTAATTAAACTAAATAAAAGTACTACTTTATTTTTGGAAAACGTATGATAACAATTTATACTTATTTTGACTAGAAAACATATTTTAATTAAAATGGCGAAATCAAAATTTTATTGCAACACTCAAATCTTGAAAACATCATATTAAATCATTTAATTATTTTGCTAAAGGTATTAAAAATAGCGGGATGTTACACCTTCTATATCAAATTTCAGCTTTGGTAGGCCGACCACTAGGTCTTTCGATTGAAGTTTCTTTAACTGATTTACATTTATGTGAGTAGTCCGATGATGCCATAACCAAGTATCATTTTCTCGGCAGGTAGAAACCAGAGAAGAAATTTCATTTAAATCTACCAAATAAGTATTGTTTGATCATTTTCCCACAAATTTGATTTAATTTTTTTTCACTTTTAATAAAACAGTGAGTGGAGGTAAAAACGACATGAGTACCGATATCACAAAGTTGGATAATGCTCAAGAGATTGTGTTCCAATCCTTGAACGTATAAAACATTTTCGATAATCAGGTCGGAAGAATTTCCGATTTTACCTTCACCCAAAATTATATCTCGATTGTTGTCTCCGTAAGTGACATAACCTTTTTCTTTTGGAGTAAGCTTGGTAAAAGTGCTGCTTATCTCCAGTCATGTGCTTCGAGCATCCACTGTCCAGATACCACCGATTTTCCTTTTTCGGAAGCGCACCTACAAAACATATATATATTACTTGTTCATTTTAGGTACCCAAACAGTTTTGGGTCCCTGTCGGTTAGTGTAGGTATTTTTTCCCTTGACAATCCAAACATATGAGCCGTCGGCCACACCATATCGCCTAATTTTACAATCATTCGGCGTATGTCCGAGAATGCCACAGTAAGAACAAGACAACTTTTTAGAATGCTTTATATTTCAAAATTAGCTGACTTTCCAAAATGTTTTCTTTTTGGCATGTGTGTAACCGAGACCTGTTTTGTTTGAATTGTTTCTCTGATCAACAAGTAATCGGTTTAACATCCTATCACTTTTCGAAAAGGTTGCATTAGTAGTTTTTAAGTTTTGAATTTCTTTTTCATACTTATTGCAACTTTCACATTTTTGATTTTTCAAGGAAGTGATAGTATGTTCTAAAGAATCATTGCTGCTTTTCAATTTTTCAATGCATTTTTCCAATTTGAGAACTTGCTCTTTGTGGTTTGAAATATTTCTTTTTAGCTTAGCATAGCTCTTTGTAAATTTCTTGAAATCGGATTGCATTTCAGTATAAGCAGTATATAATTCCTCATAATCATCAAGTTCGGACTTAGTATCAGATTCAGTATCCGAGAATACCTCGTTTTCATGAACAGTTGAGCCGAACACTGATCTTGGAGAAGCTTCTTCATGATGTCTTCCCATTAAGCACAGATTCTCAATTCCTTTCTCGATGGAGTCGTGGTCCGAGCTTGGCGAGACTTCAACATCATTTTACCCATTAAGCATAGGTTCACCTTCTCTTCAACGTCTGACGAACTAGATTCTGAGTTTTCACTCATTTCGGGTGCCGCAGACAATGTAAGCTCTTTTCGGTTTAGGGTCCTTGCCTTTCTTCTTTTCGGCACTGCTTCTCTTATGCAACTTGGGACAATATGATTTTATATGTCCCGGTTCACCGCATTCATGGCACCTGATTTTGTCTTTAGAGCTTGTGCCTTGGTTTTTAAAATTTCTTCTATTTTTGAAGAATTTTCCGAACCCTTTGACCATAAGTCCAAGGGTTTCCTCATCCATGTATGAACTAGAGTCGCTGTCCGAGGAGACTTTAGCTGACTTAGTTGAGGCCTTGAGTGATATCCCCTTATTCTTCTTGTCGAATTCTTCATGCATGGTCAAACGGCCGAGCTCTATCTCATGCTCCTGAAGTTTGCCGAACAGTGTTGCTAGGTCCATGGTATCTAGATCTTTTGATTCCATAATGGCAGTGACCTTCGGCTGCCCTTCCCTACTCAGACATCTCAACACTTTGTTAATAACTTCAGCATTTTGAAAAGTTTTACCGAGAGCAATAAGATGGTTTATGATATGAGTAAATCGTTTCTGCATGTCATTTATTGATTTGCTCGGCAACATACAAAATAACTCATATTCATGCATTAACGTATTTAACCGAACTCATCTAACCTCGTTAGTCCCTTCGTGAGTAAGTTGTAGAATGTCCCACATTTGCTTAGCATTTTTACATTGTGAGACTCGGAAAAATTCATCGTAGGACAAGGCCGAGGTGATGATGTTTTTGGCTTTTAAATCATAAGACACTTTCTTTTTATCATCATCATCCCAACTTGCCTTCGGGATTTCTACAACCTCCTCTTCTATTCTCCTTCTCGGAATTAAAGGACCATTTTCAATCGCATCCCAAACATCAATATCTATAGCTTCAATAAAAATTTTCATCCAAACTTTCCAATAAGCATATCCATCACCATTAAATAGTGGTGGACGGTTTATTGAAGAGCCTTCACCTCCGAATGGATTGTTAGAGCCCATGGTTTCCTAGGATCTTTTCGAAAAAGTTTTTACACTCGATCTTTCGACCGAGCTCTGATACCACTTGTTGGAAACCAACAAGCGGTCTAACAATCTACTAGAGAGGGGTGAATAGTAGTTGGAAGCAATAGTACCAATTTTTCGGATAAAACTGAAATGGGTCGGACAATGCTTGCTGTTAAAAATAAAATAGCTAACTTTGAGCTGAGTAGAATTTGATAATCGGTTATCTGAACCAACCACCGATTATCCGAGCTGCGCCACACAAAGATCAGATTTGCAGCGGTTTGCAGCAAGAAATATTCGAGCAAATAAGAGTTAAGTAGATCCTATTAAGAGAGTTCAGACAGAAAAATAGAAAGCGGCAAAGAATAGAGACACAACAGATTTTATACTGGTTCACTCACAAACCTTGTGAGTTACATCCAGTCCCCCCTAAAACCTTTAGGGAGCCTTTTACTCAAATCAATTCAAACGGTTACAACAGGAATTACAAGTGAACCTCACTTAACCTAACCCTTTCAAGAGTGTACCAAACTCTTGAAATCTACCCCGTCTTGAATTGATGGCTGAAGAACCTCTTCAGCACTTCCTTCGATGAAACCTTCACCGAACTAGACAGAGTTCCTTGAAACCTTCAAGAACTCTTCCCTTTCTGCGATTTGCAGTAAGCTTGAAGTAACAATGGATCCAACCCGAAAACTCAAATGTAAATGATTCTGAAAGTTTGAAGAACAGATGAGTAACAGTTAAGAAAAGATTTGCAGAGAATCGATTTGAGCTTGGTTTTCAAAGATGCAACAATTTCTCTCTCTAGCTCTTTATCGTTCTCTGTTCTGCGTGTTTTCTTTTCTTTTTTCTTTTTGCTTCACTGTATATCCTCTCTTGTTCTGTCTTGTTCTATGTTTTTGGAGAAGAAAAAGTTACGCCTTTTATACTAATTTCCAGCGCACAGGTAGTACGAAAAAGAGGAAAATATCTTGGGACACGTCTTGTCCTTTCAACGGATAATTCCAGATATTTCCAATTCAAAGCAACATTCCAATCAATCCCTTTATCACCGTTGATTTAAAAACTCAAATTTGAAATTCAAAATTGGTGACAGATAGGCGCTTTGAGATAAAAACCAAGTTACCACCCACACTCAGTACAGTAAATCAGGTACAAAACGAAGATGGTGTGAGCGGCTCCGTACTGCTGATTGTTGAAGAAGATGAACAGTGTTGCCGAGCTTGACATATGTTCGAACTAGGGAATTGAATAGCAGATCTGATCTGAAACTGGCCGAGCTGATCTTTCGTCGACAACATTTCACTGAGAGCGAGATCTCGGATCAATTCGATCCTGGCACATCCGAGCTGCTACGACTTCATCAACTCAACGATCCGATCTTTAGCCTTCCGAGCAAGATGCCGAGAGAACACCGAGCTCATCTAGGAATTTTGACTTCATCATTACACTGATCGGATTCACTTGTCTCCATCGATGGCCGAGATCAGAGATCAACACACTGAGCTGATTTAATTGACTTGGTCGATATTCGAGATACTTCATAGCATACTGAGCTTATATATTTGTCTTCATCAAAACCTTGGCCGAGAACCGACCTCATGATTTATTTGTCTTCATCAAAACTTCTTTGATTCAACAATACCAGTCTATTTTAAGTTGTTTGCACTACTCACAAATTCATGCTCTTGTTGTTTCGCAGAAATGAAAATCTTGCAAAAAAAATTTCCTTCTACAATGCTAATAGGACTTTCTCTTTTGGCATTGTTAATTAACAATGCTGAAACAGTAGATATTAACTTCCTTCACTCTTCAATGCATCAAGCAAATAAGCATTCAATAGCCAATTTTGGATGCCTAAAACAAAGATGCAAGGAGGACCAGATGCTTAGGTTGAATCATGCCATAAAATTTGATTCGGGTTCGATGGAAGTGGGTTAGGTTTAGATTGGCGTGGTTGGGATCGTGCAAGTAGGGTTTTTGTAGGCCCGGGGCTTGGAGTGTTCAATAGCCCATATAAGTACCATTGAGTGCTTCGATCTCGATAGAATGAGAGGTTAAAGAATCCTAGGATGGAACCTTGAGCCTTAAGATAGACCCTACTTCTATGTTCAGTGAATTTCCTCGAACTCACATTTCGATTGAGTTCCGAATTCCGAATAGATGTGCGAGGCCATTGAGATCAACACGACCCAATTGGTTATGCCTCGAGAGTGATTGGTACTAGGGTTAAGTGGTTGTAGGGTTTGTCTTAGATCGATCGGGTTAGATCGAGTGTTTAAGAAGAGGTTAGGTATAGGATTCGATTGTTAGTTCGTTTCGTTTATCCGTGATCGTGATTTGTATGTTTGTGATTATTAATTGATAATTGTGATGATTGTGTGTGTGTGTCTAGAGGTGTTTAGAAAGTGCTTAGATAGTGGAATTACGATAGGATAAGTTAGAGTGCGTTAGGAGTGGCTTAGAACCCTCAGAAAGCTTGAAAGAAAGGAAAAAGTAATGCATTAATCGATTAATGGGTTTTTTAATCGATTAATTTTTAAGCAACATTCAGCCACTAATCGATTAAGACCCAGCTTAATCGATTAGATTTTTGTGCACCTTCTGGCCCTAATCGATTAACTCAGATGTTAATCGATTAATCCTTTGTAAACTATGAGAAGTTAATCGATTAACCAAAGTGGTTAATCGATTAACCACTGTAAAATCAGAAATAAAACACGATTTTCAAAGTGTTTCCCTCATTGTTTCTCATTCTCCCACTCGAGCTTCTCTTCTTCTCTCTTCCCCAATCCTTCTCCAAAACCAAATGAACACCAAATCAAGTCAAACTAACACCCTATAATCATTCCCCACCAAGTTCCCACCAATTTTCACCCTTAAATTCTCCATTTCATCTCTTCCTCTCAAAACCCCAATTCTCACAGCCAAAACCCTAACTCTTCCAATTCTCCTAATTGGGTGGGACAATCTCTAAGGGAAGCTAGGAATTGGTCATGGAGCAAGGGATTAGAGTCTAAGAGCTTGATCCCAAGCACTCGGTGGAGCTCACACACACCCTCTCCTTCTCCTCTTCTCTTCAAAAGGTAAGGGGAGACTCTTTCCACACTTTGAGTTAGGGATAGTTAGAGTTTATAATAGGACTAGGAATTAATAGTTAAATTAGAATATGGGTACCGAAATAATAGTTAATTAACTTGTAATGAAAGTGCTTAGGGTAGTCTTAATAATGTTTATGATAATTCCTTTGTTGTGTGCATTAATAAGGTAGGAAGTGAAGAACCCTAGGAAGTTGATTTATATTATTGCTCTCTGAGACATACCTGAGTATGTCGACTACCTGTGCATTCCCTGTTAAATTGTGAGCTTGTATTGTTTGTGGTGGTTGTTTTGTAATCTATGTATTAATTGTTTTCTAATGGTAAAAAGGATAAGTGTTTTAATGGTTTAATTGTTAAAGTGTACGAATATTGGAATGGTTAAATAGAAATGGAAATGAGAATAAAAAGGGAAATGGAAACAAAGTGATTAAGGAAAGGTTGAATGAATATGAATTAAATGAATGGAAATGGAATCGTGAGTGTGATTGTGTGTTGTTGCCTTTATCTTTGAATTGGCTATTAATCTTAAGCTTTATTATGAGCTATTTACTGTCCTTTTAATTCACTGTGCTGTGAAAGATCTCACCCTTAGTGGATAACAATTTAGGTACAAGTTGAAGGAGCTTGGAGATCAGAGTGCGCAGCGGAACAAGTCGGAAGAAAGGAAATTAATTTTTATATAAATATTCTGTATTGTAATGGATGCCCCACATTTTTGTACAAACTAAATTGTAAATGAAAAGTTTAAAGTTATTCGCTGTATTTCAAACTTTGATTATGTAATTTATTTAATGAAACCCCTTTCAAAGTTCTTGATTATTTTCCAAAACTTTCATTTCTATATAATTTTTATATTATTATATTAAAAAGAAAAAAAAATTGGGGTGTTACAATATAGTATCAGAGCAGTTCTTCCTTTCGACCTGAAGGAAAGTAATCCCAATTCCGCTTCAAGCACTCTAATCTCAAGTTTCTCGAATAAAGGTGAGACTTATATATATTTAAGTGAAAATGTGAATGTCGAATGTTGTTGTGCATGTTTGACACCATTGTTAGACATAATTCGAAATGTAGGTGCATATTGGTTGCTAAGTGATTGCGAATAAGTGTGTGCATGTTTGAAATGTGATTTTTGCATCATGCGGCCTCATGTCTTAGGGTAGAAAAACCCTCCCAATGAATCGATATAACTAAAGGATGAATGATTAATACCCCTAAAATGAACTAGAAACACGTGCATTCATGGAGAAAGGTGGACCTTAGGTACGGGGAAAACTTACGTCGTTTTAACGATTGATGAGGACAAGAGTAAATGTTAGGAATTACTATGGAGGACTTTGATCTTCCAAAGGAAACGAGTTCGCCACCCGTGTTGGGGATTGGTTCTATGCAAACCGTAGTAGTTCTATTTACTTTGGCTCCTTGTGGCCAGTGATAGTGATTTCTGCTAAAGCTAATTTGGGCGAATCAATCCAAATTGTGTGACGAACCCTAGAGGGGTGAAGCACTGTGCAAGCTAGCATGACGAACCCTATAGGGGTGAAGTGCGGTATGACGAACCCTATAGGGGTGATGTACTTCGGTTGAGAAATGCTTACTCCTGGTCGGTTTTCCCCAGAGTGGAGGGGCAAGTGTGGTGAGGAAAAAGTGAGAACTGAAAAAGAGTTAAAAAGTTAAAAAGTTAAAAATTGTTAAAAGTGGTGCATTGTATGAGGAACCCTCCTTCGGGGAGAATGTGAAGTGCAATGCACATAAAGTTAAAAATTGTTAAAAGTGGACATTGTATGAGGAACCCTCCTTCGGGGAGAATGTGAAGTACAATGTCAATAAAGTTAAAAAGTTAAAAAAGTTAAAAAGTGGTACATTGTGTGATGAACCCTCCTTAGGGGAGAATGTGAAGCACAATGTACAAGAGGGAGAAGTGAGATTGCATTGCATTGCATTGCATGGCATTAAAAAGTAAAAGTGTTTTAAAGTGGAAAATACAGGAAAATGAATTGTTTCTACATTGCATTAGCATCGCATAGCATTGCATTTGCATCGTACTTAGAATATTGTTTTGTGCATAATCGATATTAGTTGATGTTTTGTGATGAGGAGATTGTGTACGAATAGCTATCATAGGAGTGAGTATATTTATATATAGAGTGTTCTATGTTAAGAAAATAGAGAATGGGTTTAAGTTTGCAAAGGGAAATACTAACAAGTGATAAACGAAGAAAACATGGAAATTTTTGAATGTTGTAAGTGCTTCCCATTGCAAACCACAAACCTAAGCGGTATTAGGTGAATGGTTGAAAGTCAAAGTGTCTTGAGTGTTAGGATGACGTAAAGCTAAAGTCTTATGCAAAGAAAATCCGAATAATGCCAAGGCAAGTGAAACCGTAGTGCAGGAATTCATTGGATTGCGAGGGCTACTACCCCCGATTGAATGTAGTGTTGGAACTGGCCAATCCGACATTATATTCACCGGGAGGTGAAGTCATCAAAATCTAGGAGTTTGTGTACTACCATGAATTAGTAAACAATTTTCTGTGTATAGAACCTTAGTGCCTAATTGTTTGTTGTTGTTCTTTCTTTGCTTGACTCTGTGTAATTGTGTATGTTTTGGATGGATGTTTGTGAAATGGTGCAGTGTCAAAGTAATTGGATGGTGAATAGGAATGGAACCGTTCGATTTAAATGAATCATGACTTCGATCCTAATCCAATCGAGCGACTAAGTTCACATCGATTAGATAGGAATCAAAGAGAATGAAAAATAAGATTTAAATTAAGCTAACGGTCGATTCCATTGCTAATCTCGATTCAAATAGTTATGACGCCAAAAATGAAATAGAAATCGAGAACTAATCGATCGGATTCGAACCGCCGAACTATTCCAATCGAAAATTTGTAAGAGTAAAAGAAACTTTCTATCTAAGTTGTGAAGTGGTTCGAATTCAATCTAAGTTGTGAAGTGGTTCGAATTCAATCTAAGTTGTGAAGTGGTTCGAATTCAATCAAGAGGTCCTCGAAATGTGTTCGGTTGTGGACTAATTTAGTGTTAAAGTAAGCGAACAAAGATTTAGAGTTGAACCACGAAAATCAAATAATTTCTTGACGCGATTCTAATCTAACCAAGTGACTTAGTTGGCACCGGTTAGACTAAAATCCAAGAAAAACCATGATAACTTTTACATTGAACTCGTGGTTGGCTCCGCTACTAAACTAAGTCCGGTAACTTCAACACTAAATGAAAGTCAAGTGTGGAGTCCTATCGGTTGGACTTAAACCCCGAATGGTAATAATTGAATTTATGAAAAGTAAAGGATTTTATCTAAGCAGAACCAGGGATCTAAGTTCAATCGGGAGGCTGATACACCAAGTTGAATTAGGTTTATATGTATATATGCATATACTTGTATATGTATATCAATTGTTTCCTTGAATTGTTTTAAAAAGGGTTTTCGAACTAAGTTTTGAAAATATGAATAATAGCGTGTATGTATATATTTTCAGAATATGCTTATGTGTATGTGTATGCATATATATATATATATATATATATATATATTTTCAGGACATGTTTGTGTTTGTATATAAATATTTTCATATACCTATGTGTAAATTTTTGTTTTCCCTGCTTTATTCTTATAAAGTATTTCTCCGAAGCTCTGCAATTTGGATTTCCCCCCATAAAGTCTACAAAAGAACCATAACACCAATGAAAACTGACCAATTTAGTGAACTGTAAACCAAAGGGCTATCCAGACCTTCCATTTGGGAACTGAATAAGATAGAGTGATCTAGGGTCGTGTTACCCAAGGATTAGAGTTGTATCTCACTTTCCTGAGAGCATGCTAGGTTAGCATGGAACAGTGTGTACCATAAGGGAGATAGTAAGCCAAAAACCAAAATCCTAAGTCCAATAACCGACTAACCCATAAGTAACACATCCTAGTGCTCTCCAATTTTCCGAAATTTAAGAGAGGCCAAAATAGTTAGTAGCTTTCCAAACCTATATTGCCAGAGTGGAACTGCGAATAAGAGTGCCGACACCTACCTAAACTAAAGAACCAACCAAAAGAACACGAAGTTGTTAACCATCACCTTCATAATTGTTGGTCACCAAGACTATAGGGTACCTTGAGATTAGATCCTAACCATGGCATAAGGATCATCAGAGAACTTCTGATTGATTTTTATGCAAGTTCTGGGAAGAGGAACCGTTAGTGAGAAAGTGAACCATGAGAGGACTACCTCATCTTGTTAAAACCCAACAACTTTTAGGGTACCTGAGGATGAGGAAAGTTAGCGCCCACTAAGTAAAACCAAAGTCAGAATCAGTTAAATAGAACCACTTTACATCGAACCTGAGTTTACTAAGATAACGCAAGCCTAAGTGGGGGAGCACCCATAGAGATAGAATTTAAGATTGTGGAAATTCTGAGAAACCATTATTTTTACTATTATGATTTTACCATGATAAACCAAACTATTTTGAAGCTATGAGTATTTTGTTAACTTTAAAAGGGTTTAAATCAAAACAATTTTTAATAAAGTCTCCTTCCGTTCTTTTCAAATGTTTTTCAAAGAGTGAATTTCGGGGACGAAATTCTTTTAAATGGGGGAGAATTGTAACATCCTCATTATTAAGCATAATCTCGAATATCTTATTTACATAAGAAAATTGATTTACAACTATTTTCTTAAGTATTTGCATATATGTATAGTATTATGTTGAGTTGAAAGATGTATATGTATAAGTGTTTGAAAACGTTTTCCAAGCATAGGTATATATTTGTATAAATATATCTTTGTGTAGGTATTAGTATTTGTAACTATATCCTCGTGTATATGTATGTGTGTGTAATTGTGTGTGTATATTTATATGTATGTATGTGTAGGTATATGTATTAAGGTTAAGTTAGGATATGTATATATGTATATATATACCTATGTGTATGTGTTTGCTTGTGTGTAATCCTCGGTGCTAGTAATTGTGCTCGTTTCTGTGCGTATGTGTATATTCGTTGTGTGATCGCATCGTTAGATTTGGATAGGGAAGTGTGCAAGAGTTGGTAGTTATAGTCTGAGGGTAAGTGGGTTAGGTTTAGATTGGCGTGGTTGGGATCGTGCAAGTAGGGTTTTTGTAGGCCCGAGGCTTGGAGTGTTCAATAGCCCATATAAGTACCATTGAGTGCTTCGATCTCGATAAAATGAGTGGTTAAAGAATCCTAGGATGGAACCTTGAGCCTTAAGATAGACCCTAGTTCTATGTTCAGTGAATTCCCTCGAACTCACATTTCGATTGAGTTCCGAATTCCGAATAGATGTGCGAGGCCATTGAGATCAACTCGACCCAATTGGTTATGCCTCGAGAGTGATTGGTACTAGGGTTAAGTGGTTCTAGGGTTTGTCTTAGATCGATCGGGTTAGATCGAGTGTTTAAGAAGAGGTTAGGTATAGGATTCGGTTGTTAGTTCGTTTCGTTTATCCGTGATCGTGATTTGTATGTTTTTTATTATTAATTGATAATTGTGATGATTGTGTGTGTGTGTCTAGAGGTGTTTAGAAAGTGCTTAGATAGTGGAATTATGATAGGATAAGTTAGAGTGCGTTAGGAGTGGCTTAGAACCCTCAGAAAGCTTGAAAGAAAGGAAAAAGTAATGCATTAATCGATTAATGGGTTTGTTAATCGATTAATTTTTAAGCAACATTCAGCCACTAATCGATTAAGACCCAGCGTAATCGATTAGATTTTTGTACACCTTCTGGCCCTAATCGATTAACTCAGATGTTAATCGATTAATCCTTTGTAAACTATGAGAAGTTAATCGATTAACCAGAGTGGTTAATCGATTAACTCAGATGTTAATCGATTAATCCTTTGTAAACTATGAGAAGTTAATCGATTAACCAAAGTGGTTAATCGATTAACCACTGTAAAATCAGAAATATAACACGATTTTCAAAGTATTTCCCTCATTGTTTCTCATTCTCCCACTAGAGCTTCTCTTCTTCTCTCTTCCCCAATCCTTCTCCAAAACCAAATGAACACCAAATCAAGTCAAACTAACACCCTATAATCATTCCCCATCAAGTTCCCACCAATTTCCACCCTTAAATTCTCCATTTCATCTCTTCCTCTCAAAACCCCCAATTCTCACACCCAAAACCCTAACTCTTCCAATTCTCCTAATTGGGTGGGACAATCTCTAAGGGAAGCTAGGAATTGGTCATGGAGCAAGGGATTAGAGTCTAAGAGCTTGATCCCAAGGACTCGGTGGAGCTCACACACACCCTCTCCTTCTCTTCTTCTCTTCAAAAGGTAAGGGGAGACTCTTTCCACACTTTGAGTTAAGGATAGTTAGAGTTTATAATATGACTAGGAATTAATAGTTAAATTAGAATATGGGTACCAAAATAATAGTTAATTAACTTGTAATGAAAGTGCTTAGGGTAGTCTTAATAATGTTTATGATAACTCCTTTGTTGTGTGCGTTAATAAGGTAGGAAGTGAAGAACCCTAGGAAGTTGATTTATATTATTGCTCTCTGAGACATACCTGATTATGTCGACTACCTGTGCATTCGCTGTTGAATATTGAGCTTGTATTGTTTGTGGTGGTTGTTTTGTAATCTATGTATTAATTGTTTTCTAATGGTAAAAAGGGATAAGTGTTTTAATGGTTTAATTGTTAAAGTGTACGAATATTGGAATGGTTAAATAGAAATGGAAATGAGAATAAAAAGGGAAATGGAAACGAAGTGATTAAGGAAAGGTTGAATGAATATGAATTAAATGAATGGAAATGGAATCGTGAGTGTGATTGTGTGTTGTTGCCTTTATCTTTGAATTGGCTATTAATCTTAAGCTTTATTATGAGCTATTTACTGTCCTTTTAATTCACTGTGCTGTGAAAGATCTCACCCTTAGTGGATAACAATTTAGGTACAAGTTGAAGGAGCTTGGAGATCAGAGTGCGCAGCGGAACAAGTCGGAAGAAAGGAAATTAATTTTTATATAAATATTCTGTATTGTAATGGATGCCCCACATTTTTGTACAAACTAAATTGTAAATGAAAAGTTTAAAGTTATTCGCTGTATTTCAAACTTTGATTATGTAATTTATTTAATGAAACCCCTTTCAAAGTTATTGATTATTTTCCAAAACTTTCATTTCTATATAGTTTTTATATTATTATATTAAAAAGCAAAAAAAAAAAATTGGGGTGTTACAATATGGTATCAGAGCAGTTCTTCCTTTCGACCTGAGGGAAAGTAATCCCAATTCCGCTGCAAGCACTCTAATCTCATGTTTCTCGAATAAAGGTGAGACTCATATATATTTAAGTGAAAATGTGAATGTCGAATGTTGTTGTGCATGTTTGACACCATTGTTAGGCATAATTCGAAATGTAGGTGCATATTGGTTGCTAAGTGATTGCGAATAAGTGTGTGCATGTGAAATGTGATTGTTGCATCATGCGACCTCATGTCTTAGGGTTGAAAAACCCTCCCAACGAATCGGTATAACTAAAGGACGAATGATTAATACCCCTAAAACGAACTAGAAACACGTGCATTCATGGAGAAAGGTGGACCTTAGGTACGGGGAAAACTTACGTCGTTTTATCGATTGATGAGGACAAGAGTAAATGTTAGGAATTACTATGGAGGACTTTGATCTTCCAAAGGACACGGGTTCGCCACCCGTGTTGGGGATTTGTTCTATGCAAACCGTAGTAGTTCTATTTACTTTGGCTCCTTGTGGCCAGTGATAGTGATTTATGCTAAAGCTAATTTGGGCGAATCAATCCAAATTGTGTGACGAACCCTAGAGGGGTGAAGCACTATGCAAGCTAGCATAACGAACCCTATAGGGGTGAAGTGCGGTATGACGAACCCTATAGGGGTGAAGTACTTCGGTTGAGAAATGCTTACTCCTGGTCGGTTTTCCCCAGAGTGGAGGGGCAAGTGTGGTGAGGAAAAAGTGAGAACTGAAAAAGAGTTAAAAAGTTAAAAAGTTAAAAATTGTTAAAAGTGGTGCATTGTATGAGGAACCCTCATTCGGGGAGAATGTGAAGTGCAATGCACATAAAGTTAAAAATTGTTAAAAGTGGACATTGTATGAGGAACCCTCCTTCGGGGAGAATGTGAAGTACAATGTCAATAAAGTTAAAAAGTTAAAAAAGTTAAAAAGTGGTACATTGTGTGACGAACCCTCCTTCGGGGAGAATGTGAAGCACAATGTACAAGAGGGAGAAGTGAGATTGCATTGCATTGCATTGCATTGCATGGCATTAAAAAGTAAAAGTGTTTTAAAGTGGAAAATACAGGAAAATGAATTGTTTCTGCATTGCATTAGCATCGCATAGCATTGCATTTGCATCGTACTTAGAATATTGTTTTGTGCATAATCGATATTAGTTTATGCTTTGTGATGAGGAGATTGTGTACGAATAGCTATCGTAGGAGTGAGTATATTTATATATAGAGTGTTCAATGTTAAGAAAATAGAGCATGGGTTTAAGTTTGCAAAGGGAAATACTAACAAGTGATAAATGAAGAAAACTTGGAAAATTTTGAATGTTGTAAGTGCTTCCCATTGCAAACCACAAACCTAAGCGGTATTAGGTGAATTGTAACATCCCGAATTTTAATTCCAATAGTAATTAGAATAATGATAAGATTTGGAAGCAAGGATTATTCTAAAAATGATTTAAAATTATGGATTAGGAGTTCTTTGAATGCCATAGAGGAGTCGGGAAGCATTGGCATCAGAAAGGAGGTTGAAAGATGAACAAAAGAGCGTTAGAAGCGATGTTTTCGGTGTTGTAAACACCCTATATTAGGAAATTCAAAATAAAAGATTTTTAACTCAAAACGTAAATTCCACCGTTGGATGTGAAGGGTAATATGTGAGGAAGCTTGCTTTCAAATTTGAGCAAGATCCGACGAATAACTAAGAAGTTATGGCAATTTGAAGTGCCAAGAAAATGGAAAAGAAAATCTGTTAGACTACTCGAGTAGTGCAGAACTACTCGAGTAGTGCTGGACTAATCGAGTAGTTCAGGGACTACTCGAGTAGTCCACCCAAACAGCAAGTCATGATTTCCTGAACTACTCGAGTAGTGCTTGGATTACTCGAGTAGTCTGTGCAGTTTCAGAAAAGATAAAACGTGATTGGGGTCTTCTTCCTCATTCACTCCCCTTTGTCTTTCTCTCTCTTAGGGCACGAAACTCCCTCTTTTCTCTCTCTAATTTCATCCTCAAATCATTCCTTAGATCCATAATAAACCACTAGAAATAAATTCTCATCACGTTTAAACACTCAATCTTGCATCAATCTCTCCTATTGTTCTCTCTCAAGCCATGGGTATGAGTTAGGGTTCAAGAGCTCCAACACCCACTCTTGATTTCTACCACTTCAAGCTCAAAGTAAGTGAGATTCAAGCTTTCCTCCTCATTTCCTTCATGTTATACGAATTTCCCCCATAGTCTCTAACTAATTCTACTTCTTTTGTTTCATGATCCACTTTCTCTCTCCTCCATAGCTTGAAGCTTTCTCTCTCTTCAAGGCGAGGTAGGATCCAGCTCTCCTCCTCACTCTCACTACACATTTCGAGGCTGTTTGGTTGAAACTCAAAAGGGGAGGATTTTAAAGAGTTAGGGTTTGGTACTCCCTTCTCTCTCTATAAGGTTAAGGTAAGAAGGGTTCATGTTACCTCTACTTAAGAAGTGAATTCTAGGACGCCATAGTGGTGACTAAGAATAGGGTAATATGTTAATGAACCTTAGGGTAGTTCCCGCTAACATAAATGGAGTATTTAGAATTATTAATGGAAATCACACCTTAGGGAATGGAATATGTACGTGTAGGACAAGGTCCGGAACAAGTGAGTATATCTAGGATATTTTTTGGTTAATATTGGATAAAAATATCGAAAAGTATGCACTGTAACACAAGGGAGAATTTAAGGATAAACAAACTAAACTTAGGAGTAAAAGAATAAAAGGATAAACGTAATAGGTAAAAAGAGTAGAACTAATAAGTTGGAAGACCATAAAGTAAAGTAGTAAGCGAAGATTAAATGGGATACAAGAGGGATTAGAATGTGGAATCAGGAATATGTGCGGAGCCGAATATGGGGATATAAACAAATTTGTGAATTAGAGGTAAAAGGAAATAGAGGACCGGTAACGGAAATTAATACAAAGACACTAAAGAAAAGAGAGGGTACATTGTTAGGGAAGTTAAATAAAAATATGAGATAAGGGAAACAAGGGGATAATTATGAGTGTGAAAGTATGGCTGTTTGGTTATATATATGTGATGGTGCTTGTGCTTGAAATGATTAGGTAAACATTAAACGGAATTGGTAGGCAAATTAATGACATATAATATGGATAACTAATACTGGGTAAATATGGTGATGTATATAGGCCTTCGATTTGGGAGAGATATACATCGTAGTTAGTGATGTATTGTAGGCCTTCGATTTGGGGAGACAATACATCGTAAACAGGGGTTG
Source organism: Crotalaria pallida (assembly GCA_037953625.1). Taxonomy (NCBI): domain Eukaryota; kingdom Viridiplantae; phylum Streptophyta; class Magnoliopsida; order Fabales; family Fabaceae; genus Crotalaria; species Crotalaria pallida. Next base: position 72,632,491 of record CM075652.1, on the reverse strand, counting down.
TATTGTAGGCCTTCGATTTGGGGGAGACAATACAACGTAACTGGGGCGATGTATGTAGGCCTTCGATTTGGTGGAGACATACATCGTCGATGGTGTATGTATGTAGGCCTTCGATTTGGTGGAGACATACATACACCATAAGTAAAAGGAAAAAGGAAATAACAATGGATAAAATAAGGTAAACGGTAATGGAAGAGCGATGTATGTAAGCCTTCGATTTGGTGGAGACATACATCGTAGGTGGTGTATGTATGTAGGCCTTCGATTTGGTGGAGACATACATACACCGCAAATAAAAGGAAAACAATAAAGGAAAAAGGAAATAAAAATGGATAAAATAATGTAAACGGTAACGGAAGGGCGATGTATGTAGGCCTTCGATTTGGTGGAGACATACATACACCGTAAGTAAAAGGAAAAGGAAATAAAAATGGATAAAATAATGTAAACGGCAATGGAAGAGCGATGTATGTAGGCCTTCGATTTGGTGGAGACATACATCGTAGATGGTGTATGTATGTAGGCCTTCGATTTGGTGGAGACATACATACACCGTTACTAAAAGGAAAAGGAAATAAAAATGGATAAAATAATGTAAACGGTAATGGAAGAGCGATGTATGTAGGCCTTTGATTTGGTGGAGACATACATCGTAGATGGTGTATGTATGTAGGCCTTCGATTTGGTGGAGACATACATACACCGTAAGTAAAAGGAAAAGAATAAAGGACAAGAGAATATAGGAATAATTAAAGAAATAAGAATGGGAATAAATGAGTGAATGAGGTAAATGGAATAGCGAATTAATAATTTAAAGAACGTGAGAAGTAGAGGAGAATTAGTGGAAATCAAATGTATGGAAAATCATGAGTAACTGATGTCAATAATAGGGTAGGCTTGGTTTATTACTATGTCTCTTTTAGGATTTATCTTTTTAAGTTCTGTGTAATGCTACCCTTCTTGCTATATTTTGCAGGTATTGAAGTGGAGCTTACATGGAATATGGCCGAGCAGGATTTTCATTCCACTACGTGGAATGTATATTAAATATTTTGAGTGGACGATTACTTTTTGTAAACTATAATATGAATTAGTAGCTTGCCCTGAAACTTGTACTAATCGGGCGTTAGGATCTGTTATGACTATTAAACTGTTGTGTTTTATGTTTTTAAATAATTCTGGGATGACAAGTTTTAAACAGGAAATTTTTGGGAAGTCCGGAAAACAAAGGAAACTCTGCCGGATTTTCGTAGAGTATTTTATAAGTAATTAAGTTTAAAAGAAATTTTCAAACTCTAATTTTAATAAAACCTAAAATTAACTAATTAATGTGAGGGTGTTATATGAATGGTTGAAAGTCAAAGTGTCTTGAGTGTTAGGATGACGTAAAGCTAAAGTCTTATGCAAAGAAAATTCGAATAATGCCAAGGCAAGTGAAACCATAGTGCAGGAATTCATTGAATTGCGAGGGCTACTACCCCCGATTGAATGTAGTGTTGGAACTGGCCAATCCGACATTATATTCACCGGGAGGTGAAGTCGTCGAAATCTAGGAGTTTGTGCACTACCATGAATTAGTAAACAATTTTCTGTGTATAGAACCTTAGTGCCTAATTGTTTGTTGTTGTTCTTTCTTTGCTTGGCTCTGTGTAATTGTGTATGTTTTGGATGGATGTTTGTGAAATGGTGCAGTGTCAAAGTAATTGGATGGTGAATAGGAATGGAACCGTTCGATTTAAATGAATCATGACTTCGATCCTAATCCAATCGAGCGACTAAGTTCACATCGATTAGATGGGAATCAAAGAGAATGAAAAATAAGATTTAAATTAAGCTAACGGTCGATTCCATTGCTAATCTCGATTCAAATAGTTATGACGCCAAAAATGAAATAGAAATTGAGAACTAATCGATCGGATTCGAACCGCCGAACTATTCCAATCGAAAATTTGCAAGAGTAAAAGAAACTTTCTATCTAAGTTGTGAAGTGGTTCGAATTCAATCTAAGTTGTGAAGTGGTTCGAATTCAATCAAGAGGTCCTCGAAATGTGTTCGGTTGTGGACTAATTTAGTGTTAAAGTAAGCGAACAAAGATTTAGAGTTGAACCACAAAAATCAAATAATTTCTTGACGCGATTCTAATCTAACCAAGTGACTTAGTTGGCACCGGTTAGACTAAAATCCAAGAAAAACTGTAACACCCCGATTTGGAAAACTCGAAACAAACACTGATCAAATGTTAATTAATTCTTTTGGAAAAAAAAAGGGTGAAACGGGATCAACACTCGACTATCGAGTTTCCCAAAACAAGGTATTACTTTTTAAAATCCTTTCCTCGAAAACGTTTGCGGAAGTTTCTAAAAACATTTTGATGTGAATGACTTCACAAGATAAAGGATTTTCGTATCGGAAATATTTGACTTACTGGAAATAGTTATTTGTCTGATTAAGACAGTCATTCAGAGGATAGTTTTGAAAACGGACCATAAAGGTTCTTACAAAAGTGGCCACCACAGAACATCGGTGCCATTCTTACATAACTTTGTCTTTAACAAAGCATTTCAAAAAGGTAAGGGGTACACTTGATACATATCAGCAAGGGTCCATTGGGAAGCTATTTATAATCTACTAAACAGCATCCCCTTCTCGATCCGCAACGCAAGTCTTCTAAAGCGATCCCCGTCATTCAGCAGCCGCCCTCTCGTCAGCGCGTCACGATCAGTAAGTCCTTCCTCCAGGAGTAGCATCACTAGCTCCGCCGTCTTTTAGAGTCGAAGATTTGTAGTCACATGTGCACAAGAAGTTGAGAGAGTAAGTTATCCGAATGGAATTACTCCCATCGACCTCTTGGAATTACACTAGTGACGCATACCAGAACATAACAACAATACAACAAACAATATAGCAGGCAAATATATAAGATGCATGAAGATGCAATGCAATCGTCACATTGTCTAATCTTTTATCTCTCGCTTAAGGGAATCCCTAAATCAATTATCTCGCAGAGCTGAATCACTTTGACCACTCGTCTCGCAAAGTCGAAGTCTCTTGATTAGTTCGTCTCGTCTAGAAGTCCTCTCGTTCACATATCTCGAGTCCATAACATCAGGAATTCAGGTTTTTTAGGTCTCGGGTCTACATCTCCTCGGAATCCATCCACCTAGTCGTAAGCAATCAGGAGTACAGGATCTCTAACCACACCGGATTTTACTGGATGGCAAAGTGAATGCATTCATAAAATAACAGCCCGGGAAAATAAATACAATAACCTCATCTGGCCGTGTTCGAGCATCCCTCTCACTGATCAAGAATTAGTCAATGGGGTGTCAGTCCTCTGTCTAGTGTACATGTGGTACTTCGTCCACACCACTGAGTGACCAGCTCCGACCGGTTCAGCCAGGGCCCCTATGGTTTTTCCCACCTAGACAGACTTCTCAAGGCTTCTTGACGAATCACCGTCATTACCTTCCCCTATCCTAATCATCAAGTGAGTACCACGCAGGTAAACACCGTGTCTTCCTCTCCACTACTTCGGGTAAAGGTTTAAGGTCGTGGGGTTATACTTTTCTGTCCTAACGTCGACCCATCCTAAGTCATCTCCGCCATACAGCTCCGACTATATGCGGAATGCTTCTGTGGGACTCGACCACTGTCTCTGATGAGCTCCGACCCATCCTGAATCATTTCGGCATACGGCTCCGACCAGTATGCAGGATATCCACAACTTGTCTGACGGGCTACAACCCAATCAGAATCAACCTCTCCATATAGCTAACACTATATGCGGAATATCATTGAACGTTCTGACGGGCTACGACCCATTCAGAATCAACATCAGCATACGGCTCCGACCATATGCGGGATATCCATCAAACATCAATAGATAGGCTCCGACCTATCTCGAATCATTCGCACTCAACATATGGCTACGACCATATGGAGGCTATATCAACACATGGCTACAACCACGTGGAAACTATCCTCATAGAACTCAGCACTCATGGCGTTCACGTTCAAGCGTCATCGTCATCATCATAGCGTCAGCTCAATCCACGTACTCAGCGCATCAGCATCATCCGGTTCACCACGCGTTCCATCCCTTAGAGTTTCGCTCTAATCGTCGGGGGATTTCTTACAGTTTTCTATGTCTTTTCTATTCTTATTTTATATCGTGGGACGATGCAATATGCTAATGCAATGACAATCATGCACAATAATATATCTCAACATAAACAATAATATCCACCAATCAATACCATGTAATATTATAGGTCTGAGTCTTCGTATACCGCAATACAAACAATCACACAAATTATCGGGTATACTACTAACTACGATAGACCTTTACTCCGACTTTGAGAGAGTACGGAGTGTCCTAGCATACTCACTAGACACCAAAGCGTCTTAGGATAACTTCTCTCTCACCTGGATTCGCAGTTACCGAATCTACAAGTCCCGAGTGATTCGCTTCCTTCCTCTTCTGCCCGACTCCAACTTCTGTCAAGTCCCAAAAGATAGATATGTGAGTGTTAAACTTTATTTACTTATTATTCTTAAAGTTATTCTCAGGAAAACTTAAGAAAATCCAAACATTGACTTCACTTAGAAATTGAAACATCAATCCTCTTCACTCAAACTCGCCCAAGGTCGAACATTAACTTTTATACTTTAGAATCATGAGGAAATAATCAATTAGATTTATTTAATTGAAGAGTTTCTTTGCTGGTCCCTTTTGGACAGCATTGAATCCAATTCCAAAAACACCGAAAAATGACACTTTTCAAATCATTTTTGACCTAGATCGAATATCCATAAAAACTTAGCTTTAAAGCATCTTGAAAACACTTTTAAAACACTTTTAAATGAGAAACATAGCTTAGAAAATTCTGGACAGCATCATGTCCTAACTTTAAATTCATTTCTTCTATTGTTTTAAGACCAATTCAAAAGCATAAACAAATCAAGCACTTTAAAAGCAATCAAGTAAACACGCAAATCAATAATTCATCAAGTTTGAACATTTAGAATCATACATGGGCAGCAAGGTACTCAAGTAAAACAAATCAAACAAACATTCATTCATTCCAAACATTCCACAATCACAAGCCATAATTATACATAAGCATGTTCACAAATTTATTCATACACATAGCCCAATCAAATGAGGAAATCTAACACTTAAGCATACACAAATCAAATCATGCATCACACATACTCTTAGTCACATTTTCATTGATCTTTCACTTAGTTAATTTCATCTTAGCAAAACTTCATCTTATTGCACTTTAATTATGTTAAAACCGTGTGCATCATGGCTTGTTTAGAAAATCATTTCTTCAAGGAATAACTTCACAAATCAACATATAATTTCATGTCATGAACACATATACGATTAGGAGAATTCAACTTAAAAATTAAGGTCTAAACCGTGACCTTAAATAGGTTTTCTCAAAAACATTTCCAAGGATTCAAGACTTGAGAACAACTCTAGATTCAATCAACAATTTCACATAATTCATTGAGAAAGTAAAAACATAATCCTAGCATGCATTCTACATGAAAACATGGGCATCACATGAGTTCCTAAACAATTTATATTTTTCACTTAACACATAAAATCAACTCAAAGCTTAAGGAAATCACATGTTCATCAACCAAACTTAAGAAAATTTCAATCTTTTTGATTTAGCATGTAAAACTGTGGCTACACTCAAGGATCACAACATCACATATTATTAAATTTCAAGATCATATCATGTAAGAGATTAAGCAAAGGAAATCAAGTTCATACTCATGATTATAACTAAACCGTGACCAATCCATGATTTTCTTAAAAGAATTTTCTTAGAGTTTCAAACTTCGAAAACATGCTTAGAATCTCATGGTAATCTCATGCACATAATCAAGATTCAATAACAAAACTCCTAACTTAAAAACTAAGTGCAAACCGTGGCCATTCACAAGAAATCACCAAAGAAATCAATCATTTTCAAAGATTTTTCACATTAGGATTCAAACATCAAGTAAGGCAAAGTTCAAGCATAGATCTTGACATGCATGCAACCAAAATTATTAGACTTTCAAAATCTTTCTATGAAACTTAAAATCAAATTCTTTTCTAAAACATTTTCAAGAAATCAAAGAGAAAACTTCAAGACCACGAAGAAAAACATTTTCTTAACAAAACTTTTAGAATCAAGCTTGGAAAAATAACATGCATCAACACTTGTTTAAACAAAATCAAAGTTTAGAAAGAAAGAATGAAAAAGAACAAGAATCAATGAAAAAGGTTTTAAAACTTTTAGATCATGAAATAAATCCTTACTTTGTTAAACTTTTAAGAATTTCAAGTCCAAAACCCTTGGTTTCTTTTCTCTCCTCACGGTCTATTCACTCATCCTCTAAGGTCCATGGTTTTTCTCCTCTTATTTTCACTTTCCTAGCTTGATCTAGCTTAGGTTATGAAGAGATCAAGGTGTTGAGGTTTGGCTCTCCTCCTCCCTCAATTCGGTCTCACTCTCTCTTTTCTTTTTTTTTCACCAAGAGTTTGATGATTCTCTTGGTATTTTGTGTTTGGCTTAGGAAAAGAATGGAAACAAGGAAAGTGTTTGATGAATGAATGAATGAAGAATCCACTCACTTACTCACGGTTTTGGTGTTGATGTTGGTGTGTATTATTGTTGAAGTTGTTTGTGTGGGTATTGAAAGAAAGAAGAAATGATGAAGATGGGATGAGGAAATAAGAATGAACACTCACTCCTTCCTCCTCACGGTTTGGTCCCTTTTCTTCTATCCATTCCAACTTTTCTTATTTGCTACTAAGGGTTTGCATGGAGGGCTTTGATGCAATTTCCTTGGTCTTAGTTTACTTCCCACGGCTCCTTCCTCTTCCTTTCCTTCCCTTCACTTTTTCTTCATTCTTAGGTCATGCTTAGGTCACTAGAGTGATGTCATCTTGTTGACTAACAAGGCATGCCACTTGTTGATCAAAGAAGTGAGCTTAGTGTCCAAGCCATGCATAGCATTCGGCCAAGAGTGATTAAGGATAGGTTAGGTTAGTTAATTAGGTTTAAGGCACTTAATTAGGGTTCTAATCATGATTAGGGTAGGATTAGGTTAATTAATCTAGGTTTAATCCACTAATCCTTAGTGATTAGGGCTTAATCAAGGATTAAGGTTGATCGAGGCCGTACCCGATACAAATAAAAACAGTTTAAGTATAGTACTAGGAAGTGACTCCTAGGTCGTCTCCCAAGGAATATCTTATCAAGCAAAAGGTCGAACACATAGCATGCATAGAAAACGGGGGGGGGGGGGGGTTTTGTATTGAATATTGAATAATTAAATCAAAATAGAATTAAATCAAAACGAAGAAACAGATAAGGAAAAGCGGATAAACTCCTTTGGCTCGCGTTCACAACTCTATCATCGGTCACAAAAGATCAATTTCTTTCCTCTTCACTGTCCAACTCGTGAGAATTAAATACTAAGCGAAAATTCAATTCTCACCCCAAAACCCAAACCTCTAATTAAGCATTAAAAGCCAAAGCATGGAGTTTTTACGAGTTTGCATAAATTAAGCATTCATACACATGGATTATCTCTATATAATGGAACTAAGCGAACCATAACATATCAATAAGCATGAAAACAGTGAATAAAAACGAAATAGCATTAAGAACAAAACCTCAAGAGTATGTGATACATTACCAAAGGGATTTAACCTAAGAGTTTAGCCTTTCATGAAGAAAAATACCAAAAACGTGTAGAAAAGAGAAGAGAGAGAAACCCTAGCAGCCTCCACAAGCTTGGAGAGCAAAACTAAGCCTTCTCTATGAGAGAGAATGTAAAAAACGTGAATGGAAGGTCTCTCCTGGGTTTACACGAATTTGGCTTTTTAAATCACAAAACGGGCCTAAATCATGGGCCCAAATCCTACGGAAAGCTTATCTCTAAATTAAATCTAAAAATATCCTATAGATAAAATCTAAATCTTAAAAGATATAGCTAAATCTCAACTAATCCTAAAGATAGATTACAATCTTCACTTCATCATATATCTTCTCTTCCAACATTAAATCTTCATTCCCAAAATGTCCAAAAAGCCCTTGTGCCAAATATGACCTGAAAATAGAAATAGAATTAATTAGGCTAAATAATCCCAAATTAAACAATATTCAGAATATTAGTCCAATAAACTCTAAATCACTAAATCAAGCTAAACAATGTCAAATAGGCAACAAGTATCAATAATAGGAATAAAATAATGCAAGGAAAAATGGGAAATAAAATTCTCATCAAATACCCCCACACTTATCCTTTTGCACTCCTGGGCAAAACTAAGAATTAGGACTGAGAAAATCAATATGCACCAAAGTGAATCATGTAACAAGATTACTAAAACTAATGAATGCAAACCTAAGAGATTACATACTTCACAATGAATTCTAGGCAATGCAAAGAAATGGGCAAAATCGAGCACATGAAGAAAATAAGGACCAAAGAATCAAGGCATCCATGAACATCATCCAATTATTTCAAATATGCAAAGAAAACCAATGACATCAAGAGGGTAGTCACAAAGATGATAGAAACTCACAAGGATCACTCAATAGTGTTTACACTCAAGTGTTTAAGGTTAATCAGTGTTTACACTCAAGGCACATCATGAAAAACAAACACAACCATAAGCTTGACAAGCCTCTAACATCAACAATCAACACACATGCACATTAAGATCAAAAGGTCTTTTCAGGGTTGTAATAGGGCCAAGGACAGGGTAGGATAAAAATATGGGAAATGTAGCTAAAACCCAGGGAATAGAGGAGCAATGGGGAACAAGTAAAAAAATAAGCACAATCCACCCCAAAATGAAATGATAAACATAACAACAACCTCTAATTCCAATCCTCTATGCCTCAATCAACCTTTTATTCCATTTTTTTTCTTTTTCTTCTTCTTCTTCTTCTTCTTCTTCTTTTTTTTTTTTTTTGAATTGCATTACATTGCAGAACTTCATGAACGAAAGAAAAGAAGAAACAACAAAAATGGCATAATGAGATAAAGCCATAATTACATCACCGACCATAGAGGCAAAACCCAGAACTCACAAGAGATGAAGAACAAAGCACCCTCGCTTACTTAATACCCATTCCCAAAACAATTCCAAAGCTCCAACATTCCCTAAGGTTAGGACAATCATGGTTTTTCAGTCATAGGCTTGTAATGAGCTAAAGAACAAACAAAAGGGATATAAAGGCTCAAAGGGGCTATCAAAGGATAAATTCATTCAAGGTAGGCTCATATGGCTAGTGGCTTATTCAAGAAAAAAAACAATGCCTAAATCATTTCAAAATGTGCATGGGAATATCAAGTATCAACAAGAGTCAAGTCAAGTTCTAGAGTGCAAGTAATCCAGAGTGCAATCACACATGAAAGAAAAATTAGGTGGCATATATAGCAATCCACCCACAATTAAGGCTCAAATCCTCACAAAAGGGACAATTCTATCACAGTGTTACCACCTCTTAATTATCAAAAGCAACTTTACACACAGAAATGCATGAATTCAGACACAAGATACCAAGACTCTACTAAAATGAAGCAAAAACATGCAAGAAAATGCCCAAAACTTAGCAAAACCTAAAAAATCAAAGCAAAAATATGCAACCTAAACTACTCTCCCCCCCACACTTAAATCACACATTGTCCTCAATGTAAAACAAATAGCAGAATCAGACAGATATAGACAAGTGGAATAAAAGTAGTAAAGAAGGAGAAAAGAAGACTCCCTAAATCATGGTGGGTCAAAAATGGGGTCGACCAATGAGGCTTCCTCCACAGGTGCATCATCCAAAGAAGGGGTAGTGAGGAAAGGCTTGAGTCGGTGGCCATTGACTTTGAAGCTCTTGTCTGTGGACTCACTCTTGATCTCCACAGTGCCATAAGGAAACACCTGGGTGACTACAAACGGTCCAATCCATTTAGAGCGGAGCTTTCCACTCATGAGTCCAAGCCTAGAGTTGTAGAGCAACACTTTTTGACCAACCAAGAACTCCTTTCTGCAAATTGAGCTATCATGGAGCTTCTTGGTCTTCTCTTTGTAGAACTTGGAATTCTCATAGGCCTCCAAACGGATCTCATCTAGCTCACTCAACTGCAGCTTCCTCTCCTCACCCGCTTGATCAAGAGCTAAGTTGCATTGCTTCACAGCCCAATATGCACGGTGCTCTGATGGGAGAGTCCAGTCAGGTGGTTGGATGATGGGAGTGGTGGTGAGTGCTCTCTTTAGCTCATCAAATGCCTTCTTGCATTGGTCTCCAAACTCAAATGTGGTATCCTTTTGAAGCAAGTTGGATAGTGGAAGGGCTATCTTGCTAAAGTTCTGAATAAACCTGCGATAGAAACCTGCATGGCCAAGAAAAGAACGCACCTCTCGCACGCAAGAGGGGTAAGGCAAATGTGATATTACATGCAGCTTAGCAAGGTCAACCTCTATGCCCTTATGCGAAATAATGTGCCCTAAGACTATGCCTTGTTCTACCATAAAATGACATTTTTCAAAATTCAAGACAAGGTTAGTCTCAATGCACCTATTAAGCACCTTAGACAAACTATCAAGACATGCATCAAAAGAGGAACCATATACACTAAAATCATCCATGAAGACCTCTATGCAATGCTCAAGTAAGTCATTAAAAATACTCATCATACATCTTTGAAAAGTGCTAGGAGCATTGCATAGGCCAAAAGGCATCTTCCTATAAGCAAATGTACCAAAAGGACAGGTAAATGTGGTCTTATGTTGGTCCTCTGGTGCAATACAGATTTGGAAATAACCAGAGAAACCATCTAAGAAGCAATAGTGAGATTTACCTGCCAGGCGCTCCAACATCTGATCAATGAAGGGAAGAGGAAAGTGATCCTTGCGGGTCGCCTGGTTGAGCTTCCTATAATCAATGCAGACTCTCCAACTGTTCTGCACTCTAGTGGGAATCAGCTCATCCTTCTCATTTTTGACAACTGTCACCCCAGACTTCTTGGGAACTACTTGAACCGGGCTTACCCAAGTGCTGTCTGAAATGGGGTAGATAATGCCAGCTTGCAGCAGCTTGGTGACCTCTTTCTTCACCACATCAAGAATCTGGGGGTTCAACCGTCTCTGGGGTTGTCTCACTGGTTTAGCCCCATCCTCCAATAAAATCCGATGCATGCACATGGAGGGGCTAATACCAGGTATGTCTGCCAAAGTCCATCCTATTGCCCTTTTGTTTGCTCTAATCACATCCAGCAGCTTCTTCTCTTGATCAACAGAAAGGGAGGTAGAGATGATCACTGGAAGTTTCTGCTCAGCCTCCAAGTAAGCATATTTGAGATGAGGAGGAAGGGGCTTCAGGTCCAATAAAGGTGCCTGCATCACAGATGGAACTAAAGGAGCAGCAGAATTGGATTCTGCCGCCTGCACCTGAACAAATGGATTACACTCATGCATAACAGAAATGGGGTTAGGGTTAGCATGATCTGAATCTATATCATATGAATCAACAGATGCAGTAGCAGAATTTAAAAACTGGTCAATTTCAATGCATGCAGTGCACATTTCGGAATCAGAACATGCAGAACAAGTAAATGAGCTAGTGAAAGATGGCAAATCATAATCATGCAAAAAGTCTAGAACATGCTCATCAATCAGATCATCAATCAAGTCAACATGAAAAACAGAGTGGTCATCAGAAAAATGTTTCATAGCATCAAAAATATTGAATCGAACCACACTGTCATCAAATTCCATGGAAAGTGTACCTGCATGCACATCTATCTTGGTTCGGGCTGTTTTCAAAAATGGTCTCCCTAATATGATAGGGACAGCACTACGAGAGGTGTCCTCTTCCATATCAAGAATATAAAAATCAGCAGGAAAGATAAGCTCTTCAACCCGAACCAGGACATCCTCTATCAAACCTGCGAGGTAGGTAGTAGATCTATTTGCCAAATGAATAACCACACCCGTAGGTTGAAGGGGTCCAAGTGAAAGAGACTTGAAAACAGACATAGGCATAACATTAATAGATGCTCCTAAATCTAGCAAAGCATTCTCAAATTTAGTATTACCTATGATACAAGGCACAGAGAAAGTTCCAAGATCCTTACACTTTTCAGGAATATGAGGGACGGGTTTACCTATAAGAGCAGAGACATTTCTTCCCATGCTGATCCTCTCATTGCCCTTGAGCTTCCGTTTGTGTGTGCATAGATCCTTCAAGAACTTTGCATACCTTGGAATCTGCTTGATTGCATCAAGAAGGGGTATGTTGACTTCCACCTTCCTGAATGTGTCAAGTATCTCTTTGTCAATCTCTTCCATTTTCTTGCTTTGAGTCACCCCCCTTGGTGGGAAAGGAAGAGGAATGGGGGGCGGTTGTTGGGCAGCAGTAGGTGTTGTGCTTGTGGAAGGCTGAGCTGGATTAGATTTTCTGGTACTTGTGTGCTCACTATCCTCGACCATTTGGCTCTTCTTGTTGGTTGAAACTAGATCATCTTTGTTGAGGTCAGATTCTGGCGTGGGTGTGACAATCTGCTTCCCTGACCTTAGACTAATGGCATTCACATTCTGGTTTGGATTGATCACTGTTGGGATGGCAACTTGTTAGAATTCTGAGATTGCATAGTGTTGATTGCTGTTGCCATCTGTCCCATCTGATTGGTCAAAGATTGAATGGAGGCCTCTTGTCTTTGAATGGATGCTCTAGTTTCCTGTTGGAATTGGAGATTTTGCATGGTCATCTGTTTCATCAGCTCTTCCAATGAAGGCTGCTGCTCAGAACTAGGAGCTGGTGGTGCAGAATTAGCCTGTTGTTGTCTCTGTTGCTGGACTGGAGGAGGTACATACGGTGGTCTAGAATTGTTCTGAAATTGAACCTGTGAAGGTTGCTGCTGATCAGACCATCTCAGGTTGGGATGGTTCCTCCAACCAGGGTTGTATCTGTTGGTAGAGAGATCAAAGTTCTGTGGCTGCTGATTTCTACTGTTGAAGATGTTGGCGGCATATGCCTCAGGTTGGTCAGCACCAATCGTTGGTTGCTGCTGCACAGAAGGACATGCATCTGTGGGGTGCTCAGCGGATGTGCATATGCCACATAATCTAGCAAGCAGAGACAACTTCTTCTGGTTGATGGCCAATTGAGTGACCAAAGTTGTAAGTGAATCTATCTTATGTTCAAGCTTCTCAACCTTACCAGAACTTGTGCCAACATCATTCACTCCTCTCACTATGATTGCATCGTTGTTGCCCCTTGCATGGAATTGTTGACAATTGGAAGCCATCTTCTCAATCTTGACTCTGGCTTCTAAAGGTGTCATGTCTCCTAGGGCACCACCACTTGCAGCATCAAGCATGTTTCTCTCCATGAGGTTGAGACCTTCATAGAAATATTGAATAAGCAGCTGCTCTGAGATCTGATGGTGGGGGCAGCTCGCACACAGTCTCTTGAATCTCTCCTAATACTCATAGAGACTTTCTCCACTTTGTTGCCTGATGCCTGATATATCCTTTCGGATTGCTGTTGTTCTGCATGCAGGGAAGAATTTCTCCAAAAATGCCCTCTTCAGGTCATCCCAGACTGTGATAGAACCAGGGGCCAGATCGTACAACCAATCCTTGGCTAGCCCCTCTAGGGAGTGTGGGAATGCCTTAAGACAAACATGATCCTCTTGCACATCATGTGGTTTCATAGTAGCACAGACAATATGGAACTGCTTGAGATGTTTATGAGGATCCTCACCTGCAAGACCATTAAACTTGGGCAACAAATGAATTAGTCCAGACCTTAGCTCATACGGGTCATCGGGATACTGGATGCACAAATCTTCAATAGTGAAATCAGGTGCAGCCAACTCCCTCAATGTCCTCTCACGTGGTGGAGGTTGAGCCATATTTTCAGAATAATCAGAATAAGAATCAGAATTTATAGGAATAGAAGAAAAAGAAGCAGACTCACTATGTAAAGACTCAATAGACTCACTACCTATGGACTGGTTCCTATTTTGTCTAACTAGTCTGTGATAAGTTCTATCAATTTCAGGGTTATATGGATGCAAGTAGCTTGGGTTGCCCCTAGTCATGTACTGAACAGAACACCATGTAGCATAGCAAACTGTCACTAATATACATGACCAAAATAGGCAACAAAATTTTTTTATTTTTTAAAATTTTTTTATTTATTTTTTTCAGCACCCTAAAATCATGAAAACATACCACAAAAAGTTTGAGGACAAAATTCAAAAGGGAACCAAGTCAAACAATTAAATCAGAGACCAAAAACTAAGAAAATAAAACTTGTAAAATAAAAAAGAAATAGTAAAACGGCTTTTTCAGGATCCAGACGAAGGAGTTTTCTGATGAAGTCAGAAAAATCAGATTATTCAGAAAATTCCCTTCGATATGATATAAAATTCGTCAAATTCCGAGTTATGGGTCAAAAGTTGCGACGATTTGAAGAAAGTGCTGCTAAAACTTGAAAAAATTTTCTGGAACTCACAACCAGTGGTGATCTGAGTGATCGTGGTGCCTCAAAACCTTTTTATATGATAAAAGTAGTGTGGATATAAATTTTCGTGCAAAAATTCCACCCACAACTATGTGAACTAGCAACCACAGAATCAATCAAATACACTAATTGCAACAAAATAGCAAAACAGCAAACAGTGCAACTTCAACCGGTTATCAGAATTGACTACTAGACCCTAAATCAGAAAGGACACACTATAATAACTATACTAACTACGACACTAACTAACTACTAATGACCTTTGGCAAGAACCGATAGTCCCCGGCAACGGCGCCAAATTTGATCGAGGCCGTACCCGATACAAATAAAAACAGTTTAAGTATAGTACTAGGAAGTGACTCCTAGGTCGTCTCCCAAGGAATATCTTATCAAGCAAAAGGTCGAACACATAGCATGCATAGAAAACAGGGGGGGTTTTTTTTTGTATTGAATATTGAATAATTAAATCAAAACAGAATTAAATCAAAACGAAGAAACAGATAAGGAAAAGCGGATAAACCCCTTTGGCTCGCGTTCACAACTCTATCATCGGTCACAAAAGATCAATTTCTTTCCTCTTCATTGTCCAACTCGTGAGAATTAAATACTAAGCGAAAATTCAATTCTCACCCCAAAACCCAAACCTCTAATTAAGCATTAAAAGCCAAAGCATGGAGTTTTTACGAGTTTGCATAAATTAAGCATTCATACACATGGATTATCTCTATATAATGGAACTAAGCGAACCATAACATATCAATAAGCATGAAAACAGTGAATAAAAACGAAATAGCATTAAGAACAAAACCTCAAGAGTATGTGATACATTACCAAAGGGATTTAACCTAAGAGTTTAGCCTTCCATGAAGAAAAATACCAAAAACGTGTAGAAAAGAGAAGAGAGAGAAACCCTAGAAGCCTCCACAAGCTTGGAGAGCAAAACTAAGCCTTCTCTATGAGAGAGAATGTAAAAAACGTGAATGGAAGGTCTCTCCTGGGTTTACACGAATTTGGCTTTTTAAATCACAAAACGGGCCTAAATCATGGGCCCAAATCCTAAGGAAAGCTTATCTCTAAATTAAATCTAAAAATATCCTATAGATAAAATCTAAATCTTAAAAGATATAGCTAAATCTCAACTAATCCTAAAGATAGATTACAATCTTCACTTCATCATATATCTTCTCTTCCAACATTAAATCTTCATTCCCAAAATGTCCAAAAAGCCCTTGTACCAAATATGACCTGAAAATAGAAATAGAATTAATTAGGCTAAATAATCCCAAATTAAACAATATTCAGAATATTAGTCCAATAAACTCTAAATCACTAAATCAAGCTAAACAATGTCAAATAGGCAACAAGTATCAATAATAGGAGTAAAATAATGCAAGGAAAAATGGGAAATAAAATGCTCATCAAAGGTGCTAATCAAAAACTTAATCACAGGTTTAAGGAAAAATAATTTTGGGTTAACTCACTAATCAAAAAGAGTTTAGGGTTTAAGAGAATGATTAAGCACTCAATCAAAGGTTAAGAGCTCGATTAGGGTTTAACTCACGATTAGGGCATCAATTAGGGTTTTTAAAGGTGATTTGGACTTGATTCTTTGAAACTTAGAAAATAATTTCCATCTTAAACCATAAAGTCATAGAACCGATTAAGAAAACAAAATCTTAATCATCCACAATCAATCAAGCATACAAAGTCACACACATAAGCAATCCGAATTTCAAACATAAGAACTCAAAACTCTTTTAAATCAATTCTTTTAATTAACTAGGTTAAATCAATTTTCTTAATTAGGGACTTTCAGAAGTGAGTCAAATGGCAGGCGTTACATCCTCCCCAACTTAGAAATTTCTTGTCCTCGAGAAATCACGTACCTGTATCAAACAAGTGAGGGTACGAATCCCTCATGCTACTTTCACGCTCCCAAGTAGCATTCTCGCCATTCATAGAATTCCAAATAACCTTAACTAGAGGAATATCTTTTCCTCGAAGGGTCTTTACACTCCGACCGTCTATCCTTAAGGGCATAGCCTCGTACGTTAGATTTTCCTTGAGTTGAATAGAGTCGGGTTCGATGATGTGAGACGGATCACTAATATATTTCCTAAGTTGTGACACATGAAAGACATTGTGTAGGTTGGAAAACATTGGGGGTAAAGCAATTTCATAAGCTACTGGTCCTACACGTTTTAGAATTTGGTAAGGTCCTATAAATTTTGGGGTGAGTTTTCTGGTTTTAAGCACTCTGCAGATCCCAGTAGTGGGTACTACTCGCATGAATACATGATCGCCTTCATTAAACTCGATAGGAGTCCGTCTCTGATCATAGTAACTTTTCTGCCGACTCTGAGCACTTCTCATCTTCTCTTGAATCATCTTGATCCTTTCCGTTGTTTGTTGAACCATCTCTGGACCCAAAATAAGATTCTCTCCAGTTTCAAACCAACATAATGGCGTTCTGCACTTCCTTCCATACAAAGCTTCATAAGGAGCCATCCCTATGCTCGAGTGATAGCTGTTGTTGTACGTGAACTCTATTAGTGGCAATAGAGTGTCCCATTCTCCGGCTTGTTCCAAAACACAAGATCTAAGAAGATCCTCTAGTGATTGAATAGTCCTTTCTGACTGTCCATCCGTCTGAGGGTGATAAGCCGAACTCAACTGAAGTCTTGTTCCGAGTGCAGCATGTAGACTATTCCAAAACTTAGAGACAAATCTCGGATCTCTGTTTGAGATGATGTGCGTTGGTACTCCATGAAGTCTCACTACCTCATTAATGTATATGGTCGCTAACCTTTCCAACGGATACTTCACATTGACAGGTAGGAAATGAGCACTTTTGGTTAATCGGTCAACAATTACCCAAATAGCGTCAAATCCTCTTCGGGTCTTTGGCAAAGCAGTTACAAAATCCATGGAAATACTGTCCCATTTCCAACTCGGAATTTCCAATGGTTGTAACACTCCACCGGGTTCCTTGTGTTCAATCTTAGCCTTCTGACATACCAGACACCTCGACACATACTCCGCTACTTCCCTTTTTATACCGGGCCACCAAAACATCTTCTTCAAGTCTTGGTACATCTTGGTTGCTCCGGGATGAATACTCAACTTACACTTATGAGCTTCCTCCAAAATCATTTCCCTTATTTCCTTGTCTTGTGGCACACAAATCCGGTTCTTGTATCTTAACACTCCATCAGCTCCTACTTAAAACTCAGCCTCTTTTCCTTCCGTCACCAACTGCTTCTTTGCGTTTAATTCTGGGTCGTTCAACTATCCTTTCTTGACTCGTTCCATAAACTCATTCGATACAACCAACATTCCCAAAATCATACTCCTTGGACTCATCCTAACTTCGAGGTTCATATCTCTGAATCGCTCGATTAACTCCATCTCTTTCACCATCATTGCAGACACATGAAGGGATTTCCTACTCAAAGCATCGGCTACTACGTTCGCTTTTCCCGGATGGTACTGTACTTCAAAGTCGTAATCCTTCAAAAATTCCATCCATCGCCTTTGTCTCATGTTTAACTCCTTCTGATCAAAAATATACTTAAGACTCTTATGATCACTAAATACCTCAATCCTTGCTCCATAGAGGTAATGTCTCCATATTTTCAGAGCAAAAACCACCGCAGCTAACTCCAAAACGTGAGTTGGGTAATTTTGCTTGTGAACCTTTAGTTGTCTAGAGGCATAAGCTACCACTTTTCGCTCTTGCATCAGGACGCAACCTAGACCTTGCTTCGACGCATCGCAATAAACACTGAAACTCTTCTCCGGGTCAGGCAAAACAAGCACTGGGACTGTTGTTAACCTCTTCTTTAACTCCTGAAAACTTTCTTCGCACTTCGTGGTCCACACGAACGGTTGTCCTTTCCTGGTTAACTTCGTCATTGGCAAGGATAATCTTGAAAATCCTTCAATAAAACGCCTATAATATCCTGCCAAACCGAGAAAACTTCGAATTTCCGTCACCGTCGTTGGCACTTTCCAGTCCAATACCGCCTTCACTTTAGCCGGATCCACTGCTATTCCTTCCTTTGAGATCACATGACCCAAGAAATTTACTTCCTCCAACCAAAATTCACACTTTGAGAGCTTCGCGTACAACTGCTTCTCCTTCAAAATCTGCAGAATTATCCTCAAATGTTCCCCATGTTCCTCCTTGTTCTTGGAATAAATGAGGATATCGTCTATGAATACTACCACGAACGAATCTAAGAAGGGTTGAAAGATTCTGTTCATGTAGTCCATAAACACTGCAGGAGCGTTAGTCACTCCCAAAGGCATGACTAAGTACTCGAAATGTCCATATCGGGTCCTAAATGCAGTCTTTGGAATATCATCTTCCTTTACTCGAATCTGGTGATAGCCCGATCGAAGATCGATCTTTGAAAACACTGCAGCTCCCCTCAACTGATCCATCAGGTCATCTATCCTAGGCAGAGGGTACTTGTTCTTAATCGTTACCTTATTCAACTGGCGATAGTCGACACACAACCTCATACTGCCATCCTTCTTCTTCACTAGCAAAACTGGAGCTCCCCACAGCGACACACTGGGTCTGAAGAGTTGCTTTTCCGCTAACTCCTCGATCTGCTTTTTCAGCTCAGCTAGCTCTACTGGTGCCATTAGGTAGGGCGCTCTAGAGATCGGTCCAGTTCCCGGTATCACATCGATTGAAAACTCGACCTCTCGAACAGGTGGCAATCCAGCAATATCGTCAAGAAATACTTCTGGGAAGTCTCAGACTACAGGCAGCTCGTGAATGTGATTGTCCACATCGACATCTAAAGAAGTTGAGATCATGTATACATGGGCTCCCTCTCTAAGAGAAGCCATGACTTGATTGGCAGATACGTGCTTGGGTAAGGATTCGTCAGGGTTTCCAAAAGATAGGGTCTTAGTGAAACAATTCAACTGAACATGGTTAGCGGATAACCAGACCATTCCTAAGATAACATCGATTTGGGATAAGGGTAATACTATCAGGTCAGTGGGAAAAGTCTTATTGTCTATCACTACCGGACACTTAGGGCAAAAAGTCGAAACTGTGACCGGCTCACTAGTAGGGGTAAACACAATCAAATCATATGGTAGAGAAGCTACCATTAGGTGCAATCTACTCACAACATCATCGGATATAAAAGAGTGCGTAGCACCCGAATCATACAACACAATTAAGGAAATCTCACGTATAAGACATGTACCTTGGATGAGACCATCGTGGTTTGAAGCCTCTACACCGCTCATCGTAAACACCTTTCCCTTAGCTTGTGGCCTCGCAGCACTTCCAGCATCGTTTCCTTTCTTTTGTTTGGGGCATAACCTTGCAAAGTGACCAGGTTCTTGACAGATGAAACAAACGGGTTTGGGATTACACTCATTGCCAAAGTGGCGTCTACAGCATTGGGTACAGAAGGGTGGTGATGTTTCAGAGTTCCTATCAGTAGGGTTATTGCTGTAATGGCTTCTACTCCCATTGTTGCTCCAAGTGTTGGCATTCCTATTTCCCCGGTTGCCATTGTTGCCATTGTTGTTCCTTTGGAACCTCGATCCTCCATACCAATTGTCCCTTCTACCTCCGAATCGATCGTAGGGTCCTCGCCCGTGCTGGGTCCCTTGCCTCACGTTCTGGTAATTGGGGTTGTTCCTCATCGGTCCATGGGAACTTGAGGGTACAACAGACTTATTACCGACGTTCTTCGCCTTAAGCCCATCCTCATAGATTCTACATCTGCTCACCAAGAGCGAAAAGCTCTCGATCCCCATATGTATAAAAGCCATCTTGATCTCAGTCTTAAGTCCATCGAGAAACTTCGCGCACTTCGACTGATCGTTTTCGGGTTGATTGTAGTGTGGCACGTACTTCACTAGCTCCTCAAATTTCGCAGCATATTCGCCGACCGACATATTCCCTTGAGTCAGGTGCATGAACTCAATCTCCTTATTCAATTTCATGTCGATAGGGAAGTATTTTTCCAGGAATCTTTGCTTGAAAGAGTCCCAAGTAACAGCTTGTTGTTGAACCTCCATAACTTGCCTAGTGTTCTCCCACCAATCAGATGCCTCCTTCGTCAACATGTAGACCGCGTAGGTTACCTTCTGAGCATCGGTGCATTGCATAGCGGTAAAGATCTTCTCTAACTCCCTAATCCACTCATTAGCGTTCTCCGAAGCGTATCCACCGGCGAATTCCTTAGGGTTCCTCTTACAAAACTCATCTAATCCCTTATATTCCTGAGGTCCTAAGTTTTGGTTTTGGTTGTTCTACTGAGCCTGCTGGTGCATCGCGTTGAGATTCTCATTCATGCCCAAAACTGCAGCAGTCAGCTCGTTCAGCATGTCCTCGGTGTTCCGAGCCGCTTCAGGCGCATGACGACCTCTTCCTCTTCCAGACATCGTGAGCTATATTCATTAACGCACTAACGATTCAATACACCTACTAACGCATCTAAGCATACGACCTAATATATCTAGAGAGCACACAACAGAGAACATGTAAGGCCAGGTTCAGGCCGCATGGACAACCATTGCTCTGATACCACCAAGTGTAACACCCCGATTTGGAAAACTCGAAACAAACACTGATCAAATGTTAATTAATTCTTTTGGAAAAAAAAATAGGGTGAATTTTTTTTTTTGAAACGGGATCAACACTCGACTATCGAGTTTCCCAAAACAAGGTATTACTTTTTAAAATCCTTTCCTCGAAAACGTTTGCAGAAGTTTCTAAAAACATTTTGATGTGAATGACTTCACAAGATAAAGACTTTTCGTATCGGAAATATTTGACTTACTGGAAATAGTTATCTGTCTGATTAAGACAGTCATTCAGAGGACAGTTTTGAAAACGGACCATAAAGGTTCTTACAAAAGTGGCCACCACAGAACATCGGTGCCATTCTTACATAACTTTATCTTTAATAAAGCATTTCAAAAAGGTAAGGGGTACACTTGATACATATCAGCAAGGGTCCATTGGGAACCTATTTATAATCTACTAAATAGCATCCCCTTCTCGATCCGCAACGCAAGTCTTCTAAAGCGATCCCCGTCATTCAGCAGCCGCCCTCTCGTCAGCGCGTCACGATCAGTAAGTCCTTCCTCCAGGATTAGCATCACTAGCTCCGCCGTCTTTTAGAGTCGAAGATTTGTAGTCACATGTGCACAAGAAGTTGAGAGAGTAAGTTATCCGAATGGAATTACTCCCATCGACTTCTTGGAATTACACTAGTGACGCATACCAGAACATAACAACAATACAACAAACAATATAGCAGGCAAATATATAAGATGCATGAAGATGCAATGCAATCGTCACATTGTCTAATCTTTTATCTCTTGCTTAAGGGAATCCCTAAATCAATTATCTCGCAGAGCTGAATCACTTTGACCACTCGTCTCGCAAAGTCGAAGTCTCTTGATTAGTTCGTCTCGTCTAGAAGTCCTCTCGTTCACATATCTCGAGTCCATAACATCAGCAATTCAGGTTTTTTAGGTCTCGGGTCTACATCTCCTCGGAATCCATCCACCTAGTCGGAAGCAATCAGGAGTACAGGATCTCTAACCACACCGGCTTTTACTAGATGGCAAAGTGAATGCATTCATAAAATAACAGCCCGGGAAAATAAATACAATAACCTCATCCGGCCGTGTTTGAGCATCCCTCTCACTGATCAAGAATTAGTCAAGGGGGTGTCAGTCCTCTGTCTAGTATACATGTGGTACTTCGTCCACACCACTGAGTGACCAGCTCCGACCGGTTCAGCCAGGGCCCCTATGGTTTTTCCCACCTAGACAGACTTCTCAAGGCTTCTTGACGAATCACCGTCATTACCTTCCTCTATCCTAATCATCAAGTGAGTACCACGCAGGTAAACACCGTGTCTTCCTCTCCACTACTTCGGGTAAAGGTTTAAGGTCGTGGGGTTATACTTTTCTTTCCTAAAGTCGACCCATCCTAAGTCATCTCCGCCATACAGCTCCGACTATATGCGGAATGCTTCTGTGGGACTCGACCACTGTCTCTGATGAGCTCCGACCCATCCTGAATCATTTCGGCATACGGCTCCGACCAGTATGCAGGATATCCACAACTTGTCTGACGGGCTACAATCCAATCAGAATCAACCTCGCCATATAGCTACGACTATATGCGGAATATCAATCAACGTTCTGACGGGCTACGACCCATTCAAAATCAACATCAGCATACGGCTCCGACCATATGCGGGATATCCATCCAACATCAATAGATAGGCTCCGACCTATCTCGAATCATTCACACTCAACATATGGCTACGACCATATGGAGGCTATATCAACACATGGCTACAACCACGTGGAAACTATCCTCATAGAACTCAGCACTCATGGCGTTCACGTTCAAGCGTCATCGTCATCATCATAGCGTCAGCTCAATCCACGTACTCAGCGCATCAGCATCATCCGGTTCACCACGCGTTCCATCCCTTAGAGTTTCGCTCTAATCGTGGGGGGATTTCTTACAGTTTTTTATGTCTTTTCTATTCTTATTTTATATCGTGGGACGATGCAATATGCTCATGCAATGACAATCATGCACAATAATATATCTCTACATAAACAATAATATCCACCAATCAATACCATGTAATATTATAGGTATGAGTCTTCGTATACCGCAATACAAACAATCACACAAATTATCAAGTATACTACTAACTACGATAGACCTTTACTTCGACTTTGAGAGAGTACGGAGTGTCCTAGCATACTCACTAGACACCAAAGCGTCTTAGGATAACTTCTCTCTCACCTGGATTCGCAGTTACCGAATCTACAAGTCCCGAGTGATTCGCTTCCTTCCTCGTCTGCCCGACTCCAACTTCTTTCAAGTCCCAAAAGATAGATATGTGAGTGTTAAACTTTATTTACTTATTATTCTTAAAGTTATTCTCAGGACAACTTAAGAAAATCCAAACATTGACTTCACTTAGAAATTGAAACATCAATCCTCTTCACTCAAACTCGCCCAAGGTCGAACATTAACTTTTATACTTTAGAATCATGAGGAAATAATCAATTAGATTTATTTAATTGAAGAGTTTCTTTGCTGGTCCCTTTTGGACAGCATTGAATCCAATTTCAAAAACACCGAAAAATGACACTTTTCAAATCATTTTTGACCTAGATCGAATATCCATAAAAACTTAGCTTTAAAGCATCTTGAAAACACTTTTAAAACACTTTTAAATGAGAAACATAGCTTAGAAAATTCTGGACAGCATCATGTCCTAACTTTAAATTAATTTCTTCTATTGTTTTAAGACCAATTCAAAAGCATAAACAAATCAAGCACTTTAAAAGCAATCAAGTAAACACTTAAATCAATAATTCATCAAGTTTGAACATTTAGAATCATACATGGGCAGCAAGGTACTCAAGTAAAACAAATCAAACAAACATTCATTCATTCCAAACATTCCACAATCACAAGCCATAATTATACATAAGCATGTTCACAAATTTATTCATACACATAGCCCAATCAAATGAGGAAATCTAACACTTAAGCATACACAAATCAAATAATGCATCACACATACTCTTAGTCACATTTTCATTGATCTTTCACTTAGTTAATTTCATCTTAGCAAAACTTCATCTTATTGCACTTTAATTATGTTAAAACCATGTGCATCATGGCTTGTTTAGAAAATCATTTCTTCAAGGAATAACTTCACAAATCAACATATAATTTCATGTCATGAACACATATACGATTAGGAGAATTCAACTTAAAAATTAAGGTCTAAACCGTGACCTTAAATAGGTTTTCTCAAAAACATTTCCAAGGATTCAAGACTTGAGAACAACTCTAGATTCAATCAACAATTTCACATAATTCATTGAGCAAGTAAAAACATAATCCTAGCATGCATTCTAAAAGACACCGTGGGCATCACATGAGTTCCTAAACAATTTATATTTTTCACTTTAACACATAAAATCAACTCAAAGCTTAAGGAAATCACATGTTCATCAACCAAACTTAAGAAAATTTCAATCTTTTTGATTTAGCATGTAAAACCGTGGCTACACTCAAGGATCACAACATCACATATTATTAAATTTCAAGATCATATCATGTAAGAGATTAAGCAAAGGAAATCAAGTTCATACTCATGATTATAACTAAACCGTGACCAATCCATGATTTTCTTAAAAGAATTTTCTTAGAGTTTCAAACTTCGAAAACATGCTTAGAATCTCATGGTAATCTCATGCACATAATCAAGATTCAATAACAAAACTCCTAACTTAAAAACTAAGTGCAAACCGTGGCCATTCACAAGAAATCACCAAAGAAATCAATCATTTTCAAAGATTTTTCACATTAGGATTCAAACATCAAGTAAGGCAAAGTTCAAGCATAGATCTTGACATGCATGCAACCAAAATTATTAGACTTTCAAAATCTTTCTATGAAACTTAAAATCAAATTCTTTTCTAAAACATTTTCAAGAAATCAAAGAGAAAACTTCAAGACCATGAAGAAAAACATTTTCTTAACAAAACTTTTAGAATCAAGCTTGGAAAAATAACATGCATCAACACTTGTTTAAACAAAATCAAAGTTTAGAAAGAAAGAATGAAAAAGAACAAGAATCAATGAAAAAGGTTTTAAAACTTTTAGATCATGAAATAAATCCTTACTTAGTTAAACTTTTAAGAATTTCAAGTCCAAAACCCTTGGTTTCTTTTCTCTCCTCACGGTCTATTCACTCATCCTCTAAGGTCCATGGTTTTTCTCCTCTTCTTTTCACTTTCCTAGCTTGATCTAGCTTAGGTTATGAAGAGATCAAGGTGTTGAGGTTTGGCTCTCCTCCTCCCTCAATTCGGTCTCACTCTCTCTTTTCTTCTTTTTTCACCAAGAGTTTGATGATTCTCTTGGTATTTTGTGTTTGGCTTAGGAAAAGAATGGAAACAAGGAAAGTGTTTGATGAATGAATGAATGAAGAATCCACTCACTCACTCACGGTTTTGGTGTTGATGTTGGTGTGTATTGTTGTTGAAGTTGTTTGTGTGGGTATTGAAAGAAAGAAGAAATGATGAAGATGGGATGAGGAAATAAGAATTAACACTCACTCCTTCCTCCTCACGGTTTGGTCCCTTTTCTTCTATCCATTCCAACTTTTCTTATTTGCTACTAATGGTTTGCATGGAGGGCTTTGATGCAATTTCCTTGGTCTTAGTTTACTTCCCACGGCTCCTTCCTCTTCCTTTCCTTCCCTTCACTTTTTCTTCATTCTTAGGTCATGCTTAGGTCACTAGAGTGATGTCATCTTGTTGACTAACAAGGCATGCCACTTGTTGATCAAAGAAGTGAGCTTAGTGTCCAAGCCATGCATAGCATTCGGCCAAGAGTGATTAAGGATAGGTTAGGTTAGTTAATTAGGTTTAAGGCACTTAATTAGGGTTCTAATCATGATTAGGGTAGGATTAGGTTAATTAATCTAGGTTTAATCCACTAATCCTTAGTGATTAGGGCTTAATCAAGGATTAAGGTGCTAATCAAAAACTTAATCACAGGTTTAAGGAAAAATAATTTTGGGTTAACTCACTAATCAAAAAGAGTTTAGGGTTTAAGAGAATGATTAAGCACTCAATCAAAGGTTAAGAGCTCGATTAGGGTTTAACTCACGATTAGGGCATCAATTAGGGTTTTTAAAGGTGATTTGGACTTGATTCTTTGAAACTTAGAAAATAATTTCCATCTTAAACCATAAAGTCATAGAACCGATTAAGAAAACAAAATCTTAATCATCCACAATCAATCAAGCATACAAAGTCACACACATAAGCAATCCGAATTTCAAACATAAGAACTCAAAACTCTTTTAAATCAATTTTTTTAATTAACTAGGTTAAATCAATTTTCTTAATTAGGGACTTTCAGAAGTGAGTCAAATGGCAGGCGTTACAAAAACCATGATAACTTTTACATTGAACTCGTGGTTGGCTCCGCTACTAAACTAAGTTCGGTAACTTCAACACTAAATGAAAGTCAAGTGTGGAGTCCTATCGGTTGGACTTAAACCCCGAATGGTAATAATTGAATTTATGAAAAGCAAAGGATTTTATCTAAGCAGAACCAGGGATCTAAGTTCAATCGGGAGGCTGATACACCAAGTTGAATTAGGTTTATATGTATATATGCATATACTTGTATATGTATATCAATTTTTTCCTTGAATTGTTTTAAAAAGGGTTTTCGAACTAAGTTTTGAAAATATGAATAATAGCGTGTATGTATATATTTTCGGAATATGCTTATGTGTATGTGTATGCATATATATATATATATATATTTTCAGGACATGTTTGTGTTTGTATATAAATATATTCATATACCTATGTGTAAAGTTTTGTTTTCCCTGCTTTATTCTTATAAAGTATTTCTCTGAAGCTCTGCAATTTGGATTTCCCCCCATAAAGTCTACAAAAGAACCATAACACCAACGGAAACTGACCAATTTAGTGAACTGTAAACCAAAGGGCTATCCAGACCTTCCATTTGGGAACCGAATAAGATAGAGTGATCTAGGGTCGTGTTACCCAAGGATTAGAGTTGTATCTCACTATCCTGAGAGCATGCTAGGTTAGCATGGAACAGTGTGTACCATAAGGGAGATAGTAAGCCAAAAACCAAAATCCTAAGTCCAATAACCGACTAACCCATAAGTAACACATCCTAGCGCTCTCCAATTTTCCAAAATTTAAGAGAGGCCAAAATAGTTAGTAGCTTTCCAAACCTATATTGCCGGAGTGGAACTGCGAATAAGAGTGCCGACACCTACCTAAACTAAAGAACCAACCAAAAGAACACGGAGTTGTTAACCATCACCTTCATAATTGTAGGTCACCAAGACTATAGGGTACCTTGAGATTAGATCCTAACCATGGCATAAGGATCATCAGAGAACTTCTGATTGATTTTTATGCAAGTTCTGGGAAGAGGAACCGTTAGTGAGAAAGTGAACCATGAGAGGACT
This sequence comes from Crotalaria pallida, assembly GCA_037953625.1. Lineage (NCBI taxonomy): Eukaryota > Viridiplantae > Streptophyta > Magnoliopsida > Fabales > Fabaceae > Crotalaria > Crotalaria pallida. Next base: position 72,604,884 of record CM075652.1, on the reverse strand, counting down.
ACCTCATCTTGTTAAAACCCAACAACTTTTAGGGTACCTGAGGATGAGGAAAGTTAGCGCCCACTAAGTAAAACCAAAGTCAGAATCAGTTAAATAGAACCACTTTACATCGAACCTGAGTTTACCAAGATAACGCAAGCCTAAGTGGGGGAGCACCCATAGAGATAGAATTTAAGATTGTGGAAATTCTGAGAAACCATTATTTTTACTATTATGATTTTACCATGATAAACCAAATTATTTTGAAGCTATGAGTATTTTGTTAACTTTAAAAGGGTTTAAATCAAAACAATTTTTAATAAAGTCTCCTTCCGTTCTTTTCAAATGTTTTTCAAAGAGTGAATTTCGGGGACGAAATTCTTTTAAGTGGGGGAGAATTGTAACATCCTCATTATTAAGCATAATCTCGAATATCTTATTTACATAAGAAAAATGATTTACAACTATTTTCTTAAGTATTTGCATATATGTATAGTATTATGTTGAGTTGAAAGATGTATATGTATAAGTGTTTGAAAACGTTTTCCAAGCATAGGTATATATTTGTATAAATATATCTTTGTGTAGGTATTAGTATTTGTAACTATATCCTCGTGTATATGTATGTGTGTGTAATTGTGTGTGTATATTTATATGTATGTATGTGTAGGTATATGTATTAAGGTTAAGTTAGGATATGTATATATGTATATATATATATATATATATACCTATGTGTATGTGTGTGCTTGTGTGTAATCCTCGGTGCTAGTAATTGTGCTCGTTTCTGTGCGTATGTGTATATTCGTTGTGTGATCGCATCGTTAGATTTGGATAGGGAAGTGTGCAAGAGTCGGTAGTTATAGTCTGAGGGTAAGTGGGTTAGGTTTAGATTGGCGTGGTTGGGATCGTGCAAGTAGGGTTTTTGTAGGCCCGAGGCTTGGAGTGTTCAATAGCCCATATAAGTACCATTGAGTGCTTCGATCTCGATAGAATGAGTGGTTAAAGAATCCTAGGATGGAACCTTGAGCCTTAAGATAGACCCTAGTTCTATGTTCAGTGAATTCCCTCGAACTCACATTTCGATTGAGTTCTGAATTCCGAATAGATGTGCGAGGCCATTGAGATCAACTCGACCCAATTGGTTATGCCTCGAGAGTGATTGGTACTAGGGTTAAGTGGTTGTAGGGTTTGTCTTAGATCGATCGGGTTAGATCGAGTGTTTAAGAAGAGGTTAGGTATAGGATTCGGTTGTTAGTTCGTTTCGTTTATCCGTGATCGTGATTTGTATGTTTGTTATTATTAATTGATAATTGTGATGATTGTGTGTGTGTGTCTAGAGGTGTTTAGAAAGTGCTTAGATAGTGGAATTATGATAGGATAAGTTAGAGTGCGTTAGGAGTGGCTTAGAACCCTCAGAAAGCTTGAAAGAAAGGAAAAAGTAATGCATTAATCGATTAATGGGTTTGTTAATCGATTAATTTTTAAGCAACATTCATCCACTAATCGATTAAGACCCAGCTTAATCGATTAGATTTTTGTGCACCTTCTGGCCCTAATCGATTAACTCAGATGTTAATCGATTAATCCTTTTTAAACTATGAGAAGTTAATCGATTAACCACTATAAAATCAGAAATAAAACACGATTTTCAAAGTGTTTCCCTCATTGTTTCTCATTCTCCCACTCGAGCTTCTCTTCTTCTCTTTTCCCTAATCCTTCTCCAAAACCAAATGAACACCAAATCAAGTCAAACTAACACCCTATAATCATTCCTCATCAAGTTCCCACCAATTTCCACCCTTAAATTCTCCATTTCATCTCTTCCTCTCAAAACCCCCAATTCTCACACCCAAAACCCTAACTCTTCCAATTCTCCTAATTGGGTGGGACAATCTCTAAGGGAAGCTAGGAATTGGTCATGGAGAAAGGGATTAGAGTCTAAGAGCTTGATCTCAAGGACTCGGTGGAGCTCACACACACCCTCTCCTTCTCCTCTTCTCTTCAAAAGGTAAGGGGAGACTCTTTCCACACTTTGAGTTAGGGATAGTTAGAGTTTATAATAGGACTAGGAATTAATAGTTAAATTAGAATATGGGTACCAAAATAATGAATGAATATGAATTAAATGAATGGAAATGGAATCGTGAGTGTGATTGTGTGTTGTTGCCTTTATCTTTGAATTGGCTATTAATCTTAAGCTTTATTATGAGCTATTTACTATCCTTTTAATTCACTGTGCTGTGAAAGATCTCACCCTTAGTGGATAACAATTTAGGTACAAGTTCAAGGAGCTTGGAGATCAGAGTGCGCAGCGGAACAAGTCGGAAGAAAGGAAATTAATTTTTATATAAATATTCTGTATTGTAATGGATGCCCCACATTTTTGTACAAACTAAATTGTAAATGAAAAGTTTAAAGTTATTCGCTGTATTTCAAACTCTAATTATGTAATTTATTTAATGAAACCCCTTTCAAAGTTCTTGATTATTTTCCAAAACTTTCATTTCTATATAATTTTTATATTATTATATTAAAAAGCAAAAAAAAAAATTGGGGTGTTACAGGTCCTGATCCAAGGCATCACAAGGATGTACCACCTGCGAGTCATATTAGAAGATTGAGTTTAACAGGTTCGATGGATCCATCCTCTGTTAAACCAAATGATATCTATCATCTTAAAAGGATGGCTACTGGAGGTCCTGATCCAAGGCATCCCAAGCATGTACCACCTACGAGTCATATTAGAGGATTGAGTTCGATGGACCCATTCTCTGTGAAACCAAATGATATCTATCATCTTAAAAGGTTGGCTCCTGGAGGTCCTGATCCAAGGCATCACAAGCATGTACCACCTGCGAGTCATATTAGAAGATTGAGTTTACAGGTTCGATGGACTCATCCTTTGTTAAACCAAATGATATCTATCATGTTAAAAGGATGGCTCCTGGACGTCCTGATCCAACGCATCATAAGCATGTACCACCAGCGAGTCATATTAGAAGAATGAGTTACATGGACCCATTCTCTGTTAAACCAAATGATATCTGTCATCTTAAAAGGTTGGCTCCTGGAGGTCCCGATCCAAGGCATCACAAGCATGTACCACCTACGAGTCATATTAGAAGATTGAGTTTAACAGGTTCGATGGACCCATCCTCTGTTAAACCAAATGATATCTATCATCTTAAAAGGATGGCTCCTGGAGGTCCTGATCGAAGGCATCACAAGGATTTACCACCTACGAGCATATTAGAAGATTGAGTTTAACAGATTCGATGGACCCATCCTCTGTTAAACCAAATGATATCTATCATCTTAAAAGGATGGCTCCTGGAGATCCTGATCCAAGGCATCACAAGGATGTACCACCTATGAGTCATATTAGAAGATTGAGTTTAACAGATTCGATGGACCCATCCTCTGTTAAACCAAATGATATCTATCATCTTAAAAGGATGGCTCTTGCAGATCCTGATCCAAGACATCACAAGGATGCACCACCAGCGAGTCATATTAGAAGATTGAGTTTAACAGGTTTGATGGACTCATCCTCTGTTAAACCAAATGATATCTATCATCTTAAAAGGATGGCTCATGGAGGTCCTGATCCAAGGCATCACAAGGATAAACCACCTGCGAGTCATATTAGAAGATTGAGTTCGATGGACCCATTCTATGTTAAACCAAAAGATATATATCATCTTAAAAGGTTGGATCCTGGAGGTCCTGATCCAAGGCATCACCAGCATGTACCACTTGCGAGTCATATTAGAAGATTGAGTTTAACAGGTTTGATGGACCCTTCCTCTGTTAAAGCAAATGATATCTGTCATCTTCAAAGGATGGCTCCTGAAGGTCCTGATCAGAGGCATCACAAGCATGTACCACCTGCGAGTCATATTAGAAGATTGAGTTCGATGGAACCATTCTCTGTTAAACCAAATGATATCTATCATCTTAAAAGGATGGCTGCTGGCGGTCCTGATCCAAGGCATCACAAGGATGTACCACCTGCGAGTCATATTAGAAGATTGAGTTTAACAGGTTCGATGGACCCATCCTCTGTTAATCCAAATGATATCTATCATCTTAAAAGGATGGCTACTGGAGGTCCTGATCCAAGGCATCAGAAGCATGTACCACCTGTGAGTCATATTAGAAGATTGAGTTCGATGGACCCATTCTCTCTTAAACCAAATGATATCTATCATCTTAAAAGGTTGGCTCCTGGAGGTCCTGATCCAAGGCATCACAAGCATGTACCACCTACGAGTCATATTAGAAGATTGAGTTTACAGGTTCGATGGACTCATCCTCTGTTAAACCAAATGATATCTATCATGTTAAAAGGATGGCTCCTGGAGGTCCTGATCCAAGGCATCATAAGCATGTACCATCAGCGAGTCATATTAGAAGAATGAGTTAGATGGACCCATTCTCTGTTACACCAAATGATATTTGTCATCTTAAAAGGTTGGCTCCTGGAGGTCTTGATCCAAGGCATCACAAGCATGTACCACCTCCGAGTCATATTAGAAGATTGAGTTTAACAGGTTCGATGGACCCATCCTCTGTTAAACCAAATGATATCTATCATCTTAAAAGGATGGCTCCTGGAGGTCCTGATCCAAGGCATCACAAGGATGTACCAGCTACGAGTCATATTAGAAGATTGAGTTTAACAGATTCGATGGACCCATCCTCTGTTAAACCAAATGATATCTATCATCTTAAAAGGATGGCTCCTGGAGATCCTGATCCAAGGCATCACAAGGATGTACCACCTATGAGTCATATTAGAAGATTGAGTTTAACAGATTCGATGGACCCATCCTCTCTTAAACCAAATGATATCTATCATCTTAAAAGGATGGCTCTTGGATATCCTGATCCAAGACATCACAAGGATGCACCACCAGCGAGTCTTATTAGAAGATTGAGTTTAACAGGTTTGATGGACTCATCCTCTATTAAACCAAATGATATCTATCATCTTAAAAGGATGGCTCATGGAGGTCCTGATCCAAGGCATCACAAGGATGTACCACCTGCGAGTCATATTATAAGATTGAGTTCGATGGACCCATTCTCTGTTAAACCAAAAGATATATATCATCTTAAAAGGTTGGATCCTAGAGGTCCTGATCCAAGGCATCACCAGCATGTACTACTTGCGAGTCATATTAGAAGATTGAGTTTAACAGGTTTGATGGACCCTTCCTCTGTTAAATCAAATGATATCTGTCATCTTCAAACGATGACTCCTGAAGGTCCTGATCAGAGGCATCACAAGCATGTACCACCTGCGAGTCATATTAGAAGATTTAGTTCGATGGACCCATTCTCTGTTAAACCAAATGATATCTATCATCTTAAAAGGATGGCTGCTGGAGGTCCTGATCCAAGGCATCACAAGGATGTACCACCTGCGAGTCATATTAGAAGATTGAGTTTAACAGGTTCGATGGACCCATCCTCTGTTAAACCAAATGATATCTATCATCTTAAAAGGATGGCTACTGGAGGTCCTGATCCAAGGCATCACAAGGATGTACCACCTGCGAGTCATATTAGAAGATTGAGTTCGATGGACCCATTCTCTGTTAAACCAATTGATATCTATCATCTTAAAAGGTTGGCTCCTGGAGGTCCTGATCCAAGGCATCACAAGCATGTACCACCTGCGAGTCATATTTGAAGATTGAGTTTAACTGGTTCGATGGACTCATCCTTTGTTAAACCAAATGATATCTACCATGTTTAAAGGATGGCTCCTGGAGGTCCTGATCCAAGGCATCATAAGCATGTACCACCAGCGAATTATTATTGATCCGCCGTGGCCCACATCCTATGCTTAACAATACCCATACTTATATAAAAATAAAATGAGAAAATGGTCTATTTGGTCCCCCAAAGATACACCGGGCATCAACTTAGTTCCAGAAAGATTTTGGGAATCAAATAAGTCCCCCAAAGATCATAATGACATCACATTAGTCCCACCGTCCATAAATCCGTTAGTCAATCTTTTTAGAGACACGAGTCACATTCTCATTGGTTATTTCCGGTGAAGATATTTAGACACAAACCACATGATTATTCCTTCATAAAATCTCAACCGTTACTTATATCTGACGGAATTTAAAAATGAAAAATAAAATAACAAAACTATATTTAATATTATTAAAAAAAGAATAAAATTCTAAAAAATCAGAAAAAATCAGAAAATTTTTATAAAATCTGTAAAATATTTTTTAAAAAAATACTGAAGTTTATAAAAAACATGCAAAATATTTTTAAAAATTCTGAAAAATAAAAAAAAATTCATAAATCTATTATGAAAAAATATGTAAAATATTTTTTAAAAAATAACTGAAAATTTTTTTTTCCGTGTTTTTTATGATCTAAAAAGTAATAGAAAATTCATTAAAATGATAAAAAATTCCTAGAAATATTAAAAATTCTGTAAAATATTATAAAAATTCGGGAAAATAATTAAAAAATATGAAAGGTTTTTTAAAACCATTAAATGCAGATTTAGTTTACTAAATTTTTAAAAATAAAAATAAATTTTCAGATTTAAAAAAAAATATTTTACCGATTTTTTTACAATTTATTTATGAATTTTTTATTATTTTATGATTTTTTTAAAAAATATATTTGCTTGTTTTTTAAAATATTTTTGACTTTTTTTATATTTTTTTATTATTTTATAAATATTTTAAAAAAAGAAAGACACTTTTTTCATAATTTTTTAAAATATTTTACTGATTTTTTAAAAATTTTCTGAACTTTATTTAATTTTCCGAATTTTTTATTAATTTTTAACATATAAAAAATAAATTTCAAGTATTTTTTTAAAAATATTTTAACATATTTTTATAAAAATTTTCTGAATTTTTTATCCTTTTTCGGAATTTTTTATTATTTTTTTAATAATATTAAATATAGTTTTATTATTTTATTTTTATTTTTTTATTTGGACCGTCAGATATAAGCAACGGTTGAGATTTTATGAAGGAATAATCCTGTTATTCATGTCAAAATATGTTCACCGGAAATAACCAATGACAATGTTGTTAAATCAAAGGTTTTGATGACGACAAATATTTCATGTGCTCGATTATCGGCAAAGATTTTGATGAAGACAAATATATCGGCTCGGTATGCTATGAAGTATCTCGGATCTCGGCCAAGTCAATCAAATCAGTTGTGTATGTTGATCTCTGATCTCGGCCATCGACGGAGACAATTGGATCCGATCACTGTAATGTCGAAGTCAAAATTCCAAGAAGCGCTCGGTGTTCACATTGCTCTCGGCACCTTGCTCGGAAGACTAAAGATCGGATTGTTGTGTTGATGAAGTCGAAGAAGCTCAGCTTAAGCTCAGGCGTGCTCGGAAGTGATCAATCCGAGCTATCGCTCAGAGAAAAACAGTCGGCCAAAAGATCAGTTCGGCTGTAACATCCTAATTTTCTTTTGCATAATAAATTTTGGGTTTCATCAAATTGAGTGATTAATTCTCGTAAATAATTATTAAAGTGTTGGGTATCTGCATAAAGTACGTTATATTATTTAGGAAAGTATATTTTTATTTGTATATTTTAAAGTAAAATTCATTTAAAAACAATTACTCTATTATAAAAATAGACTTTCTATTTTATACTTTGGTATTTATAAAGAGATAATATTAAATAAATTTTGTTATTTCCTAACATCTAAACTAATTTTGATCTTAAAGTTTTCTTACATGAAGCTATACGATGCTAAATATTATTATTAATATTTTTAGGATAAATAAATAAAGAAAAGTATATTTGTTAAAAAAATAATAAAATAATAATAAAAATACGGTGGCGTGTGTTGTGCAAGGGTGAAAACCCTACTTCTTTTCCTCTTCCTCTCTACCCGCCGCCCTCTCACCTCTCTTCCGCCTTCTTCAACTTCATCTTCTTCATTTGGTCCCTTTATCCTTCTCTCTCCCTCTCTAAGCTTGTGTCTCTCTCCCTTTTCCTCTCTCCTTGGGCTACTGCACCGCCGCCGTTTGTGTTCTCTTTCCGGTTGAGATTTGCGACCCGTTTCCGCCGTGGAGCCGGGTTCGTCGCTGCCGCGGTTGGGCCGCCAAAACCGCCACTCTCCTCTTCCCTTTCCGGTTTGCATCGCTGCCACCAAGGCGGTCACCGTCGCTGTTCCTCGCTACTGCTACTGTGAAGTTGCATCGCCGCCGCCACTGCTGGATCGCGATTCCGAGGGTCCCTGTCACCACGCCGTTCACGCCCCCGCCAGGGACAAAGGTCGGGCCACCCCTCTTCCTCCCTCACGGTCCCTGTTTCTCTCTCTTCGATGGGGGCCGCCGACGCCTCGGGACCGAGCTACACCGCCGACCACGGTTTGGGAAACAAGCGCAGCCATGGAGTGCGGTGATGCGGGTTGTTGCCGCTGCCGGGTTTGCTTTGAACCGAATCGGGGCTGAACCGAACCAAACCGGCCTGCAATATCAAATTTGAGGGTAAATCCCTATCACCTTTTTATTTACTTTGTGTTATGTTTAATAGTATTTTTGATAATATAAATGGTATTAGTGTTGATAATAATGATTTAGTTTTATATTATCTTGGAAAATGAGGGATATTGTAATTGAGTATTGATTTTTAATTATATTGTTATTTAGAATGATTTTAATTAGTTACACTGACTTGGGATAATAGTGGATTAACTGTTATGTCAAAAGATGAGTTTTAAAAGCATTTTAATTAAATGTGTTGGGTTCCTAAGTAAGTGAGCTGTCGTTTAGTTTTGGTGAGTTGTCCCTAAACTAAACGATACATCAGTTAATTAGGAACCTGGGATATTCAGCATAACGTTAATCCGAGTTAAAGCGTTGAACGCTAATTTCAAATTGAGGAGAGGTGAAATTATTTGAATGTTACAATTGTAACATTGGATCTATTTTTGCACCGAGAATACTTCCTTTTAATTTGGAATTAATAGCATCAAGCAACATAGCTTTGACTTTGTGACTTGAAGCTAAAACTACTTAATTTTTATGTATTTTTGACGAATATGTTAGTGTAAGTTCCATGATGAATGTTTTGATAATGACAAAGTGTTTTGAACAAGCTATCATGTGATGATCAAGTTCAAGTTCAACAAGCAACAACAAACATCAAATGAAGAAGAGAGAAAGCAAGCTCATGAAGACTTAGTTTGAGTGTAATTGTAATTGTTTTATCTTTTGCCTCTCAAGCTTCATAGGTTTTCATTTGGGTAGTTTGTTTAGAGGGTAGTGAATCTCATTCATAAGTCATGATTTAATCATAATTTGAGTTTTCACTTAACCTAGAATCAATAGGTGGCTTAAAGGTTTTAAAGGAAAGGTTTAGTTTTGAGAAAACAAGTTTCTAAAATGTGCAGTATGGATTTAATCGATTAAGGATTAATTTAATCGATTAGTAATCGATTAAGCTGAAATTTAATCGATTAAACACTGCTGAACTGATTTTTAAAAATACGTTTTTCACTTCTCAATATCAGTTTTTCAAGTGCCATAACTTTTGGGTATTCTATAAAAACCTTTTTTCTAACCTTTGTGATATAACCCATCATTTTGATATTCATTTTATAAAGAATCAAGCCACTCTATTCTCTCTCAATTTCAAAGATCAAAGCTTTTCTATTTTCATATTCTTTGATCAAGAATCTTTGAATCTCTTGTGTGATTTGTCATAGCTATTGATTGAGATTCATTAGGATTGTTATGTGTATTCATTGAGTTGTAATCTTTGCAATAAGGCAAGCCACTACAACAAACAAGAAGTCTTGGTGTGTCGATTATCATCAAGCAAAGTTCAAGCAATTGAAGAAGAAAGTCTTGGTTGTGAATCAAGCAAGGAGAAGCCTTGATGTGTGGATTATCATCAAGCAATTGAAGACTTGTTGTGTCGATTATCAACAAGGGGTAGAGGTTAGATTAGAGAGAAGATCAATAGGATTACAAGGCAAGGGTGTCGGTTATCTCTTGTAGGCTAGCAAGAAGGAAGTCTTGTGAGGCAATCACTTGTAATTTGAGAACTCTAATTCCTCATAGTGAAGAATCTCTCTTGGTTGAAGAGGGGACTGGATGTAGCTTTCAAGCGGGTGAAAGTGAACCAGGATAAATCACTGTGTCGTATCTCTAAACCCTTATTCTTTATATTCAAGTCATTTGATTGCGTTCTTGGTTGAAAACCTAGAAAGATTGATTTTCATAATTGATTGAATTGAATCTTTATTGTTCAAATTAACTTGGGGAAAATCATTTTCATAACTAGGTTAATCAATAAGAATATAGGTGTTAATTATCTCCGCTGTATCTCTGATCTTAAGTGTTGATTGATTGATTTTCGTATTCAATTGAAAAGTGATTTTTCAGTTTCTGATAGATTTAATCGATTAAGTGTTCGTTTAATCGATTAAGACAATTTGAACTTTCAGGCTTAATCGAGTAAATTTCAGGTTAATCGATTAAGTGCTGTAGAATTTGCAAAAATCATTTGTTTTGATTGTTTCGATTTGTTTCATTCGAAAATCTTTCAAGGTAGCTTAGACACCTATTCAACCCCCCCTTCTAGGTGTATTCCTAGGGTTCCTTTGTCTCTCCAACCACCAATTGCGGTTTCCTCAATTGGTATCAGAGCTCGGTCGAAAGACACGAGCATAAGAGCTTTTTCGTAAAGATCCTTTAAGAAAATCGCATTGGGTTCCATGAATCCCTTTGGTGGTGAAGGTTATTCAATAAATCGTCCTCCACTCTTTGCCGGAGAAGGCTATGCTTATTGGAAAGTTAGAATGAATATCTTTATCCAAGCCATAGATAGTGAAATTTGGAAAGTAGTTGAAAAAGGTCCTCATATCCCCTCTAGTTTAGTTGAAGGTGTAGAACAATTGATCCCCGAGGATAAGTGGAAGGATGATGATAGAAAGAAAGTTCAATATGATTATAAAGCAAAGAATATCATTACCTCCGCTTTATCCTATGACGAGTTCTTTAGAGTTTCTCAATGTTCTAGTGCTAAGGAAATGTGGGACACTTTACAAGTGACTCATGAAGGAACTAGTGAGGTTAGGAGAGCTAGATTGAATGCTTTAATGCGTGATTATGAATTGTTTCAAATGCTTCCAAATGAATCTATTAATGATATGCAAAAGCGTTTTACTCATATTATTAATCATTTACTTGCTCTTGGTAAGACTTTCTTACAAGGTGAACTTTCTAACAAAGTGTTGAGATGTTTAGACAGGAATTGGCAACCAAAAGTAACGGCTATTGTTGAATCTAAAGATTTGGATGCTATGGATCTAGCAACACTTTTTGGAAAGCTTCAAGAACATGAAATGGAGCTTGGACGATTAAGTATCAATGAAGAGTCGGATAAAAACAAAGAAAGAAAGGGACTTGCTCTTAAAGTCAAAAGTGGATACAAAAAGAAAGAAAGTTCCGATGATGATGATAGTGAAGATTCCGATTCGGATGTTGATGAAAAAGACATGAAACTTTTGCTAAGGAAGTTTGACAAGTTTCTAAGGAGAAAAGGAAGGTTGAACAAGGACAAAAGTAAAGAGAAGGATTCCCCACACTACAAGACCAAGACATCAAAAGAAGGTGTAGTTTGTCATGAATGCGGAAAACCCGGACATCTCAAGTACTCATGCTCTAAGTATCTCAAGAAAAAGGAGAAAGACAAGAAAAATTCTAAATCTAAAAGAGCATACATAGTTTGGGATAGTGATGAAGATAACAAGAAAAGCACATCGAGTAGTTCTTTGGATAATGAAGAAGCCGCTTGTCTCAACTTGATAACTCTAGTAGATGATGAAGAACAAAGTTCAAATGATGAATCAAGTTATCAAAGCAAGGAAAGCAATGTAAGTCATACTAAATCCGAAATTTCTTCTAAATATGAATTGTTATATAATGCTTATGAAGAAATGCATGAACAACTTGAAAAACTAGCTTTGAAAAACATTGAAAGAAAGAAGCTCATTTTGAAACATCAAAAAGAGATTTTAGATCTTCAAAAACAAGTTGATGAGCTTAATCTTGAAAATGAAACTCTTGATATTATATATGCTAGTTCTTCTTGTGATTGTGCTAGTAGAGTGAATATTGTGGTTGATTGTGAGAATTGCAAGTTGCTTAAAGATGAAAATGCTATTTTGAAAAATAAGCTTGCAAGTTTCACAAGTGGTGACATTAGATTGCGCACATTGTTAAATTTTCAAAGAGAAAATTCAAACAAGTTTGGTTTGGGTTATACTAATGCTAAGAGTAATTCTCATAGAAATGTTGTTGATTTTTCTAAAGTTGATTTCTCGAATGCACCAACATGTTTCTATTGTGGTACTCATGGACATACTTCAAATGTGTGTTATATTAAAGTGCATGGTATACCTAAAGGAGATTTTGTTTGGATGAAAAAGGGTGAAAGTCCCTACACTAACAAAAATGGATCCAAAACCATTTGGATACCAAAAATCACTTTTTCAATCACATACGAAAATCAATCAATCAACACGTAAGATCAGAGATTCAGCGAAAAAGATTAACACCTATATTCTTATTGACTACCTAGGTTATGAAAAATGATTTTCCCCAACTTAATTTGAACAATAAAGATTCAATTCAATCAATTATGAAAATCACTCTTTCTCTAGGTTTTCAACCAAGAACACAATGAATTGACTTGAATGTAAAGAGTTAAGGGTTTAGAGATACTGCACAGTGATTTATCCTGGTTCACTTTCATCCACTTGAAAGCTACATCCAGTCCCCTCTTCAACCAAGAGAGATTCTTCACTATGAGGAATTAGAGTTCTCAAATTACAAGTAAATGCCTCTCAAGACTCCCTTCTTGATAGCCTACAAAGGATACCACACCCTTGCCTTGTAATCCTATTGATCTTCTCTCTAATCTAACCTCTACCCCTTGTTGATAATCCACACAACAAGTCTTCACTTGCTTGATGATAATCCACACACCAAGGCTTCACTTTGCTTGATTCACAACCAAGACTTCTTCTTCAATTTGAATGAACTTAGCTTGATGATAATCGACACACCAAGTCTTCTTGTTTGTTGTAGATGGCTTGCCTCTTGCAAATATTACAACACAATAGAAAACACAATGACACTCCTATGAATCTCTTCCAATAGCTATGACAAAATCAACATGAGAGATTCTAGAGTTCTTGATCAAAGAATATGAAAATAGAAAAGCTTTGATCTATGAAATTTAGAGAGAATAGAGTGGCTTGATTTCTTGTAAAATGAATATCAAAATGATGGTTAATGATCACAAAGGTTAGGAAAAGGTTTATATAGAATACCCAAAAGTTGTATGCACTAAAAAACTGATTTTGAGAAGTGAAAATTGTATTTTAAAAAACCAGTTCAGCAGTGTTTAATCGATTAGACTTTGGCTTAATCGATTAGTAATCGATTAGAATTGGTCTTAATCGATTAGACCATACTGAAACTTGTTAGAAACTTGTTTTCTCAAAACTAAACCTTTCCTTTAAAACCTTTAAGCCACCTATTGATTTTAGGTAAAGTGAAAACTCAAATTATGATATAATCATGACTATGATAGAGATTCACTACCCTCTAAATACTCTACCCAATCTCATAAACTAAAAGACTTGAGAGGCTAAAGATATTACAATAAAGCATAAACTAAACCAACTAAGTCTTCATGAGCTTGTTCTCTCTTCTTCCTTTGATGTTTGTTGTTGCTTGTTGAACTTGAAACTTGATCAATATCTTTGTAGCTTGTTCAAAACCTTTTGTCATTATCAAAACATTCTCAATAGAACTTACATTTACTTCCCTTCGGTTCTGTTCTCCCACTTAGGGTACTTCTAAGTCCATACTCCTTGGCGCTTTCTTGCTTATGTTAGGACATTCTACGTCTTGTTCTCGCATGGATTTCCTTCTCATTTCCGTTTGTTACTTCGTCAAGAGCTTAGTTGGGTTACTAAGTCCTCCCCCACTTGGCATCGACATACCTGGTTATATCCATGCTAGGAAGTAGGAAGCCGAATGCATCAGCTTTTGACTGCCTTTCTGACAACCTCCCACGAAGAGTGCAAGGATCTAACAACTAAAGGAAACGTAATCTTTGGAATTCATGAAGGGTTCGTGCTTTTGCTTTTAAGGAAAATAGCCTAAAATCATACGATTTAAGGACTTTTCGTAAAATGTAACAAATTATGGCTAGAGTTATACCCATCAAAGAGAAACCGAATTGAATAGACAAGATTGAAACTTCAGTAGTGATTGATATTCAAGATTGAGAAACAAGGAGAAGATTGCGAGTTCACAATCTTTAGTCGGTTGGAGCGAGAAGACCTTTGATGGTGATCAAATTGCTGCTTTAGAACTGAATAAGACCAAAGAGGAATAAGAAGCAAGAGGTTCCTTTGCAAGAATTGCAACATTGTTCTAGGTCCAACCAAAGCACTAAGAAAGCCTTGAGTGACACTTGGTGGCCGCTAGTTGGGATAGGAAAACCCTCTTGAAATTTAGACGCTTAATTAGGCACTATTTAAGATCGACGACACTTATGTCACACCTTGGGTGTATGCCAGTAATCCCATTTAAACTTATTTTGAGCTAGATCTTGAGAGAAGTTTGAACGAATTTGATACAAGCTAAGAATGCTAATGGAGTCCGACCCTTCTAACACTCTTGAGGCTTACATTACTCTCGAAATTCGAGAGCCGTGTTGGGTTGACTACCCGTTTGGTGGTCATTTATTCAACTTGCTTGGTCTTTGTGTAGAGACTTCATGAAGTTGCCAGTTTGGCTTTTCTAATGGATGACCATTCAGGAACCTTGGTAAGATTTCCGATAAGTCTTAGGGTATCAAAAAATTCAATTTGGCTTTCTTGGTGGTTAGGGGTGGGTCTTATAGAGTTTATTCCATCCTTTCGAGGATTCGGTGTTCGGTTACGCTACTCTTAAATAGATAAGATAGCTTAAGGTTCTTATCCTATAATTTTGTTCTAGATCTACTTCTCGATTCTGTGTGAAGGTTCGGAAAGAATACTTTCCGAGCTAGCTTATTTACTTCTAAAGGATCTATTTCTTGGCGAGCTACTATTTTCGTTGTCTGGATTTCACTTAAAAGGTTGTAATGATATCATCCATTAATAGATGCAAAGATTGAGTTGATCGATCCCAACCTCACGTCTATTAACAGCACATCGTTGTCGGGCTTTTGCTAATAATATCATCACTTAACAGATGCAAGAATTAGAGTGATCAGTTCTAACCTTACATTCCATCAAACAACAACATCATCACAGAATTTGATTAGATTTCAACTAAGCTATGCAACTTATTAATTTCTTTTAATGTTTTCCATGCCTTCCTAAAAGCTGGACTAAACCTATGTACCCTTTAAGTTCCATAGTCCTTCGATTGAGGGATTAAGATCTTCATTCTTTTCCTATCGCTAATGGCTTCTAGGAAGATGTTTCTCTCGGAAGTTTATCCTAAGGATAGTTATCGTAGGACAAAATCGTGCAAGGTCCGGTTCACCAATTAGCATGTACTGCGCCAACAACACTTTCTGCTTAGCTGGTGGCGCCATGATTCATAGTATCTTCTCGATCTCCTGGAGCCAGAGTTGTGTTCCATCAGGATTATATCCTCCTTCGAACTTGGGCGGCTCATTCTTCCTAAATCGTATCTAACAATCGATCTCGGCTGGAGCTGGTGGTCGAAGGTTCAGTGCTGCTGCTGCCATATTCTCTGCCTGATTCTGATTCATCTGAACCAGATTTTCCAGGATGGTAGCAATCTTGTCATTTTCAGCGCGTCTCCAAGCCATACTGACTAAGTCCTTGAGAAGATACAAGTTAATACTTGTACTAGCAATTAATTGCATAAGAATCCTATTTGTCTAACTTAGACACTTGACTATACACATTGGTTACTCGCTTGGTGAGTAACCACTAGAGTAACTCATAACTCCAAGGCCAAGGAAAAAACCGCTTTGATACCATAAATGTAACACCCTCACTTAATTAGTTAATTTTAAGTTTTATTAAAATTGGTGTTAGAAAATTCCTTTTTAAACTTGATTACTTATAAAAACTTCTTACGAAAATCCGGCAGAGTTTCCTTTGTTTTTCGGACTTCCCAAAATTTTTCTTCTTTAAACCTGTCAGTCCAGAAATATTTAAAAACATAAAACGTAACGGTCTAATAATCAGTTCAGATCCTAACGCCCGATTAGTATAAGCTTCAGGGCATACGACTATTACATATTCTAAAATTACAAAATTAGTTGTCCACTCATACTAATAAATATACATCCCACGTAGTGGAATGAAAATCCTGCTCGGCCATATCCCATGTAAGCTCCACTTCAATACCTGCAAAATATAGCAAGAAGGGTAGCATTACACAGAACTTAAAAAGATAAATCCTATAAGAAGACATAGTAAATAACTAAGCCTACATTATTTTTATCATACATTATCCATATACATCCATATATTAAATTTTCTTTTACTTCTTCTCTTATTCTCACATTCTTATTACTCTTAGCTCTCAACTCATTCTACTCTTAGTTTTTCATTGATTCAGATTTCTTTCTTGTCATTCTTTGATTTTCTTTCATTTCTTTGGTCTCTTTCCTTTCTTTTTCTTTTCTTTTACTTTGTCTTTTCATTTTCTTTCTTTTTCTTTTTCATTTCACTTTTATTATTTGGCCACAGGGTCACCACGACCAACCTGTGCCCATTATCATTTATTTTTATTAGGCCACAGGGTCACCACGACCATCCTGGGTCGATTATCATTTATATTTATTAGGCCACAGGGTCACCACAACCATCCTGCGCCGATTATCATTTATTTTTATTAGGCCACAGGATCACCACGACCATCCTGTGCCGATTAACATTTATTTTTATTAGGCCACAGGGTCACCACGACCATCCTGCGCCGATTATCCTTTATTTTTATTAGGCCACAGGGTCACCACGACCATCCTGCGCCGATTATCATTTATTTTTATTAGGCCACAGGGTCACCACGACTATACTGCGCCGATTATCTTTTATTTTCTTTCGGCTATTTTAAGCGATAGGTCCCTAAACTTAGGGGGTGTTTTGGATTTAGTCCTTAATCTTTTTTTTTGTTGGATCTGGTCCCTAAACTTTAACGTTGTTTGGAACTAGTCCTTCCGTTAACCCAAAGTTAACTCCGTCAGTGTCTTCCAATAAGATGTTGCCACGTGTCCCACCTTGCATATTTTTTTTTGGCTTTTTTTGACTTTGAGGTCCCTAAACTTAGGGGGGTAATTGAATTTAGTCCCTATCCTTTTTTTCGTTGGATCAGGTCCCTAAACTCCGGACCATTTTGGATTAAGTCCTTCTGTTAGTTTTAATCTAACATCGTTACCCTGGGAAATTTTTTATGCCACGTGGACCAATAAATTAATGCCACATGGAATTTTTCTTTTAAAATTGAAAAATTACAAAAAATAAATACAATTAAAAAAAAACAGACTCTTGCTTCCTCCTTCTATCTGTTCGATCAGCATGAGTTTATTCCTAGACTCAAACATTTGTTAATCCATCCACCTGCATCCTATCTGTTCCTTTTAGCTTATTATTACCTGATTTGAAGCATAACTGAACCAAGCATCATAAACAGACCCACCATGCCACAGAAAATTTTTCAGGCCAGAATGTGAACCACCTTTCCTATCTTCCTCTCGTTCCTCGTCGTGCTCGATCGTCTTGTTAAGGCTTGACATCATGGTTTCTTCACCTTGCTTAGGGGGTGACATTGTTTTTCAGAATATAAAGATCTAAAAAAAAAAGAACACACACAGTGTCAAGTGATAAAAACTGAGTTAGACACCTACCAAACCTTCATCATCAAACTCTAAAGTAATAAAAAAGAGATTTTTCTGTGTCAATCAAAGATACTTGTTGCCTTTCTTCCTCCCTCCAGACTCTGCATATGACGCGCCGCTAAGAAGAAGGCGGAGGAAGCGGAGAAGAGGGCGGAGGCTGGAAAACAGAGGACGCTGAGGTAGTTGAGGGTTCGAAGTTGCGAGGCTGCTGCACGGTGAAGGAAGCGCGACTGGTCTCCTTCGGTGTCACATCAGATTTGCAGAGAAGATGACCAAGCGAAGAATGAAGAACGAAGAGGATCTTCGGGGTCACCGCCGCAACTATGTTCCAGGGGCTTTGGCTATAACTAGCGCCGCCGCACACCATCAAGCGAACTAGTGACTGTGACAGTGATTTTCGCTATAAACCGAAGCAAGCACAAAACTCAGATCGAGGCGCGACCTTGAGGACGGTGGCGAAAGCTTCTCAAATCGCTACCCTGATGGCAGTGGTGAGCGCTCGAGACATCACGACCATGACGATGATGCATCTCGTCGCAGACGCGTTGTATTCCCATCGTTATAAAAAAAATCAATTTTTTTTAAATTTTATTTATTTTTTGTAATTTTTCAATTTTAAAAGAAAAATTCCATGTGGCATTAATTTATTGGTCCACATGGCATAAAAATTTCCCCAGGGTAACGGTGTTAGATTAAAACTAATAGAAGGACTTAATCCAAAATGGTCCTGAGTTTAGGGACCTGATCCAACGAAAAAAAGGATAGGGACTAAATTCAATTATACCCCTAAGTTTAGGGACCTCAAAGTAAAAAAAAGCAAAAAAAAATTGCAAGTTGGGACACGTGGCAACATCTTATTAGAAGACACTGACGGAGTTAACTTTGGATTAACGGAAGGACTAGTTCCAAATGGCGTTAAAGTTTAGGGACCAGATCCAACAAAAAAAAGATTAAGGACTAAATCCAAAACACCCCCTAAGTTTAGGGACCTATCGCTTAAAAAAACCTTTTCTTTCTCATCATTAATTCGTCTTAGTCTTTTCTCTTTACTTTTAGTTCCTTAGTTCTCTTTAATTCTTTTAATTTCTTAACCCTTCTTTTATCTTCTTATTTTTAAATGTTTCTCTTTACTAATTTATTCTTACTTTTAATTAACTCTACTGAGTCTGGTCATATACTTTATATTTTTAACTCTCGTTACTAGTTCTTAGTGATTTCTTTGCTTCCTCTATCTCACATTATTATTTACTATTTATTCCTATTTCATTAACTCCACTTTATTTAACTACCCTATTTAATTTAACTTAGTTTTCTTATCTTATTACAACATTTTATTTAACTTCCCTAACAACGTACTCTCTCTTTGCTTTAGTATCTTTTTATTAATTTCATTTACTGGTTTCCTATTTTTTTTACATCTAATTCATTCATTCATTTTTTTGTTTCTATTCCCATATTCGACTCCGCACGTATTCCTTATTCCACATTCTAATCCATCTTTTATCCCATTTAAATCTTCACTTACTATTTTACTTATTATCTTTCTGTTTATTAGTTTTACTCTTTATGCCTATTACGTTTACCCTTTATTCTTTTACTCCCAAGTTTAGTTGGTTTTTCCTTAACTTCTCCCTTGTGTTACAGTGTATACTTTTCTACATTTTCGTTTAATATTAACCAATTTAATATCCTAAATACGCTTATTTGTTCCGGACCTTGTCCTGCACGTACATATTCTATTCCCTAAGGCGTGATTTTCATTAATATTTCTAAATACTTCATTTATGTCAGCGGGGACTACCCTAAGGTTCATTAACATATTACCTTATTCTTAGTCATCACTATAGCATCCTGGAATTTACTTCCCAAGTAGAGGTAACACAACCCTTCTTACCTGGGAGTCCTGACAAAAGGAACAATATCACGTTCACGTCCGAACTTTATTCGAGGGTCAGGGTCAACAATAATGTGATAAAACTAATTATAACATTAAAAATATATATCAAATAAACACATTTTTGTCAAAACAATAAATATATATTATTATACAATAAAGATATATCACTTTTTCCTAAAACATCTCTTTATTTGAAAATATAGGGATAATAAAAATATTAACGGATCGTAAAATAAATTAGGTAGATGGACAAAGGGAGTTGAGGAGATTATATACCTTACAAGAATTTGAGATTGGACGGTTGGATATTGAGTTATTGGACCGGGAAGATTGAAAAAAAACAAAAATGGGGTTTCAGCCATTGTCGCCCCATCTTCTCTGCTTCGACCCACTTCTTTCTTTCTGTCCTTCTTATTTTTTTTTTCTTTAAGTGGTGAGACACTAGGACGGTGGGGCATATATATATATATATATATATATATATATATATATATATATATTTATTAAATATATTTTATTTAATGTTTTGTTTTCATTTGTTGGTTAATGTGTGTAGGTATTTTGGATTATAACTAAAAGTTAGATGATACTAAAAATAAAATACGCTTAGGTAAAACAATATTGTATTTTGAATTACTCCAAACTGATTAAAAAATAATAAAGTTACCGGTCTCTTCGGATAGCTATTGCGTAAGAAAAATTATCGAAATTCAAAAGTAAATATATTTTCTAAATCTTGATATTAAACTTGATAATATATTAAACCAGTCCAGAAGCTAAAAATAAAACAGCCTCCGAACACTATGAAAATTTACAGGGACACTCAAAATATTAAGTTAAACATATAAAAATGCCTCTAAGGTTTGCCACTTGAGCTCCCTGTCAAAATGTTAATTAAACTAAATAAAAGTACTACTTTATTTTTGGAAAACGTATGATAACAAATTTATACTTATTTTGACTAGAAAACATATTTCAAATATAATGATGAAATCAGAATTTTATTCCGAGACTCAAATCTTGAAAACATCATATTAAATCATTTAATTATTTTGCTAGAGGTATTAGAAATAACGGGATGTTACATCATTACTCAATCAACACATCCACACATCAGTCATATGGAGATGAGAAATAATATACATCAACAGCAGTAATAGTTTAGTTGTAATCACACCAAAAGAAAGACTCCGGATTTAACATATATACATTATACCACACATCAAAACAAAACCCAGAGCTGTGGTTCTCAAACTCCATAACCTATAGTCAAAAAGGGGTTAAAGTCCTACTAATTAATATTATACATTCCCACCGCTTTGCATTCAATTCAGTCACCAGTTACCCGCTGGCTTCCGGTTGAATTCTCCACCGGAGTATCCACTGCCTCGGGGTTTTCTTCTTCCTCAGGATCCTCTTCCTCTGGGTCCTCCTCCTCTTCGGGATCCTCTTCCTCTTCCCCACCCTCCGAACGCGGGGTTGATCCACTAGGAACGTATTCCGGGGTCAACACTCTAGTTCAGGTGGAAGGGCCAGGACGAGCAGGATTCTCTCGAATAATCCTCTCACGAGGAGGAAAGGGACTCACAGGAAGAGACCGTCTAAAATGATGTACAGGAGGCAGGGGATAACCTGGTCGATATTGCAAAGCAGGTGGTACATGCATAATATAAATCATAGGAATCTTTACCCTTTTAGGACGCATTCGGGATAATGGATTCGGATGACGAAAGATCACTTCAACATCACCCTCAAACATTATCCGATCGTCCTCATAATGCCACTGGCCACTACGGAGCGGCCGCATCTCTATGCAGAAGAGAT
Organism: Crotalaria pallida; assembly: GCA_037953625.1. Taxonomy (NCBI): domain Eukaryota; kingdom Viridiplantae; phylum Streptophyta; class Magnoliopsida; order Fabales; family Fabaceae; genus Crotalaria; species Crotalaria pallida. The sequence goes on along the minus strand of CM075652.1, from coordinate 72,583,269 downwards.
TCCTCGCCATGACCTAACAAACAAAAGGGCAGGGAGTAATTCATAGCCGAAGCACATCAACAAATAATAATCTATCCGTACTAGAAATAACAAGCACAGGTAGTCAAGTAATCACATAATAATGCATACACAAATGCAAACCCAGTTATTCACACAATTCTCTTATGATTAGGTGGCATGATGCATGTAATATCATATCATTCATATCCCGGGAGCATCACAGTTCGGAGGCAAATGGAGTCATCATGAGCTTCCTCCGCTCGACCCCTCGCGACTTACAGGCTTCCTCCGCTAGACGTAGAACTAGTATAGGCCTCGACAAACCGGAGCAGTTCTTAACCAATGCATGAGTGCAAGAATGGTTCATTACCAATCTTTAGCAGTTAGTCTTTTATCATGCTTCAATCATTCTAATTATTTTATCATATCAACATTCGCGCTCCCAGGGCGAATGGATATTATTTATTCTTATCAAATTATGAATTTAGTATTTATATATTATCATCAAATTCAATCCATATTGTACAAATATGATAGGTTAAAGCTAGGTATAATAGAATTTAGCACTTTTCCCTTTTCAAGGTCATTTTAATCAATTGGAGAAGTCTCCAATCAAATAGAATGTAAAAATTCAGATTTTAGTAGAAAAATTGGGGTGGTCATATCGATATACCCCTATGCATATCGATATGCATAATCGATATGCCCAGGCTGGATATCGATATGCACATTGAAATTTCAGCATATTACTTGAGGTTTGAAGTACCAAATCTTAATATACTTCACTTTAACCATTCTCAAGCCAAAACAGATTAATGTCATGTATAAATACATCCGTTCATGCATAATTTCAGAAAGCATAACATCAAGTTCACATAGAATTCAAGTAATATGCATAAAAGATGTAAAATCACAACTTGACCTATGATTTTCATTTCCTTTATGATTCAGTTCAATTTTATTATTGATGCAGCTTATAATCATCATATATAAGTTGTTCAAATATAGAAATCACACTAGAATGACCTCCAAGTCATTTTCCTAGTTCAAGTTCACAACTTTCCCTAGTTTTGCCCTTGAGTTCATGAGAACTCCTATACTTCTAGCCATCGGATTATTATTCTAGCACCCGGATAACTTCTCCCTTACCTATCACAAAGATTCAGACTTGTTTGGGTTGGAAAAGATTGGTTTGGTTGAGAAAAATCCCAACTTTTGGTTCAGCTGATAAGTTCTCTGTTTTCAGCTCAGCAGGGTCACAAAATCCATGTTGATCACCATGAAAAAGACACAATAATTCGTGATCAATGGTTAGAATCAAAACTAGGATATGTAATCTTGAAAATAAAACAAGTTTGAAGCCCAAAGGATGCTTGAGCTTACCACACGAATTGAAGAAAGTGAGCTCCAAGAATCTGAAACTCAGTTTTCATATTTGACAAGAGAGCTTTGCAGGGTTACTACTCCTTCCATAGGCTACCAAAACGAGCAAACTTGGTACCAACTTGTAGAGGGTTAAGAGAGCTTCGAGTTGGTATATAGTTTGATGGTTTTTGAGGCTTGGATCTCAGAGAACGAATCAGAGAAAATGGGTGACAGGAAACTCAAGTTTCTGCAGAGTTTTCTCTAAGTTTATGGTTTTGTGAGGGTTTAAGACATACACTCCCTCTTGTAATCCAAATTAACCGACTTGGGTAAGTCACTATCAAGCCTAAACAGTGCTAGGGTGATTTTTATGCAATTTGTGGTTGAAAACTTGGAGAAACCACAGCCATTCGTGCTTAAACCGATTTAATTTTTGGCCATCAGAATCGTGCATATCGATATCCACTAAGTGGATATCGATATCCAACATCGATTTTGCCATGTTGCATATCGATATGCCATGCTAAAAATGATAGCACCTTTCGCATTCAAATGGCCATAACTTCTTCGTTACCCGTTGGATCTTGCTCAAATTTGGAGATAAGCTTTCTAACATACTTATCTTCAAATCCAACGGTAGGAATTCATACTAAACATACAAAACATGCTTTATATCTTATTTTATTCAAACAATATTTATAATTTCGAGGATAAATTCCGTGGGCGTTACAACTCTCCTCCACTTTAAGGAATTTATCCCCAAAATTCACCTAATTTTTACATTGATTCAAATAAATGAGGATACTCCTCACGCATCTGGTCTTCTAATTCCGAAGTCAGGTCTGTGACTTCGCCTCGCTGCCACGCGACTTTGACTAAGGGAATATCCTTCCCTCTCAACCTTTTGATTCGTCTATCTTCGATGCGGATTGGACCAGCTTCAATTGTTAGATTCTCCTTCAATGGTAACATATCCGGCTGAATCTGAATGACGGTAGAGGGATCATACACAAACTTTCGGAGTTGAGAAACATGAAAGACATTGTGCAAATTGGATAGAGACGGGGGTAAAGCAATTTGGTATGCAACAGGGCCGACTCTTTTCAAAATTTGGTAGGGACCAATAAACTTTGGTGACAACTTTTTGGGTTTCAACACTCGACCAATACCGGTTGTCGGAACAACTCTAAGGAAAACATGGTCGCCTTCTTTGAATTCTAACTTAGATCTCCTACGATCAGCATAACTCTTTTGTCGACTCTGAGCAGTCTTCATTTTCTCTTGAATCATCTTGATCTTCTCTGCCGTATCCTGCACTACGTCGGGACCAATGAGTGCATTCTCCCCCACTTGGAACCAACATAATGGGGTTCTACACTTTCTCCCATAGAGGGCTTCAAATGGTGCCATCCCGATGCTTGCATGATAACTGTTGTTGTAGGTAAATTCTACCAAAGGCAACAATTCATTCCAACTTTCCTGATATTCCAGTGCGCAAGCGCGCAACAAATCCTCGAGTGATTGAATCGTCCTTTCTGACTGTCCATCCGTTTGGGGATGATAGGCAGAACTCATCCTCAGTCTTGTTCCCAAAGCATGATGCAGACTCTGCCAGAATCTGGAGATAAACCTCAGATCACGGTCCGAAATGATGCTAGAGGGAACTCCATGCAATCTCATGATCTCCTTGATGTATAGTTGTGTGAGCTTTTCCAATGAATATCGCATATTGACTGGAATAAAATGGGCCGACTTTGACAATCGGTCCACAACAACCCACACAGCTTCATAGCCACCTTGTGTCCTTGGAAAACCCGACACAAAATCCATGGCTATGCTGTCCCACTCCCATTCAGGGACTTTCAATGGTTGTAGTTCTCCACCAGGCCTATTATGTTCAATCTTCGCTTTCTGACAAACAAGGCAAGATGATACATAAGCTGCTACATCCGTCTTTAAACCAGGCCACCATAACATCTTCTTCAAATCCTGATACATTTTGGTTGATCCTGGATGCAAACTCATCTTACTCTTGTAAGCTTCTTCCAGAATAACCTTTCTTAGTTCTGGATTGGCAGGAACGCATACTCTATTCTTGAATCTCAAGATTCCATCTGTTCCCAGCTGGAAATATGGTTCCTTTCCTTCTACACTTAGCCTATGCTTCTCTTGCAATTCAACATCTTCTTGCTGTAATTTCCGAATCTCATTAAGAAGTTCGTTGGAAATCTGCAGCATTCCCAATTTAATGCTTCTCTGGTCAAATTGCACCGCTAAGTACAGATCATGGAACTTCTCAATCAGCTCCGCTTCCTTTACCATCAAAGCACTGACGTGAAAAGCTTTACGACTGAGAGCATCAGCTACCACATTGGCCTTTCCAGGGTGGTAATGCAATTCAAAGTCATAGTATTTAATGAACTCCATCCACCGTCGTTGCCTCATATTCAGTTCCTTTTGATCAAAAAGATACTTCAAACTCTTATGATCACTGAATACTTGGAACGTAAATCCATATAAATAGTGTCTCCATGTCTTCAATGCAAACACTACTGCAGCAAGTTCCAAATCATGCGTTGGGTAGTTCTCTTCATGAACTTTTAATTGTCTAGATGCATAAGCGACCACTTTACCTTCTTGCATCAAAACACAACCCAAACCTTGTTTCGAAGCATCACAGAATACTTCAAAACCTTTCTGCGGATCAGGTAAAATTAACACCGGAGATGATGTCAAACCTTTCAGCTCCTGAAAACTTGCTTCACACCTTTCGTCCCATACAAAAGGTTGCTCCTTCCGTGTCAAACGTGTTAGAGGAAGAGAAATCTTGGAGATCCTTCGATGAATCTCCTGTATATCCGGCTAATCCCAGAAAACTTCGAATTTCAGTGACCGTCTTGGGCCTTTCCCAATTCAGCACCACTTCCACTTTTGCCGGATCGACTATAACGTCTTCTTTAGAAATTACATGTCCAAGGAAGTTCACTTCTTCCAACCAGAACTCACACTTGGATAACTTAGCATATAATTTTTTCGCCTTGAGGATTTCTAACACAATCCTAAGGTGAGTGGCATGCTCCTCTAGATTCCTAGAGTAGATCAGAATATCATTGATAAACACGACCACAAAAGAATCTAGATAAGGCCGAAAGATCCTATTCATGTAATCCATGAATATGGCCGGAGCATTGGTTAGTCCGAAAGGCATCACTACATACTCGTAGTGTCCATATCGTGACCGAAATGCAGTCTTTGGAATATCTTCCTCTTTGATACGGATCTGATGGTACCTAGACCTCAGATCAATCTTGGAAAATACCGCTGCTCCACGAACTTGATCCATCAAATCATCTATCCTTGGGAGAGGGTACTTATTCTTCACTGTTACCTTATTCAGCTGCCGATAGTCTACACACATTCTCATGCTCCCATCCTTTTTCCTGACAAAGAGGACAGGTGCACCCCATGGTGAGACGCTCGGTCTTATAAACTGCTTCTCCAGCAAATCCTCTATCTGCTTCTTTAGCTCTGCCAATTCCAACGGAGCCACTCGATACGGAGCAATCGAAATAGGACTAGCTTTATGAACCAATTCGATACTAAACTCCACTTCTCTCTTCGGCGGCAATCCAGGCACTTCTTTAGGAAACACTTCCGGGAATTCACAAACTACAAGAATATCTTCTATCTTGGCTTTCTTCTCGACATCAGCCGAAATCAAACACAGATAACCTTCCGGTTGGCTTAACGGAGATTCTTGGGTTTGAAAGATCAAAGACTTTCTATGGCAGTCGATAGTTACATGGTTAGTGGACATCCAGTCCATTCCCAGTATCACATCTAATTGCGATAGAGGCAAACAAATCAAATTAACTGGGGTCGTTCGGTCTAATACCGTAACCTGACAGTTTAGACAAACTCTTGAAGAAATAATGGGAGAGTTAGTCGGGGTTGACACTTTCAACTTATAGGGCATATCTGAGACTACAAGCTTCAGACGATTAACACACTCGTACGACACAAACGAATGCGTTGCACCCGAGTCAAACAAAATCTTACAAGGTATACCATTCAGAAGATAGTTACCTTGAACAAGATCTTCAGATTGATCGGCTTCAACACCCGACATGGTATAGACCTTAGCTTGCTTGATAGACTTGTTTCCAGATCCACCTTGACTTGCCTTCTTGATTGCTTCAGGACAATAGCGAGCGATATGTCCTTGCTTTCCACACTCAAAACATGTTGGTGGCTTCTCGCTCCAACACTGACCATGATGATACTTCTTGCATATGCTGCACTGGGGAGGGCTAGCAGATGATGTAGATTGTCCTTCAGCTCCACCTTTCTTCTGACCTTGATGCGCATACGGACCTCAGTTTCGATTTGCTCGATAGTTCCATCCATGGTTACGCTGCGGTCTATGGTTCTTTTGACCTCCTTGATTACGCTCTTGAGCTACCTTTACCTTCATATCGTCCTCGAATATTCGACTTCGATTCACCAGCGTTGGGAAATGCCTGATGCAATGACTACTGATGAACGGCTTGATACTGGGCTTCAACCCGTTCTCAAACTTAACACACATCGCGTGCTCATCAGGTTGCTGTTGGTAGTAAGGTGAATACTTCATTAGCTCTTCAAATTTGGCCGCATACTCTCCGATCGACATGTCTCCTTGCTTCAACTCAAGAAATTCTACCTCTTTCCGGTTGCGCACGTCCGCTCGAAAATGCTTCTCCAGAAACTTTTCCACAAAGACGTCCCATATAATGGGTCTTCCTTCGTGCTCCAACACACGTCTGGTAGTCTTCCACCAGTTTTCAGCTTCACCTACTAACACATAAGCTGCGTACGTCACCTTCTGTTCCTCATTGCAGGGGATAGTCAGGAAAATCTTCTCGAGTTCCTGAATCCATAGTTGCGCTTCCTCAGGCTTGAATCCACCAGCAAACTTAGGAGGATTGCACTTTCGAAAAGCAGCAACTCCTCTGAATGCAACACCATCCGGATTGCGGTCTTGATTCATATTCTCGAGCACAGCAGTGATACGCTCCAGAGAATCAGCAACGTCTTGGCGATGTCTCGCAGCAGACATTATAATTCTATTCTAGCATAAAATTATATTCACTAGTCAATGCAATCATTCATCAAGGCAACACACAATGCATAATGCAAGCATGATACTAATATTGGTTAGCATGTAAGGCCATGCTCCAAGGCCGGGAGTTGAACCATTGCTCTGATACCACAAATGTAACGACCCAAATTTATTTCCCTTTTTCTTTTACTTCATTTATAAAAATGTGAGTTAATTTTTCGCCCTTCTTGGAAAATAAAATTAAGTCATTACTCAATCAACACATCCACACATCAGTCATATGGAGATGAGAAATAATATACATCAGCAGCAGTAATAGTTTAGTTGTAATCACACCAAAAGAAAGACTCCGGATTTAACATATATACATTATACCACACATCAAAACAAAACCCAGAGCCGTGGTTCTCAAACTCCATAACCTATAGTCAAAAAGGGGTTAAAGTCCTACTAATTAATATTATACATTCCCACCGCTTTGCATTCAATTCAGTCACCAGTTACCCACTGGCTTCCGGTTGAATTCTCCACCGGAGTATCCGCTGCCTCGGGGTTTTCTTCTTCCTCAGGATCCTCTTCCTCTTGGTCCTCCTCCTCTTCGGGATCCTCTTCCTCTTCCCCACCCTCCGAACACGGGGTTGACCCACTAAGAACGTATTTCTTGGTCAACACTCTAGTTCGGGTGGAAGGGCCAGGACGAGCAGGATTCTCTCGAATAATCCTCTCACGAGGAAGAGAGGGACTCACAGGAAGAGACCGTCTAATCGAATGTATAAGTGAATTATGTTTTCTTACAAAAATAGTTCTCAGCAAGATTTTCAAATATTTTATCGTTTTAGGTGCGGAAACATGTTATATGAACTCAAAACATATGCATAATGCTGACTTTGTTTAGACCAATTGGGTTTACAAAGCTCCTACTTTACAGTATATTTTATGTTGCCTCTTTGAGATTTGAATTTGTTTTACATTTATGACAATGAGTCAACATATCCTCTTAATAGCTATTACTTGCTAAATGTTAAAAATATTTTTCAGTTTCGAGAACTTAAATGATTTTGTTTGGAACTAACTTATCTGTAGTTGCTATTTTATACACCAAGTGATGATTTCTCTATTTGACATTGTTATGAAAGATGGTTTCCTCTTTGATTAAATTTGATAACCTTTTTACTTAACCAGTCATCGAAATTCTTTTTACTACAATTATATTTTTATTAACACCAAGGTTTTGTTTTTCTGCTAAATAAATGAATTTTTGAAGACCCTCGTGTTATTGATAGTATTGGTTTTATTTGTGTTTATCTAAGTTTATTGGAATGATGCTCAAGGGTTCTTAAAATCCTAACCTTATGGTTTTCTCTAGTCAAATTTCGAGGAAGAAATTTCTTTTTGGAGGGAAGGATTGTAACATCTTGATTTTCTTTTGCATAATAAATTTTGGGTTTCATCAAATTGAGTGATTAATTCTCGTAAATAATTATTAAAGTGTTGGGTATCTTCATAAAGTACGTTATATTATTTCGGAAAGTATATTTTTATTTGTATATTTTAAAGTAAAATTCATTTAAAAACAATTACCCTATTATAAAAATAGACTTTCTATTTTATACTTTGGTATTTATAAAGAGATAATATTAAATAAATTTTGTTATTTCCTAACATCTAAACTAATTTTGATCTTAGAGTTTTCTTACATGAAGCAATATGATGCTAAATTTTATTATTAATATTTTTAGGATAAATAAATAAATAAAGAAAACTATATTTGTTAAAAAAATAAAATAATAATAAAAATACAGTGGTGTGTGTTGTACAAGGGTGACAACCCTACTTCTTTTCCTCTTCCTCTCTACCCGCCGCCCTCTCCCCTCTCTTCCACCTTCTTCAACTTCATCTTCTTCATTTGGTCCCTTTATCCTTCTCTCTCCCTCTCTAAGCTTGTGTCTCTCTCCCTTTTCCTCTCTCCTTGGGCTACTGCGCCGCCGCCGTTTGTGTTCTCTTTTCGGTTGCGATTTGCGACCCGTTTCCGCCGTGGAGTCGCGGTACGTCGCTGCCGCAGTTGGGCTGCCAACACCGCCGCTCTCCTCTTCCCTTTCCGGTTTGCGTCGATGCCACCAAGGAGGTCATCGCCGCTGTTCCTCGCTGCTGCTACCGTGAAATTGCATCGCCGCCGCCACTGCTGGATCGCGATTCCGAGGGTCCCTATCACCACGCCGTTCACACCCCCGCCAGGGACAAAGCTCGGGCCACCCTTCTTCCTCCCTAACGGTCCCTGTTTTTCTCTCTTCGATGGGGGCCGCCGACGCCCCGGGATTGAGCTACACCGCCGACCACGGTTTGGGAAACAAGCGCAGTCATGGAGTGCGGTGATGCGGGTTGTTGCCGCTGTCGCGTTTGCTTTGAACCGAATTGGGGCTGAACCGAACCAAACTGGCCTGCAAAATCAAATTTGAGGGTAAATCCCCATCACCTTTTTATTTACTTTGTGTTATGTTTAATAGTATTTTTGATAATATAAATGGTATTAGTGTTGATAATAATGATTTAGTTTTATATTATCTTGGAAAATGAGGGATATTGTAATTGAGTATTGATTTTTAATTATATCGTTATTTAGAATGATTTTAATTAGTTACACTGACTTGGGATAATATAGGATTAACTTTTATGTCAAAAGATGATTTTTAAAAGCATTTTAATTAAATGTGTTGGGTTCCTAAGTAAGTGAGCTGTCATTTAGTTTTGGTGAGTTGTCCCTAAACTAAATGATACATCAGTTAATTAGGAACCTGAGATATTCAGCATAACGTTAATCCGAGTTAAAGCGTTGAATGCTAATTTCAAATTGAGGAGAGGTGAAATTATTTGAATGTTATAATTGTAACATTGGATCTATTTTTGAACGGAGAATACTTCCTTTTAATTTGGAATTAATAGCGTCAAGCAACATAGCTTTGATTTTGTGACTTGAAGCTAAAACTACTTAATTCTAATGTATTTTTGACGAATATGTTAGTTTTGAAAGCTAGTGTATTTTCAACAAAGAGTTTTACTATTTTATCAAGAACGCAATGGTTTTAAGTTTAATTTTCATTTAATTGGGATTTATGAATTACGTTGAAACAATCTTTTGATTTCATAACCTAACAAAATACGATATATTGATATTTACCAGTTTTGGATATTCAAAGTTGTTTATTTTTGAATTCCATAGCTAAATCCCACTTTAGGGGTACCACACTCTTATGTTTTTCTTCATTCTTATGGCTTGAAGGAATCAAGCTCACTCTCCTTCCTCTCATTCCATTGGAGCTTCTTGGTTGTGGTGCTAGGAGCTAGGACTTTGAAGGTTCACCCTTACTTCTTCTTGGTTGAGGTAAGGGGGTGTGTGTTACCATATTCTAGGGGGTAGTTTGTATTATGAATATAGTGGGTGCTAAGAGTTTTATGTTATGCTAAGTTAAAAACCCTAGGATAGTGAATATGTTAGAAAAGTATTGGGTTGTATTATTTTGTGCATGATTGTGATGATTGAGATTTATATGGGTGTTGTTTGGTATTTTGTAAGTTGATGTTGGAATCAAGAAATATTAAAAGGGCAAGAAAATGAGGGTTTAATAAAAGTTGATACAAAATGAGAATAATTCAATCATGATTTAAAAGATTAAAGGCAAATTAAGTGGGTGATCCAGATCTTGTAAGACGTTGTCCGAAGGAGACTGTATGCATAGATCGCGTAAGACGTACATGGTGCGCAGCTGTAAGACATTGTCCGAAGGAGACTGTACGCAATGATGAACACACACACAATATAATAATAAAGGATAATATCTGATTGTGCGATTCCAGATCTTGTAAGACGTTGTCCAAAGGAGACTGTAGCATAGATCGAGTAAGACACACATTGTGTGCAGCTGTAAGACATTGTCCGTAGGAGACTGTACGCAATGATGGACGCACATTCTGATTGTGGAATTCCAGATCTTGTAAGACGTTGTCCATAGGAGACTATACGCATAGATCGCGTAAGACACACATGGTGTGCAGCTGTAAGACGTTGTCCGAAGGAGACTATATGCAATGATGGATCCACATGATAATACTAAAAATTTATGAACTACTTAAAGATATGAAAAGAGAAAATAAAATATGAAGTCAAAGAAAAGAGATGAAAAAGGTATAAGTTTTGAATAAAATTGAAATGCATGAAGTGAGTTGAAGAATTACAAAAGAAACCATTTCTCATTGGTGTGAATATAATTGAATTGAATGGGTATGATTGATTGAGTTTTGTGCAATATAACTATATGTGTTTGACTTGGTAGGTCATTATAGCATATTAGAAACTGCTTTCCCTATTTTATCGTGTAATGCTCACCTCCTTACCATTTTTTCAGGTACCGAGAATTGAGCTTTTACTATTATTGGCCGAGCAGGTGTACACTCCATCCTGATGGAGTGTAAACTAATTAGAAGAGAGGGTAGTTATATTTGGTTATAGTTAAGTTTTCTTTTAGTTTAATTATGTTTCATTCGTGCAAGCCCTGAGTATGTTTTATTTGGTTACCAGGGCATGAAAATCAAATTAGTATATTTATAAATATTTTCTGAACTGTACTGGTTTGAATGGTGTATAAAATGTAATTTTTGGGAAATCCGAAAAACAGAGGAAACTCTGTCGGATTTTCATTAAGATTTAAAAAGAAATTTTCAAGTCCAAATTAAAAATCAACTTAATTAATTGTAATTAAGCTATATAATTTTGAGGGTGTTACATCGGGCAGCTTAGCTCAGATCCGCCACTCAAGTCTCCAAGCTCGAACAGATGCCAGCTCGAACAGTTTGTCAGCTCGGCAACATTGTTCATCTTCTTCAACAATACGCAGCACGACGCCGCTAGCACCTCTTCATTTATGTACTGGTTTTATCGTACTGAGCGTGGCTGGCAATCTTGTTTTTATTTCAAAGCGCATATCTGTCACCAAGTTTGAATTTCAAATTGGAAAGGGACTGAATTGGAACGTTGCTCAGAAGTGGAAGCGGCTGGTGTAAGTTCCATTGAGAATGTTTTGATAATGACAAAAGGTTTTGAACAAGCTACAAAGGTGTTGATCAAGTTCAAGCTCAACAAACAACAACAATCATCAAAGGAAGAAGAGAGAACAAGCTCATGAAGACTTCAAGATCTAGTTTGAGTTTTGTTATTGTTTTATCTTTTGTCTCTCTAGACTTAGTCTTTTATTTGATGAGTTTGGGTAGAGTTTCTTAGAGGGTAGTGAATCTCTTTTGATTGCATGATTATATCATAATTTAAGTTTTCACTTAACCTAAAATCAATAGGTGGCTTAAAGGTTTGAAAGGAAAGGTTTAGTTTTGAGAAAAAAAGTTTCTATGTGATTTTCCAGATTTAATTGGTACTTAATCGGTTCTTAATCGGTGCTTAATCGGTGCTTAATCGATTAAACTGAAATTTAATCGATTAAGACCTGCTGTACTGGTTTTTTAAAATACGATTTTCACTTCTCAAAATCAGTTTTTAAGTGCTCTAACTTTTGGGTATTCTACATAAACCTTTTCCTAACCTTTGTGATCATTAACCATCATTTTGATATTCATTTTACAAAGAATCAAGCCACTCTATTCTCTCTCAATTTCAAAGATCAAAGCTTTTCTATTTTCATATTCTTTGATCAAGAACTCTAGAATATCTAATGTTGATTTTGTCATAGCTATTGGAAGAGATTCATAGGAGTGTCATTGTGTTTTCTATTGTGTTGTAATCTTTGCAAGAGGCAAGCCATCTACAACAAACAAGAAGACTTGGTGTGTCGATTATCATCAAGCAAAGTTCATTCAAATTGAAGAAGAAGTCTTGGTTGTGAATCAAGCAAAGTGAAGCCTTGGTGTGTGGATTATCATCAAGCAAGTAAAGACTTGTTGTGTGGATTATCAACAAGGGGTAGAGGTTAGATTAGAGAGAAGATCAATAGGATTACAAGGCAAGGGTGTGGAGTATCTCTTGTAGGCTAGCAAGAAGGGAGTCTTGAGAGGCATTTACTTGTAATTTGAGAACTCTAATTCCTCATAGTGAAGAATCTCTCTTGGTTGAAGAGGGGACTGGATGTAGCTTTCAAGTGGATGAAAGTGAACCAGGATAAATCACTGTGCCGTATCTCTAAACCCTTACTCTTTACATTCTTGTTGTTCATTGTGTTCTTGGTTGAAAACCTAGAGAAAGATTGATTTTCATAATTGATTGAATTGAATCTTAATTGTTCAAATTAGGTTGGGAAAAATCATTTTCATAACCTAGGTAATCAATAAGAATATAGGTGTTAATCTTTTTCGCTGAATCTCTGATCTTACGTGTTGATTGATTGATTTTCGTATTCGATTGAAAAGTGATTTTTCAGTTTTTAACTGTCATAATCGATTAGTAATCGATTAAGTGAAATTGTGATTTCTGATCTTAATCGATTAAATTGCAGGTTAATCGATTAAATCTCAGTTTAATCGATTAAGTGCTGACAAATTTGCAAAAATCATTTGTTTTAATTGTTTCGATTTGTTTCGTTCGAAAATCTTTCAAGGTTTCTTAAACACCTATTCAACCCCTCCTTCTAGGTGTGTTCCTAGGGTCCCTTAGTTGTTTCAACCACTAATTGATTGTTCTCAATTGGTATCAGTGCTCGGTCGAAAGACACGAGCGTAAGAGCTTTTTCGTAAAGATCCTTTTAGAAAATCGCAATGGGTTCTACGAATCCCTTTGGTGGTGAAGGCTCTTCGATAAGTCGTCCTCCACTCTTTAATGGTGAGGGATACGCTTATTGGAAAGTTAGAATGAAAATCTTTATCCAAGCCATAGATAGTGAAATTTGGAAAGTAGTTGAAAAAGGTCCTCATATCCCCTCTAGTTTAGTTGAAGGCGTAGTACATTTAATCCCCGAGGATAAGTGGAAGGATGATGATAGAAAGAAAGTTCAATATGATTATAAAGAAAAGAATATCATTACCTCCGCTTTATCTTATGATGAGTTCTTTAGAGTTTCTCAATGTACTAGTGCTAAGGAAATGTGGGACACTTTACAAGTGACTCATGAAGGAACTAGTGAGGTTAGGAGAGCTAGATTGAATGCTTTAATGCGTGATTATGAATTGTTTCAAATGCTTCCAAATGAATCTATTAATGATATGCAAAAGCGTTTTACTCATATTATTAACCATTTACTTGCTCTTGGTAAGACTTTCTTACAAGGTGAACTTTCTAACAAAGTGTTGAGTTGTTTAGACAGGAATTGGAACCCAAAAGTAACGGCTATTGTTGAATCTAAGAATTTGGGTGCTATGGATCTAGCAACACTTTTCGGAAAGCTTCAAGAACATGAAATGGAGCTTGGACGTTTAAGTATCAATGAAGAGTCGGATAAGAACAATGGAAGAAAGGAACTTGCTCTTAAAGTCAATAGATCATACAAGAAGAAAGAGAGTTCCGATGATGATGATAGTGAAGATTCCTATTCGGATGTTGATGAAAAAGAAATGAAACTTTTACTAAGGAAGTTTGACAAGTTTCTAAGGAGAAAAGGAAGGTTGAACAAAGACAAAGGTAAAGAGATAGATTCCCCACACTACAAGACCAAGACATCAAAAGAAGGTGTAGTTTGCCATGAATGTGGAAAACCCGGTCATCTCAAGTACTCATTTCTAGGTATCTCAAGAATAAGGAGAAACACAAGAAAAATTCAAAACACAAAAGGGCATATATAGTTTGGGATAGTGATGTAGAAGAGAAGAAAAGCACATCGAGTAGTTCGTCGGATGATGAAGAAGTTGCTAATCTCAACTTGCTTGTTCAAGTCAATGAAGAGGAAAGTTCAAATGATGAATCAAGTGAACAAAGCGAGGATAGCAATGTAAGTCATACTAAATCCGAAATTTCTTCTAAATATGAATTGTTATATAATGCTTATGAAGAAATGCATGAACAACTTGAAAAACTAGTTTTGAAAAATATTGAAAGGAAGAAGCTCATTTTGAAACATCAACAAGAGATTTTAGAACTTCAAAAACAAGTTGATGAGCTTAATCTTGAAAATGAAACTCTTGATCTTATATATGCTAGTTCTTCTTTTGATTGTGCTAGTAGATTGAATATTGTGGTTGATTGTGAGAATTGCAAGTTGCTTAAAGATGAAAATGCTATTTTGAAAAATAAGCTTGCAAGTTTCACAAATGGTGATATTAGATTGCGCACATTGTTAAATTTTCAAAGAGAAAATTCAAACAAGTTTGGTTTGGGTTATACTAATGCTAAGAGTAATTCTCATAGAAATGTTGTTGATTTTTCTAAAGTTGATTTCTCAAATGCACCAACATGTTTCTATTGTGGTACTCATGGACATACTTCAAATGTGTGTTATATTAAAGTGCATGGCATACCTAAAGGATAGTTTGTTTGGGTTAAGAAGGTTGAGATTCCCTTAACTAACAAAAATGGATCCAAAACCATTTGGATACCAAAAGGCAAAGCATGATTGTTTTGTAGGTATGATTGAAGAGCAAAGGGATTACAAGTGTTATTCATACATTTGCATCTTCAATTGGTATTACATTTGTATCTCAAGTGAAATGACCTACAAAGTGGTAAAAAAAATTGGTACAGGTGATATTGTTGAATATTCTTATTTGGTATCAATTATAGTCTTCTCAATTGGTATAATTGAATTGTCCTCAATTGGTATTACTTTTCTAAAGTTCAATTGGTATCATTGAGTGATGATTAGATGATTATCATGCTTTTGTGATATTTTTTGTCAATTAGTGACAATTAGCTTTTCAATTGGTATCATTGATTATTTTGGTTCTTATCTTTCAATTGGTATCAATGTTGAAAAGGAATGATTGGTGATTTCTCTTATTTTGGCTAAGCATTTTATATTTCAATTGGTATATATTACTTTTTGATAATGCCAAAGGGGGAAAAATAGTTTGTTTTGGGAGAATGGTCGTTTTTGTTGTTTTTATGTAGGTTGAGCAAAGTTGTTGAAGATAGGGGGAGAATCAAGCTTCTATCAATTAGATTTCAAATGTAAATTGCATTGATTAAGGGGGAGCAAGAGTCTCACCAAGTGATCAAATATTTAAAGCGTCAACAACTTCAAACAACTTCAAAACATGTTTGTCATTTTCAAAAAGGGGGAGATTGTAAGTTCCATTGAGAATGTTTTGATAATGACAAAAGGTTTTGAACAAGCTACAAAGGTGTTGATCAAATTCAAGCTCAACAAACAACAACAATCATCAAAGGAAGAAGAGAGAACAAGCTCATGAAGACTTGAAGATCTAGTTTGAGTTTTGTTATTGTTTTATCTTTTGTCTCTCTAGACTTAGTCTTTTATTTGATGAGTTTGGGTAGAGTTTCTTAGAGGGTAGTGAATCTCTTTTGATTGCATGATTATATCATAATTTGAGTTTTCACTTAACCTAAAATCAATAGGTGGCTTAAAGGTTTGAAAGGAAAGGTTTAGTTTTGAGAAAACAAGTTTCTATGTGATTTTCCAGATTTAATTGGTACTTAATTGGTTCTTAATCGGTGCTTAATCGGTGCTTAATCGATTAAACTGAAATTTAATCGATTAAGACCTGTTGTACTGGTTTTTTAAAATACGATTTTCACTTCTCAAAATCAGTTTTTAAGTGCTCTAACTTTTGGGTATTCTACATAAACCTTTTCCTAACCTTTGTGATCATTAACCATCATTTTGATATTCATTTTACAAAGAATCAAGCCACTCTATTCTCTCTCAATTTCAAAGA
This sequence comes from Crotalaria pallida, assembly GCA_037953625.1. NCBI lineage: Eukaryota > Viridiplantae > Streptophyta > Magnoliopsida > Fabales > Fabaceae > Crotalaria > Crotalaria pallida. Next base: position 72,566,984 of record CM075652.1, on the reverse strand, counting down.
TCAAAGCTTTTCTATTTTCATATTCTTTGATCAAGAACTCTAGAATATCTCATGTTGATTTTGTCATAGCTATTGGAAGAGATTCATAGGATTGTCATTGTGTTTTCTATTGTGTTGTAATCTTTGCAAGAGGCAAGCCATCTACAACAAACAAGAAGACTTGGTGTGTCGATTATCATCAAGCAAAGTTCATTCAAATTGAAGAAGAAGTCTTGATTGTGAATCAAGCAAAGTGAAGCCTTGGTGTGTGGATTATCATCAAGCAAGTGAAGACTTGTTGTGTGGATTATCAACAAGGGGTAGAGGTTAGATTAGAGAGAAGATCAATAGGATTACAAGGCAAGGGTGTGGAGTATCTCTTGTAGGCTAGCAAGAAGGGAGTCTTGAGAGGCATTTACTTGTAATTTGAGAACTCCAATTTCTCATAGTGAAGAATCTCTCTTGGTTTAAGAGGGGACTGGTTGTAGCTTTCAAGTGGATGAAAATGAACCAGGATAAATCACTGTGTCGTATCTCTAAACCCTTACTCTTTACATTCTTGTTGTTCATTGTGTTCTTGGTTGAAAACCTAGAGAAAGATTGATTTTCATAATTGATTGAATTGAATCTTAATTGTTCAAATTAAGTTGGGGAAAATCATTTTCATAACCTAGGTAATCAATAAGAATATAGGTGTTAATCTTTTTCGCTGAATCTCTGATCTTACGTGTTGATTGATTGATTTTCGTATTCGATTGAAAAGTTATTTTTCAGTTTTTAACTGTCATAATCGATTAGTAATCGATTAAGTGAAATTGTGCTTTCTGATCTTAATCGATTAAATTGCAGGTTAATCGATTAAATCTCAGTTTAATCGATTAAGTGCTGACAAATTTGCAAAAATCATTTGTTTTAATTGTTTCGATTTGTTTCGTTCGAAAATATTTCAAGGTTTCTTAAACACCTATTCAACCCCTTCTTCTAGGTGTGTTCCTAGGGTCTCTTAGTTGTTTCAACCACCAATTGCGGTTTCCTCAGCTGGTACGATTCTCTGAAAAAGGACATTCGTGTCCCTGAACGTTGCAGAAAACTTTTGAAATATCCGTTGGAAAAGACATATGTGTCCCAAGATATTTTCCTCTCTTTCGTACCTCCTGTGTGCTAGAATCATTATAAAAGAACTGGTTTTTCTTTTCCAAATCAGATAGTCGGACAAGAGCAGAATTTCATACGCATTCTCTAAGAAATACAAAGAAGAAAAACGCAGAAAAGAGAACGATGGAGCTAGAGAGAAATTGTTATATTTGAAATCTAAGCTTCAAATCGTTCTCTGCAAAATCCTTTCTTAAACATACAACCGTACACTCATCTGTTCATCAAACTTTAAGAATCATACACATTTGAGTTTCGGGTTGGAGTCATCTCTATTCATTCAATTTGTTTTCAAGTCTTGAGAGGTTCTCAAGCGACGAAAGTCTTGGAAGGTTTCCAAGCTAGCCTAAGAGGTTCTTAGGTGAAGTGAAGTCTTAGGAGGTTCCTGAGCAGAAGTCCAAAGAGGTTCTTTGGCGAAAGTCCTTGAAGGTTTCAAGAATTGTGAAGTCCGAAGAGGTTCTTCGGCAATCAGTTCAAGTCAGGGTAGATTTCCAGAGTTTGGTACACTCTTGGAAGGGTTAGGTTTAGAGAGGTTCTCTTGTAAATCCTGTTTGTAACCGATTGAATTGATTTTTATTAAAGACTCCCTAAAGGTTTTAGGGGGGACTGGACGTAGCTCACAGTGGTTGTGAGTGAACCAGTATAAAATCTGTTGTCTATCTCTTCTTTACCGCTTTCAGTTTTTGACCGAGCATTTTAATCGGCTTTACTAAACTTTATATTTTTCTCGGATAGTGCTAGCTCTTTTCCGCTGCAAATCTGATCTTTGTGTGGCGTAGCTCGGATAATCGATGGTCGGCTTAGATAACCGATTATCAAAATCTGCTCGGCCCAAAGTCAGCATTTTTATTTTAACAGCAAGCATTATCCGACCGATTTCAGTTATATCCGAAAAATTGGTACTATCGCTTTCAACTACTATTCACCCCCCTCTAGTAGATTGTTAGGCCGATTGTTGGTTTCCAACAAATGTGACACGTGGCACTAAAAAGATTGACTAACGGATTTATGGATGGTGGGACTAACGTTATGTCATTCTGATCTTTGGGGGACTTAATTGATCTTTGGGGGACTTAGTAGATTGTTAGGCCGATTGTTGGTTTCCAACAATTGGTATCAGAGCTCGGTCGAAAGATCGAGCGTAAAAGCTTTTTCGAAAAGATCCTAGGAACCATGGGCTCTAACAATCCATTCGGAGGTGAAGGCTCTTCAATAAACCGTCCACCACTGTTTAACGGTGATGGATATGCTTATTGGAAAGCTCGGATGAAAATTTTTATTGAAGCTATAGATATTTATATTTGGGATGCAATTGAAAATGGTCCCTTTATTCCGAGATGGAGAATCGGTGAGGATGTTGTAGAAATCCCGAAGGCAAGCTGGGATGATGATGATAAAAAGAAAGTATCTTCTGATTTAAAAGCCAAAAACATCATCACCTCGGCCTTGTCCTACGATGAATTTTTCCGAGTATCACACTGTAAAAATGCTAAGAAAATGTGAGATATTCTACGACTTACTCACGAAGGGACAAATGAGGTTAGACGAGCAAGATTAAATACTTTAATGCATGAATATGGGTTATTTCGTATACTGCCGAGCGAATATATAAATGACATGCAGAAACGATTTACTCATATCATAAACCATCTTATTGCTCTCGGCAAAACTTTTCAAAATGCTGAGGTTATTAACAATGTGTTGAGATGTCTAAGTAGGGAATGGCAGCCGAAAGTCACTGCCATTATGGAATCAAAAGATCTAGATACCATGGACATAGCAACACTGTTCGTCAAACTGCAGGAGCATGAGATGGAGCTCGGACGTTTGACCATGCATGAAGAATCCGACAAGAAAAAGAAAGGGATCTCACTCAAGACCTCAACTAAGTCAACCAAAGTCTCCTCGGACAGCGACTCTAGTTTAGACATGGATGAGGAGCCCTCGGTCTTGTGGTCAAAAAGTTCGGAAAATTCTTCAAAAATAGAAGAAATTTTAAAAACCAAGGCACAAGCTCAAAAGACAAAATCAGGTGCCATGAATGCGGTGAACCGGGACATATCAAACCGTACAGTCCCAAGTTGCAGAAGAGAAGAAGCGCCGAAAAGAAGAAAGGCAAGGACCCTTAACCGAAGAGAGCTTACATCGTCTGGGATGCACCCGAAGTGAGTGACAACTCAGAATCTAGTTCGTCGGACGGTGAACAGAAGGCGAACTTGTGCTTAATGGGTAAATATGTCGATGAAGCCTCACCATGCTCGGACCTCGGCTCCACTGAGAAAGGAATTGAAAATCTGTGCTTAATGGGAAGACATCATGGCTCTTCAATCTTGGTGTTCGGCTCAACTGTGCATGAGAACGAGGTACTCTTGGATACTAAATCTGATACTGAGTCCGAACTTGATGATTATGAGGAATTATATATTGCTTACACTGAAATGCAATCCGAGTTTGAGAAACTTGCTAAGAGCTATGCCAAGTTAAAAAGAAATATTTTAAATCATAAAAAGCAAGTTCTCGAATTGGAAAAATGCACTGAAAAATTGAAAAACAGCAATGATTCTTTAGAATATACTATCACTTCTCTGAAAAATCAAAAGTGTGAAAGTTGCATTAAATATGAAAAAGAAATTCAAAATTTGAAAACTACTAATGCAACATTTTCAAAAAGTGATAGAATGCTAAACCGATTACTTGTTGAACAGAGAAGCAATTGGAACAAAACAGGCCTCGGTTACACACATGCCAAAAAGAAAACATTTCGAAAAGTCGGCTCATTTTCAAATAAAAATCATTCTAAAAAGCCGATCTGTTCATACCCTGGCATGCTCGGACATACGCCGAATGAATGTAAAATCAAGCGATATGGTGTGGCCAACGACTCATTTGTTTGGATTGTCAAGGGAGAAGATCCCTATACTAACCGACCGGGACCCAAAACTGTTTGGGTACCCAAGATGAACAAGTAATGTATTTTGCAGGTGTGCTTTCGAACAAAGGAAAATCGGTGGTATCTAGACAGTGGATGTTCGAAGCACATGACTGGAGATAAGCAGCACTTTACCGAGCTTACTCCAAAAGAAAAAGGTTACGTCACTTATGGAGATAATAATCAAGGTAAAATCTTGGGTGAAGGTAAAATCGAAAATTCTTCCGACCTGATTATCGAAAATGTTTTATACGTTCAAGGATTGGAACACAATCTCTTGAGCATTGGCCAACTTTGTGATATCGGTAATCATGTTGTTTTTACCTCCACACATTACTTTATTAAAAGTGAGAAAGACAATTCGATCAAATTTGTGGTAAAAAGATCAAACAATACTTATTTGGTAGATTTAAATGAAATTTCTTCTCTGGTTTCTACCTGTCGAGAAAATGATACTTGGTTATGGCGTCGTCGGACTGCTCACATAAACGTAAATTAGTTAAATAAACATCAATCCAAAGACTTAGTGGTCGGCCTACCAAAGTTGAAATTTGATATAGAAGGTGTTTGCACTTCTTGTAAAAAGTGTAAACAAACCAAAAATAAATTTTCATCTAAAACGATGGTGTCCACAACAAGGTGATTAGAAATGCTTCATATGGACTTGTTCGGGCCAACGCAAGTGAAAAGCATTGAAGGTAACCACTATGCCTTAGTGATTGTTGATGACTTTTCTATATTTACTTGGACTTTATTTTTAGTTGCAAAAAGTGACCCTTTTCAAATCTTTAAAGAGCTAGTCAAACGAATCCAAAACCAAGTAAACCAAAAAGTCATTGTTATCCGAACAGACCATGGCGGCGAGTTCGAGAATCACAAATTTGATAAGTTTTGTTCTAAGTTCGGCATTGAGCATCAATTTTCAGCTCCACGGACTCCCAAGCAAAACGGAGTTGTGGAACGGAAAAACCGAGTTCTTGAGGAACTTGCTTGGACTATGCTGAATGAATCTCAAGTGCCTCATTATGCGGTTGATTTGGGTCCAAAATATGATGTTTTGAGCATGACTTAGACTCCCTTTTACTATTGATTTTGCTTGTATCTCTTGTAAATTTAGGATTTTTTGTATAGTTTTTAGGAAGTTAGGTAATTTAGAATTCTTTGAACGTTTTGATCCGTTTTGGGTATGTTTCAGGTACTTTTGGAGCTTAATTGAAGAAAATAATTATGGAGCCTGAAAGAGGACGAAAAGACCTTGAAAATGGCGCAAGAACAAAGCGAAACGGAGTCAGAAGTGGGCTGGCATGCCAAGGCTTGGAATCTGCACGCCCAAGGGCGCGTACCCCGGTGAACCATCAGCATCAGACCTGGTGCGCCCAGGTGTGAGGTCCTGGGCGCGCGAGCGTCGCAGAAAGCCCAATTGGGTTGATTTCTGATCAGTTTTGCTTCCTATCAATTGGGATTAGTTTTAGACTTTAAATATAGGTTTTTCCTTTAGGTTTTGTAGACTTTTCAGAGCCAAATAAGAGATTAGAATAAAATTAGGATTAGAGAAGAGAGGTTGTTATGCAATTGAGAGCAATGAGGGAAGGCACAAGGGTTGAAGATCAACATTGTTGGAGGGATCCACTTGATGATTGAAGATCTCTTGGGGGTAAATTGATTATTGTCTATAATTATTAGTTTTTACCATTCCTTGTATTTCTTCTTCCAATATGTATAATTGAACCTCTTGTTAGGAATAAGGTGAATTTGTATGGATCTTAATTTGGCTGTTTATTTATGAATTAATGTTTTTCCTTTCAAATCAATTGCTTGGTTGTGTTTTAATTACAATTCATAGAATTGATCACTTTATGTTTTGCTTTGTGAATCTGAACCTTAATTGGAAAATTAGGATTAAGATTAGGCATTTCAACCAAACAGTATAATTATTCAACTCGTAGGGATACTTTTGGGTAATTGTATAACTTTTATAAATTTTACTCACTTAAGGGATTAAGGGGTAAAGTTTAGTAAGAAACATAATTGCCATGAGGGATCTAGCTTTTATTGTTTCTGGAGTTTTTGATTTATTGGAAAACATATTTTCATAATTAATAACCTGATCCTACAATGAAACCAAGTTCCTAACCTTTTCCATATTTGCTTCTAAAACCTTTTTAGTTTCTGAATTGTTTCATTCCTTTAATTCTACATTCCTCTCTCTAAACTCCAAAGCAATACAAGTTATACATAGTAATCGCAATTAGGTGAAAGAAATTAGAAACAATTTGCATTCCCCGAGTGGAACGATAATTTTACTTACTCTTTATTACTTGTGCGATCGGTATACTTGCCGAATTGCCAACAAGTTTTTGGCGCCGTTGCCGGGGATTGAAATTCGATTCTAATTTTTTTTCGGTACCTTTTTGTAATTACTTGTGTAATTTGTCCCTTTTCATGTATAACTATAGTTTTAATAATGATTTTGATTGTGATAGATTTATTTCGGATCCCTATTCTCCATACTATTATGCACAAAACATAAGTTATAAGAAAGCTCCATGGGAAATAGCTTTAGAGAAATTAGAAGCTACAGCTAAGAAACCATTTTTTGTAGAGCCAATTTCTGTGGAGAAAGCTTCATGGGAAATAACTCCAGAAAAATGTGCTCAAAGCACTAAAGATTTTGTTGAACAAGTTAGAAACGATGGTGAAATCTTAAGTGCAAGTAGAAAGAACCTTCAAATGCAAGTTGAACACATGTGAAAGCAATTAAATGAAGAGTCACAAGCATCACCAATAATTTTTTACTCTCTTCAAAGAGAGGAAAAAGTGGTGGTGGTGGATGTGACCAATGATGAAATTCCTATGGAGGAGCAAATAGAAGTAAATGTGCATAATGAGTTTGAGGAAGTGAACCGAAATAAAACAATAGAAGGTTTGAATATGGTAGAAAAATTTGATCCACCCATGCATGATGAATTTCTAGCAATTAAAAATTTGGTTAAATCTATTGCATGCTTGAATGACTCAAAAATTTTCCATTATATTCAACCTCTGTGCTTTCATGTAAAATCTAAAAATCAATCTAGATCATTATTGAACAATAGGGAAAATGAAAAGGAAGTTTTCCTAATCCATGGAATTAACACTTTCATGAATGGGAAAAGAAATAACTTATCTGAGATGAGGCATGGAGTAAGGAATGCACCTTTTGACCCTGGTGGGATTGAGCTTATTTTTGAAACTTCCTTACTCCACCATCATCCAAGGTTTGTCCCATGGGATGTGGGAATAACTTGTTATTGTTGCATCACATGGGAATTAACCTATAGAATTTGGGATCCTGGTGGATTCTTTGTAATTATGTAGTAGTGTAGGTTTTTTTTTAGTAGTTAGTGAATAAAGAGTTGGATCTTTCTTTATGTAACTACTAATGAGGTGCTTCTAGCACTATTTTTAGTTGTTCATATGACACGGATGAATAAATTTGGGGGAGTCTCCTCCATGGTGCATCAAGAGAGAATGTTGTGCTACAAAGGTAAGTTTCTAACTCCTTGCTTTTGTTTTTAATTTTTATTTTGTAGTTCAGGTTAGATTTGTTTGCTTGAGGACAAGCCAACCTCTAAGTTTGGGGGAGTGGACAAAATAAAAATAAAAATCTTTCAGACTTGAATTATTCTCCCATATTTGGTGTTTGTTTGTGTCTTGGGTAGAAGTAGATGATTATTCTAGGTGTAGGACTACTTTTCTGATTATATATGTAAATACTTGATTTAGGATGATGACTCATTCATTGTATAACACTGATTGGATTGAGTTTTAAGTTTTGTTGAGAACTGGTTATTTTGATAAACTGTTTTGGAATAAGTTATTAGTGAACTGACTATTAGCCTGTGAGATTTTTGAGCCTATACACTTGACAGGGGTATGTAATTTATATTGATCTTTGTGATTTAAACCCCTATTTCTTTCATGAGTGTGTTCACTTTGACTTTGTGTTCTAGAACTTGACCTGCGACCATTTTGAAATTGATAATTGATTGCATACATTAAGATGATTAAGGCACTTAGGATTGTGTTTTTTCTGACCTTCAACAGATTTTTGATAAACATTATCCCTTTGTGGCCCACTTTGAGCCTATTGATATATAATTTCTTTGGTACCCTTTTCATAAATGTTATATATTTTTGGTATCCTTTGAAATGTGAATGGTGCAATTGGGAATATGTTGATTCAGAAAGTGTTCAGCTGAATATATTAATTGTGATCTCTATTTCTCTTACAAAAGAAAATAAAAAAGACAAAATATGACGGGAAAGGGAAGAGAATAGAGAGAATGGGAATGAGAAAGAATGAAGGAGAATTAAATATTGGAGTTGATATTTGTTATAAAACCAGTGCTTCATTCATATGTTAAAGGGATGTTGTTTGATTACATATTTTTAGCTCCTAGTAATAATCCTTTGTTTCTTTTATCCCACCTAACACTTTTAGCCATGGCCTCATTACAACCAAAATTAAGACCTTTTGATTTTTGCATGTATTCAATAATTTCAATGGAGATTTGGGTCTATGGTCAAGCATATGGTAACACATTGTCATTGGATGAACTTGAGTGAATATTTATAAAACCCTTGATACACATGAGAGATATACACAGTGAGGTTGAGAGTGTTCACTAGTTCTGATTCTTTTGGAGTTTGTTTTTCTAACCAGTTTTTGATGAAGTTAATGCTTGTGAACAAAAGTGTCTGAGTCATGAGTCTGAAGTCTTAAATTAGGTGTTTGCATATTAACTTAGAAAATTGGTTTTGTGTTCTAGAGTTTTTATTTTACTTTTGCCTGGGACATGCAAAATACTATGTTTGGGGGAGTGATTTGGGTCCAATATATGATGTTTTGAGCATGACTTAGACTCCCTTTTACTATTGATTTGGCTTGTTTCTCTTGTAAATTTAGGATTTTTTGTATAGTTTTTAGGAAGTTAGGTAATTTAGAATCCTTTGAACGTTTTGATCCGTTTTGGGTATGTTTCAGGTACTTTCGGAGCTTAATTGAAGAAAATAATTATGGAGCCTGAAAGAGGACGAAAAGACCTTAAAAATGGCGCAAGAACGGAGCGAAACGGAGTCGGAAGTGGGCTGGCACGCCCAGGTGTGGAATCTGCACGCCCAGGCGCGCGGACCCCGGTGAACCATCAGCATCAGACCTGGTGCGCCCAGGTGTGAGGTCCTGGGCGCGCGAGCGTCGCAGAAAGCCCAATTGGGTTGATTTCTGATCAGTTTTGCTTCCTATCAATTGGGATTAGTTTTAGACTTTAAATATAGGTTTTTCCTTTAGGTTTTGTAGACTTTTCAGAGCCAAATAAGAGATTAGAATAAAATTAGGATTAGAGAAGAGAGGCTGTTATGCAATTGAGAGCAAGGAGGCAAGACACAAGGATTGAAGATCAACATTGCTGGAGGGATCCACTTGATGATTGAAGATCTCTTGGGGGTAAATTGATTATTGTCTATAATTATTAGTTTTTCCCATTCCTTGTATTTCTTCTTCCAATATGTATAATTGAACCTCTTGTTAGGAATAAGGTGAATTTGTATGGATCTTAATTTGGCTGTTTATTTATGAATTAATGTTTTTCCTTTCAAATCAATTGCTTGGCTGTGTTTTAATTACAATTCATAGAATTGATCACTTTATGTTTTGCTTTGGTAATCTGAACCTTAATTGGAAAATTAGGATTAAGATTAGGCCTTTCAACCAAACAATATAATTATTCAACTCGTATCTTAAAGAAAACGCCTTATGAACTTTACAAAGGAAGAAAGCCGAACATATCTTATTTTCATGCTTTTGGATGCAAAGTTTTCATTTTAAACAATGGAAAAGATCATCTCGGAAAATTTGATTCAAAAGCTGATGAAGGTATATTTTTAAGCTATTCTTCACGAAGTAAACCTTACCGAGTGTTCAATAAATGAACTTCCACTATGGAAGAATCTATACATGTGGTATTTGATGAGTCTCCGAAAAGGGATACTTTGAGTTGTGTGAAAAGTGCAGGAATCAAAGAAAACTCAATGGACGAGCAAAATGATGATGAACTCATCATAATTGAAAATGAAGCTCAACAAGACAACGCTTTAATAACTGATATCGAAGCTCGGAGGGACGACCTCCCTCCTGCTTGAAAAACAAACAAGAACCATCCATCGAGAATGTGCTTGGCGATATTTCAAAGGGAGTTTTAACTCGTCGGTCTATTAAAAACTTTTGCAATTTCGGTTCTTTTGTTTCTCAAATTGAACCTGATTCTATTAGTAAAGCGATTGAGGATGAACATTGGGCTATTGCTATGCAGACGAGCTAAATCAATTCATCAGAAATGATGTTTGGGAATTAGTTCTTCGGCCTGATGATCATTCTATAATCGACACAAAATGGATTTTCAGAAATAAAATGGATGAATCAGGGACAATTATCCGAAACAAAACGAGACTTGATGCTCAAGGCTACAACCAAGAGGAAGGTATCGATTATGACGAGACCTTTGCTCTTGTTGCTCTGCTTGAAGCAATCCAAATTCTTCTTGTTTTTGCATCTATCATGAAATTCACCTTATATCAAATGGATGTCAAGAGTGATTTCTTAAATGGGTTTATAAATGAAGAAGTGTATGTGAAACAACCTCCTAGTTTTGAAAGCCATGCATTTCCGAATCATGTTTACAAACTTACAAAGGCTCTGTACGGTCTGAAACAAGTTTCGAGAGCTTGGTATGTTCGGCTGAGTTCTTTTCTTTTAGAACAAGGTTTTGAAAGAGGGGAGGTTGACACTACTTTATTCATTTTCAAATCTAAAAAGGACATTTTATTAGTACAAATTTATGTTGATGATATAATTTTCGGTGCTACTAATTTGTCTCTATGTAAGAAATTCTCAGCACTAATGAAAAGTGAATTCGAGATGTCGATGATGGGAGAACTCACATTCTTCCTCGGACTTCAAGTAAAGCAAGCCAAAGGAGGCATCTTTGTGCATCAAGGAAAATACTACAAAGAGCTCCTACGGAAGTTCGACATGGAAAATTTTAAGAATGCAGCAACACCGATGAGTACCTCCTGCTATCTCGACAAGGATGAGTCAGGTAAGTCGGTAGATGTAAGTAAATATAGAGGCATGATAGGAAGTCTTCTTTATTTAACTGCATCTCGGCCTGATATAATGTTTAGCGTCTGTATGTGTGCTCGGTTTCAAGCTAATCCGAAAGAATCACACTTATCTGCTGTTAAACGAATATTTAAATATTTAAAAGGAACCGAGAACACTGGTCTATTTTATCCGAGTGATACTAGTCTTAGTTTGGTCGGATATTCTGATTCTGATTTTGCGGGATGCAAGCTTGATCGAAAAAGCACTAGTGGAACTTGTCATCTTTTCAGAAGTTCTCTGGTGTCGTGGTTTTCTAAAAAGCAAGCTTGTGTTGCTCTTTCCACCGCAGAAGTAGAATATATTGCAGCTGGCAACTGTCGAACTTTGGCTTGAAATTGGATCACATTCCTATCAAATGTGACAATACAAGTGAAATCAACCTAACTAAGAATCCTGTGTATCACTCTCGGACAAAACACATTGAAATAAGACACCATTTTCTGCGAGATCATGTTCAAAAAGGTGATTGTGTTATCGATTTTGTAAGCACTGAAAATCAATTAGCCAACATTTTTACAAAACCCCTGCCAAGAGATACTCACTTTCATATCCGAAGGGAACTTGGCATTCTAGATGAATCTAGTGTAAGCTAATGGTTGGTCAGTGTTTTCAATCACCCACAACAAAGTCTTATGTCAATGTACAATTGCTCGGATTTCTTTTATTCATTCAAATATTTGCTTATCGTTTAAAAAAAAAGCTTGTCAATTCTCCTCGTTACTCTTTCGCTATAATTTCTGGGGGAGAAAGGTTGTATTTTTCCGAGCATACTATCTTCAGGGGGAGTAAGGCAAGAGTATACATTTTTTTTAACATGTGGTATTTGTTTTACAACAAGTGGTATAATTATGTTTACAACAAGTGGTATCTGTTATGCTTGCTCTCTGTTTTTGTAACACCCCGATTTGGAAATAGAATTTTCACTAAAAATTTGCGCCATTTTTTTTTAATAAACATTACCAAACCATTTCATTTTAATTCTTTTAAAAAAAGGTTTTCATTAAATAATTTGATTCATTTGGTTTTCAATATTTGGTTCATAAACTCGCAATATAAAATTCCTTTCCAAAAAGAGATGTCACTAACACTTTTCCAAAAAGCTCCTTTTCGTGATACCAAAATTATTCGATGGTTAATTTGCGGAAAACATTTAATTATTTAAATTAACTTCATACATAATCAAAAAGAACTTCTTTTATTCCATTTAAAATAATCCATATTACAACCGGGGTTACATTCGGGACAGATTAATCATGTCCTAATCACCTTAAGATAGGATACAAATCAAAGACTATCCTATCTCATACTACAAGTCTTCATTGCTATCTCCTATCACAAATGTCTAGAAGATTCCTCGATTGCCGCTTCTGCTTTCTCCTTGTACGTGCGTCATCTCATGATCCTCTTCCTGTCTTAAGCTACCACTCCTTGATCTGCCATCTGTAGACATTGTTTCCCAATGTCCACAGGAAAGGGAAATAGAGAGAGTAAGCACTTCCGAACGATATTATCGTCGACAGCGTGGGCTTACCATAGGGGAATATTAAGACCACACAAAAATGTACATCATTATTACCATTACCATATTGCATTTGTTACCATAAACTCTTTTCCCCAGAAGGTTATACCTCTTAAAACCATAGCCGTTAAATTATCTTTAGTCTCTAAGTTTCATACCATCGGTAAATCAAAAAGGGGGGTACCATTACCGAGGTTTAAGGTATGGATATCACACACGTTACATCTCCTCCACAAGTCCAACCATATCCTAGTTCGGAAAGCAGATGGGACGCACAGGAACCCTAGCCACACTGGCATCGAAGTCGGTAAACGAAAAGGCTATACCATCGCCAGTGGTCAGTAAGATATAAAAATTCATGTGACCAACACCGGCGGTCGACAAGATTCATTTCATAAAGGTTTCCAAAAACCCAACCCTTACCGAACTTCTAGCCCCGTTCAGGTTCCCTCTCACCATCTATGATTTGCTCAAGGGGGCGACAGCACTATCTCCAGTTGGCCTGCAGTCCTCGCTACGACGAAAGCCCAAACTCCTGCGTGAACCTTGTCATTGTAGTCCCGTCCCGCCTAGAGAAGTACTCGAGGCTTCTTGACGTTTCACCGTCCTTGCCCTCCCCCATTGCAATCATCACTTGAAGAACTCCTATCTCCAAGCATACCTGAGTATCCGTAGATAAACAGGGTGTCTTTCCTCTCCACTACTTCACTCTCAACGCAAGGTTTAAAAGGGGTTCATAAGTCTTTTAAGTTATTGAAATGTTTTACTACGTTAAACCTTCCTAATTGTGGTCGACCCATTCTAGCCACTCTTCTAATGGGTCTCGACCTCTAAGGGATTAACCTACCATAGGCGCTTCCAAATTACAGCGGATTTCCAACCGAGCTCATAACCACGGAGTTCCAGTCACGTGGTCGGCAAAACTTCATGATCAAGCACGTCACTTTGACAGTGCGATCAGGGGATAACATTACAAACTTTTATAAATTTCCATAAAGATTCCGTATTAATTCCTTAACCATAAGGCCTTTAATCAATTCTCAAAATTATCTAATATAACATCATATCAACCCATTAACTTCCAATAACCAGATTTTTAACATATACGCCAGACATGTTATCATTATGCATTCAACAATATATATACCTCATAATAATAAAGCCAACATCATAATAAATCAGAATCCATAACATATACAATCATTATAAAGGGATCGTGTTTTCGTAGGAACGGCGGGACATACACACACAATTGTCGTTCTACTATTCACCCGATAGATCCCTAGTTCTGACCTTTGAGATGATACGGAACGTCCTAATATTACACTACATGCCACTATGTCTTAAGAAGGCTTCTCTCTCACCTTGAGTTGAAGCTACAAAATTAGTGTCCTCTTGCTTTGAAGTCACGTCACCCAAATCCGAACGAAAGCCTTTACCAAATAATATTTACAAAATAATTTCATAAATAACTACTCAATTACAATTAAGCAACCACAAGACACATATCCTTAACAACAATTTCCTTTATCACTTTTAGGAATCTAAAAGACTTGAACCGAAACTTCCAATACTTAAAATAAATCATACTTTACAAAATCAAAACCTTTAAAACGTTAATGAAAATTTTTAGAACTAATTATTAAATCAAAAGTGATTATTTCATACTTTTCATTAACTCTGAAAATCAATAACAACTACCGCTCAAGGATTAACATAAAACAAATAACTTAAACTTGATGCGACCTTTTTAATCATTTGGACAGCCCAGAAACACCTTCTTTAAAAATCAATTTTAACATTTACCAAAAACACCTAACGCATCAACAATCATCCTAAAATATACTTCATTCACTTTATCAAGACATGCCACAATTATCATACCAGCACCAGTAAGACAACAATTTAGTAAACAACTAGAACATTAAGGCATACATTTACAAGTTACTTTTATAATTCACTTTTACTTCTAAACACTTATACTAAAAATCTTAGCATGAAATTTACATATTAATTTATTTAAGAACAAGTCATAACATCAATGCCACACATTTCACATTTTTGGACAGCATGCATACTCAAACTTAAAAATTCATTTTCTCTTAAACAGAGAGTCGAAAACACATGCCGTTTTTTCCTAAATTCTTATTACAACTTCTACTATAATAAAATGACTAAAATTAAACTAAATAAAATAATTGCATCTGCTGTACAGCCACTGAAAAAGTTGCATTAATTCAAGAAGTTCAAGTAAAACAATCCAAAACAATTATACACAATTCCTACTTATGCCAAATACTTTAAAACACTATTATTTCTAATAAAACATTACTTTTTCATACATTCTAAATTCTGGACAGCAACTTAATATTTTTATTTAAATTACTTTAATCAATCAAAAATACTTATTTCTATTTGTTTCTACATTATATTTGCACATACATACTAAGTATCACTAACACCCTTAAAAATAATCATTTGGGATCTTGACTAATTAATTTTCCAGAATAAAAATTAAATTTTCAGAATTAAAATAAATTTTCCAGAATCAATCTTTTCCATAAAAACATGTAATTCATTCCATAGACACACTAAAACAATTATCAAATCAATTAGAAAAATTCAATTAATTTTATTTCTTTCTCTAAAAAATTCGACCAGCACTTAGAAAATTAGGACAAACATTTTTAATTCTTAAAACATCTATATAATATAATTACATCACTTTATATACTAAAAATAAGTTTTAAATTATTAAACAAATATAAAATAGATCTCTTTAAGGAAGAGCTCATTTTTCCAGCAAATAATATTTTCAAACACATCAATCACATACTCATACAATCACTTAAACATACATGCTCTTATAGAGTTATAACAACTTACCATTTGGTTCTATTTCTTCCGAACAATAAGCTACAATTTAATTACTCACCAATTAACAAACAAATTACAAAAATTATTCTAAAAAGGACCATAGGCCTCACGGCCTACTATATTTTTTATATTTCCAGAAAATTTCATTTTTGTTTATTATCCTTACTCATTGTTCTTATTTCACTTAAATCCAAACAAAAAGAAATAACATACAATCAAACAATAACAATTAAACAAAATTTCTATAAAATACAATTTCATGCACTTTAAGAACATTAAAAATTTCCAGAATTTATTTTATTTCCAAAAATCATTTTTAGTTCCTTTAAATCATTTTCATTTCATTTTTACTTTAAGGAAAACACCTATTTGTTTTCATTCTTTTTAGGGACTTAACTATAACTCAAATACACATGAAATAACAACAATCACCATTCAATATATACATATATATACACGGTCCAGAATTAAAAGAATAAGCAAAAACAAAAATAAAAATCCATTTTAATTTTTTTATTCATTTCCATTCTCTTTTATTTTATTAAACAACAATACAATACACATATTAAAATACACAAATCAATCCTCAACTTTTATTAATATATGTCACGGTCCATATATATATATACCAGAAATTATTATTTTCCATTGTTATTTACTTATTTCTTATTTATTCCTTAATACAATGAACAAAAACACTTTAAAAGACAAAGAATAAAAACTCATTCAATTATACAAAATTCTCTATAATTCATATAGTCTAAGAAATAAAATAAACCCAGAAATTAAATTATTCAAACCCATCAAAACTTTTAGCCTTCTTAAGAATTGAAGAAAAGGGGAGATAAATCCCTTTAAACACCCTTTTTGTGTCCCTTTTCTCATCCTTAATTCATATGACTCAAGAACAATATCACATATTCAACAAGAACTTAAAATGAAAAGGAAAATTTAAAACTTAACTATAGAAGAATTTAGAAGTTTTTGTTCACTAATAACAACAAAACAACTTAAAAAGAGATTAAATAAATAAGTGATTTTGGGTTACCTCTACTCCTAACCAAAAAGAGCTTCAAGAATGACAAAGAAAATTTTCCCTTCCTCCTCTAGCCACTCGCCACTCTCCTTCTCTTCCTAAGCCTTTCTTTGATTTTTTTTTTCAAAGTAACAAGTGAATGTGTGTGGAAAATGTGAGAACTAAGGCCATCTATTTATAGGTGATGAAGATGCATTTCTCCTTTAATTTTCTGAGGTAAATTCGGCCCCCATAGTCTAGGTGTAGTCATCCACATTGATTTTTCTACTTGAAACCAAACAAGCATTAAATAATGGAGTTTTGCAAAAACTATGATACATTTACTTGGGACAATTTTCAGAAAATTCTCTTCTCTCCCTCTCCCAATTTCTGGACGGTACAATAATAAAAATAAGGAGAGAAAATTTTTCATTGGTTCCTTGTGGAGGTGCCTTCACTATTAACCAATCATATTAAACTATCATTTTAAATAAATCAGAAAACAATTAAGAAAATATTTAAATATGGACTGTGCAGCCAAATATTACTAAGATAAATATTTAAATATACCAATAAAAATATTTTATAGTCCATTAAATTATTTTATGCCCCAAAATAATTTTTCCTAATTAAAAATGCCAAAATTCGATTTTCTACCTACTGTACAGTACTTTTTTGTAAATGTCAAAATAAAAATTTTCTTTTCACATATTCAGATACTACATTTTAATACGATCGTTTTCATATAAAGTTTATAATTTTTGGACTTACGGTTTGAAAGTTATGAATTTTTTGAAGTCCTAAGATCACTTCCTTCAAAATACACTTCCTAAGCTTTCAAATAATTTAAAAATAAGAAAAATACGAAAATACACTTTATTTGAATGGTAGTACAATATACAACTTCAGAAATGTATTTTCATTTTCAAAATAAATAATACTTGAGTCAAAAGGTTATTTAATGCATTAAAACCATACATTCATACTTAAAACTCAAAATTCGTTTAACATTGTAGCAGTGATAAAATTTCGAAAACTCTAAAATAAAAATCAAAGCTTTACATTTTCGTAATCTAGATTTCGATACGATCGTTTTAATATATCGTTTGTAATTTTTCGACGTACGGTTTAAAAGATATGCATTTTGAAGTTAAAAACACTATAACTTGAAAATTCACATTTTGTCCAAACATTAATAAAAATCACTCCAAAAATTATTTTTCTCAGATAAAAATATACTTACTAATTATTTCTATCCCAAAAATAATTTTCTCTTTTATTAATTAGAAATTTATAATTTTATGCATATATATATGTATTAACGCCACATATATATAATTATATAACCAAAACCAACTTTAATAACAAATTTCATTAAATTATCCTTAAAATAAATACTACCAAATAAAATAAAGCAAAAATAAAATTATTATAAATTTAATTACATTGGGTAAAATTGCGGGTCTCACAATCCTCCCCAACTTAGAGATTTCTCGTCCCCGAGAAATACTATGCTATTGAAGATAAGGCATAACATTTTTATGAAAATAACTGCATCCATGCATTGAATCTTTAAAAATTCCAACTTAAAATATCAAAGTACGAGAAGGAAAACTCCTTCAAAACAAGTCAAGTAACAAACAATCAAAAGACTAGACAAGACGAGTGGATAAACCCACTTCGTTCAAACAACATTTAATACAAACATCAATCCTAAGAACGACTAGTAGCATTAGCATCCTCATTCCCAACCATAGTGAACACTCTTCCGTTTCCTTTTGGTCTATCAGAACCCTTTTCACGCTTTGGTTCCCAACAGTTCTTCGCAGTGTGTCCTGGTTTGTTGCAGTTAAAGCAGTTGGGATTCTCATAAGGGCAGTTGGGTCCATAATGATTCTTGTTGCACTTGTTGCAAAATGGAGGTGCAGTAATTTGTCCTCCGTCAGCATCTCCATTGTTACTACTAGCATTTCCATTGTTCCATCGGTTCCCACCATTGTTTTGATTATTCCGGTTGTTGTTACGATCATTCCCAAGCCTGTTCCGATTTCCACTACCACGATTGTTACTTCCAGCCGAATTGTTGCCTCCAAATCTGTTGTCTCTTTGTCCACTTCCCTGTCCATAGGGACCTTGATGTCTTGCTCCACTGTTCGGGTTTCCATGTCCTGAAGAGTGTCTCATCGGACCACCACTTGAAACTTGTATAGCTAGCTTTCCAGTAGAGTTCCTTGATTTCAGGCCGCTTTCCACAATATTTCCTTTGTTTACCAGAGTTGTGAACACAGCAATCTCCATGGGAGCCAAAACTTGCTTAATCTCCAGCTTTAGTCCATCCAAAAATTTTGCACACTTAGATCTCTCATTCACAGCTTCTCCATAGTAAGGCATGAACTTTGCTAGATTCTCAAATTTTGCAGCATACTCCCCCACAGTCATATTACCTTTTTCCAATCGCAGAAACTCTAACTCCTTAGTTGTCTTCAGATGTTCCGGAAAGTATTTTACCAATAGTCTGTCCTTGAACTGATTCCAAGTCAGTGCTCCAAGTTCTCCTCCTAAGGCTTGTTTCTCATTGCGCCACCAGTCGGCCGCTTCTCCTACCATCATGTATCCAGCATAGACGATCTTTTGCTCGTCGGTGCACTGCACCATTCCTCCAAAAATCCTTTCCAAACTTGCTACCCATACTTTCGCTTCTTCCGATGCTAAACCCCCAGCGAATTCCTTTGGATTCCTACGACAAAATTCGTCGAGTCCTCTGATTCCTTGCCCACCAGCATTCGCATTCTGATTCTGTTGAAGTTGTTGGAGCATAAGGTTCATGTTATCCCTTACTCCTGCCAAAACTGCAGCTGTCTGAGCCATCATAGCAGCTTGTTGTTGAGCGTTCATCGGTTCCTCATTTGCTTGTCGACGTGCCATTGCGATTCTTCTACACACGTGAAGTTTTAAGTCTTAGACTAAGCAGAGGGTCATACAAGAAAAGCATATAAGGCTATGCTTTAAGCCACAAAGGACATTCATCCTACATACTAACAAACAGAGTCACACAAAGAAAGCTTGTAAGACTATGCTTAAGGCCACTAAGGACAACCATCGCTCTGATACCACTAAATGTAACACCCCGATTTGGAAATAGAATTTTCACTAAAAATTTGCGCCATTTTTTTTTAATAAACATTACCAAACCATTTCATTTTAATTCTTTTACAAAAAGGTTTTCATAAAATAATTTGATTCATTTGGTTTTCAATATTTGGTTCATAAACTCGCAATATAAAATTCCTTTCCAAAAAGAGATGTCACTAACACTTTTCCAAAAAGCTCCTTTTCGTGATGCCAAAATTATTCGATGGTTAATTTGCGGAAAACATTTAATTATTTAAAGTAACTTCATACATAAATCAAAAAGAACTTCTTTTATTACATTTAAAATAATCCATATTACAACCGGGGTTACATTCGGGCAGATTAATCATGTCCTAATCACCTTAAGATAGGATACAAAGCAAAGACTACCCTATCTCATACTACAAGTCTTCATTGCTATCTCCTATCACAAATGTCTAGAAGATTCCTCGATTGCCGCTTCTGCTTTCTCCTTGTACGTGCGTCATCTCATGATCCTCTTCCTGTCTTAAGCTACCACTCCTTGATCTGCCATCTGTAGACATTGTTTCCCAATGTCCACAGGAAAGGGAAATAGAGAGAGTAAGCACTTCCGAACGATATTATTGTCGACAGCGTGGGCTTACCATAGGGGAATATTAAGACCACACAAATATGTACATCAATATTACCATTACCATATTGCATTTGTTACCATAAACTCTTTTCCCAAGAAGGTTATACCTCTTAAAACCATAGCCGTTAAATTATCTTTAGTCTCTAAGTTTCATACCATCGGTAAATCAAAAAGAGGGGTACCATTACCGAGGTTTAAGGTATGGATATCACACACGTTACATCTCCTCCACAAGTCCAACCATATCCTAGTTCGGAAAGCAGATGGGACGCACAGGAACCCTAGCCACACTGGCATCGAAGTCGGTAAACGAAAAGGCTATACCATCGCCAGTGGTCAGTAAGATATAAAAATTCATGTGACCAACACCGGCGGTCGACAAGATTCATTTCATAAAGGTTTCCAAAAACCCAACCCTTACCGAACTTCTAGCCCCATTCAGGTTCCCTTTCACCATCTATGATTTGCTCATGGGGGCGACAGCACTATCTCCAGTTGGCCTGCAGTCCTCGCTACGACGAAAGCCCAGACTCCTGCGTGAACCTTGTCATTGTAGTCCCGTCCCGCCTAGAGAAGTACTCGAGGCTTCTTGACGTTTCACCGTCCTTGCCCTCCCCTATTGCAATCATCACTTGAAGAACTCCTATCTCCAAGCATACCTGAGTATCCGTAGATAAACAGGGTGTGTTTCCTCTCCACTACTTCACTCTCAACGCAAGGTTTAAAAGGGGTTCATAAGTCTTTTAAGTTATTGAAATGTTTTACTACGTTAAACCTTCCTAATTGTGGTCGACCCATTCTAGCCACTCTTCTAATGGGTCTCGACCTCTAAGGGATTAACCTACCATAGGCGCTTCCAAATTACAGCGGATTTCCAACCGAGCTCATAACCACGGAGTTCCAGTCACGTGGCCGGCAAAACTTCATGATCAAGCACGTCACTTTGACAGTGCGATCAGGGGATAACATTACAAACTTTTATAAATTTCCATAAAGATTCCGTATTAATTCCTTAACCATAAGGCCTTTAATCAATTCTCAAAATTATCTAATATAACATCATATCAACCCATTAACTTCCAATAACCAGATTTTTAACATATACGCCAGACATGTTATCATTATGCATTCAACAATATATATACCTCATAATAATAAAGCCAACATCATAATAAATCAGAATCCAAAACATATACAATCATTATAAAGGGATCGTGTTTTCGTAGGAACGGCGGGACATACACACACTGAAGAGTACATGTGTGCACAACATTGAAGTTCATGAAGTTTGTCAAGCACATGTATTTGAAGCATGGTTTTGATGAAGAAAACATAATGATGAAGACAATAAAGACAAGTGAAGGCAACTTTCCAAAAGAACAAAAAGCAACAAACAAAAAGCATTGGATTGTTCAAAAGAAAAGATCAAGTATAGAAGTGAGTAAATAAGGAAAAGAGAGAAAATGAACTATTCTCAATCAAGCAAGCTCAAGGAGTTTCAAAGTTATATAGAGTAATTTTATTGTTTGCTTTGAGTCCTTAGTTTGTGGGTAGAGTTTAGTATTGGGTAGTGAATCTCAATCAATTAATTTTGATCAAATTAATTTTGAGTTTTTCACACTAATAAATCAATTTTTAAATTGATGCATTAAAGTTTTACAAAATGTTTTTAAATATTTTTAAATGCATCAATATGTGGCAAAATATTATATCTAAGGTTTAAGGAAAGGTTTTAAATGTTACATTTTATCAAAACAATTTTTGCTGAAATAGAAAACTAAACTTACAGTTCAGTAACCGGTTAGTAGAGCTCAGTAACCGGTTAGTGACTGTTAAGTTAGTTGAAAAAATCAGTTTTGTGTTTAACTCTTTATGGGTATTCTTTATAAAACCTTTATTACACCTTATTACATATAATATACACGTTTTTACATAAACAAGCCATACTTTCTCTCATAGATTAGAAAAGATCAAAACCTCTCTTTTATATCTTGTTGATACTCTTTTCTTACAAACACAAGAATCTCATAATCAACTTGTTCATTGTTATTTGATTGAGATTCATTAGGTTCTGAATTTCTGTATTTCTATGGTGTTGTAATCATTGCATTCAAGGCAAAATTGTCTACAACAAATTGAAGAAAAAGGAAGTCTTGATTGAGGAACAATCAAGCAAAGGAAGTCTTGATTAAGGAGTAATCAAGCATAGATTGAAGAAGTCTAAGTGGAAGGGATCCACATAGCAAGAGGACTTGGAAGAGGTTTTTTCAAGGAATTAGAATTAGAAGATCAAGGAGAGTTGCATAACAAGAGTGGGGTATCTCTTGGTAGCTATCAAGTGAGGAATCTTGAGAGGCTTAGCTTGTAATCAAGGATCTTTAATTCTAGTGAAGAAATCTCTCTTTGTTGAAGAGGGGACTGGATGTAGCTCTCAAGTGGGTGAGAGTGAACCAGGATAAATCTCTTGTGCAGTATCTCTTCCCTAATCTCTTTAATTTCTGCATTGTTCATAGTTATTGCATAAAACCTAGAAAATTGATTTTCATATAAATTGAATCAATTAGATAGTAATTGAACAAATTAATTTGGGGAAAACTATTTTCAAACATCTGGGTATATGTTTATAATCTGGGTTTGAATCAATTCCGCTTTATCTCTGAGTTCTTGAGTTAATTTGTCAATTTTCGTTTTCTGTTACAGTTCAGTAACCGGTTAGTGAGAACCAGTAACCGGTTAGTCACTGTGAAATTGGTTAAAGAAATTCTGTTTTAATCAATTCTAATTGGTTTTGCGAAAATTGATCAAGGTTGATAAAACACCTATTCAACCCCCCCTTCTGGGAGTTTCTCACGTGTTCATACTATACCGCTTGTATTCCAACAAGTGGTATCAGAGCTTTGGTCGGTTAAGATCAAAGCTTAAACGCTTTTACCGGAAAGATCCTTATTGGTTTACAATGGATAGTATGAACATGTTCAGTGGTCTAGGTATTCTGGATATAGATGATAATTCTATGCAATTACTAATGAGAGAATTCTTGAAGTTTTTGAAAATTGAAGGAGTCTTGAATATACAAGGAAGAAAAGAATCAAGACACTCACATCAAGAGAACAAGACCAAGAGAAGAAATTTCAGCAAACAAGATACTAGGAGTTCAAATGAAAACAACAAAAGAAAGAAGACCTCAAAGGAGAAATTCAAATGCCATGAGTGTCGAAAGGAAGGGCACATCAAATTTCAATGCCCCTTATACTTGAAAAGACTTGAAGATGACAAGAAGACTCGTGAGGAGTTCAAGTTAAAGAGAAATGGTGATGTGCAAAACACTACGGAAGAAGATGAATTATCAAACTCATGTTTAATGGTCAACATTGATGATGAAGTCTCGTCTAGCAAATGTTCAAGTGAGCCGTCACATGAGGTAAATTCTATCTCCGATTCCGATTCAAATTCTGAGTGTTCTAACCCTACATATGACATGCTATACAATGCTTATGTGGAGATGCATAGTGAATTGGAAAAGTTAGTTAAAGTAAATTTAAAAAGAAAAAGGATTATTTTGGAGCAACAAGAGAAGCTTGTTGAATTGCAAAAGTTTGTTGATGAATTAAAACTCCAAAATGAGACTTTGGACCTCATTTATGCAAACTCCACATGTGATTGTATTAACAATGTCAATGTTGTCCAAGCTTGTGAAAAATGTAATTCTCTTGAAAAAGAAGTTTTGTATTTGAAAAATAGACTTGCATCATTCACAAGAGGAGAAGAGCACTTGTCCAATTTACTTTCAAATCAAAGGAATATTTCAAATAATCCGGTTTGGGATACACTACAAGGAAAAAGAAAATTTATAAGAAAGTTGGTGATTTTTCAAAAATGAATTTATCAAAAGGTCCAACTTGTTATTATTGTGGTGTTTATGGTCATACTACAAATTTTTGTAAAATCAAAAAGTATGGTGTACCAAATGGATTATTTGAATGGGTTGTAAAAGACCAAAGTTCCTTAACTAACCAAAAAGGACCCAAAACAATTTGGGTACCAAAAAGCAAAACTTAATTGTTTTGTAGGTACACATGAAGAGCATATATGCTGAATTGTAAAATGTTGTTTCTGCTTCTTCATGAAAAATCACAACAGACTTAGTATTCCCCCTTATGGTGATATCATTCTTAAACTTGATATAATTTCTTAAATCTTTGTCTAAGTGTACTTGTTTGACTTATTGTACCTTACAATGTGATAAGATGTAGTTACCAATGTCCTAAAATGTATTTCTTTATGTGCAACTTAATTCAATGTGATTTATGTGTATTTAGTGTGTTGAATGCTTTTAAATTTTTACTTTTTACTGTCAGTTAGCAGCAACTAACCGGTTAGTAAGTTTGAGTAACCGGTTAGTCACCTGTAACTGAAACAAATAAATTTTTTTAAAGAGTCCTTTTTCTCTCTAAAACTCTCATTCCTCACACTGTCATGTACGACCCTCTTCTTCTCTGAATTGCTTCTTTTCAATTTCACTAAAATCTTTCCATAATCTTCACAAATCACTCTCACGGTTTCTTTCCCATTCAATATCTTCACCCTATTTGTATTATTGAGTTAGCATTTCTCTCAATTTCTCTCATCCCCAATTCCTAGAAACCCTAGACCTAATCCTAATTCGTCTCTTGTTGTGCTACCAATCATTATGTCGTCCTCTGGATCAAGGAAAAGAGTGAAGCATGTTGCTTCAAGGCCTCGAAGGAGCTTCCGGGCTGAGTTCTACAGTGAGGACAGTAGACAACAAAGGTTTTCCCTTTTTTCTTCAAGAGAGATGGGTATTATTAGGTGGATGAATTTCAAATGGTTGGATAAGCATAAGTTTGAGTTTCATAAGTTGTATGAGTTTCAAGGAGTTAAGAAGTTTTTAGAGCTTAGTGGTAAGATTTATCCTAGGCTAGTGAAAGAGTTCTATGCTAATTTTACTTTGCATGATGATATTTTCCAAACCATGGTGAATGATACTTATATTGTATTAAGTGAGGATGATTTTCTGCAGGTTGGTGGTCTTAGATCCATAGGCACTTTCATTGGAGATGAAAGTGACCCTAGGCTTGTTGAATGTAATGTAGAGGATGTTTATAAGGAATGTCTTAGGAGTGATGATTTGTATGATGCTAGTGCTAGAAGGACTGTAGGAAACATGACGGTTGAAGACCGTATGCTATTGTATGTCCTTACCTATATTCTCACCCCTAGGACCTCGAACCACACCCAACCTAATGATTCAGATATGTACTATTTGTATGCTTTGAAAAAGCAAATCCAGATTGATTGGCCTCGAGTTATTTGTAGCTTTATGAATAAAGCTGCAAAGTCTCAATCAGGAAGGCTTCCATATCCTTTCTTTGTGAGCCATCTTCTAGAGTTTAATGAGGTTCCAATTGCGGAAGATGAACCCTTTATCACTCATAGTGCAAAAGACTTTTGTGTTATGGGAAATTTGCTTCATTCAGCTCAAATTTATGAGCATAACCTTGATGGTGTTTGGAAGTGGCAAACTGACATCAAAAGGATTGATGCTGAAATTAAAGCTGAAGAGGAGGCTAGAAAAGCTGCTGAAGATGTTGGTTGTGATGGTGATGGAGTTCCCATGGAAGAAGATCATGGTGATGATGGTGGTGTTCAAGGTGACCAAGCTGAACATGGTGGTCATGAAGGCGTTGAAGAGCCTAGACCCTCTTCTTTTGAGTTTGGTGGTAGTTCAGGTCATGCACATAAGTCTTCTGGTTTTGCTAGTCATTTGGAGAGTATGGAGCAGCGGTTGAATGCTCAAATAAGTTCTGGTTTTGAGCATATCAACAATAGAATGGATGCTTTTCAAGCTTCTTATGAGAGAGACATGCAGCAGGTCATGTTCTTGTTGAGGACTTTTGGATCAGCCTCTGCACCTCCTCCAAATGAAGACTAGTTTAAGTGTCTAGTTGCATTAGAATCTATGTTTTTAGGACTTGGTTTTCTAAGTTTTTCTTTTGTCTTATTTTGATGTATTTTGGTGGTAATTTCGTATGTATTTCAGCCTATGTAATTCTGATTATGTACCTTGGCTAGTTGTTTTTATGGATTTGTAATGAACCTATTATGAATGAATGTGTGTTAATGATAATTAGAATTATGTTTCGTTTATGGTCCATTTTATTTGGCTGAGTATGTACTTATATTGATGCTGAAATTGTGTGGTTATTGTTGATTTGGTTACTCTGTGCAAATTTCAGATTGTATGTGTGCAGTGTGCTACATGGAAGAACTTTTATGATATTGTGATTTGCATCTCATATTTTCTGGTTTAGAATATGATTATGATCCATATGTATGTATGTATGCTGGAAGCTGTATTTCAATATGTATTCTGCAAAACTGGTATTGCAACTGTATGTTTTGATTATGCTTGTCAATTACCAAGTGATTTTATCAGTTCTGTGGAGTATTACTGATATCTGTCATGAGTAACCGGTTAGCAGCCTTCAGTAACCGGTTAGTATATAATACAGACAGTAAAAAATGTGTGATTTTCAGTGTATTTTGGCTATAATAATGATTTTTAAAGCATACACATGATGGTTTACTATTAGCTATTGATATTTAGCTTGTGTATTATGCTCTGTTATGAGATTTTGGTCATTATACATTGATTACCTTGATAAAACTTATTTTTCAGATTTTCACAACTGATCTTTGCCATGATTTTATGATTTGTAATTTTGTGCAAAAATATGTAAATTCAGTATACCTTTGAAGTACTCCTTGCCTACTTTATGTATAACCTCTGCAAATTCGATTTTACAAGGCTTTGGGTACTCTTTTTAATTGTGCAAGTTAGCTTTTTCATACTGGGTTATAAACTGTCATATGCTGGAGTTACTAACCAGTTAGTTCCCCATGTAACTGGTTAGATGCTGGTTAGATGCTGATCTGAGAGTAAAAATATCATATTTTTGATTATATCTTTCACTTTTTGGCAATGTTTTATTTTTTTTATGCTTTTTGATCATGCCAAAAGGGGGAGAAGGTGTTGTTGTTTTGTTCTTATGCAGGTTGTTGATAATATGTTCCAAGCATATTTTGAGGGGGAGCATTGATGCATTAGACAAATGGGAACATTGTTAAACAATCAACAACAATCAGGAAAGTTTATCAAAACATGTTTGTCATCATCAAAAAGGGGGAGATTGAAGAGTACATGTGTGCACAACATTGAAGTTCATGAAGTTTGTCAAGCACATGTATTTGAAGCATGGTTTTGATGAAGAAAACATAATGATGAAGACAATAAAGACAAGTGAAGGCAACTTTCCAAAAGAACAAAAAGCAACAAACAAAAAGCATTGGATTGTTCAAAAGAAAAGATCAAGTATAGAAGTGAGTAAATAAGGAAAAGAGAGAAAATGAACTATTCTCAATCAAGCAAGCTCAAGGAGTTTCAAAGTTATATAGAGTAATTTTATTGTTTGCTTTGAGTCCTTAGTTTGTGGGTAGAGTTTAGTATTGAGTAGTGAATCTCAATCAATTAATTTTGATCAAATTAATTTTGAGTTTTTCACACTAATAAATCAATTTTTAAATTGATGCATTAAAGTTTTACAAAATGTTTTTAAATATTTTTAAATGCATCAATATGTGGCAAAATATTATATCTAAGGTTTAAGGAAAGGTTTTAAATGTTACATTTTATCAAAACAATTTTTGCTGAAATAGAAAACTAAACTTACAGTTCAGTAACCGGTTAGTAGAGCTCAGTAACCGGTTAGTGACTGTTAAGTTAGTTGAAAAAATCAGTTTTGTGTTTAACTCTTTATGGGTATTCTTTATAAAACCTTTATTACACCTTATTACATATAATATAAACGTTTTTACATAAACAAGCCACACTTTCTCTCATAGATTAGAAAAGATCAAAACCTCTCTTTTATATCTTGTTGATACTCTTTTCTTACAAACACAAGAATCTCATAATCAACTTGTTCATTGTTATTTGATTGAGATTCATTAGGTTCTGAATTTCTATATTTCTATGGTGTTGTAATCATTGCATTCAAGGCAAAATTGTCTACAACAAATTGAAGAAAAAGGAAGTCTTGATTGAGGAACAATCAAGCAAAGGAAGTCTTGATTAAGGAGTAATCAAGCATAGATTGAAGAAGTCTAAGTGGAAGGGATCCACATAGCAAGAGGACTTGGAAGAGGTTCTTTCAAGGAATTAGAATTAGAAGATCAAGGAGAGTTGCATAACAAGAGTGGGGTATCTCTTGGTAGCTATCAAGTGAGGAATCTTGAGAGGCTTAGCTTGTAATCAAGGATCTTTAATTCTAGTGAAGAAATCTCTCTTTGTTGAAGAGGGGACTGGATGTAGCTCTCAAGTGGGTGAGAGTGAACCAGGATAAATCTCTTGTGCAGTATCTCTTCCCTAATCTCTTTAATTTCTGCATTCTTCATAGTTATTGCATAAAACCTAGAAAATTGATTTTCATATAAATTGAATCAATTAGATAGTAATTGAACAAATTAATTTGGGGAAAACTATTTTCAAACATCTGGGTATATGTTTATAATCTGGGTTTGAATCAATTCCGCTTTATCTCTGAGTTCTTGAGTTAATTTGTCAATTTTCGTTTTCTGTTACAGTTCAGTAACCGGTTAGTGAGAACCAGTAACCGGTTAGTCACTGTGAAATTGGTTAAAGAAATTCTGTTTTAATCAATTCTAATTGGTTTTGCAAAAATTGTTCAAGGTTGATAAAACACCTATTCAACCCCCCTTCTAGGTGTTTCTCACGTGTTCATACTATACCGCTTGTATTTCAACACACACAATTGTCGTTCTACTATTCACCCAATAGATCCCTAGTTCCGACCTTTGAGATGATACGGAACGTCCTAATATTACACTACATGCCACTATGTCTTAAGAAGGCTTCTCTCTCACCTTGAGTTGAAGCTACAAAATTAGTGTCCTCTTGCTTTGAAGTCACGTCACCCAAATCCAAACGAAAGCCTTTACCAAATAATATTTACAAAATAATTTCATAAATAACTACTCAATTACAATTAAGCAACCACAAGACACATATCCTTAACAACAATTTCCTTTATCACTTTTAGGAATCTAAAAGACTTGAACCGAAACTTCCAATACTTAAAATAAATCATACTTTACAAAATCAAAACCTTTAAAACGTTAATGGAAATTTTTAGAACTAATTATTAAATCAAAAGAGATTATTTCATACTTTTCATTAACTCTGAAAATCAATAACAACTACCGCTCAAGGATTAACATAAAACAAATAACTTAAACTTGATGCAACCTTTTTAATCATTTGGACAGCCCAGAAACACCTTCTTTAAAAATCAATTTTAACATTTACCAAAAACACCTAACACATCAACAATCATTCTAAAATATACTTCATTCACTTTATCAAGACATTCCACAATTATCATACCAGCACCAGTAAGACAACAATTTAGTAAAGAACTAGAACATTAAGGCATACATTTACAAGTTACTTTTATAATTCACTTTTACTTCTAAACACTTATACTAAAAATCTTAGCATGAAATTTACATATTAATTTATTTAAGAACAAGTCATAACATCAATGCCACACATTTCACATTTTTGGACAGCATGCATACTCAAACTTAAAAATTCATTTTCTCTTAAACAGAGAGTCAAAAACACATGCCGTTTTTTCCTAAATTCTTATTACAACTTCTACTATAATAAAATGACTAAAATTAAACTAAATAAAATAATTGCATCTGTTGTACAGCCACTGAAAAGTTGCATTAATTCAAGAAGTTCAAGTAAAACAATCCAAAACAATTATACACAATTCCTACTGTGGTGAACTCGGCCCTTATGAGGTGGATTTGGGAAAAGGACCTAAACCAGAACCTCGGAACAAGGCTCAGATGGCCTTGACCGAGCTGGGGGGCTTATATGGTGGACTCGGCCTAGCCGAGGTCCTTAGACTACCTCGCCAAAGTCCTAAGGACCCTTCAGGAAGCCTTCTGAGCGCTTGGCCGAGCTCAATACTCAACGGCCGAACAGACGCCAGATACGGGCCGACCTCACTTTCCAACTCAGGTCCGACGTCCAAGTCCGACACCTTCCCAAGTCCGACACCTAGGGCCTGATGACGTCTCTCTTCTTATCCATAAGGACAGATCACCACCTTATCCACAAGGACAGCTCACCACCTTATCCGCAAGGACAGCCTATCCACTCATAGCTCAGTACAGGCTGGCCCTACTTGGGCCTAAAGCAAGCCCATTAGGGCAACCAGCTCCCCCCTATAAGTAGCTCCGTACTACATGGGGCTCAGATACGTCCTCTAACCCTAATTGCCACCCTCACACACCAGTGATTAGGGTTACTCCCTGGCTCTCTCCCTTGGCCACTTGAGGACTCCCACCAAACATCACATATCAACCCTAGACAGAGGCTCCTTCGAAGGTCTTCTCCTACCCTCGGAGGTCCTCAACGTCTAGGACATCACATTGGCGTCGTCTGTGGGGAAGATAAATTTCACCCCCACCCAGAAGATTCTACCATGTCTGAAGAACAGCCAGTCCAGAGGAGGAGGGGGCGTCCAAGGAGGGTGCCGTCAACTGAGGACCTGCGCCTGCATCTTGAAGCCAACAGGGCAGCGAGGTCCTCACCGCCACCCCCTCCACCACCTCCACCTCCTCCCCCGCCACCTCCACCACTAGAATTCACCCACACCCACAGTGGACCTTATACCATCCACACTGGAGACACTACAAATCCAACCCAGCTTCTGGGCAGAGGTCGGCGCGTGCAGCTACGCTCTAAGCTTGGAGAAACCAACACTGAACAGCACCGCCACCGCGGCGAACGTGCCCACTCAGTCAGTACAACACACCGTTCCCACTCTCGACAGTCTACACTCTCTCGAGATGCTGAACTCTTATCTTTGATGAGACAGCAGATGAGAATCGTGGAGCAGCAAGGTAAAGCTATTGCTGATCTCCAACAAGTCGCCATGCAACGCTTAGCCGAATGAGCTGTTGTTCAAGCTCCGGCCCCAAATGAGTTCCCCCCACCCCCCCCCCCCCCCCACCACCTCTTCCACCACAACCTCCGTTAACTCCACAAACCTTTGCAACACCACACACGACCGTCACACAACTTACACCACCTCCCGACGAGCAACAACCTGATTCGGATGATTCCCACCCTGGGCATCCGTTCACACCAGCTGTCATGGCTTATGAACCACCACCTGGGTACCTCGGACCCAGCAATATCCCTATATACAATGGCCTCACGGACCCTCAGGAACACGTCCTCTCTTATGAGGGAGCTGTGTACTTTCATGGCGGAGGAGATCGGCTCAAGTGCCGAGCTTTCTCTATGACCCTCCAGGCCCCTGTCATCCGATGGTACTCAACGCTTCCCAAGAATTCTGTCAACAACTGGGCAGAAATGAAGCGGGTCTTCCTTAACAGATACGCTGCTAGCTGTGTGCAACGCAGGTCGGACCACACGCTAGCGACAGTGACCCAGAAGCCAGAAGAATCAATACGTGCATACTTGCACAGGTTTCACAGCGAGTCCAGTTCGGTCCCAAATCTGTCTCCCGAGGTGGCGGTCCTCCTTTTGACCCAAGGATTGGCCGAAGGAGGGTTCAAAGATTCACTTATTGGAAAGCCACCATGGGACATGGTAGAGCTGAGACAGAGATCAAACAAATACATCAATCTTGTAGAATTCAACAAAGGACAGTCAAGTAGGATGGAAAATGCTCAAACCGCCTCGCAGAATGCCCTGCCCCGAGGTCGTCCTCGTGGCAACAGGGATGAAAGAGGAGGAAGAGCAGATCAGGGAGACCGAGGCCGCTCTCACGTCGGCCAACAAGAGGACCGCCGGCATCCATACATCACCAAATATGATTCTTACACCCCCCTGACGGTCCCAAGGTCTCAAGTCTGGAGAGAAACCATGCAGACCGAACTCAGGAGTGTACCTCGCCCCCCCCCCCCCTTTCTCAGAAATCAAAACTATGTCAGGGACAAATCCAAATACTGCAATTTCCATGACGGGTACGACCACCATACCGATCAATGCACCTGGCTCCGGGATGTCATTGAAGATATGGTAAGAAGAGGCAAGCTGCAGCAATACGTTCGGGAAGCGATGGAAAGACGAGGCCGAAGAAGGTCTCGCAGCCCGGACGATGATAAAGGGAAAGCTAAAGCCGACCCGTCCCCAGAGAAGAAGGAAGAGGAACCATCACGGGTGAACATGGTCGTAGTTCAAGACCTGGACAAGTCGCCAGAGAACTTCCGAGTAGAAACCATCTCGGGAGGCTTCGCTGGTGGCGGAGAAAGGAGGGCGGAGAGGAAAAGGTACATCAACCAAGTTCTCGCTGTCCATCACAAACCCGTTGGCAAAAAACCATCTCGGAATGTGCCTATTATTTTTTGCGACCAAGATATGGAAAACGTCATCCCAGATCACAACGATCCTATGGTGATAACGGCATTAATTGGCAATTTTGAGGTCGCCCGAGTCTTCGTTGACCAAGGAAGCTCGGCCGATATCCTCTTTCTGCATACTTTCCAAGCTTTGAAGCTGAGGTCTGCCGACCTCGTAGGGTTTGAAGGGAATCTCATCAGTTTCACAGGTGAGGCAATCCGCCCCCTGGGAGCCATTCATCTCCCGGTGACCCTAGGCAACCAGCCTTCGACCCGAACGGAGATCATCAAATTTCTGGTAGTTGACTCTGACTCCCCGTATAATGTAATATTGGGACAAACCTGCCTACAAGCTTTTGGGGCAGTGGTCTCAACAGTGCACTTGGCAATGAAGTTCGTCGGTTCAGATGATAAGGTTGTTACGGTCAAAGCTGACCAAGTGAAAGCCCGGCTCTGTTACAATGCGAGCCTACGGGAGGGAAAGAAGAAGCAAAAAGAGTTCATCGATCCGACACTATCCAAGGGAAGAGTCTTATTGGCCGAGGATCAGTCCGAACGAAATTTCCATATGTCCCCCCTTCATGAAGAGCGGGTGGTAATTCCCCCCTTCACCTCTCCCCCAAGCCAAGATGCTATCATGAATGACAAACTCCTCCAAAAAATCCAAAGTGCAGTCAAAAGAAATCTCTTTTCTCTTTCAGTCCGCCCCTACCCCCCGCACGGGGAGAATTTTCTCTTTCATCTAACTGTCAGTAACCCCGCCCTCCGTTCAGTACATCTCCGAATTGAGGGCCGAGTTAAACTTCTTGCCCATGTCTTCAGCCGAGCTTTTCAGATCCCCAAGCTCGGGTGTTTCAAGATGGAAATTCCCTCACTTTTCAACATTACCAACAATCTCGGCAGCCTCTTTTATCAGCTCACCCCGGAGGACCATCACAAGGAAATCCGACAAGACGCTCCTGGTCCGAAGAAGATAGCGATGAAAGAGCCAGCCGACTATGACAAGAAAGCAAAGCAACCCTGGTCATCCAAGTCTGATCACCTCGCGCCCCGAGGATCAGACATCGGCCCTAATGGCCAGAAAAGCGGGAAATGAGCTCGAGATCGGTAAGCCCCAACAGAGGCGTCCTAGAAACATACTCTGGGTAGTTACCGAACTCAAGGATTCCCAAAACTTCAAAACACTGAGAACCTGTTCAAATAGGTTTACCTCAGATATTTTGGCAGCCGTCAACACCCTCCTCTGAGGAATTCAAGTTCAACTTCCTTTTATTTTTCGTTTCCTTCAAATATTGTTCATTTTTTTCAATTTCCATTGTGAGATATTCACCTTTCAAAAGAAAAAACAATGTACTCATGACTACAATTAATGAAAAGTACAAACTTGCTCATACTCAAGTGCAACAGTTTTATATACGTACGTACTAGCTTCTCATTTAGCACTAGCCACCTAAATGTTGCATGGCGCTATGCACAACCAACGTCTTCTAGATAAGATCGGCTCATATGCACAGTGTACAAGGGACACCCGATAAAGAACAGACTGCTGTGAAATGTTTTCACATAGCTTCACTCAGCACTCTCTTTTACATCGGGGCCGAGGACACCCACCTCGGCTAAGGTGGGTAGATCCGAGTTCCCTACCGTATGCACTTATATACAGTACCTTTATTCAGAGGAAAACTTATAAGATTACTGCACTCACTGAGTCATCCGAATTCGTCCGAGCTATTAATACGACATTTTACGTCCGATCATGCCGAAATACAACAAGTTGGTAAAACACTTGTATTCTCAAAGGTAGTTTTACTTAGTTATTTAAAAATGACCTCGGACTCGGTATACATGCAACAAGTTAAAAAAAAACTTGCATAAAAATTACAATATGCGACAAGTCCCAAACACTTGCGTCCCTTCTTGAATTTCCCAGGTTGCCACTTAAGTGGACGCAATTCTGATCCGAGGTCGAACGAATAAACATGCAACGAGTTGGTAAACAAATACTCGCATCTATGCAACAAGTTAGAAGAAAAACTTGCATAAAAATAACCTCGGACTCTATACGCACGCAACAAGTATAAGTACGAAACTTGCAGAAAAATAGTAACATGCAACAAGTTGTAGGTGAAATAAGCTTGCATCGAAATCAAATGTCGTGCACAATAAAGAAAAGTATAACCCAACATCGTCGAACATGTTATAGAGAAGAACATAGACAAAGCATAAGCTGCCCAGCATAAGGGACTTATGCTGCATCATCCTCGACATCTGAAAGGACGACCAAACGCGGGTCGAACTCCTCATCCATTCTCTCAACCAGGGGGTTGGGCAGATTCTCCTCAGGCTGGTCCAGGTCAACCTCGGCCCCACCCCTGTCATAATCCACAATCTTTCCATCTTCCACTCCGAACCCGGCAGATGCGCCGACATACCGAATTCGGAGCCCTTGATTCATATGAAGAATCTGCTCAACCGCACTGGTAAAAACCTTGCTTGCCACCCTTTCAAGGTCGAAGTCCGACTCACGTGCTTCCACCTTATGCTTAAGAGCTTGGGCAGCCCTCTTCTTCAGCAAGTTCCTAATCCTTTCCACCTCGGCAAGGCCTCCTGCCGACCAGCCTGCTTCGCATCTGCTTTGGCTTGGGCCAAAACCTCTTCATGTCTTTTTTGAAGCTCCTCCATTTGGCGGCGGTGTTCCTCTTCAGCCTCAGATAACTTTTGTTCGGCTGACCTTTTGCTACTCTTCAGTTCTTCCACCTCGGTCGCCATGGCCGACCGAGCCTTTTTCTTGGCAGGCGAAACACCGTCCGCCACATCATCAGCCACTTCGGCCAACACATTAAACATGGTGGTGGCCCTTTTCAATTGGCAAGCCATTTCTTCCGCTTTTTTCTTCCACTCCGCACCCGACATCTTGACAAGAGTGTCCTTCAGCGAAGGTTTGGCAAGGGTAGCTGACGGCCTCGGTTGAGTTCCAGTGCTTGAGGGCGGTACATCCGCAACAATGGCTACCTCGGTACTGGGACTTGGTGAGGCAGGAGGAGGAGGGGCAATGATAACGGCAGGTGGGGTAGGATGGAGTGGACCAGAATCGGCCGAGAGCGTATCAGTGGAAACCTCGGACGACATGGCATCAGCAGAAGGAGCCTCGGACTTCTTCTTTCTCCGAGCTTCTAAAGCAGCTTTCAGAGCCCTGGAAGACATCTCTGACCAATGTTCTTCTGTTAAAAATAAATAAAAAAGATTAGTATAAGTGAGTTGAAAGAAAATGTACAAGTATAAAAGCAAGAGTAACTACCAATTTTTGTCAAGACTTCGTTGTCAGGACACTTTATGAAAACTCCAACATCAAGTTGGAATTTCCGAGCACGATATTCTGTCTGAAAATGGTGGGCTGTTATGGACTCGTCGGCATCCAATGTCACACCCGACCACCTGTGCGGCGTGTTGATATGGCGACTAAAAAATTCGGGGGTCCACTCCAACGGGAACTTCGGTCCCGTCTCGGACCAAAACCAGGGTAGCCCCGCTCCAATATACTTGTATCTAAAAAATCTCGGCTTAAAATGTTTCCAAGATTCGGAGAACATACCGAACAGCCCACAGTGAGCTCGGGCCTTAGCCGACACCCAAAGACGACTAGTGACCCCGTCCTTATTGCTGACGAACGGGTTATACATCCACAAAAACAGCCGAACTGTGCATACCAAATTTCTGGCTCCGCAGTACTTTTGGAACGCTCGGAGAAACGACCAAGTGTTGGGATGAAGTTGGGAAGGAGCTAGTCCGAGCTCGTTTAAGACCCTCATTTCCAGGTCGGTGAACGGGAGGGTCACGCTGAGATTGTGAATCAGATCGGCATAAAATAAAAAAGAATTATTGTCAGTCCGGCTGCATATCCTGTCATTGGCCGAACAGGGGAGCACTTCGTAAGAGGTTCCGGTGGTGTCCCCTCGGCAAGGCAGCACGGCCCTCCTTACCTCGGCAAGTTTGTCCTCGGAACAAATGCTGGATTGGACCCCTTTGGGCTCCACGTCGACCCATTCGTATTGATCGGCATCGAAAGGCGCGGGGTAAAGTTCAGGTCGACTGACGCACTTCCTGAGCGGCATGGTACCTGTGGAAGAACAGGGGAGCTCGGTATTAGTCTTACGGGTTACGAAAAATAACCCCCCAGAGAACCCCCTCGAAGTAGTTCCGAGGGGCGAGCATCTCCCCTCTACCACAGGTACCCCTCGTTCGTACATTCCCTCCTTCTCCATCCTCTCGAAGTCGGCACGCTCCCTGCCGTCAACAAACTCGGCCCAGGCGTACTGCCGTATCCACTCTCTCTTCTCCTCCCAGTCCCGAGGATAGATTACCTCAACGGGATCAACCTCCAGAACCCGCCTCTCGTACTTTCGCCTATACTCCCTTTGGCGACGGAACGCCTCGTCTACCTCCGTAGAGGAACAGGACGAGGAGGAAGAGCCGTCCTCCTCCTCACCACTGCTAGATGACAGGGAAACTACCCCAGCCCATTTCCTAAACCATTCCCTACTCATACTGAACCCAATCTACTGCTGTAGTTTTCTGAAAAATAAACAAAAAACATGAATCAAAAACTCTCCAAAAGTCTCAAAACACGCTTAACCCAAAGAAGGCTAAAACCCAGGAATGAACCCCAAAATCAAAACACCCGAATGCAGAAAAACCCCAAACCCCAGCACTATGCCCCAAAATCAGAGCCACAAAGCCTAAGGGAAGAACCCCACCGCCATGAAAATAGAAACCAAAAACCAGAAATCCTAATCCCCCACCGTGCAAATCAGGAAGCCGTAAAGAAAGAAGAAATGCCAGTATCAAAGTTGAAGAAAGGGGAAAATGAGTATACCTGATGAATATAAAAGTCGAAGAGAGAGCTTGCAAGATTAAACAATATTCACTGTTGGAGGTTTGGGGAGAAGAAAATACAACAGAAAAAGAAAGGCGCCGGAAATGGTGCGGTTTCAAATGGTTTCGAGGAGAGAGGGGTGCGGTTTCGAAGAGAGAATATCTGGTAGAGAGAGAAAAGGTAATAGTATTGAGAGAGAGAATGAGTGATAGAGTAAGAAGGAGAAGTGGTTTTCTGGGTAAGAGGGGGAAGAGAAACCGTTTTCCCCCTCAAATTTGAAGTCTGGGCCTAGCCCAAAAAGCCCAACCCAGCGTACAGCCACACATACTAAGACACGTGGCGCACAGCAGCGGAAATTGTGGACCTCGAGCAACGTCACAATGATGGTGACGCTTCGTAGGTCGCGATTTCTGACACGTGTCAGATCCGGTAAAAGCAAACGTCACTTCGGTACTGGCAGGTAGACAGCTGTCAAACCCGCTCCGTCGTAATGAAAGGACGTCAGAGACAGCTGGATCCAACGTATCGACAACTTATCGTCCGAACCCCCTAGAACCTCGGAACAAGACTCAGATAGCCTTGACCGAGCTGGGGGGCTTATGTGGTGAACTCGGCCCTTATGAGGTGGATTTGGGAAAAGGACCTAAACCAGAACCTCGGAACAAGGCTCAGATGGCCTTGACCGAGCTGGGGGGCTTATGTGGTGGACTCGGCCTAGCCGAGGTCCTTAGACTACCTCGCCAAAGTCCTAAGGACCCTTTAGGAAGCCTTTTGAGCGCTTGGCCGAGCTCAATGCTCAACGGCCGAACAGACGCCAGATACGGGCCGACCTCACTTTCCAACTCAGGTCCGACGTCCAAGTCCGACACCTTCCCAAGTCCGACACCTAGGGCCTGATGACGTCTCCCTTCTTATCCACAAGGACAGATCACCACCTTATTCACAAGGACAGCTCACCACCTTATCCGCAAGGACAGCCTATCCACTCATAGCTCAGTACAGGCTGGCCCTACTTGGGCCTAAAGCAAGCCCATTAGGGAAACCAGCTCCCTCCTATAAGTAGCTCCGTACTACATGGGGCTCAGGTACATCCTCTAACCCTAATTGCCACCCTCACACACCAGTGATTAGGGTTACTCCCTGGCTCTCTCCCTTGGCCACTTGAAGACTCCCACCAAACATCACATATCAACCCTAGACAGAGGCTCCTTCGAAGGTCTTCTCCTACCCTCGGAGGTCCTCAACGTCTAGGACATCACACCTACTTATGCCAAAGACTTTAAAACACTATTATTTCTAATAAAACATTACTTTTTCATACATTCTAAATTCTGGACAGCAACTTAATATTTTTATTTAAATTACTTTAATCAATCAAAAATACTTATTTCTATTTGTTTCTACATTATATTTGCACATACATACTAACACCCTTAAAAATAATCATTTGGGATCTTGACTAATTAATTTTTCAGAATAAAAATTAAATTTTCAGAATTAAAATAAATTTTCCAGAATCAATCTTTTCCATAAAAACATGTAATTCATTCCATAGACACACTAAAACAATTATCAAATCAATTAGAAAAATTCAATTAATTTTATTTCTTTCTCTAAAAAATTCGACCAGCACTTAAAAAATTAGGACAAACATTTTTAATTCTTAAAACATCTATATAATATAATTACATCACTTTATATACTAAAAATAAGAGTTTTAAATTATTAAACAAATATAAAATAGATCTCTTTAAGGAAGAACTCATTTTTCCAGCAAATAATATTTTCAAACACATCAATCACATACTCATACAATCACTTAAACATACATGCTCTTATAGACTTATAGCAACTTACCATTTGGTTCTATTTCTTCTAAACAATAAGCTACAATTTAATTACTCACCAATTAACAAACAAATTAAAAAAATTATTCTAAAAAGGACCATAGGCCTCACGGCCTACTATATTTTTTATATTTCCAGAAAATTTCATTTTTGTTTATTATCCTTACTCATTGTTCTTATTTCACTTAAATCCAAACAAAAAGAAGTAACATACAATCAAACAATAACAATTAAACAAAATTTCTATAAAATACAATTTCATGCACTTTAAGAACATTAAAAATTTCCAGAATTTATTTATTTCCAAAAATCATTTTTAGTTCCTTTAAATCATTTTCATTTCATTTTTACTTTAAGGAAAACACCTATTTGTTTTCATTCTTTTTAGGGACTTAACTATAACTCAAATACACATGAAATAACAACAATCACCATTCAATATATACATATATATACACGGTCCAGAATTAAAAGAATAAGCAAAAACAAAAATAAAAATCCATTTTAATTTTTTTATTCATTTCCATTCTCTTTTATTTTATTAAACAACAATACAATACACATATTAAAATACACAAATCAATCCTCAACTTTTATTAATATATGTCACGGTCCATATATATATATATACCAGAAATTATTATTTTTCCATTGTTATTTACTTATTTCTTATTTATTCCTTAATACAATGAACAAAAACACTTTAAAAGACAAAGAATAAAAAATCATTCTATTATACAAAATTCTCTATAATTCATATAGTCTAAGAAATAAAATAAACCCAGAAATTAAATTATTCAAACCCATCAAAACTTTTAGCCATCTTAAGAATTGAAGAAAAGGGGAGATAAATCCCTTTAAACACCCTTTTTGTGTCCCTTTTCTCATCCTTAATTCATATGACTCAAGAACAATATCACATATTCAACAAGAACTTTAAAATGAAAAGGAAAATTTAAAACTTAACTATAGAAGAATTTAGAAGTTTTTGTTCACTAATAACAACAAAACAACTTAAAAAGAGATTAAATAAATAAGTGATTTTCGGTTACCTCTACTCCTAACCAAAAAAGAGCTTCAAGAATGACAAAGAAAATTTTCCCTTCCTCCTCTAGCCACTCGCCACTCTCCTTCTCTTCCTAAGCCTTTCTTTGATATTTTTTTCAAAGTAACAAGTGAATGTGTGTGGGAAATGTGAGAACTAAGGCCATCTATTTATAGGTGATGAAGATGCATTTCCCCTTTAATTTTCTGAGGTAAATTCGGCCCCCATAGTCTAGGTCTAGTCATCCACATTGATTTTTCTACTTGAAACCAAACAAGCATTAAATGGAGTTTTGCAAAAACTATGATACATTTACTTGGGACAATTTTCAGAAAATTCTCTTCTCTCCCACTCCTAATTTCTGGATGGTGCAATAATAAAAATAAGGAGAGAAAATTTTTCATTGGTTCCTTGTGGAGGTGCCTTCACTATTAACCAATCATATTAAACTAACATTTTAAATAAATCAGAAAACAATTAAGAAAATATTTAAATATGGACTGTGCAGCCAAATATTACTAAGATAAATATTTAAATATACCAATAAAAATATTTTATAGTCCATTAAATTATTTTATACCCCAAAATAATTTTTCCTAATTAAAAATGCCAAAATTCGATTTTCTACCTACTGTACAGTACTTTTTCGTAAATGTCAAAACAAAAATTTTCTTTTAACATATTCAGATACTACATTTTAATACGATCGTTTTCATATAAAGTTTATAATTTTTGGACTTATGGTTTGAAAGTTATGAATTTTTTGAAGTCCTAAGATCATTTCCTTCAAAATACACTTCCTAAGCTTTCAAATAATTTAAAAATAAGAAAAACACGAAAATACACTTTATTTGAATGGTAGTATAATATACAACTTCAGAAATGTATTTTCATTTTCAAAATAAATTATACTTGAGTCAAAAGGTTATTTAATGCATTAAAACCATACATTCATACTTAAAACTCAAAATTCGTTTAACATTGTAGCAGTGATAAAATTTCGAAAACTCTAAAATAAAAATCAAAGCTTTACATTTTCGTAATCTAGATTTCGATACGATCGTTTTGATATATCGTTTGTAATTTTTCGACGTACGGTTTAAAAGATATGCATTTTTGAAGTTAAAAACACTATAACTTGAAAATTCACATTTTGTCCAAACATTAATAAAAATCACTCCAAAAATTATTTTTCTCAGATAAAAATATACTTACTAATTATTTCTATCCCAAAAATAATTTTCTCTTTTATTATTTAGAAATTTATAATTTTATGCATATATATATGTATTAACGCCACATATATATAATTATATAACCAATACCAACTTTAATAACAAATTTCATTAAATTATCCTTAAAATAAATACTACCAAATAAAATAAAGCAAAAATACAATTATTATAATTTAATTACATTGGGTAAAATTGCGGATCTCACAGTTTTATTCTCGGAATTTACTTCCCACCACACTTTTGACAATGTGCTTAATTCTTCGGCTCCTATTTTATCATGCCAAAAGGGGGAGAAAGGTGTTGTTTTTGTTTTTGTTGTC
Source organism: Crotalaria pallida (assembly GCA_037953625.1). NCBI lineage: Eukaryota > Viridiplantae > Streptophyta > Magnoliopsida > Fabales > Fabaceae > Crotalaria > Crotalaria pallida. Next base: position 72,524,758 of record CM075652.1, on the reverse strand, counting down.
TCGACGCTACAGGGTGAGAAATGAGAAAGTTACTGTTGGGGAGAAAGGTGCTATTCAGGGGGAGTGATCTTCAAGCGTACATTCAGAGAACCGCAAAAAATCAACAAGCATTTGTCATCATCAAAAAGGGGGATATTGTTAAATCAAAGGTTTTGATGACGACAAATATTTCATGCGCTCGGTTCTCGGCCAAGGTTTTGATGAAGACAAATATATCGACTCGATATACTATGAAGTATCTCGGATCTCGGCCAAGTCAATCAAATCAGTTGTGTATGTTGATATCTGATCTCGGCCATCGACGGAGACAATTAGATCCGATCACTATAATGTCGAAGTCAAAATTCGAAGAAGCGCTCAGTGTTCACATTGCTCTCGGCACCTTGCTCGGAAGACTAAAGATCGGATTGTTGTGATGATGAAGTCGAAGCAGCTCAGCTTAAGCTCAGGCGTGCTCGGAAGTGATCAATCCGAGCTATCGCTCAGAGCAAAACAGTCGGCCAAAAGATCAGCTCGGCCATCTCAGCTCAGATCCGCTACTCAAGTCCCCAAGCTCGAACAGATGCCAAGCTCGAACAGTTTTTAAGCTCGGCAACACTGTTCAACTTCTTCAACAATCAGCAGCATGTCGCCGCTAGCACCTCTTCATTTTTGTACTGGTTTTATCGTACTGAGCGTGGCTGGCAATCTTGTTTTTATTTCAAAGCGCCTATCTGTCACTAAGTTTGAATTTCAAATTGGAAAGGGACTGATTTGGAACATTGCTGAGAAGTGGAAGCGGCTGGTACGATTCTCTGAAAAAGGACATACGTGTCTCTGAACGTTGCAGAAAACTTCTGAAATATCCGTTGGAAAGGACATACGTGTCCCAAGATATTTTTCATCTCTTTCGTACCTCCTGTGTGCTAGAATCATTATAAAAGAACTGGTTTTTCTTCTCCAAATCAGACAGACGAACAAGAGCAGAATTTCATACGCATTCTCTGAGAAATACAAAGAAGAAAAACACAGAAAAAGAGAATGATAGAGCTAGAGAGAGAAATTGTTATATTTGAAATCTAAGCTTCAAATCGTTCTCTGCAAAATCCTTTCTCAAACATACAACCGTACACTCATCTTGTAACATCCCAAATTTTAAATCCAAGTGCGAATAAATTAATAATTGTTTGAGATAATTGAGATAATAATAATAAAACCATAAATAGGTATTAGAATAAGTGTTCAAGCATTAGGAAAGATAAATAATGATAATAGTGGTTTAGGAGAAGAAAGGAGCATTAAATTGAAGTTAGGAACATGCCGGAAAAATAGATAATTCGGTACTAAAACATAACAAAGGGTAGAAAATTAAAATAAAAGATTTAAGACTCAAAACACAATTCCCACCGTTGGATATGAAGATATGATTTTTAGGAAGTTGCTCGTCAAATTTGAGCAAGATCCGACGGTTAACGAAGGAGTTATGGTACGGTAAACTCCGAGTCAACAGACTCGTGCCCCAGGCGCGCTTGGCGCATCAGACCTGCACCAGTTTGGCCCTCGCGCTCAAGCGCGGAGGGCGGCGCTCAAGCGCCGATCTGGTTTTTTAAGCAGCGCTGGAGGAGTTCGAAGTCCCATTTCTATCCCCCTTTCTCCAACTTCGAACCTCTTCCTCCCTCCTCCACAACCCTCCCCACCGTCGACCTTCACTGTGCCACCCAAGCCCGCCTCCTTCTTGGTCCATACTCCCTCCACCCATGATCCGTCTTTCTCTCTCTCCTTCCTTCTCATCCGGTTTTCTCTCTCCTTCCTCCACCACCCCACCTTCAACCCCCACCGGAGCCGCCGCCACCGTGGCCGCCGGTGCACCACCACAACCCATCGCCCATTACCCCCATCAAAAACCCCTTTCCTTCTCTTCCCCTTTGGCATTGATCCCTCTTCCCTCTCTTTGATCTCCCTCTCTCTCCTCGGGACTCACCGGCGCCGTTATCGACCCGTGATCGTGTCGGGCTCGTGACGGGAACCTCGAAGCTTGAAGCTCTTGCCTCGGTCCAGTCGCGGTCGTTCCCGCTAACGAAGAGTAACACCGACGCCGTCATCGTCGCTGAGCTAAAATCCAGGTTCTATTTAAAAAGCCCGAGGTAAGAGGGTTCGCGTTACCTTTACTTAAGAAGTAAATTCTAGGATGCTATAGTGGTAGCTGGGAATACAGTAATTAAAAAGTATGTTAATGAACCTTAGGGTAACCCTTGTCGATAAAAAGGAAGTAAATAAAATTGTTAATAGAAACCACACGTTAGGGAATAAAAGGAATGAGCGTAGAATAAGGCCCGGAACGAATGAGCGTAATTAGAATATTAAAATAGTTAGAATAAAACAAAAACGGAAGCAATCATAAAAATAAGACCATAGGGGAAGTAAAAGGACAAGAGGGTAAACGAAATAGGCAAAGAGAGAGTAGAATTAATAAATTAAAAGATAATAAGTAAAATAGTATCCGAAGAATAAAGTGAGGTAAAAGAGGGATTAGTATAGGGAATAATAAAAACGTGCAGGACCGATTAGAGCAATAGGCGCAAAATAATGAATTAGATTTAAAAGAAAATAGGAAAACGATAAGCGGATTAATAAAAAGATAATAAAACGAAGAGAGAGTACATTATGAGGGAAGTTAGGTAGAATAATGTAATAAAAATTGAGAAGCTAGATTAAGTTAATAGAGCAATTAAATATAATATAGTTAATGAAATAGGAACAATGAGTTAGGTAATTGACTGAGATAAGGAAATTAAGAAATAATTAAGAATTGGTAACGAGAACTAGAATATACTATACTTGACCGTATTAATTAGAGTTGGATAAAATTGAGGGAAACTAACAAAAAGAAAAAGAGTAAAGTAGAAAATGTAGAAAAATGTGATAAGTCATAAACGAAAATAAAGACCAAAAGATAGAGACAAGTATAAAAGAATTACTTAAATTATAAGAAGAAAGAAAGGAAGAGAAGAAGAAAAAGGAAAAGAAAGAAGGATATTGAAAATAGTGAAAAGTAAATAATGTGATGATAAGTCTATAACTAAAGAAGTGAGAGAAAAGAGAAAATACAGTAAATCAGAAAAAGAGAAAAGATATATGATTAAGAAAAAGGAAAAAGAGAAAGAAAAAGAAAAAGAAAGAGAAAGAAAAAGAAATAGAAAGAAAGGTAAGAAAATAAAAGTCCGATGCGAGCCTGGTAAGGCGTATCGGCATCGATGCGAGCTTGGTAAGGCGTGTCGATTAAAAAGGAAAAATGGAAGTCCGATGCGAGCCTGGTAAGGCGTATCGGCATCGATGCTAGCCTGGTAAGGCGTGTCGATTAAAAAGAAAATGGAAGTCCGATGCGAGCCTGGTAAGGCGTATCGGCATCGATGCGAGCCTGGTAAGGCGTATCGGCATCGATGCGAGCCTGGTAAGGCGTGTCGATTAAAAAGAAAATGGAAGTCCGATGCGAGCCTGGTAAGGCGTATCGGCATCGATGCGAGCCTGGTAAGGCGTGTCGATTAAAAATAAAATGGAAGTCCGGTGCGAGCCTGGTAAGGCGTGTCGATTAAAAAGGAAAAAGAAAGGAAAATGAATAATGAATAAGGGAACTCCTAGCGCTCAGTACCGTACGGCTGGCTGGGGCTGGACTACCTAATGAAAATGGAAAAAGAATAAAAGAATGGGAAAGGAAGAAAGAAAAGAGAATCAATAATTAAAGGAATGTGAGAATAAGTGAAGAACTAAAAGAGATCAATTATACGAATAATTATGAATAAAGTATATTAATAATTATATAGGCTTAGTTATTTGCTATGTCTTCTTTTAGGATTTATCTTTTTAAGTTCTGTGTAATGCTACTCTTCTTGCTATATTTTTACAGGTACGGAAGCGGAGTTTACACTGTTGCGGGCCGAACTGGAAACTCTCCACTACGTGGAGTAAATTTGTGATACCCTGAGTGAATTTTATTATGTTAAAAACTGTTATTTTTGTAATTTATAATATGTGTAGTTATATGCCCTGAGACTGGTACTAATCGGGCGTTAGGATCTGAACTGGTTTTTAATCTGCTGTGTTTATGTTTTTATATAATTCTGGACTGACAAGCTTTAAGAAGAAAATTTTTGGGAAGTCCGAAAAACAGAGGAAACTCTGCCGGATTTTCGTAGAATCTTTCATAAGAAATCAAATTCTAAAATGAATTTTCAAACTCTGATTTTATTAAAATTTAAAATTAACTAAATAAAGTGAGGATGTTACACATCTTTTCATCAAACTTTAAGAATCATACACATTTGAGTTTCGGGTTGGAGCCATCTCTATTCATTCAATCTGTTATCAAGTCTTGAGAGGTTCTCAAGCGGTGAAAGTCATGGAAGGTTTCCAAGCTAGCCTAAGAGGTTCTTAGGTGAAGTGAAGTCTTAGGAGGTTCCTGAGCAGAAGTCCAAAGAGGTTCTATGGCGAAAGTCCTTGAAGGTTTCAAGGCATCTTGAAGGTTTCAAGATCTGTAAAGTCCGAAGAGGTTCTTCGGCAATCAGTTCAAGTCGGGGTAGATTTCCAAAGTTTGGTACACTCTTGGAAGGGTTAGGTTTAGAGAGGTTCTCTTGTAAATCCTGTTTGTAACCCCGATTGAATTGATTTTAATTAAAGACTCCACTACTACAAAAACTATTTAAAATACCTGAATTTTAATCCCGGTTCCGTGTTATAACTTGGATTAAATACCCTTTTTAATTAAAAAAATAATAAAAAAGAAGTAGAAATATATTTAAAATTCCAGCGTTTTTTGATCCCAGTTAAAAAAAACACGGAACTGGGATCATAAATGTAAATTAAATTTTATAAATAACGGTGTATTTTTAATCCTCATTTTTATAAGGAACCGGGATCAATAATGATAAATTTTTTAGGCGGGCTAGCTGAGTTTTCACACGAAATTTGGTACCAAAATACTTACACAATAAAACTAAAAAAAAAGCAAAAACACTTAAAACATACAAAACCCTCCATCGATCATCTCTATTGCAAAAACCCTCCCTACCGCCGCTCTCTCTCTTCCTTGCCCAAGATCTTAAGGGGGACTGGACGTAGCTCATAGTGGTTGTGAGTGAACCAGTATAAAATCTGCTGTCTATCTCTTCTTTACCGCTTTCAGTTTTTGACTGAGCATTTTAATCGGCTTTGCTAAACTTTATATTTTGCTCGGATAGTGCTAGCTTTTTTCCGCTGCAAATCTGATCTATGTGTGGCGCAGCTCGGATAATCGGTGGTCGGCTTAGATAACCGATTATCAGAATCTGGTCGGCCCAAAGTCAACATTATTATTTTAACAGCAAGCATTATCCGACTGATTTCAGTTATATTCGAAAAATTGGTACTATCGCTTTCAACTACTATTCACCCTCCCCCCCTCTAGTAGGTTGTTAGGTCGATTGTTGGTTTCCAACAAATGTGACACGTGGCACTAAAAAGATTGACTAACGGATTTATGGATGGTGGAACTAACATGATGTCATTCTGATCTTTGGGGGACTTAATTGATTCCCAAAATATTTCGGGGATTAAGCTGATGCCCGGTGTATCTTTTGGGGACCAAATAGACCATTTTCTCAAATAAAATGGAATAAGTGTTTAAAAAAAAAAGGCGAGCTCCAATTGTGCTGGTTTGGGTTTTAATGTTATGAATAAAAAAGCTTTAATAAATTTTAATTTAAACCAATTATTTAGCAAATTATTATTTTATATAATTGTGAATATTACTTATCCAAATAATATTCACAAGTAAATCCATGTGGTTTGTTAAATATGAAATTGATTGTTCTTAACTTAGCGAAATAAAACAATCCAAAAAATAAATCTATTTGAATTGAAATAATAAACTGAAGAAATGAATGTTACATATAAATGAAAGGTTTATTTAGCTACAAGAATAGGGTTTGAATTGTTATTTTTTTTAAATCTTTCTCTTTCAGCTTTTACCCCAAACGCTAATTTTCCTTTACTGAGATTGCCAAAATACTCCCTCCGATTCTTAATATAACCAACATTTGACCAAAACTTTTTGTCCTATATATAAGCACTTATTCTAAAATTTTACAAAACTAACCCTATTTAATATACTTTATTATGTTTGTGGAGAAAAGAAACACCAATTAATGACTAGAAGATCAAAAGGATAGATTGGTAAATATACACTTAAAATTTACAATTCTAGTACAAATAACTAACTTACCTACTTTTCTTAAAGGGAGTGAAATTGATCAAATGGTGCTTATATTAAGGATCGGAGGGAGTAGCTTTTATCATGAATAGATCAACAAAATGATCTTTCGGCTCTCATTCTGACAGATTTTTCTCAGTAATTTATGAGTGTATGTCTTCAACAAAACCTAAACATAGAAGAACACATATTTTATCCTAATTCATCCTCATAATCTGGGAAACCTACGTTTAGTCCCCGACATTCCTTTTGGGACGTTTTTCACTATGAATGTTTTCATTCACAAATGATGGGACAAGCAATGTTCTTCTTCACTCAAACTCAACACACATTGTTTTACTTTCAATACACACAGTATTTATCTCTTTTTTTTTTTGTTAACGTATTTATCTCTATCTCAACACACAAATTAAAGTTTCACTCTCTAAGCCACACAAGCATGGTCACGCAGAATATAACATCACAACCACATAAGCTCACAATCTACCACCAACTAAGCAAGAATATGATACAATAACATGTATCAGGCTATAGACACAAAGACATACAAGGAATTTTCTTTAAAGGTTTTAACCTGTTTTTAGTCGTCCTTGAAAATATAGTAAGTTTTGATTTCATTCCATATATTTATTTTTTTTTAATTTTGGTCCTTCTATTTTTTTTTTTAAATTTTGGTTATATTCCCTAGTGATGATGTTGCTAATACAGGCATGTGACATTTATCATATTAATGGCTGACTTGGCCAATTGTGGTGTTGACATGATCGACATGGACTAAAATCAAAATTTCAGAAAATAGAAAGACCAAAACCAAAGGAAAAAAAGTATATGAAGTGAAATGAAAACTCAGTATATTTCTAGAGACCAAAAATATATGTTAGCCTTAAAAAAGACGCTAGGAAATTATAATCAAGTATATTATAATAGTTAAAAATTTAAAATAAATATCCTTAGCAATAAAACCCAAATGCTTGTCAAAAAGACAGAAAGTAACATAAAAAAGAAATGTTTCTTAGTTTTGCAAATAAAAATACTATTAATTTATATGAATTGTGTAAATAATAATAATAATAATATAATAATAATAATAATAATAATAATAATAATAAATAACATGACCTGCCCTTTTGTGGTACTCAATTATATAATAATATTTTAGTCTAAAAAAGTTAAGCACTTAAGCAATATAATGTCTAGTTAATATAGTCTATTAGGTCCCCAAAAATATACCTAAAATTAACTTAGTTTTCGAAAGATTTTTGGAACCAATTGAATCCCCCAAATAACATATGGACATCACGTTAGTCCCCAGTTCATCTTTCCATTAGTCAAACCGTCAAGCGCCACATGGCACCTTTTTATTGATTACTCCTTCCATTTCATATGTAATGTATTTTAAGGTTATGCACGGATTTTAAGAAATGGTTAAATGATGTAAGGATTTGTTGTATTTTGATTATAATGCCCCTATATAATCATTATTGAAGAGAGAGAGAAAGGTATTGGAAGTGAAAAAGAGTGTAATAAATAGAGGTGTTTTTGGAAAAATAGCATTAATTATGTATTGGGTTTATAAAACAACAAGACTTATGAAACATAGTACAAATTCTAAAACAACACTAATATGAAACGAAGAGAATTAATGGCATTCACTTTAGTCCCACATTGGACAATTTTGGTAAAACTTGACCCTTTATATTCCATTCTTCTCTACACACTTGCAAATAAGTTCTTGGGTTTTCGTAGTGAATTTGTTGGGCTCAAAACACATGCGCGCTCTTTGGAAGGCCACTGGCCAAACTTTTTTTTTATTTCGCACGTTTTTTTTTAAATTGGCCGTTGCAAAATTTATGGGCCTTTATTTCAGCAGTTTCAGATAGGCCATGATGGCAATTCATGCGCCATAAATTTTTGGCTGTTGGGAGCCTGAGCCAGGGCCTATATGATTGTGCATCTTGCTTCTGGTTCAGATACAGAAATTCGACCCCCATTCTCTTACCTTCCTTTCTTCCTTTGTTCTTCGTAAGCGACCTAACTTTGTCAGAATCCAAATTCTCTACCTCGAGTGCACGAATTAGAGAACTGTTGTGCTAACCTTGGGAGCAAGAACCGGTTGATATAGTTGCACCTCGGCTATCCAAAAATCTTGTTTTTAAGGCAGTGGCTTTTACCACGACACAACCATCTTCATCAACTTATTTTTCTAACAATTTAAAAACAAGATTGTGTTGATTCGATGACTCTCCTTTTCAACAAAGCTACTCTGCCTGATATTACCAAAATTGAACCACTTGATGGAACAAACTACAAGCATTGGGCTTAGAAGCTTACCATCTTTTTCGAGCAATTAGAGGCTAACTTTGTCCTAACCACTAATCCCCCCCGTTGTATCTGACCCAGTCACTGAAGAGGCTACACAGGCGCTGGAGAATTATAACAAATATAACAAATGGGTACGTGTCACCTTCTGAGCAATATGTCCAATAATCTCTTCGATTTTTTTGTGACTAACAAATCATCCAAGTCATTATGGGAGACACTGGAGAAAAGTATGGAGCGGAAGATGCTGGGAATCGAAAATATGTCACTGGCAAGTGGTTGCAGTTTCAAATGGTGGACGACAAACCAATAATGGAGCAAGTGCACGAGTATGAGAATCTGGTTGCAAATGTTCTCAATGAAGGAATGAAGATGTGTGAGATTTTAAAAGCAAATGTTTTTCTGGAAAAGTTTCCCCCTTCGTTGAGTGACTTCAGAAATCATCTCAAGCACAAAAAGAAGGATTTCAATTTGCAGGAACGAATCAGTCACATGAGAACAAAAGAGGCAAATCGTCTCAAGGATAGGTATCAAAATGGTTTAAATTTTTCTAATGCTAATCTCGTTGAGTCTGTTGCTGGTTCTTCAAAGAACATGTTCAAAAATCAAAAACAGGGAAAACATCAAAGTCATAACAACAAGCAGAAGGGAAACAATCATGCACTGAAACCAAATAATGCTATCCAAAAAAAAGAATTGTCAAGCTGGTACTGCCAAAAACCAAGACACAAGGCTTACCACTACAAGGCGCGAAAGAGAGCAGAAAACAACAATAACAACAATCCAAGGCAGGTGTCGTACCAGTCGCGTCCTCAAGCAAACCTGGATGAAGATGATGAACCAATTGCTACTATTGTTGAGGAAGTGAATATGGTAAGCAACGTCACTGAATGGGTCCTCGACACTGGAGCAACAAGGCAGATATGTGCAAATAAAGAATTGTTTCCGGATTTTGAGGAAACAACAAATGGCGATATTGTCTACATGGGCAACTCTGCTACTGCAGGAGTATGTGGTAAAGGAAAAATTATACTCAAATTAACTTTTGGAAAGACTATAGCTTTGAACAATGTACTTTATGTGTCATCTATGCGTAGGAATTTAGTTTCTGGTGCACTGCTTAATAAGGCTGGTTTAAAAATTGTTCTAGAGGCTGATAAAATTGTGATAACCAAAAATGGTGTTTTGTGGGAAAGGGGTATTTGAATGGTGGGCTATTTGTACTCAACTCCTCTGATATCAATAATAATATTTCCACTTCTGCTTATTTCGCTAAGTCTTTTGATCTTTGGCATAGAAGATTAGGACATTTGAAATTTGGTTCTATACAAAAATTGAGAAATATGGGTCTGTTGCGCACTTTATCTGAAAGGAAAAATACCAAATGTCACATTTGTGTAGAGGCTAAATACTTTAAGAAATCGTTTAACTCTGTAATTCTCAAACAAACCGAACTTTTAGAATTAGTGCACTCCGATTTGGCAGATTTTAAAAGTTTGGTAAGTCGGGGTGGAAAAAGATATTTTATAGCATTTGTAGATGATTTCTCAAGGTACACAAAAATCTACCTTTTAAGATCAAAAGATGAGGCTGAGACAATGTTTTTGAAATATAAGGTAGAAGTGGAAAATCAGTTAAATCGGAAAATTAAGAGACTTAGAACTGATAGAGGAGGAGAATACTGTACAAAGAGTCTAAGAGATTTCTGTGAGAAAAATGGTATTATACATGAATTCTCTGCCCCTTATACCCTTGAACAGAATGGCATTGCCAAAAGGAAAAATAGAACTTTGAAAAATATAATGAATGCTATGTTGCTTTCCTCTGGTTTGCCTGATAATTTCTGGGGTGAAGCTGTTTTAACAGCATGTTATGTTTTGAATAAAGTATCTCATAAAGCTTTAGATAAAACACCTTATGAAATGTGGAAAGGTATTGCATCTAATCTGAAAGTTTTGAAAACTTGGGGTTGTTTAGCTAAAGTTGGGTTACTTGATTTCAAAAGGACTAACATTAGTGTTAAAACCATAGATGCTGTTTTTATTGGTTATGCTCTTAATAGTGTTGCTTATAGATTTTTGTCTCTTAGTGATCATTCTGTCTTAGAATCTAGGGATGCTGAATTCTTTGAAGGTATATTCCGTTATAAACATAAATTGATTTCTCAACATGGTAGTTCTACTCCCCAAGGCACTTTTGATGCATCTTTAGACTTGAGTGTATCTCCTTTTTTGCATGCTTCTAGTTCAAATATTATTGATAAAAATGTTGTGATTGATGAACTTAGAAGGAGTAAGAGAAAAAGAACAGAAACTAGTTTTTGGTAATGATTTTATTAGTGCTTTCTTAACTGAAAATTTTAATGTTTATCTTCTGTCTGAAGAAATTGTTTTTGCCTATATCTTACAAGAAGATCCCAAGACTTATTCTGAAACGATAAAATCAGTAGACTCTAGTTTCTAGAATGATGCCATAAAAAGTGAAATAAATTCTATTTTGAGTAATCATACTCGGGGGTTGGTGGAGCTACCTAAAGGTTGTAAACCCATTGAGAGAAAATGGATTTTTAAAAGAAAAATGAGACCTAATGGCTCCATAGAAAAGTTCAAAGCTAGACTGGTGATTAGAGGTTTTACTCAAAAGAAAGGTGTAGATTATTTTGATACTTATTCACTAGTCACTAGAATTTCAACTGTGCGTGCTTTAATTGCTTTGGCTGCCACCTAAAATCAGATTATACATCAAACGGATGTAAAAACTGCATTTTTAAATGGCGATTTAAATGAAGAAATTTATATGGAACAACCTGAGGGTTGTGTTTTTCCTGGAAAGGAAAATTTGTTTGTAAACTTAAAAAATCTTTGTATGGTTTGAAGCAAGCACCTAAACAGTGGTATGAGAAATTTAATAATGCTTTGGTAGAATATGGTTTTTTTTTTGTTAATACCTCTAATACATGTGTGTATGCAAAAATGTTTGGGACTCTGAATGCGTTTTAATATGCTTATACGTTGATGATATGCTAATTTTTGGAACGCATTGAGATGTGATAAATGAAACCAAAAGTTTTTTGTGTTCAAAGTTTGAGATGAAAGATTTAGGAGAAGCTGATGTGATACTTGGAATTAAGATCAATAGAACTGAAAATGAGATTTCTCAAAATCAATCTCACTATGTTGAAAAAATACTAAAGAAATTCAATACTTTTGATGTTACGCATGTAAGAACTCCATATGATCCTATTTTTCATTTGAAGAAAAATTCTAGTGATATAAGTGTGTCTCAATCTGAATATGCAAGAATTATTGGAAGTGTATGTTTCTTATGAACTGTACTAGACCTAATATTGCATATGCTGTTAGTAGATTGAGTCGTTATACTCATAATCCTAGTGGAGATCATTGGATTGCCTTACGGCGTCTTTTAAAATATTTAAAAGGAACTATTGATTGGAGTTTGCATTTTACTAAGTTTCCTGTTGTTTTAGAAGGATATTGTGATGCAAATTGGATATATGACAATGATGAGGTGAGTTCAACCAGTGGTTTTTTTTTTACCTTTGGTGGAGGAGCTATATCTTGGAAATCAGCTAAACATACTTGTATAGCACGCTCAACTATGGAATTTGAATTCATAGCTTTGGAGTTGGCAGGACAAGAAGCTGTGTGAGACCCACAATTTTACCCAATTTATTTGTGATTTTATAATTGAAATTAGGAAATTATGCTTGATTTTGATACCTGGATTTAATTAAAAATATATATATATATATGAATATATATATATATACGTGACATATATGTATATATTATATATATACCAATGTTTTCCCTAGCCTATTTAAATGAAATATTTTAAGGTAAAGTATTTGATTTAAATGATTTTTAGGAAATGAATTGTCTTTTGATGGATTAGAGTATCCTATCTTTAGAAATTCATATCTTTTCAACCGTACGTCGAAAAATTACAAATGATATGTCAAAACGATCGTATCGAAATCTATATTATGAAAATGTAAAGCTTTGATTTTTATTTTTGAGTTTTCGAAATTTTATCACTGCTGCAATAGTGAACGAATTTTTGAGTTTTAAGAACCAATGTATGGTTTTAATGCATTAAATAGCCTTTTGACTAAAGTATATTTTACTTTGAAAATAAAAATGCATTTCTGAAGTTTTATAATGTATTATCATTTAAATAAAATTTATTTTCGTATTTTTCTTATTTTAAAATATTTGAAAAGCTTAGGAAGTGTATTTTTGAAGAAATGGCCTTAGGACTTCAAAAATTCATAACTTTCAAACCATAAGTCCAAAAATTACAAACTTTATATGAAAATGATCGTATGAAAATGTAGAATCTTAATATGTAAAAATAAAATTTTTATTTTAATGTTTACGAAAAATTTTGTACAGTAGGTAGAAAATCAAATTTTAATAGTTATATGAGTGGATAATTATGTAGGCACCTCCACAATGAACCAATGAGAAATTTTCTCTCCTATTTTTAATAATATGAACCGTCCAAAATTAGTAGAAAGAGGGGAAGAATAGTTCTGAAATTTGTGAGAATAATCCATGAATTAAAATGCTTTAGGAATCAACAAAATCACATTTAATGCTAGTTCATGTTCCAAGTAGTGTTTGAAAATTTTTGAATGGAACTTGATGAAGGGGGCACGAAATTTAGGTCTGAAAATGAAGGGAAATGCACCTCCAAACACCTATAAATAGATTGCCTTAGTTCCACATTTTTCACACACAAACACTTGATAGTTTCACATGAGAAAAAAATACAAATTCTAAGAGAGAAAGAGAGAGGGGGTCGAGCAAGCTATAGGAAGGAGGGAGGATTTGTTTGGTTGCTTGAAGTTTTCTAAAAAGCTTAAGGAGTAGAGGTAACCCAAAATCACTTATTTAATTAAGCTATTTTTAAGTTGTTTTGTTTATATTTTTGTTTAAACCTTCTCAATTTCTTCTATAGTTAAATTCTAAATTTTTATTTTCATTTTAAAGTTGTTATTGAATCTATGAAATTGTTCTTAAGTCATATGAATTAAGAATAAGAAAAGGGACACAAAAAGGGTGTTTAAAGGTATCTCCCCTTTTCTTTAATTCTTAAGATGGCTAAAATTATTGATAAATATAATCAATTTATTTTCTGTTTTTATGTTAGTTCTTATACTATATGAATTATAGAGGATTTTGTATAATTGAACAAGTTTTTATCCTTTGTCTTTTAATTGTTTTGTTCTTTGTTTTAAGGAATGAAAAGAAATAAGTAAATAGCAATGGAAAAATAATAATTTCTAATATATATATATATATATATATATATGTGAACCGTGACATATATTAATTTGAGGATTGATTTGTGTATTTTAATATGTGTATTGTGTTGTTGTCTAATATAATAAAAGAGAATAGAAATGGATAAAAAGATTAAAATGGATTTTTATTTTTGCTTTTCTTTTCTTCTTCTTTTCTGGACCGTATATATATACATATAATTTGTATGATAATTGTTGTTATTTCATGTGTATTTGAGTTATAATTAAGTCCCTAAAAAGAATGAAAACAAATAAGTATTTTTCCTTAAAGTAGAAATGAAATGAAAATGATTTAAAGGAACTAAAAATGATTTTTAGAAATAAAATAAATTCTGGAAATTTTTGATGTTCTTAGAGTGTATGGAATTATATTTTATGAAATTTTTATGTAATTGTTATTGTTTGATTGTAATTGATTTTCTTTTGTTTGGATTTAAGTTAAATAAGAACAATGAATTAGGATAATAAACAAAAATGAAATTTCTGGAATTATAAAAAAATATAAGTAGGCCGTGAGGCCTATGATTCTTATTTTAAACTTATTTTTTTTAATTTGTTTGTTGTTTGATGTGTAGTTAAATTATAGTTAATTGTTTAAAAGAAATGGTAACAAATGGTAGTTGTTATAAACCTATAAGAACATGTATTTTTGATTAATTGTATGAGTATGTGGTTGATATGTTTGTAAAAGTTATTTGCTGGAAAAAGTGATTATTGTTCTAAAAGAAATCTATGTTATATTTTATTAATGATTAAAACTCTTATTTTTAGTATACAAAATGATGTAATTATATTATATAGATGCTTTAGGAATTAAAAATATTTTTGTGATATTTTTATATGCTGGTCGAATTTTAGAGAAAAAGGAATTAAATTTATTGAATTATTCTAATTGATTTGATGATTGCTTTAGTATGTTTATGGAATATATTATATGTTTATATGGAAAAGATTAATTTTGAAAGTTTTATTTTAATTCTGAAAATTTAATCTTTATTCTGAAAAATTTATTTATTTAAGACCCCAAGTGATTATTTTTAAGAAGGTTAGTGATACTTTGTTTGTATGTGCAAATGTAATGTAGAAACAAATAGAAATGAGTGTTTTTGATTGATTCTATAGAAAATATTAAGTTGCTGTCCAGAAATTATAAATAATAAAAAAAGTAATATTTTATTTGAAATATTAATGCTTTAAAGTTTTTAGCATAAGTAGGAATTGTGCATAATTGTGTATGATTGTTTGGATTGTTTTCTTGAACTGGTTTAAGTGATGCAACTTTTCTGTGGCTGTACAGCAGATGCAATTATTTTATTTTGTCTAATTTTGTCATTTTATTATAGTAGAAGTTGTAATAAGAATTTAGAAAGAAACGGCATGTGTTTTCGATTTTCTGTTTAAGAGAAATTGAATTTTTAAGTTTAAGTATGCATGCTGTTCAAAAATCTAAATTAGTTGCATCAATGATAGAAATTGTTTTGGATTAAATCAATATGTGAATTTTATGCTAAGACTTTTTATATATAGAGTTAAAAAGGAAATATAAAAGTGACTTTGTAAATGTATGCCTTAATGTTCTAGTTGTTTACTAAACTGTTGTCTTACTGATGCTTGTATGATAATTGTGAAATGTCTTGTAAAAATGATTTTTGAGTTTGTATTGTATGCTGTTCAAATTTAATAAATTGATTTAAGTAATTATAAAAATGATTTTAATGTATGTGTGTATGTTTGGGTATGGTTATCATATTGTTTGAATTTAGTAAATAAGAAATGAGTTGTATTTTAATGTAAAAATATAATATTTAAAGTTTTTAGGCAAGTTATAGTATTTCACTAGATAAGTAAATGCATGCTGTGAATATTGTTGCCTAATTGATAAGATACTTCTCTAAATAATCTATATGTAACTATTTTTGTAAGTTATAAGTATTTTTGAGTTATAATTCTTAGTTCTTTGAAAATAGAGGTTAGAACTTTAATTTGATGAAAATTGTGAGTAAGTGCAAATTGTTTGAGTGGCTGTCCCGATCTGTTTTATATTGACCTTAGTAGTATGTCTATAAGATTTAAGGTAAATTGAAATAATTTAAGTGCTGCCCATAATTGAATAAGTGTGGAAAAATATTACTTTCTTAAGCTTAATTTCATTTTTTAGAACTTTGATGTGAATCTTTTAGTAGGAAATTGAAAAGAATGAATTTTGGGTAACTGTGAAGAGATGCAACTTTATTTTGTGCTACTGTCCAGAATCTTAATTTGAGTTGCATCAACTTTAGAACTTGTTTTGACTTGATAAGTGAATGAGTTCATATTTTAGAATGATGGTTGATGTGTTAAGTGTTTGTATTGATTTTTAAAAAATGTGTTTCTGGCTGTCCAAATGATTAAAAAATTATATCAAGTTTAAGTTATTTGTTTAAGTGGCTTATAATGGTAGTTGTTATATAAGCATTTGGAATTGAATTATGAGTTAATGAAAGTATAAGCAGTCTCTTTAGATTTAATTGAGTAAGTTCTAAATTTTGTATTTAATTTATAGATCTTAGGATGTGTATAATGGTTGTATATTTTGAATAGTGATTTTGATTTAATGATTGGTTTTAAAGATTTTATTAGTACTGTTTAAGAGGCCTTGAGTTTCGGAAAAGGAATGATTTACTTTTCAAGTGTTGTATATCCTAATACAAAGTCTTTTGATTTCAAAGGTTATTTAAGAAAGTGGTATTTGTTGGAAGTGTGTTTTCCAAAAAGGAATTATTTTAAATTACCTGATGCCTTAAAAATGACTTCTGTTTTAAAAAGAATTTCGGTTTAAGGAACTTTGGTGCTTTGGGTTTAGTTTTTACTTAAGTAGGTAGATGGTATAAGGTATTTATTTATATTGATTGTATGTCGTTCATCATTTAACAAATAAAAGGAATTAAAAGTAAACGAGTTGCTGGAGCTGTGAACGCAAAAGGTTGAAAACAGAGTAAGCATGGATCCCAGGTGAGAGAGCAACCTTCCTAAGACATAATGGCACTGAGGTAGCATTAGGGCGTTCCGTATCATCTCAAAGGTCGGAACTAGGAATCTATAGGTTGAGTAGTAAGACGGTAAATGTGTGTGTTCCACCGTCCTTACGAAAAATACGATTCCTCAATATTATGTCTGTTAATAATTGTTATACCATGTTGTATATTCTGAAGTTGTATATTGGATATTGCTTTAATGATTTTGGAGATGATAAAATGATAAGTGATGAGATAACAAATATGTTGGGATTATTTTGGGATAAGGATTTATCCTATGGAAGTGTGCTCGATGTATATTGAATTGTTGTTCCTATGAAAAGGACTTGAAATATCTGGAAGTATGATTGTGAAAATAAATTATGAAAAATAATTATTTGAATCTTGTGAAATTTGAAGATCGTTGTTAGTGTACAGTGATGGTGCGAACGGCACAATGACTTTATTATATCCCCTTTAAGCGACTGGCCACGTGAATGACTTTGTCGTGGTCCATGTCTTGTGGAATCCACTGTACGTTAGGGAGGTGTTTGCTATGGTCCCTTAGAGGTCGAGACCCGTTAGAAGCGCGGCTTAGAATGGGTCGACCAAACTTAGGATTAAGAAAATATTTCTAAAAGACTTTAAAAAGATTTAAAAGACTTTAGGACCCAATCCTTTCTAACTACGTTGAGAGCGAAGTAGTGGAGCGGAAAGATACCGGATACTTGGAGGTCGTGCATTCCGCCAAGTGGTGATTGCGATAGGGGAGGGCAATGATGGTGATTCGTCAAGAAGCCTAAGAGCGCTTCCCTAGGTGGAACGATGCTACAGTGATCAAGGGCACCTGCTGGTCGTTGATCGTAGCGAGGGCTACATGTACAACTAGGGATAGAGCTGTCGCCCCCTTGAACAAATCATGGATGGTGTAGAGGGAATCCGAATGGGACTAGAAGCCATCGATTATTTTTGATGAACTTATGAATTGATGATTGATTTTATTTTGCTGGCCAACTTGCGTGGTTTCAGCTGGTACGTACCCTTTGGCTTCGAGGTCAGCAAGGTTAGGATTCCTGTGCATCCCATCTGCTTTCCGACTTAGGTTGTGGTTGGATGATGAAGAGGAGATGTATCGTGTGTGCTGACTGTTCCCTTACCTCAATGATTTCCCTCCCTAAATCATTGACGGTTGTATTATGGAAAGACCTAGTGGAAAGACTATGAGTATGAAACTTTAAGAAAAGATATTAATGCAGGAAGATATAATAAGTTATAAGAATAAAGTGGTAATTATGAGCTGTGAATGAGGAAATGTTATAGTTATTGCATATATTTGTGTCTTAATGTGATCCCTTAGAGTAAGTCCATGCCATCGACGACCATTCGTCCGGATCGTTGACTCTCTCTCTTCTTTCCTTTCCATGTGGACATTGGGGACAATGTCCACAGATGTCAGATCATATAGCATTTCAAGGGATGGTTTCTTAAGTTGGAGAATGATCGTGGAATGGAGCATCATTATGAGGAGGACGTAGAAGCGGCAGCCGAGGAATCTCTCAGATACTTGTGATGAAGGATGGCAATGAAGATTAGTAGTCTAAGTTAGTATAGTCTTGCTTTTGTATTCCATCTCTAGATGGGTAGGACATGATTACTCTATCCCGAATGTAACCCCTGTTGTAATAAATGATTATTTGAAATGAAATAAAAGAAGTTCTTTGTTGTATATTATATTCATAAAGTAATTAAACTATTTTTCCGCAAGTTAACCATCGACTAAATATGACGTTTAGAAAATGAGTTTTTGGAAATGTGTTGGATGATAACATCTCTTTTTGGAAATAGAATTTTATGACGCAAGTACCAAAACATTTTTGTAAACCAATTGAATCAAATTGTATTTAAGAAAATCTTTTGGTAAAAGAATTAAACTGAATTGATTTTGATAATGTTATAAAAAAAAATGGCGCAAATTTTTAGTGAAAATTCTAAGTCCAAATTGGGGTGTTACAAGCTGAATGGCTTAGAAGTCTTATGGCAGACATACCTTTGTGGAGGAGAGCTACATCAGTTTCATTGCATTGTGACTCTCAAGCAGCGATTGGAGTTGCACTTAGTACACTTACAATGGAAAGAAGAGACACATTCGTGTTAAACATGGTAGTATTAGGCAGTTAATAGAAAACAGTGTAATTACTCTTGATTATGTAAAAAGTGAAAAGAATTTAGCTGATCCCTTAACCAAGGGACTACCCAGGAAAGTTGTCCTGGATTCGTCGAGGGAGATGGGTCTTACGCCTTGAGAGGAGGAAAATGTGGTGGATACCCTTCTATTGGTCAAACGAAACCACATAAGTACTATAGTGCATTACATACTCATCCTTGTTTTTTTATCAGCAAAGAAAATTTATTAATATCAAATTGAGTATAAGAAATACTCAAAAACAGCCAATGCAATGTATACATCAAACACCACCTGCAACTACACTCTCGTGGCATACAGTCATATGAAATTCATGATCAAAATAAACTACCCCAGCATGCTAAAAACACCTTCAAGACATACAAAAGGACATACCATTACTTATTATAATCAATTAATTAATACTGTTATGATCTCTCCAGCAGTGCCAAGCAATTCTCTTGATTTAAACACCAATCCCATGCAGTAACAATTGCCATGTATATCCTCTTTAATAATCAGCCAGAATTTAATACTTATGTTCTCGACAATTCCTTCAACATTCAGATGTTCTCCTTCAAAAATAATTTTATTTCTGTTAATCCATATGCTCTAAACAATCACTATCCATGTATTAATCCACGTTGCCTTTACTTTCCGTGTCTGATTCAGAAGTCCTGCATGTTGCTGAAAATGTTGCATTCTAGTTATAGGTAGCACAGTTTGAACTCCGAACCAAAAATAACAACGTTGCCATGTCGAATAACTAACAGGACAGCCGAATAGTAAGTGATCTGTAAATTTTTCTTTATTCCTGCAAAGAACACATGTAATGTCCTCATCTAATTAATAATATTTCTTTTCTTCGTATTCAGTCTTGTTGTTATGTCATCTTCAAAGCTTTCCATGCCAAAGTAGTCATTCGTGCAAGTGCTTTGTTACTCCAGAATTCCTTGTAAATCTCTTCGGCCTCTATACTTGAAGAATTGTCCTATTGCAAGATGTTAAATGCAGATTTGACAGAATATGAACCATATTTATTGTGAATCCACAACCAGTTATCTTTTGTATCCATAACAAGTCTAACTCCAACTAATACGTCATTCATTTGTTCCAATAGTTGTTCCTCCCATTGAAATAGCCCCTTCTCCATTTAAACGACCACTCTCACTGTCCTTCCCTCCATTCCCCAAGATTCCTCACTACAACTTTCTTATCTTCAACCAACCTAAATAATCTAGGAAATATCTCCTGCTATGTTCCCCAACCACTTGGCTTCCCAAAATATTACTTCCTTCCCATCTCCTAGTTCTCTCTTAATACCCCTCACAACCCAATTTTCACAACCTCTCCCATCATTCTTCTCTATATCTCCTAACCTTTTCCACCACCCGACCCTCTTTTTTAAATGATTCTTTACCTCCCCTTATGTAATTGCTAATGACCTCCTCTCCATATTTACCTATCACTACCCTATTCCATAGAGCCTCTTCATCTCCCAATAATCTCCACCTCCATTTTTCTATTAATGCCCTATTAAATAATTCCAAATCCTTCACACCCAATCCCCTTCTTTTTTGTTTACATATCTCCTTCCAACTAACCCAACTCTGCGTGATCCTGACCCCACAAAAATCTCCTATGTATATTATTTATTGTATTTATAACAGATTTTGGAGCAACAAAAAAAAAAAAGAAAAATTATAGAGGGATAGAAGAGAGTACCGATTTAAAAAGAGACATGACCACCGAAGGAGATATGCTTACGCTTCCAACGAGAAAATTTATTTTGTAAGGCCTCAACAAATTCCAAGTGGAGACTCTACTCGGACATGCACTAATCTTTAAGCTAGAAGCAAGTTCATAACATCTCGAAATGCTCTTCATAATTCATGTTCTCTGCATACTGCAAATGAATATCACCAATCCTCCTCTGCCAATTGTGAACCCTTTAAGCAGACTTTTTTCAGCAGCATTTCTCACCAAACCACTTAACCCTTCAACAACTATAAGGAACAGAAACGGTGCCATTGGATCGCCTTGTCTCAATCCCTTGTTCATAAAGAACTTTTAGTAGGGCTTCCATTCACCAACACAGACACAGAAGCAGAGCTAAGGCAATGGTTAATCCAAGATCTCCACTTGCTATTAAAGCCCATCATGATCATCATGTAATCCAAAAAGCCCCAATTCACAGGATCATATGCTTTTTCAAAATCAACTTTAAAAATTAAACTTGATTTCTTTCTTCTTTTAGCAAATTCAATCACTTCGTTAGCCACCACTACATCATCCAAAATGGATCTTGCACAGATGAAAGCAGATTGTGAGTCTGAAATGACAGATTCAATTACATCTTTGAGTCTCGATGTTAAGAGCTTTGAAATTATCTTGTATAATACTCCTACCAATGAAATTGGTCTGTACTGATTAAGGCCGACAGGATTGTCAACTTTTGGTATCAGAACAATGAAAGAAGAGTTACTTCCTTTTGGAAACCTTCCATTTGCATGAAAATCTTGTACTAATATACCAATGTCTTCTTTTAAGAATGACCAAAATCATTTGACGAAAGAAAAATTGTAGCCATATGGACCAGGACTCTTATCTCCGTCGCAAGACCACACTGCTGCCTTAATTTCCTCCTCATCAAAAGGCCTAGTCAACGATTGAGATTGCATATCTAATAATCTATTGAACTGTATCCTGTCAAGAACTGGTCTGTTGCACATCTGCTCTGAAAATCTATCTTCAAACACTTTCCTTACATGGTCCTTCACCACCGCTGAATCATCCCTCCAAGAACCATTTATTTCGACACCCAATATTTCATTCCTCTTCCTGTTTCTATTAATAGCGGCATAGAATAATTTTGAATTAGTGTCTCCAACCTTTAACCACTTAGATCTTGACTTCTGAAAAATCAAGCACTCTTTCATCTTGGATAATCTCCAAAACTCTGCTGAAGCCTCTCTTCTCTGTTCACTCTCTTCTTCATTAAGATCATGCACCTCAGCCTGCATGTCCCAATAATTCATTGTTTCCCCTTCTCTTGCTATTCTTTGATCAAGTGTTCTACTTTTATTTTTGTTCCATTCCTTAATGATTCCTTTTAGTCGCTTCAATTTTTCTTTTAACACATATGCCCCCCAACCATAAACTGACAACTTACTCCATTCTTCCTTCACAAGATCATCAAAACCATGCTCCTGGAACCAAAATTATGAATCCTGAAAGGTTTTGGACCCCAATCAGAATCATTGCTTCTGAGAATGATTGGACAGTGATCAGAATACTCCCTTGGTAAAGCTTGCTGGATCAAATTTTTGCCACTGATTCATCATTAACTAGGAACCTGTCTAGTTGCTCATTGCTCTCCCGTTGGGTTTGTACCATGTGTATTTTCTCCCTGCCAATGGAATGTCCACCATTTCCAAATCTAAAATGAATTTCCACTCTCTTTTTTCCACCTCTATAACCACCCCCTTCTCTCATTTTGATTTTTTACACAATTAAAATCCCCTACAATACACCAATTACCACCACTGCCATAATTACTTTTCACAGTTAAGGCTTCACTCCAAAATCCCCTACATACTCATCCTTGTGACTTATGGTAATGCTTGGTGTAATAGATACATAGCCCTGGTGTTTGGGTGGTGCTTTGACAGTTAGCATTTGATGTATCTATTAATAAAATTTGGAATACATGGTACATAACCCATTAAATTGGGTGATGCTATAGAGAACCATTTGATGTACTTACTAAAGTTGTTAAAGATATACAGCCCTAAAATGGGTGGTGCGATAGAGATGTGCACTTGATATATCTGTTTCAGTGAGTGAGAAACTTGTTTGAAAGACTTAGGCAATCTTTATGAGACACTCATATAATCCAAGGTTGACTTATGGCTTATAACAAAATATGTTGTTATAATTTGTTGTTTAAAAATTACATCGTAGAATCTCATAAGTGTTTAAGGTTACTTGCGTATTGTGGGGGTCTCAACTAATTAAATTCTATAAAGTCCAAGGGAACTCCACTTTATAGAATATAGTTGTTGCCTCATATGACTACGTGTTAATTCAAATCCTATGAATATTAACACTTAAGCATAAAAACCTAAGGTCGCTCTTTTTTTTCCTTTTTTTCTATGTGACTACCATTAATAGGGGATTGTTGGAATTAATGACATTCACCTCAGTCCCACATTGGCCAGTTTTGGTAAAACTTGACCCTTTATATTTCATTCTTCTCTACACACTTGCAAATAAGTTATTGGGTTTTGGTAGTGAATTTGTTGGGGCCAAAGCACACACGTGCTCTTTGGAAGGCCACTGGCCAAACGTTTTTTTATTTCGCACGTTTTTTTTTAAATTGGCCGTTGCAAAATTTATGGGCCTTTTTTTCAGAAGTTTCAGATAGGCCATGATGGCAATTCATGGGCCATAAATATTTAGTTGTTGGGAGTCTCAGCTCAGATTCTATATGATTGTGCATCTTCCTTCTAGTTCAGATACAGAAATTCGACCCCATTCTCTTACCTTCCTTTCTTCCTTTCTTCTTTGTAAGCGACCAAACTTTGTGAGAATCCAAGTTCTCTTCCTCAAGTGCACGAGTTAGAAAATTGTTATGCTAACCTTGGGAGCAAGAACCAGTTGATATAGTTGCACCTCGACTATCCGGAAATTTTGTTTTTAAGGCAGTGGCTTTTACCACGACACAGCCATCTTCATCAACTTATTTTTCTAACAATTTTCTCGTAACTTAGTACACATAGAACCATTGAAACATCTATCCCATTCATTTTAAACCGTTGCACATATAAAACGGTTTAGATTTGAAGTTAAACTAAAATTTAAAAAAAAAACCAAAACCGAACCCCAATTCCCATTCGTTGCCGTCTGCAACTCACTACCCTAGTTGTTGGAATTAGCAGTCATCGTCTAAGAAGGGGATGAATTGGATTTTTTTATAAATATATGATAATTTTTGCAATTTATATGTTTTCAAATATTTCAAAAGTAATACGGAGCGAAAACAATATAAATAGTGTTGAAAGCTATTGTGTGGAGAAGCGATTCATAATAATAATAATAATAATAATAATAGTAATAATAATAATAATAAACAATTATGTTACGGAAGTGATAACGATAATGATAAAAATAAGCGCAACAATAAATAAAGAGATAAGAGAAAAGAGAGCACAAACTGATATTTTATCAATGATAATATTTTTACAACAAAATATTCTATCTATTTTTTAATATATTTTAAAGAAACTAATTCTTTCACTAATTTAAATATTTTCTAAATTAACAAAAGTAAAATAATATTACTAAAAGTCTTAATTTACATTTAGGTATCCCCTGAAAATCCTCTTTGATTCATCGGAAAAAAACTACCTAAAAACCCTATTAAAACAAATAAAAACCCAAAAGCCAAATAAAAGAAACCAAAATGCCTTACACCTCTACCCGTATGCATAATACAGTAACGAGGAGCAAAATGGGAAAAGAGTCAAAACACTCACAGGGAAGAAGAAGAACGACGAAGAGATCTAGGATCTGTGGCATCAACAGCCTGACCAGCTGCAACAATGGCGAGATTGGAAACTTCGCGTCTCTTCGACAATGGGTCCAATAGCAACAATGGCCAACGGGATCTGCAGCGATGGAGGAAGTTGTGAGCAGCGTTTACTCTCGCTTCTGGTGCGACGGTTCTATGTTGCGGTTGTCTCGTCAAGTTATGGACGTGACACGGACCGGTTGCATCGTTTTTATTTTGATTTGAAATCACTCCATGAAATTGGCCTGTATCGGTAATGCCATGGACCGAAATCATTATGTTACGACCGCAACACGTGTTTCGGTTCGATTTTTAAAACCTTGACGATGATAATAGTGCAAGTGGTGGTAGGCCATGGAGCAAGGGCAAAAATATGGAAATAATGTGTTGCATGAGTACGGGTAGGTATCGGTTACTGGTATGGGGTACGACATTTTCCAAAAATTTAGGGTACGCGTACATTTATATATATATATAGATATATATATATTCCCACCGTTTCACTTTTAAGTGTCTTTTTGGACTTTTGCACATAGATTAAGAAAGTGTTTATTATGATGATTATTGTAAGTTTTATGTGTATTTTGTCAAAAATACCCCTATTTAATATTTTTATTTTGTCAATGCATCATTACTAGTATTACAAATTTCAAAACTAAAACAACATTAAATGTAAGGGTAAATAAGGAAAAACAGTATTAAATGTTGCCTAGATTTGGTAGAAAGACACTTATTTTGAAACAAAATTTTGAAGTTAAAAAGACACTTAAAGTGAAACGAAGGGAGTATAAATTTAAAAAATTGAAAATTGAAAAAATAATACAAAAATATACATAATATCAAAATATCTAAAATAACACTTAATAACAACAAAGACTAAATGCAAATGTTCACTAATATAAATAAGTTAATCTAGAGAAATAAAAAGCAAGAATTGATGAATATGCCAATTCCTAAACTAGTTTAAAACTTAAAGAATTTCATCAAACATTTGGTGAGCAAAAACAATAAAAACAAAATATGAATATCAATTGCTCTAAATCAACATAACAATTCATTATTCAAAACATATCAATTGCAAGGATCAACATAACAATTGCAAGAATCAACATATCAATTGCTTCAAAAAAAAAACGCAGAATTGCATAAACATTATAGAAACCACAACACCTTCAAAACTTGAGCAGTGACTAGAAAACTCGTGAGCAGGAAAAAAAAGAAGGAAAACATGAGCAGTAAGCAAACTCGCAAAGAGAGCAATCAGAGCATGGAGGAGGCTGTTACCGTGAGGCATGAGCAGTACAGCAAGCACCAGCAGCGGAGAGAGGCTGAGAGCGGCGGTGGAGGCAGGAGCAGCTGCGGACAGTAAAGATAGAGAGAGGAGACAGAGAGGGTGCTTCGAGAGATAGAGAGGAGACAGAGAGGGTTTGCTTCAAAACTCAACTCTAGGATAAGATTAAGATGTGTAAGGCTGAGAATAAAAAAATGAAAAAAAAAAAACAAAATTTTTCAATTTTAGTGATATTGTACCGTACCCAATTGATAGGTACCATATCCACGACATACCCCGACATACCCAAATATATACTCGTATACAAAAAATATCCGATACGTGTATGGATCCTAAAACGGTGTACTCATGCTTCACAGGGAAAATATGAATATGCTGTTAAAAATGATTTTTCACAAAATTTAAAAAAGAATTGAATGATGCATTGGGAAATGTTGGACTATAGAAACTGCGGATACCATATCTTACTCAGTCTGCCACGTAGTAATATTCTCTTTCCGTTTCCAAAATAAAACACTGATTTTTTATTCTGAAAGGTAGGGTCTAGGTCCCAAGGATAGCTACTTGTCTACTTGACCACATGATCTCCCCTTTGATGGCGATGATCCCAACACAGGTCACAACAAAATTTCCAACCGCATATACCTTAATTTCCACAAGCACTAAAAGAATAATATCGGTATCAAAATTCTAGTTCATTCACTTTGTTGATAGAAGCCAAACATTCTTGTATGCCCAAACAAGCCGTTATTAAGACACCTATATCTTTGCCTTCAAACCATGAACATGAGTCTCTTTTTAGCGGTCAGATTCAACACATCTGCATCGCATTTTCGAACCATGTTATACTCCCTCCGGTCCTATTTATTTACAAGACTCTTTTGAGCTTCTTTTCAATTTTTAATAGCATTTAATTATTGTTTTCCACTAGGAGCCTATAAAATCAACACTTTTTAGAGTTCCAATAATAGTTATAGGGGTAATTTTGAAAAAGTATATCAAATTTTCATATTTCTAATGTCACTAAAAGAATTAATCCACTTTCCTTAATAAGAATGAAAAACCCAAAAAGATCTTATAAATAGGATCGGAGGGAGTAACTTATAAACATCCTTTTTCTTTATTTCTCAGCCCATTTCGTGACATGCTAACTTTATAGGATAGGTGATTTTATAATAAAAATTATGGTATTTCTATCGTGCAATCCAAAATTGGATGGTTGATATGCAACATTTTTTTAAACCAATAAGAAGTTGCCACCTATATCATGTCATTATTTGAAGTAGTTAAAATTAGTTTTTTGCAATTTAGTCCAACATAAAAAGTAAATTAAAAATTTAGTCTTTTGTACCTATAGACAAATTATAACTTTTAATTTTAAATTTAGTCACTTGCATTAAGCCTTTTTACACAAGTGACTAATTTTAACTACTTTTAAATTTTTTTTAAATTAAAAGTTATAATTTGTCTATAGGTACAAAAGACTAAATTTTTAATTTACTTTTTATGTTGGACTAAATTGCAAAAACCTAATTTTAACTAGGTTTAAGCAAAGGTTGCATAGCAACCATCCAATTTTGGATTGCAGGATAGTAACTCCCTAAAAATGTTATTGCCAATGGAATTGTTAATTAAATGTGATTTTATGATAAAACTTAAACATAATTGTTAACGGAAATGGCAATTACTTGTTCTTGCAAAGACAAAATTTAGATTAATAAAATCACTTTTTCCTTTGTTTACTATGTCACAGTAATAATGAAAACATCTTTACCTTTTCATAACTGTTCAGATGTCACCGAGACAAATCCAAACGTTGTTAGTTTTTGTGCTTGCTCCACCCATTTTTACAATCTATTTAATACCTTACATATTTATCACTATTTTTTCCCCTCTTCATTCTAGATATTTCAAATAAAAATTTGAAGGGAAAAAATATTAAATATCATATAAGTGTCTAAGGTATGATATCTATTAAACATAGATATGAAAAAAAAATTGGATACGGTAAGGATATTCAAGGTTTAAGGTTGGGTGGTAGTAAAACATTTTTCTACTCTCTTTTATAATTTTTTCATTACACAAACACTGCAAGTTGCTACTCTATCAATCCAGACTGAAAGAGTACAAAATAAATAAATGGTACACTGCTATAAGCCAGAAGCTAGCACTCAACCACAAATATATATTTTCAAAGATAGGAAGGCCAACTAGGCTTGTTATTATTGGAGACATAGATATTCTTGTTGGTCAACTATGATTTTGACCAACATTTGTGAATAATGTTATCCTACCCTTAATTTCCAGCAACTTTCACACCTACTCTGCATTTTCCCTTTGTTTTCTATGCCACTGCAATCTAAATCATTGGCTGGTACAAAAACCTAAGAATCCCATAAACTCATGGTTGTGTATCATTTGAATACTCTTCTCAATGCCAACAACCCCTGAAAGAAAAATTAATGTAACAATGAGGCATGTATGTAAGATTTAAGAAGCATCACTCTAATACTTCTGCAGAAAGAATAATAAAACAGCACTTGAGGTTTGATTTTCCTTACCCATAGTGAGAGCACTAGCAAAAATAACACCTGAGAGGATAAATATAATGATTGATGCCCTCCCAAGAAATTTAATTAATCTTCTTACAAAGAATTGTCCCCAGAAGCCAGCCAAAACAGACACACTTGTGAGGCATAATGCTGCAACAGAAGTTCAATTATATAGGCTTGTGTTTATGATCACTAACATTTATACACTAATCTCCAAACAAATTGAAAGAGAATCAAAGCCTGGAGGGTTAATTTAGACTATATACCATAAGGAATGGGGAACCTATTGAGAAGGTAGAATTCAACCACAGACAAAGATGATGAAAACATCATTACAAATGTTGCTGTTGCACTTGCTACCTGAAATTTAAATGATCAACATCCTTGTTAGTTTAGTTTCTTAAATTTAGCCTCAAATTGAACTGTGACAGTGTGATTGAAAGGGCATATATACACTGTACCTGGGGGATGACACCAATTTCTATGAGAAGAGGGCCTAATATGAATCCACCTCCAGAACCAAGTAAGCCTCCAACAGTTCCACCTAAGATGCCGCATAGTGCACAAAATGCTAGGTTCAAAGCAGTCCATGCAATTGAAGCCTCACATATGTTTTCTAAGTTCCCTGTGCTCATTCTCTTGTTATGCTCCCTGTATAACTTTACTGCTTCATAGCCAAACACACCAAGAGCAATTGGTAACTGGAACAAACATAGGTCATGTGCATGCCAATTAGTCTAACTTCCATTGCATAATAATAAGTTCAGCAATAAGTTGAGCTTATTTAATTAATTAAATTTTTCTTATCATCAAAATTCAAACCTGCAAGCTGAAAAGCACCCAATACCATGCACTGCAAACCTCTACATCATTCTGCATTAGAACAACAAATATATTTAAAAATTGAAGCCGAAACTGAAAAATTGAACATTCCTGTGAGTGAGTGAGAGAGTTAGAGATAGGGATACTTACCTTGATGATTTGAACTAGTAGGAAAGAAACCCACACAACAATTAGCTCTAGCATCCTTTTCCAGTTAAAGTTGAGACATAGAGTTTGCTGAATGGGTTTCAGGTGTAAAAATCTCAGTTCCACTCATGAAGTAACATGAAAAAAAAATATTATTATCTGTATAAGAAATTCACAAACCATAGTTGTCTTCTCTTCTTTAGGGATCAATGGTTCATATTTTGAATCGATTATAACTGCAAATTTCAGGAACAGCAGTCATATTAACACTCCATACACTGTGAAAGAAGCTACTAAATATTATATAAAGGATAACACTAGGCAGAAAAGAAATCGTTCCTGTTTCCAAAACAATAAATTATTGCTAACCAAATTCTAGCAATGTTTATTTTATTCATTAATATGCAATTATAAATATTGTTGATATGTACATGCTTGTCATACCGTGGCCACAGGAATCAACCAATGTCTCTTCTTGCTTGGCTATTTCTTTCTGCAGATAGAAAACAAAAGTTATAGAGAAAAAGATGATGAATTACTTTTCATAAAAAATATTCTCTTCATGGTTTATAAGAATATTCATAGTCTAAAACTCTCAAGTCATAAATTTTTTGACCTTCATATAAGTCTCTGCTCTCCACATCTCTATTCCCTTGAAGAATGACCTTGAGGAAGTTCCTGTACAAAAATAAAACATCAAATCAAATTCTTTTTATTAAAAAAATCAGCATTTTGTTGCTAAAAAATTGATTCATTTCACATATACATTTTTTTTTAAAGTGATGATACAAACCAATGAAGAGAATAATGATGAGGATAGTGATAAGCCAGTAAGGGAAGACAACACTGAGGGAGACACCAACAGTGATTCCAAGCATGAGCATGGGCTGGAACAGAAGGGCTAGATCATAGTCCAATATGGGCACCTCTTTTGTTGGATGGGGCACTCTCAGATTATACCAAACAGATGATGCTGATGCCCCCATTATCATACCTGTAACAAGTTTATAACTCAAAACACAAACCAACCACATAACCAAATATGAAAATAAAAAAATTAATAAAGCAATGAAAAAAATTGTAGTACATAGACATGTACACACAAGGGGCACAATTTGCAATCAAAATTTTAGGTAGAAACTGTTTTTAAATAACAATTGTGCTCGTAATTTTGGAGACTTCCAAAATCTTATCGTTACAAACTAGTGCACGCAAATTTGGTCACGTCTATGATAGTTGCCAACCCAAATTTAAAACCTTAGAGGGTGGAGAGAGTTAGTTACATTTAGAGAGAGCAGCAGCAGATTTTGAATCAAACCCAAGAAGAAGAGTAAGCATAGGAACAAAAATGCCACCCCCTCCAACCCCACCAACGGTTCCAAAAGCAGAACCAAGAAAACCAATCACTGTGGCCAACACAAGCCTCCAACTTAGTTCCAATTCCTGCACCCAATAAAACCATAACAAAAGCCCAGCATTAAACATTTTTTCACAAAAATAAAAAAAAAAAGAAGAAAGACTCACTATCTGCTTAACATGAAAATGAGAATAAAAAAGAGACATACGGGCCAAACTTTATGAGTAAGAGATCCATAACGGCTAGAGGAAAATGAGAATGATGGTGGTTTGTGTTGATGGTTGGTAATTAAGAGAGCAAAGAGACCAGCAAGAGAGAAACCAGACATGAGATAAAGGGTGAAAGCTCTAGTGGACAGTGTCATGGTGACCAATTGATTGTGAGGAACAAATTAAGGGCAACAAACAAACGATAGTCACATACTCACGTTACAATATATAAGTTATATGTTGTGTGTCACTGTGTCTTATGTGTTGGTGGTATGTAACTGCCGCAAGAAGCCAAAATGCTGGGAAATGGTTTCTCTGAGATAATATTAGAATAAGATTAATGTAAAATCACTAAAGTCCAAAATAAAATATTTTGTTTTTTTTTTTAGGTGAATATTTTGGTTTATTTTGAACAAATATTTTTTACATTATTGTTATTCTAATATTATGTTAGAAAATCAAAATCCTAAGATTCAGGGGAGCATATAAGGAAGAGTTTAAGTGATTAGAGTATATGACTATATTTTTCTCCTATCCCCGTGAATGATTTATTTATTAAATAAAATATTGAAAAATGATTATGCATAAAAATGAAAATGAAGAAAATATCTGCACAATACAAACACGAGATTGAAAAATATTTGTAAAGTACTAAAATCTAAATCAACCATCAACCACCCGCAATTTGATGCTCATTCACTTATCCAAATCCCGGATGAAGAGCATAGACACATGTAATTTGTATTTTTATAAAATTATGATAATAATTGAAAATCAAAATACCAATGGCAATTCATAATTTGAAGAAGGAAAATTCCGTTTTGCTTTAACCTATAATCTTGAAATTACTTATAATATAAAGATTACAATGCTTATAAAACACATTCAATATAATTAAATTTGTTTACCATTCCTTTACAAAAGAAATTGTTTACCATTTAAAATAAATGGATATAAAGTTTTTTATCTTGTCGGTACATGATCCATCATTAATTTACATTACTTTTACTTACTTTAACTTGAAAATCAATAACCATACACTCATGAGTTTGGTGGATTATATATTGACAATGTAAAAAAACATTTATACTATTAATGAACAACTTATTTTCTCTTAAATTTCTGATTTATAATTAAAATAGTTTCCTTAAAAACCATTTGCACAAGATTTGATTAGCGAGCTACGTCCACTTGATCATGTATCAAATTTTTAAGGCTTTTATAATTTGAAGTCTCGATTTCAATCGTTAAATACTTAAGTTGGTGGATTATTTGTGTCTTTAGTTTCTCTCCCTTGTTCATGTCAAAAAACACTTTGTCAGTAAAAAAATGTGCACAAAAATTACCTATGGATAATAGAAAACCGTAAGAAAATTCATATTGCTATTATAACAAACGATTTTTTTTTCACTTACTGAGAGTTATTTTAAAATTTAACTAGCAATTAACTAGTTTATATATATATATATATGAAAAATATATTCTTTCGTGTGTTTGACATTAACATCATTGACAGCTGATTCCATCATATTTTTGAATTGATACATTAAACTTATTGTATATGAATTTTTTAAAATTAAGAGGGTTAAATATATTTAGCTTATTTAAGTTTTTAGTCCCTAAACTTAGGTGCTCGTTTTGAATTGGTCCTTAAACATTTTTTTCGATGCTTTGAGTCCCTAAACTTTGCCCAAATTTTGGAAATGGTCCTTTCATCATTTAAGTGATGATATGACCGAAGATATGTCACGTCACCTTCGCCACATCGATAGGTAACCTGCCAGATAATGCCACATGAATTTTTTAAATTAAAAAAATTCAAACTTATTAAAAATAATTAAAAATTGTATTCTTTAAAGAAAATCAAATCTTTTAATAAATTTTAAAATAAATTATTTTTTTTCATAAAAAAAATCATGTAGTGTCCCGTGGCTCTACATAACACATCACTCGTCGATATTGTGAAAATGAGGTGACATGTCGTTGGTTATATCATCACTTAATTGACGAAAGAACCATTTCCAATAATTAAACAATGTTCAGGGACCCAAAGCATTAAAAAAAAGTTTAAGGACCTGATCTGTCGTAGAATATTTGGTACTTGAATTAAGCGGTCAAGCGTCCAAGTATTCTACCTATTACTATCAGACTGAAGAATGACACCCTGAATACCAGGATACCAGCTCTATTGTTGTTTGCTTGGGTGTGGTGTGTGTTTGTGTGAGAATGAAGGATGCATACCTTGTTACCTTCTGTTCCCTTATAAAGGCTGACATCCTTACCGTTGGGTTTCCCTCCTCATCGATGGGTATTACCGAATTCCCAATAACGGCAGGTGGTAATGGCAGGAGTAAAGTGGGAATAAATGGATTACTGCTGCTATCATTGTATAGGGTATCCGAGAAAGTCCTGCTTTATTGCTCTGTCTTCTGAGTAACCGCTATGTCGGTATCACGAGGGAAGGGAATCCTATGCCTGCCCATCAGAAAGCTTCTTCTCTGTCAATTCGGGGGAATAGAGGATTTGGGCCATTAATGGACCTCCTATACCACTAATCCGGCTTTATGAGGTATTGGGCTATGAAAAAGCCATTTCACCGTTTTAGTGAAGATTTGGGCCCTTAAAGGGCCTTTTAGACCGGTAAACCGGTTTCACGGGGTCTAGGCACCTTATTGGGCCTATCTAGACCAGTAAACCGGTTTCATCAAGTCGTGGACTCAAACTAGGCCTCTATTACCGGTAACCCGGTTTACTGAAGTATAATTCTAAACCTGGTCCATAACAGTTGCCCCCCAGACCATGGTTCATAATTATGAACCTTGGTTTTATTGTCCTCATAGAAAGTAGCTCGTTTAAAAGCTTAACCGGTTTTGTGAAGAATTCAAGCCTCTTACCATTACACCGGTAATTCCACTAAATATAACTCCTTGTCGTTTTAAGTCTGTCAAAAAAGGCTGGATCCTGAAGGACCTCTTCTCTTTTCGTGTTACTAAGCGGTCTAAGACAAGTATACCGGTTAACCGGTTTACCTCATTATCTTCTCCTTTGTATAAGTAGTTGTTTATTCTTGGTAAACCGGTTAAAGAAAGAATAGTACTCCATAAATTTAACCGGTATACCGGTTTGACCTTCAACCCTGCTCGAATTTATGTTCAACACCATTTCTCAAGAAGTACATCTCTTTCCCCCAGGTGCCATAATGACTGTTACACGGTCTTGAAGAATTCTTATACTTCCAAATTACATCTTGTCATTTCCAGAGGAATCTTCTTCCTCGTTTGTCGCACCAATGCCTATTCCCAAGGGGTAATTCAAAATTTGAAATTCAAACTTACATATTTTGGCTCCAAAACTTGATGATTTTCGAATAGCTACTTTGCACAACGAAAGCGGGTTATCGGCTTTAAGAGACACAAATGCCGAATTGTCGGCTTGCTTCAACCTCTTATTATACTACAGAAACCGTGTTTCAACCGAATAACCGGTTTAAGATCTTCCATGCTTCATGAATCTTGTCAGTATTGGTTTCCCCATGCACACGGTCATCAAAGCATACTTCCTTGTCTGTCGTGCCTCTTGTTATTCCTCAGGCATGATTTGAATTTGAAATTCAAATGTGCCTTGGAAAAATCATCTTTAACCACTTGGACTTGATACTTGCTGACAAAACCGGTTTCCCAGCTTCATTTCGTATTCCAAAGAAACTATTTTTTTTATCATTCAATTCCAAACCATGCTTCATCTTTTCAACTGACATAAAGTCACTTCTGTCACAAATGACAAGATTTATCACTGCATTTATTTCAGCTCTTCCCAAGGAATCCGAAAAGATTCTCTGAAAAGGTATGAACCATGCTTCACTTTATCAGTCCTTGACCTGTCATATTTCTTCTCTTTCTCTGATCATGATGTGACCAATCTCTTAAGCTTCTTATCCTTTCAAAGTCCCAATTAATGCTTGAAGTCTCCTCATTGGCTCTCCACAAACCGATTTTGACTATAAATAAGGGGGTTTGTTTCATTTCAAACTCACTCCTTCTTTCAAACTTCACTTGCAAACTTAGAAATTCCAGAGAGGAAAAAACG
The DNA here is from genome assembly GCA_037953625.1 of Crotalaria pallida. NCBI lineage: Eukaryota > Viridiplantae > Streptophyta > Magnoliopsida > Fabales > Fabaceae > Crotalaria > Crotalaria pallida. The sequence continues at coordinate 72,489,676 of CM075652.1, read as the reverse complement.
TGTTCTCTTCTTCTCTTAAGAAAATTGACCAGCTTTTCTGAGTCTTCTTCTTTCCAGTTCCAGTTCTCCTTCACTTATTTCCAGGTAATTTCTTATTCCTTTCTAATGGATAATCTTCATCTTTCTGTTATTTACCCTACTAAAACCTCTTCTTCCTTCTCATCTGATGCTTCTTCTTCAAACAACTTAACTACTGCAAGTATATCCTCTATTAATCCTTCTTCTCATTTAAGAAGTTCTTCTATTAGTTCTTCCGAAAAAATGATGCTGGATGAACTTGCTAGACAATTTATAATAAAAAATTATTTCGAAGTTGAAGTAGTCAGCAGGCCATCTCCTTCTCCTAATCTTTCCTACCTTTATCAGGAATCACACATGGGAAATAAGAGATCGTAGACCAACCCAGAAGAGTTTATCAAACCAGACAATGTTTCCGGATATGAGAGGGTAGATTTAGATACTCTAGGTAGACCTTCCATTTTCGTAGACTTAGTCAAACTACGTCATTATCATCTCAATGCCAACCTGGTGAGGCCTGATATTGTCCCGAATTTTTACTCTGTAGCAGCCCCAAGTAGTCAAGACCGAATTTGTACAGTGGGCACTCCTAATGAAAACTTCTTCTTCATGTACAGTGTTCTTTTTGATGTCTGTGGTGTAAGAATTCCATTTACTGATTTTGAAAATCATGTTCTCACACACTTAGAACTTGCCCCCTCTCAACTCCATCCCAACGCCTGGTGCTACCTTAGAGCGTTTCAGCTTTTCTGCTCTTACTTCATCCTCCAATGCACAATTCCTGATCTTTTTTACTTTTTTGGCCCCTTCCAGTCCAGCAAAGTGAAGGGCAAATGGGCTTGGGTGATGCTCAAATCCTGTAATGGAAGGAAAGTGTTCAAATCTTATTCTGAGACATGGAAAGAATTCAAAAACAAGTACTTCAAAATAATAGAAGCAAAAGACGTATGACCCTTCTTTTTTGATCACGGGGGAAATTCCTATTTCCCTCTTTTCTGGTCTCCATCCAACTCCCTTATCGCAGCTAGACGGTTTACAACCCTGGAAAACCGTTTAACCGCTTTAGAGAGGTCTACTATTTCTTTCCTTCTTTCCTTCTGTGACCGCTTTGGATGCATAAGTACTAGATCCATCGTGGACTCCAAACCCCATGACTTACAAAGGACCATTGGTAGTAAATCTACTTTGCTTATTACGACGCTTTATACTGTACTTTTTCCTTCTTCACCTATTTTTAACATAATTGTCGTGTCCTTAACCAAGATCAACCTTGAAGCTATGGAGAAACTTCAAAGAGTGATCCCAGCAAAGAGATTTATGTAGGACTTTTAGGATTTCTGAATATCCAGTTGGGATAATCAGGTTCTCCCTAGTCAACAAAGTGTGTGCTAGTGTCAACTTAGGGATGAGAAGACGTACCTTAGCCCCTATAGCATGGTGGTTCTTATAGGGGATTACCTGTGTGCAGTGGGCCGTTCTCATGAGGCTTCCAAAGAGGGAGAATTCAAGTAGGATTCGTAAAGGTTATGATAAGATAACATCCGTAAATCCTGTATGCGATAGTCTTTATCAAATGTTGTGTTTATCTAACCAAGAGTCGTGGGAATCTAGGAGAGGTTGTTAAGCTTGATGAGACTGTGGATGATAGAGATAAGGATGAAAATCCTGTGCTCGGGGTTAATCTCATAAGCGTATTGCATCTCTGTTAAAACCCAGTTTGCTCGGTATAACATTCCGACCGTATGCCTTGTTCCAGGGTCTAACCGGTCGGTCCAAGGTAACTTTGGTCGGGAAATGCTCGGCCTATTGAAGGTCCACTACATAAGTCCCCCAAGCTCGGTTGGGTGATTCGAGCCCTGCCGAGTTAGTGAGATGAGCGAACTGTTTTCCGACCAAGTTTTGTTGGAGAGAGACATCCGACCATCTAAGTGATCCTACCAGAGCTGTCGCTTGATTGACCCAGACGTGACCCTTCAATTCTACCTGTGCCTCCACGTGTCCTTCACTTTACCGGGAAATGGAACGTTATGATTTCAAACCTGTTGGAAGCGCCACGTATTTAGTTTCATCATAAATGGGCTTTTTCTAATTCGGCCCAGTCCTTGTGTTAGTGGAGGGAAGTTCTAAAACGAATTTCAAAGGGCGGTTTTCTCCAATTCACTCTAAACAGAAGTTCAGAAACCTCTCAGATTCTCTCTCTCTTTTGTTCATCGTTTTTCTACGATTTTGAGACGAAACCAAAGTTCTTCAAAGTAATTCTTGCTACTACTTCATTTTTCTATTGAGTGCATCTTTTAACTTCGTGGTCTTCGTGTTTCTTCGGCTTCTTGGTTATTCAACAATAACAGGTAACGATCCTCTCTTCTCTTCTCTGACTAATTTCTCTTTCTTCTTTGCTGTTTTTGCATGCGATTGTTTCTGCCATCTGCTGTGTGTATATGCTTAGTATATGCTTAGAACTTTCTTTGTTATGTATTAACTCTGGCCCTGCTCCCCTTTTTCTTTGATCTTGAAACAAATCCTAGGGTTCGACAAACACCCCATCACTGTACATGAGTGAAACCCTTGGTCTTTTCAAAATCTTTGACCTTCATTACCATTTGTTGAGTGGTCGCCGTAGTGTTTCTTAGGTTTGTTTTACGTTTGGCTGCACTTAATTTCTTAGGGTTTGTACCGAAGCTGCGTTAATCATGAGTGAGGATTCTGTGAACTCTGATGTTCCAAGAACACATGAAGAAGAAAACCCAGAAATTTGCAATAAACCGATATCAATGCATTTCCCTCAGACCTTGAAAGAGTTCAGACAGGGTGTGATTCATTATAGGATTGCCGAGAGGGTAGAATAGAGGAGATTAAGGAGGCAACAGAGAGGTATCTGATATTACAGTTGGTTTGGGGAAATTCTGCCCAGAAAGGGAGGTGTTCCCCAACCGACCGTATTCCTAAGTGTTTAACCAGAAATTAGTTTAACTGCTTCTGACTCCGCATGTGCCCCCTTTTCCTCAGGTATGAAGAGAAAGTGTGTTAGCAATCCCGAACTCTACCCACTTCCACCAGATAGCAATCAGTATGATTGGGTTGACCGAGAGGTGGTTGGCACCTAATCCGAACTTTCAACAGAGGAAACCTTAGAGAAAACCAGAGCAATAATTTTGCCTTGCCCTGGTGATGATGCTGGAAACTTATATTCCATAAGTCCGGTGGGACCAAACGAAAGAGTCTGCACTCGCATTCCTGAGGGTAACCTTGGCTTTTACTTTTACGAAGAAGTGATTACTCGCTTAGGGGTTAGAATGCCTTTTACTAAGTTTGAAATAGATATTCTAAATACTTTAAGAGTTGCCCCTTATCAGCTGCATCCGAACGCTTGGGCTTTTGTTAGAGGCTTTCAACAAGTCTGCTCTGCCATGAATTGGTCCTGTACCATTCCTATTTTCTTCTACCTGTTTGCTCCTCAATGCAATGCCTTTGAGAAAGGGTCTCCGAAGCGGCCATGGGTTTCTCTGAAGTCGCGGAACGGATATGGTTTTTTAACTAAGTATTCTGAGTCTTGGAAAGGATTTAAGCCTTTCTTTTTTTAAATACAATTTTGTTGGTAATGGTGTTTGCTGGTTCACTCGGCCAGGCGAACAACGACCAATCCCTCGATTTCCTCTTCAGTGGAGTGCCAGCTTCTTTAATCAGAGAATTGCGTCATATGCATCGGACTGGAAAGAGCTCGCCGAATATGAGAAAGATGTGTGCCAAGCTGTTGAGAGTTATTTGAAAACTAATGGAATGATAGAAACGAGGGATATAGTGGATATCCCTTCATCAAATGTCAAGGCAGAACTTGGTAAACTGTTTTCCTTCTGCTTTTATACTCATGTTTTATCCAGATCTAATGTTACTTTGTTTTCTTTGCAGATAAGATGGCCACTCGTATGTCTGCCCTGCTTCATGGTGGCAAGAAGAGAAAAACTACTGCAACCAGTGCAGCTTCCGGATCTTCAAACTTGAGCACACCAAGTTTAAGTACTTCTGCTCCCTCTGCTTCTCCGGTCGAGGTGTCTCCTAGGCCTTCTTCCACTGTGCATGCTGTTGTCGCTACCGTTTCGTTAGGATCGAGCGGTCAAGTCCAAGTCTCCTCTCCTCCTCAACAACAAACTCGTCGCCGACGAATGGACAAAGGCAAGGAGAAAGTTTCCGAGGGGGCGAATCCGAGGGCTGAAGAGACAAGCACTAGAGCTACTACTGCTCCTTCTACTGCCGCAACTCCATCAGAAACTTCAATTTGGGACCGAGATTTTGATGAGAGGTTTGCCAAGTATGTCTGCCCTGAATCTGACCATTCTCGGTTTGGAATTCTCACCACCGACGAGTGGTCACGCTACAACATGACTCTGACAAAAAATCTTCTTCGAAGTGCCAACCTTACTTACTTTTTGGCCAAGCAAGCGGGTGATCTTTTTTCTGGTTTTAATGTTGAACAAAAAGAGGCTCGTGCGATGTCTGCTGCTTAAGAGGCTAGCCTTTCGGACGAACTGATCCGAGTAAAAAATGAATTTGAGAATTTGAAGGCTGACAAATCTGAGCTGATCAAGGAGAGAGATTCTTTGAAGGTTTCCAAGAAAGTTGTTGAGGATAAGGGGAAGGAAGTGGAGGAGGCATTGAAGAAGGAGCTGCAGGAAAGCCAACAGAGGGTTGATGAACTGAGATATGAGGTAGAGAAATCTGGTGTTCTTGCTCGGAAGCTTAAGGAAAAAGCTCTTCATCATAAGAAGGTGGCAGTGACCAACTTTTACAATTGGAGCAAAGGTGTTGATGATTCTTTTATTTCTGCGATCAAACAAATTCAAATTTTGAACCCTGAAACTGAGTTCAGGGTGGTTGGAGCTCATCCCTTTCACTGTGTTGAGAATGGGAAATTGATTGACCTTGAGACTAAGGCCGAAGTTGATCTGCAAGCGGAGGATCTTCCTAATCCTCTTGTTGAGCTGACTGAGGCTCCAGAATTTGATGATGCCAATATTGTCTTGTCCGATATTGAGGAATGATTTTGAATTTTGGTGGTCGGTTTTTGTTGCTCGTTGTATCCGAGCGTTGTTTCTTAGCTGTTTCGAACAATTTACTTTATCTTTTTGTTGCTCGTTGTATTCGAGCGTTATTCCTTGGCTGTTTGGAACAATTTATCTTTTACTGAATATTAATTCGCTGTGTATGCAAATTGTGCTTCGTTATTTTTTTGGTTTCGTTTGTCACGTGACCCTTTGTATTTTCCGAGATATAATTCTGAACAAAATAGTTTACAAATTATTTTACTTGGGTGTGTAATGGATTGTGAGCAGAACTCGGATCGCCGACTTTAGCCGAAGCGGGACCCTCAGACCGCGAAATAAGGAAAGTGATTTCCTGAATTCGGGCGTTCTACGAATACGTTGTTGAACTCTCGTAAAGAGCTGTTTCTCGATTTCGCTCGGTGGCTAGCCGAACCAAATGAGTCGTATGTCGTTTCACAATGTTCATAAATAGGAGAATTCCAAAAAAAATTGACGAATTTTATTGATAAAAGAATACAAAGAAGAAATTGCTCATTTGCTAAATAGTTCCTAACAATTTATCTGTAATCTAAGAAGGAAGTTAACCTTCGTTTATTCAACCTAAATAATTCTGAGCAATAGACTAACCTATCCGTAAACAGAAATGAAAAATAGGAGCTTAGCTGTAATAAGCTCTGAGCTTGGCCACGTTCCAGCTGTTATTGATTTCCGTGCCCGAGAGAGTTTCCAGTTTGTAAGCACCAGTTCCAGATTTGGCTTTCACTCGGTATGGACCTTCCCACTTTGGCTTTAATTTTCCAACTCCAGCATTTCCTTTTCCGATATCTGCTCGGCGAAGGACCAAGTCTCCAATTTCAAAACTTCGCGGACGAACTTTCTTGTTGTACCCCCGAGCTTGCCGTTCCTTTATTCTTCTTTCATGAACTGCAACATTCTTTCGAATTTCCTCAAGTAAGACGAGTTCTTCGCTGAGCAAATGGTCATTAGTTTCTGAAGGACGTTCAAGCGTCCTAAAGGTAGGGATTCGCTTTTCGATCGGAATGACTGCGTCACAGCCGTATGTCAATCGAAAAGGAGTTTCACCTGTTGATGAGTGTATAGTTGTCCTGTGTGACCATAAGATGCTCGGGAGTTTATCCATCCAAGTGCCGGCTGCATTACCCAGTTTCTTTTTAATTCCATCCATGATGGTTCTGTTGGCGGCCTCGGCTAACCCATTTGTTTGTGGGTGTTCAACAGAACTGAAATAGTGAGTGATTCCCAGGTCAGCTGCTAGTTGTTGAAAGTGGGAGGCTGCAAACTGCGATCCATTATCAGTAACTATGGCATGAGGTACTCTGAACCGAGAGATAATTTCCTTCATAAAGAAAGATTGAATACGGGCGGTAGAGATTGTTGCTAATGGTGCCGCTTCAATCCACTTAGTGAAGTAGTCAATAGCCACTACTGCGAATTTGAGTTGCCCTGGTGCAGTGGGAAACTTTCCGATGATGTCCATACCCCACTGATAAAAAGGCCAAGGGGCGCCGAGAGAGTGTAGCTCTTCTGCAGGTCTTTGATAGATGTCGCTGTGAAACTGGCATTGAACACACCTCTTAACATGTTCCATGGCGTCTTTTTGCAATGTAGGCCAAAAGTAACCTGCCCGGATTATTTTCCGAGCTAGGGATTTTCCACCCATATGGTGGCTGCAGACTCCACCGTGGATCTCTTCTAGTATCTCCTCAGCTTGGGATGGGTGGACACATCTGAGCATGGGAGAACCAAACCCTCTTTTATACAGAACTCCATTCAGAACTGTGTATTGAGCTGCCTTCTTAACCAATTTCCGAGCCTCTGCCTGATCTTGGGGAACGAAACCATGCTGCAGATAGGTAAGAAGCGGATCCATCCATGATTGAGACAATGAAACAGCTAGAATGACACTCGGTTGGGGGATGGTTTCTTGTATCAGTGTCTTATTGTTTTCCGACCCTTTGGTACTTGCCAATTTTGATAAAATATCGGCTCGGAAATTTGAATCTCTCGGGACATGGGAAATGTCAAATTCAGAAAAATTAGAAATAATTCGCCTCACCTCTTCAAGATATTTCTGTAAGATGGGTTCCTTTGCCGAGTATTGCCCTTTAATCTGAGAAACCACCAATTGTGAGTCGCTGAAAACTGATACCCGTTCGGCTCCAAACTCTTGAACCATTTTGAGGCCTGCAAGAACTGCCTCGTATTCCGCTTGATTGTTTGACGTTTGGAACTCGAACTTCAATGAGTACTCCATGCACAATCCTTCGGGGTTTTCAATGATGACCCCAGCTCCGGCTCCTTTCCTGTTGCTCGATCCATCTACATATACTTACCATAAATTTTGAGCGGTGTCCGAGGGAATATCTGTGAACTCAGTGACGAAGTCAGCAAGGTTTTGAGATTTCATCGCCTTCCTCGGTTCATAGGTGATGTCAAATTCAGACAATTCGACTGACCATGAAACCATTATGCCTGCTAGGTCGGGTTTGTGAAGAACCTGTCTGAGAGGTTGGGCTGTTCTCACAAGGATTCTATGGGCTTGGAAGTATTGTCTCAATCTTTGAGAAGAAATGACTAAGCAGTATGCGAGTTTCTCAAGCTTTTGATATCTTAACTCGGATCCCTGAAGAGCTCGGCTAACAAAATATATTGGGGCTTCTAGTCCAGAATCTTCTCGTACCAAAACCGAACTGACCGTTGCCTCTTCTACCGACATGTAAAGAATAAGATTTTCACCAGAAAGAGGGTTGTGGAGGACTGGTGGACTGGAAAGATACTCCTTCAATTGAACAAAAGCTTGCTCACAGTGCTCGTCCCAAAGGAAATCTTTGTTATTCCTAAGGAGCTGGTACCATGGCAAAGCTTTCCGAGCGGCTTGGGATAAGAATCTGGAGAGGGCCGCCACTCGGCCCGTGAGTTGTTGGACTTCTTTAAGACTAGCTGGACTTCTCATTTCTAGGATTTCTTTGCATTTATCTGGATTGGCTTCAATACCCCTTTCAGTTAACATAAAGCCGAGGAAAGATCCGGCAGGGATTCCGAACACGCACTTTTCGGGATTCAACCTCATGGAATATTTTCTTACTCGGTCCAGTATCGTCTTGAGGTCTTGGGCATGGTTTTCTTGCTGTCTGCTTTTTTCTATAATGTCATCAATATAGACCTCCATGTTGGAGCCGATCATACATTGAAAAACCTTGTTCATCATTCTTTGATAAGTAGCTCCCGCGTTCTTCAATCTGAAAGGCATTACATTGTAACAGTAAGTTGCTTTATCGGTGATGAATGTTGTTTTATCTTGATCGGCAGGGAACATTGGTATCTGGTTGTAACCAGAATAAGCATCCATGAATGAGAGGAGTTAGTAACCGGCCGAGCTGTCGACGAGCTTGTCAATGACGGGAAGTGGGTATTGGTCTTTTGGGCAGACTTTGTTGTAGTCGACACACATCCGCCACTTCCCATTGGGCTTTTTGACCAAGACGGTGTTAGCTAACCAGTCTGTATAGTCAATTTCCCGTATGAAACCGGCTCGGAGTAATTCGGCAACCTTTTCTTCAATGGCTGCAGCCTTTTCAGCGCTAACTTTCCTTTTGCGTTGTGCCACTGGCTTTGCCCCCGGAAGAATACTCAACTTGTGACACATAAAATTAGGGTCGATTCCTGGCATGTCCGTTGAAGTCCAAGCGAACAGATCCTTATTTGAAATCAGCAGAGCGGTCAATTCATCTTTAACACTTATGGGTAGCTCAGAACCGATTTTTACCTGCCTCACGGGATCGTCGGTCAATGTCAAGAATTCCCACTGTCCCTTTGGGGTCGGTCTATTTCTGTCGGATTGATCCCGCATGTCAAGGTCTGCCAAGTTAATATTGCCCTTACCCAAAGAGACTCTTTCCAACTTGTTTTGATCCTTGTTTTTAACTTTCCCCAAACTAGCGTTGTAACATTTTCTTGCTGCCTCCTGCTCGGCCTTGACTGTTACGACTCTGTCATCTGTTCCAACGAACTTCATAGCTAAATGAACTGTTGACACTACCACTCCGAATGCCTGCAAAGAAGTTCTCCCTAGAATGGCGTTGTAGGCCGCTGGACAGTCGACCACTAGAAATTTGACTATCTCAGTCCTAGCCGAGGGCTGTTGTCCGAGGGTGACAGGAAGTTGGATGTATCCCTTAGGTTCAATGGTGTCTCCAGTAAAACCGATCAATTCTCCCTCAAAAGGAGTGAGGTTGCATTCCCTGAGTTTTAGAGCTTTGAACAAAGGGAAAAACATAATGTCCGCCGAACATCCTTGGTCAATAAAGACGCGTTTTACCTCGTAATTACCGATAAGGGCAGTGATTACCATGGGGTCATTATGACCTGGGAGGATTCCATCCAAATCATCATCATTAAAAATGATGGGAACATTTTTTGTTGACCTTTTGCAAATGGGTTTCTGACTGACAGCCAAAATTTGGTTAATGTATTTCTTCCTGTCGACCTTTTTCTCTCCACCTCCAGCAAAACCTCCGGCAATCGTATTAACTAAAAATTAATTATTAGCTGAAGGGTTTGTATCAGTGGCTGGAGTGGGGTCGGTTCTCTGTCTCCCTGCATTTCTATCATCTGGTGACCTGCTCCTTTGGCGCTTGGATTTCACAGGTGAGTGGGATCTGTTCCTACCTCTTCGCCCGGCTGCATCTCTGATATACTGTTGCAGTTTACCATCTCTGATCATCTCTTCAATCAGATCTCTTAACCAAATGCAATCATAGGTCGTATGTCCGTAACCCTTGTGAAAGTCACAATACTTTGACCTATCACGCTGTGCGCCCTTTTTTAAAGATGGAGGTCTTTGGGCCGAGCATAAGTCAGTCTGCATTGTTTCCCGAAGGATTTGGCTCCTTGGAACAGTTAAAGGAGTGTATTCTTGAAATTTATTCCTCGGAGGTATCCTTCGGTCCCTATCATTTCTGTCCGACTGTCTTCCCCCAAAACGTTCGTCACGTTTTTGTTTGTTCTGACCTTGAGGGTCAGCTCGTTGCCTATCGTCTCTGAATTTTTGTCCTTTGTGGAATTCCTCCAAGTTGATGAATTTATTTGACCTTTGTCTCAGCTCGGCCATATCCTTTGGAGGTTTCCTAATTATTGATTTTCTAAAATCCCCCGGCTGTAAACCTTGTGTAAATAACAAGACTGCTATGCTAGGCTCTAGTCGGGGAACAAAACTAGCTTCAGTATGGAAGCGTGACAAGTAATCCTTCAATGGTTCATCCTGTTTTTGAGTGACTGCAGCCAGCGTGTGATCGGATTTGGGCTGGATGCAGCTGGCTGTGTATCTGTTTAGAAATACACGTTTCATCTCTTCCCAAGAATTAATGGAATGTCGAGGGAGAGACGAATACCACCGTAGTACTGAGGGTTCGAGAGTCATGGAAAAGGCTCGGCATTTCATCCGATCACCACCTCCGTAATAATTCATAGCCCCCTCATAAAAAACTATATGGTCTACTGGGTCGGTCAGACCATTATAATGTGGGACGTTAGATGGACCTAAGTATCCTTGTGGGGTTTCAAATTCCATGATAAATGGGGTAAAAGGATGGCCTGGGTGGGAATCATCTAGGCCTTGACTAGTGGCTGGATTTGAATGGAAATTTTGTGGTAGGGGAAGTTGCATTACCGGAAGTGGTTGTGGGTCCATGGCTTGTGTCGTTGGGTTTTGTGGTGGTACGGTAGTCGGTTGACTTTGAGCAATTCTCGCCATAGCTTGTTGTTGAAGATCGGCATAGTCGGTGGTGAGAATTCCAAACCGAGAATGGTCAGATTCAGGGCAGACATACTTGGCAAACCTCTCATCAAAATCTCGGTCCCAAATTGAAGTTTCTGATGGAGTTGCGGCAGTAGAAGGAGCAGTAGTAGCTCTAGTGCTTGTCTCTTCAGCCCTCGGATTCGCCCCCTCGGAAACTTTCTCCTTGCCTTTGTCTATTAAGAATGTTGATCATCTCTTGCTCCCGAGCCCGAGCAGATGCAGATGTTGCATATGATCTGCTAATGGAATGGCTATGACGAGAGTTTCCAGGTGCAGTTCTTCCTGGATTTAATCTGGTTCTAGGTGTAGAACTTATATGGTCGGGGTTAGGTGGGATAGGAGGGGTGCGTTGGGTGTTTCGCCCATGGTGTGCTCGGGTTCCAGTGGTCCTAGATGTGTTTCGGGTGGTTAGGGCTGTACTACTTGAATCACCATGGGTGGAGGGAGGCGGTGTAGGAGGGGGTGGTGGTGGTGGTGGAGGCAGTATGGTTTGCAAAACTTGGAGGGGTTGGGGATTGCTCCCAGCCCTAGGATGAGAAAATTGTGGTGTTTGGGAGTGGGTAGCGTGATTTCCACTATGATTTTGGCTACGATTAGGGGGTGGCTGGCTTTGTGAATGGTTTGGTGGCTGGGGGTTATTCCCTGCCCTAGAATGAGATGTTCGTGGCGGTTGCCCGTTATTTCCACGATTATGGTTGAGAACTAAGGCTGTGGATCGTTGTTGTTGGCGTTTCTGGGCCTACCACGGGTGCGGGCGATGCGATCACGGAGATCACCCACCTGACTTCTGGTGGTGACCATAGTGGTTGTGGGAATGATATGTTATTCAGTCCCCACAGACGGCGCCAATGTCGTGTCCTTAACCAAGATCAACCTTGAAGCTATGGAGAAACTTCAAAGAAAGATCCCAGCAAAGAGATTTATGTAGGACTTTTAGGATTTCTGAATATCCAGTTGGGATAATCAGGTTCTCCCTAGTCAACAAAGTGTGTGCTAGTGTCAACTTAGGGATGAGAAGACGCACCTTAGCCCCTATAGCATGGTGGTTCTTATAGGGGATTACCTGTGTGTAGTGGGCCGTTCTCATGAGGCTTCCGAAGAGGGAGAATTCAAGTAGGATTCGTAAAGGTTATGATAAGATAACATCCGTAAATCCTGTATGCGATAGTCTTTATCAAATGTTGTGTTTATCTAACCAAGAGTCGTGGGAATCTAGGAGAGGTTGTTAAGCTTGATGAGACTGTGGATGATAGAGATAAGGATGAAAATCTTGTGCTCGGGGTTAATCTCATAAGCGTATTACATCTCTGTTAAAACCCAGTTTGCTCGGTATAACATTCCGACCGTATGCCTTGTTCCAGGGTCTAACCGGTCGGTCCAAGGTAACTTTGGTCAGGAAATGCTCGGCCTATTGAAGGTCCACTACAATAATTTCCTTTTATGCAGCTGAGGTGGCCTCACCTTCTGACTTGGAAGCTCTTGCAGCAACTCATGGGAATGCCCCTCGAAACTTGCGTCCTCGGACTGGCAAATCCACTATCCCCAAGCCTCCTTGCTCTCTGGAAACTGTGGAGGGTACTGATACTGCTACTGCTGGAACTCCTAAACGAAGGAGAAGTGATGGCCCTCCTCACCCTGAAGTCGGTAGTTCGGCTAACCCTCAAGGTGGAAGTTCCTCCATCTGGTCTGATGACCTGACTAAAAGCTTTAACCGAATGCTCCTCACCAACTCTACCTCTCGTCAACTAGGCAACATGAGCCGAAGGGAATTCGTTGCTTTACTGAAGTCCCTCAAAAGGGAACAACTCAAAGCTGCTTCAACAATCTAGTATTTGGAAGAAAATGCTAAAAGAGTCCTTTTTGTTGGACAAGACGTTGTTGATCTAGATGACCATGTAAAGAGGGAAGCTGAGTTGGTTTAGAAACTGGCTTCGGAAGCTACGAAGCTGAACAAGACCAAACAAGAACTGACTCAAGCTGAGGAGGAATACACCAGGAACTTAAACTCCAAGATCACCGAAATGAATGAGGCTCACGACGCAGCTCTTACCACTCTGAGGGATGCGCTAAGGGATATGGATTCGGAGAGGGATATGTACAAAGGAAAGTGGATAGAATCAATTCAATCTTCCTTTATGAATGCTATTGAACAAGCCAACTTTCTGAACCCCAATTTTTCAGCCAAAGGAATGCATTTTCTTCACAGAGTTGAAGATGGGGTGTTGTATAGTTATCTCTCTGATGGGAGCAGGGTGCCTGTGAACTTGGCGGACGAGTCCTGTCCTGATTTCCTGGCTGCTGGAGAAGAGGAAAATGATGACAATGTGATGACCATGATGACGATGATGAGGCCACCCAGTGAGGGGTCATTTACCAGTTTTCTTGTACCAGCTTTCTTGTTGCTTTTCAATTTTATCGTCTTTTATTATTTCCCGCATTTCTATCCTTGTATCAAGTTGACCTGGTTGTATCACGTTTCATGTTAAAAAAAATTTATCTTGCTTGTTCAAGTCTTGTTTTCAAATTGTATCCATACTTGGTAGACATTAAGTAATTTCTCTTCTAGCCAGCGAAGGAAATTCTTTTACCCTTATCAGACTCCACTAAAGTCTAATAGTAGTCTTTACCATCAGTACATGGGTGGTGCCTAATATTAATTTTTAGAACATCCTCTAACCCATTTCACTCCCTACAAGGTGGCTAGCCAAATAGGTGGTGTACTTCAAGTTGGACTTTTAAATTAATAATGTTTTCTCCAGAACCGTTAAACCGGTTTAGTCTTTTTAAGTTGGACTTTAAAATATTTACTTTTGCTGAAAAGTTGTTATCCGTATAACCATTAAACCGGTTTGTGGACATAATCAAACCATGAAACCGGATTAATGTGTCCAATAAGTAGTTAAACTGAATTATGGTCGTAGAAAACTCACAATACACTTCCAAACTGTGAAACCGGTTTGGTGTGACTAAACAATTGGAAACCGTTAGAGCTGTTTATACGAATTTTGTTCTGTCCAAACCTTAGCTCAGTTTGATGGCAATGAAACAGTATAATTAATGCAAATTGAAATTCTTTGATCATTTCATAAAAAAAAACTTGTACAAATGAGAAAGCCTTCATATCTACTAAGAACAGTGGCGCAAGGGCCTTATTGAAAAGGAAATGACAATGACTTAAGCCTTATTCAAAGAAAAACGTCCTAAAAAGTTGCTTTCTCCACTCTAAGGGGTTTTCAACTGTAATAAATTCTAAGCTTTGCTGCATTCCATGAATTCTTGATTTTTTTACCAGTCATTGTTTCAAGGAAATAAGCTCCATTGTCAGTCTTGGATCGGATCCGATATGGTCCTTCCCAGTTAGCAGCTAATTTCTCGTGAGTTGGCTCTTTCCCATGAACATCAGCCCTTCTTAACACCAAATCCCCCTCCTTAAAGGAACGAGAGATTACCTTCAAGTTGTATTGCTTGGCATACTGTCGCTGGATCGTTGCCATGCGAATAGTAGCCATCTCCCTTGATTCCTGCAAAAGATCAAGATTCTCTCTTAAAAGTTTTACATTCGTCTCCGGGTCAAAGTATCTCGACCTCAAGTTGGTAAATCCTATTTCTAATGGGATCATGGCTTCACTTCCATAAGTTAATTTAAAAGGGGTTTCTCCAGTAGCTGAATGAGGGGTGGTTTTGTATGACCAAAGTATAGATTCTTTAATCTCCACCCATTTGCCTTTACTGTCTTCCAACTTCCTCTTTATACCCCTTAGGATGCACCTATTTACAGCCTCTGACTGTCCATTGGTTTGTAGATGTTCCACAGAGGATAAGCGATGTTTTATTCCCAACTCACGGAGGAACTTTTGAAAGGCGTCGCTGACAAACTGGCGACCATTATCAGTAACAATCACTGCAGGAATACCAAAACGTGGGATTACCTGATTACTGAGGAATTTCTGGATTTGTGTTGAAGTGGTGGTGGCCACTGCCTTGGCTTCAATCCATTTAGTGAAATAGTCCACAACTACAATCAGATGTGTTACTTACCCTGCAGCTTGCGGAAAAGGGCCTAACAGGTCCATTCCCCATTGATAAAACGGTCATGGAGCAGAAATCGAATGCAGTTCTTATGGGGGGAAGGTGAACGTCAGCATGCTTTTGACACTTATCGCATCTTTTGACATGGTTCATAGAATCCAGCTGTATCGTAGGCCAGTAAAACCCTGCTCTTAAGATTTTCCTTGCCAAATTCCTTCCTCTTAGATGATGGCTGCATCTTCCTTCATGTATCTCTTTCATGGCTGTCTCCGCCTCTTTGTTGGACAAACATCGGAGCAAAGGCGAAGAAAATCCTCTTCTATATAACAATCCATCCTGAATGATAAAATGTGGGGCCATCCTTCGTACCTTTCTGGATGCTCCTTCTTCTGTTGGAAGCACACCAAGGAGTAGATACGCCAAGATAGGGGAGGCCCATGAATCTTCATCTTCCACTGCTAGAGTCGTACTAGGGTGGTATATGGTTTGTTGCACCACTGACCTGTAATTCCCTGGTTTCTTGGTGCTTGCTAGTTTTGATAAGATGTCAGCACGCGAATTTTGCTCCCTTGGAATATGCTGAAAATCTGCTTCTTCAAACGTTTCTGCTAATTGTTTGCACTTCATGAGGTATTGCTGCAGCAAAGACTCCTTAGCTTGAAAATTTCCTCTTATCTGGGAAATTACAAGTTGAGAGTCGCTGTACAGGAGGATAGACCGAGCTCCAAGATCTTTACCCATAGTCATGCCAGCCAAGCAAGCTTCATATTCCGCTTGGTTATTGGACGTTTGAAAGTCAAACCTAAGTGAGTATTCAATGGAAATACCTTGGGCATTCTCCAGTATTATTCCAGCTCCTCCTCCTGCATGGTTAGAAGATCCATCCACAAAAAGAGTCCAACTTTTAGGATCTGCTCTTGGTGTTAATTCTGCTACAAAATCTGCTAAAACTTGTGATTTGATGGTCGTCCTGGCCTCATAACTGATCCCATACTCAGAAAGCTCCACTGACCATGCAATCATGCGACCCGCCAAGTCAGGCTTCTGTAGTATCTGTCGGATGGGCTGATCAGTTCGAACCACCACCGAGTGACATTGGAAATATTGCCTCAAGCGTCTAGCGGTGATAACCAGTGCAAACGACATCTTCTCCACCTTCTGGTACCTTTTTTCAGTATCCTGTAATACCTTGCTTACAAAATACACTGGTTTCTGTCCTTCCTCTACTTCCCTAACCAAAACAGCACTCACAGCTTCATCATTAACAGATAAATATAAATACAGCGTTTCACCTGGTTCAGGTTTGCTGAGGATGGAAGGATTTGAAAGATAATGCTTGAGCTCTTGGAAAGCAGCCTCACACTCCCCAGTCCACTTAAAAACCTTGTCCTTCTTCAGTAACTTGAAAAGAGGAAGCGACTTGTAAGCTGATTTGGACAAAAACCTTGTTAATGCAGCAATACGTCCTGTCAGTTGTTGAACATCTTTGACAGAACTCGGGCTCCTCATACGAGTGATTGCCTCGCATTTCTCTGGGTTAGCCTCTATTCCCCTGTTGGTAAGCATAAAACCTAAAAACTTCCCTGCTATGACGCCAAAAGCACACTTCAGCGGATTCTGCCGCATATTGTGCCTACGTATCTTAGCAAGGACTGCTTCTAGATCTTGTTTGTGGTTCTCTTGCACCATGGATTTGAAAATCATGTCGTCCACATAAACCTCCAGAGTCGTCCTATTAGTTCAGCAAAAACTTTGTCCATCATCCTCTGATAAGTAGCACCTGAATTTTTCAAACCGAAAGGCACTACAGAATAACAATAAGCTGCCCTATCAGTCATGAAAGCTTTCTTTTCCTGATAATTTTTAAATGTTGGAATATGATTATAACCAGAATAAGCGTCTAAAAAGAAGAGTAGCTGGTAACCGGCTGAACTGTCTACAAGCTTATATATGTTGGGAAGAGGGTATGTGTCTTTGGGGCATGCTTTATTTAGGTCTGTATAATCGACGCACATGCGCCATTTTCCATTAGCTTTTTTCACCAGAACCACATTTGCCAGCCACGTAGTGTAAGGGACTTCCCGAATAAAACCGGCCTGCAAAAGTTCTTCTACACTTGAGGCAATGACTTTCTGACGCTCCGCACCCATCTTCCTCCTATGATGAGCCACTGGTCTGAATGTAGGATCTATAGACAGACGGTGGCAAATAAATTCTGGATCCAAACCAGGCATATCAGTAGCTATCCATGCAAACAAGTCTCTATTCTCTCTTAATAAGGTAACCAACTTTTCCTTCTCCTCATTTGGAAAATTCTTCCCCACCTGTGTCCAGTGATCTGAAGTTTCTCCGATTTGAACTTTCTCCAACTCTCCTTCAGGTTTGGGACGTTCTTCTTTAATGTCCTCCCTCATATCCAGATCTACCATCATCACACCAGAAGAGGAAGCGGGGGCTTTGCCTTTCTTTATCTGTGCTTGTTTCCTTACATTCTCCTTAGTAGCCTTCAAACTAGCAATATAGCAGGTTTTTGCCTGCATTTGATCTGCCCGTACAATGATAACTGAGTCTTTCTCACTTGGAAACTTCATTGCCATGTGAAGAGAAGCTATTGCCTGAAATGACTTCAAAGTGGGGCACCCTAAAATCGCATTATACACTGATGGGCAATCCACCACCGCAAAGCATACCTTCTCGGTCCGGCATCAAGGGGGTGTTCCCAGTGTTAGCCTGATGTCAGTATACCCCCTTGGTCTAATAGTGTCTCCAGTAAAACCAATTAACTCCTTTTGGCACGGACGGAGGTCCTGAGGCTTCAAATTCAATCGATCAAAAAGCTTGGAAAACATGATGTCTGAAGAACTCCCTTGGTCCACCATCATTCTGCAAACACGGAACCTGTCAATTATCCCTGTTACCACCAGCGGGTCATTATGCTGAGGAATGACTCCTTCCAGGTCTGCTTCAGTAAACATAATAGGTGGATGAGACACCTTTTGTCTGCTGGAAGAGGTGACAGCCATTGTTGCTAGCTTCAGTTGCCGCTTTTGAGATGTTATGGAATCATTTTCACTTGAAAAACCCCCTGCAATGGTGGAGATTAGTTCCAAATCCTCATTATTTATACAACTGTTACCTTCTTTTTTAACTGGTGAATTTCTGGTATTCCTCGGGGTTCTATCCCTCTTTGATGGTGACCGGGTTCTCCTTCTTACTGGACTCCTGGTTCTCCTCCTTACTGGGCTCCTGGCTCTTCTCCCTGGGTTACGCTCATTGGATGACCCTCCAGAAAACTGAACGTACCTATTCAACTTCCCCTTTCTGATCAGTGTTTCTAACTCGTCTCTCAGCTGGACGCACTCTTCATCCGTATGCCCGTATCCACCATGCTAACTGCATCTCTTACCCTGGTTTTCCTTGGTGGGTGGTCTTCTCAGCGGGGGAGGTCTGTCCACCTCCATTAGTTCTGCATTCATCACCTCTCTGAGAATCTGAGACCTTGAAGTGTTCAAGGGTGTGTACTCATCATATTTGCCCTCTGGTTTCCTTCCCCTTGAATCTCCTCTTCTAGTCCTTTCCCCTTCTCGATTACCTTTTCCTGGTCCTTTTGAAAAGAAAGCGTCCTTCTTCTTACCTGATCCTCCAGTGACATAATTATCTTGGGCCTTCTGATATTCTTCCAAATTGATATACATTTCTGCCCTCTCCATCACCTCATCCATAGTCCTAATCCTGTGCATGACCAAATGATCAGTAAACTCACCAGGTTTCAGGGCTCTCATCAACAAGTGAAGGGCCACAGATGCTTCAATGTCACTAATCGACATGTATTCCGAATTAAACCGAGTGAGGAAATCCCTTAATGACTCATCTTTTCCCTGCTTAATCTGAGACAGGTGGTGTTCAGATTTTGATTGTGCCTTACTAGTGGTGAAATGACCCAAAAAATTTGCTGCTAAATCCTTCCAACATCTGATAGAATTGGCTCTAGCTTCGAATACCATCGCAATGCTGCTTTCTTCAGAGTCAAGGGAAAGGTGCGACACTTATACACATCTTTAGCCCCCTGACAAGACATTACCACTAGAAAACTATCGATGTGCTCCTGGGGATCCGAATTCCCGATGTAAGAATCTACATTAGTTGGGGCTTTAAGATTCTCAGACATCGGAAAGTTCATAATCTGATCAGAAAATGAATGATCTCTTTCCTCTGGCTCCTCCTCCCTCATAGGGTCCTTTTCCATCTCTGGTGTGGAAAACGTTGTCCCTTTTTTCAATTCTTTCATCAGTTTATCTTGTGCATCCAAACGCTTTCGGAGACGAGCCAACTCCGTCTCCAAGTTCAGCTTTTTCTGCGAACGTCCATCAGATGATCCTCTGCTCTCATGCTCAGAATGCGGGGGGCTGTCACCCTTAAAGGATGGCCTTTGCCGCGATTTTTCCTGATCAGCACGAGGGGGGCTATCATGCTTGGATTGTTCAACCTCTACACATCTCCTACCTTCACTCAGGTGTTCCCTTAAGTCTTCCTGATGTGTGGGAGCTCGTCCCCCACTTAAGTGGTTCCTCAGGTCTTCCACACTATGGTGGCTGGATTCGATTCGTTCTCCTTGTGACCGGTAATCCATCTCTTCACAGAAGTAGTGGGAATAAATTTCTCGCTCCCACTGTGGTCGCCAATGATCTGTCGTAGAATATTTGGTACTTGAATTAAGCGGTCAAGCGTCCAAGTATTCTACCTATTACTTTCAGACTGATGAATGGCATCCTGAATACCAGGATACCAGCTCTATTGTCGTTTGCTTGGGTGTGGTGTGTGTTTGTGTGAGAATGAAGGATGCATACCTGGTTACCTTCTGTTCCCTTATAAAGGCTGACATCCTTACCGTTGGGTTTCCCTCCTCATCAATGGGTATTACCGAATTCCCAATAACGGCAGGTGGTAATGGCAGGAGTAAAGTGGGAATAAATGGATTACTGCTGCTATCATTGTATAGGGAATTCGAGAAAGTCCTACTTTATTGCTCTGTCTTCTTAGTAACCGCTATACCGGTATCATGAGGGAAGGGAATCCTATGCCTGTCCATCAGAAAGTTTCTTCTCTGTCAATTCGGGGGAATAGAGGATTTGGGCCACTAATGGACCTCCTATACCACTAATCCGGCTTTATGAGGTATTGGGCTATGAAAAAGCCATTTGACCGTTTTAGTGAAGATTTGGGCCCTTAAAGGGCCTTTTAGACCGGTAAACCGGTTTCACGGGTCTAGGCACCTTATTGGGCCTATCTAGACCGGTAAACCGGTTTCATGAAGTCGTGGACTCAAACTGGGCCTTTATTACCGGTAACCCGGTTTACTGAAGTATAATTCTAAACCTGGTCCATAACATGACCAATTCCAAAAAACCACCTAAGTTCAATGACTAAAATGTTAAATAAGCCAATATATTTTATCCCTTTGTGGTTTGGTTTAAAATTATTTTGCCGCCTGTGGTTTCAATTATTAACACATTGTCGCATTTCCTAGTTTCACTGTTAAATCTTCAAACTTGCAATTGTGGGGAAAAAAAGAAATACAGAAAATAAAAAACACATACATCTCTACAAATATTGTATTAGGAAAGTAATTGAAGGACATCATCCAAAAGTATTTTAAATTTTGAATGATGCCACATTATATTTTTGTTATTGAAGGACATTTTTGGATGATTTTTAAATATTATGAAGTTGATACAAATGTTAAATTTTGTGCGTAGATTTCTACAGTAATTTTTAGTTATTTTCGGTAATGGGTGATTCCCATATTTTTTTGGGATATTTTCTAAAGATGGTTTTTTTTAATTATTATTATTGCGATTATAACTGTTATAATTTTTTATTTTATGCTGATATTATTTTAGAGTTGTATGTGTTTTTGGTTTGTTGTGTGGTTTTGGCTAAAAAACACTAAATATATTTGGTGTTAGAGTACACCATGTGTTAATTTAATGATTGAGCTTACCTGCAACTTGTTGAGTAAGTAACATGTATCACTTAATTAATTTCCAAATATAAACCTCATTAATGAACTTATTTGTTGTTTGCATTTAAATTTTTTTTCATTAATAAGTAATAAATAAAAATATCTATACATTATTTTTTTTAATTATCATCTACTCCCTCAGTTTCATTGAATTTCACCTTTTATGCCTGGACACACAGATTAAGAAAGTGTTGATTATTGTAAGTATTATGCATGATTTGTCCAAAATGCCATTATTTTAATCCTTATTGAAAATTGTAGTAGTATTTAATTTTTATTAGTAAGTGTGTCCATTAATTAATGTATAATGGTTTAGAGATGAGAGAGATAATAAAAGTATAATTAATAAGGAGTGAATGAAATGATTGAATGAAGGGTCTGTTCGGCAAAACTAACTTGTAGCTGTGAGCTTGTGACTTGTAGCTATGAGCTTCTAGCTTGTAGCTGTTAAGCTAGCTAGGAGCTATGAGCTTTTAGCTGAGAGTTTATAGCTGTTTAGCTGACTATTTAAAATAGCGTTCGACAAAACTAGCTTTTGAAGTAGCTAAAAGTTATTAAATGACCAAAAAGGACATGCAACATTTTATTATTTTATATTTTTCAAATTTTTTTCTTTATTTATTAAATAATTATTTAATTAATTAATAAAATATAAAAATTATTAAATTATAATTAATTAAATTCATTTTTTATTAATTTATTAATTATGTAGTTAATTAATTAATTATAACAAAATTATTAAATTAATAATTAATTAAAGGGTAGTAAAATAATTTTAAATTTTGTTTGAGGGTATAATTGGTATATGAATTTTTGAAAGCTAGTTTAGTTTCTAGAAAGCTACTTCAAGTAGCTTTCTAAAAGCTAGCTTTCAAAAGCTACAAGCTCCTTTTTTAAAAGCTATAAGCTCCTTTTAATTTGTATTCACCGAACGGGGCTAGTAGCTTATTGACTGAATCTAAAAGCTCCTAGCTAGCTAAAAAGCTCCTAGCTCGTGTTGTCGAACA
The DNA here is from genome assembly GCA_037953625.1 of Crotalaria pallida. Lineage (NCBI taxonomy): Eukaryota > Viridiplantae > Streptophyta > Magnoliopsida > Fabales > Fabaceae > Crotalaria > Crotalaria pallida. The sequence goes on along the minus strand of CM075652.1, from coordinate 72,467,743 downwards.
GAGCCGAAGTTAAAATTGGAAAAAAAAAGTTTATGTATTGAAAATGTAAAAAACCAAACATTATGAAACAAGAAAAAAACCTAAAAGGTCAAACTCAATGAAACAGAGGGAATATGCTACAAGTTTTTAAAATGATTTATTTTTTTAAAAAAAAATCATAAATTCTAATTTCACTAAATTATATCTGAAATATTAATTTATGAAGGTGTAAATCAATTAATTTTTTTTATTGAAATATCTCTGACGTAGGAAATATAAATCAAGTAACTAGAATTATCATGAGTTTTGAGGATGTAAATTAAATAATTTACCTATACCAAAGTTATTTTGCCATTGTGTGTCGTATGATTTTTTTTAATTTTAAGTGTATTGGATTATTAAATATACACTAAAAAAATACTCTCTCTGTTTCAAAAAGTTTGGCCTTTTAGGCTTTTTCCTTGTTTCACAAAGTTTGGCCTTTTACATTTTCAATACACAAACATATTTTTTTTTCCAATTTTAACCTTTCATTCAATCATTTCTCTTACTCCTCATTTATTCTACTTTTATCATTTCTCTCATCTCTAGACCACTATACATTAATTAATAGACACACTTACTAATAAAAATTAAATACTACTACAATTTTCAATAAAGATTAAATAGGGGTATTTTGGACATATTATACATAATACCTACAATAATTAACACTTTCTTAATCTGTATGTTCAGTCCTAAAAGGCCAAACTTTCTGAAACGAAGGGAGTATAATTTTAGAATATGTTCTTGAAAAAATAATCAAATTTCGACATCTACTTCATATGTCCTAAAGATTATTTTTTGAAACATGTGTAATTTTTGTATTTTACCCTTATCACTCAAATAGCAATAACTAACTTCAAACCTTTTTTTTCTTAATTTACTCGTAAAAATAATCTTCTTTACATCATCTAAATAAAATAGATCAGCTTAAATTCATCTTCAGCTAATATATCCAAATATAAACAGATTATAATTTTCACAGGTTATGAGCTTAATAGATTATAGTTACAGATAAAAATAATCATAATATAATTTTTTCAGCTATATCAAACACACACTTAAATGACGATCCATGTATCATTCACATGACACGTTAATTAGTTAAACCATGACCCCCGGTGTGAACTTATGTGAAGACTCAACATTCCAAAATTAGGGATGCTAATGGGTCGAGTTTGGACCAGGGGTGGGAGAAGTACTTACAATCCCAGACTCGCTCCACCCCTATCTTTTTAAAGCAGATTTTCGTTTCAAGTTTTTCTAAACCCAATTAAAGTGGGTTTTCCCATCAAAATCAGACCTATTTCGAATGGGTACCCATTAAAAAATTCACTCTTTTATGAAGGTAGCAAACATATTTATATTATAATATCAAACATCATTTTATTCCAGACTTGATAAAAACAATAAAAAGAGCATTACATTTCTAAAAACCAAATACTTGATATTTTCATAAAGCTACTCAAAAATAAAATTGTTCTTAAAATTAAGTGTATTTAGGATAATAAAACTTAGGCTTAACTGCATTTTTTATCTTTTATCTTATTTTCAAGATTTACTTTGGTCCTTTATTATTTTTTTGAATAATTTTGATCCTTTATTTTTTTTAAAGTTCAGTTTGGTCCTTCCATAACAAAAAAGTTAGAATTCACCAAAATATTCCGGAATATTCCCTTTCATCCCAGAATATTCTGGAATATTATGGTAAAATCTAATATTTTTTCAACGGAATGACGAAATTGAATTTTTTTTAAAAGGTAAATGACCAAAATTACTTAAAAAATAATAAAAGACCATAATGAATCTTGAAAATTTGATAAAAGACCAAAAATACAATTAAGCCTAAAACTTAGTTTAAGATAGGCAATATCCTTACGTGACCTGACATCATTCCACAAAGGAGAAAGAAAAAATCAAGTGTTTCTTGATTTCGATGAAGAACACTGAAGCTGCAAAGTTATAGTGTTTTCACATTGTATAAGTCCTTTATGAATAGAGGCACTTGCATTCCGAAAAATATGATAAAATACACCTAACACAAAAAATACCCAAAAAAGGATGTATGGGCTATTCCGGAGATTCGCTTGTCAGTCAAAGCTTCAAGGAACATAAATATTAGCTATTAAAAAAATATAAATTCCAACAATTTCTACTGTTTAAGTGTTGTGTTAAAAAAAAAAATAAAAAAAACCTGGATATCATTAAAAAAAAAATGAGTGAGTGATTCGTTTTTTTATATACAAATATACATTTTTGAGTGACTGATTTGTTCTTTTTAAACAAAAATTAAATTTTTCGTTTGAAAGTTATTATTTTTCCCACAGCAGCTAAATTTTATAATTTCATTTTAATTGATAAATTTAAATATAACAACATTTTGATAATCAAGTATTTTTCACAAATCTCCATACTTTTTAGATTCTGAATAATGCTTAGATTCTGAATAATGCTTATAATGAGAGTGGTTTTTAGATTCCGAATAATGCTTACAATAAGAGTGGTTTTGAAAAGACAAAAAAATCAAAGGTTCACATTTACTATGTGAATAACTAAATTAACAAATTATCTCAATGAGTGTGAATTCAACCAAAATAGTCTTGTATACAAGAATAAAAAAATTAACATGAAAAAGGGTTTTTATTACCTATATTAATTTTTTCATTTTATTTCAGCTCTATTTTAATAATACTTAATATATTGTTGTTTAAATTGATGAAAAATAATTTTTTTATGAATTAAGGCCCCAAAATTGGCCTGACTACTTTCATTAACGGGAGGGAGTGACAGCTATCATCTCAAATGCACTCTTTAGACTGTTCCATAAGTATAATATACACAGAACAAAGAAAGTCAGATTGGATATATATTAAGATAAACACCAAAAAAGAGTACCATATATATATAATAACATGCTTAAAAAAAAACAAACATTATTATTGCAAAATATATCATAGTGAACACTATCATTATTTATAACATTGTCACGGGCTTCACGTACGGCGGTTCACACGTATGACCGCTTCATCATCATCCATGCGTCCAACATCGTTGAAAGTCTGACCTGCCATCTGATCTGCGGATTTCAGCGTTTCAGCCACCGCTCCTGGTCTAGTTTCTTCCACTTTGACCGTCACTTTGTCTCCACGCCCCGCTCCACTTTCTCTGTTTCCTTTCCCTCCCACGTTTAATCCTTCCATCTTCCTCCTTGTGATCTCTTCATCTGTTCCTCCCAGCGTTTCCTGCATCCATGTCCACAACTAAACTAATCAGTCATTTCTTATTTGTAACTAATTTATCATTAACCACTCAATTCATTAATTATTCAACTAAATATATTCTACTTCTATCATACGTATACTTTCTTCTAATGTAATAGTGTATCACTAACATAATTATTGTTTAAACTTCTTTAAACTCTTTTCGCTCAAATGCATGAAATTCTCATATGCATCAATAATTCAATATGATCATTAAAACCCTTGATTTTAAAGTGACATCTCTTTGAAATCACTTTGAAAAAATAATCAATGAAAAAGAAATCATTTACATGCATCATGTATCAATACATTCTTGTTTTCATGTACTTAGTCATCCCCTCTCTTATCCTAGAGAAACCCTTGATTTTAATAAAAAAAAAAACCTACTAGATTGGTCCTTTAAGTTATTTTTTGTTACGATTTTGTCGATTAATTTTTTTCGGTTTCAAATAAATCCGGAAGTTTGTAACTTTCAAATAAATTCTTCCATCCAATTTTGTCTTAACATCGTTAATGAGAACCTCATATGTGGCAATTATTGGTTTTACGTGGCTAAAACTCAACATTACACCCCCAAAATATATCATATGAGACCAAAATATAAAACCAAAATAGTTAGGAATAGCCCAATAAGCTTCTATTTTGGCCTCATACGATATCGTTTTGGGATGTAACGTTGAATTTTAGCTTTGTAAGACCATTGGTTGTCACGTAGAAAGCTCTCATTAACGGTGTTATGAGAGAATTAGACGAAATGATTCATTTGAAACAAGTTACAAATTTTCGGATTTATTTGAAACGAAAAAAATTAAGGGACGAAATCAAAAAAAAAAAAACTTACAGGACCAATCTAATAGTTTTGGAAAAAAATTACAAGTGCAACACGGGTGAGAATCTTGCTGTATATAAATGCTACTAAATATAAATGCTACTAATTATTACGAGACCTGGTCTAACCAGCAAGGTCACATAATTCCTTGGAAAGAGTGAATTAAGGAATTGGAAAGAACATAGAAAATAAAATCCTATAGACGTGCTTACTCTAATGAGATGCATTTTGATGGTTTTTATAATAACTTTTAAGACAACTCTAATGAGATGCATTTTGATGGTTTTATAATAACTTATTTCCATGAATGTGAAGCTTCAATAAATGATGACATGGTTGACAGTGATAAAATATTTTAACTTTAGTTTTTATTTATTTTGATGTAAAAAATATTGGTCAAATTATGTTATCAATATTGGTCAAATATTGTACCAACTATAAGTACACCCCCAACCCACGCACACGTAAGAAAGTGATACCGCGTACCACGTTTACAGATTATGTGACTCTGGGTCTAACAATGAGACTATTGAAAATTGATCTCGCCAATTCCATTTAGTACCACTGTTGAAAATTGATCTTGCCAATTCATTTAGTACCTGAATCCTAATCCTAATTATTTTATCAATAGCTAAATCCTAATTATCTAGTATCTTTTAAAGATTTGTTACCTAAGCTACTGTTATAAGGATCAGAAATTACTAAATATAAATGCAACTAGTTAAAATAAATAAATTGAGTTGAACTTGAGACCTTGGTCTTATCTTTTGCCTCAGCGGTTTTCTGCTGGGCTGCTTTCGTTGCCTCTTGAGTCCTATTCTTGGCTGCCTCCTTAGCATCCCAGGCTCTCTTCTTAGCTGCCTCAGTAGTCTCAGCAGTCTTACTCCATGCAGCCTCAGCTGCCTCCGAAGCCTTCTTTCTAGCCGCCTCAGCTGCATCTGCACCCTTATTCTTTGCATCTTCACTCTTACTCTTCGTTGCATCCCACGTCTCCGCACTCCTGTTCTTAGTTGCATCCCATGTTTCTGCACTCTTATTCCTCGCTGCCTCTGCTGTTTCGGAGGCCTTCTGCTTTGCCGCCTCAGTTGCATCGGCTGTCTTATTCTTGGTCGCGTCCCATGTTTCTGCACTCTTATTCCTCGCTGCCTCAGCTGTTTCGGAGGCCTTCTGCTTTGCCGCCTCGGTTGCATCAGCTGTCTTATTCTTCGTCGCGTCCCATGTTTCTGCAGTCTTATTCTTTGCAGAATCAGCTGTTTCAGAAGCCTTTTGCCTCGCCACCTCAGTTGCATCTGCTGTCTTATTCTTCGTTGCATCCCATGCATTAGCAGTCTTATTCTTTGCAGCATCAGCTGTTTCAGAAGCCTTTTGCCTCGCCACCTCAGTTGCATCTGCTGTCTTATTCTTCGTTGCATCCCATGCATTAGCAGTCTTATTCTTTGCAGCATCAGCTGTTTCGGAAGCCTTCTGCCTAGCCGCTTCGGCTGCATCCAAAGTCTTATTCTTCGTTGCATCCCATGTATCTGCAGTCTTATTCTTTGTTGCATCCCATGTCTCTGCAGTCTTATTCTTTGCTGCCTCAGTTACATCTGCAGTCTTATTCTTAGTAGCATCCCATGTCTCTGCAGTCTTATTCTTTGTTGCATCCCATGTCTCTGCGGTCTTGTCCATAGCTTCATCTTTCTTAACGCCCAAGTAACCCATAGCCCTTTTGGCTACATCAGCAGCTGAATCCTTCAACTCCCCAAGCTTCCCCAGCGTAGTATCCTTGCCTTCTTTCGCCTTCTCGGCCGTGTAGTCCACTCCTTCCTTCGCCTTATTCACGGTCGCGTCTTTCGCCTCCTTCGCCTTTTGTGATGCGTAACCCGTGTATTCCCCTGCTTTGTCCATTGTTGTGTCTTTCGCCTCCTTCGCCTTTTGCGATGCATAACCCGTGTATTCCCCTGCTTTGTCCATTGTTGTGTCTTTAGCATCCTTTGCTCTTTGAGATGCATGATCTGTGTACTCCTTCGCCGTTCCGGTAGCAGAATCATACACCCCACGAGACTTATCCGCGGATATATCTCGCACTTCACCGGTTCCTGCATCATCGTTCTTGGTAACATAAGCTACGTCGGTCGTGGTGGATGATTCAACAGGGTGGTCCTTCTTGCCAACCACAGCTTCCTTTGCATTCTCGTATGTGTCATGCACCGCCCTCAGCACCGAACCAATGACACCAGGCTTGTTTTGTTGATCATGTTGTTGTTGCTGTGTGTTAACATCACTCAAATCATGGTCTCTTGCTCTGTTAGCTTCTTCAAGATCTTTTGCAGCAACCTTTGCAGCTGCCTCCGCTTCCTTAGAATGTTGCTTCGCTGATGCCATTAATCGATAGCAAAAGTAATAACTAGTAAGACCTTAATTTGGTTTTGAATTTGTTATGGATATGTGCTAGCTAGTTGCTAAGGATGGTTGTGAACTGCTAAGGAATTAAGTTAATGTTTGTGATAATATATAATAATTGTGGAATAGTGAGGAGAAGAAGGTTGATACTTGAGAGTGGTGACTGAATAACACGTGGATGCATATTTTGAAGCACCACCTGGCTGGAAGGGTCGGTGGGATGACATTTGGCATACATGCATGATTCAGAAGTGTGACTAACTCTTTAGGTGCTGCTTGGTCGTGGCGATATCTATGTAACAATTCTAAAGCATATAATGTAATTGGCTTATTTATGGTTTTGATCTCTAAAAGTGCGTGTTTTGATTTTAATTTTTAAAAATTATTTTAATTGGAATTAGTCCTTAATTTTTTAAACATTTTGATTTTCCTCACATTTGTTAGAAAAAATCAATTATTTGTTAACATGGTTAACAGAAACACACACCAACAGCTAGGTGGTCTAAGATAGCGTCAAATAAGTATTGTGACATGAATGATTCAAGTTCATAACAAAATTCTGCGTGTGGGACCATTTTGTATATGAGACCATTTATGGTCGTGGATGTATATCATCCACTTCATATCATTTATTTGATGTCACCTCACACTACGTGACTACTAATATAATGTTATGCTAGTCACATCAGCAAATAACAATTTTTCCATAATGGAATGGATCAAAACCAAAATGTTTGAAAAATTAAGGACTAATCCCGGTCAAAATAACTTATAAGAACTAAAACCAAAACACACTAAATTTTTAGGGACAAAAACATAAATAAGCCAAAGTAAATTTAATGGAAAGTATCGTGACGTAAATAATGTGTATTAAGACAGAGGGATTGGATCTGATAGGAAGGTAATGAACTTTTGATGGGAATTTATTGACACTTGAAATTCTTTGTTAATACTCCCTATATTATCATTTTTTAAGATTTCATGCGGATTAAAAATAAGTAAATGATGTAAGAATTTGATATAATTTAATTAAATTATCTCATTTAATAAAACGAGAGAGAAAGTAATAATAAGTGTATGAAAATTATATTGATGAGAGATGAAGAAATAAGTGATGAAAAAGAGAATGCAATAAGTAAGTGTATGTTTGGAAAAAAAATATAAATGAGTCTTGAATTTCTAAATAATCATAACATAATGGGACAAAAAAAATCTTAAAAAATCATAACTTATGCGATGGAGGAAATAATTATTAACTTATTATAATTAATTAAACATATAATGAAATAGTTAAAATGCTAATAGCAACTCCATCTTAAACTACTTGAATATGCTGAGTAGGGAGGAGATGTCAGTTTTGTGAGTAATTATTACTTGATACTGTGTATCATATTATTCATGGTCAAACCAATCACAATTTCTTAAATATTAAAATAAAATTACATAATAAAAAATTTAAAGTAAATAAATAGTTATTTAAATAATGTGTTAAATTATGAGTTCTAAATAAATTAAAAAAGTAATGTGTTAAATTATTATTAGACTAAACCAAAAATAATATGGTGATCCAGGACCATCGAATAATTTCGTGAGTATCGTGGATTGTGAAAGCATGAAAGGATAAGAGAGGTACGTGGCAGGTTAGGGGAGGGGGCAACCAAATCTAAGACAATCAGTTCCGCGAGCTCATCATCCTCTTGCTTTCTTTCCCTTTCTTTTAAATGGTTCTGGAATGAAATAGATAAGGAAAGTAATTTGGACCTTAAGAAAAAAAAAGTATAATTTGATAAGGTTGGAATTGCTACCTATTATCTATATAGTGCAACAACGGAAATCAATTATATAATTCTATTTTAGAGTATAATAACAATTGAACATAGATTCAGAAACCTCTCATTCCGGTGTGTCAGTTCATCCATGTACCCTTCTCTTAGAAGTTTGCTAGGAGCCGCTTCTTGTCCGTGCATCTTTGCATCGGCGATCACTCGTTGCCTTTGTCAGCCATGGTCTTATATGTCCACCAGCTTCCGCCTGGTTCGTCCCCGAACCACACCATACTAGGAGAGGAGCCGCTCTGATACCATTTACTTAATCACACAATAATTATGATACAATAATGCATGTTTTCTAATGCATGTACAATGCATATGCTCAATGCAATCTTCTCGGTGATATTCCACGAATATCATGCACTTAGCAATTTACGTTTATCGAGAACGTACCAAACGATTCTATTCTATGTTTTAACGAAAACGTAACATAACGCTTCCTTACATTTGGTGTCACGTACCAAACGATTCTAAGTGAGAAAAAGCAACCGGGAGTAAACGTCTTTCACCCATGTATGTCATCACAACTCATTTGTGTATCCACTCAGGGACTTAGACCATACTAAAAATCATCCTTCGCAGCCAAGATATACCCCTAAAGATCGATAGGATTACCATAGTTCATCCAGACTTATCCCGGGTCAAGTATGCAGAAACTCACCCATCACAGGACCATTCTACCCATGACTAATCCCCACGGTCAAATTGACGTATCACCGTCATGGATCTAATCTCTGCGTATTCTCAATCCGATTTTTCAAAACCGAATTGCCTTTTCCCACCGTCCTATCTTACCATCCTCTGTCACCATGCATTAGGGGTGAGCATGACCCGGCCCTACCCGAAGACCCGTCCCAACCCGGTGGGTTCGGGCCGGGTCAAACCCGTCCTCAAATCTTTGAAGGGACAAACCCGCCAGTGAAAGGGACAGACCCGGCCCTATTAAGGACGGGTTCGGGTTCATGCCCGGGTCACCCGGACCCGGCCCGGATATAATTATATATATATATATATTTATTATAATTATTATACTAATTTCTAAAAAACTAAAACTAATTATTATACACTTACACTGAAACGAAGTACTCACTGAGTAACTAATTATATATATATTAATTATAATTATTATACTAATTTCTAAAAAACTAAAACTAATTATTATATGCATCAGTAATATGATCAGTATGTTATGGTGCTTCTACTTATAGATACGGCATAAGAATAATAATTTATGTTCATCAGATTGGGCATGAAGGTGAAATATTTAGGTTTGTCAAGTTTTTGCCAAGAACTGCTGATCCTTTTCATTTGATTTTGGTACGCAATAACAATAGGGAATACACACTTATATTATTCTGTGTCATGAATTGCTTGCTTAGGTTCGGAACAATACTATAATGATAAAAGGATTTATTGATTCTTTACCAAAAGGATAGGTGGAATATGTATGGTGCATTGATTCTTTACCAAAAGGATGGGCGGAATATGCATGGTGCAGGATCAACAATGACGAATTCTTCTATGAGTAACGAATTATAGAATTATAGTTTTTTGTTGGTGAAGGAATTATATTAGTATTAGTATACTTCTTGTGACTAGTTATAAAATTCTAGAAAAATTATGCAAATTTTAAAATTTGAATGGTTTGAAGTTTTTTTTAATGGTATTCATCCGTGTCCCGGGTGAACCCGGACCCGTCCCTATTTTGGACCCGTCCTTACCTTGTCTCTCTCTAATTAGGGACGGGTTCGGGTTGAAAAATTGACCCGAACAACATTTCGGGCCGGGTGAGGGACAAGCCCAACCCGTCCCAACCCGTCCCACGCTCACCCCTACCATGCATGATTGTAAGATAAATCATCATTAAGCCACTCACTATCAAATCAATAATTAACATAAGTGAGTATTAGGTTGATGTCTGTAAAGTAATTTCCAGAACCGAAAGTATAGCTAAAAAGTGCTTATTTTTATAATTAATTAAGAAAAATGTAGTTTTTAACAAATTTTACAGTGGCTAACCGGTTAGTGAATCTTCTAACCGGTTAGATACTGCAGAGTTGCAGTTCTAAATTCTGATTTATAACACCAAACTAATAACCACTTAATTATTAACCAAGGCAGTCTTAAACAGAGATCAAATAGATATATTTGAACATGTTAAACATATAATCATTATCAACTTGGCATGATTTAACACATCATTCATCAAATATGCATAAAATCACATATTCGTCACTCAACATGGCAAAATCAAATACAAGACCAAAAAGCTTGATTTCAGACTTCCTTTAGCTCATATTCAGATATTAAAACTTGCTCAAAAAGGTTTTAGAGCTTAGTTTGACCTCCAAGTCAAAATCCCAACATGGAAGGGTTGTTGTTGGAAGGGAGGTTGTCTATTCTGATTCTGATTAGCCTTCCATCCTTGTTGAGAATTAGCAGAAAATGCATTGTTAGAGAAATTCCCATGTCTGCCTTGGTTGTTGACATATTGAACCTCTTGTTGTTGAGTAGTCTCTGGTTGAGAACAATTGCTAGATGGATGGTCGCCTCCACAAAAGTTACAATAGGAACTTGTGGTGCTACATGATTAGAATTTACTGCGTTTATCTGCTCAGGGAGCTTTGACATCTACTTTGTAAGAGCCTTTATTTGTTGAGTAAGAATCTTATTCTGTGCTAAGAGTGCATCAGACGCAGTTAGTTCCAATGCCCCTTTCTTTTGAACTGAATTCCTATTATGTTGAGCTTGTCGGTCTATAATAGCTAGTGAATTAATAATGAAAGTGGCACGTTCAACATCAGCAGACATAATTGTTCCTCCAACTGCAACATCCACTAACATCTTAGTATCATGCCTCAGACCATTGCAAAAGATATTCAATTGGTCAACATCTTCGAAACCATGGTTCAGATACTTTCTAAGCAAAGACTTGTATCTCTCCCATGCTGAATAGAATGATTCATCTGGTCCTTGTCTGAATGATGAAATGTCTGACTTGACACTAATAAATCTGGTTGGTGGGAAGAACCAGATCAGGAACTTCTCCTCAACATCATCCCAAGATGTCAAGCTGTGATGCGGATGAGAACTCATTCAGAAAATTCTTCTTCTTCTTCTTCTTCTTCTTCTTCTTCTTCAGAAAAGCCCATTGTTCCACACGGTTCATAGAAAGTGGATAGATGTTTGTAAGGGTCTTCAGAATCTAAACCAACAAATGGCATTAAACTGACCAAATTGAGATAATGCCCTTTGATTTCAACACCCCTATGAGCTTTTGGAATGAGAATACTTGAGAAGTGTTTAGGTCCTTGCCCTTGATGCATATAATGATTACCAAGGGTTCTTCTCGGAGGAGGAGGAGGAGGAGGAGGAGGAGGAGGAGGACCTCTTCCATTCAGATTTTCTCCTTCTGCCTTCTTGCTGAGATCTTCACTTCCTTTCTTTTGCTCTTTTTCTGTTCTCCTTGGCTGTCTTCTCGATTTCTTGGTCAAATTCCAAATTATCTGAGTTCACATGGCCTCGCAATAACATAAATCGCAAAACACTAGAGCAAAGATCAAAACAGGTCAAGTACATAGTTAACACTAAAACTTGTTGTGAATTCTGATTAAACACCAGAACACAACTTGTATATAGTATAAGTGAGTATCGATCCATAGGGAATTGGTGGTTCTATTAATTCTCTAATAATCAATTTAATTAAGCGTGTGTAAAAATTAAGTAATTCTAAACTAATTTGTGAATTAAAATAATTATGAAACTAATGGAAATAACTTGAAATAAATAAAAACAATGGAAATAACTTGAATTAAATAAAAACAATAAAACAGTGATTGAATTGATGGGGGAAAACGAGGATTGAACCTTACCGATCACACTCATTGGTAATTCAGTGATAAGTACTTTTATTCACTAAACAATTATTGACGCAATGCACTAAATTGAATTATATCAATTCCTTGCATATAAAATTCAAAGATTATTCCCTTGAATGTCAATTCCTTGCACATTCAAGAGAATACACAGCATTAAAACCAAGCATTAAAAGCAATTGATCTATTATTATCTATTCATAGCATAACAATAAACCAAGTATTTCTATTCAAGTCAAGTTTAAAACTCTACTTTCCAGTCAAAGCTAAAAACCTAGATTAAGCAAATATTGATCAAATAATTGCAGACATTAAGAGTAGAATAGTGTAGAATCAAGTCTCCAATGAGGTGGATTTATTTTGATGATGACAATATAATTAGATCATGAATTTAGAGGAAGAATTCAAGCTCACCAAGTCAAGAAGATCAAGTGCATCAAATTAGCTAGTCATTCTCTCTTTTAATTTTTAATTGTAATTTTATTTCTTTAATTGAGAGTGGGTAGCTTAGGAAGTAATCTCATCCCAGGATAAATAATTTTAATGCATAAAAAGGTTGGGATCACATAAAATTATTCCTTGAGAAGAGAATTGAAATTAATCTTTGAAAAACTTAATTTTTATCATCTTTGGGCAAAAGACTCGAGTGGTCTGAAAATTACTCGAGTAGCAAAACACTCGAGTAATCTGAAAATCACTCGAGTATCAAAAGACTCGAGTAGTTTCCAAAAGACTCGAGTATTTTAGCCTCTAATCAGAGATTTGACCGTTAGTTCAGTACATGGGCATTTCTATTGAAAGATGGGCAAAAGACTCGAGTAGTGTCAAAAATACTCGAGTATTTTGGTTCTGACAGCAAATTTTTAACCTTTGGAAGAGGGCAAAAATGGGAGAAAAAAAATTTGTCTCACTCTCTCATTCCCTCTTCCATATATCAGAATTGAATGCCTTTGAACTAACCAACAAGAACATAAAAGAATATTGTGCTAAACATTCTCTTTGCTTATTCTCTCTCTCTCTCTCTCAAGTGATAAATTCTCTAACTCAATCTATTCATTCATCATTATTATTTTGTCCAAAGAGTTAGAGATTGTGCTTTATTGTTGTGGAAATCATTTGTTGGATTTCTCCACATACACATACACTTCTTGTTCCAAAAATCTTGGTGAGGTATCCAAGTTCTCAAGTCTTGAGAGGTTCTCAAGCAAAGTCTAAGAGGTTCTTAGCTTGGTGGAGCTCTTGAAGGTTTCAAGGAGCTTGAAGAAGAAGGAGTCTTCATCACCAAACTTCAAATTGGGGTAGAAATTCAAGAGTTTGGTACACTCTTGGAAGGGTTAGGTTGAGTGAGGAATCTCAATACCCTTTGTAATATTTCTAACAATTTGATTTTAGTAGACACTCCTAAGGTTCTTAGGGGGACTGGACTAGCTCTCTAAATAGAGAGTGAACCAGTATAAAATTGGTGGTGTTGTTCTTTTTATAGTTTTCTCTGCTTTCAAGTAAAAACCAAACCTAAGTTTCTCTAAAGGGGCTTTTTAATTAGAGTAGTAATTCCGCTGCAATTAGGTTGTTTTCAAGTTGTTATAGCTTTATTTAATTGTTTTCTACTCTTCTATTAATCTGCCCTGGACTTGTTTAATTCGTATTGATTAAAGTGCAAATTATTCAGAAACTGTTTTCTGCTAACTGCACGATTTACTCGAGTATTCTTCAGAAGACTCGAGTGTTCTTGTGATTTTACTCGAGTAGTCTGAAAAAGACTCGAGTGTTCTTGCTCTGTTTCAGAAAAATTTGCACGTGATCAATTATACTTAATTGCATTCGAAAAATTAGTCACTTTTGCATTCAGATTACTATTCACCCCCCTCTAGTAATTGCTAAGCCTGCTTGTATGTTTCCAACAAGTGGTATCAGAGCTCGGTCGAAAGATCGAGCGTAAAAGCTTTTTCGAAAAAGATCCTTTTGGAAACAATGGGCTCTAACAATCAACAAGAAGGGTCTATGTCTCTTAACCGACCTCCATTCTTCAATGGTGAAGATTATTCTTATTGGAAGGTTAGGATGAGAGTCTTTGTAGAAGCAATAGATACCGATATTTGGGATGCAATTGAAAAAGGTCCACATATTCCTAGAAGAGTGGTTAATGGTGAAGCCGTTGTTATTCCTAGAACAAGTTGGAATGAAGATGATAAAAAGAAAGTTTCATATGATTTAAAAGCTAAAAATATCATCTTCTCCGCTTTGTCCTAAAATGAATTTCATAGGATTTCACAATGCAAATCGGCTAAAGAAATGTGGGATACCTTGCAAATTACTCATGAGGGAACTAGTGAAGTTAGAGACTCAAGATTAAATGCTTTAACTCATGAATATGAGCTCTTTCATATGTTCCCTAATGAGTCTATAAATGTTATGCAAACAAGGTTCTCACATATAGTTAACCAATTGATTGGCTTAGGAAAGGAATTTAGAGATGGTGAAACTACTAACAAAGTCTTGAGATGTCTTGATAGGAGATGGCAACCAAAGGTGACCGCCATCAAGGAAGCTAAAGATATAAAATCTATGGACTTGACCACCTTGTTTGGGAAGCTCCAAGAACATGAGATGGAACTATCAAGACTTCACCTAAATGAAGATTCAGACAAGAAAAAGAAGAGCATCTCTCTAAAAGCCTCAACCAAAATGTCAAAAGAGGATGAAGATGAATCTTCAAGTGAAAGCTCCGGTCATGCTCTAAATGAGGAAGAGATTGGTTTATTTGCCAAGAGGTTCAACAAATTCCTCAAAGGCAAAAATGGTAGTTCATCATTCTCTAAGGACAAGAGACCTCAAGACAAAAGATCCAAGGATAACAAGCAAAGAAACAAGAGCTCAAGTGAGAGTGTGAAATGTCATGAGTGTGGTGGGATAGGACACATAAAAATGGAATGTCCCACCCACTTGAGAAAGAATGAGAAGAAGACCCATGATGGCAAGGGGAAGAGAGCTTACATTGTTTGGGATGAACCGGAAAAGGATTCCAAGTCAACCTCAAGTAGTTCGGATGATGAGGAAGCCAAGCTATGTCTCATGGCCAAGAATGACAATGAAGCCTCCTCAAGTAGTGAAAGAAAAAACAATGAGAGTGAGGATGAGGTATCATCTAATTATTCTTACACCTCTTCTCATACTATTTCTTATGATGATTTGCTAAATGAATATAATGAAATGTTAACTCAATTTGAAAGACTTGCTAAAGTTAACAAGGAAAAAGGAAAGAAGCTTTTGGAGTATCAAAAGGAAATCAATGAATTGGAAAAATCTATTAATGATTTGAAACTCCAAAATGCATCCTTAGAACTTGCTAATTCTAGTCATGTTTGTGAGAATGCAAATCAATCATATACCATCACTCATTGTGAAAAGTGTTGTGAGCTTGAAAAAGAAGTTAATGATTTGAAAATCAAAATCAACACTTTTAACAAAAGTGATAGAAACCTAGATCGGTTAATTGGTTCTCTTAGACACAACTCAAACAAAACCGGTTTAGGATATGCCCACAAGAAAAGAAAAATAAAGTGGTTGGTTCATTCTCAAAAATTGATTTTACAAAGAAACCAACTTTATTTTATTGTGGAAAATTTGGACATACAAACAATAAGTGCCATATCAAAACTTTTGGAATTCAAAATGGTACTTATGTTTGGATTAAGAAGGGAGAATCATCCATGACTAACAAAAAGGGACCCAACATAATTTGGGTACCCAAAATGAGCAAGTGATTGTGTCTTGTAGGTGTGCCTAAGAACCAAAAAGCAACATTGGATACTTGATAGTCGATGTTCTAGGCACATGACGGGAGATAAGCGACACTTCATTGAGCTTACTCCTAAAGAAAAAGGATATGTCACATATGGAGACAACAACAAAGGTAAAATACTTGGTATAGGTAAAATTGGTAATTCTTCCAACTTGGTTATTGATAATGTACTTTATGTTCAAGGATTAGAACATAATCTTTTGAGCATTAGTCAATTATGTGATATTGGTAACCATGTATTATTTACCTCTACTCATTGTCTCATAAAAAGTGACAAAGATGAATCTATCAAATTTGTTGGAAAAAGGTCTAATAACACTTACATGGTTGAATTGAATGATATCACTTCTTTAGTTTCAAAATGTTTAATTAGCAAAGAAAGTGATACTTGGTTATGGCATCGTATGTGTCATGCTCTTTTTATTGTACTACTTTATTAAAAGGAGTTCTCTTATGTTACTAAAATAGAAAGTATGGACTTGCTCGATCAGAGATATAATTATAAAATTTCTTTAAAATTCTTATAGAATAACTTGGTGTTTATTTGTGGTTATTAAAAATCTTTCCAGAATCCTTTATGAAATCATTCCTTATTAAAGTGAAATACAGTAATTATCAGAGTAAGCGGAAAATAGAGACCTTGACTTGGTAATTCACATTCACAAATTATTTATAAAAAGAAGGTGGTTATATATATATATATATATATATATATATATCATCATCCATAAAAGAGTCACATACATCCAAGTCAAAGTCGAGGTAGCAGGTGTTACGAAAATACAAGTCCATAATATAAACTATAGATAAGACCACCTCACTGAGATCTCTGAAAAATATATACAATATATATACAGAGCAAAATGTGAAATCTCCAATGGTGGTCCAGTGATCCTCCTCCATAGCATGATCTCCAAAGTCTCCAGCAGCTGCTCCACCAGTCCCGCATCCTAATCATCTATACTATGCATCACCTGGTGGATCCCCAACTCCCCACTGGCTCCCAGTGGAGTGCTCGACTGGCTCGTCCTCACCATCGCCCTCCTCCGGGTCCTCCTCTACCTCCTCCGACTGAGTGGGTATCCCACCACTGGGCACTGGGTCCGCTGAGGGTGTCCCATGAACCGGACTCATCGGACTAGGTATAGGAGTCTCCTCTCGAATCACTCGAGAAGCAGAGGGGTGAGATCTAGTAGCAGCTCGAAAACGGAAAGAGTGGAAGCGACGAGCAGGTCGAGTCGGGGGTGGTCCATGATAGGTATAGAAAGGGGGTACATGCAAAGTATAGACAATAGGGATGCGAAACCTACGAGGACGGACACGAGCCAAAGGGTTGGGGTGATACAGAGTCACCTCCACCTCACCCTCAAATGTGGCTCGATGGTCCTCGTAGTACCACACTCCACTAGGGAGCGGACGCAACTCGATGCAAGCTAGATAGCGTGCCATCACCTAATATGGGCAATAAGGGGTAAGCACATAATCCACATAATCGAATAAGAATAAATAAAACATGTAACAATAGCCAGTTACAAGTATCCAATGCAAAGGTAAATGCAAATGAATGTATTCCATTTATATTAATGCCATTAATTACGAGTAATGATGCATGTCTCCCAGTTCCATTGTCCATTGAACGTTCATTCCAATAATTCGCATACATGACCAACATATATTGTGGAACTGCTCGGATAGTGTGCACACAACGTCACCAAGACGTAACAACATTCCCAAATGCTGCCCACATTACCAAAATGTGTCATCGAGCCAGTTACCACCGAATTATCCCCAACCTTACACCATGCATGTATGCACATAAAAATTATACACCAAGATTAACCAATAATCTTATTATGTGCATCCAATATTATCCTTTCAGTGGGTTAAACTGTTGTTAATAATTTCCCAATCCTTTTATTGGAACATGATACTTTTCCCATAAGCATAATTGATCTTAATCGATATCCCATTAGGTATGTTAAAAGTAAAATTGCATTTCTGTCCTGATCCAAAAATACTCGAGTAAACTTCTCCAAACTCGAGTGTTTTCTTAATTTATCAAGGTACTCGAGTGTTCCTCCTGGTACTCGAGTGTTCTTTGTTTCCAGAACTAAATTTTCAAAGATTCAACCATATACTCGAGTGTTCCAGGCAAGACTCGAGTGTTCTTTTATTTCCAGAAATACACTTTAAAAATTTCCAGAATACTCGAGTGTTCTATATGAATACTCGAGTGTTCTATATGAATACTCGAGTGTTCTTGAGTTTTCCAGAAAATTGATTTCCCAAAACAGGCAAAATACTCGAGTATTACCCATAATACTCGAGTGTTTGCAGACAGACAGCACCAAAACCAAGTTTTAACATACCAATGTCGATTATAGTCCATTCCAGTCCAAACCAAAGATCAATATAGCTTACATTACACATTTTAAACATGTTCCAACACAGAATTAACAACATTTAACACTGAATCACAGATTATCAATAATTATGCATAAAAATGCATTTTTCCACAACTTAACATATCAATTCCAATTCTACATATATCCATTCCATTTTCAGCATTGATACACCTTGCATGTGACCAAATAAACATGTCCAAACCTTCAGTTAAGTCCAGAAAGGCCTCCAAGCCTCAAACCTATTTCAAACTATGCCCATAGAGTCATTCATTGACTCTCAACCTAATTCCACACAATATACTCTTATTCTAGTGAATTAATAGCTTCACCCTTACCTCTAATTCGTGAATCAACTCTGAAATTGCAGAGAAATTGGTTGGAGATGCTCAAACCCAAAAATCCTTTGCATGCAGCCACAGTTTGAACAGAGCACCAAGACCAGAGAATTTAACATGCAAAATCGTTTTAAAAATTGGGGAAAGAGGTTAGGAGTTGTTCTCTGCAACTTAATCTAGATATGTAAACGAATTTGAGGGTCATAGGGTCCAGGAGCTTACCACAATCCAAGCTGGAAGTGAGCTCCAAGCTTCAGGTTCTGAACTTGGCCACAGAAAACGCCTCACTTTCGAGCTTCGATTCCCCTTCCTCAGGCAACCACAACTCTCAAATCTTAGGTCTTTGTAAAGCTCGTGATGTGAGGTTTACAATGGTGTGTATCACTCAACTCAACTATCAGAATCAGAGGAGAACGTGGAAGACGAAATTGAAAACCCTAACTCTATATTTTCAGAGAAAAACCAACCAAATCCTCCATTATCTTCAACCAAAGGCTTAAATAGACATTCCCACTCGTCATGCAACTCGACACGAAGGTCCTTAACGTGTACTCATGGTGTTTTCGTGTCAACCTCGGGGAATCGTCGTGTGTTGACTCATCAACCGCACTAACGAGTCCTCCACTGACTCGATTACTCGAGTATTTCCAGAAATACTCGATTGTTTTGGTCAAACTTTCAAAAATATTTATTTTAATGCCCTTCCCTCCAAAATCTTCCTAATATTGCTTCTAGGTCCTCTTCCAGGGACTAATATGTAAAAACCTTATTTTTACATATTATCTTCTTGCTCCAATAACTCTCTACTTTCGCACATACTAATACTAACTTATCATAGACTTAATTTATTTATGAAACGTAATTATTATTGAGAAAGAAATTATAAAATAATCTTTCATAAATCACAATTGTATTACATCAGGAAGCAAAAATTTGGGGTGTTACACTACTCCCCCACTTAACAGGAATTTCGTCCCCGAAATTCAGCTTACAAAAATAACCCAGGATAATCCTTGCGCATTCGATCCTCTAATTCCCAGGTTGATTCGAATACATTCCCACTTTGCCACATAACCTTGACCAACGAAATCTCCTTTCCTCTAAGCTGTTTGGTTCTCCTATCTTCCACTTTCACTGGGCCAGCTTTAAAGGTTAGGTTTTCTCGTAAGGTTAAATCATCTGGACGAATTTGAAGAATCGAGGTTGGATCATGCACAAACTTTTTCAATTGAGAGACATGAAAAACATTGTTCAGGTTGGCTAAAGATGGCGGGAGAGCTATTTGGTAGGCTACAGGTCCTACTCGCTTAAGGATTTGATAGGGACCTTTAAACTTAGGTGACAGCTTCTGAGGTTTCAGTGCTCTACTCACACCCTTTAGCGGTACAATCCTGAGAAATACATGATCACCTTCTGCAAACTCCAAAGGTCTTCTTCTTCAATCCGAATAACTCTGCTGACGACTAACCGCAGTCTTGATCTTTTCTTGAATCATTCTAATCTTTTCGGTTGTCTGTTGCACCATATCCGGACCAAGATGTAAATTCTCCCCCACTTGAAACCAGCATAGCGGGGTTTGGCATTTTCTCCCATACAATGCTTCGAACGGTGCCATACCGATACTGGTATGATATCCGTTGTTGTATGTAAATTCGGCGAGTGGTAATATCTGATCCCAACTTCCTCTTTCTTCCAACGTACACGCTCGCAAAATGTCTTCCAAGGTTTGAATGGTCCTTTCGGTTTGCCCATCTGTCTGAGGGTGATAAGCTGAACTCATCTTAAGTCTCGTCCCCAGAGCTTGATGCAAACTTGTCCAAAATCTAGACATGAATCTCGGATCACGATCCGAAATAATACTGGATGGTACTCCATGCAATCGTACCACTTCCCGAATATAAATCTGGGTCAGTTTCTCCAAAGAATAGTGCATATTCACCGGAATGAAATGCGTCGACTTAGTAAGACGATCCACAATTACCCAGATTGCATCATGGTTTGCAACTGTCCTTGGCAATCCAGTCACAAAGTCCATGGAAATGCTATCCCACTTCCATTGTGGAATATCTAGGGGCTGCAACATTCCTCCAGGTTTCTGATGTTCCACTTTAACCTTTTGGCAAATTAAACATGACGATACATACTCTGCTACATCCTTCTTAAGACCAAGCCACCAGAACATGCTTTTCAAATCCTGGTACATCTTTGTCGATTCAGGGTGCATACTCATCTGACTCTTATGAGCCTCATCCAAGATCATCCTCCTAATCTCCATGTTCTTCGGTATACAAACTCTCGTTTTAAAACGAAGAATCCCATCCGATCCTTCTGAAAAATCTGACTCATTTCCTTCTTCCATCAATTCCCTCTTTTCTAGCAATTCTGGATCTTCACGTTGCAATTTTCGAATTCGAGTCAAGAATTCGCTAGAAATTTGCAACATACCCAACACAATCTGACCTGGTTTCACTTGCATCACCAGGCTTAGATCCCGAAACTCTTCAATCAAAGCCGCTTCCTTAATCATCATGGAACTTACATAAATCGCTTTACGGCTCAAAGCGTCTGCTACAACATTGGCCTTACCAGGATGGTAATGAAGCTCAAAGTCGTAGTCTTTCAAAAATTCCATCCATCGACGCTGCCTCATATTTAACTCCTTTTGATCGAATAAATACTTCAAACTCTTATGGTCACTAAACACCCGAAACGTAGTGCCATAGAGATAATGCCTCCATATCTTCAGTGCAAAGACTATTGCAGCAAGTTCCAAATCATGGGTGGGGTAGTTTACCTCGTGAACTTTCAGTTGACGAGATGCATATGCCACAACCTTTCCTTCTTGCATTAGGACACTCCCAAGTCCTTGTCCCAATGCATCACAGTACACTTCGTACTCCTTGTGAGGGTCAGGTAAGATTAACACTGGTGAGGATGTTAATCTTTCCTTAAGCATCATAAAACTCTTTTCACACTTCTCATCCCATACAAATGGTTGATCCTTCCTAGTCAGCTTGGTGAGGGGTAATGCAATCTTCGAAAATCCCTTAATAAATCTTCTATAATATCCGGCCAATCCTAAGAAACTTCTGACTTCAATGACCGTCTTTGGTTGAACCCACTGCAAAACTGATTCCACCTTGGCTAGGTCAACTGCTATGCCACCTTCCGAGATCACATGCCCCAAGAACTGGACTTCTTTTAACCAAAACTCACACTTAGA
This sequence comes from Crotalaria pallida, assembly GCA_037953625.1. NCBI lineage: Eukaryota > Viridiplantae > Streptophyta > Magnoliopsida > Fabales > Fabaceae > Crotalaria > Crotalaria pallida. Next base: position 72,445,782 of record CM075652.1, on the reverse strand, counting down.
GATTTTGGCGTAGAGTTGCTTCTCCTTCAAAATCTGCAACACTACTCGGAGGTGTTCAGCATGTTCCTCCGGACTCGTAGAATATATCAGGATGTCATCAATGAAAACTACCACGAATGAATCCAGATATGGTCTAAAAATCCGATTCATGTAGTCCATAAAAATGGCTGGTGCATTTGTTAATCCGAACGGTATTACCACATATTCATAATGTCCGTATCGAGATCGAAATGCAGTCTTAGGGATATCTTCCTCCTTGATTCTGATCTGATGATATCCAGATCTTAGATCGATCTTAGAAAACACCGAAGCTCCTCTTACTTGATCCATGAGATCATCTATCCTTGGCAAAGGATACTTGTTCTTTATGGTCACCTTATTCAACTGTCTATAATCCACACACATTCTAAGGCTTCCATCTTTCTTCTTGACAAACAACACTGGAGCACCCCATGGGGACACACTTGGCCTAATAAGTTGTTTTTGCAGTAATTCCTCAATCTGGTTCTTCAATTCGACCATCTCAGGTGGTGCCATTCTATAAGGAGCAATAGAAATGGGACCAGTTCCTGGAATCAACTCGATTCCAAACTCAATCTCCCTCTCGGGTGGTAATCCCGGCATCTCTTCGGAAAACACTTCCGGAAATTCCCTAACAATCGGAATATCCTCCACAGACCTTTCTTCTTTCTCCGGCTCAACAGCAGAGACCAAACAAAGATACTTCTCCAAGATTGGGTCTTTAAACAAAAGTGTTTTCTTAGCACAATCAATAACCACATGGTTGCTAACCATCCAGTCCATACCCAAAATTACATCCAATTGGGACAAAGGTAGACAGATCAAATCTAACTGAAAGACTCGGTCTACTATTCTAATTTTAAAATTAGGACACACCTTTGAGGTGATTACAGGAGAGTTAGTAGGGGTCTCTACCCTAAGATAATAGGGTGATTCAGACACAGGCAATTTCAAACGATTCACACATTCAAATGACACAAATGAATGAGTGGCTCCTGAATCGAATAAAATTCTACAAGGTTGATCATTGATCAAATAAGTACCTTGCATGAGTCCTGGAGTCTGATTCGCTTCAGCACCACTAAGGGTGAAAACTCTACCTTGAGTCACCGGCTTGTCTGTAGAACCTCTTTGAGCATTCTTGGGTGGTTCCTTGCAATCGCGAGAAATATGACCAGGTTTCCCACAGTTAAAACACCCACTGTGAGACCAGCAGAACTTTCCAAAGTGATGACGTCTGCACTTCTCACAATAAGGAGCATTATTGTAAGAGGTGTTTCGATCATCAGACATCTTGCCCTTCCCCCTATTCTTATGAGAATAAGGGCCTTTATTACGGTGGTCATGCCCCTTCCGTCTCTGTGGACCATATCCCGAATGTTCCTTCTTTCCTTCCACAATCTGAACTGCCTCCGCCCTTTTATCATCCTCATACATCCTACACATATCAACCAGCGTAGGGAAACTTTGAATCTTTTGATAACTGAACACCGACTTTAATTCGGGTCTCAGTCCTCCCTCAAACTTGATACATTTACTCCTCTCATCCGGATTCATCTGATAGTAAGGGGAGTATTTCATTAGTTCTTCAAATTTCGCAGCATATTCACCTACACTCATGCTGCCTTGTTTGAGTTGTAGAAACTCAACCTCTTTCTTCCTCCTTAAATCCTCAGGAAAATACTTCTTGAGAAATTCTCCCATGAATACTTCCCAAGTTACCTCTCTTCCTTCATGAGCGAGTAACTGGGCAGTATGATTCCACCAATGTTCTGCTTCTCCCTCCAGCATGAAAACAGCATAAGCTATCCTCTGGGCATTGGAGCATTCTAAAGTTCTAAAGATCTTGTCCATCTCCAAGATCCACTTGTTAGCTTCCTCTGGTTTAAATCCACCAGCAAACTTTGAGGGATTGCAACTCCTGAAATCCGACAAAGTTTTGGCTTCTGCAGCTACCGCACCCGCTGGAGGTGGATTAACGGGCTGAGGTTGATGTTGCTGTTGCTGATTCTGCTGCAAATTCTCCAACACTGTAGCCATCCTTTCCAACAGTTCGTTCGTTTGGTTTCTATATCGCGATGCCATAGTGAGTCTGCACTATGGACCTATGTCGTTAAAGATCTATCTAAACTTTGAAATCTATCTAGTTCTATTCTAATATATCGCTAATAGAACTAAGCCATGTGAAATAAATCAAATAGCTAAGAAACTTTACCCAGCTGTAGGAACTTCTGGCAGGTTATGCTTGAGAGGATCAAGAATCAGGACCATTATGCTCTGATACCACAAAAGGTGTCACGCTCTTTTTATTGTACTACTTTATTAAAAGGAGTTCTCTTATGTTACTAAAATAGAAAGTATGGACTTGCTCGAGCAGAGATATAATTATAAAATTTCTTTAAAATTCTTATAGAATAACTTGGTGTTTATTAAAAATCTTTCCAGAATCCTTTATGAAATCATTCCTTATTAAAGTGAAATACCGTAATTATCAGAGTAAGCGGAAAATAGAGACCTTGACTTGGTAATTCACATTCACAAATTATTTATAAAAAGAAGGTGGTTATATATATATCATCATCCATAAAAGAGTCAAATACATCCAAGTCAAAGTCGAGGTAGCAGGTGTTACGAAAATACAAGTCCATAATATAAACTATAGATAAGACCACCTCACTGAGATCTCTCAAAAATATATACAATATATATACAGAGCAAAATGTGAAATCTCCAATGGTGGTCCAGTGATCCTCCTCCATAGCATGATCTCCAAAGTCTCCAGCAGCTGCTCCACCCGTCCCACATCCTAATCATCTATACTATGCATCACCTGGTGGATCCCCAACTCCCCACTGGCTCCCAGTGGAGTGCTCGACTGGCTCGTCCTCACCATCGCCCTCCTCCGGGTCCTCCTCTACCTTTTTCGACTGAGTGGGTATCCCACCACTGGGCACTGGGTCCGCTGAGGGTGTCCCATGAACCGGACTCATCGGACTAGGTATAGGAGTCTCCTCTCGAATCACTCAAGAAGCAGAGGGGTGAGATCTAGTAGCAGCTCGAAAACGGAAAGAGTGGAAGCGACGAGCAGGTCGAGTCGGGGGCGGTCCATGATAGGTATAGAAAGGGGGTACATGCAAAGTATAGACAATAGGGATGCGAAACCTACGAGGACGGACACGAGCCAAAGGGTTGGGGTGATACAGAGTCACCTCCACCTCACCCTCAAATGTGGCTCGATGGTCCTCGTAGTACCACACTCCACTAGGGAGCGGGCGCAACTCGATGCAAGCTAGATAGCGTGCCATCACCTAATATGGGCAATAAGGGGTAAGCACATAATCCACATAATCGAATAAGAATAAATAAAACATGTAACAATAGCCAGTTACAAGTATCCAATGCAAAGGTAAATGCAAATGAATGTATTCCATTTATATTAATGCCATTAATTACGAGTAATGATGCATGTCTCCCAGTTCCATTGTCCATTGAACGTTCATTCCAATAATTCGCATACATGACCAACATGTATTGTGGAACTGCTCGGATAGTGTGCACACAACGTCACCAAGACGTAACAACATTCCCAAATGCTGCCCACATTACCAAAATGTGTCATCGAGCCAGTTACCACCGAATTATCCCCAACCTTACACCATGCATGTATGCACATAAAAATTATACACCAAGATTAACCAATAATCTTATTATGTGCATCCAATATTATCCTTTCAGTGGGTTAAACTGTTGTTAATAATTTCCCAATCCTTTTATTGGAACATGATACTTTTCCCATAAACATAATTGATCTTAATCGATATCCCATTAGGTATGTTAAAAGTAAAATTGCATTTCTGTCCTGATCCAAAAATACTCGAGTAAACTTCTCCAAACTCGAGTGTTTTCTTAATTTATCAAGGTACTCGAGTGTTCCTCCTGGTACTCGAGTGTTCTTTGTTTCCAGAACTAAATTTTCAAAGATTCAACCATATACTCGAGTGTTCCAGGCAAGACTCGAGTGTTCTTTTATTTCCAGAAATACACTTTAAAAATTTCCAGAATACTCGAGTGTTCTATATGAATACTCGAGTGTTCTTGAGTTTTCCAGAAAATTGATTTCCCAAAACAGGCAAAATACTCGAGTATTACCCATAATACTCGAGTGTTTGCAGACAGACAGCACCAAAACCAAGTTTTAACATACCAATGTCGATTATAGTCCATTCCAGTCCAAACCAAAGATCAATATAGCTTACATTACACATTTTAAACATGTTCCAACACAGAATTAACAACATTTAACACTGAATCACAGATTATCAATAATTATGCATAAAAATGCATTTTTCCACAACTTAACATATCAATTCCAATTCTACATATATCCATTCCATTTTCAGCATTGGTACACCTTGCATGTGACCAAATAAACATGTCCAAACCTTCAGTTAAGTCCAGAAAGGCCTCCAAGCCTCAAACCTATTTCAAACTATGCCCATAGAGTCATTCATTGACTCTCAACCTAATTCCACACAATATACTCTTATTCTAGTGAATTAATAGCTTCACCCTTACCTCTAATTCGTGAATCAACTCTGAAATTGCAGAGAAATTGGCTGGAGATGCTCAAACCCAAAAATCCTTTGCATGCAGCCACAGTTTGAACAGAGCACCAAGACCAGAGAATTTAACATGCAAAATCGTTTTAAAAATTGGGGAAAGAGGTTAGGAGTTGTTCTCTGCAACTTAATCTAGAGATGTAAACAAATTTGAGGGTCATAGGGTCCAGGAGCTTACCACAATCCAAGCTGGAAGTGAGCTCCAAGCTTCAGGTTCTGAACTTGGCCACAGAAAATGCCTCACTTTCGAGCTTCGATTCCCCTTCCTCAGGCAACCACAACTCTCAAATCTTAGGTCTTTGTAAAGCTCGTGATGTGAGCTTTACAATGATGTGTATCACTCAACTCAACTCTCAGAATCAGAGGAGAACGTGGAAGACGAAATTGAAAACCCTAACTCTATATTTTCAGAGAAAAACCAACCAAATCCTCCATTATCTTCAACCAAAGGCTTAAATAGACATTCCCACTCGTCATGCAACTCGACACGAAGGTCCTTAACGTGTACTCATGGTGTTTTCGTGTCAACCTTGGGGAATCGTCGTGTGTTGACTCATCAACCGCACTAACGAGTCCTCCACTGACTCGATTACTCGAGTATTTCCAGAAATACTCGAGTGTTTTGGTCAAACTTTCAAAAATATTTATTTTAATGCCCTTCCCTCCAAAATCTTCCTAATATTGCTTCTAGGTCCTCTTCCAGGGACTAATATGTAAAAACCTTATTTTTACATATTATCTTCTTGCTCCAATAACTCTCTACTTTCGCACATACTAGTACTAACTTATCATAGACTTAATTTATTTATGAAACGTAATTATGATTGAGAAAGAAATTATAAAATAATCTTTCATAAATCACAATTGTATTACATCAGGAAGCAAAAATTTGGGGTGTTACAGTAGGACCGCTCACATTAATGTAAATCAACTTAAGAAACTTCAATCCAAAGACTTAGTCGTTGGTTTACCAAAGCTCAATTTTCAGATTAAAGGTGATTGCACTCCTTGCAAGAAGTGCAAACAAACTAAAAATCATTTTGGTTCCAAAAATGATGTGTCCATAACAAGACCATTGGAAATGCTTCATATGGACTTGTTTGGACCTTATCAAGTAAAAAGCTTTGGTGGCAACTACTATGCCTTGGTGATTGTTGATGATTTTTCAAGATTTACATGGACATTATTTTTAAGTGCTAAGAGTGAGGCCTACAAGTCTTTTAAACGCCATATTAAGCTTGCACAAAACCAAGTAAACCAAAAAGTGATTATAATTCGAACCGACCATGGAGGTGAATTTGAAAACTCTAAATTTGATAGATTTTGTGATAAGCATGGAATTGAGCACCAATATTCGACACCTAGAACTCCGGAACAAAATGGAGTTGTTGAGAGGAAAAATATGGTGCTAGAGGAACTTGCTAGAACCATGTTAAATGATTCTCAAGTACCTCAATATTTTTGGGCCGATGCCGTTAATACGGCTTGTTATGTAATGAAAAGAATTTTAATTAGGCCTATGATAAAGAAAACCCCCTATGAGCTTTACAAAGGTAGAAAACCCAATATATCCCATTTCCATGTTTTTGGATGCAAAGTCTACATTTTAAACAATGGAAAAGATCAACTTGGAAAATTTGATTCTAAATCGGATGAGGGAATATTTTTGGGTTACTCTTCTCATAGTAAAGCTTTTAGAGTTTATAATAAACGAACTATGACTATTGAAGAATCTATACATGTTGTTTTTAATGAGTCTTCGAAAGAAGATAGTGTTTTATGTGATGGTAGTGATGATGGACTTGAGATTTCAAATGTTGACAAAGAGATGGAAAAATCAAAGGATGAAGGAGAAGTCAAAGATGAACTTGATCCGGCTTGGAAAACGGTGAAAGCTCACCCTATTGACAATGTCATAGGAGACCTTTCAAAGGAAGTATTAACTCGTAGGTCAATTCAAAATATTTGTCATTTTGTTTCCTTTGTTTCTCAAATCGAACCAAATTCAATTAAGGAAGCAATTATGGATGAACATTGGGTTATGGCCATGCAAGAAGAACTAAATCAATTTATTAGAAATGATGTTTGGGAATTAGTGCCTATGCCCGATGATCATACCATAATTGGTTTAAAATGGATTTATAGAAATAAACTTGATGAATCCGGTTTGATTATAAGAAACAAAGCGAGACTTGTTGCCCAAGGGTACAACCAAGAGGAAGGTGTTGATTATGATGAGACCTTTGCTCCGGTTGCACGCCTTGAGGCAATCCGAATCTTGCTTGCCTTTGCATCAATTATGAATTTTACTCTTTATCAAATGGATGTCAAGAGTGCTTTCTTGAATGGTTTCATAAATGAAGAAGTGTATGTTAAGCAACCACCCGGTTTTGAAAGTCATGAGTTTCCAAACCATGTTTACAAATTGAAAAAGGCACTTTATGGATTAAAACAAGCTCCTAGAGCTTGGTATGATCGATTAAGTACTTTCTTATTAGAAAATGGATTTCAAAGGGGAAAGGTTGATAATACCCTATTCATCTATAAAACCAAAGAGGACATTTTGTTAGTGCAAATATATGTAGATGATATTATCTTTGGTGCCACTAACGTGTCCTTGTGTAGAAAGTTCTCTAATTTGATGAAAAACGAATTTGAAATGTCCATGATGGGGGAGCTCAAGTTCTTCCTAGGACTTCAAATCAAGCAAGTCAAGGAGGGGATTTTTGTGCATCAAGGAAAATATTGCTAGGAGCTCCTTGGAAAATTCGGAATGGACAAATGCAAAGGAGCATACACTCCCATGAGCACATCATGCTACCTAGACAAGGATGACAAAGGTAAACCGGTTGATGTTAGTAAATATAGGGGCATGATAGGTAGTCTTCTATATCTTACCGCATCTAGACCGGATATTATGTTTAGTGTATGCATGTGTGCCCGTTTTCAAGCTAATCCTAAAGAATCACACCTATTCGCAGTTAAACATATTTTTAAATATCTTAAAGGAACAATTAACACCGGATTATGGTATCCTAGTGATGCAAGTCTTAGTTTAGTTGGTTATTCAGATTCCGACTTTGCGGGATGCAAGCTTGATCGCAAAAGCACTAGTGGTACTTGCCATTTATTGGGAAGCTCATTAGTGTCATGGTTTTCTAAAAAGCAAGCTTGTGTTGCTCTTTCCACCGCCGAAGCGGAATACATCGCCGCCGGTAGTTGTTGTGCTCAACTCTTGTGGATGAAACAACAATTATCGGATTTTGGTTTAAAATTAGAAAGTGTTCCAATAAAATGCGATAACACGAGTGCCATCAATCTAACTAAGAATCCAGTCTATCATTCAAGGACTAAACACATTGAAATTAGACATCATTTTCTTAGAGATCATGTGCAAAAAGGTAATTGTACCATAGAATTTGTTAGCACATAAAATCAATTAGCGGACATTTTTACAAAACCATTGCCAAGAGATACCTTCTATCATATAAGAAGGGAACTTGGAATTTTAGATGAGTCAAGCATTAGCTAATTGATTTGTGCTTTTATTAAGAAATCACCAAATATGTCTAATTAAATGTGCATTGATGCTTGATGAATAATTGGACCTTGAGATATTGTGAAAAATATGATTTTGATTGTGAGTGATTTTGATTCCAAGTTTGTGTTGATGTTCAATGTGTTAGATTTGTGAAAATGTGTTAAAAATGCATTTAGAACTGTCTGTCTGATAAAAACACTCGAGTATTTTTCATGTTACTCGAGTATTTTAATTCCAAATTAAATCGTTTTAAAATAGAAAAAGTTTTTGGGCATGTCTGATAGTTTCACTCGAGTATTTTCAATTTCACTCGAGTAAATTTCATTTTACTCGAGTCTTTTAAGCTACACTCGAGTGATTCAAATTTCTCAAAATTGATGGTTTCAGATGCCCCAAAAACACTCGAGTAAATTTCAGTATACTCGAGTGAATCTCAGACCTGAGACTTTGATCTTTCAGGCTAGGCGTATTACTCGAGTACTTTCACCAAGACTCGAGTCTTAAGCCTTAGAACACTCGAGTGTTTTCAAAAACACTCGAGTAATGAGATCAGTTTTTAAGCATCAGCAGCGTTTCTGAACTTCATTTTTCACGAACCCTTCTCTCTCTTACTCGAGTTCTCTCAACTCCTTTCATCAAAAATCAGTTTTTAACTCAAATCTTTCACTTCTTTCAACTCCAAATCATCTTTTCATCATTCTTCCTCACTTATTTCACTTCAAATCTTCATTTTTCACCTTCAATTTGAAAAATCCCTTTCAAAACCCTAACTCTCAATTCTCCAAATTCTTCGTTTTTTTTCTTCCAAATTGGTGCAATATGTCTACTTCTCGCGGTCCCAAGCGTCCAAGGAAGCAAAGGAGGGAACCCACTCCTTCACCTTCATCATCTTCAGAGGAGGAAGAGGATTTTTTCTCTGCTGCTGAATGTGCATGGAGGGAGGCTCTGTTTGTGACTCATGCATATGGTGTACAACGCTGGACAACTGAGGAATTTCTTGAGGGTAATGGTTTTTCTTTTGTTCAAAAGCTTAGAGACCAACATCTTATGCAGTTTATTATCTTAGGCTAGTGCGCCAGTTTTATGCCAATATTAAGGAGATAGATAGGACTAGGTATGAAACTAGTGTAGAGGGCACCCATTTTCATATTCGCCCTAGGGATTTAGAGACCGTTTTCGGTATAACACGAACGGGGATGAACAATTACAAGGCTAATACTGATGATATTTTTAGAGACTTGCTTCGCCCCGATCGTGTATATAACGGAAACGAAAAGAAAGCTGTGCACATGACCGCCTCAAACCGACTCCTCCATCATATAGTATCTCACCAACTTGTGCCCCAAACCTCTCCCAATTACTCAAAACCCACCCAATTAGAGCTTCGAATTATGGATGCTATTCTTAATGACAATCTGCTGAATTGGGCTGCTATTATTCTTTCTCGGATGGTGAAGGCAGGGAGCTCCAAAGCCTCCCAAAATTTGCCTTACCCGATGCATGTTTGTAAACTCCTCCAGCACTTCAATGTGCCTATTCCTGATTATGAGGAGTCCTTTACTCCTTCGGAGGAGTTGCATGCGATTCATGATGGGCTACTCCGCCAGATGAAGATGAGGAAGCATGGTGGGAGGTATTATTGGCAGGATGAGGTGGCAACCATGGAGGCTCAGGAGGCCGCTGAGCGTGCTGTGGCTCAGCAAGGTATGGATGCTGAGCAGTTGGCTCAGGAGCAGGCTGCGTTTGACCAGGCTGCCGGTGGTGGTACAGATGAGGATGACCCTGCTGATCATATCGATTTTAGCAGTCCTGCATTCCAGGGTTATATGACTCATTTTGATGCTCGATTAGATGGTTTTGAGCATCGACTGGTTGAGAAGCAGGACAATATTAGCAGACTTGAGTCATAGATGGGTGTTCAGTCAGCCATGATCTACTCTAGGTTGGACCAGCATTCAGCTCAGATGAATGCTCGGTTTGATGATATGATGACTGCGTTTGGCCGTTTCTTTCCTCCGCATGACCCTCCTGCGCCGGACATGTTTTGAGCTTGTGGACATTGCACTCTCTGTTTTTTGATCTTTCATGTTTTTATGTTATGTCGTTTATGGATTTTCAGTTTTTCATTTTATCTTGGGAGTTAGTTTGCTTTCTGGAACCCCTGCGTGGGTATTTCTCAGCTTTTATGATGTTGACCTTTTCATTGCAAACTTGGATTTAGTCTTTATGATGTTTTATGCTATGATGACTTTTGATTTATTTTATGCTCTGATTTTCATTGGTTTTCACATGTTTTATGTTCTCCGATAGTCATGATTATGTATATTGCTTATATTTAGGGGGAGTTTTCGTTATTGGTATCCTTCTTATCTCCTTCGTTTCCAAATGATATCTTTTTGATTATGACAAAAAGGGGGAGAAAAGAGGCATGAGAAGAGCAAGCACAATATTTTTTTTACTCTGATATTATATATGCTCTCGCTCTGATACCAAGTATATAGTGTGCACTTGACTATGATTATTATGATATTATGTTGTGCTTGGAATTCTCTGGATTGACAGGTTTTATAGGTTCCTATATTGAGGGGGAGCTCTCAAAAGTGATGGAACGGTTTAATTATTTTGTCATCATCAAAAAGGGGGAGATTGTAGAATCAAGTCTCCAATGAGGTGGATTTATTTTGATGATGACAATATAATTAGATCATGAATTTAGAGGAAGAATTCAAGCTCACCAAGTCAAGAAGATCAAGTGCATCAAATTAGCTAGTCATTCTCTCTTTTAATTTTTAATTGTAATTTTATTTCTTTAATTGAGAGTGGGTAGCTTAGGAAGTAATCTCATCCTAGGATAAATAATTTTAATGCATGAAAAAGGTTGGGATCACATAAAATTATTCCTTGAGAAGAGAATTGAAATTAATCTTTGAAAAACTTAATTTTTATCATCTCTGGGCAAAAGACTCGAGTGGTCTAAAAATTACTCGAGTAGCAAAACACTCGAGTAATCTGAAAATCACTTGAGTATCAAAAGACTCGAGTAGTTTCCAAAAGACTCAAGTATTTTAGCCTCTAATCAGAGATTTGACCGTTAGTTCAGTACATGGGCATTTCTATTGAAAGATGGACAAAAGACTCGAGTAGTGTCAAAAATACTCGAGTATTTTGGTTCTGACAGCAAATTTTTAACCGTTGGAAGATGGCAAAAATGGGAGAAAAAAAAATTGTCTCACTCTCTCATTCCCTCTTCCATATATCAGAATTGAATGCCTTTGAACTAACCAACAAGAACATAAAAGAATATTGTGCTAAACATTCTCTTTGCTTATTCTCTCTCTCAAGTGATAAATTCTCTAACTCAATCTATTCATTCATCATTATTATTTTGTCCAAAGAGTTAGAGATTGTGCTTTATTGTTGTGGAAATCATTTGTTGGATTTCTCCACATACACATACACTTCTTGTTCCAAAAATCTTGGTGAGGTATCCAAGTACTTGGTGAGGTATCCAAGTTCTCAAGTCTTGAGAGGTTCTCAAGCAAAGTCTAAGAGGTTCTTAGCTTGGTGGAGCTCTTGAAGGTTTCAAGGAGCTTGAAGAAGAAGGAGTCTTCATCACCAAACTTCAAATTGGGGTAGAAATTCAAGAGTTTGGTACACTCTTGGAAGGGTTAGGTTGAGTGAGGAATCTCAATACCCTTTGTAATATTTCTAACAATTTGATTTTAGTAGACACTCCTAAGGTTCTTAGGGGGACTGGACTAGCTCTCTAAATAGAGAGTGAACCAGTATAAAATTGGTGGTGTTGTTCTTTTTATAGTTTTCTTTGCTTTCAAGTAAAAACCAAACCTAAGTTTCTCTAAAGGGGCTTTTTAATTAGAGTAGTAATTCCGCTGCAATTAGGTTGTTTTCAAGTTGTTATAGCTTTATTTAATTGCTTTCTACTCTTCTATTAATCTGCCCTGGACTGGTTTAATTCGTATTGATTAAAGTGCAAATTATTCAGAAACTGTTTTCTGCTAACTACACGATTTACTCAAGTATTCTTCAGAAGACTCGAGTGTTCTTGTGATTTTACTCGAGTAGTCTGAAAAAGACTCGAGTGTTCTTGCTCTGTTTCAGAAAAATTTGCACGTGATCAATTATACTTAATTGCATTCGAAAAATTATCACTGTTGCATTCAGATTACTATTCACCCCCCCTAGTAATTGCTAAGCCCGCTTGTTGGTTTCCAACAAATAGAAATGCCAATAATTGAATAGATGAATAAAAGTACGATTACATCACCGAATACACATGATTTTGATGGTGTGTTCAATCCCAATGGGAAAATTAGTTGCTCATAGAGTCCATAATACCAAAAGAATACATGAGAATTGATGAATAAGAAGAAGGAGCAATGTTTCTCTCTAAGAAGGATGTGCTATGATCTTTAGCTCTCTATATCTTTCTAATCTCAAGGATTGGAGATCTATAAATAATAAATTACAAGATTAAATTTCTTATCTCCAATAGGAAATTAGTATTTTATCTATTCTATCTAATTGATATAAAGATAGATCCAAAACTAGAAAGGAGTCTTCAGATTCAATCTTCTATCTCTAATCTTCCATCTTCTATCTCTAATCTTCTATCTCCTAGATTCTTTTTTATTTTATTTTCTTATTTCCTCTTTTAATCATCAAAACTCACCTGAAGTCACATAGAAATACCCAGAGTAATGGTATTGACACTAAACTTGAAAACAATCTAAAATTTACTAATTTTCAAAGGAAATCAAACAAAAACTAAGTTAAAAGGGTATAAAATCCATTGGAAAACATCATATATTAGACTAAAATCATTAAGTCATAATAATGTAATTATGGGGAGGTTACAATTGTATTAATTTCATTAATAAATTTAATGGGGGTTACATTTAGGATTAAAGCATGAATGAAATGGAGGAAATGAAAGGGCATGAAGTTGGCTCCCTCCTCCTCCTATATATACCCATGTATATGCCTCATTTTAGGGAGAACTCGTGGCTAGACATTAGGGAAACACTGAGAACTCAAAGAAGAGAGGAGAGAAGATCAAGGAGGGAGTCTCATCCTCGAAGGAAGGAATTCTAGAGTGGAGGATCGCCTGTGAATTCATTTTTATGTCTAACATAGAGTTTGTTTCTTCCTTTTTCTTTTCCTTTTCTGTATCCATGTCTAGTTAATCATTTTGTTAAGGATAAGGTGAATTGTATTGTAATTATGTGATTTACAATTTAGATTATGAATTAATTCCTATATTTTGTTAATTGTTTGATTATGTTCTTCATTGATACTCATAGAAGTAGCTAATTTGTGACTTGGGATTCAATTCCTCAATTTGGAAATTAGGAATTGAATTAGCCCTTTAATCAAACATTATAATTTCACAACTCGTAGGAATACTTTTGCGAAATTATATAACATTTGTCATTCCAGTATTTTTAATCAAATGAGTATTAGTTTAAGACTCGTTTAAGGGATTAAGGGGTACAAAGTAAGTGCCTGAGGAATCAGTTCTTACTGCATTTGGGAAATCGTTGTTAACACAATAGGAATGATATTCATAATCGATGTAAATCACTATTATGTCCAATGATACCATGTCCCTAGCATTTTTACCCATCACAAACTCAATCATGCATTTTTCTTTTTATTCTTTTCTTTCAAAAATCAATCTTTATAATTCAATTTCACTAGTTTAATTACAATAAGGTCATATTTGTCATAACACTAATCCTCGTGGGATCGACACTCTATTTACCACTCTATTACTTCTACGATCCGGTATACTTGCAAGTGTCCCAACATATATAATGACCATTTTGCCCCTAAATCTTTTCCAAATACCTATTCACACAATTCATAATTTATAACAAAACATCATTATCCATATATATAATTCATTTTGTTATATTTAAAATAATATATCATAAACAAATAATAATTACTTCACTTATCATAATATCACTACAACAAAAATGTCAATTAATCCCGGTTCCGCACCTATATTAATCTCGGTTCCGCACCGGGATTGTATCCACTGGTATAACAAGAATGTCGCTTTTGATCCCAGTTGTTTTGGAAAAAACGGAACCGGGATCTAAAGAGAAACAAGGAACCGGGATCAATAATACTGAATAGTCACTGATGAAATTTCTAAAGGAACCAGAATCAATAATTCTTATGATCACTATTAAGTTTTTTATAAGGAACCGGGATCAATAATTCTTATGATCACTGTTATGTTTTTTATAAAGAACCGGGATCAATAATTCTTATAATCACTATTAATTTTTATAATTTTTTCCATAATCTATATATTTCAACAAGTTCTTGATATCTTTTATTTATTTATTTATTTTATCAACAAATAAGTTTTTTATTATTAAAAGAGCATAATGGCATTAAGTAACAAGAATATATATATATATATATATATATATATATATAAGATAGAAAAACATGAAACTTGGAAGAAAAAAAATTAAAAAATACCAATATCTCGGCATCACTAAATTTGCAATTGTTCTATCATTTCACTTTTACAAATGGCAAAAGATTTTAGTTTTCTACTTACACTAATACACTAAAATCTTAAAATTTACATCATCAAAACTCCTACCAACACACTAGCCACATCAACAACAACGGCGGTAATCTGGAGTCATGATAATCCAATAGTTGTATTAAGAATAGAGAAGCCTTTTGCAACACATCCCACAAGGAAGACACCATGATTTAGCAATCCCACAAACAATGTCGTTTCCTGATGAAGAATGAACCAATGTTTTAACAAAAGAGCATTAAGTGGTAAAAGAATCAAAATCTGAAGTCCAAACTCCAACTGCAACTATAACTAGATTCAATAGGTTATAGTCATCATTCTAAGTCCTAAACTATATTAGAAGTTCTTTGTCTTGCTACCAGATACCACTTTAAAAATACTAATCTATGGCTAATTTAATTTATAGGTACTACAACATTATACTCATGCAACCTATTTAAGAATCAAATATTTAAGGAATAAAAAAGGTAAATTTTTACAGTGCGAAAGGGAACTATTTCCTTACTTTAGCTGTGAAGTTCTCATCTAACATAATGTTTTTTGAGCTGATGGAAACATGACATACTAGTGGTTTGCTGAGCAGAAACAAGTATTCCTGCATCCATAATCAACATAATTAAAGAAGGGGCCAAAATCTGATAACCATGCTTGAAACTTTTTTAATCTTTCACAACTTGTTCTTATATTTTTTTAATGGCATGTTGTTATCAAAACACAATCTTAGAAGATCAAGCTCTAATTTTAAGAAACCAATAAACACAATCATAATGGAATATATTTACTTGAGGCCCAGCATCATCTCCTTATGTAAATTAAATTATAACCAAACATTAAATACCACCCAACTATTTCCATGAGACTTCAAAAAGCGAGCTTTCAATTTAAAGTTCTTATTAGTATTGAGTTAGCATAGAGTGAGTCTAAATCATTAACACATTTTGTTACTTACTAAACTAACTACTTACTAACATCACTAAGTATAGATATACATATCCTTTTAAACTTTTCCAAGAATAATTCCCAAACAGCAACACCTAGTGACCAAATTACATGCAGTTGAGGAAACAATAATATTAAGCTATGGTGTTAACAGTTTCGATCGGATATTGGACTGACCTCCCTGCTCAGGAAGGATTTCATATTTTCAAAGAGCTTTCTACATTCACGTGTATCTTGATCCTCCTCCTCCTCATCTCCTGCAGCTTCTTCAACAAGGTGCATTAGTGCGCACCAGGTCCAGGCTCATTAGATGGAAGTTGATGGTGAAGTTGAGCAAGTCTTAGTTCAGACTTTTCATCTTCAGACTGACCAACACTCTACTTGGCCTCAACTTGCTCATGTTCAACTAAATCAACGGATTCAGAACTCACTGCTTAAGGTCTGGTGTTGCGACCAACGTATCTAGATAATGCATATAGATCTGCATTATTGGAAAAGAAAATTAGTGCATGTACATAAGATAACAGCTTCAAGAGTTAAGTTAAATAGAAGGAATTAGTACATGCTGCCAAAGCTTCCAAACGAGGATCTGGGGGATACTTCAGATTTATAGAGTGATAGAGACGAAAATTCACAAAACCAAGAAGAGGCTGCACCAGTTCATTAATCGAGTTAAAGAAATTAGTGAAAAAAATTCAACCAAACCAATATGAATGTTAGGAATCAAATAGAGACCATATTAAATAGTAAAACTAAATAATTAAGAGACAAGGATGCAAAGGTGGGTAGGTAACTAAAAGTGCTGTTTAGTTGATCCCGACACAACACTAATGAATAGAAAATTTTGCATGATTAAAACATACAAAATTACACTTTCGAGGAGTACAAAGACAGCTACAATTTTACTAATTGGGATGAAGTGGATATTAATGAGTTAAAACTTCAAAGAATAACATAATTGTAGTAGAAGATATAAACATGAAAATGAAACTAACCTCATACAATTGTAGAAAGTTCAGCATGGTAGGAAGGTCAACATCTTCGGACACAACCTGCTGCAATGAGTGAGGAGTTAACCATGTTATTGCCTGACCCTCAACATTGGCCTGCACAGACAACAAATTAGATTCACAACATGTACAATTAAGATGAATGTCCATTACAAATGCATCAATTGATACCTGGTAGTATATGCCTTTCACAGATACGAAGGCTTTCCTTAACTTGTGAGAATGTTCAGAGAATGTCAGAGAGGATCTTCAGTTCTCAACCAGAAGGTCACAGGTGTAAGGGTAAGCCGGGATCATGCAAGAGGAATGTTGTCAGCTGGAACCTCAAATTTTGGCAGTTCACGACACTGTTCTCCCATAACAAATAGATGCAATATAGAGGTTTTTTTGCCCATTTTTCCTGCATAAACAAACCATCAAATATAAGCATGTGTGATCATGGAACAAAATATGAAACAACCCAAAATTAAGCCCATTGAAAAATACGAGTTAACAAAAACTTTTTCTATAAGGAGTGTGAAAACCAAAAAGTATTTTTTTCATAGAGTAATATTTCTTTTAAAAAATATTCTGAGTGTAAAATACTTATATAATACAAACTCCCAAAAACCCCTTTTTACACCCAGAGCATTGGTCTTCACAACTCGATCCTTCTGCAAAAGGATTCGGATGACGAGACGTCATCCTGGCTGCTTCTTCTAGACACCTCCACTCCAATAGGAGTGACTTCAGTTCTATCCCTTGAAAGAACCTACCACCACAAACATGGTAGATGGGAGTAAGTCACTTGTCATATCGCCTAAGCAGATTATATGATTGGTCAAACACAAACATTACAGATATCATTTCAACATAATAAATGCATGCCCAAGAGTTTTATTAAACAACATTGGCTAAAACCATTAGTTTCTCATGCTATGCATGCACGTCTCTCAAATCATTTCCCCATAATCAACTCTTCCAGAAAACAACACTTTGGGATAGGCGATCGTGCGCTCGATGTTTCCACAACCTGCATAGCGGCCACACCGTTCTATACTGGAACCCCATCGACCACGATCCTAAAATGATACAAGGGGATGATCCCTGAACCATTGTCCACCAATAGTTCTAGGACCTTGTCATTTATACGGTGGCGACCACACCGTTCCAACCGTCTCATGTAGCGGCCACACCGTACTACATGGTTTCCAATCCCGCATGCACCTCACTGAACGATTCCCTGTACACCATGCATGAGATGCGTCACACATATATTAATCATCACATCATACACATGGCGGCCACACCGTTCCATGCCTTCATATAGCGGCCACACCGTACTATATGGAATCACATACATATGGTGGCCACACCGTTCCACATGTCTTCGTATAGCGGCCACACCGTTCCATACGGTATCACATCACAATTACCACACACATGGCGGCCACACCGTTCCACATGTCTTCGTATAGCGGCCACACCGTACTATACGGAATCACATCACAATTACCACACACATGGCGGCCACACCGTTCCACATGTCTTCGTATAGCGGCCACACCGTACTATACGGAATCCTTTAAGCACAACGACTTCTTGCAGGAGTTAGTCCATAACATATAGAAATCAGGGTGATCTCGCTTATCCAACGTACACATATCCGAATCAGAGCAACAAGCCCTAACGCATTTGGATTGAATCCTCATAATCAACAAGCGTCACCACTCTTATAGTATCGTTAATACTCCTTAAGTCATTGTCTAATTATGTTCCAAGGTATTAGACTTACCCCACTTATCATCATGAGGTAATAATTTCTCTCTTATGTCCTATAAGCCATTAACTTCTTATGTTCTAGGACATTGACTACCAAGTAGACATGATCAGGCTTATTAAATCCTTTATCAATATCTTACCCAGATCATGAACTACTAATCACACTCTATATCTTCAAAGTTGACATGATCATTTTTAATCTGAAGGGGACATGATGATTACTCCACCTCTTATACTGTATGAATCAACTTATCTAGAGTTCAGACTCAACTATTTGTTCATGCCCCTTATGCAATCTTCAACCATCACATATAGCACTAGACAAGCATCTAATGCAATTAAAATGCTCAAACATATTTCAATTACAAGTTTCCCTTCTAAGTGAATAACTTGATGAATGAGTCTAGCTCTCAATCCTAATTCTAGAATGAATGCAATTTATCCTTTAGACTTAAGGGAAGTTGATTAATACTTTACAGGCCACCTAGGCTTATTTTCTTTATCAAACAGGACCGTCGGCAAACGATCTATTTGTATTAATCAATTTCTCTAAGTCTTGATCCCTTGGACTATTATTAATAATTCCTTAATTTATTAAGTTAGAATTGAAAATGGTGTTTGCAGGTTCTGAACAATTTACTCGAGTAAACTTCATTACACTTGAGTGTTCTTCAACTTTTCCAGATTACTCGAGTGTCCTTAAGATTACTCGAGTGTTCATGACTTTCTGAGGATTTGGGTTTCCAATTCAACAATTTACTCGAGTAGTTCATGGGTTACTCGAGTGTTCTTGGACATCTCCAGAATACTCGAGTGACCTTGAATGACTCGAGTGTTTGACCTAAACTTGTCCTCAGGTCATGCTCGGTACTCGAGTACCAGACAAAATACTCGAGTGTTCTTGCTCAGTTTACATTGTTTTGAAAACATTTTACTCGAGTGTTCTGTCTTTTACTCGAGTGTTTTATAGTAGGAAACACTGAAACTTGGTTTTAACACACCAAATTCATTTCTACTTATTTCCAGTCCATTCCAGGGATCCACAGAGTTGTCATAACATTATTTAAACATGTTACAACACTTATTTCATATCAAATCACAGATTTGACAGAGAATCCAATAATTATGCATAAAAACCATATTTCCAACAACTTGACATGCCAAAACCAATTCTGAGTAATTCTAACTCAATCCACTGGTCAAATGAACTCTATCTACATAGTTAAAACTTGCCTCAACACAGAGATCACAGCAATTCACAGAGAATCCCAATATGCTTCCATTTATGCATAAAATCACTTTTCAACAACCCAACATGACAAATTCAGTTCTAAGCAATTTTAGCATGCAAGCAACCTTGACACAACTTACATACAACATATAGGACTTGCTCCATACTTGTTTAGTGCTCATAACTTGGCTTACCAAAAACCTACCATCTCATGGTCATGTTTTACCACTTTAATCAATTATAACTCAACCAAACTCATAAATTCCATTAGTTTAATATCATCAATTCACTTCAGGCAGTATTCATGTTATAAAACAAGGGACCAAGTGATTGTCTGAACCTCCAAGTCCAGCAAGCATGTCTTGGTACAATTCACATAGCATGCACAAATCAAAATTCACAATCTATAATCCTAGCAATATGAATGACTTCTCCCATACCTTAGACAACACTTTGACAAACTCAAAAACACCAAAGAACAGCAGCAGCCACACAACAGCCACCAACACCAGCTCAAATCACTACACCCACCAAAATGCAGAACAGTGTGAGCAGAGTCCAAAAACCACATTGTTTGAGGGAGTAATCGTGCACAAAAATTGGGGAAAAAAGGTTAGAATCTACTCTCTGCAACATGCACGAGAGATTAAAACCAAATTGGAGTCAAGAGGGTTCATGAGCTTACCACAATTGAGGATCAAAGTGAGCTCCAAGAACCAGTTGACAGCAAACAATCCCCACTTTCGAGCTTCGATTCTTCCAACACTCAAACTCTCAGCTCACAATTTTGGTGTCTATACAAAGCTCTGGATGTGAGCTTCGTATTGGTGTATGATTTGTGACCTAACTCTACTCAAGGAAGGAGAATCGAATCAGAGAAATCAAGAACCCTAACTTCGAATTCCAGAACAAATTGGCCAAAATAGCTTGATTCTTCAACACCATGAGTTAATATACTCGGATCCATCGCTCATGCAAGTCGACACGAAGCCATGGTCGTGTCCCTGAGTCGATAACGTGTCAACTCGTGAGGTTTCTGAGTTGGTGACTCAGCCAACGCACTCACGAGTGCAACTCTGACCAGAATACTCGAGTATTCACAGAAGTACTCGAGTATTTTGGCCAGTTTTTCAAAAATATTTATTTTATTTTCTTTCCCTCCAAAACCTTTCTAAAATTATTTCTAGGTCCCAAAACAGGGACTGATGAGCAAAAACACTATCTTCACATATTAGAAATTATCTAATATTTTTATGCATAATAAATCACTTCATAATCAAAGATATTAATAAAAATAACTAATTATAAATAAACTTTTATAATTAATTTTCATTAAACAAGAATTAAATTTTTGGGGTGTTACAAAATACAGGAAGTTCAGGTGCTCTATTTAACCTTGACATGAGTACTAGGAAAAGCAGACGTGCAGAGTGTCTCTTGGGTTTCATCAACCGGTTTTCTTCTCGGGACACTAAGAACAAAAGCAGCTTGGTCCCATGTTGCAGCAGTAGAGGTGATTCGGTAACCATTATCCCACCTCCGATGAATACCTTCACTGGGATAAAGGAAATCAAGTTCCACAAACTGGCATTAACTTGAAAAAGAAAAGTGTTAAAACATCAGATAGAATTCTTCAGTATCGCAAGGATTTTCAATCAAAAGCATTATTATTTTTTTTTATTTTTAAAAATTGCAATACCTGGTCTGAGAATCCTGCACCACGCGACATAACAATTGCCCATCTATTGCCAGCAGTGGCCATAGCAGTGAAAAAAAATCCTTCTCTTCATTTTTTGTTGATCCACTTGAATGGAAATGAATCACTGACTTTATAGGTTGCTGTAAGTGTACTGGGTCCCTGTAGAAGGAACAAGACGTGAGCCGAGAATTTAAACACAGCACAACTGGTCAAATTATTCAAAAGCAGGTCGTCATCAAGAGTCAACCCAACTATTGCCACTCCTAGTAAGCAATGCCTGAAGAAGAGAGGTTTCAAGGACATTTACCTTTAGACATTACAACCAATGAGCTCCCATTATTAGCTCCAGCTATGGCACTAATGTAATAATTCTTCTCCCACTGTTCCATTATCCATTCCTATAAACTTATATTAGCTCCAGCTATGACTTTGCATACAGATCTTAAGTTTTAAACTGATATTGTTTCATGAATTTTTTCAGGAGAGAAAACACTTGGATATCTATTCTACTCTTTTGTTCATTTGTTTGGATAGAATTTCATAATTTATTAACACGAAAGAAAGAAGAAAGTTAAATGAATTCTTATGATAAAGGCATGAAACTTATTAAAGTCATGATAGTGATGACTAATGATAGTAGTTCCCTTTGCATATAAAGTTACTAAGGAACATAGTAGTAAAAAGACTCTGAACAAAAAAGGATAGAAAAAAAATACATTCTACAGTAACATTTCAACCTAATTCACTCAGTAAAACAGCAAAATGAAAATAAAAATTAATATCATAAATAGTGTACCCTTACATATCTTATACTCTAATATGCTATCAAACTCAGCAACAAAGAATTGAAAACATTTTGGAAGTGAAGCATGCCCCTTTGATATGCTAACAATGGCCAAGAGCTCTAAAATCCCTAAATCCAAAGATTATGAACAAAAGAAAAATGAAATCAGATTAAGAAAAAAATAACCAAATCAGCCATGAAGACATAACGAAATCAAATAAGAAATCCAAAATCAAAATTGATTACATATTCATCTAGAAAACCCCAAAAACAACCAAATACTTAATACTTAATGAAAGTTGGCTTATAACACTCCATAACACCAACAGATTATACTAAAAATAATTTTTCCGATCGAAGTAAAAGTAGCATAAGCAAAGCAGAAGTAAATAAGCAAAATAAGAAGAAGCATAAACCCCAACCCCATCACCGTAGTCGTCGCCGTCACCGAGATAGGGTTTGCTGCGATTTAGGAAGCAACGAGCTGAAGGGGGGAGAGATGTCGCCGTAAGGATGATTGACGCCACCGTAAGGCTGAGTCTCGTCGTCGCCATCGTCTTGCGGAGGGAGTGACGGCGTTAGGCGGTTTGGTTCAGAGAGAGAAGGGATTGATATTCAGAGAGAGAAAGAGATCGAGAAGGGTTTGCACTTTGCAGTGTTGGGCATTTTTCTTTTCTCATGTAGTGTTAGTTTTATTCATCCCAGTTGAAGTAAAATGATGGGATAAATAAGATTCGTGGGATTTTTAATTTTTAAAAAATAAAAAATTATTTATGTTATAACATTGATCCCGGTTCCGTGTTTTTATTATTCATCCCAGTTGAAGTAAAACAACGGGATAAATAAGGTTTGTGTGATTTTTAATTTTTAAAAAATAAAAAATTATATATGTTATAACATAGATCCCGGTTCCGTGTTTTTTATAACCGGGATCAATAAATTCATGGAATTTTTTAACTATCATTTGTCTATTAATCTCAGTTCCAGAACGGAACCGGGATTAATATCCGGCTACTTTTTTGCAATTCTGTAGTAGTGTATAATTATTACTCACATAATTATATTATTAAATTGGAGATTAAAAACTCTAGGTGTTACATCTTGTACTGTACTAAATTGGTGAAATGAGAGAAAAGTATGAAGATAAGAATGACATGTGGCATTGCATGGAGTGCACGTTGGCTGCTTCCTCTGTCACTTCAGGCTGTCGGAGAATGCAAAGGTGGAAAGGTGAAGGCTCGGTCGAAGAATGGTGTGTTCACTATTACTTTCCCCTTTTTTTGGTGGCTACTTCGGTACCCTCTTATGCATATAGGGTATGGTACCTCTACATTTTTTTAATTAATTCCTAGAACTCGTTTTCGAGCTCTCATACCAGATTTTTCTCAGTGCAGAAATTAGTCATTCTTCAAAATCAATTTCTTCTACATAAGTTGCTATTTTTACTGTGTCTGAATTATCTCTAGATAATTCTTTTTTTTGTAATTAAATATTCTTTATGATCTGCTAATTTTTATTCTCCATTTTCTATTGCATCTATAATAATACACAAGTTTTGAGTTCTTGCTATTTCTCCATTTAAAAGAATATATCTTGTATTTAATATATTAAATATATTTCTTATTTCCTGATCTTCTAAATTTTTGTTATATTCTGATTCAACAAAATTTATCAAATAATGTATTGTTGTTTCTATAATTTTTAGTATCCTTAATTTTTCTTCATAAATTTGTTGTCAAGTTAAGCCCAACATGATGCTTCCTTCTAGTGGTTGCCAACGACCTTATCAATTGTGCTTCACTTTGGTGGTTGCTATTCAAACCTTATCTTGACCTTATCTTCCTAGATTCTTAGCTGATTAATTTATGCAATTATATTTTTTATCCTTTCGGCTAGTTTTTTTATACACCTCTTTCATGTAGCTTAAATATTCTAGATCATTTAGAACGTATATCTCATATAATTCTATTCTTTCTGCTATTTGTTTTTTTAAATTTTATTAGAAATTTTATATATTTCATAATTTATGTTCAATTTCTAGAAGTCTTCTATTTAACTCTTGAAGATTAGATTCTGTTTTATCTAATTTATTGTTTTTGTAAGAAGGTAAAAATATCTCCTTAGCTTCATACTTTTGAAATTTCTGTGTTTCTAATTGAATTAAAGGAGTAAATAATTCATTTATGTAAATTAAATCTTTTCCCTTAAATTCAGTTCTATGATGGCAATTGCTTAAAGCATAATTAACCTTATAACAAATTGTAAAAGGAGAATTTTCTTCTTTCATAAAATTTCTTCTAAGTAACTCATAATGAAATACTATAGATTTATCAAGATCTTTATCTTTCAATGAAAGTCCAATATGAAGATTAATGTCAAATTTGACCTTTCCTTTCTTTAAATTACATTTTCCTTTTGCAATTATCGAATCATTTCTATCTATGAATCTATTATCTAATAGTTCTAAATTCATTGGTGACTCAATTCCTTTCATATATGTACTCTTCAAAATTATTTGAATGGTAGATATATGAATATATTGAATCTTAGGTCTATCCTCTTCCTTAATAGATCTAATTCTTCTTTCTTTTTGAGCTCTATTAATTACTGAGATCATAATATCTCCTTCTGTTTTTGGATAGGAATCAGAAGTTCTCCTATCATCATTCCATATTTTAAAATATTTTTTTTCTAA
This sequence comes from Crotalaria pallida, assembly GCA_037953625.1. Taxonomy (NCBI): domain Eukaryota; kingdom Viridiplantae; phylum Streptophyta; class Magnoliopsida; order Fabales; family Fabaceae; genus Crotalaria; species Crotalaria pallida. Next base: position 72,420,896 of record CM075652.1, on the reverse strand, counting down.
ATAATATATTTCTTAGATTTGAGATAATATTATTTCTGAAATTATCATTTTCTTTCAGAGTAAAGTCTTCTTTTTCTATTTTATTATCAAAAATTGTATCAAAATAATATCCGTGTTGATTCTCCTGCTATTCTATAATTTGATGTTCCATGATTTATACAGATAGTTCTTTTATTAATAATTTGACAATTTTTAATTTATTTTCTTCCCATATTATTTCTATATTATTTATTTCATTTCTAAATTTTTTTAATATCATTTTCTAACCTTCTTTTTTGTTCTATTAATTTCTTTAAAAGCAAAAACATGACAATAGATAGGTAAAGAATATACCTGAACGTTCTGGTTCTATTGAAACTTTCTGCTGAAATGTCCCTCCAGAGTAGTACCTCAAGGACAAGTCCCTCCAGAGTATTACCTCAAGGACTTTGAGAGTGTTTAAACAAACTCATTTTGTTATTAAAACATAAACAACCTCTGAGGATAAAGGAGCCTCAGCTCTTCATTATATAGAGACTCTAGGCTGGATGAGTACGTAAGCTAGTACGTAAGCCTTCTCAGCCACTTATTGACATCTATCCTTACCATAGATAAGGTTCCTACTTTATTAGTTGTGGGTGACTCATTTTGCTCCCCATCTTATCACTAAAATTATTACATTTTTGGCGTTTTCTGCCGACAGTTCTTTTAGTCTTTTGTTGGGCTTAAGTCTTCGAGAGCCTTCTGTTCTTCACACCATTTACATGTGTGGGTCTTGAGCTGGGTCATTCAGTTGTAGATTCCTTGTTGGATTTCTTCGTCTAATTTTTCTAGAGGCCCAGATGTGAGAATGGGTTTTTCATAATTTATAACTTCATCTTGGTCTTCTTGTGAGAATTCCTTTTTTTTTGTAAGGAGTACATTAAAGTATTCGAATTTCTATAAATGAGCTTGAAATTTTTAATCTCATGTCCAAGCCTTAGGTGTAACATCCTATAATTATTACCCTTAAATTCCCCATAACTAAAACTATGAACTTAAAAATTCCTTTTTAATTTAATAAAATCTCCCGTCAAACGGACGAAGTTTTGTTTGTTTTTCGAGCTATACCAAAATTTCACCTGTGAAAAACATTTCCAAATGAACATCCAATTGCCAGCAGGGCTTCATCTCAAATACATAAATCACATCAAGGCCCAATGGGCTCCAAAAGAATAACAGTGTGTCAAGTAGGTCAGAGTATCAGCGGAAAGACCAAGTTTAAGTATCAGTAAATCAAAACACATAAACTCTATCAAAACAAAACACCCTAAGCCTCAGTCAAAATATCTACAATAAATCCACATCAAAAGAATATGTGAGGCTTAGGTCCATAATATGCTAAACCCCCATAACAACCCTACTCTCCCTGTGAGGGAGAGTAATCCTGCTCGGCCGATCCTGGTGTAAGCTCCAGCTCAGTACCTGAAAAATGGTAAGGAGGTGAGCATTACACAATAAAATAGGGAAGCAGTTTCTATTATGCTATACTGAACCACCAAGCCAAACACATCTAGTCATATAAAGCATATAAACCATTAAGCATTCCCAAACAATTCAATTATTTTCATTTCCTTAATAAAATAGTTCTTTCATAGTTTTAATTTCATTATTTCATACAATTCCGAAATATACAAATTTAAATATTTCTCAATCTCATATATAACATCACAATTCTTTCTTTGCACCATTCCACTAATCTTTTACCACATGTATTTTTCAATTGATTCACACATATGCCTTTTTCATCAATTCTCTTGATTTCCATAATTTATTTTCTCTTTACATATACCTTGAGTTTCTCATAACATTTGGAAATTTATTCACGTGGATCCATCATTGCGTACAGTCCCACAACCCGGACAACGTCTTACAGCTGCGCACTATGTGCGTCTTACGCGATCTATGCGTACAGTCCCACAACCCGGACAACGCCTTACAAGATCTGGATCACACAAGTCAATGCATACAGTCCCACAACCCGGACAACGTCTTACAAGACATCAAGTCAAATCAGTCGATGTGTACAGTCCCACAACCCGGACAACGTCTTACATGACCTCAGATCGAACCAGTCGATGCGTACAGTCCCACAACCCGGACAACGTCTTACACGACTTGATTCACACCAGTCTAAGCTTATAGTCCCACAACCCGGACAACGTCTTACACGACTGGCTCTTTTAATTAATTTACCATTAGTCTTTTGAAAGTGCACCACAATATTTTAAAGTCTTGCAACCAATGTCATAGAACCAATATTTACTTTATCCAATTATACTACTAAATTTCCTTACAATTAGAGCAATACAATATCACACACCTCAAGTAGCAACATCACATTTTAGCACAAAATAACATATTTAAATACTTTATGCAATCTTATCTATTCTTAGGGTTTTTAATCTAAATCTAACACATAACTCTTAGCAACCCACTATATACATAATACAACCTACCCCCTAGAATATGGTAACACAAACCTCCTTACCTCAATCCAAGAGAAATGGGGGAAAACTCCCAAGCCCTAACTCCTAGATCCCTTAGTCAAAAGCTCCAAGGATTGAGTGAGAGGAGTGAGATTTCTTGGCTTCCATGAGTTAATAAAACACAAATGAGTCATGAATTTATAAAACCCCTAACATGAAATTCGAATCTCCATGGAAGGGAGGAGAGAGAAAATTCGTGGGAGCTATAGGAAGAGAAAGAGAGAGATAAAACTTACCAATAGAGATGGACGATGATGATTAATGAGTCTTGAGCTTGAGGAAGAAGAAAAACAAAGCTTTATCTTGGTGGGGAAGAGGGGGAGCTCGAATGGGAGGAGGAGAGAAGGAGGAGATGTTTTTGTTGATGGTGGATGGAAGAATGAAGGTGGAGTTGAGTTTATGAGAGAGGGCAAGCTTTTGTGTGGCGAGGATTAGAGGAACCATGGGAAGATTCCCATCAAGCGATCCAAATCACGTTTTGCGGATATCAGATCTGGGCATTTTCGCTTGAGCGAGCACTTACTCGTTGGAGCGAGTTTCGCCCAGTAAGTTTGGGTTTTGCTCGAGCCGTTTTCGCTCGAGCCAGAGATTTTCGCTTGGGCGAACCGAACTCTCGCTGGAGCGAGCCAATTTCGCTGGAGCGAAAATCAGTCAGGAACTCAGGGTCCGATGAACCACAGTTTCGCTTGAGCGAGGGATTTTTCGCTCGAGCGAGACCCCAAAAACCTGCATTTTCCAACTTCAAACTTCTACAACTTCTTTTCTACCCGTTGGATCTTACCCAAATTTTGGGACATTTTAATACATATATCCTACTTTAAATCCAACAGTGGAATTCCTGATTTGAGCTACGAAGCATGCATTTAAAATTTCCTAAAGTCCGAAGAGTCTAACTCCTAACCACTTCTAACTATCTATTTCTAACTTAACTCTTTATTTTCTTCCACCAAGAATTCATTTAAAATGCTAATTACACTTATAAATAAAAATTGGGATGTTACATTAGGCATCCGAAATAGACACCTATTATGGATTCTTGGATATGAAGGTTATTCAAGGTTTCTTTTTCCATAACATTCATTTGACTATAGTCACCATTGGATTGTCCAATTTTTATCAGATGCATTGCTTCTAACTGGAATTATCCTTCCTCATTCAGCTTGGAATATGATGATATAAAATTTAAGTAGATTTCTTTTCCTTTGGCAAATCTATTATTGAAAGATTTAACCATGTTTTTGAATTTCTGGGGAAAGAATTGAATTTCTGAAAACTCCTTTCCTGGCTCAATCTTGAGATATAGTGTATCAATCATACAAGTTTGATAGAAATCAAAAACCAATTCTTTATCTGCCCAGGCAAGATATTTACTTTTGGACCTAGGTTTCGTTTCTTTTGGTAGAAACACTCCATAGTCATTTCTTGGGAATATTCTGTAGCTAATTCCACATTCTTTGTTGTTTCTCATGACTTAGTGGGGAAGCCATCCTGGTGAGCTGCTCAATATTTTTGATGGAGCTCTGATTTCTTTTATAGACAGTACCTTCGAATTTTTCTTTAATTACATTTTTAGCTTCTGTAATAGTCTTATAGGCTGAACTTAATTCCTTTTCAGCTTCTTCTTTTGAATTATAACTTTTGGAAGCATAATTTTTTCCTTTCGTATGGGAATTAAGTATGCCCAAATTAGTATATAGACCTTTGAATGGTCCTTCAAATATTTCATAATATTTTTGTCCATCATCTGACTTTTTTGAGATGATTTCATTGTCTTTTCTTTTGTGACCAAGGACTTTTTTGGGTCATCTTTCTTTTCGCCTTTTTCTTCTTTTGAGTAAAAACTTTTACCTGTGAGTGTTTGAATTGTTGTAACTATCTCCCCCCTCTTCTGCTTGAGAGTTTTGATTGTTCTTCTGCTTTGAAAATTTGTTCTCCTTTCTGTTTAAGTTGATTCTGCAATTGCTTTACAATGCTTTCCATTCCCGCGTTAACGTATCTGCAAAACTGTTCTTTTCTGATTTTATGTATTTCGCATAAGGATTAAACTGATGTTATTTTAGCTACCACCTAATTAGTCTTCCTTTTCTAAAATCTTCTTGGAGTTTATATCTCCAGATGTAACGCCCACGGAATTTATCCTCGAAAATTATAAGTGTGGTATGGCTAAAATAGAATATAATGCATGTTTTATATGTTAATATGAATTCTTATATTAGGAAAATTGAAATAAAAGATTTATAGCATTAGACTCAAAACCCACCGTTGGATTGGAAGATAAGGAGGTTAGGGAGCTTATCCCCAAATTTGAGCAAGATCCAACGGTTAACGAAAAAGTTATGGCAGTTTGAATGCGATACTTTGATTTTGCAATATGGATATCGATATGCATATGCCCACATCGATATTGGACATCGATATGCACTAGAGGATATCGATATCCACGAGTCTGCTAGTTCAGAAGTAAGTCGGTTTAATTCGTGTGGCTGAGAATTAATCACGTTTTCACCCCCCAATTACCACAAATATCACCTGAGAACTGTTTGGGCATGAAAGGGACATTTAAGGGCGGTCTAATTGCTTAAAATATAGGGAGTTGCATGCAAAAACCCTAGAAATCCCAAGAACTCTGCTGAAAACGTGTGTTTGCTGTCATCACTTTGTGCCCTTCGTTTTCTATGATTCAAACATCAAAACTTAACAAATCTGGTACCAAATCAAAGCTCTTGTTGCCCTCTTCAAGTTGATACTAAGTTCAGTGAGTTTGGTGATCTGTGGAGAAAGAAATCAACCTGTGAAAGTTGGTGTTTAAAACTGAAAGTTGGATTTCAGATTCAAGAACCTATCTTTCTTCAATTCGTGTGGTAAGCTCAAGTGTTTTTGTATCTTCAAACATGTCTTATTTTCAAGCTTTCATATCCTAGTCTTGATTCCAGTCCTTGATCACCATTTATTTTGCTTTATTGTGGGTGATCAACACTAATTTTAGGGTGTTGTTTAACTGAAAACAGAGTTTGTTGCTGAACCAGAAAAGTTGGGATTTTTCTCAACGAAACCAATCCTTTCCAATCAAAGCAAGTCTGAATCATTCCAAATAGGTAAGGGAGAAGTTAACCGGGTGCTAGAATAATAATCCAAAGACTAGAAGTATAGGAGTTCTCATGAACTCAAGGGCAAACTAGGGAAAAGTTGATAACTTGAATAAGGAGAATGACTTGGAGGTCATTTTAGTTGGACTTATGAATATAAACAACTTATATATGATGGATATGAGTTAAACCAGCCAAGAAATTGGATTGAAACATGAAGGAAACTATTATGGCATATGAAGTAGTCATTTTTCTTATTTTATGATTTTAATTGAATTCTATGTGGAATTGATGCTGTGATTGCTGGATTTATGCATGAACAGATGTGTTTGTACATGATATTGATACAATTTGGGTTGAGAATGGTTAAAGTGAAGTATATTGAGATTTGGTATTTCAAAACTCAAAACAGAATGCAGAAAAACAGGGTGGATATCAATATCCAGCATGAGGATATCGATTGTGCATATCGATATCCATAATGGGATATCGATACTGCATATCGATATGCACTAGGGGATATCGATATCCATACCCCAATTTTACTAGTAAAATATGAATTTTCACATCTCATTTGATTGGAGGCCTTTCTAATCAAATGGAATAACTTTTAAGGCTGAAAATACCAAACCTTAATGTACTTAGCTTCAACCTATTATCATTGGAAATTTGGAATGATATTTGGGGAATAAATGAACACTTACATGATGAATGATTATATATGGGAATGCATAATCTAATGAGTTACTTTGAGAATGAATGATTATGAAATGAATTCATAATGAAAAGTGGACTAAACTCATTTGCATTTGCACAAGGAGTTGTGGATGGTAAGATAGGATATCAGGAAAGTCACGTCCACTCTAGGGATTAGAATTTCCTAGAACTGGTGCGAGAATGTGCAGAGGTTAGGTTCGACGGTGACTCGTCAGTAACCATTGGGAATTATTGTGGGTAAAACGGTCCTATGGTGAGGGGGTTCTGCAGACTTTTCTCGGGATAGTTTTGCTTAACCATAATATATTCTATCGGCCTCTAGGGACATATCATGACTGCGGAGGACGGCCTTTGGCAATGATCTCACCCTAGTGAAAGGGTACACATAGATGAGTTGTGTGATCTGTCGTGGAGAAAGGCGTTTACTCCCTGTTGCTTTCCTTGATTAGAGAGAATATGCTGAATTCATTAGAATTGAATTCAATCGACGAGAATGATACTGGATCCAGACTAGAAAGACGAGATGAGCATTCATGCATCATGCCACTTAATTCCAAGATAATTATATGATAAATTGGGTGTGCCATGAAGTATGCATTTTACCTGATTACTTGATTACTTGTGATTGCTATTTCTAGTTCTGATAGATTATTATTTTATTATGTGCTTCGACAATGACTGACTCCCTGCCCTTTTGTTGTCAGGTGATGGCCCAGAATCCATTCTGTGTCGAGATGAGGTTCATTCCCCAGGGGGAATGGCATAGGCGGGGCAGTAGTCTGTTCCTCGAGGGGACGGTGGAGGTCCTGCTCCGTCGTCTGAACCCTCTTCCCCACATGCGTTCTTTGAGGACTACTGTTCCGGTGGTTCTCATCATCCGTCTCTTCCCCGATTAGGGTGGTTGATGTAGGACTATGTTTATGTTTATGTCTTTTGGAGTTGCCACCAATGCTCTGGGTCTTTATTTTGAATGTAGAATATTGTGAAATAGGCTAACTGACCTAGAGTATCACTTGGACTGATATTTTGGTGTGCTGAAAGTATGTGAAAAGCTATGCTTTTGCTTATAAAACTCTGATGTGTATCAAGAACTGATTAACAATGTATATGATGTAAATTATTTTCCATCTCTTTGTGATTGATGTGTTGATTTAGTAATGGCTTAGGTTTATTTTCCTTAAAGGCGAAAAATTAGCTCACATTTTTATAAAAGAATTAGAACAAGGGAAATAAATCCGGGTCGTTACATTTGTGGTATCAGAGCAATGGTTCAACTCCCGGCCTTGGAGTATGGCCTTACATACTAACCACTAGAGTATGTTTGTTTTGATTTGGTGTTATAGCTAAGGATAAAGATTAATCAAAGTCATAGTGCAGGTTCCTATGGCTGCTAGGAATAATGCTCGCATGGCTGATGTGTTGGAGAAGATGTACGAGATGTTCGCAGATATGCGCAATCAGCCACCGCCGCAACAGCAAGTGGAACCTCAACCAGTTGTCAATCCGGTTCCAGCTGAATTCAAGGAGATGGCAAATTTTCGTAAGTGAGATCCACCAAAATTCAGAGGAGGACATCATCCTGAGGAAGCTCAGAAGTGGATCCGTGAGCTGGAGAAGATCTTCCGAACCATGAATTGTAGTGATCGTCAGAAAGTGACTTTTGCTACTTATGTTCTGGTCGACGAAGCTGAAGATTGGTGGAACCACACCGTTCAGCTTTTAGCTGCTGAAGGAAGAAAAGTAACCTGGGATACTTTCGTTGAGAAATTCTTCGAAAGATACTTTCCTGAGGATGGAAGGAGAAGGAAAGAGATTGAATTTCTGAAGTTGACCCAAGGAGGCATGACAGTTGGAGAATATTCTGCGAAGTTCGACGAACTTAGCAAATATTCTTCACACTATCGTAACAACCAGGATGAGCGTTCGAAGTGTATCAAGTTTGAAGATGGACTGAGGCCTGATTTGAAGACTGTTTTTGGGCATCAGAACATTCAGAGTTATCCATTGCTGGTGGAGCAGTGCCGAGTGTATGAAGCCAACAAGAAAGCTGAAGAGGAGCACATGCAAGTAAAGGGGATCCAACAAGGAGTTGGTCCTATACGTATCAAGAGAAGAAACAACCGAGACAGAAAGAATCCTTATCCTGATGGTAAGGGAAAAGCTGGTGTGGTAACCAGAAGCGGAAGTGCCCCTCAGTGCAGCAAGTGCAAGAGGTATCATTTTGGGCAATGCTGGAGTGAGAAGCCACCCACTTGTTTTGAATGTGGGAAGCAGGGTCACATTGCTCGTTATTGTCCTGAGGCAATTAAGAAGGCCAATCAAGGAGGAGCTGCAACCAGGCCAATGACTCAAGCTAGAGTGTACACCATGTCAGGTGCAGAAGTTGATCAATCTGAGGACTTGGTGCAAGGTAACTATTCTTTGAACGGTATGCCTTGTAAGATCTTGTTTGATTCTGGTGCGACACATTCATTCATCTCGCATGGGTGTGTTAATCGGTTGAAGTTAGTGGTGTCTGAGATGCCTTTTGATCTAAAGGTATCAACCCCAACAGACTCTCCTGTTATTTCTTCAAGAGTTTGTCGGAATTGCCAAGTTACAATATTAGATCGGACGACCCCAGTTGATTTGATTTGTTTGCCTCTATCGCAATTGGATGTGATACTGGGAATGGATTGGATGTCCACTAACCATGTTACTATCGATTGCCATAGAAAGTCCCTGATCTTTCAAACCCCAGAATCTTCATCAAGCCGACCAGAGGGGTATCTGTGTTTGCTTTCTGCTGTTGTTGAGAAGGAAGCCAGAATAGAGGAAATTTCGATAGTCTGTGAGTTTCCAGAAGTGTTTCCGGAAGAAGTGCCTGGATTGCCGCCGAAGCGAGAAGTGGAGTTTAGCATCGAATTGGTCCCTGGAGCTGGTCCTATTTCGATTGCTCCGTATCGAATGGCTCCGTTGGAGTTGGCTGAGTTGAAGAAGCAAATAGAAGATTTGATGGAGAAGCAGTTCATAAGGCCGAGTGTCTCACCATGGGGTGCACCTGCTCTTTTTGTCAAGAAGAAGGATGGGAGCATGAGAATGTGTGTAGACTATCGGCAATTGAATAAGGTGACGGTGAAGAATAAGTACCCTCTCTCCAGAATTGATGATTTGATGGACCAAGTTCGCGGAGCAGGGGTATTTTCAAAGATTGATCTGAGGTCTGGGTACCATCAGATCCGCATCAAGGAAGAAGATATTCCAAAGACTGCATTCAGGTCCCGATATGGACACTACGAGTACGTAGTAATGCCTTTCGAACTGACCAATGCTCCGGCCATATTCATGGATTATATGAATTGAATCTTCCGGCCTTATCTAGATTCTTTCGTGGTGGTGTTTATCGATGATATTCTGATCTACTCGAAGAATCCAGAGGAGCATGCCACTCACCTTAAGATTGTGTTAGAAATCCTTAAGGCGAAGAAGTTGTATGCCAAGTTATCCAAGTGTGAGTTTTGGTTGAAGGAAGTGAATTTCCTTGGGCATATAATTTCTAAAGAAGGCATTGCAGTTGATCCGGCAAAAGTTAAAGTTGTGCTTGACTGGGAAAGGCCTAAGACAGTCACAGAGATTTGAAGTTTTCTCGGATTAGCCGGATATTATAGGAGATTCATCGAAGGATTCTCCAAGATTGCTCTTCATCTAACACGGTTGACACGGAAGGAGCAACCGTTTGTCTGGGATGAAAGGTGTGAAATAAGCTTTCAGGAGTTGAAAGGTAGTTTGACATCATCTCCGGTGTTAATTTTACCTGATCCACATAAAGGTTTTGAAGTATTTTGTGATGCTTCGAAACAAGGGTTGGGTTGTGTTTTGATGCAGGAAGGAAAAGTGGTAGCTTATGCATCAAGGCAGTTAAAGGTTCATGAGGAGAACTACCCAACGCATGATTTGGAACTCGCTGCAATAGTGTTTGCATTGAAGATATGGAGGCACTATCTGTATGGAGTTACGTTCAGGGTATTCAGTGATCATAAGAGTTTGAAGTATCTTTTTGATCAGAAGGAACTGAATATGAGGCAAAGTCGGTGGATGGAATTCATCAAAGATTACGACTTTGAGTTGCATTACCACCCTGGAAAGGCCAATGTGGTAGCAGATGCCCTCAGTCGTAAAGCTTTGCATGTCAGTGCATTGATGGTGAAAGAAGTTGAGTTAATTGAAGAATTAAGAGATTTAAACTTAGCAGTGCAATTTGACAAAAAGAGTATTAGATTGGGAATGCTGCAGATTTCCAATGAATTTCTTAAGGAAATTCGGGAATTACAGCAAGAAGACGTCGAATTGCAAGAGAAGCAAAGGCTAAGTGCAGAAGGGAAGGAACCAGATTTTCAGATGGGAGCAGATGGGATCTTGAGATTCAAAGACAGAGTTTGTGTTCCTGCTAAACCAGAACTAAGGAAAGTTATTCTGGATGAAGCTCACAAGAGCAAGATGAGTTTGCATCCGGGATCGACTAAAATGTATCAGGATCTAAAGAAGATGTTCTGGTGGCCTGGTTTAAAGTCAGATGTAGCAGCTTATGTGTCATCTTGCCTGGTTTGTCAGAAGGCAAAGATTGAACACAAAAGGCCTGGCGGAGAACTACAACCATTGGAAGTCCCTGAATGGAAATGGGACAGTATAGCCATGGACTTTGTGTCAGGTTTTCCAAGGACACAGGGTGGCTATGAGGCTGTGTGGGTCATTGTGGACCGATTGTTGAAGTCAGCCCATTTTATTCCGATCAATATGCGGTATTCATTAGAAAAGCTCACACAACTGTATATCAAGGAGATCGTGAGATTGCATGGAGTCCCATCTAGCATCATTTCAGACCGTGATCCGAGGTTTATTTCCAGGTTTTGGCAGAGTTTGCAGCAGGCTTTGGGAACAAGATTGAGGTTGAGTTCTGCATATCATCCTCAAACGGATGGACAATCAGAGAGGACGATCCAATCGCTTGAAGATTTTTTGCGAGCTTGTGCATTGGAATACCAAGAAAGCTGGAATGAGTTGTTGCCTTTGGTGGAATTCACCTACAACAACAGTTATCATGCGAGTATCAGAATGGCCCCATTCGAAGCTCTCTATGGTCGAAAGTGTAGAACCCCATTGTGTTGGTTCCAAGTGGGGGAGAATACACTGATTGGTCCAGATATAGTGCAAGATACAACGGAGAAGATCAAGATGATCCAAGAGAAAATGAAGACTGCTCAGAGTCGACAGAAGAGTTATGCAGATCGCAGGAGATCAAGGTTGGAATTTGAAGAAGGTGACCATGTTTTCCTTAGAGTTGTTCCGACAACCGGTATTGGTCGAGTGTTGAAACCCAGGAAGTTGTCACCAAAGTTCATTGGTCCCTATCAGATTCTGAAAAGAGTCGGCCCTGTTGCTTATCAGATTGCTCTACCTCCGGTTCTATCCAACCTGCATAATGTCTTCCATGTATCGCAACTCCGGAAGTTCGTGCATGATCCCTCTGCTGTCATTCAAGTTCAACCGGACATGTTGCCGCTGAAGGAGAATCTGACGTTCGAAGCTGGTCCAATCCGCATTGAAGATCGAAGAATCAAGAGGTTAAGGGTGAAGGATATTCCTTTGGTCAAAGTCGCATGGAAGCGAGGCGAAGTCTCAGACCTGACTTGGGAGCTGGAAGATCAGATGCGCGAGGAGTATCCTCATCTGTTTGAATCTAGGTAAGTATTAGGTGAATTTCGGGGACGAAATTCCTTGAAGTGGGGGAGAGTTGTAACGCCCACGGAATTTATCCTCGAAAATTATAAGTGTGGTATGGCTAAAATAGAATATAATGCATGTTTTATATGTTAATATGAATTCTTATATTAGGAAAACTGAAATAAAAGATTTATAGCATTAGACTCAAAACCCACCGTTGGATTGGAAGATAAGGAGGTTAGGGAGCTTATCCCAAAATTTGAGCAAGATCCAACGGTTAACGAAAAAGTTATGGCAGTTTGAATGCGATGCTTTGATTTTGCAATATGGATATCGATATGCATATGCCCACATCGATATTGGACATCGATATGCACTAGAGGATATCGATATCCACGAGTCTTCTAGTTCAGAAGTAAGTCGGTTTAATTCGTGTGGTTGAGAATTAATCACGTTTTTCACCCCCCAATTACCACAAATATCACCTGAGAACTGTTTGGGCATGAAACTTGTTGGAAACCAACAAGCGGCTCAATATAGTCTAGAGGGGGGGTGAATAGAATATTGAAGCCTTATTACAGATTTTTCGTCCACCTAAGAGAATGGTTTTATGAAAATAAGTTTTCTTAAAAAATTCAAGTCAGATTACTCGAGTAACTCAAGTCTTCACTCGAGTAATACGCAAGCAAAAATAATTTCACTCGAGTATTCAGCAAATCACTCGAGTATTACGAAAGCTATTTTTAAATCACTCGAGAAACAGAAAACCTACTCGAGTATTGTTCATAAACTGAAAGCAGATTACTCGAGTGACAAGAACTTTACTCGAGTAAACTGGGTAAAATTCAATTAAAACTCAGTTTTCAATGGAGTTCTTCAAGAATTACAATGCTATGATGATTCAACAAATTATGAATGATTAATATGAACAATTTCAAGTAATATTAACATGCAATTTTAGATCAATTGAGTAGAATTAAGAAAACCCCAATTCTAACCTAAAAATGCAATTGTTAGTGAATTAATGCAATACAAGGAATGAAAATAAAAGAGACACAAGGATTTATCCTGGTTCACTTTCACCCACTTGAAAGCTACTCCAGTCCCCTCTTGAATCAAGAGAGATTCTTCACTAGAAATCTTCAAATGTAGATTTTACAATGTTTTAAGATGCAACTAGATTCTTAGTTCTCCTATCTTAAAACCCAACTCAAAGTGTGTACCAAACACTTTGATCTAATCTACCCCTTTTTGAGAATTCTAGATTTCCTTGCTAATTGATTGAAGATGCTTCCAACCAATCCTCTTTTCTTGCTTTGATTTGATCCTCAAAGTCTTCCTTGTGAGATTCTTCACTTGAGTTGAAACTTCAATGATGCAATCACAAATTGCAAATCTTCAACAACCACTAAGAACAAAATTATGATCTCAAGAATATTTGAACAATGAGAGAAATAGAGTGAAGAATGAAAAGTTCTTTGTTGAATCTTGATAGCTCTTGAAAGATATAAAAATAGCTCTTGAATTGCTTTTTAAAGTGTATATAAAATTGTAAGAATGAATGTGTATCTGTTGTGAAAGAGAAAATTAAGTCCTTTTAAAATTTTCAAAACACTGATTGAATTACTCGAGTAAACCATATAACTTCACTCGATTAAAACATGTCAGATTAAGTTACTCGAGTGATGTGTAAACCATTACTCGATTAACCTGTCATGACATAAATTACTCGAGTGACCCAATACTCATTACTCGAGTAAACTGATCAGAATCTGAATAAAAACAAGGTTTTTCTAAAAGGATTTTCACAAAACTTTTAATAGAGCTATTTAATCAAGATTTAAAGTATCTTCACTCTTAATCAAACATTATTTAAATATTCTTAAAATCACCTAAGCTACCCACACCAATGAGATGCATTGCATAAAAATAAAGATTACATTGAAATAGAATTAATAAAAATCCTAATTCTAAGCTTCATGTGGTGTAGCTTGCTTGTTGCCAATGTTGTTGCTTGGAGAGAGATTGTTAGCATCAAAACATGAGAATCCTACAAACTCCCCCTTTTTGATGATGACAAACCTCCTTTTCAATTAAGCACTAAGTTTTAACATACTCCCCCTAAATGTAAAACACCTAGGAAAAAATATAATAAAACTTAACCTACAAGAACAACATCAACAAAATATTCTCCCCCTTTTGGCATCATTAAAAAGAGAAGAATTGTGAGAAAAATCCTTTGCCAAAAGTGGAAGGTAAGTAGTTCACAATGATATATAAAAAAATATAACAATAAAGACAATACCAAAATAAACCACAAGAGTGCCACAACGAATAAAAACGTACAACGAATATAGCACCATAAACCAAAATATCAGAGTATCACACTAAGTAGCAAATCATAGTGTAAAGCAACAAAAAAAACAGCAACCATAGCAGATAACAAACAAAACTAACCAAACTAGACCATACACAAGTCCCTAAAACATAGTAGCAACAGAGTCATAAACATGAAACAGAAACATAAACATAACAGAGTTAGAAATATGCATATGAAACATGAAACAGAAATCAACATCAAACATCATCAGCATCCACAGGTCTAGGAATCAGGTGAAGGAGGAGGGAAATGGTGAGAAAAGAGGCCAGACATATAATCCATTAAACGATGCTCCATGGCAATATTCTTCACATCCTGTCTCATCTCCAACTGAGTGAATTGAGCATTGATGTGCTCAACCAATGACTCATGAGCAGCCTGTGCATCAAATGGAGTACCAAGATTGTCCAAATTGATATAGTCCTCAACACGATCGGTATCCATCGGATCAGTAGAAGAAGGAGGAGCAGAAGAAGATGCACCAGCCCTATCACCAAGTAAAGTCCTTTTCCTAGAACCCGAAGCTCTTGCAGCCTTTGCAGCTTCAGCCATTTCCTTAATCTGTGATTTCCATAACCAAGTGCGACTTTCCCTATGCCAAGCAATTTTCATATAACTAATGTGTGAATCATTAAGACACCAGTTATTTTTCTTTTCCTTTTCAGCTGGCTCATCATCAGGGATTGGAACACGATAATACCTCATGATCATGGTAACATGCATAGGATATGGCAAGAATTGGGTAGAAGGAGATTGAGCAGCAGCTTCCATACGAGCTAAAAACATTTTATTCCAATTCATCTCATATCTCTTTTTGATCCCATGAAACAAAATAAGATCATCATCTCCCAATTGTGCATAATTTTGATTACATTTCGGAATCAAACAATAAGAAACAATGTACATGAGCACTCTATCCACAGCATGCAAAGGTGATACAATTCTAGTAGTCCTATCACTCCAAGATTCACCAGTACGCATCAAATCAGTATAAATCTTATTAGTATCCACATTCAAATCCAGACATTCAGCATCACCAATAAAAGTTCCCTTGTTTTCTAAACCAAACATCATTGTCAAATCTTCAGGCTTTATAACAAAATGATGTCCTCTAACCATTGTTTGATACTCACCATCTAGCTTAGTAAAATTCTGATAAAATTGTCTGACAAGCCTAGGGTAATAATGAGTCTCAAATTCTAAAAACCTCTTCAAATTCTGAAATTCTAAATCCTCTACAAATGGAAATTGCTCCTTATGCAACCAAGAAAACTTAACATACCGTGTAAGACCAAAAGAGCGATTGATAAATGTCGGTTCCCGCAAGTCTCGGTTGATTCCAGAAAACCAGGGGTCGTTACGGCCTGCTCCTTGCTTTGCTTTCTTTCGAGGAGGTTGAGATTGTGAGGAAGAAGCCATTGATTCAGAAAGTTCAGATTCGGTTTTGGGGTTAGGGTTTTGGTTTGGGAATTTTCGGATTTTGGGAATAAGTGCGGAAAATGATGAGTGAAATGAGTAAAAATGATGATATAATGATGAAATATGGAAGAAATTTGTATGATTTGTGAAGTTTTGTGGCTGAAAATGATGATTTGATGAAGAACCATATGAGAGAGAAGAGAGAAATACGAACAAGAGAGAGAAAGTGACGAGAAAATGATGCAGTTTGCAACAGTTCAGTTTTTAAAATCACGTAAGTTACTCGAGTAATGTTCATGCGTCACTCGAGTGATTCGAGCAGTAATCAAGTGAAAAGAAAATGTTACTCGAGTATGCCGAAAGTAAAAAAAAGTTTTCACTCGAGTGATGGATGAACTAATCGAGTGATACGAAAGTCATTTTAAAATTAATCGAGTGACAGACAGAATTACTCGAGTAATACGAAAGAGTTTTTAAAATTACTCGAGTGAAATATCTGTTACTCGAGTGAACTGTCCAGAATTTTAAAAATTTCAAATTTTTTATGCAAAAACATTTTTCATGCACAACCACATAGAAACACTTAGCATTTAGCAAGTAACACCCATACAAATAAAGCAATTAACATATTATAGAAAACATACACACATAACTACATATCACAAAAAATAAGAAACACTTTAATAAGATACAACAACTCAAAATACAAATCACATTGAAATAGGCTTGAAGGTGATTTCGAAAAGCATCAAATACAATTAGCTAATAGTTGATTCATCAAAAATACCAAGTTCTCTTCGAATCTTATAAAATGTGTCCCTTGGTAATGGTTTTGTAAAGATATCAGCTAATTGATCCGAAGTTTGTACAAACTCAATAACACAATCACCTTTTTGAACATGATCTCTCAAAAAGTGATGCCTAATTTCAATATGCTTTGTCCTTGAGTGTAATACTGGATTTTTAGTCAAATTAATTGCCGAAGTGTTATCACACTTTATAGGGATTTTTGTCAAATTTAATCCAAAATCAGATAATTGTTGTTTCATCCATAAAATTTGAGCACAACAACTACCGGCTGCTATGTATTCGGCCTCCACGGTTGATAAAGCTACACAATTTTGCTTTTTAGAAAACCACGATACAAGTGAACTACCAATCAAGTGGCAAGTTCCGCTTGTACTTTTTCTCTCAACTTTACAACCGGCAAAATCAGAGTCCGAATAACCTATAAGTTTTAGAAAAGCATCCCTAGGATAATAAAGTCCAGTATTCGTTGTACCCTTTAAGTATTTCATTATTCTTTTGACAGCAGTTAGATGCGACTCTTTCGGTTTTGCTTGAAAACGTGCACACATACATACACTAAACATGATGTCAGGCCTAGATGCAGTTAAGTATAACAAACTACCAATAATACCACGATACTTCGTTACCTCTGCCGCTTTTCCAGCCTCATCTTGATCTAGGTAGCATGCAACGCTCATTGGTGTAGAAGCGGATTTGCACGAATCCATCCCAAAACGTTTGAGAAGCTCTCTACAATATTTACTTTGATGAATATAAATGCCATCATTAAGCTGCTTTATTTGAAGGCCAAGAAAGAATGTAAGCTCTCCCATCATCGACATCTCGAATTCGCTTTGCATCAAGTCTGAAAACTTCTTACACAAGTTATTGTTAGTAGCACCAAATATAATATCGTCAACATATATTTGAACCAATAAAATATCCTTACCGGAACGTTCAATAAAAAGAGTAGTGTCAACAGTGCCTCGTTTAAAACCTTTTTGTAATAAAAAATTGCTTAGTCGGTCGTACCAAGCTCTAGGAGCTTGTTTCAAACCGTACAAAGCCTTTTTCAGTTTGAAAACGTAGTCCGGATGCTCAAAACTCTCGAATCCGGGAGGTTGTGACACGTAAACTTCCTCTTGAATGTATCCGTTAAGAAAGGCGCTCTTAACATCCATTTTAAACAATTTAAAATTCATTATTGAAGCAAAAGCGAGAAGAATACGAATAGCTTCTAGTCTAGCAACAGGAGCATATGTCTCATCATAATCGATTCCTTCTTCTTGACTATAACCTTGTGCTACCAACCTAGCTTTATTCCTAACAATAATACCCGATTCATCTAACTTATTCCTATAGATCCACCGAGTACCAATTACAGGACGATCATCAGGTTTTGGCACAAGCTCCCAAACTTGGTTTCTTTCAAATTGATTTAATTCTTCTTGCATGGCCATAATCCAATGATCATCTTGAAGAGCCTCTTTGATACTCTTAGGTTCTATTTGAGATACAAAGGCAACATAATAACAAAAATTATTTAAAGTGCGTCGGGTTACCACTCCCTTCGCAATGTCACCTAAGATGTTAGAAATCGGATGATTTTTGTTGGACTTCCAAGCTATTGGTAATTGAGGTTGAATCTCTTGTGCTAAGTCCTTATCTTGTGCTTGCACCTCTCCATCTTCAATTTGATTCTCTTCCATTTGTTGTGGTGTTGACTTCTCATGATCCAAATATGTACCTATATTATCATCATCACAAGAAACAACACAATCTCCTTTCGAAGATTCATCAAATACAACATGCACGGATTCCTCAACGGTTAATGTTCTTTTATTGTAGACTCTATATGCTTTGCTATGGGTTGAATAACCTATGAATATGCCTTCGTCGGCTTTGAAGTCAAACTTGCCGACCGGTTCCTTTCCGTTATTTAAAACAAACACCTTACACCCAAAAACATGAAAATGTGAAATGTTTGGCTTTCGCCCTTTTAAAAGTTCATAAGGTGTTTTATTTAAATGCGGACGAATAAGAACCCTATTAAGAACATAACAAGCGGTGTTTACCGCATCGGCCCAAAAATATTTAGGAACATTTGATTCTTTCAACATAGTACGAGCAAGTTCCACTAATATTCTATTTTTCCTTTCTACAACTCCGTTTTGTTCCGGAGTCCTAGGGGCCGAAAATTGATGATCAATACCAAACTTATCACAAAACGCATCAATCCTAGTGTTTTCAAACTCACCTCCGTGGTCACTTCTAATAGACACAATTTTCAAACTTAGTTGATTTTGGATGAGTTTGGCAAACTTTTTAAAACATTTATAAACTTCACTTTTTGCGGATAAAAATAAAGTCCATGTGAATCTAGTAAAATCGTCTACTAAAACAAATCCATAGTAATTGCCACCTAAACTTTTAATTTGTGAAGGGCCAAACAAATCCATATGGATGAGCTCCAAAGGCTTTGTTGTGCTTATCACATTTTTAGGTTTAAAAGAACTTTTAACTTGCTTGCACTTTTGACAAGAGTCACAAATGCCATCAAGCTTAAAATTTAGTTTAGGCAAACCAATCACTAAATCTTTTCGTAAAAGTTTGTTTAATTGATTCACATTCACATGAGCAATTCGTTTATGCCAAAGACGAATTTTATCATCAAAAGATTTGAAACATTTTGAAAATAGTGAAGTTATCTCATCCAAATCAATTAAGTAAGTGTTATTAGAGCGACGACCAACAAACTTAACACTATCATCTATAGAAGACTTAATGAAGCATAATTCTGGAGTAAAAGTCACATAATTGCCCATATCGCATAGTTGGCTTATACTAAGCAAGTTGTGTTCTAAGCCTTCTACGTATAGGACATTTTCTATGACAAGGTTAGATACGTTACCGATCTTCCCGACTCCTAGAATTTTGCCCTTGTTGTTGTCGCCGTATGTCACAAATCCACCACTTTTCGGAGTAAGTTCCATGAAGTGCGTTTTGTCTCCCGTCATGTGTCTCGAACAACCACTATCCAAGTACCATTTGCGCTCTTTGGTTCGAAGACACACCTACAAGAAAGATATCATTTGGTTGACTTAGGTACCCAAGTGGTCTTGGGTCCTTTGTTGTTAGCATGGAGAGAAGTCCCCTTAACAATCCAAATATATTCTCCGCTTGGTATACCAAATTTCATTATATAACATTTATTCGTGGTATGCCCAAAGATCCCACAATAATGGCAAGTTGGGTTTTTAGAAATCTTATTCTTTGAAAATCCACCAACTTTGCGATAATTGCGTTTCTTAGGTTTGGTATAGCCATGACCGGATCTATTGCTATTTTTCCTTTGAGTTGAAAGCAAATGATCTAATGAAGTATCTCCTTTCATGAGCCTTGCAAGTCGATCATTCAAATTAAAAACTTCTTTTTCCAAAGACTTGCAATTTTCACAAGATGGAGTCTCATTTGATTTCAATTCACAATTGCATGTAGAGTTTGCATAAATGAGTTCAAGAGTTTCATTTTGAAGCTTAAGTTCTTCTAAATCTTTTTGAAGTTCAATTATCTTTTCATGTTGCTTCATTATGAAATTCTTTCTTTCAACATTTATTTTAGCAAGTTTCTTCAACTCTTTATGCATCTCTACATACACATTGTACAATTCATTGAATGAAGGAGAATTAGAACTAGAGCTAGCATCGGAAAGATAATCTACCTCATTGACGTTCTCACTTGATTTAATGCTCGAAGATTCCTCTTCATCAAGCTTCGTCATCAAACATAGATTTGCAAGTTCTTCATCATCCGATGAGCTAGATGTTGATTGACTCTCCACTTCATCCCATACTATGTAAGCCCTTTTTCCTTTAGATGAGTTGAACTTTGAGTTGTCACCTTCCGACTTCTTAGAATGAGTTGGGCAATTCGATCGATAGTGACCAAGCTTTCCACACCCATGACACTTGATGTGATCCTTGTTAGTCTTACTTCTTGGTTGTGAGTCCTTAGAATCTCTTTGTCTATTTCTATTAAAGTTCCCCTTTTTCTTAAGGAACCTACCAAGCTTTTTAACTAGCAAGCCAAGGGTCTCATCATCAATATCGGAGTCTGAGTCATCCACTTGAGAGTTTTCCTCTTGTGCCTTAAGGGATTTTGAAGTTGATTTAAGAGCTATCCCTTTTTTCTTTCTATCGGCATCTTCATTCATGGATAACCGTCCAAGCTCCATTTCATGCTCTTGAAGTTTTCCGAATAGAGTTGCTAAGTCAATTTGATCCACGTCTCTAGCTTCCATAATGGCCGTCACCTTAGGTTGCCATTCCCTGCTAAGACATCTCAAAATCTTATTAACAACTTCACCATTAGTTATAACTTTTCCAAGTGCAGAAAGATGATTTATGATATGAGTGAACCGCTTTTGCATGTCACCTATATTTTCATTAGGTAACATACGAAAGAGTTCATATTCATGCATGAGTGTATTTAGCCTAGCCCTTCTAACCTCCGAAGTGCCCTCATGTGTGACTTGTAATGTGTCCCACATTTGTTTAGCATCAACACATTGAGATACTCGAAAGAACTCATCATAAGAAAGAGCGGACGTGATGATATTTTTAGCTTTTAAATCAAATGCAACTTTTTTCTTATCATCATTGTCCCAACTCGATTGTGGTTTGACTGAAACAACATCATTTACTTTCGTTTGACGAACAAAAGGTCCATTCTCTATGGCGTTCCAAATTTCCATATCTATGGCTTGAATAAAAATTTTCTTGCGGACCTTCCAATAAGCGTAACCCTCACCATTGAATAGTGGAGGACGATTAATGGAAGTTCCTTCACCACCAAAAGGATTTGAAATTGAGCCCATTGTTTCCAAGTAAAAGGATCTTTTCGAAAAAGCTTTTTAAGGCTCGGATTTTTCGTCCGAGCTCTGATACCACTTGTTGGAAACCAACAAGCGGCTCAATATAGTCTAGAGGGGGGGTGAATAGAATATTGAAGCCTTATTACAGATTTTTCGTCCACCTAAGAGAATGGTTTTATGAAAATAAGTTTTCTTAAAAAATTCAAGTCAGATTACTCGAGTAACTCAAGTCTTCACTCGAGTAATACGCAAGCAAAAATAATTTCACTCGAGTATTCAGCAAATCACTCGAGTATTACGAAAGCTATTTTTAAATCACTCGAGTAACAGAAAACCTACTCGAGTATTGTTCATAAACTGAAAGCAGATTACTCGAGTGACAAGAACTTTACTCGAGTAAACTGGGTAAAATTCAATTAAAACTCAGTTTTCAATGGAGTTCTTCAAGAATTACAATGCTATGATGATTCAACAAATTATGAATGATTAATATGAACAATTTCAAGTAATATTAACATGCAATTTTAGATCAATTGAGTAGAATTAAGAAAACCCCAATTCTAACCTAAAAATGCAATTGTTAATGAATTAATGCAATACAAGGAATGAAAATAAAAGAGACACAAGGATTTATCCTGGTTCACTTTCACCCACTTGAAAGCTACTCCAGTCCCCTCTTGAATCAAGAGAGATTCTTCACTAGAAATCTTCAAATGTAGATTTTACAATGTTTTAAGATGCAACTAGATTCTTAGTTCTCCTATCTTAAAACCCAACTCAAAGTGTGTACCAAACACTTTGATCTAATCTACCCCTTTTTGAGAATTCTAGATTTCCTTGCTAATTGATTGAAGATGCTTCCAACCAATCCTCTTTTCTTGCTTTGATTTGATCCTTAAAGTCTTCCTTGTGAGATTCTTCACTTGAGTTGAAACTTCAATGATGCAATCACAAATTGCAAATCTTCAACAACCACTAAGAACAAAATTATGATCTCAAGAATATTTGAACAATGAGAGAAATAGAGTGAAGAATGAAAAGTTCTTTGTTGAATCTTGATAGCTCTTGAAAGATGTAAAAATAGCTCTTGAATTGCTTTTGAAAGTGTATATAAAATTGTAAGAATGAATGTGTATCTGTTGTGAAAGAGAAAATTAAGTCCTTTTAAAATTTTCAAAACACTGGTTGAATTACTCGAGTAAACCATATAACTTCACTCGATTAAAACATGTCAGATTAAGTTACTCGAGTGATGTGTAAACCATTACTCGATTAACCTGTCATGACATAAATTACTCGAGTGACCCAATACTCATTACTCGAGTAAACTGATCAGAATCTGAATAAAAACAAGGTTTTTCTAAAAGGATTTTCACAAAACTTTTAATAGAGCTATTTAATCAAGATTTAAAGTATCTTCACTCTTAATCAAACATTATTTAAATATTCTTAAAATCACCTAAGCTACCCACACCAATGAGATGCATTGCATAAAAATAAAGATTACATTGAAATAGAATTAATAAAAATCCTAATTCTAAGCTTCATGTGGTGTAGCTTGCTTGTTGCCAATGTTGTTGCTTGGAGAGAGATTGTTAGCATCAAAACATGAGAATCCTACAAAAGGGACATTTAAGGGCGGTCTAATTGCTTAAAATATAGGGAGTTGCATGCAAAAACCCTAGAAATCCCAAGAACTCTGTTGAAAACGTGTGTTTGCTGTCATCACTTTGTGCCCTTCGTTTTCTATGATTCAAACATCAAAACTTAACAAATCTGGTACCAAATCAAAGCTCTTGTTGCCCTCTTCAAGTTGATACTAAGTTCAGTGAGTTTGGTGATCTGTGGAGAAAGAAATCAACCTGTGAAAGTTGGTGTTTAAAACTGAAAGTTGGATTTCAGATTCAAGAACCTATCTTTCTTCAATTCGTGTGGTAAGCTCAAGTGTTTTTGTAGCTTCAAACATGTCTTATTTTCAAGCTTTCATATCCTAGTCTTGATTCCAGTCCTTGATCACCATTTATTTTTCTTTATTGTGGGTGATCAACACTGATTTTAGGGTGTTGTTTAACTGAAAACAGAGTTTGTTGCTGAACCAGAAAGGAGTTGTGGATGGTAAGATAGGATATCAGGAAAGTCATTTGCATTTGCACAAGGAGTTGTGGATGGTAAGATAGGATATCAGGAAAGTCACGTCCACTCTAGGGATTAGAATTTCCTAGAACTGGTGCGAGAATGTGCAGAGGTTAGGTTCGACGGTGACTCGTCAGTAACCATTGGGAATTATTGTGGGTAAAACGGTCCTATGGTGAGGGGGTTCTGCAGACTTTTCTCGGGATAGTTTTGCTTAACCATAATATATTCTATCGGCCTCTAGGGACATATCATGACTGCGGAGGACGACCTTTGGCAATGATCTCACCCTAGTGAAAGGGTACACATAGATGAGTTGTGTGATCTGTCGTGGAGAAAGGCGTTTACTCCCTGTTGCTTTCCTTGATTAGAGAGAATATACTGAATTCATTAGAATTGAATTCAATCGACGAGAATGATACTGGATCCAGACTAGAAAGACGAGATGAGCATTCATGCATCATGCCACTTAATTCCAAGATAATTATATGATAAATTGGGTGTGCCATGAAGTATGCATTTTACCTGATTACTTGATTACTTGTGATTGCTATTTCTAGTTCTGATAGATTATTATTTTATTATGTGCTTCGGCAATGACTGACTCCCTGCCCTTTTGTTGTCAGGTGATGGCCCAGAATCCATTCTGTGTCGAGATGAGGTTCATTCCCCAGGGGGAATGGCATAGGCGGGGCAGTAGTCTGTTCCTCGAGGGGATGGTGGAGGTCCTGCTTTGTCGTCTGAACCCTCTTCCCCACATGCGTTCTTTGAGGACTACTGTTCCGGTGGTTCTCATCATCCGTCTCTTCCCCGATTAGGGCGGTTGATGTAGGACTATGTTTATGTTTATGTCTTTTGGAGTTGCCACCAATGCTCTGGGTCTTTATTTTGAATGTAGAATATTGTGAAATAGGCTAACTGACCTAGAGTATCACTTGGACTGATATTTTGGTGTGCTGAAAGTATGTGAAAAGCTATGCTTTTGCTTATAAAACTCTGATGTGTATCAAGAACTGATTAACAATGTATATGATGTAAATTATTTTCCATCTCTTTGTGATTGATGTGTTGATTTAGTAATGGCTTAGGTTTATTTTCCTTAAAGGCGAAAAATTAGCTCACATTTTTATAAAAGAATTAGAACAAGGGAAATAAATCCGGGTCGTTACACCAGAAACCTGTTACATATTGACTGTCAGTTCTTAATTCAAATCTTGTTGGTAGAAGTTCAACCTTCCACTTTTCAAGTGTTCTTAAACTGCTAATGTTTCTTTCTCTGCTATGATGTATCGTGTTTCAGCATCTGTAAAGGTGCCCGATACATATCGACATAACTTTCTTTCTAATTTCTCTGTATGGAGACTATCCTTACTAGGCGTAACAATGCCTGTATAGATAGTGTTCTTTTGGCTTTCCTCTTCAACGTCAGTAGTTCTATTTCCGTATTCGTCCAATTGTAGAATCCTTTTTCCTTCAGGAATAGCTGTCATACAACCAGCCCATACGTGTTCTGAGGCGTCAGTCTCTATAATCAAAAAATCTTTTTTTGTGGGATTATAGAGTTCTGGCAAAAACTTTGTTTTTTCTTTAATAGTTTGTACTATTTTTGTATCTGAGTCCTTCCATTCCCATGGAATTTTTTCAGAGATTTTTTTCTGTAATATTTTTCGTTTTAACGAAAGATTTTTGAAAAATCCTTGATCTGAAACATAATTCAAACATTATAAAAATATTTGAATTTGTTTTCGATCTTCTAGTTTATCAGGGAAAGAACGGATCTTTTCTGCCACATGTGGTGAGAGATTTATCTTTCCTTCATTTCCAATTTTTAAACCAAGGTATTCTATTTCTTGTTGTAAAAGATTTGACTCTTTTTTGAAATCACAAATCCTTTCTCTTGGATTCTTCTGAGTACTAAAAAACATGCATTAATATGAATTTGTTTCTCTCCTTTAGTGAGAATAATGATATCATCAATATATGCTAAACAGATATGTTCTAATCCTTCAAGGGATCTATCCATAAATCTTTGGTATATTGATGATGCCTATTTTAAACCAAAAAGTAAAACATTCCATTCATAATGTTTTTGAGGTGGACATGAAAATGCAGTTAAAGGTTTTGTTTCTTCTGATAACCTTAATTGATAGTATCCTGATTTTGCATCCAAAGATGAAAACCAATTACATGCTTTAATTTTTCTAGAATATAGTCCTTTCTTGGTAACTTATAAGAATCACCAATTGTTGCATTATTTAATTTTTTATAATTAATTACCATTCTTCTTTTCCCTCTTTTTATTTCATTATGATTTTCAAAATAGAAAGGAGGTGCTGAATGTGGACTCGAGTTTTCTCTTATTAACTCTTTGTCAAGTAGTTCTTTACATTCTTTTTTGAATTCTTCATATCCCTCACAGAGTATGGGATTCTGTTAGGAACATTTACCTCTTGTGAGGGATCTTTTAATTTTATCACAATTAATTCTTTATTTGTATTTTTTGTAGGATCCAAAGGATGATCACTACAAACCTTATCTAAAGCTTTTTCTATTCTTACATTTAGTGAATAGAATTAATATTCATCTAGAGTAGAGCAAATCCATTATCTTTATTATTTCATTCTTTGTAATGATTTTTGTTTTTACCTCTTTGGTAGTTTTCTTTGAAATTAAATCCCACCAATGTAAGCTAATATTATTTTTTCTTTGAATAAAAGGTTCATATAATTTTAGGAAATTATTCCCCATGATTAAATCTATTCTTGAATCATGAAGATATATTGTTTTTGCTTGAAAAATATTGTAACATCCCAAATTTTAAACCTAAGTGCAAATAAATTAATAATAGTTTGAGATAATTGATATAATAATAATAAAACCATAAATAGGTATTAAAATAAGTGTTCAAGCATTATAAAAGATAAATAATAATCATATTGGTTTAGGAAAAGAAAGGAGCATTAAATTGAAATTAGGAACATGCCAGAAAAATAGATAATTCGGTATTAAAACATAACATAGGGTAGAAAATCAAAATAAAAGATTTAGGACTCAAAACAAAATTACCACCGTTGGATATGAAGGTATGATTTTTAGGAAGTAGCTCGTCAAATTTGAGCAAGATCCGACGGTGAATGAAGAAGTTATGGCTATTTGAAGTTGGGAAGAAAATAGCTGAAAAATAGAAAATGAAGTAGCAGTACCTGTGAATTTCGCTTAAGCGAAAATGTCACAGTTTCAACATCTCAAGGGTTCGCTTAAGCGAATAGGTTTCGCTTAAGCGAAATGGTTACATTGCATCACTGAAGGGATTTCGCTTAAGCGAAAATGTTTCGCTTAAGCGAAAGTTCTGCGATCTGCAAAAATAAAAAGGCTCGATGGGGGTCATTCAACCCCCAAAACTCCCATTTCTTCTTCCCTCTTCTTGGGTCCGAAACCGTAGCTAAGGGAAACCCAAAATTCTTCTCATTCTTTCAACTCCTCAAGAATCCAAGCTCCAATCTTCCTCTTGAATCACCTCCCAATCTCAATTTCTCCTCCCTATTCTTCTCTTTTGGTGGATGGTGAACTCCCAAGGATTAGGGCTCCAACTCCATTATCATCTCCTTCCAATAGCTTCATTGAGGATCAAGGCTTAAACTTCAAGTCTCAAGATCATCATCAAGCTCTTCCTCTCCTCTTCCAATCAACATCATCCCTCACTCTCCATTTCTCTCTTTCAAACCTTTGGGGTGAGTATAATCAAGTTTTCCTTCCTTACCTCTTTTGATTATTGTATTATTATCATTATAATTCATTAATATTCCTCCCTCCAAATGTTCCAAGTGTGCTTAGGTATTCCCTTTTCCCCTTGTGTTCAACCCACACCAAGGGAAGGAAGGGTGCTCATTGAGCTTGCTCAATTTCATGGATTAGTGGACTTCGGGACCTCTCTTAGCGATTATTGCGGATAACAAGCTCAATCGACATACCTCCTGCGTTAGGATCTCAAAACCCGATTAAGGTTCACTCTATCTTAATTATTTTAAGGTAAGGGGTTTATTGCCGTACGGTGGTTGTGTAACTGGTACTGTGTAGTCATGCCTGAGATTATCTGATTATGTGTGATTAGGGAACTTAGAATTTACTTTCATGACTTGGCATGCTTATATGAGTTAATTGCTAACTGAAAAATGTTAAGTGCTAATTGTTGATTAAATGTTTAAATGTTGATATGTGAATGTTGATGCATGAATTGATGGGGATGTGAGTTTGGTTTAGAGTTAGTATTAATATTAGCAAAGGAGGGAGAATTGAGGAAATTTAGTGAGAGTTCTATTTTTAGAAATAAAGTGATTTGGAAAGAAGAAAGGAAATAAATTAAAGGGAGTAAGGTGAGGGAATTAGAATAAAATGAACCATTAAAATGTAATTGAATTAAAAAGGGTAAAGAAGGAAAGATAGGAAATGTCACAGGTTGGTTGTGGTGACCCTGTGGCTGGCGCAGGTGGGTTGTGGTGACCCTGCGGCCAAGTAGAGCACACCGTCACAGGTGGGTTGTGGTGACCCTGTGGCTGACACAGGTGGGTTGTGGGGACCCTGTGTCCTGGCGCAGATGGGTTGTGGTGACTCTGCGACCAGTGGTGACGACCGGCACAGGTTGGTCGTGGTGACCCTGTGGCCTGATAAAAATAAAAAGGTAAATGGCACAGGTTGGTCGTGGTGACCCTGTGGCCTAATAAAAATAAAAGGTAAATGGCACAGGTTGGTCGTGGTGACCCTCTGGCCTAATAAAAATAAAAGGTAAACGGCACAGGTGGGTTGTGGTGACCCTGTAGCCTATGATAGAAACCGGTGTTAGTGGGTACTGGACCCTAAAAGACGTGCGGCCTGCGGGACCGTATGCATGGGTTGAGTAAGTCGTGCGGACTGCGGGACGTACGCATCGGTAAGACGTATCCTCGGCAGACGGGGAACGCAGTGACGGGAGCCCCACGACAACATAAAAGATAAAGGAAAGTAATAAAGATAACGGAAAATAATAAAAGATAAAGGAAAATAATAAAAGATAGAGGAAAATAATAAAAGATAAAGGAAAGTAACAAAAGATCAAGAGAAATGTAAAGAAACAAGAGGAAGATAAGGGGGTAAAGGGAGTGCGAGGAGAATGAATAGAATAGGATAGTGATTAAATAGAGTAAGTGTGGATATGGGTTGGAAGGTACAAAGAATTGGGGATGGTTGTGTTTATAGTGAATAGGTGATTGGGTGTGTTTATATTCGTAAAATTTGATCTATTTGCTAAATGTGCTTGACTTGGGATATGTTCTATGTTTTACCAGTTAGTGCAATTCTCACCCTTACACCCACCACAGGTACAGGTCAGGAGCATAGCTGTTATTTGGGCCGAGCAGGAGCACACTTCCCCACGGGAAGTGTGAGTAATTTATTTTTATTTTTTTGTTAAGTCGTACCGGGCCATATTACGGATTACTATGTATTTTTAAGAATTTATTAATAAATGTATTTTAAATCTCAGTTGTATATTTGGTGGCCCGGGCTCTTTATTTGGTTCCTCGAAAATCTAAGCATTTTCATCTTAGTATTTTATCCTCGGATATTGGGAGAAGAATTAAATTATATATGTATAGTTTATCTGGATGCCTGGTTGTTGTTGAAACTGTTTTGAACAGGTTGCAGGTCAAATATTATTTTTGGGAATGTCCATAAAACAGAGGAAACTCTGTCCAATTTTCCGGAAAAATTATAATAAGTATTATAATTAAAAAGAAATTTTCAAATCCATATTTTTAAAATAGGTAAAATAAAATAGGTTGTTACATTTATGGTATCAGAGCAGTTGTCCTCGGCCTCGGAGTTGCGAGTTACTCCAATGGTTATCTCACCAAGAGAGTAACCGAAAAGTAGTGTCAAGTCCTATAGTAGTTACTTAGGTTTATAGTTATAAAACCCTATGTAGTTGTGCACTAAATTATGTATATGTCTGCATCAACAAAATCCTTTGTTGCCACACTGTAGCAACATGAAGAATCAGCTTTTCTATTCCCCTTCTAGCAGTTCGGCTACTGATCGTAAGATCAATTTCCCAGCTGATTCTTTGAAATCTGATCCGTATGACATCTGTTTTCATGAAGGGTAAACTTCTGCAATGGTTAAGCTTAGATCGACTATTGAAGACAAGGAGCAACACGTGGGGGTACAAGTTGGTGAGAAGAAGAGTATAATTTTGAGACCGGGAATGGTTCTTCTGAAGCAACACTTGGCTTATGAAGAACAGGTGGGCGTAGTGAAGAACTGTAGTGAGATGGGTTTAGGTCCTGGAGGTTTTTATCAACCAGGCTTCACAAGTGGAGCCAGACTCCGACTGAAAATGATGTGCCTTGGCTTAGATTGGAATCCTCAAACCCGAGTATATGGACACACAAGGGTAATTGATGGAAGCGAACCACCCAATATTCCTGATCATTTCATTCAGCTGGTTATGGGAGCGACGCAAGAAGCACAATCTTTGATTGAGAAGGAATGCGGTGTAAGTGAAGTGGAGGACATACTCAGTTCCATGTCCCCTGATGTCTGCATTGTCAATTTCTATGAAGAAAAAGGAAAGCTTGGTCTTCATCAGGACCGTGACGAAAGTGTTGGAAGCCTGCAAAGAGGGATACCAGTAGTATCATTCTGCATTGGTGACTCGGCTGAGTTCCTCTATGGAGACCAGAGAGATCCAAGGAGAACAAAAAGAATTATCTTGGGGTCGGGGATGTATTAATATTCGGTGGCGAGTCTAGTCACATCTTTCATGGTGTGTCAGCAATCATACCAGACACAACCCCAGAGGGATTACTCAATGACACTGGACTTCGTCCTGGTCGTCTCAACCTTACATTCCGACAATATCAGTTTCCTGGTCCACACCCTTGAGGTCTGCGGTGCAGCTACTTAAGGAGATCAGGACCAAACCAACAAAAGGTACGAGACGATTCAAAAATTTAGATAAACATTTTAGGTACTTTCGATCTGCATCTCTATTAATTTTCAGCGGGAACATCTTAATCCGAATTACATAGAATCGTAATTCCTAAACCTTTATTACCGGATAATTACAATATCTAAGAATTCCATGTTTTTGACTTAATCCTGAATTTTAGAGAAATACTCTAAGTGTTTTAAGCCTTCATTTCTATTAAGTCTCAGTGTAAAGCATCCTAAATCAATTCTCTTGGAATTTTAAATTCCTAATCCTGTATTTCTAGACGTGATGAAAC
Source organism: Crotalaria pallida (assembly GCA_037953625.1). Classification (NCBI taxonomy): domain Eukaryota; kingdom Viridiplantae; phylum Streptophyta; class Magnoliopsida; order Fabales; family Fabaceae; genus Crotalaria; species Crotalaria pallida. Next base: position 72,390,030 of record CM075652.1, on the reverse strand, counting down.
CTAAGAAATACTCATGTTCAATCTAATCTTGAGTACCATCTAATGGAACACGTAGGAAAAACCTTACTTAGTTATAAGACCGTGACAAGAGACCTAACCAAGAACCTTGTGATAGTGTTGTCCTCTAATAGAGTGTAAGGTCAGGATTGGTCATCCTTTCTCTTGCATCTGTTAAAAGGTAATGCTATCATACAATGACGCAGTGATGTACAGTTGATAAAGGTGAGATTGGGACTGACCACCCCAGTTTTCGCATTTATTGACAGACAATAGCATTGCAAATCCTGAAGAACGTGATGATGCACTGTTGCTAGATGAGGGATTGGGACTAGCTACCCCAGTCCTTGCATTTACTGGCGGATATATCATTGCAATCTCTCAAATCGGATTAGAACCATTGACATAGGAATTTCGACCTGAAGAAGGTCAAATTAAGTTCAAACTCACTAGGAATCTTGTGGAAATTCGTTACAATCGATCGTGCGACAAATCTACCCATGACAATCCTATCTAGTATAGGAACATAGAGAGATGTAAGTACGTGAAACCGCCATATCTTAGAAAACCCAACAAGTAGTTCATCCAGCCTTGTTCTTCCAAACCTGTCACCTAATCGAAAAGTAGAACCACTAATTCTTAGCATCTGCTCAGCTACCCCTTGGTATCGATCTACGTAGGTATGCTGATACTAAGTAGGGGAGAACCTTATAGTCCTACCCGAAACCCATCCGAGTGATGGTAAAGAATGAGAACGACAGCCAAGCAGAACTAGAACGTAAAATACCTTAGTGTACCCATAGAAACATCAAGACCGAAAACGGATGAGATGTTGAACATCCGATATTATCTCTTCCCACTTTTGGGAAATGTATAACAAACGCGCATAGACCACCACTACCTTTCCACTTGATGGCGACATTATGTCGGGCATCAACCCAACCTTTAACAATGTTATTCTCATCAATGGTTGTCCAAGACCGTTATTCTTAAAAACCTTACGTAAACCGCTAAGAAGGTCACTAGGAACTGGAGGAGAACCAACCTCGAGCGAGTTAGGATAAATCCGAACAAACACAGAACTGAGAAGTAGAATTAGACCTTGACCTCTATTACTAAGTAGAAACCAATCTTAGCTTCTTTCGAGACGAAGCGGATCTAGGAAACGAGCGGGAGTTGTGGCAATTAAGTCTCTTGGACAAAGTCCGAGTAGGGGAGTAAATGACGAAGAGATGCGAGGTTGCTGTACATTAATTCTAAAGGATTTGTTATCTCCCTAGATTACTCGATGGAATTTCTGGGACGAAATTCAAATAAGTAGGGAAGAAATGTAACATCCCAAATTTTAAACCTAAGTGCAAATAAATTAATAATAGTTTGAGATAATTGATATAATAATAATAAAACCATAAATAGGTATTAAAATAAGTGTTCAAGCATTAGAAAAGATAAATAATAATAATATTGGTTTAGGAAAAGAAAGGAGCATTAAATTGAAATTAGGAACATGCCAGAAAAATAGATAATTCGGTATTAAAACATAACATAGGGTAGAAAATCAAAATAAAATATTTAGGACTCAAAACAAAATTTCCACCGTTTGATATGAAGATATGATTTTTAGGAAGTTGCTCGTCAAATTTGAGCAAGGTCCGACGGTGAACGAAGAAGTTATGGCTATTTGAAGTTGGGAAGAAAATAGCTGAAAAATAGAAAATGAAGTAGCAGTACCTGTGAATTTCGCTTAAGCGAAAATGTCACAGTTTCAACATCTCAAGGGTTCGCTTAAGCGAATAGGTTTCGCTTAAGCGAAATGTTTACATTGCATCACTGAAGGGATTTCGCTTAAGCAAAAATGTTTAGCTTAAGCGAAAGTTCTGCGATCTGCAAAAATAAAAAGGCTCGATGGGGGTCATTCAACCCCCAAAACTCCCATTTCTTCTTCCCTCTTCTTGGGTCCGAAACCCTAGCTTAGGGAAACCCAAAATTCTTCTCATTCTTTCAACTCCTCAAGAATCCAAGCTCCAATCTTCCTCTTGAATCACCTCCCAATCTCAATTTCTCCTCCCTATTCTTCTCTTTTGGTGGATGGTGAACTCCCAAGGATTAGGGCTCCAACTCCATCATCATATCCTTCCATTAGCTTCATTGAGGATCAAGGCTTAAACTTCAAGTCTCAAGATCATCATCAAGCTCTTCCTCTCCTCTTCCAATCAACATCATCCCTCACTCTCCATTTCTCTCTTTCAAACCTTTAGGGTGAGTATAATCAAGTTTTCCTTCCTTACCTCTTTTGATTATTGTATTATTATCATTATTATTCATTAATATTCCACCCTCCAAATGTTCCAAGTGTGCTTAGGTATTCCCTTTTCCCCTTGTATTCAACCCACCCCAAGGGAAGGAAGGGTGCTCATTGAGCTTGCTCAATTTCATGGATTAGTGGACTTCGGGACCTCTCTTAGCGATTATTGCGGATAACAAGCTCAATCGACATACCTCTTGCGTTAGGATCTCAAAACCCGATTAAGGTTCACTCTATCTTAATTATTTTAAGGTAAGGGGTTTATTGCCGCACGGTGGTTGTGTAACTGGTACTGTGTAGTCATCCTGAGATTATCTGATTATGTGTGATTAGAGAATTTAGAATTCACTTTCATGACTTGGCATGCTTATATGAGTTAATTGCTAACTGAAAAATGTTAAGTGCTAATTGTTGATTAAATGTTTAAATGTTAATAATTGTGTTTTAAATGTTGATATGTGAATGTTGATGCATGAATTGATGGGGATGTGAGTTTGGTTTAGAGTTAGTATTAATATTAGCAAAGGAGGGAGAATTGAGGAAATTTAGTGAGAGTTCTATTTTTAAAAATAAAGTGATTTGGAAAGAAGAAAGGAAATAAATTAAAGGGAGTAAGGTGAGGGAATTAGAATAAAATGAACCATTAAAATGTAATTGAATTAAAAAGGGTAAAGAAGGAAAGATAGGAAATGTCACAGGTTGGTTGTGGTGACCCTGTGGCTGGCGCAGGTGGGTTGTGGTGACCCTGTGGCTGACACAGGTGGGTTGCGGGGACCCTGTGTCCTGGCGCAGATGGGTTGTGGTGACTCTGCGACCAGTGGTGACGACCGGCACAGGTTGGTCGTGGTGACCCTGTGGCCTGATAAAAATAAAAAGGTAAATGGCACAGGTTGGTCGTGGTGACCCTGTGGCCTAATAAAAATAAAAGGTAAATGGCACAGGTTGGTCGTGGTGACCCTCTGGCCTAATAAAAATAAAAGGTAAACGGCACAGGTGGGTTGTGGTGACCCTGTAGCCTATGATAGAAGCCGGTGTCAGTGGGTACTGGACCCTAAAAGACGTGCGGCCTGCGGGACCGTATGCATGGGTTGAGTAAGTCGTGCGGACTGCGGGACGTACGCATCGGTAAGACGTATCCTCGGCAGACGGGGAACGCAGTGGCGGGAGCCCCACGACACCATAAAAGATAAAAGGAAAGTAATAAAGATAACGGAAAATAATAAAAGATAAAGGAAAATAATAAAAGATAGAGGAAAATAATAAAAGATAAAGGAAAGTAACAAAAGATCAAGAGAAATGTAAAGAAACAAGAGGAAGATAAGGGGGTAAAGGGAGTGCTTGGAGAATGAATAGAATAGGATAGTGATTAAATAGAGTAAGTGTGGATATGGGTTGGAAGGTACAAAGAATTGGGGATGGTTGTGTTTATAGTGAATAGGTGATTGGGTGTGTTTATATTCGTAAAATTTGATCTATTTGCTAAATGTACTTGACTTGGGTTATGTTCTATGTTTTACCAGTTAGTGCAATTCTCACCCTTACACCCACCACAGGTACAGGTCAGGAGCATAGCTGTTATTTGGGCCGAGCAGGAGCACACTTCCCCACGGGAAGTGTGAGTAATTTATTTTTATTTTTTTTGTTGAGTCGTACCGGGCCATATTACGGATTACTATGTATTTTTAAGAATTCATTAATAAATGTATTTTAAATCTCAGTTGTATATTTGGTGGCCCGGGCTCTTTATTTGGTTCCTTGAAAATCTAAGCATTTTCATCTTAGTATTTTATCCCCGGATATTGGGAGAAGAATTAAATTATATATGTATAGTTTATCTGGATGCCTGGTTGTTGTTGAAACTGTTTTGAACAGGTTGCAGGTCAAATATAATTTTTGGGAATGTCCATAAAACAGAGGAAACTCTGTCCAATTTTCCGGAAAAATTATAATAAGTATTATAATTAAAAAGAAATTTTCAAATCAATATTTTTAAAATAGGTAAAATAAAATAGGTTGTTACATTTATGGTATCAGAGCAGTTGTCCTCGGCCTCGGAGTTGCGAGTTACTCCAATGGTTATCTCACCAAGAGAGTAACCGAAAAGTAGTGTCAAGTCCTATAGTAGTTACTTAGGTTTATAGTTATAAAACCCTATGTAGTTGTGTACTAAATTATGTATATGTCTGCATCAACAGAATCCTTTGTTGCCACACTGTAGCAACATGAAGAATCAGCTTTTCTATTCCCCTGCTAGCAGTTCGGCTACTGATGGTAAGATCAATTTCCCAGCTGATTCTTTGAAATCCGAGCCGTATGACATCTGTTTTCAAGAAGGGCAAACTTCTGCAATGGTTAAGCTTAGATCGACTATTGAAGACAAGGAGCAACTCGTGGGGGTACAAGTTGGTGAGAAGAAGAGTATAATTTTGAGACCGGGAATGGTTCTTCTGAAGCAACACTTGGCTTATGAAGAACAGGTGGGCGTAGTGAAGAACTGTCGTGAGATGGGTTTAGGTCCTGGAGGTTTTTATCAACCAGGCTTCACAAGTGGAGCCAGACTCCGACTGAAAATGATGTGCCTCGGCTTAGATTGGAATCCTCAAACCCGAGTATATGGACACACAAGGGTAATTGATGGAAGCGAACCACCCAATATTCCTGATCATTTCATTCAGCTGGTTATGGGAGCGATGCAAGAAGCACAATCTTTGATTGAGAAGGAATGCGGTGTAAGTGAAGTGGAGGACATACTCCCTTCCATGTCCCCTGATGTCTACATTGTCAATTTCTATGAAGAAAAAGGAAATCTTGGTCTTCATCAGGACCGTGACGAAAGTGTTGGAAGCCTGCAAAGAGGGATACCAGTAGTATCATTCTGCATTGGTGACTCGGCTGAGTTCCTCTATGGAGACCAGAGAGATCCAAGGAGAACAGAAAGAATTATCTTGGGGTCGGGGGATGTATTAATATTCGGTGGCGAGTCTCGTCACATCTTTCATGGTGTGTCAGCAATCATACCAGACACAGCCCCAGAGGGATTACTCAATGACACAGGACTTCGTCCTGGACGTCTCAACCTTACATTCCGACAATATCAGTTTCTTGGTCCACACCCTTGAGGTCTGCGGTGCAGCTACTTAAGGAGATCAGGACCAAACCAACAAAAGGTACGAGACGATTCAAAAGTTTAGATAAACATTTTAGGTACTTTCGATCTGCATCTCTATTAATTTTCAGCGGGAACATCTTAATCCGAATTACATAAAATCGTAATTCCTAAACCTTTATTACCGGATAATTACAATATCTAAGAATTCCATGTTTTCGACTTAATCATGAATTTTAGAGAAATACTCTAAGTGTTTTAAGCCTTCATTTCTATTAAGTCTCAGTGTAAAGCATCCTAAATCAATTCACATATGAAATTTTCTAAATAACACATATTACAAATTCTTAGGTTTGTGAGGTGCCAAATAGCTCTATTTGTTTCTTGTGCTTTACTTTCTAGGCTATCTGTCTTTCTTCCCATGAATTCTTCCACTAATATATTGTAAACACACTACAAGAAAAAACCAAAATAGGAACGGAAAAATCTGTCGCCAATCCCTCGCAAATCCCTCGCAAAATCGAATTAGCGACTGAATTGCGACGGATTTGCGAGCGATGCGTCCGTCGCGTCTCATTCATCGCTAATTAGCGAGCACATGTTTCCCTCGCTAAAATCATCCCTCGCAAGAGTCGTTCAAGAAATTGGTCAAACTTATCATTTGGCCGTCGCTAATTAGAGACCAACAGTTCCTCGCAATTGATCAAGTCGTCGCTAATTAGCGACCAACAGTTCCTCGCAAATCCCTCGCAATTTATGAAGTCGTCGCTAATTAGCGACCAATAGTTCCTCGCAAATCCCTCGCAATTGATCAAGCCGTCGCTAATTAGCGACCAACAGTTCCTCGCAAAATCTCTCGCATATTTTCATCCCTCACTAATTGGGGACGAAGAGGATTTTTGCGTCACTTAATGTTTTTGTTAAAAAGGTTTGTCGACAGTTAAAACTGCCGCTAAGCCAGAGAATATGAGATACAAAGGAGATTTTCTTTCGCTACAGTTTAAAAGTTTTAGGCACAATTATAAATGTGGGTAATTAGAAAAGAAAAAAGAAAAAAAATATATATATATATAGCCACTTAAATCGTGGCTAAATTAGATATTTTTATTTTTACATTATCACTAATTCAAAATAAAATAAACACAAAATATTGCATTTAATATTATCCAATTTCAATGAATCATTATTCAAATAATAACCAACCCATATATTAAAAGCATTTACTATAATAATACAACAAACTATAGGAAAAAAAATACAAATAAAGTGATTAATTAAGTTTCCTATACATAAAAAAATGCAAAAATTCCACACTAAGGGATAAGCATTTCTTTGTGAAGGCTACTCCTAGACATATTTAGGAGGGGCATCCTCAAAGATAGTACTACTTCAATATTGTGGAGGACCATCCTGAAAACATAACAAGACAAAAATCAATAAATCAAAAAGATCATTTGCATAAACTGAAAAAGGGTTACACCACAAAAAAACAAAAAAGTATATTTACTTTTAGAGCAAGTTACTTCCCCCTCCCTTGTAATTTGCACTTACTGCACATATTTTCCCTCCATTATGAAGCCTTACACAAAACTCCATTGAATGTATTTATTATATACATATCTATATAACATTACAACTAACTCCAACGATATTTGTTAATGAAGTTAATAGTTTATGAATATTTTGTGGTCAAATTTATACTTTAATTCAGAATCACTATATCAATGTGATTTTCCTTTTCTCAAAAAAGATGGTTGAAGAAGGGTAGGAATAGCATTTTGAACATATCTGTTAGGTTTGATAGCATTCTGAAGTTGGTGGTGGTTACTTATAGTAGAAGAAATGGAGTTTTATGTAGGTTGTCTTATAGAGAAGAAACATGTAGTGCAAAATACAAGAAGGAATGGGAGAGTAATTTATCCCTGCTTTTAAATGGAAAAACGACTCATTACCTCTTCGGACCAGAGATACAGGGATCTACATCCGCAAGATTCAGCTCCAAATATGATGAGTACACTCTCTCCACTTGGGGCTGCACAAAAGCAAAATATCAATCTAACCAGGATCTTTCAGACATTTCTGATGTTACTATCCCAAAACAATGCATACATAGTATACCTCATTATAGTCCACAAACAATTTATTAGCTCACAAATAGGATTATATCATAGTAACCTGCAAGAAAGACATGTAAGCACGTGTACAACACAAAATAGCATGTATGACTAAAGTGTTAACTTACAGTCTCATCGCTTCTGCCAGTCAGTTTGAAATATTGCAAAGTGACATGGTCAACAAGAAAGAAGCCCATGGTTGCACCATACTCAGGAGACATGTTTGCTATGGTGGCACGATCTGCTTAAGTTAGTTCACTCATGCCTTCCCCTGAATAAGGGAGGAGCAAAAAAAACAATTATACAAGCAAAAGTTAATCAGCTAGGCAGGTGAGGCGATACGAAAAAATAAGAAAGATATCATTTCATCATTTGCATAAAATCGTATATACCATAAAACTCCACAAACTTTCCGACAACCCCATGCTTTCTAAGTATTTGAGTAACAGTCAACACCAAGTCAGTAGCTATCACACCATCTCGTAGTTTTCCTAATAATTTAAACCCAACAACACCTGGTAGTACCATGCTCATGGGCTGCAAAAATATGAGATGTAACTAAATATTTCTTTTAAAAAAACATACTACTCAAAGAATCAATTTGACAAAGCAACACAGTGTAAATCTATTATTTTGAGTAACATAACACTTTGTTAATTGTTTACTAGCTTAGCAGATGAGATAATTGAATAGTTTATCACATATACTAAACGTACAAATTAATTATATTCCCAAATTTTGAAATATACTCAGTTCAACAACAAATTAAGATGGTATTTTTACCTGTCCAAGCATTGTGGCTTCTGCTTCAATTCCACCAACTCCCCACCCAGCAACACCCAAGCCATCTATCATAGTTGTGTGTGAATCAGTTCCAACAATGCTGTCAGGATACAGCACTCCGTTTGTGTTGAATATGACTCTGCCAAGGTATTCTAAATTGACCTGCACAATATGAAATTGCACACTTAATTGAAAAGTTGAGGATCAAGAACAAAGTAAATAAAAATCATTCAAAAAGCATATATTGAAGAATCAGATCAAACATAACAAATCTAGACATATATATCAGTGGTTAATTTATGATGCAATGACCTGATGGACTATCCCTGAGCCAGGAGGAACAACGAGCATGTTATTGAATGCATTTGAACCCCATTTGAGGAAACCAAATCTTTCATTGTTCCTCTGGAATTCAAGCTCCATGTTTGCCTGAACAGCGTTTTCTGATCTAGCCACATCAACCTGAACTGAGTGACCAATGACAAGATCTACCGATATCTGAAGGCAAACGATTTTAAAATCATTACCCATTCCCAATCCTTAAATAATAGAATTAAAAAAATCAATACTAATCCAAAATCCATGAATGTGCACACGAGCAAGTGGCTTACCAAGGGGTTAATTTTATTAGAATCACCACCCAGCTTGTTCATTGCATCTCGCATGCAAGCAAGATCAACAACAGCAGACACCAAAGTAAAATTCTGAAAATCACATTCAAAGCTCAATAAATTTTTACAAATAAAGATAAAATTAGAAGAATCTCACAGAAATAATATCATTTATGTACAATAGAAACCTCTGGCACATGCTCTCACCTGCAGAAGCACTCTAGCCGGCTTGAACGGGATTCCACCTGTTTCGGAGAGGTATTTTCCCAATCAATAATTTTCTCAGCGTCATTGCTTTTAACTTGAAACTCATCGCAGTTACGGATTGCAGATTCCAAAAGAATCCTGATAGAGTAAGGAAGTCTATCTGCCACAGTCCACACACACAAACACGTAAATGTCACCATCAATTCTAAACCACTTCGGTCCAAATCAAATCTAATAATTTCAATTGATCATTCATCAATAAAATCACTACATTACATTATATATTCCACCTTGCCTTTTTATGCCATTAACAATTATCAATAATAAAACAGAAACAGATCTCAAAAATGTTATAAAAGAAATAAGTAATAAATAAAACCAATGGAACTTAATCTCAGATTTATTATCACATAGAAAAATAAATAAATAAATAAATCAAAATGTGAGTTCCTTAATGGCGATGATGAGAAAGTGAAAGAAAATGAAAGAATGACGCACCGATTCTAGGATCGTTGAGAGCTGACAAGCTATAGTATTTTCCGAATTCACCATCTCCGCTAGGCTTCTCGAGGCTCTTGAGAATGCTCTTGAATGGGTTTTCTGTCGCTGCAATAAAACAAAACTAAAATTTTAAAAAATAAAATAAAATAACAATATGATAAAGACAGAGATGACGAAGAAGGGAGAGAGAGAGAGCGCGAGGAGTGGCGAGCCAGCAAAAGAGAGAGAGAGGTTCGACGGCGGCTCTGTGATGAGTAGATGAGCTGCTGTTTGGTGACTGATGCAAGAGGGAGGAGCGGCGGCGGCAGAGGAACTGAGGTGGGTAGTAGGGTTGGAAAGCTTCTTGATTCACTAATAAAATTGGGTTTGGGCCATACAGCTTCATGAGAAAAAATAATAATACCGTTGAGTTTTTTTAGGGTTAGGTTTAGTGTATTCTAGGGTTAGGTTTTTTTTTATATATTGGATTAGGTTTTAAAATACATATAAATAATAATAATTTTTTTATCATTGTGTAGTTTTTTTTAAATATAGTTTTTTTATATAAATTTAGATATTGAAATTTTATGTCCCCAAACAATTTTTCATTATTTTTAATTTTTTTATTTAACTTATGCTCTTTAACTCGTACACACGACATGGGCAACTACACTAGTTAAATAATAAACGAGGATAGTTTAAAAAAAATCCTCTTCAACAATTCCTCTTCAACATGTTGGAACTTAATTGAACTTCTAAAAAATTTCACTTTGGTCATTTATATAACACCTTGAGTGCATTAAAAAAAAGCAAAGATAACTAAATTTGGAGTTAAAAATCCTCTTCAACAATGCTTAAATAACAATTTTGTAGTAATGACATTTTAACAAACAGAATAATGCTTAAATAACAAAATAAATACTGGCCTTAAATAACAATTTTGTAGTAATGACATCAAAGTATAGAAAATAAGAAAGGGATTACAGTCAAAACCATCACTTTCCTTTGTTTCGGCTAATGGCACCATGTATCTTCATTGAAACAAGCTCCTTTGGTGAACTTACACATGATTAGGGTTTCCTTTTGCTCTTCTGCCTCTTTCTTTTTTGTCACTCTCTGTTTTTGCATTTATGTTCAATTCTAAGTGTCTTGAGTTTTGCATTTATGCTCTCAAGTTATCTCATGTTTATATATATATATTGGTTAAACCAGAACCATTTTTACCAGTTTAATCTAGATTAACTCGTTTTAGGTTACTGCTTCCTACTTGTTTTGGATTCAACCAGGTTTGTTATTATGGTCGTGGTCAGAACGGAGGACGTGGTTTTGGTGGTTAACAAAGTTGCATTAGTCGTCGGGGTGGTGGTGAACAGTGGACATGGTGGTGGATGTTGGGGACAAAATGGTTAGGGTAGGGTTTAAGTTAAAGTTATTCCCATTGGTGACAGTGGTAGGGTTTAATTTGTGAAAGTAATCATGTTATTATGGATTTAATTTGGACAAATATATTATACTTATGATTTAGCGTGCATATATATATATATGTACACACACCTAGAAACAACAAATATTAAAAAAATAATATTTATTTCATTAAAATGTATACCTAGCGACGAATTTGCGAGGAAAATATTTCATCGCAAACGATTTGATAGAATAAAAAAATTCGTGGCAACAGATTTGTAAGAGAAACATGCCCTCGCTAATTTTATTGTCATATAAATGTATTTGTACCGACGGCTTTGCGAGGAAACTATTCCCTCGCCGACAACCTAGCGACAGATTTGCGAGGAAAATGTCCCTCGCCAAAATTGCTTAAAATAATCTCTCGCTAATTTGTCGCAATTCCGTCGCAAATGTTGTTTAAAGGAATTCTTAGCGACCGACTTGCGACGGAAACATGCCCTCGCAAACTATCTAGCGACGGATTTGCGAGGAAAATGTCCCTCACCAAAATTGCTTAAAATAATCTCTCGCTAATTGGTCGCAATTCCGTCGCAAAATGATTATTGTTTTCACGTTTTCGAACGTTCATCTCTTTGCGAGGGAATTCGCTTTTGCTCGCTAAACCCTCGCATGTCCCTCGCTAATTAGCGACCGATTAGTGACGGAAAGTTGCCATCGCTAAAATCCGTGGCTATTTTGCTTTTTTCTTGTAGTGACAAGGTCTATTACCCTTTCTTCTTTATTTTCTTCTAATTTTTTGTTAACTTTTTCTTGAGGTATTTCATGTAAAAAATTAGATACTATCCCTCTAGTTTTATATAGAATAAAGTTCCATTGATTTTTTCTATCAAGATTTCTTAGTTCTTCTTGTAGGGTTAACGTAATACTCACTTCTTGGTACCATGTTATTAAGATCTCTTCTTGTTCTATTTTGCAATCTAAATCTAAAATATTTTTCTTATCATTTATATTTATTGTAGGTGTGTATTTTTCAAGTACCTTTCTGAATCTTGAGCCCCAAAAGTGTGTAAATGGTGTAACATCCCTAATTTTAATCTCAAGTATAATTATAAGTTTTATCGAATTAAATATTTGTTTCTTAAAAAAAATCAATTATTTAGTTGTTGGGCACTATTATAAAATACATTATGTTAATTACGAAAGTATATTTTAATTTTTTTTATGTTAATTCTGGTCAGAGTTGCACGAGTTAGTGCGTTTGGTGAGCCACCACCAACGATTTCGTTGTGTTGACACGAAATCACCCTCCAACCACGTCTATGGCCGTCGTGTCGACTTGCATGAACTCGTCCTATGTCTATAAAAGCCAATCAAACCCGAATTGTGAAGCATTTTGGCCAAATTGTTGAAGAGTTAGTGAGTTAGGGTTCTTGATTCGTCTCCTTCGATTCTCCCTCAGTGTTTGGATTTGAGTAACAAATTATACACCAATACAAAGCTCACATCTCGAGCCTTGTATAGACACTAAATTCGTGAGCTGAGAGTGAGTGTGGAGGAAGAATTGAAGCTTGGAAGTGGAGCTTGTTACTGTCAAACCTTTCTCTGGAGCTTACTTGGATCCTTGATTTTGGTAAGCTCACGAGTTCTCTGAGTCTCAAATTGGTTTCTATAGTTAGTATATGTTGCATAGAGTTTAGAAATACTAATTTCCCCAATTTCTATCTCTGTTTCATATGTCAACCAATTCAATCTTGGTACTCCACTCAAAACTGTCCTGCATGTGATGCTTGAAAGGGTTTTTGGTGCTGTGGTGCTTTCTTTTGCAAATCTGCTGTTGTTTCACGATTTTGAGGTAAGGGGAAAGCTTTCTATTCACTAGATAGAGTTTAAATTTCATAAATTTAATTAGAGAGCCACCAAGAGGCTCTAAGGGCTTAAATTGAATAGGGAATTCGGTTTGGAGACCAATTGATGCTCTATTGTTGTTTTGAGCAAGTTTGATATGATGCATGCAAGCTGTTTTAAGCTTAAACTCACAAGTTTATTGAGTATATTGCAATTTGATATGTTAAGTTGTGAATTTGTATGCTTTATGCATAATCCCTTGATTCTCTGTCAAATCTGTTATTTGATGTGTTCTAAGTGTTTAAGCATGTTCTATACGTGATATATGAACTCTATTGATCATTGGATTGAACTAGAAATGGTTAGAATTGAAAATGGTATGTTAAAACCAAGTTTCCAGTCTGTTCTGTAAGAAAAGACTCGAGTACTTGGCTTGATACTCGAGTAATTTTTGATAAAATAGTGTATCTTTGTGTTAGAACACTCGAGTATCAGGCCCAGAACTCGAGTGTCAACTGATGCACAGAACCATGTTCTGATAAACCACTCGAGTAAAGCAGGAGTCACTCGAGTATTCTGGATTTGATGAAGAACACTCGAGTACTCATGAACTACTCGAGTAATTTTTAAAAATCTGAAATCTGGACTTTCTGAAAAGCATGAACAACTCGAGTAACCATGAACCACTCGAGTAATCTGGAAACAAGTGAAGAACCACTCGAGTATTCTGAAGAACACTCGAGTAGTTTTGCCAGATTATTAAAAATACCATTTTCAATTCTGAATCATTGATTAATACTTAAATGAAAATAATCCAAGTGATTTAAGACTTAAAAGAAATTGATTGATGTTATGGTAAATTTCGTTTGGATAACGAGACGTTGCTCGGATGGCACGTCAGGGTTTATTAAAAAGAAAAACACCAATCAATTCCTTTTTGTGAGAGATAATGCATTCATTCTGGAGTTTGGATGTTAGATCGTTTATCATGTTTTGGTAACATGAGGATCGCCTCTGGGAGTGCCAATTGACGGCTCGCTTGATGACACGTTATGGTTGACGACGTGGTCGGCATAGTGAGATGCTGATAGTATGGTTACACCGTTTGGATGACGGGACGTGCTCGGGTGGCATGAATTCCAAGCTTGTCATGTACATTCTTGGCGAATGTACGAATGTTGTAAACCTAGGAGTACAACGCACTGTTGAGTGCTGGACGAAGTAAAGGATGGACGTCGGAGAGTGATATAGAATGATGGAGATAGGCTTGAGAGCTAAGTTCATACATCATGCCACTCATTTAATCTAAAGTTGATAAATGAAACAAGTGTGAGCATCTTACTTGCATTCAATATCTGCTAAATGCTAAATGTGATTGTTGTTTATTGGTGCATATACATATCCTTACATTGTACATATATTTATGCTCTATTGATTATGTGTATAGAATTGCTAACCCCTATGCCCTTGTAGGTGATGTCACGTTACATCGCTTGCATCGAGATCCGGCCACTTCCTAGTGGCATATGGATCTACGAGGACCATCGCGCGGTATTCGAGGGAGAGGTAGAGGTCACCTTCTACCACCCGAACCCGTCGATCCGATTTCGTCCTCGTAGGTTTAGGATTCCCATCATATACACTATGCATGTACCACCTTTTTATACGTATCATGGACCACCTCCCACACGACCAGCTCGCTCCTATCACAGTTTCCGTTTTCGACCTACCCTCTCACACCCTTTTTCTTCGAGAGTCGTCCGCGAGGAGACTCCCCCATCTGATCCGAGGAGCCCAGTTAGGGTCTCACCATCTCTTGACCCGGTACCCAGTGGTAGGGTACCCACTCCATCGGATGAGATCGAGGAGGACCCTGTGGAGGACGAGAGCGGAGGCGAGCCAGTCGTACACTCTACCGGGAGCCAGTGGAGGGATGACGATCCCTAAGTATGTGCATATGGTACATGATGAGGATCAGGGGATCCGGTGTGAGGATGCTGTGGAGGAGATACTGCTGCTGCTGTTGATGATGATGGTTGATGATATTCACTACTTCTGCTACCTGGAGACTTCTACTACTACTACTACTACTGCTACTTCCAGATCTATGTGACCACCTCTAGAGTTCATATTTTTGAGATGTGTATTTTGTATATATACTTTTGAGAGCTCTAGGGTTATGGCTTTATTTTGATATAGATCTTTTTATGGACTTGTATGGGAACTTGGAGACATGACCACTTGGGACTATGTATTTTATGACTTATATATATATATACCTTATGTTCATATTACAACTGTATATAGTCCTGCTATTTCCGCTTACTCTGATTTAATTTATTTAAAGAATTCGGCTACGATAGAAAACAATGGTATCAGTTCCGCAAAACGAAAGAAGGGATGGCATCGCTCAACTTCTATTATGTAAAGGCAATTTCGAAGTACCGATGCTATCTGGTTTATGAAAAGGTTTTTGAAAATGCCGAATTTAATACAATGTTTTAAACGATATGAATTATTCTCTCCAAGAATTCCGTGTTTTGGATTGTGCACCCGCCTTAAAAGAAAAATTTTATTTCTACATTTTCTAAATACTTACAAGTCCATATTTTATTCAATTAATAGATAGTTATTATATTAACTATTTGGATATTATAAAAGGGTGTCACACTGAGTGGTATCAAAGCAAAAGTCAGATCCTGTAGTAGTTGAAGTATCCCAGAAAGGTAGACATCAACAGCAGGCAGGTACCCACAGGGCAAATTTATTGTTTTGAATGCTAGTATCTTGCCTGTCTTGAGCATTAGATACAATTGAATGTTTTGCCTGAGGTTGTGGTTATAGTCTTAGTATAGGTGGTGTGATGAATGTTTCTTTAGTTCAACATATGTGACCATAAGTCCATAGCGCAGGTCTATTATGGCAACTAGAAACCAAAATCACATCAATGCGATGTTAGAGAGAATTACCGCGGTGCTGGAGCCCATGCAACAACAACAATCTCAGCAACCACCTCAACCGGTTAATCCGCCTCACTAGTGCAATGTGGGTAACAATGAGACGAAGAGACTGGCATATTTTAGGAGTTGTAACCCACCCAAGTTTGAAGAAGGATTTAAACCTGAGGAGGCCAATAAGTGGCTTCGCACCATGGACAAGATTTTGAGGACTTTGGATTGCACGGAAGCTCAGAAAGTGGCATATGCAGTCTACATGTTAGAGGATGAAGCTGAGAACTGGTGGAATCATACGGTTCAGCTCCTACGTTATGAAGGAAGGGATGTGAATTGGGGTGTATTTATGGAGAAGTTTCTCAATAAATACTTCCCTGAGGACTTGAGGAGAAAGAAAGAGGTGGAGTTCTTGCAGCTGAAGCAAAGAGACATGAGCGTGGGTGAGTACGCGGCCAAGTTCGAGGAATTGATGAAGTACTCTCCATACTATCAGAACAACCCTGATGAAAGAAGCAAATGTATCAAGTTTGAGGGAGGCTTAAGGCCCAAACTAAAGTCAATCTTCAGCTACCAGCGGATCCAAAGCTTTCCTGCACTTGTGGACATGTGTAGGATGTATGAGGACGACAAGAAAGCTGAAGGGTTGCAAGCAACAGAGGGAAAAGATAGCCGGAAATATGGACCTCAGAGGCGCAAGGGTTTCAATAACCGAGGCAAGGGTCCGTATGATCGCCGAGGAAAAGGCAAAGGAAAGGTTGGAGGTAATGATGGAAGGAACTTTCGAAGCGAGACTCCATTCTGTAACAAGTGTAAGCGCCATCATCATGGCCGTTTTTGTTGGAGAACAAGTGGCTGTTTCAACTGTGGGAAACCGGGACATTTTGCGAAGGACTGCAAGGAACTGGTCAAAGCCAATACAAGAGGGGCAGCTGATAGGCCCGTGGTTCAAGGAAGGGTTTTCACACTTAGTGGTGTGGAGGCAAGCCGATCTTCTGATCTTGTGCAAGGTAATTACTTGCTAAATGGTCAGCTTTGTAATGTGTTGTTTTATTCTGGTGCAACGCATTCATTTGTTTCATATGAATGTGTAGATCGTTTGAGTCTACCTATGTCTGAATTATCATACACTCTGAAAGTAGAAACCCCTACTAATGCTCCTGTAGTTGTTTCTAGAGCATGTCTTAACTGTTGTATAGAAGCGTTAGGACAAACCTCTAGGGTAGATTTGATCTGTTTACCCTTATCGCAATTGGATGTGATCTTGGGGATGGATTGGTTAAGTCGAAACCAAGTGATCATCGATTGTGATAGAAAAGTAGTGACCTATAGAAACCCAAAACCCTCTGGCTATATGTGCTTGTTCAACACTGAAGTAGAGGGTGATGGCCCGAGGATTGAAGAGATACCCGTTGTCAGAGATTTTCCGGAGGTATTCGCTGACGAGATACCTGGCTTGCCACCGAAAAGAGAGATTGAATTTGGCATCGACTTAGTTCCGGGAGCTGGTCCCATTTCTATCGCTCCTTATAGAATGGCACCACCGAAAATGGCTGAAATGAAGAAGCAGATTGAGGAATTGTTGCAGAAGCAGATGATTCGGCCTAGTGTGTCGCCTTGGGGTGCTCCGGTTTTGTTCGTCAAGAAGAAAGATGGTAGTATGAGGATGTGCATCGACTACCGGCAGTTAAATAAGGTCACAATCAAGAACAAGTATCCTTTACCAAGGATAGATGACCTTATGGATCAAGTGCGTGGGGCTTCAGTATTTTCCAAGATTGATCTGAGATCAGGGTACCATCAGATCAGGATTAGGGAAGAGGATATCTCTAAGACCGCATTTCGATCCCGATACGGACATTATGAATATGTTGTGATGTCGTTCGGATTGACTAATGCACCAGCTATTTTCATCGACTACATGAATAGAATCTTTAGATCCTATTTAGATTCATTCGTGGTTGTGTTCATTGACGATATCCTTATTTACTCCAAGAACCCGGAGGAGCATGCTGAACATTTAAGAATAGTGTTGAATGTACTAAAGGAGAAGCAGCTGTATGCCAAACTTGCAAAGTGTGAGTTCTGGCTGGAGGAAGTTAAATTTTTGGGACATGTGATCTCAAACAAGGGAATAGCAGTTGACCCAGCGAAAGTAAGTTCGGTTTTACAATGGGAACAACCGAAGTCGGTCACGGAAGTGAGAAGTTTTCTTGGTTTGGCTGGCTATTATAGAAGATTTATAGAAGGTTTCTCGAAGATAGCGCTACCCTTGACAAAGTTAACGCGGAAAGATCAACCCTTTATCTGGGATGAGAAGTGTGAAAGGAGTTTCCGAGAATTAAAGGAAAGACTAACATCATCTCCTGTGTTGGTTTTGCCTGATCCACTGAAGAATTTCGAGGTGTATTGTGACGCATCGAAACAAGGGCTTGGGAGTGTTTTGATGCAAGATGGGAAAGTAGTCGCTTACGCCTCGAGACAGCTAAAAGTTCACGAAATGAACTATCCAACTCATGATCTAGAGCTGGCAGCTGTTGTGTTCGCTCTCAAGATTTGGAGGCACTATCTCTATGGCACTACGTTCCGGGTGTTTATTGACCATAAGAGCTTAAAGTACCTCTTTGACCAGAAAGAGTTGAATATGAGGCAACGTCGATGGATGGAGTTCTTGAAGGATTATGAGTTCGAACTTCATTACCGTCCTGGGAAAGCAAGCGTGGTGGCTGATGCATTGAGTCGAAAGACAATGCATATCAGTTCGATGATGGTCAAAGAACCTGCATTGATAGAGGAATTTAGAGATCTGAGCTTGGCAATGCAAGTGGAACCGACAAGTATCAAGATGGGAATGTTGCAAATTGCTAATGAATTCTTGCAAAGGATTCGTGAGTTGCAACAAGAAGATGAGGGGATTAAGGAAAAAAAAAAGAAAGCTTATGGAAGAAGGCAAGGAATTAGAGTTTCAAGAGGGAAAGGATGGAATCCTTCGTTTTAGAACAAGGATTTGTGTGTTTGATGATTCGGAAGTAAGGAGAATGATTCTAAATGAAGTGCAAAAGAGTAAGATGAGTATGCATCCGGGAGCTACCAAAATGTATTAGGACCTAAAGAAGATATTTTGGTGGCTTGGCTTGAAGAAAGATGTGGCTAGGTATGTGTCGTGTTGTCTGGTGTGTCAGAAGGCAAAGGTGGAACACCAAAGGCCAGGAGGAGAATTACTTCCCTTAGAGATTCCGTTATGGAAATGGGATAGTATTTCAATGGATTTTGTATCTGGGTTGCCAAGGACATCTACTGGTCATGATGCAATCTGGGTGATCGTAGATCGATTGACGAAGACAGCGCATTTTATTCCAGTTAATATGCGCTACTCTTTGGAAAAGCTCACTCAGTTGTACATCAAGGAGGTTGTTCGCTTGCATGGTGTACCATTAAGTATTGTGTCAGATCGCGACCCAAGGTTTATATCGAAGTTTTGCCAAGATCTACATAGAGCTTTGGGTTCAAGATTGAAGATGAGTTCTGCATACCATCCTCAGACTGATGGTCAAACGGAAAGGACTATTCAGTCGCTGGAGGACATCTTAAGAGCCTGTGTTTTGGAAGGACAAGGAAATTGGGAACAAATGTTGCCGCTCGTGGAATTTACTTACAACAATAGTTATCATACGAGCATTGGTATGGCACCATTTGAAGCTCTGTATGGGAGAAAGTGTCAGACACCATTATGCTGGTTCCAAGTGGGGGAGAGTTCTCTTGTTGGACCAGATTTTGTGCAAGAGACCACGGAAAAGATTAAGATGATACAAGAGAAGATGAGGACGGCTCAGAGTAATCATGTTATTATGGATTTAATTTGGACAAATATATTATACTTATGATTTAGCGTGCATATATATATATGTGTGTGTGTACACACACCTAGAAACAACAAATATTAAAAAAATAATATTTATTTCATTAAAATGTATACCTAGCGACGAATTTGCGAGGAAAATATTTCATCGCAAACGATTTGATAGAATAAAAGAATTCGTGGCGACGGATTTGTAAGAGAAACATGCCCTCGCTAATTTTATTGTCATATAAATGTATTTGTACCGACGGCTTTGCGAGGAAACTATTCCCTCGCCAACAATTTAACTACATAAAGGAATTTGTAGCGACGGATTTGCGAGAGAAAGATGTCCTCGCAAACTTTATTTCATTAAAATGCATACCTAGCGACGGATTTGCGAGGAAAATATTCTCTCACAAACGATTTGATAACATAAAGGAATTTGTGGCGACGGATTTGCGAGAGAAACATGCCCTCGCAAACTTTATCGTTTTACAAATGTATTCATAGCGACGACTTTGCGAGGAAACTATTCCCTCGCCAACAATTTTGAAGTTTAAAGGAATTCGTGGCGACTGGCTTGCGATGGAAACATGCCCTCGCAAACTACCTAGCAATGGATTTGCGAGGAAAATGTCCCTCGCCAAAATTGCTTAAATAATCTCTCGCTAATTTGTCGCAATTCCGTCGCAAATGTTGTTAAAAGGAATTCTTAGCGACCGACTTGCGACGGAAACATGCCCTCGCAAACTATCTAGCGACGGATTTGCGAGGAAAATGTCCCTCGCCAAAATTGCTTAAAATAATCTCTCGCTAATTGGTCGCAATTCCGTCGCAAAGCTGTCGCAAAATGATTATTTTTTTCACGTTTTCGAACGTTCATCTCTTTGCGAGGGAATTCGCTTTTGCTCGCTAAACCCTCGCATGTCCCTCGCTAATTAGCGACCGATTAGCGACGGAAAGTTGCCCTCGCTAAAATCCGTGGCTATTTTGGTTTTTTCTTGTAGTGACAAGGTCTATTACCCTTTCTTCTTTATTTTCTTCTAATTTTTTGTTAACTTCTTCTTGAGCTATTTCATGTAAAAAATTAGATACTATCCCTCTAGTTTTATATAGAATAAAGTTCCATCGATTTTTTCTATCAAGATTTCTTAGTTCTTCTTGTAGGGTTAACATAATACTCACTTCTTGGTACCATGTTATTAAGATCTCTTCTTGCTCTATATTGCAATCTAAATCTAAAATATTTTTCTTATCATTTATATCTATTGTAGGTGTGTATTTTTCAAGTACCTTTCTGAATCTTGAGCCCCAAAAGTGTGTAAATGGTGTAACATCTCTAATTTTAATCTCAAGTATAATTATAAGTTTTGTCGAATTAAATATTTGTTTCTTAAAAAAAATCAATTATTTAGTTGTTGGGCACTTTTATAAAATACATTATGTTAATTACGAAAGTATATTTTAATTTTTTTTTATGTTATAAAGTAAACTCATTTAAAATAATTACCCTATGGAAAAATACTCTCTTTATATTCTACTTACTTTTGACATATTTAATATTACTTTATGTTTAATATTTTCAAACTTTTAATTCCATGATTCTCTTATATGTGTAGGTATGATAATTAATCCTTCATATTGATTTCCCTTTTAATAATAATACTAATAATAATAACATGTAATTTATTAATATAAAAAAAATGGGGTTGTGATTGTATTAATAGATAGTTATTATATTAACTATTTGGATATTATAAAAGGGTGTCACAGTGATAACCCTAGTTTTAAGTGTTGTTGTTGTCTCCCTTCTTCTTCTTGCCAAAGAACCGCCGCCCCCATCCCTTCGAGCCTCTCTCCCTCTTCGTCCCTCCTTCCTTCGGCGTTCTTGCGCCGCCACCTAGATCAAACCGCCACCGCCGCCTGTTCTCTCTCTATCTCCCTGGTAATCGTTTTTTCTTCTTCATTCGGCCTCCTTGCTCTCTCTCATGTCTCCCTCGTTTGCCGGCCGCCACCCCTCGACCTCCTTCCCTCTCAAATCGCGACTTCGATCGCAAACCCAGCCACTGTTCTCCTCTTCTCTCTCCATGAGCCCGTCGAATCGCGCCGTTACTCTTAGCCGCCGCGGTTCTCTGCTGCGGCTGCCGTGAAGTCGCGCCACCACACACCGCCTTTCGCTGCGCTGCCAGGGACGAAGCTCACGATATCCGTCACCTGTTTCCTCTTCGATTCGAATGTGCTGCTCCATGGCCAGGAGGTCCTGGTTCGTGTTCTTCCTCTGCCATTGTGCCTCCGCCTCTGTCCTCTACTGTCGCAGCCATGGGAGCCTCCGCCGCCGCTGTTCACGTTGGAGCCGCCTCCACCTCGAGCCACCGCCACCTTTTCCCTCTCCTGGTTCGTGGTGTTGTTGCTATGGACGCCGGGGTCGCCGCCTCGGGTCGGGTTTGTGGGTTGTGTACCGGTTCGGCCATGAACCAAACCGGGTCGAAGCGGATGTGGGTTTTTGCTGAACCGGGGTTTGTTGCTGGTGATGGTTGGGTTCAACCGAGTTGGGTCGGTGCGGATGCTTGGATCGGGATCGAATGGACCGTTGCCAAATCAAGAGCTCTCTGCGCGCCTTCAAATTGGTTCTAATAGAACCCTGAAGTAAGGGGTGTTTTACCTTGCTTTAGAGAGTATTTTCTTATTAGTATATAATGCTTGTTAAGAATATGTGGGTATGCTTGTGATTGACTATTCGGGTAATTAATTTAGTTTAAATATAATGTAAGAAAATAAATGAAATGAACCATAAATTGATACTTGTGATTGAATATGCATGCTAAGGTGTATTTTGACTATGTGAATGTATATGTAATAATATCTGTTATGCTTTTATGTATGAATAATTGGAGTATAATTGTGGTGGAATGTTTACGTGAAATAATATATGTTGTCATGTATGCTCTGGTGGGATATGTGGGGTTAATTGGTATATGTCATTATGTATGGATGTTTGGGAAATGTAAGGCTATTAGTTGTGAAAGGATAAATGTGTTAAATGATATGTGCTAATAGGTATGAATAGTTGGATGAAAATGTGATATATGTTAAGTATGATGAAATGATAAATTGAGTGATTGAGAATTTAATGGTGATGATGATAAGTGGAATTATGTGTGTGAAAATGAGAGAGAATGAATAATGATGTTGTATGTGTAAATATATATAAATGTGATGGGTATGTTGATTGAGACATGTTACGGTGTGCTTGAACGAATAAATGAGTTATGTGTTGAAGCACGTAATAGATAAGTGAATGAATAAAATGAATTAGAATAAGGGCATAAACATAGAGCATTGAATTGGATTATTTTGTGAATTATTGTGATGATTGGAAGCTGTACGTATTTAGTTATTGGTTTTTAATTTGATGGTGTGATTTAAGTCGCGTAAGACGTTTTGTCCGGGTTGTGGGACTGCACGCATCGACTGGTTTGATTTGAGGTCGTGTAAGACGTTTTGTCCGGGTTGTGGGACTGCACGCATCGACTGGTTTGATTTGAAGTCGTGTAAGACGTTTTGTCCGGGTTGTGGGACTGCAGGCATCGACTGGTTTGATTTAAAGTCTTGTAAGACGTTTTGTCCGGGTTGTGGGACTGCACGCATAGACTAGTGCGATCCAGATCTTGTAAGACGTTGTTCGGGTTGTGGGACTGCATGCATATGGTGCGCAGCTGTAAGACGTTTGTCCGGGTTGTGGGACTGCACGCAATGATGGATCCACGTAATAATTTCTAAAGTTTATGAAAAGCTCAAAGAGTATGAAAAGAGAAAAGAAAGGTTAAAGTAATGAAAAGAGAATGATAATTATGTAAAGAAACAAAAAGGGATGAAAAAGAGATAAGCTGGAATGAAATAAATATAAATGAAGTGTAAGGGTTTAATGAATCATAAAAGAAACTGATTGACATTGTGTGCATGTATGTGATTTGGTTGGGAATGAATTGTTGATATATTATGAGATATACGACTAAGTGTGTTTGACTTAGTAGGTCATTATGTCTAGTTAGAAACTACTTTCTACTTCATGTGTAAAGCTCACCCTTACAACCATTTTCAGGTACTGAGCTTGGAGCTTGCACAGTTTCTGGTCGAGCAGGTTGAACCTCTATTACGTGGAGTGTCCGTTTATTATTTTATGAGTGGACTGTAGTTTTAGCTATGTTAAAAACTATTATTTTGTAATTTAAAGATATGTATTAGTTGTACGCCCCTATTTGAGATATTTGGGGCATTAGGATCTGTTTCTGGATAATAATTAAACGTTTATGTTTTAAAAGTACGCTGGTCTGGACAGGTTAAGCAGGTACAAAGTTGGAAATTTTGGGAAGGTCCGAAAAACAAAGGAAACTCTGCCGGATTTTACCGAAATTTTCAAGTACCAATTTTCATAAAATCCTAAATTAACTAAATATTTGTGAGAGTGTTACAATTATAGTATCAGAGCAGTTTTCCTCGGCCTATTAGAGTAACTCATTACTCCTGTAGTTACTCATCAAGCGAGTAACTTGTAACTAGAAATAGAACTGCTTTCTGATTTAGTGAGTATCATTGCTAGCATGATAATAGGAATAGTTACGGAGTATAGTGCGGTTAGTATTTACAAAATTTCATTTGAGTTTGCTTGAATTATTTGAAACTTATTTTTTTTCAAACCTGAAATCTTATGGAAAACAATGAGTCATATTTAGAAGTGGATGAATGACGAGACTAAGGAAAGCGATACCCCAACGGGCAAGAGCACTAAGTTGTTACCCCACCGGGAGGAAATGATCTTTAGTTTTGTGCCAAGTAAACCAATTCTAAATGTGACACACAAAACAAGATTTCAACGTTTTAAAACTAATAGGCTATGTGTTTCAAACTTAAGTGAGACGAGAATGGTCTTATCACCAATATGATGTATGTTTGAGCCTGATCACCTCAAGTATACCTATATTGGGAGATATCATCATCCTGTCCTTAAGTTTCTGCGAATATTTTGGAATTTAGTAAGGTCCCAAATTTAGGAGAATTAGAGGTCAATGTCATAGGTCTCCGTATGCGTGGACATACTAGAATCAGAGCTACGTAGCGGAAGTGTAGTAAGTGTCGTAATGTTTTAAGAGAATAGTTCTAATTAGTTCAGGAATTCTAGTTAGTTGTAATAGTCTATTAGGGTTTATATTCCTAGAATAGGAAGTAAGGAACCCTAAGATAGTACATAGTGATAGTTTTCGATCTAGGCAATTAGGTGCTTAAAAACCTAGTTGATTGCATAGAGCTAGGATGTATGTTTGATGATAAATGTATGAAGCGCTATGTACTGATATGTGTTTACCTAAATGATTAATTGTAAACTTTGATGATACCTGCTATTGTTTGACATGTGAATGTTGAAATTGTTTTGAGCATAAAACGATTTTGAAAATTTCTTTATGAAATGGTGTTACTATCCAGAGATCGAATGATTCCCAAGTATAATGGTATTAGTGTCGGGAATCATTTGATGTCTTAGTTGGTAGTATTTAAAATGAGTTTCAATGTTTTGAAATTGAGTTCAAAATGAATTTCACTATTTTAAACAGAATCAGAAATCCTTCCAAATTGAGTGTTAAGTCGTATGATGAAATTTTTAAAAGTTAGTAAGTAAACCAAGGATTCCTAAGTAATCTGACGGTAAATTAATCCATTGTTTTAATCAAGCCATGCACCGATTAAATAGGAACCCCTATATACGATACAAATCAATTTGGAATTACACTTCGCTTTCAAACTCGAAGTCAAAGGGAATGTGATTGTTCCAACTTTTGAAGATGGACTAAAATAAATTTTTCTAACCCAAAAGCATATTCCCTTTTTCATTGAGTTTTTTAACCTCGATAAGTTTTACACTCCTTCATCTAGGTTCTCACTAAGTTAGATGGGGGGTAATTCATTTTTAAAAAGACATGATTTGATTTGCAAAGTTTGTTTTCAGAAATTCATACAAGTTATTTAACAAGAAAATGTAAACGTTTCAAAGTAACAAATAATTTGTATAATTGAACATTTTATTAAGGTTTTACTAGAACACCAAAGTTTTTCATCAAGAGAGGAATTCAATTTTCATCTTGATTTCATTAGCATACCATTGCAAATGTTTTCTTGTATGCTACTCCGGTTTTCATAAAATGAGGAATGCATACATGTTTTCGGGTATGTTATCTTGATTTCATAAATATATAAATGCATAACTGATTTTCTTGCACGCTTCATCGATTTCCAAAAGGAATAAATACTTTTGTAGTATAAGGATTATGTTTTCTGAATTTTAAATCTCCCATACATAGTAGTTGTTTTCAACAAAGATTTTTGGCGTGCAATCTTGGTTAGTTTAAAATTCTTAGACTTGTTTACTTGAGGTGTTGTTGCAATGAATGTCTAATGTAGGCATTTCTAATAGGTAGAGCACCGTTTGCTAGGAGCTAGGTGTTTACCTTAGTTTCCTAGAACCTAAACTAGTTTAGTATAGTCATTAGACTAGACAAATTGGGAGATTGAACCTTAAGATAGGTTAGGTAGATGAAGACTAGTTTAGAAGGAAGTAGGAATTGAGCAATGTTTATATTTGAAATATATGATGATGTGAACTGCTGTGTGTATTTTTGAATGTTGAATGATGCCTATGTGATTTATGACTGTTTGAATGATGAGTGTGTTTGTTTTGGGTCTAGGAGTATAAAATAAGCTGTATGTTTTGGGTTAGATCATAACCAAACCCATGAGGGCATTGCCGTTTATAGTGTATCCGTAACCTCTTCCAAACCTTTGAGATAAAATTTCCTGAGGGAACCCGGTTAATCCTAGAACCATTTCCAACTTCCTTGAAGAATTAAACCTGATTTTGGGAAATAAATATGAGAAAAGCATCAAAGAGTATTGTTCTAGGAGCATCATAAATGGGGGAGTGAACCCGGAAGGAGTTAGATATCATAGTTAGAGGCCCTGTTTAAGTGATAGTCATTCATTCATTTGAACCAATCGGAATTTCGGGGACGAAATTCTCCTAAGTGGGGGAGAATTGTAACATCCCTAATTTTAATCTCAAGTATAATTATAAGTTTTATCGAATTAAATATTTGTTTCTTAAAAAAATCAATTATTTAGTTGTTGGGCACTTTTATAAAATACATTATGTTAATTACGAAAGTATATTTTAATTTTTTTTTATGTTCTAAAGTAAACTCATTTAAAATAATTACCCTATGGAAAAATACTCTCTTTATATTCTACTTACTTTTGACATATTTAATATTACTTTATGTTTAATATTTTCAAACTTTTAATTCAATGTTCTCTTATATGTGTAGGTATGATAATTAATCCTTGATATTGATTTCCCTTTTAATAATAATACTAATAATAATAACATGAAATTTATTAATTTAAAAAAAATGGGGTTGTGATAACCCTAGTTTTAAGTGTTGTTGTTGTCTCCCTTCTTCTTCTTGCCAAAGAACCGCCGCCCCCATCCCTTCGAGCCTCTCTCCCTCTTCGTCCCTCCCTCCTTCGGCGTTCTTGCGCCGCCACGCAGATCAAACCGCCACCGCCGCCTATTCTCTCTCTATCTCCCTGGTCATCGTTTTTTCTTCTTCATTCGGCCTCCTTGCTCTCTCTCATGCCTCCCTAGCTCGTTCGCCGGCCGCCACCCCTCGACCTCCTTCCCTCTCAAATCGCGACTTCGATCGCGAACCCAGCCACTGTTCTTCTCTTCTCTCTCCAAGAGCTCGTCGAATCGCGCCGTTTCTCATAGCCGCCGCGGTTCTCTGCTGCAGCTGCCGTGAAGTCGTGCCACCACACACTGCCTTTCGCTGCGCTGCCAGGGACGAAGCTCACGATATCCGCCACCTGTTTCCTCTTCGATTCGACTGTGCTGCTCCATGGCCAGGAGGTCCTGGTTCGTGTTCTTCCTCTGCCGCTGTGCCTCCGCCTCTATCCTCTGCTGCCACCGCCATGGGAGCCTCCGCCGCCGCTATTCACATTGGATCCGCCTCCACCTCAAGCCACCGCCACCTTTTCCCTCTCCTGGTTCGTGGTGCTGTTGCTATGGACGCCGGGGTCGCCGCCTCGGGTCGGGTTTGTGGGTTGTGTACCGGTTCGACCATGAACCAAACCGGGTCGAAGCGGATGTGGGTTTTTGCTGAACCGGGGTTTGTTGCTGTTGCTGGTTGGGTTCAACCGAGTTGGGTCGGTGCGGATGCTTGGATCGGGATCGAATGGACCATTGCCGAATCAAGAGCTCTCTGCGCGCCTTCAAATTGGTTCTAATAGAACCCTGAAGTAAGGGGTGTTTTACCTTGCTTTAGAGAGTATTTTCTTATTAGTATATAATGCTTGTTAAGAATATGTGGGTATGCTTGTGACTGACTATTCGGGTATTTAATTTAGTTTAAATATAATGTAAGAAAATAAATGAAATGAACCATAAATTGATACTTGTGATTGAATATGCATGCTAAGGTGTATTTTGACTATGTGAATGTATATGTAATAATATCTGTTATGCTTTTATGTATAATAATTGGAGTATAATTGTGGTGGAATGTTTACGTGAAATAATATATGTTGTCATGTATGCTCCGGTGAAAAATGTGGGGTTAATTGGTATATGTCATTATGTATGGATGTTTGGGAAATGTGAGGCTATTAGTTGTGAAAGGATAAATGTGTTAAATGATATGTGCTAATAGGTATGAATAGTTGGATGAAAATGTGATATATGTTAAGTATGATGAAATGATAAATTGAGTAATTGAGAATTTAATGGTGATGATGATAAGTGGAATTATGTGTGTGAAAAATGAGAGAGAATGAATAATGATGTTGTATGTGTAAATATATATAAATGTGATGGGTATGTTGATTGAGACATGTTACGGTGTGCTTGAACGAATAAATGAGTTATGTGTTGAAGCACGTAATAGATAAGTGAATGAATAAAATGAATCAGAATAAGATCATAAACGTAGAGCATTGAATTGGATTATTTTGTAAATTATTGTGATGATTGGAAGCTGTACGTATTTAGTTATTGGTTTTTAATTTGATGGTGTGATTTAAGTCGTGTAAGACGTTTTGTTCGGGTTGTAGGACTGCACGCATCGACTGGTTTGATTTGAGGTCGTGTAAGACGTTTTTTTCGGGTTGTGGGACTGCACGCATCGACTGGTTTGATTTGAAGTCGTGTAAGACGTTTTGTCCGGGTTGTGGGACTGCACGCATCGACTGGTTTGATTTAAAGTCTTGTAAGACGTTTTGTCCGGGTTGTGGGACTGCACGCATAGACTAGTGCTATCCAGATCTTGTAAGACGTTGTTCGGGTTGTGGGACTGCACGCATAGATCGCGTAAGACGCATATGGTGCGCAGCTGTAAGACGTTTGTCCGGGTTGTGGGACTGCACGCAATGATGGATCAACGTAATAATTTCTAAACTTTATGAAAAGCTCAAAGAGTATGAAAAGAGAAAAGAAAGGTTAAAGTAATGAAAAGAGAATGATAATTATGTAAAGAAACAAAAAGGGATGAAAAAGAGATAAGCTAGTTAGAAATTACTTTCTACTTCATGTGTAAAGCTCACCCTTATAACCATTTTTCAGGTACTGAGCTTGGAGCTTGCACAGTTTCTGGCCGAGCAGGTTGAATCTCCACTACGTGGAGTGTCCGTTTATTATTTTATGAGTGGACTGTAGTTTTAGCTATGTTAAAAACTATTATTTTGTAATTTAAAGATATGTATTAGTTGTATGCCCCTATTTGAGATATTTGGGCCATTAGGATCTGTTTCTGGATAACAATTAAACGTTTATGTTTTAACAGTACGCTGGTCTGGACAGGTTAAGCAGGTACAAAGTTGGAAACTTTAGGAAGGTCCGAAAAACAAAGGAAACTCTATCGGATTTTACCGAAATTTTCAAGTACCAATTTTCATAAAATCCTAAATTAACTAAATTTTGTGAGAGTGTTACAAATGGCTCACTATAATATGAATGAGATTCTGCATCTCTTTTTCTTGAGGTTTCTCCTCCTTCGGTTTTTATAAAGTTTGGTTGTTCATAAGGCTCTTCTTGTAGGGATTACGTTCTAAGTCTTCTGATTCGTAATCGTATACAAGTTCTTTTGTTTCATCATTAAGGCTTAGTGTATCCATAAGTCAACCTAAATTATCCATCTCATCTTGTATTCTATCTGATAAATTTTCCATTATCTTAAGGGTGGTTTATCAAATAGATTTAATTTTCCTTTATTTGAAGGAATTATTATTTGCTTTTCTTCTTTTCTCTCTTCTTCCTTTAAGAAGGATCTAAGTTCTTTTATTGTTAAACACTTTTCTTTTTCTTGCATCTCCTTTTGTATTTTTATTATTTCATAATTATTTAATTATTTATTAAAATCCATAACTGGGTCTTTTAATTATGTTTTCTCTTAATTCTTTTGCTATTTCTTTTTGCCCCGAGTATGTTTGATTAACTTATTTATTTCTTGTGAATCAGTTGAATTTATCTTAATGAATTTTTTAATAGAATTAATTATTCTATAGTTTTTGTTGCCATGCTATTTCTACATTTACTTTTCTTAGTAGTCTTTTAAGATATTCAATTTCGGATTAACTCATTTTTTCCATTATTATTAGGATTTTCTATTATCGACGAAATTTTCTATCAGAAACTGTAACTGTATAGTTTTTATATTTGTGACAATTATTTCTGTCGGTAATTATGGTAGGGTATGATACCCTTCCTAGACTAAGGGGTATAGAAGTATTGACCCTTTTTTTATGAAGCGGGTTGTTAATGACTTTTTGTGATAGAGAATAGGGGACAAGAGTCAATTTGACCATTAAGTACCACATTGAAAGAAAGATAAATATATATAAAATTCCAAAACCACAAATAAGTACTGATAGTTGCTTGAAAGGAGCGATCCTCGACAATTGTTCCAAAAACATGTTAGGCTAAATAACAAGTATATGGTGTCGCTACAAGTAATAACGTGAAATTAGAGTGTCGAATTCACAAGGATTGCGCTTTTCAAACAACTATCATCTTATCGTGGTTGTACGTTTGAGAACATAGATAAAGTTTGGTTGATAACTAAATTATAAAAATAGAAAAGGAATTACAAAATAATTGAGATAATAAGGTTAGGGGTTTTTGACTTCCCTTGAGCTTTGAGGAAACCGCAATTGGTGGTTGGAGAGACAAAGGAACCCTAGGAATACACCTAGAAGGGGGGGTTGAATAGGTGTTTAAGCTACCTTGAAAGATTTTCGAACGAAACAAATTGAAACAATCAAAACAAAATATTTTTACAAAAACTCTCAGGTTTACTCGAGTAGATTTCAGAGTACTCGAGTAGTACTCGATTAAAGACTCGTTTACTCGAGTATATCTGATAGAAACCAGAAAAATCAAGTTTTCATTCGCATACGAAAATCAATCAATTCACATGAAAGATCAGAGATTCAGCGAAGATGATTAACACCTATATTCTTATTGATTAACCTAGTTATGAAAATGATTTTCCCTTTATCAATTTGAACAAATAAAGATTTAATTCAATCAATTATGAAAATCAATCTTTCTAGGTTTTCAACCAAGAACGCAATCAAATGACTTGAATATAAAGAGTAAGGGTTTAGAGATACGACACAGCGATTTATCCTGGTTCACTTTCACCCGCTTGAAAGCTACATCCAGTCCCCTCTTCAACCAAGAGAGATTCTTCACTATGAGGAATTAGAGTTCTCAAATTACAAGTGATTGCCTCACAAGACTTCCTTCTTGCTAGCCTACAAGAGATAACCGACACCCTTGCCTTGTAATCCTATTGATCTTCTCTCTAATCTAACCTCTACCCCTTGTTGATAATCGACACAACAAGTCTTCAATTGCTTGATGATAATCCACACACCAAGGCTTCTCCTTGCTTGATTCACAACCAAGACTTCTTCTTCTTCAATGAATGTTGCTTGATGATAATCGACACACCAAGGCTTCTTGTTTGTTGTAGTGACTTGCCTTATTGCAAAGATTACAACTCAATGAATACACATAACAATCCTAATGAATCTCAATCAATAGCTATGACAAATCACACCAGAGATTCAAAGGTTCTTGATCAAAGAATATGAAAATAGAAAAGCTTTGATCTTTGAAATTGAGAGAGAATAGAGTGGCTTGATTCTTTGTAAAATGAATATCAAAATGATGGGTTATGATCACAAAGGTTAGGAAAAGGTTTTTATAGAATACCCAAAAGTTATGGCACTTGAAAACTGATTTTGAGAAGTGAAAAACGTATTTTAAAAAACCAGTTCAGCAGTGTTTACTCGAGTAAATTGCAGCATACTCGAGTACTACTCGATTAAATCTTGATTTACTCGAGTAGATTGATACTGCACTTGTTTAAAACTTGTTTTCTCAAAAACCAACCTTTCCTTTAAAACCTTTAAGCCACCTATTGATTCTAGGTTAAGTGAAAACTCAAATTATGATTAAATCATGACTTATGAATTGAGATTCACTACCCTCTAAACAAACTACCCAAATGAAAACCTATGAAGCTTGAGAGGCAAAAGATAAAACAAAAACAATTACACTCAAACTTAAGTCTCCATGAGCTTGTTCTCTCTTCTTCACTTGATGTTTGTTGTTGCTTGTTGAACTTGAACTTGATCATCACATGATAGCTTGTTCAAAAACACTTTGTCATTATCAAAACATTCACCATGGAACTTACAATCTCCCCCTTTTTGAAAATGACAAACCATGTTTTGAAGTTCTCCAAAAGTTCTTTGAAGTTGTTGATGCTTTAACAATTTGATCACTTGGTGAGACTCTTGCTCCCCCTCAATAAATGCTTTTGACATTTGAATCCAATTGATAGAAGCTTGATTCTCCCCCTATCTTCAACAACTTTGCTCAACCTACATAAAAACAACCTTTCTCCAAACAAACATCTAAAAAATCATATTATTTCTCCAACAATCATTTCTCCACCTTTGAGAAACATTCCAATCAATTCAAAACATCATATTTCTCCCCCTTTGGCATTATCAAAAAGCAATATATACCAATTGAAGTATAACATCTAAGCCAAGGTAAGAAATCAATGATCATTTCTTTACAACATTGATACCAATTGAACAAATACAATAGAACTATACTTTGAAGTGTGATATCAATTGGCAAGAGAATATAACAATGAAATATGATACCAATTGAGGACTAAAAAGATCATAATATCACTTAACAAAGTAAAATATCAATGTAAAGAAATAACATATATCAACAAAATTTTGATACCAATTGTGATATTTCTTTAATAACAACCAAAGCATGTCAATAAATCATGATAATCATCTATGAATCTACTCAATGATACCAATTGAACTAATTAAACATTTAGAAAAGTAATACCAATTGAGAAGATACCATTTGAAGTTCACAAATCTATCAACAACATTTGTACCATATTGTAGGACTTCTTTTGATACCAATTGAAGATGCAAATATGAATAACACTTGTAAGATCTCTTTGCTCTTCAATCATACCTACAAAACAATCATGCTTTGCTTTTTGGTATCCAAATAGTTTTGGATCCATTTTTATTAGTGTAGGGACTTTCACCCTTTTTCATCCAAACAAAATCTCCTTTAGGTATACCATGCACTTTAATATAACACACATTTGAAGTATGTCCATGAGTACCACAATAGAAACATGTTGGTGCATTTGAAAAATCAACTTTAGAAAAATCAACAACATTTCTATGAGATTTACTCTTAGCATTAGTATAACCCAAACCAAACTTGTTTGAATTTTCTCTTTGAAAATTTAACAATGTGCGCAATTTAATATCACCATTTGAGAAACTTGCAAGCTTATTTTTCAAAATAGCATTTTCATCTTTAAGCAACTTGCAATTCTCACAATCAACCACAATATTCACTCTACTAGCACAATCACAAGAAGAACTAGCATATATAAGATCAAGAGTTTCATTTTCAAGATTAAGCTCATCAACTTGTTTTTGAAGTTCTAAAATCTCTTTTTGATGTTTCAAAATGAGCTTCTTTCTTTCAATGTTTTTCAAAGCTAGTTTTTCAAGTTGTTCATGCATTTCTTCATAAGCATTGTATAACAATTCATATTTAGAAGAAATTTCGGATTTAGTAAGACTTACATTGCTATCCTCGCTTTGTTCACTTGATTCATCATTTGAACTTTCCTCTTCATTGACTTGAACAAGCAAGTTGAGATTAGCAACTTCTTCATCATCCGACGAACTACTCGATGTGCTTTTCTTCTCTTCTACATCACTATCCCAAACTATGTATGCTCTTTTATGCTTGGAATTCTTCTTGTCTTTCTCCTTCTTCTTGAGATACCTAGAGCATGAGTACTTGAGATGTCCGGGCTTTCCACATTCATGACAAACTACACCTTCTTTTGAAGTTTTGGTCTTGTAGTGTGGGGAATCCTTCTCTTTACTTTTGTCCTTGTTCAACCTTCCTTTTCTCCTTAGAAACTTGTCAAATTTTCTTAGCAAAAGTTTCATGTCTTTTTCATCAATATCGGAATCGGAATCTTCACTATCATCATCATCGGAACTCTCTTTCTTTTTGTAAGATCTATTGACTTTAAGAGAAAGTCCCTTTCTTTCTTTGTTTTTATCCAACTCTTCATTGATATTCAAGCGTCTAAGCTCCATTTCATGTTCTTGAAGCTTTCCGAAAAGTGTTGCTAGATCCATAGCATCCAAATCTTTAGATTCAACGATAGCCGTTACTTTTGGTTGCCAATTCCTGTCTAAACATCTCAACACTTTGTTAGAAAGTTCACCTTGAAGAAACGTTTTACCAAGAGCAAGTAAATGGTTAATAATATGAGTAAAACGCTTTTGCATATCATTTATAGATTCATTTGGAAGCATTTTAAACAATTCATAATCACGCATTAAAGCATTCAATCTAGCTCTCCTAACCTCACTTGTAAAGTGTCCCACATTTCCTTAGCACTAGAACATTGAGAAACTCTAAAGAACTCGTCATAGGATAAAGCGGAGGTAATGATATTCTTTGCTTTATAATCATATTGTACTTTCTTTCTATCATCATCCTTCCACTTATCCTCGGGGATCAATTGTTCTACACCTTCAACTAAACTAGAGGGGATATGAGGACCTTTTTCAACTACTTTCCAAATTTCACTATCTATGGCTTGGATAAAGATTTTCATTCTAACTTTCCAATATGCATAGCCTTCTCCGGCAAACAATGGAGGACGATTTATTGAATAACCTTCACCACCAAAGGGTACGAATCCCATTGCGATTTTCTTAAAGGATCTTTACGAAAAAGCTTTTATGCTCGTGTCTTTCGACCGAGCTCTGATACCAATTGAGGAAACCGTAATTGGTGGTTGGAGAGACAAAGGAACCCTAGGAATACACCTAGAAGGGGGGGGGGTTGAATAGGTGTTTAAGCTACCTTGAAAGATTTTCGAACGAAACAAATTGAAACAATCAAAACAAAATATTTTTACAAAAACTATCAGGTTTACTCGAGTAGATTTCAGAGTACTCGAGTAGTACTCGATTAAAGACTCGTTTACTCGAGTATATCTGACAGAAACCAGAAAAATCAAGTTTTCATTCGCATACGAAAATCAATCAATTCACATGAAAGATCAGAGATTCAGCGGAGATGATTAACACCTATATTCTTATTGATTAACCTAGTTATGAAAATGATTTTCCCTTTATCAATTTGAACAAATAAAGATTTAATTCAATCAATTATGAAAATCAATCTTTCTAGGTTTTCAACCAAGAACGCAATCAAATGACTTGAATATAAAGAGTAAGGGTTTAGAGATACGACACAACGATTTATCCTGGTTCACTTTCACCCGCTTGAAAGCTACATCCAGTCCCCTCTTCAACCAAGAGAGATTCTTCACTATGAGGAATTAGAGTTCTCAAATTACAAGTGATTGCCTCACAAGACTTCCTTCTTGCTAGCCTACAAGAGATAACCGACACCCTTGCCTTGTAATCCTATTGATCTTCTCTCTAATCTAACCTCTACCCCTTGTTGATAATCGACACAACAAGTCTTCAATTGCTTGATGATAATCCACACACCAAGGCTTCTCCTTGCTTGATTCACAACCAAGACTTCTTCTTCTTCAATGAACGTTGCTTGATGATAATCGACACACCAAGGCTTCTTGTTTGTTGTAGTGACTTGCCTTATTGCAAAGATTACAACTCAATGAATACACATAACAATCCTAATGAATCTCAATCAATAGCTATGACAAATCACACCAGAGATTCAAAGGTTCTTGATCAAAGAATATGAAAATAGAAAAGCTTTGATCTTTGAAATTGAGAGAGAATAGAGTGGCTTGATTCTTTGTAAAATGAATATCAAAATGATGGGTTATGATCACAAAGGTTAGGAAAAGGTTTTTATAGAATACCCAAAAGTTATGGCACTTGAAAACTGATTTTGAGAAGTGAAAAATGTATTTTAAAAAACCAGTTCAGCAGTGTTTACTCGAGTAAATTGCAGCATACTCGAGTACTACTCGATTAAATCTTGATTTACTCGAGTAGATTGATACTGCACTTGTTTAAAACTTGTTTTCTCAAAAAACCAACCTTTCCTTTAAAACCTTTAAGCCACCTATTGATTCTAGGTTAAGTGAAAACTCAAATTATGATTAAATCATGACTTATGAATTGAGATTCACTACCCTCTAAACAAACTACCCAAATGAAAACCTATGAAGCTTGAGAGGCAAAAGATAAAACAAAAACAATTACACTCAAACTTAACTCTTCATGAGCTTGTTCTCTCTTCTTCACTTGATGTTTGTTGTTGCTTGTTGAACTTGAACTTGATCATCACATGATAGCTTGTTCAAAAACACTTTGTCATTATCAAAACATTCACCATGGAACTTACAAGCTTATCATATTATTTGACAAAGAAATGAATGAATACGCATGTTTTTATATTAGCAACGGATTTTGTACAACAACAAAACTCAATTCCTTGAAGAATTACTCTTTGTTCCAAATTAAGATTACATTATTCCTCATGCAATCTCGAATGAGCAATGTCAAATTAAAATAGAGGAATTCATACTTGATATTGCACTAGTTACAGTGTATTCCTTCAATTGCATAAACATGATTGTCAAGGTATATGCACTAAGCGGAAGCACATGATCAAATCAATTTGAGAAGTAAAGAGAAGTTAATAAAATAAAATTGGCAAAATGATAATGTGATGAACTTTCTATTGTATTATACTATATGAGAAAATGGGAATGAGTTACAAGAATGAAATTATGTCTCCTTATATAGGAGAGCAGAATGGTTTCTAGCCATTCAGTTACATGCGGTGAAAAAGGGAAAAATGAATAACAACCAAGGAGAAAAACATGGCAATGCACAACAACAATTATTACGATTTATGGTAGAGACAGGATCAAGGAGAGCCACCCAACAATCTCCACCTTGGCTCGAATTCGACACTGCTGTAAAGACCAACAAGTTCTAAGCAATGTTGGAACTTAGCAATTGGAAGTGCCTTAGTAAGCATATCTGCTGGATTCTCCGATGTGTGAATCTTTTTCACGACAATTTCACCACGTGCAACAATATCTCTGATAAAATGATGTTTCACATCAATGTGTTTGGTCTTGTCGTGATAACGATTATTCTTGGTCAAGTGAATAGCACTCTGCCTATCGCAAAACACAATTAAAGTTTCTTGTGCTAGACCAAGTTCGTTGACCAAACCTCGAAGCCAAATAGCTTCCTTCACACCCTCTATTGCTGACATATACTCTGCTTCAGTGGTAGATAATGCAGTAATAGATTGAAGTGTAGCCTTCCAACTAATAGCACAATTAAAAGATTAAATATATATCCAGAAAGAGATCTTCTTCGATCAAGATCACCACCATAGTCTGAATCAACAAAACCTACAATGTCATCAGTTATAGCCTTGTTTTTATCAAACACCAAGCCGATATCGAAAGAACCTTTCAAGTATCGTAAAATCCATTTGACAGCATTCAAATGATCCTTTCCAAGATTATGCATGTATCGACTCACCATGCTCACAGCATAGGCTAAATCGGCTCTAGTGCATACCATAGCATACATAAGACTGCCAATTGCGCTAGCATAAGGAACGTGAGACATACGGTCCACTTCTTCCTTTGTCTCTGGGAAAAGGTCTGAAGATAATTTGAAATGCGAAGCTAGTGGAGTAGAAACAGGTTTACAACCACTCATATTGAACATATCCAGCACTCTCTCAATGTATTTATGTTGAGATAAGTGTAACACCTAGGATATATTTCCCTTAAATACCCCATAATTAAAATACGTACTTAAAAATTCCTTTTTAATTTAATAAAATCACCCATCAAACGGACGGAGTTTTGTTTGTTTTTCGGACTAATCCAAAATTTGACCTGTGAAAACATTATCAATTATGTACAACCAGTAGCCAGCAGGGCTTCATTCCCGATATATGAATCATGACAAGGCCTAATGGGCTTCACATATTTAAGTGCATTAAGTATTTCAGAGTAGCAGCAGAATTAAAAAGCTTGAATAACATAAATCCAAGTTTTAAAGCTTAGCAAAATAAAGTCATCCTAAGCCTCATTCAAAAAGGTATACACAACACATACACATCAAAACATAAGAGGCTTAGGTCCCTAAAAGATGTACTAATCCCATATAAACCCTACTCTCCCTGTGAGGGAGAGTAAATC
Organism: Crotalaria pallida; assembly: GCA_037953625.1. Taxonomy (NCBI): domain Eukaryota; kingdom Viridiplantae; phylum Streptophyta; class Magnoliopsida; order Fabales; family Fabaceae; genus Crotalaria; species Crotalaria pallida. The sequence continues at coordinate 72,351,511 of CM075652.1, read as the reverse complement.
CTGCTCGGCCAATCCTGGTGTATACTCCAGCTCAGTACCTGAAAAAGGGTAAGGAGGTGAGTATTACACAATAAAATAGGGAAGCAGTTTCTATCATGCTATACTGAACCACTAAGCCATACACATATAGCCAAATATAGCACATTTTCACAATTAAACACTCCCAATCAAAGTCATGTACCTTCCATAATTATTTAGCCTTTTTCAGAATATCCTAAAACATACTTTCAAGTTCTATATCATTATTATAATTCATTTTCCATTTCATTTTTAAGATGTATCTCTTAGCATTGTACTTCACCTCCACACTAGAAGGTACCTCATACAATTGGGCCTATGGGTACTTCACCTCCACACCGGAAGGTACCTCATACCATTGTACTTCACCTCCACACCGGAAGGGACCTCATACAAATTGGCCAGTGGGTACTTCACCTCCACACCGGAAGGTACCTCATACCATTGTACTTCACCTCCACACAGGAAGGTACCTCATACAGTTTGGCCTATGGGTACTTCACCTCCACACCGGAAGGTACCTCATACCATTGTACTTCACCTCCACACAAGAAGGTACCTCATACAATTTGGCCTGATGATACTTCACCTCCACACAGGAAGGTACCTCATACCATCACATATATTATTCATATAGATAATAATATTAAAGCATCACAATACACATGTTACACTTAGTTTACTTCCGAACCTCATATTTTTCTTTTCATCATTTATAAACTCTAGGGCTCATTATGATTTAGCAATACATCAACCACATAGTTCCAGTATCAACCATTAGAATTAAACACAAAGCAAGATATCAAATTACTTTTATATAGGCTTACATTTTTAACACATTATTATCAATCCTAAGGTTCCTTATCTCTTTCATTAGTTTATCAATTTTGTAACTCATTATACTTTTTAATTTCCAATTTCACAGGGCACTACCAACAATACAATCACCTTCATTTCAATTATCTTTCTCATATTCACATTATAATTCCCAAGTCCAACATAATTCTTGCAAAACATCAAACCACATCAACCAAGTTTCAATAATAACATTTAATCACAACATAATATCATTAATCACATTTTACATTTAAATACTTTTATACCATGTTAACTATCCTAGGGTTTCTAAACCTTTAACTAACACATAATCTCTTAGCAACCCAATATATACACAATACAACTTACTCCCTAGAATACGGTAACACAAACCTCCTTACCTCAAACTCTTAGAGATAGGAAGATTTTGCTTGGCTCTAACTTGAGCTTTTCCACAAAAAAGTTTATAACCAACAAGAGAGTGGAAGAACCTAAAACAAGAGTCATAAGGAGAAAGGACTATCTTTTATACCATCGTTCATGCCAAGATTCAAGAAAAAATAGAGCTTCATGGCTTAGAATTTGAAAACCACCATGGATGGTAGAGAGAGAAAGGAGAAAACGAGTTTTAGAGAGAGAAAGAGGGAAACCCACAACTTAATACTTACTTGGAAAGGATAATAGCAAGATTTGATGATGGAATGGGTGTGAAGTCACTTGCCTTTGCTTGATTTGTGGAGAAGCAAGTGGAACCCTATGTGGAAGAGGAGGGAGTCGTGAATGAGAGAGAGAAAGAAGAAGATGAGTTTGAGAGAGAGTGGATTATGAGGGAGAGAGTGAGTAATTTTATTTGTTTGGGGAGGAAAATGAGTGGTTAGGATTTAAGCCACAAAAAGTGATGCCTTTTGTGTTGAGGAAAGTGCATCAAGTGCACTCTCTTTTCTTTTCTTTTTTTTTACAGACCCTAAAGTAATCGATTACCCTAGCCTGGTAATCGATTATTTCTTCAATGCAACATTTCTCAGTACATCCATCAGAGCCTAAGTAATTGATTAACCCCCTGAATGTAATCGATTACTTTACCCTTGTAATCGATTAATTTGCTGCAACATCTTAAGTGTTTCCACCAGAGGCCTTGTAATCGATTACTACCATGCAGAGTAATCGATTACTTCAGTGAAAAGTCAGATTTTGATGATTTTCTAACTCCAATTCATTTCCTTAGGCTCATTACTCATTTAGGTTTGGATTGATACTCAAAACCTTCCTCAAATCTTGGAAATTCTTCCTGAATACTTGGCATAATTCCCTATTATGCTGAAATAAAAATTTGGGATGTTACAATAAGAATAATTTACCAGCTTGACGATCCCTTCGAATCTCCATACCGAGAATCTTCTTAGCTGCACCTAATTCTTTCATCTCGAACTCATTACTAAGTTGAGATTTTAATTTTCTGATTAAAGACTTGTCACGTGATGCTATCAGCATATCATCAACATAAAGTAACAAGTATACAAAAGATCCACTGGGAAACCTTTTGAAATAAACACAATCATCATATTGACTTCTAGAATAACCTTGCCCAATCATAAAAGAATCGAACCTTTTATACCACTGCCTCGGAGCTTGCTTAAGGCCATACAAAGATTTCTTTAGGCAACAGACAAGATGCTCCTTACCAGGAACAACAAATCCCTCAGGCTGATCCATATAGATCTCTTCTTCCAGCTCCCCATGTAGAAAAGCTGTCTTCACATCAAGTTGCTCTAATTCCAAATCAAACAGAGCAACAAAAGCAAGCAGAACCCGAATAGATGTATGACGAACAACAGGTGAAAAAATCTCATTAAAGTTAATACCTTCTTTTTGATATAAGCCTTTGACAACAAGTCGTGCTTTGCATCTAGGATCTTCTACTCCGGGAATGCCTTATTTCTTCTTATAGACCCATTTACATCTTAAAGGTCGTTTGCTTTGTGGAAGCTCTGAAAAATTCCATGTATTGTTCTTATGGAGACACTCGATTTCTTCATTCATACCACTAGCCACTTTGAGGATCAGCACAGGACACAGCTTCAGTATAGCTGGTAGGCTCAACAACATCATTGACCTCTTGTGCAACAGACAATGCATAAGCAATTAAATTATTGCTATTAGTGTATATAGCTGGCACTTTGATATGTCTTCTAGGTCTATCTCGGGCAAGAACATAATCTTCTTCTTTTGGCTGAATAGGAGAAGTGGTACTGACGTCATGTTCACGATCATCATCATCATCACTTTTAGGTTCATCAGGAGATGAAATAGGGGTTGTAGTCGTAGACTTCACTTCCAACTCCACCTTCTCGCTAGTACCCTGCAAATTACTTGTACTAGTAGAAGAAGACACAGAAGAGTGTTTTCCAAAAGATAATAATACATCCTCGTTAAAGGTCACATCTATGCTAAGAATTAATTTTCTTGATTTTGAATCAGAACACCATAAACGATATCCTTTAGACTCGGATGCATAGCCAAAAAAAATGCATTTCGCAGCTCTTGGAGCTAATTTGTCATCATTGACATGTGCATATCCAGGACACCCGAAAATTCTCAAATTAGAATAGTCAATAGGATTACCTGACCATATTTCTTCTGGAATTTTGACATCAAGTGCAGAATGTGGAGAACGGTTGATCAAGTAACATGCAGTAGATGCTGCCTCGGCCGACAAATCACGTCAATGCCATAACCCTGCATTTGAAAGCATACAACGAGCCTTTTCAAGTATGGTTCTATTCATTCTCTCCGCAACACCATTCTCTTGGGGCTTACGTGGAATGGTTTTATGTCTAGCAATACCATGATATGCACAGAAATCATTAAAGTCACCTTCACAAAACTCAAGACCATTGTTTGTTCTGATCTTCTTGACCTTCTTTCCCATCTGGGTTTCAACGAGAGTGTTCCACTTCTTAAAAGTGGGAAAATTCTCATTTTATATCTCTGAAAATAAACTCATACCTTACGAGAAAAATCGTCAATAAGAGTCATCATATTGCGGTGTCCTCCATGAGAGGGTACTTTAGAAGGACCCCAAAGATCAGAGTGAATATAATCAAGAATACCTTTTGTGTGGTGAGTAGCAATAGAGAAACTGACTATTTTTTGTTTCCCAAATACACAATGTTCACAGAACTCCAACTTTCCAGTAACTGATTTGGGTCCAATATATGATGTTTTTAGCATGATTTAGACTCCCTTTTACTAAGGATTTGGCTTGTTTCTCTTGTAAATTTAGTATTTTTTGTATAGTTTTTAGGAAGTTAGGTAATTTAGATTCCTTTGAACGTTTTGATCCATTTTGTGGATGTTTCAGGTATTTTCGGAGCTTAATTGAAGAAAATAATTATGGAGCTGAAAAGAGGATGAAAGGATCTTGAAAATGGCGCAAGAACGGAGCGACACGGAGTCGGAGCAGGGCTAGCACACCCAGACGCACGGACCCGCATGCTCAGGCGCGCAACCCTCGGTCAGCACCATCATATCAGATATGTGCGCCCAGGCGTGTGGCTCTAGGCGCCCAGGCGCACGACGTTCGAGAAAGCCCAATTGGGTTGATTTCTGATCAGTTTTGCTTGCTATCAATTGGGATTAGTTTTAGACTTTAAATATAGGTTTTTCCATTAGGTTTTGTAGACTTTTCAGAGCCAAATAAGAGATTAGAATAGAATTAGGATTAGAGAAGAGAGGTTGTTCTGCAATTGAGAGCAAGGAGGCAAGGCACAGGGATTGAAGATTGGAAGATTGAAGATCTCTTGTGGGTAAATTGATTATTGTATATAATGATTTGTTTTTCCCATCCTAGTATTTCTTCTTCCAATATGTATAATTGAACCTCTTGTTAGGAATAAGGTGGATTTGTATTGATCTTAATTTGGCTGTTTGTTTATGAATTAATGTTTTTCCTTTCAAATCAATTGCTTGGTTGTGTTTTAATTACAATTCATAGAATTAGCTACTTTATGTTTTGCTTTGGTAATCTGAACCTTAATTGGAAAATTAGGATTAAGATTAGGCCTTTCTGTTAGATCCAGTGAGAAGGTTTTGATAATGACAAAGGTTGACAAAAGGTTTTGAACAAGGTACAAGTATTTGTGATCAAGCTCAAGTATGGAGAAGTTCATCAAACAACAACAAACAACAAATGATGAAGAGAGAGCAAGCTCATGAAGATTCAATTTGTGTATAATTGTAATATCTTTAGTTTGAGTCTTTTATTTTGATGAGTTTGGGTAGAGTCTTTAGAGGGTAGTGAATCTCTATCAAGTGCATGATTATATCATAATTTGAGTATTCACTTAACCTAAAATCAATAGGTGGCTTAAAGGTTTGAAAGGAAATGTTTAGTTTTGAGAAAACAAGTTTTTAATTGACTTTAGCAGTGGCTAATCGATTAAGGGTCAGGTTAATCGATTAACACACATATGTTACAGTGGTTAATCGATTAAGCCATGAGTTAATCGATTAACACCTGTAAAACTGGTTTTTAAAATACGTTTTTAACTTCTCAAAATGAGTTTTTTAAGTTTCCTAACTTTTGGGTATTCTATATAAACCTTTTCCTAACCTTTGTGAATAATTAGAACAAACTAACATCTTTTCATATCCATTTTACAAAGATCAAAGCCACACTATTCTCTCTCAATTTCATAGATCAAAGCTTTCAACTTTTATATTTTTTGATCAAGAATCTTTGAGTCTCTTATGTTGATATTGTCATAGTTATTGAAAGAGATTCATAGGATTGTTATTTTTTTCATTTGAGTTGTAATATTTGCAAGAGGCAAGCTATCTACAACAAAAGAAGAAGTCTTGGTGTGTCGATTATCATCAAGTGTAACACCCCGATTTGGCCACTTGAAAAATATACTGTTTTAATTCCAAAAGGTAGTGGAAATGTGGGCCAATTTTTTTTTTTTAAACATGTAACGTGGTTGAGTAGCATGAGTATGAGAACCACTAAGTTTTCAAAACCCTTTCGTAATTAAAGAGTGTTCCCATATCTCATACTGAAGTTCAAGTTCCAAACCGGAGTGTCACAAGGCACTACACTTTGCAACTTGATTCTTCCCAACGCAATTATCATAGCCCCTTAAAATAAATTTCTTCCACAAAAAATTGGGGTTACATCATGGCATTGCAATGAAACTAAGTAAATACAGGGAATACAAAATACTTCAGGGAAAAGGAAAGACTACCACCAGGCCCATTGAACTGAATACGGTGGTCCACGGAAATTCTTCGCCAGAGTCGACCTCAATTACGTCCGCCTCCGAGTAGCTACGTCCTTGTCCAGTTCCTCTAACTTCTCGGCCTCGAGGTCATTGGGTGCAAACCAAAGCAATCGGGTGTCCACCATGGTAGTCAGCTGACCCATCGACCTCGGTGTCCTCACACTACTTCCGATCTCGATAATCCACTTTCCATCTTCCTTCGTCTCGAATGTCGAACGCGAACTTGATAGGATCCATAGACTAAGGGAATAGACATCATAACAACAGGCAGACAGAACAGAAGACTAGAGAGAGTAAGTATTCCCAAGCATGTTATGCCAACGATGTGGGATTACAATAGGTAAGATATTAAGAAATAACAAAAACATATAAGCAAACCACACATACAAGCAATCTTATTCAAACCTCTACTTGACTCCATTTCTTTTCTTTTCTCAAAACATTACATATCCACAGAACTTTTGTCAATCGCTTCCGCTGCGAAACTCTGATTCCATCATCCATCTCATCCTCTTTTCAAGCTGTCTCTTAAGAATTATTTCTTAACAATATAAGTTATCTTTTCTTAATAAATTTTTATGAATTCGTATCCGTCAATGATGCGGGGGATTTAATCATCATTGAGGAGGGTCGCTCTCAAAGTTAGCACACACGTCTACATCTCCTCGGTCATCCACCCAACCTAGTCGGAAGCAAACAGGAGTACAGGACCTTTACCACGCGGGCACGACAGCTGTCTCAACACATAGATGGTCCCATACCAGGAGGATCTTGTCCTCAAATCATTTCAATAATATCAATAATCAAGGCTCACTGTCTCGCAGTGGCAAACACTATGCCTCGTTCCAGTCCCTCTCACTGTTCTAGATTTGCAATCTAGGGGGCGACAGTATATTTCTAGGGAGCTCGCAGAACTTGCCACGACATTAGACCCAGTCCCCACCACGTTAGTGCGCCACATGTGGAGTTCGTTCTGCCTAGAAACATACTCTAGACTTCTTGACGTTTCACCGTCATCGTCCTCCCCTAATGCAATCTCCTCCTAAGTATCCGCAGATACCTATGGTTTCTTCCTCTGCACTACTTCGGGTCACTCATACCTCACCACGTATGTTAATGTCTTTTAAAAGTCTTTTATCTTTTTAAATCAATCCTAATGGTCGGCTCATCCTTCGTGCATCCCTTCAATGAGTCCCGACCGATATCTTTGCACATATTTCCTCTCATCATTTCTCACATAGCACAGAGCTGGGATCACATCAACCACTTGCATCACATTTCACAATTTCTTTCAACAATCTCCTTTCAAATCCTTTTCTCATAATCTCAATTTATAAACTTTCGTAAAATACCAATTCGTAAACTTTTTCATAAAGTTGCTTCTCATAAATTCTCTCCAAATTTCTTTTCAAAAACCTTTTTATGAAAATTTCTTTTCACCCACTTTTTCCAAAAACCTCCGTTCACAAATATTTTCAAAAATATTTCTTTTCACAATCCTTTTCCCAAAAAGAAAATCTCCTTTCAAAAACATTCTCAAACTCACATTTCGTACTCTGCTTCAAAAATCCTGTTTCAAAATTCTTTTCAAAAATTCTCATTTTTCAAAAACCTTTTTTTTTTTTAAATAAAACTTCATTTCAAAAACTTTTCGAAAACTTATTGTTTCAATGAGCACCAGCGGAGGAGCAAGCTCAACTCAACACCAGTCTCATTTCAACAATATCACATAGGAACCGAGCTCCTTCTAAATCACATCTCATTTCACAACACAACATCACTTTCCCTAGCTCTGGCTCATCCACATCATATTCATCAATTCTTGCTCATCAGTGATTATAAATTCCACAACATCTCAACATCTTTCTCAACCTTTATCTTACATTTCTTTTATTCTTTTTATTAATTACTATTCACATTATTTTCCATCTCATCATGCATAATAACTCATCAAATAAACGAATAAACAACCTACTAGCATTCAGATATCATAATATAAACTCATTACCTAATTTCATGTGCTCTTTGTCTCCTTCACACGAATGGCCACACAATCAAACAATTGCCACCGTGCTACTGACTCAGAACCACTAAGTTTCGACTTTTGAGATGGTCGAAACGCTTAATATGTTACCTAAGTACCACGGTGTTTGGGGGAAACTTCTCTCTCACCTCAACCGATGACGATCTTCAATGCTCTCCTTGGTTTCCATTGCGACGTTCGTAACTGCTTCTCGACCGTTACTGGCACTCAAATATTTCCTTTTTATTAAAAATCATTCTTATTCAATTATCTCGAAAATAGAGCAACGTTGCAAGACTTTTTATTCAAAAACAAAGTATTCGTTTCCTCTTAACACCTTGAAATCAATTTGGGTCTTAAACTCACAATCAAAATTAAGTAAAACATTCATTTAAAAACACGTTTAGAAATTTAAAAACTTAAAATATTCTTTTCAAAAACTTGCTAAAAACATAATTAGTTCTCTGATCTCTTTAAAAGCCACATTTATCTCAAGGGTTTTTAAATATAAAACACTTTTTAAATGAAAACCATGTACTTTATATATCATATGAAAATCTTTTCAAAACAATACTTCTTCAATCAATCAAATCAGTTTTACTTACTTTATTTCCTTCAAAAGCCGAATTAGATTAAAGAAAACAACACAAGGGTTAAATCAAAAACCTTTTGCAAACATTAACATTCAAATCATTTTCAAACATGTTAAATCATCCATAATTCATGCATCAATTTCACACTCATCATGCATGCATACAAAACAAGAATCAAACACAAACTCCTATTATTTTCTATACATGGCCGAATCCTATCACACATAAGGCAAGGTTATATTCACAATTTCAAACATCAATGATTACTAACAAAACATGCACATATGGAAAATAATCATTTAAACACATTATCCTACTTAAAACATCACAACCGAAAATAATTGTTAAAAGAAAAGGAATATCCTCAATTAAATTCATGTTAAGATCTTCTCAATCAATTAGCTTTATCCCTAAATTAACATGCAAATGAAAATCAATTTATTTCTTTTATTTCTTTCCCAAACCGAATGTATCATAAAAAGCATAACTCAAAAAGATAATCACATTCCCAACCAATCTTATTCACTCAAAGCTAACTCAAACAATAACACTCAAGAAGATAAAAATAGCTTAGGTAAAACTTGTTCCAAAAACCGAATGGAACACAAAATCACTTTTAAGTCTTTAATCAAAAATTTAGATTTTCACATACTTGAAATCCATAGATCCATCAATAAAACACACATGCAAAACAAAACAAACAAACTTTGATACTCATAAGGACAAAACCGTGAGCTTCCATACAAAATTCATCAAACTTTAATTTTTATTTCTTCAAATAAATTTATCACAATAAAATCAAAGATCATATCAAAAATCTTTAGATCACATAAATTTCAACATGCATGTAACTAAAATAAGGATCAAACATGATTCCCTATTTTTCCTAGGTTTGGCCGAATGACAAGATACACAAAGGTAAGATCTTGGGTTCTATTTTCACATGCAAAGCTTGAAAACTCATGGATCATATCATGAAAAACTTTAAAACAACATTTTCTTTTCAAACATCAACGAAATCATCATCACACACACAAAATCTTGTTTAAAAAAAATCCTTTTTGTACCAAAAATCATTTTTAAAAACTTGTTATCATAATTTTCTCTTTAAAATTGTGACATGCATCAAAAGGAAATTAAGACTTTTTACTCAATACAAACACACAAAGTTCAAACTTCATGCTTTTGCAAAGATCTACCATAGATCAAGACATGCAAGAAAGATCATGGCAAAAACACAAACTTAAACACAAATTCCAAACAAAACCGTGAAGAATAAATTTTACAAATTAAAGATCAAAGCTTCCAAGCATAAATATTCAAGATCAAGCCATAGAAATTACATGCAAAGCACTTAAACTTCAAGATCATGAGAAAATAAGTACATGCATCACGAAATCAAAGTTTAACAAAGTCCATCACAAAGTCCTTTACAAAATTAAGATTATTACATTAAAACTTTCTTAAACAACTACCTTAAATAAAAATCCTAATCTTCAAGCTTCAAATCTCCTCTCTTCCTCCTATGGTTGCTTCGGCCTCTCCTTCTTAGGTTTGATAGGTTGGTTTTCTTCTTAATCTTTGAAGAAGGAAGTGATTAGAGAAAGAAATCAAGGGTATTTGGGTTGGGATTTTGGGGTTTTCATTCTTATTTTCTCTTCTTCCTCTCTCGGTCGTTCTCTCTTTCTAAGGTCTCAAGAGCTTTGTGTTGCTCTTGGAACTAAAGTGTTTATGTTGGTGTGAAAATGTGAAGGAAATGAAGAATGAATCAAAGGCCAACACACACACACGGTTTATGTAGGCAAAGTCAAGGGTGGGTAATTTTCCTCTTCTAACCTCGGTTCAAGGCATGAGTTCAAGGGTAATTCGGTCCATTCCAATTGTTGCATGGGAAAGGTCTTGTCCAAAAGGGGAACATGTAACACCCCGTAACATTTTCCCTTTTGACTCGCTTCTACAAGTCCCTAATTAAGAAATTAATCTAACCTAATTGATCTAAGAAATTGATTTAAAAGAATTTTGATTTCATGATGGGTTTTCATGCTTTGAATAAATTGTGTTATGACCTTGTGTGTGATTGTTTAAAGTTTTAGTTTAGATTTTGTATATGATCTTAAGATGAAAAATCGTTTTCACCCTAAGCTTCAAAGAAATCAAAGTCCAAATCACCCCGACCTAGAATCCATTCTAGAAAACCCTAATTAGTATCCAAATTGTGGAATGTACCTTAATAGAGTTCTTAACTCTTGATTAAGAACTTAATCACTCTTGTAAACCCAAAATCCTCAAGGTTAGTGAGCTAATCCAAAATTCGTCTTCCTTAAACCCATGATTAAGTTTTTGATTAGCACCTTAATCTTTGATTAAACCCTAACCTCCAAGGATTAGCGGACTAAACCTAGATTAATTAACCTAATCCTACCCTAATCACGATTAGAACCCTAATTAGTGCCTTAAACCTAATTAGCTAATCTAACCTACCCTAACCTCCATGTGGCCGAATGCATGTACTTGGCATGGCCACCAAGCTCATTTGCTTAGTCTCCAAGTGGCATGCTCCAAAAGTCAAGCCTATGACATCATCTTCATGACCAAGCATGACATAAGGGAGGAAAAAGTGAAGATTAGGAAGGGAAGAGGAAGGAGCCGTGAGGGACTTGGAAGCAAGGCTTGGTTTCCAAGTTTTGTGACTTAGTCCCCAAGCATTTGCAAGGAAGCCCCCCATGCAAGCCCTTGATGGCAAATAAAGAAAAGTGAAGAAGATTGAAGAAGGGCCAAAACCGTGAGAGGAGAAGAGTGAGTTCATTCCCATTTCTTCTCTTCTTCATTTTCAAGCCAAACATCAACACTCACACCCCCCATTCGGTTCTTCACCTCATCCATCCATTCCAACCCTAAAACCGTGAGGGAGTGAATGAACTTCTCTTCATTCATTCATCAACACAAACCTTCTTTCATTCCTTCATTTCCTTCCAAAACTAAACACAACACTAAGAGAAAATCAAACTCTTAGTGAAATAAGAGAGAATGGCCGAATAAGGAAAGAAGAAGAACCAAACCTTAGACTCTTCATGACCTAAACAAGATCAAGCTAAGATAGTGAAGAAAAGAAGGAGAAAATCATGGACTAGGAAGAGGAGTGGTGGACCGTGAGGAGAGAGGAGAGAAACCAAGGAATTGGACTTGAATTCTTTAAAGTTTTGAATAAGTAAGAATTTGTTTCATGCTTTTAAAAGTTTTAAGCCTTTTTCTTTGATTCTTTTTCGTTTTCATTCTTTCTTTCAAAACTTTGAGTTTGTTTGAAAAAGTGTTGATGCATGTTATTTTTAAAGTTTTATTAAGAAAATGTTTTTCTTCATGATCTTAAGTTTTCCTCTTTGATTTCTTAAAAGTGTTTTGGAAGATAACTTGATTTTAAGTTTCATGAAAGATTTTTCAAAGATCTAGTGTTTTTAATTTCATGCATGTCAAGATCTATGCTTGAACTATGATTTGTTTGATGTTTGATTTTTAATATGAAACTCTTTGTGAATGATTCAATTTTCTTAGTGATCTTCCTTTATGTTGGTCACGGTTTGATGTTGTTGTGAGTATGGGCTTGATTTTCTTTTGATTGATCCTTTGCATGTCACAATCTTGAATTTAATGATGTTTTGAATGAATAAAAATTGTGTGATTTGCTATGATAGGTCACGGTTTGTAAGTGTGAATAAAAAAAAGGACCAAGATTTTCTTGGGTTTAAGTAATGAATGTGTGATTTCCATGAACTTTGAGTTGATTCTATGTGTTTTAAGTGAAATGAAAACTGTCTAGAAACCTATGTGTACCCACGGTTTCATATGGAAATACATGCTAAGGTTATGCTCTTACTTCCTTGATGAAGTATGTGAAATTGTTGTTGGATTTAGAGTCATTCTAAAGTCTTGAACTCTTGAAAATGTTTTTGAGGAAAACCTAGTTAAGGTCACGGTTTAGGCCTTAATTTTTAAGTTGAATTCTCTTAATTGGATATGTATTCGTGTCATGAAATTATGTGTTGATTTGTGAAGTTTCTTCTTGATAAAGTAATTTTCTAAACAACCCATGATGCATACGCTTTTGACATAAGTAAGTGTGATAAGATGAAGTTTTGCTAAGATGGAATTAATTAAGTGAAAGATAGATGAAAATGTGACTAGGTGTATGTGTGATGCATGATTCGGTTTATGTGTACTTAAGAGTTTGATTTCCCTTATTTGATTGAGTCATATATGTGAATGAATATGTGAGTATGCTATGTTTGACTTAACTTGATGGCTTGTGATTATGTGATGTGTGAATCAAATGCATGTTGTCTAGGATTCTTGAGTGAAGTAAGAATGATTTTTAGAGTGCATGGAAATGTTTAAGTGATTTGTTTTACTTGAGTACTTTGCTGCCCACATGGAGTCTAAATGTTTAAACTTGATGAGTTGTTGGTTTAAGTGTCTACTTCATTGTTTTCATGATTCTTGGTTGTTTGTGCTTTTAAATTGGTTTTAAACAATGGAAAATGAATTTAGAACTTAGGACGTGATGCTGTCCAGAATTTTCCAAGTTACATTTCTTGTTTTAAAAAGTGTTTTCAAGGTGTTTAAAAGTTAAGTTTTTATGGGTGTTCGATCTAAGACAGAGATGATTTGAAAAGTGCGATTTTTCGGTGCTTTTGGAATTGAATCCAATGCTGTCCAAGAAGGACCAGCAAAGAAACTTTTTATTTAAATGAATTTAATTTATTATTTTCTCATGATTTTAAAGTATAGAAGTTAGTGCTTAATTTTGGACAAGTTTGAGTGAAAGAATTAATGTTTCGGTTTTAAAATGAAGACAATGTTTGGATTTTCTTAAGTTGTTTTGAGAATGATTTAAGACTAATATTAAAATAAAACTTAATACTCATATATCTACCTTCTGGGACTTGGAAGAAGTTGGAGTCGGGCAGACGAGGAAGGAAGCTGATCGTTCGGAACTCATAGAATCGGTAGCTACGAATCCAGGTGAGAGAGAAGCTATCCTAAGACCCTGTGGTGTTTAGGTAATTTATTAGGACGTTCCGTATCATCTCAAAGATCGGAACTAAGTGGTTCGGAGTCAGTAGTATAAGTGGCAATTGTTTGTGTTGTGTGGCCACTTATACGAAGATGACAAAGGCCACAATATTGTTGCGTGATGAGTGTGTGATTGATAGCATGCTTTTATGTTTTTATTTCATTATGCCTGATGATATTTATTATTGTTAAACAAAATGAGTAATATGCTGATAGACACATCCCGTATGAGAAATGAAAACGAAAGGAATAAGTTGAGAAAGTAATGAAATGGAAAGTAAAGATACGATGAGAAAGATCTAATGATTGAAAATAAGGTATGTGTGGAAAGGAAAGAAAGAGTTGAGAATTGGGGAATGAAATTGAGGATAATGATGAGAACGAGCCAGAGCTGGGGAGAGTGATGTTGATATGAGATGTGATTTGAGCGGAGCTGGGCTCCTTTGTTTTTGGTTTTAGTCTGAGACTAGTGTCGAGTTGAGCTTGCTCCTCCATTAGTGCCCAGCAAAAGTTGAAGTTTCTGAAAAGGTTTTGAAAAGGTGATTTTGAAAAAGGTTTTCGAAAAAGATTTTTGAAAAGCTTTGTTAAAGAAAGTATTTTTGAAAAATTTTTGGTGAAGCAATCTTTTGAAAGAGTTTTTGAAATGATATTTGGAGATACTCTTTTGAAACAACATTTTAGAGAAAGTCTTTTCGAAATAATATTTTTAAGAAAGTTTCATGAAATTATAGTTTTGAGAAAAGTTTTGTGAAAACGATCTTTTTGAAAGAGTTTTGCGAAAAGAGGTATTGTTGTGTGAAGTTTTGGGGAGGCAATCTTTTCGGTAGAGTATTTGAAAAGGGATGATTAAAGAAAATATTTTTGAAATGATATTTTGGGGGAAAGTCTTCTGGAAAAGAGATTTGTGAAAGTCTTTGAAATAGAATGATTGAGAAATATGAGATGAATACGAGGAATGGAGAATGTTGAGAAAGTCTGAGAAATGAAATTTGAGTTTGTCGATGTGATCCCAGCTCTATGCTATGTGAGAAATGATGAGAGAAAGAAAGTGCAAAGGTAGTGGTCGGGACTCGTTGAAGGGTTGCACGAAGGACGGGCCGACCTTAGGATAATTTAAAAGACTAAAAGACTTTAAAGGACTTGCGCGGTGAGGTATGAGAGTGCGAAGTAGTGGAGAGGAAGAAACGATAGGTATCTGCGGATACTTAGGACGAGATTGCATTAGGGGAGGACGATGACGGTGAAACGTCAAGAATTCTAGCGTGTGTTTCTAGGAAGAACGAACTCCACATGTGGCGCACTAACGTGGTGGGGACTGGGTCTAATGCCGTGGTAAGTTCTGCGGGCCCACAAGAAACATATTGTCGCCCCCTAGATTGCAAATCGAGAACAGTGAGAGGGACTGGAGTGGGGCATTTTGTTTGCCACTGCGAGGCAGTGAGCCATGTTTATTATAAATTGATTGAGGCAGAGTCCTGGTCTGGGACCATTTGTGTTGTGACAGCTGTCGTGCCCGCACGGTAAAGGTCCTGTACTCCTGTTTGCTTCCGACTAGGCTGGGTGGATGACCGAGGAGATGTAGACGTGTGAGACGATGGAGAAGAAGGAAGTACCTCGATGATATTATGATTCTTCCCCAATCATCGATGGTTACGATTTGATAAGACGTGCTAATGAATATTGAGAAGAAATTGAGAACGCAGTTGAGAAAGAATGAATGTGTATAAGTTTGGTAAAACAAGAAAAGTATTGATAGTAACAATGAGGATAATAATGATATGCTTGATTATTGCGTTGTATGTATGTTTTATGTTATATGTTTGTGTAGTCCTTCTATTTTGCCTATCGTAATTCCACGCCGTCGACGATGTGTCGTCCGGATCGCTTACTCTCTCCTGTTCGTTGGCATATTGGTGCTGCTGATGTCTCAACGGGCAGACGGAGTATCGCCTGAAGATCATCTCTATAAATGAAGCTGAGCGACAACTGCAAAGTAACACTGGAGGGGATTTCATTTCGGGGGTGAAGGAAGGGCGCAAGAAGAAAGGGAAACTTCATACGGATGTCTTCATCAGAGTAGCGCAATGGAAGCGATAGTAGTAAATTTAGTTTAAGTTATGATGTGGGTTTTGAGTCAAGGATTACCCAGCTATGTGCCAATTATGTAACTAAGCCAAGTTTTAGTTTTGTATTGAGGAATACTCTATTTTGGAAGAACCAACAATGTAGTCTTTTGCGGAGATACCATGATGATTTGAAAACAACTCTTTTTATGAAAATGAAAGTTTTCTGAAAATGAATGTTTGAGTAACAACTCGATTTTCAACAAAAGGACTTTCAAATACACCAATGATTTTTCAACAATGTGTTACAAAAAAAAATGGCCTCATTTTTGCAACTTTAGTAAATAAAAGTCAATTATTTCGGTTTACGAAAATCGGGCTGTTACAGAACATGGTGGAAGAAAAGTCTTCCTAGGCACCATGACTCACACCACCTAGGTTTCCACTTGTTTTCCATTCAAATTTTCTATTTAATTCTCACTTTCTTAATGGATAAGAAAATGCTCTCCTACTTGGTTCCTCTCATCCTCTCATGGCCGAACCACATGCACACACATGCACATCATACACATATAATTTCTCTTCATGTTATCACAACAAACACATATACATTAAATCATGAAATGATGCATACATTTAACATGCATATAACACTTTGACATATCATGTTTCACACTCCAAAATACACGGCACACACACACATACATCATACATGCATCATACAATTCATACATTTCAAATTTATCATTCAATTTTATTTCTTAAGATAAGAAAACACACATTTATATTTCAAAAATTCCAAAGATGCAACTTTAAAGAAAATCAATTCACATTATCAATTTATTTTCAAAATAAGTTTATAAAATCTTACTTTCACACAAATCAAAGACTTTTAAAGAAACCTTTTATTAAAAACCTCAAATCAATTAAAAAGAAAATTCGTTTCTTTGAGAAATCTCAAATGACAAAATCATAACTTGGTTTTCATGAAATCAAGCTCAAATAAAAAAAATCATTTGCTAAAACATTTTTCTGAAAATCCTTCTTAAATTCTCAAAAATTCTTTTTAAATAAAACCTCATTGATCTATTTGAGTCCAGAAGATGCGGGATGTTACATCAAGCAAGTCAATCAAATTGAAGAAGAAGTCTTGGTGTGTCATCAAGCAAAGTGAAGTCTTGTTGTGAGGGATCAACGAGCAACGTGGAAGACTTGTTGTGGGGTTATCAACAAGCAAGGGAAGAGGTTAGATTAGATTCAATAGGGTTGCAAGACAAGAGTGTGGTATCTCTTGGAGGCTATCAAGAAGGGAGTCTTGAGAGGCATTTACTTGTAATTTGAGAACACTAATTCCTCATAGTGAAGAATCTCTCTTGGTTGAAGAGGGGATTGGATGTAGCTCTCAAGTGGATGAGAGTGAACCAGGATAAATCACTGTGCAGTATCTCTATACCCTTAACTCTTTACATTCTTGTCATTTCATATGTTCTTGGTTGAAAATCTAGAAAAGATTGATTTTTCTTAAGTGATTGAATTGAATCTTAATTGTGCAAATTGATTTGGGAAAATCATTTTCATAACCTAGGTAATCAATAAGAATATTGGTGTTAATTGTTTCCGCTTTATCTCTGATCATACATGTTAATTGATTGATTTTCGTATTCGATTGAAAAGTGATTTTTCAGATTTTAACAGTGCTTAATCGATTAACTGAAGCTTTAATCGATTAACCATTTGTTGACTTTCTGGTGTTAATCGATTAGTTGCAGACTTAATCGATTAAGAGCTGAAGTTTTTGTAAAAATCATTCGTTTTAATTGTTTCGATTAGTTTCTGTCGAAAATCTTTCAAGGTTTCTTTAACACCTATTCAACCCCCCCTTCTAGGTGTTCTCCTAGTGTTCTTTAGTTGTTTCACCCACCAATTGCGGTTTTCCTCACTTTCAACCAAACAATATAATTATTCAACTCGTAGGAATACTTTTGGGTAATTGTATAACTCTTATAAATTAGAACTCAGTTAAGGGATTAAGGGGTAAGAAACATAATTGCCATGAGAGATCTAGCTTTTATTGTTTCTGGAGTTTTTGATTTATTGGAAAACATATTTTCATAATCAATAACCCGATCCTACAATGAAACCAAGTTCCTAACCTTTTTCATATTTGCTTCTAAATCCTTTTTAGTTTCTCAATTGTTTCATAATTTTAATTCTACACTCTTATCTCTAAACTCTAAACCAATACAAGTTATACATAGTAATCGCAATTAGGTGAAAGAAATTAGAAACAATTTGCAATCCCCGAGTGGAACGATAATTTTACTTACTCTTTATTACTTGTGTGACCGGTATACTTGCCGCTAGTCCAACAGTAACATGTTTACCAAGATGACCTAGCTTGCTTAAAAGGTGCAAGCCTTTTTCACTCATATGGCCCAAGCGTATGTGCCATAATTTTGTGTCATCATCATTGATCATGGAAGAGGATACTGCTGTTAAACCTGTTACAACTGAGCCTTGCAAGACATATAAGCTACCAATTCGGTTAGCTTTCATCAAGAGAATGGCACCTTTTGAAACCTTTAGGACTCCACCTTCAGCTGAGTACTTGCATCCAAGAGACTCAAAGGTGCCTAGAGAAATTAAGTTCCGTTTCAAGTCAGGAATATAGCGAACTTTAGTCAAAGTCCTAACAATACCATCATGGGTCTTGATTTGAATAGTACCTATTCCAGCAAACCTTGCACTGAGCATCATTGCCCATCAAGACAACACCACTATCAATAGGTTCACAACTGAAAACAAGTCCCTATAAGGACACATATGAAAAGTACACCCAGAATCAAGAATCCATTCAGTTTTACTTCTTTTATCAGAAGTGACAACGGATAACAAAATATCACTATCAGAATCATTTTCAACATTTGCGGCTTCAGCAGATTGAAGTGGTTTTCCTTTTCCTTCTTTTTCTTGTTTCTTATTTAAGATATAACAATCATAAATATCATGCCCTGGTTTCTTGCAATAGCGACAAAATTTGCTGGATTTGTGGCCCTTAGATTTAGACTTGAACCTTCTATTACTGGTATTCCATCTTTCTTGAGTCCTGCCTCTGACATTCAAACCTTCACCCTTGTCCTCAGAATGAACTTCTAAATCAAATTTTTCTTTGGACAATAAATTAGATTTAACATCTTCAAAGGATAATGTATCATTGTTACCATACAACATTATGTCTTTGAAGTGTTTATAGGTGGAAGGCAAAGAGACAACCAATAAAACAGCTTTATCTTCATCGTCAATTTTAACATCCATGTTTTCCAAATCCATGATAATGGAATTGAACTCATCAAGATGAGATTGAATAGATGTACCTACAGTCATGCGGATTATGTATAAGCGCTCCTTGAGACAAAGCTTATTTGCGAGGCTTTTGGTCATAAATAAAGTTTCTAACTTTAACCATAATCCCATGACGGTCGTTTCATTTGCTACCTCACGGAGAACCTCCTTGGATAAGCTAAGTTGCATTGTTGAAAGCGCCTTTTCATCCAATTCGTCCCATTGCTCGTCGGTCATAGAAGTCGGTTTCTTTGACTTCCCATCTAAAGCTTTCTTTAATCCGTTATGAGTAAGAACGGCCTTCATTTGGACACGCCAAATGGAAAAGCTAATTTTGCCATCAAACTTCTCGATGTCAAATTTGGTAACAGTTGACATTTTAAATTCTCAATTGAGTAAGTGCTCTGATACCACTTATTAAGATATATGCACTAAGCGGAAGCACAAGATCAAATCAATTTGAGAATTAAAGAGAAGTTAATAAAATAAAATTGGCAAAATGATAATGTGATGAACTTTCTATTGTATTATACTATATGAGAAAATGGGAATGACTTACAAGAATGAAATTATGTCTCCTTATATAGGAGAGCAGAATGGTTTCTAGCCATTCAGTTACATGCGATGAAAAAGGGAAAAATGAATAACAACTAAGAAGAAAAACATGGCAATGGACAACAGTCATTACTACGATTCATGGTAGAGGGAGGATCAAGAAGAGTCACCCAACAATGATGATTTGTTTTGAGCCACTATTAATCGCTAATTTTCCAATTTGGAATTGAAACAAAGATCATAACAAAAATTAGCCTAATTCAGTTAAGCATTAAACATAATAACAACCAATTGACATGAGAAACAATAATTCATTAATTCATAGCAAAGGTTCAAACCATATGACAAACTCCAAGTTCCATTTACAAACCACTAACAAAGACTTAGCTACTCATAATAAGCATAAAATAGGAAAAAGAGAAAGATGAAACACCATTAGAGTTATGCACACACAAAGTCTTCCTTTTTTGGTATTCCTTCCCTTTGAGCTAGAGGTGATCTCCCTTTCCTCGCGAGCCTCCTTGCAACTTTTTCTCATATTTCTGTATCCTCTAGAATTTATTAATAAAAAAAACTTCATTTTATTAATATTAAATGCAAAATAAAATCTTTAATTCACATTGACTAGCGCATAGGCGTTTGAATTCTAGCACCTAAGCGCTAGGTTTCGTTCCTGGGACTGGATCATTGCACAAAAGCTTCATTCTGCAACCCTAGCATCTAGACACTTGGTTTTGGATGGCTAGGCGACAGGTCACCTGCCAGCATTGCTTTTTCACTAGTTTTAGCATACTAGAGTCTAGACCCATTTCTAACCCGTAGCTTGATGTTCTAATAATCTCTCATTATCCTCGGATGCTTCCACCTCATTATTTTCCTCCATCAAAAACTTGTTATCACTGCAGTTATGACCATAAAATCCAATTACTGTTGAAATTTATTATAAAACTATTAAAAACTTAAAGACTAATAAAATTGAATCAAAAACTAATCAGAACAAGCAAAAAATAAGGTAAACATAAGGTAAAATTCAAGGTGATTATCAACTTTTTGAACCAACATCATAATGAAGGTGGGACAAGTCCACTAATAATAATAAGGATCGTTGAGGGAAGAGAAGCAACAAGCATATTGATATTCCAAGCACCATTATGAAGAAATCACTCAGTCACCTTCCGAGTTAGATCATGCTCAGTCAGAGGTTGCAAAGTCTCCATTCTCAGATCATTAACCTAAGGAACCAACTTATCATACCGGAATCAAATTTTTCAACCATCACCGATTCTCCATAACAAATAGTCAAAGATAGCATCCAACTAGACCAAATGCCTATCCAACTGTTGGATTGTGATTCCTTACGTTGAAACACAGTAAAAGATCATTTCCACAATTACACTTATGTCTCAACACTTGAACCCATAAGGAGTCTTTTTCCACAACCATTCCCCAGCCTAGCTCATTACATACGCAGTGTTGAGATGCCTTGAATGACCTCAAGTCTAGACATCATCAAGAGGTTTCAGTTCACAAACCCTATCCTAACTAAGCAAAGACATCTTCCTTTTATTCTCATCGTTGGATGGGGATCTTCTGTCCCAAAACATCTTGTCTGTCTTCTTCTAACTAATTAAACTTCATCAAATATACAAAAATGTCATCATAGTGGGGGAGTTATTTTTCAGTTTTCTAAAATTTGTGTAATGGGTACAGGCTTTGGAACAGACTGGCAGATCTTTCACCCCAAAGAAAGGGAATTAGTCTACAAACCCCCCTTTTATCCCCCAAACCCCACTTTTTTCATAATACTATTAATACCCCTTTATACAAACCCCAAACCCCATTCACTCCTCCTCCTCCTCCTCCTCTGCCGCTCCCTCCCTCCTTTGACCACCGCAAAAAACAGTTCTTCTTCTTTTTCTTCTCCTCCTCCTCCTCCAGCCGCCGCTCCCTCTCTCCTTTGACCACCGCAAAAAACAGGTAGATGGAAGTAAAACCCCTCCTCCTTTCTCCAGATCTATGCATCTTCTTCTTCTTCTTTTGAGCATGCATGCATGCCTTTGTTTTTCATTTTTTTTTTTCTAATTTCTTTTTTCTAACCTTCGTCCAAATCTATGCATCTCCTTCTTCTTCTTCTTTAAACTATGCATCTCCTTCGTCCATAGCTTCTTTTTTTTTTTCGGGTTGTAAATAATTCCGAGCAACCTGTGTCGGAAATTCAAAATAACAGATGCAAGGAGTGGGGGCTGTGTGAAGGTGGTGGTGATGGGGGAGTGGGGGGCTGTGTGTGAAGGTGATGGTGGTGGTGGGTAGTGGGGTTGATGGTGGTTAATGGGGTTTGGGAAAAAGGGGGCATTTCTGACTTTTCCCAATTAAAATGGGGTTTGATGGAGAAAAATGGGGTTTGGGGACTAATTCTCATTTATTATACCACTCTCACATTTGCATATGCTATGCCTAAAATTCAATATCAACATCCAAATATCAACCGTATATGTACTTTTACTTATATCAGTCTACTATGTTTACACAGATGAGAGATGTCTTGTTTCATTTCATATATTGGCACTATTTTTTTTTTTTTCATTGATCAAATATATGTTGGCACTTGGCCCTATTTTTAGCACTGCCATATTTACAACTTAGTTGTTATTTGAACGTCCAGACCTAACACCTTAGTCAACCTTTTTCTCATGTTTGCATAGTTTATGTACTCTGCCGCAAAATATGATATACATCAAGGGTGAGTCATATATTCATCAATATACAGGAATATCGATGTTCTAATAACATTTTTCACATAATATTGCATGACAGCAATAGAAATCACACCCTATTACACTGCCAAAGTGAAATAACCTCAAAGTAATTTGTCTAACAAAGTCATAAGTTACAAGTTATTGATCATCATGTACTCTGATGTTCAATCTTCTAAGCCATATAGAATGAAGGATCATATGGAACACATCGAATCGCTTGGGCGGAGATTGTACCTCAAAATGTCTCCTAATTTGTCCTACTCTTCTCTGCATTCTTATGTACTGCCTCGGAGAAATCCTATTTAGAATTTCCTTCAAGTTTGGAATGTCCTTCACAGAGACCTCAACTGAGAATGATTTCCACATCAAAACATCACTGAATGGAGGAATATAATGATCTGAAATGAGTACCGGAACACATCCGGTGTAGATTGCCTCCACCACTCTGGGGCTTGCTACTTCATACCCACTAGGGCAGAGGCAGAACTTGCTCTTCCTTAGCATCTCATAGTAAGAAACACCCTTTGGAAGGTACCTTTGAACTTGGATATCCTTATCCTTTTTTTCCCAATGCTCAAGAAGAATAGACCTAATGTGACCATGAAGCCCTCCAGCAAAGAATGCTAAAACCGAACGCTTGGATGCAGATGGCCCACCAACGAGACCGTTTATTGTACCTGTTTGGAGATTGATTTCAGGAAATGAAACATCCTTCAAAGGGTTGAATCCTTCCGAGGTGTTGGCATTGCAAAGTACGCGGATAGAGTTCTTGTAAAGGTTAGGAACAGATAATGATGTCTCCGGCCCCTGAAACAGAAGAAATAAATTTGAAAAAAGTGTACAACATTATCATATCTCATAATTGGTGCCTTGTAAACAAAAAAAATGCAGGGATTATGAATTAGCTCAGCACTGTAATCATGTTAAAATTTTCTTATACAATCAAAAGATGTACAAGTTTCTAGTTAACAGCATATATATGAATAATTAATAATTGATTACTACATTAGTACATTCTAATAATGAGGACATAATTGTGCTGCACGCTAAGTGTAAAAAATTTTTACCCAATGATCCTGTCATGTATCATCATATCATTAAAAATTTCTGATTCTTATAATAACAGTTACCTTAGAATTTATAAATGTAGACGTAGTAAAGTATGATTAGTCCTTAGCGTAAAAATATTATACTGGCAATGCATACAAATTAAACTCCCATAAGAATCACTTATTAGAATCAAGAAAAGTTGAATATTATTAATCAATATAAAAATGTATAAGAAAAGTGGAGTGCAATAATCAATTAATTAGTATGAGATGTTTTACCCAGTCATGGCAAGCAAGCATGAAATGATCAGCTCCTAGGCTTCTGTTCCAATACGGATATCTTCCGGCAATGAGATTGACATAGTCTATGACAGTTTTCTTTATGGGGTCAAACGAGTGGGAGTCCCTTACATACACAAATCTGACCATCATTACTACACTGAAAGGGAGGAAAAATACGTGTGCTTTCTCGGGATCTCTTGTTCGAAATTGGTCATTCATCTCCATTGCATGGATGAAATTCCCTTCCATGGAGTATATGCTCTTGCAAGGTCCATTATGAAAAACTGGAGGCTCCCCTTCTTCGTAGATGAATACTTTGAACTGTTTCTCCATTTCTAAGTAGCTCCTGTCATAGTAATTTTTGTAAAGAGAAAAACGATTAATGGATGACTCGTATTAAACAGGGATTAACTGAATATATGGCTCAAAAATGCAATGTTATAACTTCTAAATGTAGAAGTGACATTGTTCACTTGATACTGAAATAATTGGCCTAGTGCATTTGACCATTCACCAATTGATTGTGAATTATGTGTTCTAGATACCATGTCACATGCGAGTGTGACTTCTGCTAATGCATTGTATTTACATGTTTTACGATTCAACACACATGAACATACACATACACATGTGTGCACAACCAGAGCCAAAACAAACTAACACTGATTTTCTAACTAGCCAGTTTACAATTAACTTACCTAACACTAGAGTGCCAAAATTAGAATTAGTTAATGGTAAAAGCATGTGAGGAATCCTATTTGAAGTATTCAATTAACTGGAGGGCAGGTACAACCGTGCAAGATATGTTAAAGGTTAATAATAGTTCAGCACAAAGGAAAATAAGAAGTGCATTATGTACCTTTGAAATGATTTAGCATTCCAATACATTGGACCTTCTGGAACATAGTCTGGATCTTGTGTTTGATTCCTGAGTTTGGCTTCTCTAATTGCAGCTCGAGCGTGTCCTAGTGCTGCTTCGGTTCTATCTAAGATGCTGAACTTTCTTGGCTGCTTCTGCCTCAGGTTTGAAACAGACGATTCATTCACAGCTGTCGTATTTGAACAAGTTTTGGAGGCGTTCAGAACTTCAGTCTGGTTCAGATAAAAAATGAAGTGCCAACAACTTTAGTTAAACAGTCAAATGCTAAGATTTCAATTTGGCTTAAATATGAAAATGGTCCCTGTAAATATTGACTTCTTTGAAATTGGTCCTTGTAAAATTTTTTTTTTGGTTTTGGTCTCTACACTTACAAAACGTTTTGGTTATGGTCCCTCATATTAAATTTTGGTCCCCATAATTATGTTGGTAGTTTGTGTTGGTCCCTCTGTTATTTAGATTCAATTGGTCCCTCTATTATTTAGATTCTGTATATTACATTTTCGGCATTTTCCATCCACATATAACAGGAGGGACCAAAACCAAAATATTTTATAAATGTAGGGACCAAAACCAAAAGAAAAATTTTACAGGGACCAATTTCAAAAAAGTCAATATTTATAGGGACCATTTTCATATTTAAGCCTTTCAATTTAAATGATGCTGTAATATAACTAGCCCCTTTATTCTTGCTACAAAGCAATTGATCAATTACTTAACAAGTAGCTCAGGGTGAAAATTAATGTAACTTCCACTGTCTCCCTCCCTCCCCTCCCAATATGCAAATGATATTTGCTCCTTATTTTCTCTGTCACTCACTTTTTTAGTTTGAACAATGCATTCACTCTATGTTACCCATTTGTCTATCATAGCTCACAGGTGTAGGAAAGTGTTGACTTAACCTGTCATCTTATCTTGAAATATGAATTGAAGTTTGTTTTATTAGTTTGGAAATTTAAATTACTTTCCTCTTATGTGTGAGTGCGTATATATGTATATATATAAAGGCACACCTTCGGTATCAGATAAAATTGAGTAATTAATGAAATTATTCCTTCGCTAAACTCTTTTTAATGTGCATTTGCCTACTCAATGATGTCTATTTTGATACATAAAAATCTGACATGGTAATTCAAGAACAATAACAATCTTTGCACAACTTCTATTGCACACCGTAGGGGACGACATGATGGTGTCCCAAATTTTTGGTTTTGTGAAGTGGCAGGAGACAGAGTAAGAAATAAACAAATAATATGATTAAAGTACGAGTATAAAGAAACTGTATTGAGGTTTAAGTCAGTTGTACAAATAACATAATTCATGCAAGAAAGAAGTGTAATAGATATCACTACACTATCAGTTATTCAGTTGTTCCCTGAAATTCAAATTTTCACTAACGTTACGATAACATTCAAGAGGATATTGCAATTTTTAAATCCAACTACTGGCCTACTGCATAGGAATAGCATTTTTAAATTTCCGAAGTAACTCTTGATAAATGAATAACTAATACTCAATAAAAAATTATAAAATTTTTATCCCAAATTAAAGTTAAAATAGTGAATCAAAAAATTGAAATTGTATTATATATTTTATAATTTGTTAATTAAGAAAATATGCATTAAATATTTGTTTGGTAATTGGTTGATTTAGAGAATAATGCATTAAAAACATATTTCTTTATTTTTGTTGAATTTTCAAATATTTATCAACTTTTTGTGACAAAGGAGAAAGTACTATACATGTCAACACCCTCCAAAAAAAATTTTCCATGCTCATGAATTTCCATAATAAACTCATAACATTAACATGTTAAGGGGATTCAAACTCCTACTCAAACCAATAAATGAAGGGCTTTAAGAAAAAAAAATATTTTCATTCGGTCCTATTTATAAGATCCTTTTGGAATTTTTAGTTTGGTCATATTTATAAGATCTTTTTCCAATTTTCAATAACATTTAATTACTTCTTTCCACTGACACCCTTATAAAAACACTTTTTAGAGAGTTCTAATGATAATTATAGGGGCTAGTTTTGAAAAAGTATATCAAATTTTCACATTTCCAATGTCACTAACAAATTTATCGACTCTTCTTGGTGGGAGTGAAAAACCCAAAAGGATCTTATAAACAGGAGAGGGAGTAGTATTTTGTCCTAAAAGAGGGAGAGTGCATCAAGAACCGATAAAATAGAAACCTTAGATGAGGCTCAACTCCCTTCCCTTTTTTTTTTTTTTTTTTTGGTTGCCCACCCGGTTCCCTAAGTACTACTTAGGTACATCCGGATCCGACCCGGGTCGCGTGCCTGGCTAGGGCAGGTGAGTCTCCCAACATGAATTTTTTGCATTCACAAGGACTCGAACTCGAGACCTTGCTTAAGCGAGACCGAGCCGCTTACCACTCGTCCCAACCCATGTTGGTACTCCCTTCCCGTATTATACAAACTTTTAAAAGGGAATAGGGGAAAAGGAAAGGATAATCAGAAATATATTCAAGAAATTTGTAATTAGACTCCTTGGATTACCACAACAGGGCAATTCACAGGGCAACAATCCAAAGCAACATCCAAGCTTTATTTCCAAAATAAATTCTTTGGGACAAGTTATCCAAGTTTTTTAAGTAGAGAGAAAAATTTTATTGCTGTCAAGGATCGAACTTACATATAAAACCTAAGAACTTTGCTATTTTTATTCCCCAAATTCATACATATACCTGTTCCATGCTTATATCACTTTTAGCCAAAAATTAAATAAAGAAATCAAATCAAATCTAGCTTTACTCCATCTGTATTTTCTAGAATAAGTGGAAAGGAATCTGTACGGGTTGAAGGCGTAGAGATAAGGATTTGAAAGCATAAAAACAACTGAACAATACTAAATGTGGCATTCGATTTTTGTTGGCAGAGTCGATAATAATACTCCCACCATTTCTTATAAAAGTGTACTAATCTCTACTCCCTAAGTCCCTATATATATATATATATATATATATATATATATATATATATTTGACCTTTGGGAGATTGAATGACATTAAAAAAGTTGATAATTTAGTTAATAGTGTTGAAAATGTAAATTTTTTATATATATTTTCGAAATTACACCTATTAATATTATTGAAAATATAAAAAGTGTTAAAAAATAGAGGTGTTTGTGAAAAAAAGTAATTTATGGACATTATTTCAATTAGTATAAAATCTTATAAATAGGAACAAAATAAAAATGTTAAAGAATCTTATATTTATGAACGGATGTAGTATTTTATATGTTTATCTTATTTAATATTGTATTGTTTTACGTAAATAATGTAGAAACCGTAATAATTATAGGAAAAAATAGAAAAAAAATGGTATGTTAAAAAAAATATAAATATAAATAAATTATTGAAAATTAAAATAATTATTATATTTCTTAAAAATATATATATTTTTTTATAATGTGACAAATAAATAGAAAACTATAGATTATTATTATTTAAAAATAAAAAATAAAACCTAGTATTGATCTCTTGGACCTGCCCCAGGTGGGTCCCTAATGAAGTCAGATTAATTGAATATCTTTCTCTGCTCTGCCAGAAAAAGATCTAATAAATTATCATAAATAATAAATAATAATAATAAATTAATAATAACACTTTACTTCGAAGGGGAACCTAGTGAACTTCAAGGAGGGAGTGGGGATAAGCTATGGAAAACATAGATCATTACTTTCTCTGCATGACTTCAGGTTCAACTTAGAAAGCAAGACAGAACAAAATAACAATATCGACACCTTTACCAGAAAAGAAGCAATGATAAAATAAAAACACAATAGTAACATTCATGAGTTAATTAAGATTAAGATCTTGTCCCACATTTTAAGAGGTAAAAAGCTATTCCTCTTCATTAATTGAAATAACTAATGAATGGCTTCAATTGCACAATTTCCCCCTTCTTGAATATGATAATATCACCAACTATTTTGCTAAATTTCCTTAAGGAAGGTAACAATAGTAATTAACAAATTATAATTTATTCCACCTTTTTTTTTTTTCATGATTAGATTTATCAAGAAATCATAAAAGAAAGTTGAAAGTTGAAAGTTGAGACAGAGAAAGAAATCAAGAAAAGACAACGAAAGAAATCAGGAAATAAAAAAGCATAGAAAGAATCAAAAGCTGGCTCTTACAGATTGTTGAAGTGATGATTTTGTAGCCTGAACAGAAGGTGGGGGATAAAAGGATTGATGATCTTCTACATGCACCACAACATCCTGAACCCCTTCTCTCTTTCTCTCATCAATTAAAACATTAGCCTCCAAACTACTTAAAAAAGAAGGAGAAGAAGAAGAAGAAGGATTAACAGAACTCCAAAAGAAAGAACCTTTGCTAGAAACATTTGGACCCATCACAAAAACAAGCACAGCAACCAGCACCAGAGGCACCATCAGCAACAAGAGCAGCTTCATGGATGAAGATGAATTTGAACAATGCAATAAACTACCACTACCCATTGCGGTAATAAAACTAAAAGCTAAGTCTCTTACAATTCAGACAAGGAGAGACTTCACAGTTCACACTTTTCACAATCTAACAAGAAAGCAAGAGTGCTCTCCCTCGTTTTACTACTTGATACAGCTGGCTTCTATTGTATTCTATCTGCATATCAGTTACTTTAACATATGGTTCCAGAAATTCATGCATGCCGGTATTTGTTTTTGTCTCCTTTTCTTTGCAACGTGGCAACAGAGTCAGATTGTTGACAGAGAAATATAGGATCCAATTCCAAAGAGTTGAAAGGTGCGGGAGTTGGAGTTGGAGTTGGAGTTGGAGTTGGCAGCTAGGTACACGTTTCTTGCTTATTACTCCATCTGGTAGTCTGGTACTGTATAGAAGGCATTCAGGGTATTTAATTTTGGTGGTAATATTTTAATTTTCAATCACATTTAATTATTTATTTTTGACAAATATCCTTTTATATTAACAATTTTTTACAATATTAATAATAATTATAGGAATAATTTTTTACAATCCAGTTGGTGGCTGCAGGGACACTTAAGATTTCCCCCTCCCCCAGGTCATGGGTTCTAGTCCCAGACCTCCCATGTAAAAAAATAAAAATAAAAATAATTATAGGAATAAATTTAAAAATTATAAATAATAAAATTAACTAATTTTCTTAATAACCGTGAATTTTTCAAAAAAAATCTTATATTTAAAACAAAGTATCTTTCCTTTTTTTGCAAAAAACAATGTTTAATTTATTTGTCTTATTTAAAAATATTTTTTTAAAAATATATAAATAAGAAATAAGTGAATAATATATATATATATATATATTCAAATACTAAAATAAGATTTCTTAAGTTTTATTAAATACGTTTTTTATTCCCAAACAATTAATAAATCATTAAATAAGTGCTCCCTCATTCCCATTTTAAATTTTAATTACAAAAAATAAATTATAAATAAAATATAGTAAAAATTGAATATTATAAGAAAGAAAATATATAATTTATTATTAGTGAAAGAAAACAATGATATACTGCATCCGTTTTTTGTTATATGTCATTTTCATGTTGAGGATTTTAAAAATGAATGTAATTTTTTTATGTTTACCCAATTTAATAGATACTTCTTCTTGTTCTTATTATAAGTCTTTTCGACTAATTTTCACGCTCTTTAAGAAAGTTAGTTAATATTGTTAATGATATTGAAAATATAAATATTTGATATACTTTTTCAAAAGTACCCTTATAATTATTATTGAGAATTTAAGAAGTATTGAGTAAATAGGAGTGTTTGTGGAAAAGAAGTAATTATTGACATTGGAAATTGGAAATGAGATTTATATTAAAGACAAAAAAAAGTCTTCAAAAGGGACTTATATATAGAACCAGAGGGAATATTAGTGTATGTAATTAGTGGAGAAAAATTAATGATTTTAAAAAAAAATTGGTATAATGAAAAAAATACAATTTATTGAAAAATATGAGAAATAATTACACTTTTTAGAGGATGTATTTTTTTTAATGGGATCAATAAATAAGAACATATGTAGTAAATATATAAATATATTTTCATTTGTAATTAATGCACTACAATAATATATTTGATTTTTGAAATTTTTATCAAGATAATGTAAAAAAAAATACATATATCTACTATTTTCTATATATAAAAAGACGACTATTCGAGGCACCACGTTTGTCTGAAAAATTTTCGAGGCATCGCGTGAAGCTTTCCTCACAGAGCGATTTTAGGGAGATAATCATTATCAATATGTTAAATAATTATCTTAGCTGTTAAAAATTAAATAAATAATTCAAATTTATTTAATTTTATCTGTGAAATCATTATCCTCATTTTTACAAGTTTTCCAAATCATTATATGTAGTACGCAATATGCCTTGGATGGCTCCTTCACAATATTTTAGCATTTATGTGAATTGGCTCATAAACTTATGAATATTTAGATAAACAGCAATCTCACAATTATATTCGCCTTCAATTTTTTTATTTTTTCGCCATTAAATTTTACTAATTTTTCGAATTCTCGCTCATTTTAATTAGTATTATTTGATTCTTTAGTTTCTCTCTAATTACTTGCTTTAATTTAGAAATTTGTGTGTACCATTTGTTGGTTTTGGCCTCAAAATCTCGAGAGGGGGGGTGAATCGAGTTTTATTATGTATTGAAAAATTCATATCAAATTAAAAAATTGATTTGAGATGGAGAGATTAAACGAATGAAACGGATCGCGAAAATGATAGAAATATAATAATTGAGTAGCGCGGAAACGTAAGAAATTAAATATGTGGAAAGTAAAAGAGATAGGGATAGAAAAGCTTGCACTGGAGAATTTTATACTGGTTCAGCCTTCCCGTTGAAAGGCCTAGTCCAGTCCCCAAGCGACCCGCCTGAGAGTTCTTATGACCAAGCAATAGAGTCGCACCCTATTACAACCAAGAGCACCCCGCACACTACTAGGAACCTCCGTTCGCTAGGGGCCTCAATCACACAGCAGGGTTCCTCGCCCTACGAACTCCTCAACGTTCAACTATGGGATTCTCTCCCTACCACTAAGGTTGAATACAATAGATGTGAGTGATTACAATAAGTATCACGTGTTCTCAAAAACACGTGTTCTCAAAAACACAGATTCTACAATAAGCTCTTATGATTATGAAGAAGAAGTTTGTCTTAGAGTTTACGCAGCCAACAAGGTTTGTTCTTCAAAATATTAGAACAATGAAAAACAGAACACTTTGAGAAGAAGAAGAAGAGAGAATGTGAAATGAGAAAACTGTCTGAACGTAAAAACCCTTTCGAAATGTTGGAGTGATCTTTATTTAAAAAGAAAAACATTTTAGAATCAAAAACGATTTTGAATTAATAAAACAAAATCAAAAAGGAATAAACAAAGATTTGAAATAAGTTTTAAAATCAAAACGATTTTCGAAATAAAATAAAGATTTGATTCTTAAAACCAAAAAGGAAATAATTCAAAATTAAAATCATTTTCGAATTTTATAAAATATATCAGAATCTTTTATATAAAAACAAATCAGGAAATAATAAAAATGATTCTGACACGTTTTTCAATAAAACATGAAGTAATCGATTACTTTAAGGAATAGTCGATTATTTCTACAAAAATAGAAATTCTTAAATACATTTGAAAAACATGTAATCGATTAGGCTAAGAATAGTTAATCGATTACATCACTCATGTTCATTGTATGATGCAACTTATGATAATCGATTACACTGAGGAGTTAATCGATTATTAAGCCTCTGGTTTGCATATGATGCAACATCATGTAATCGATTACTACAAGACTTGTAATCGATTACTAAGCCTCTGAAAAATATATGATGCAACAATTATAATCGATTACTTGACTGTTGTAATCGATTACTTTCATAAGAAAGTAACTGATTAACAAAATTCAGTTAATCGATTACAACTTCTCTGATTTTTCTATGATGCAACAGAGTTAATCGATTAC
Organism: Crotalaria pallida; assembly: GCA_037953625.1. Classification (NCBI taxonomy): domain Eukaryota; kingdom Viridiplantae; phylum Streptophyta; class Magnoliopsida; order Fabales; family Fabaceae; genus Crotalaria; species Crotalaria pallida. The sequence continues at coordinate 72,318,804 of CM075652.1, read as the reverse complement.
TGCAAGAGATAATCGATTACTCTCTTTTGCAATCATATAAATATGCAGAGTTTTGTAACATCAACTATTTTTACTCCGATGAAATGCAGAAAAACATTTTATATGCAGAAAATACGTTTTTCTTCTTCTCTTCAAAAAATAAAAACTTTGTTGGCTTTGAAACTTCTAAGTAAACAAAAACTTCATTACCTTACATTTGATCTAAGGAGAAGATTTCTATTCTTAGGCATGCTTGAGTCTTCAATCTTGACGCTTGCACTTGTGAGCTTGAACTTCAGTTAGCTTGTTATCATCAAAACATATATTTGCATTAAACTTGAAGTCCATAGAGGGTTTGAAGCATGCCTTCCAACCAGCTTGACTTCCAACACCATTGATCAAAATGTGGTTTGTTCAAAATTTTGATCTAGGTGTAACCAATTATGCTGTTAGGGAGTGGAGAAAGATAAGTGGAGGAGTCCATCCCGGCAAAGTAAATAATGTTCAACCAATTTTTTTAGTGATTGATTCTTCAATTTCGGGTGACAATAGAGTGCATCAAAATCTAATGTTGAATTGTTACAGGGTGGCTATCATAAACTACTAAAGAATATGAGAATATGGTTATTTATTGTTATATGCATCAATGACCTCTTTAATCACGCAAACAGTGGAAGATGACGTGTGACGGTGGCCGATATACCCAGTCTTACCGTTTCATCTTCTTGAGAGATTCAAGTTTTAATTTAAGAAAACTTTATTTATGACTGCAGCAATATAATAATAGGATTTTATTTTTCTTCTATAATAAATTTTTCTATTGTAATAGATAAAAAAAAAACATCATATATAAAAATAGGATTTGATTTTATGCTTGATCTAATTTTTTTTTATTGTGACAAGAGAATTAAAACTATTAATAACAAATCAAATGTAATCCTATATAATAATAAGATTTGATTTTCCTTCCATAATATATTTTTTCTTTTGTAATAGATAAAAATTATCATATATAAAAATAGGATTTGATTTTATGCTTGATGTAAATATTTTTTTTTGTTTTTTATTGTGACAAAAAAATTAAAACTATTAATAACAAACCAAATGTTTTTAACAATATTATCTTTCTATTTTTTTCCTCATATGATATGGACTATTAGTCCGAGATTAATTAATAATTTTAAATATTAATTGCGAAAAAAACTAAAAATTACGTTGATAAACTAAATTTATGTTTAATCACTCACATTGCTACTAAGATTTATATTATTAAATCTTAACAACACTGACAAAGTAAATGAGATATGATTTATGGACAACACTAAAAAGGTCGTAACACTGAAAATTGAAAACCAGAGAATGCATCCATGCTTAAAAATTAAAAGTTAAAATGATTTCTATAAAGTCACTCATCTTTTCATAAAGGTTATAACTAACTCATAATCAAGCATTTATCAGATTATCATGCTAGTTTAACGAAGAAGAAAACAGGAAAAACGAAAATAAATGAATAAAGGGAGAAAGTCTGTAAACGATTACCAAATAAAGGGAGAAAGTTAGAAAGGTATGGGGTGTGGTGCGTGGAGTGGGTGGACGAGCGTGCGGCAGAAGGAAAAGAAATAAAGATTGAAGAAGATTTTGAATGAGGAGGAGAAGAGAAGACCAGTTTAAGGTTTTTTTTTACCCCAAAACGCAACAAATAAGATATAAATGACCTAGAAGATTTTTTTTTAAAAAAAAAAATTGAAAAACAATGTCGGATTGAACATTTTGGGCTCAAGAATGCTAACTCTCTAACTCGGCCATAAACTTGCGATTTTACATGAGTCTACCCGCATCCACCCGAATCCACCCGAGTCACATTACTCCGAGTTTCCATTAGTTTCAACTTGTTTTCCTTAAGTAGATTCGTAGATTTGTACGTTTCTACGAATTAATACTAGTTTTTGACAACCATTCTCACAAGTCCTTTCCTTCTAATGTGAACCGAGTTCTTCTTTCTATTTCTACTTCTATTTATAAGTATTTTCCGTAGTCTAAGAGTTCAACTCCTCTCGGCTATCATGACTTTCATGATTTGTAATCGCCTTCCTCCACTACGAGAATATTTGTTGTATTCTGGAATATTTTTTCCTTCTTGACGCTTATCTTCTCCATTTAAATTAATCTTCCCCTTTTGATGGGGTGTCCTTTCGGACTAGGTCATATGTGTTTTATTGGTCCTGTTATTCTCGGAATGATATCTGATTCCTCTCTGCCGGATTGAAGCGTGTAGAACAGAAAACACTATGATGGAATCCTTATTTGAATTTTCAAAGATCACTGGCTTGGAACCAAACTTGCAAAAATCACAAGTTTCGGAATTGCACAAGATAAGAGCGGGTTACTTATTAGAACTGGGTTGCTTGAAGGAGTAGTGTTTCGAAAATTAGATATCTAGGTGTGCATTTATTTCTATTTAAGTGGAATAAGATGGATTGTCAAGTATTATTATCTATGAGGGTTTTAATTTATTAACCTCCCAATTTAATCATTTGACTCCCTTTTTGCCAAAATCGGAAATTGCCCTTTTTTTTCTGGGTTTATAACACACTCGCTGAAGCCTAAGCGAGAATTAGAAAAACGAAAAAAAAAATACAGCTCGCTGGGGTCAGCGAACTTTGTATTTTACATAGCTCGCTGACCCATCAACGAGCTTTTTTTTTTTTTCTTTTTTACCTTCTCGCTGCAAGGTCAGCGAATATGTTATTTTACACAGTTCGCTGACCCATCAGTGAGCTTTAATTTTTTTTCTGATTTTTTCCCTTCTCGCAAACAACATACATAACACAGGGTCCAATTGAATACTTGTTTCCGAAGCCTGGATGGACCTTTGGCCAATATCAGCAACTTGGGCTTTTAGAAGGGAAGTATGTATCTCGTGCAACTCCCTTCAAGCTTAATAATTTCTGGTTTTTGCATAAGGACTTTAGGTCTTTTGTTAAAACAAGTGGAATAGTTTTAACTTTACATCTTTGGTTCTTTGGATGATAAGATTGAGGTAGCTCTCTCATGGCTTAATGAGATTGATCTGGTTAGTGAGGTGAGAGACTTATCTGAAGCAGAAATTGAGCGAAGGAGAAACCTTTTATCTGTGTTATGTATATGTTGTTTTAACAATTTCGCTACCCCTGCAGCGAGAAGGGAAAATATTAAAAAAAAATAAAGCTCGCTGATGGGTCAGCGAGCTGTCTAAAATAACATACTCGTTGACCCTGCAGCGAGAAGGTAAAAAGAAAAAAAAAGCCCCTCAGCGAGTATGTTATTTTACATAGCTCGCTGACCCTCAGCGAGCTGTATTTTTTTTTTTCGTTTTTCTAATTCTCGCTCAGGCCTCAGCGAGTGTGTTATAAACCCAGAAAAAAGCGCAATTTCGGATTTTGAAAAAAAAGGGGGTCAAGTGATTAAATTGGGGGGTTAATAAATTAAAACCCATCTATGAAGCCCGGATACTCCAAAAATGGAAAAGTATCTGTGTCGTACCCGTGTTCGATACCGATACACGTACGGTACTTTTCGATACGTGACCCAAAAGTATCCAATTATTTTTTATTTATTTTTAATTATTTTTTAAAAAATACTTGTAAGATACTTCTCAAATACTTCCCGATACTCCCTAATACTTTTTTTGATACTTCCCTAATACTTGTTTGATTTTATTTTGAATTTTTTTAATAATTATTATTGTTTTAAAGGTAACTTTTTAATTATTATTTTTAATAAAATAAATAATCTTTTTTTTATGTTCTTTAAATTGTGGAAATTAATGGGTGTGCACTGACGTTGTAAAGTTTTTTACACTATTAGTCTATCATCGATCGTTCATGTGTTTATGATCGTTGAATTTTAAATACAAATAATATAAATGAATGATGGTTGTTGAGCTGATTGTGTAAAAGAACTTTATAGTGTCGGTGCACCATATATTTTCTCTACATTGTGATCATTATAGTTATGTACTAATGTCATTTTGAATTAATGACAATATGAATGAATTATCAATGTACAATCTCTTTTTTAAATTTTTATGATATATATATATATATATATATATATATATAAATTTGTGTAAACGTATCCTGTCATGTCGTATCTTGAATTTTAAAAAATTCTCGTATCCGTGTCGTATTGTATTTGTATCTTACTAAGTATTGGGACTTCATAGATTATTAGATCAAACCTGTCCTATATTGGTAGGCTCAAATAGTCCTATTCATAATTATGTTTTGATGTCTTTGCATATCTACTGATCTATGATTTATATGTTGCCTCAATTTATCATCCAGAAAACTGAAAGTGATTGCAAGAGTTTTTTATGAAAGAAAGGTGAAGAGGGAGACCAATATCCTTAGTTATCTAGTTTGACATGTCAAAGGAAGAGAAATGGGAGTATTTGCATCAAGAATGTAATATGGTGGAATGAGGCTTCAATTTCCAAACATAATGGTTCATAAAAAAAGAAAGAAGTCAATCTCTGGATAAAATGGGTGTATGAATTTAACTTAGAAGTGGCCAGCATCCGGAATTATCAATGGTCAATAAGTGGTTCAAGTCTTTGGAAAACTCTTAACAAAATCAAACAAAAGTTTAGGAATGGTATCCGAGGTCACAAGTGGTTTCCAGATGTAACTAGAAACTACGCAACAACTAATGGTTATAAGTGGATAGTCATCAGAAACAATAGACTGATACGTGCAAATTTGATGGGAGACTTAATATATCCTAGCAATCATTCTTTGATTAGTCGATGTTTAGGGCCAGACTTCTCATCAAGAATAGATCAAGTAAAATGAGTATTCAACGTAATGATGAAAAATGTGTTATAGTTGTGTCAAGTTTTGATAAACATGAAGGTTATTTTGGATGGATAGCCGAAAATTGATCCCCTAAAAAAGCTCATAAATTGTGATGAAAAACATCATTGCTGTCACTATTTGATAGGGGTGTAACGGTTCGATCCGGTCTTTGATAGATATTAGGGACTGGACCAATTAAATTAACATGGTCCGGTATTGATCCGGTCCGATCCGGTCTAGACGTTTTTAATATTCAAAGACAGGACAGGATCGGACCATAAATAAATGGTCCGGTCCGGTCCGGTCTATTTAGTTTTTTTTTTTTGTTGCTTTATTTTCTTTTGCATTATGGACGTATCAATCCCATGATGAACGTAGCGCTGAAGCTGATTAAGCAGGATGTCAGGTAATTTTTGTGAACACAGAATTCGCTAATAAGCAAGTGGAGCATTCCTTGGGCAAACAAGAAGGATCACATATGTCAATCCCAGATGGATTGGGTCCTAAAAATAACAGAACTGATTTGGGTGAGCTAGCTCTTTGTCTATGATAAACAACATGCCTGCTATGCTTGAGAGGGTCATAAAGGATATATCCATTTGAAGGGTTGTTCATAGAGTCATTTGTGTAGTTGCTGATAATGGAATGGGATGGGGGATGCAAGTAGCGCATAAGTTGAGAATCAAAGGAGCCCTCTTGTGGACATCATCAGCAACTTTGTTTGCTTTGGGAAGTAACTAGCCGTGATAATCTTTTAGGTTTTAATTAATCGGTTTGGTCCGGTCTTAATTGTCTCAAAAATAATAAGACCGTGGACCAGACCATATACTAATGGTCTAAAATTTTTTAGAGCGGACCGGATCACGAGACTAGACCGAACCATATTTTTCGATCCGGTCCGATTCGATCCGATTGTTCTCGCGGTCTCGGATCGGATCACTTACACCCCTACTATACTATTTGAGGACTTACGTATGGTCATTGGAGACTACTATTACACCAAAAATAACTTATCAATTCTTCACTATCTTAAACTCATCAGCTAAAAAATTAGCTATTTCTATCGAACACTTAAACTTCAATCAACTAATCGATCAAAACCTTTAAATCCCTAACTTTTTAGCCATTACGTTACTTTTCAAACCTCTGACTACCTTGCATAGGCTTAGTCTAAAAAAAATTATAATAAATTGCAAAATCAAATATTACAGTAAAATAAATTACCAAAAACAATATTACATAATCAGAAATTCAAAAAAAAAAAAAACCAAAATAACAAAGGGGTCGAGACTTTGAGAGGCAGCAGTGAACCGCAAATAAACGAATCAAGTAGCAGCAGCGGTGAAACAGCAAACGAACCAAGCAACAACAACAAACTAGTTGCGCTTTCAGCAACCAACGAAGTAGTGAACCTGGATCGGGAGCAGCAACGAATCGAGCAGCGAAGCAATGAACCGAGCAACGAAGCAGGAGTATCGAAGCAACGAACCGATAGCAGTGAATCGGCGGCCTTGGCCTTTGGCAGCGGCTGCTTGCGAGAAAGAAGAAGTGGAATGAAAACCCTTGGCAGCAGCTACTTGAGGCTGTGAGCACGAGAATAGGGTTGGGACTTGGGGAGTTGGGTTAACCTAATTCACCGACTGGACCTTAATTTGGGCTGGTTTCATATTTGGGCCAAATTTTTTTTTAATAGCCCGCGTGCTGCCCTAAAATGCCCGTAAATTTAACGGGCGGGCATGCCCTACCTGCATTGACAAATGGGCAAAAAACCTATTCCCTGCCCGCATTTTTTGTGGGCGGGCCGGGCTGGCCCGTGGGCCTTGGCCCTAATTGCCAATACTAGATGCCACACTAATAGCATTTATTCCTCTAATAAACCGAAAATGATGCTTAGAGGCCATATTCTTGGTGGCATGCATCTATCCATCCCCTTCTCACTAAAGTCCACAACTGAAATAAATATGATAATCTTGTCCACTGAAACCAACAATGCTGGCAAGTGGCTAACATCATATGATGTTATGTTGCTTAAAAATGGATGTGAAAGAGAAAACTTCTCTTCCTAGTTTTTCTTCTAGCCCCTTTGTTTCGTTGGAGAAAAGAAAAGTGTTCTCCTTGTTTTTCCTATTTTTTCCCTCTCCTTATGTTATAAATATCGTCTCTTTGTTTTCATTTTTGTAACATCAACAGCAACAACAACAACATTAGTAACAACAACAGATTCTCTCTATAATTATAGAGAATTTAGTAGATACACCGGTGAGAAAATACAGTGTCATATTTTGGGTGTATTTGGGGTTTGGGTTGTTGTCAAATAATAATATAGTTGTATATCGTCATTTTATATGTGGAGTTAGCTATAAGCTGAAGTGAAGGGGTGAGCATGACCCGGCCCTACCCGGAGACCCGTCTCAACCCGGCGGGTTCAGGCCGGGTCAAACCCGTCCTTGAACAAGTGAATGGACAAACCCGTCCCTGAAGAGGTCAGACTCGGTTCTATTAAGGACGGGTTCGGCTTTATGCCCGGGTCACCCGGACCCGGCCCGGACATATTAATTTATATATATATATATATATATTTATATATATACAAAATTAATTATAAATTTACAATTATTATTGTTATTATTATTATAACTTCTAAAAACTAAAATAGTGAAAATAAAACCCGTAAATAAAAAAATTTAAACAAAGATAACTGAAAAAAATTATAACTTGCTGCTGCGCATTGTGCTTTCACACATGTTTAGGATCTTCTGTTATGTGTCTGCTAATTGTATTCATGCGATAGTTTTGATTTGAGTCCTGCAAAACTTGATTTTGTTTCTGCTTAGTTAATACATGCTTAGGAACAGATGTTGGTGCTTTGCTTCTTTGCTTTAATTTTATACTGCACCTCTTCAGCATGAAATTTGGCTTGGAGTATATAATTTATCCCTGGAAGTATAGATTAGTTGCTGGAGTTTGTACTTTGATGTATATTTTTAGAGTATGGCTTATACTCTATTTTTTTAAAAAAAAAAATTTGTTTGCTGATAAAAAAAAAGATAATTGAGAGTGTGTGTGATAACTGAGAGTGTGAGACTTTAAGACTCTTTTAGTGTGTAACAACAAATACCAAAAAAATGGAGGTCACAAATACAACAACATTTGCAATGGCTTTTTACATTTCTGTATTTTAATGAATACCTTACCTTTTTTTATATGGTAAACCAGACTTTTTTTTTAATGTTATTCATCCGTCCCGGGTGAACCCGGACCCGTCCCTATTTGGACCCGTCCTATTTTGGACCCGTCCTTACCTTGTCCCTCTAATATTAGGGACGGGTTCGGGTTGAAAATTTGACCCGAGCAACATTTCGGGACGGGTACGGGCCAAGCCAAACCCGTCCCAACCCATCCCATACTCACCCCTAAGCTGAACCACACTTATTCATTATTTAAATTTATTTTCGCTCATTTTATAACAAACTGGTATCAGAGCGCTTAGAGCGTTCTGGGAATTTGTGTTAAAAATGACGACTACAAAATTCGATATTCAGCAGTTTGATGGGCACATCAATTTTGGAATGTGGAAGATTAGCATGATGTTTGTTTTGACCCAGCAAAATTTAAAGGTGGCACTTTCTGGAAAAGAAAAGAAGCCTGACACAATGAAGGATTCTGAGTGGGATGACATAGATGCAAAAGCTATGTCAACTATTCACCTATCCATCACAGACGATGTTTTGCAGGAGGTCTTATCGGAGAAGACGATAGAGGCTTTGTGGACCAAGTTGGAGTCTCTATACATGAAAAAGACGATGGCTAACCGTCTTGGTGTGTTACAACGTTTGTGCACACTTCGCATGGATGAAGGGACATCCGTTAGATCACACATTTCTGAGTTCACTTCTTTGACTATGGAATTGAAAAATATAGATGAGTCATTTTCAAGTGAGCAACAAGCAATGTTATTGCTTTGCTCCTTACCTCCCTCATACAAGCATTTTCGAGAAACCCTTATATATGGGCGTGAAAGCCTTATATTGATGAGGTGAAATCATCACTTTTGAGTCGTGAGAAGATGGAGCACAATAACGGTGAACGTGATGATCCTGCAACAAACTTATTTGCAAGAGGGAGGTCTAGGGAAGTTGGCTCGAGTAGTTTTAACAGAGGCAAGTCTAGATCCAAATCTAGACAACAGAAAGGGGGATGCAGATATTGCAAGAAAGAAGGGCATTGGAAAGCAGAATGTCCGAAGCTCAAAGAAAAGAATGAGGCTGGTTCAAGTCACTCAGCTAGTGTGGTTGAAAATATTGATAGTGTTTTGTCAGTATCAACTAGTTCATTTGTTGATGCTTGGATCCTTGATTCTAGTTGTTCTTTCCATATGTGTCCAAAGCGGGATTGGTTCACAACTTACCGGTCAATTGATGATGGTATTGTTCTTATGGGAAATCATATGTCCTGTAAGGTCATTGGCATTGGAACAGTCCAAATCAAGATGCATGATGGTGTCGTAAGAACATTGACAGATGTTCGGCACATACCAGACTTGAAGAAAAATCTCATTTGTTTGGGTACTCTTGATTCTCAAGGGTATAAGTTATATGCTCAAGGTGGAGTTCTACGAGTCTCTAGAGGCGCTCTTGTTGTGATCAATGGAAAATTGGTCAATGGTCTCTATATACTCCAAGGAAGTACATTCGGTGGAGTTGCATCTGTATCGTCTTCCCTTGATTCAGATTCTGATACTACTCGGCTTTGGCATATGCGTCTAGGGCATATGAGTGAAGCTGGAATGTCTATCTTAAGGAAACGAGGTCTGCTAGGTGATCACAAGATTGGGAGGCTTGACTTTTGTGAACATTGTGTCTACGGGAAGCAAACTAGAGTCAAGTTCAACACTGCCATTCACAGGACTAAGGGTACAGTGAATTATATTCACTCTGATTTGTGGGGCCCTGCGCCTGTCTCGTCAAAGGGTGGTGCCAGATACCTATTAACTTTCATTGATGATTTTTCAAGGAAAGTTTGGGTTTATTTTCTCAAAAACAAAAGTGATGTTTTCTCAACTTTCAAGAAATGGAAAGTGTTGATTGAGAATCAAATAGGTAAGAAAATCAAACGTCTTCGAATCGATAATGGTTTGGAGTTTTGTGGAGGTTATTTTAATGAGTTCTGTGAGAATGCAGGCATAGTGAGACATCGCACTGTGCGAAAGACTACACAACAAAATGGAGTAGCAGAACGCATGAACAAAACTATTTTAAATAGAGCTCGATGCATGCTCTCTAATGCGGGCTTGGGAAAAGAATTCTGGGCTGAAGCTGTTAACATGGCTTGCTATTTGGTGAACCGATCTCTATCCACTGCAATTGAATTAAAGACTCCTATAGAAGTGTGGTCTGGTACTACAGCTGATTATTCTAATCTAAGAATTTTTGGGTGTCCTGCGTATGCTCATATTAGTGATGGGAAGCTTAAGCGAAGGGCACAAAAGTGCATATCTCTCGGATATGCATCTGGAGTAAAAGGTTTCAGATTATGGTGTATTGAAACTAAACCACCAAAATTCATAATCAGCAGAGATGTTAAGTTTAATGAATCATTTATGCTTCGCCCGACAAAGGAGGTTAGCAATGTAGGGACAAAAGATTGTGTTAGCAAGCAGGTGGAGCTTAATATTGAACAACCAATGGAGGTTCAAGGTGGTGCTTCTGATCCACCTATTCAAGAAGAAGATCCCGAAGTTGTCGAAGAGCAAGAGGAGACTCTATTGCAGAATTATAATCTCGCAAGAGACAGAGAAAGGAGACAGATAAAACCACCTACGAGATATGGTCATGCTGACATAGTCTCATGTGCGCTATCGGTGGCAGAGGACATTGAAGCTCGAGAACCCGTAACATACAATGAGGCTATCTCAAGTAATGAGTCTGCAGAGTGGATTGCTGCTATGAGTGAGGAAATGGAGTCTTTACACAAGAATCAAATTTGGGAGCTAGTGAAACCGCCGAAAAGACAAAAGATCGTTGGTTGCAAACGGGTATTCAAGAAAAAGGAAGGATCACCTGGAGTAGAAGCAGCTAGATACAAGGCTCGTTTAGTTGGAAAAGGTTTCAGCCAAAGGGAAGGAATCGACTACAATGAAATTTTCTCCCATGTGGTAAAACATAGTTCTATCTGGGTGTTACTAGCGATGGTTGCTCTATTTGATCTGGAGCTTGAGCAACTTGATGTAAAAACGGCTTTTCTCCATGGCGAGCTCGAGGAAGAAATTTACATGCAATAGCCACAAGGTTTCGTCGTTGAAGAGATCAAGAAATTGAAGGCTCAACTTAGTGGTGAATTTGAAATGAAAGATTTGGGTGCTACTAAGAAGATTTTGGACATGGAAATCTCCACAGACCGACATGCAGGAAAATTATATTTGTCTCAAAGAAAGTACATCGAGAAAGTGTTGGAGCGCTTTGGAATGAAGAAAGCTAAGCCAGTTAGCACTCCATTGGCAGCCCATTTCAAACTCTCAGCTGCAATGTCACCACAATCCATTGAGGATGAGGAACAAATGTTACTTGTTCCATATGCTAGTGCAGTCGGTAGCATCATGTATGCTATGGTGTGCACACGTCCAGATATATCACATGCTGTTAGTGTCATTAGTAGGTACATGAGAAACCCTGGGAAGAAGCATTGGGAAGCTGTGAAATGGATACTCAGATATCTCTGAGGTACTGCAGATATTGGCTTAATTTATGGTAAGAGTCCTAATACTAGCACTAGTATTATTGGTTATGTTGACTCTGATTATGCTGGAGATATAGACAAAAGGAGATCTCTCACAAGTTATGTCTTCTCGCTCTCGGGGAGTGCAATTAGTTGGAAAACAACTTTGCAATCCACTATTACATTGTCTACTACAGAAGCTGAATATATGGTTGCAGCAGAAGCCGTGAAAGAAGCCATTTGGCTTAGAGGTTTGGTGGGCAGTTTGGGTTTGGAGCAAGATATCACGGTGGTTTACTATGATAGCCAAAGTGCTATACATTTGACCAAAAATCAAATGTACCATGAAAGAACCAAACATATTGATGTCAAATATCATTTCATTCGGGAGATTATTTCTCAAGGTAACATTCAAGTCAAAAAGATTGGTACTAATGATAATCCAGCCGACATGATGATGAAGCCAATTATAGTATCTAAGTTCAAACACTGCCTGGAGTTGGTTGGCATTGGAATGAAAATAAAGACATTTTAAACCTAGGCGGAGATTTGATGTTATGTGGCTTAAAAATGGATGTGAAGGAGAAAACTTCTCTTCTTGGTTTTTCTCCTAGCCCCTTTGTTTCGTTGGAGAAGAGAAAAATGCTCTCATTGTTTTCCTATTTTTTTCCTTTCCTTATGTTATAAATACCGTCTCTTTGTTTTTATTTTTGTAACATCAACGGCAACAACAACAACATTAGTAACAACAACATATTCTCTATGTAATTATAGAGAATTTAGTAGATACACCGGTGAGAAAATACTGTATCGTATTTTGGGTGTATTTGGGGTTTGGGTTGTTGTCAAATAATAATATCGTTATATATCATAATTTTATATGTGGGGTAAGCTATAAGCTGAACCACACTTATTCATTATTTAAATTTATTTCCGCTCATTTTATAACATAATCAGTGCATCAAAAGCTGAAAGACATCATCATTGTTCACCACTGTATAATCGAATCCAAGTTTGTTAGAACGATCACGGAATTCAGCCATCTCATTTTTTGGCACCTGAATTCCAACCAATACATTTGCTCCAGTTTCACCCTGTTGACCAGGAAGTATAATAATGACATCAGATTCATCAAAGAAAAAAATGCCATGTAGCGTGTTCAAGTGAAGGAGTAGAAAAGAAGAAACACCCACCTGCCCACGATAATGGAATAAACTGATATTCCATCGGGGACTGAAGGAGTCCAAAAATTTCATCAGAGCACCAGGCCTTTCTGGAAGGATAAAATGACAAAGAACCTCATTCTGAAGATTTGATCGGCCCCCCATCTGAAACATGTTCAAAACAAAGTAAACATAGTAGAACAAGACTATCACAGACAAAACAATACAAGACAACAAAAACGGGAGCAGCTCTTACTGTGTGTTTGGATTAGTTTAAAATTAAAATTATATCCAGAGCTTCTGGATATAAAACAAGTTATTTTTCAGGAAAATTTATGCAAATCCGAACATGCAATATCAGTCGTTTGATGTAACCTAACTTCGGTATCTTAGCTACTTTGAGCTGGAATACCTGAAAAAATCTAATATCCCTAACATATATTATTATAAAAATAAGAAGCCCAGGTTTCATAGAAATGAATAACTTGTAGTGCATTTAGTATTTACAATGTTTGGTGGGTTAATTGGGTAGTGTTGAGAAAAGGAAAAATGATTTAAAAAAATTCAATATGAAGGTAATTCAAATGGCCAATATACCAGGTAACGCAGGTGATCTTTCACCAAGTCACTTTCTGTGAGATTCTCAGTTTTAAGCTGAGAAGATTCCATCCTCTCTTGCATAGCTTTTAGTTCAGAAACTGTATGAACCCCAACACTGCACACAAATATAAAGGAAGAATAATATTATGGGCCTTAATAAATACATGTCAATAGATATTTGCTACTACCTACAGAGAATAAGAATCATTAAAGACTAATATTCTCGAAAAGTATTGGTTATTTAAAAGTTAGTAAAAAAAAGTAAGGAAAATGATACATCATGCAGTTATATGATCTAACCTATAAAGGACAACGGCCTTATCACTGGAATTATATCGATATTTGAATTCTGTGATATTCATCTGCCCCACCTGCCACAAAACAAGAAAATTCAAATGTTAACAATTCTGTTTGATAAAAAACATTATCAGTCAAACTAGTATAAACATACCAATTGACAAAAGTGTTTGAAACTGCCAGGCTCTTCTGGTAATTGAGTAGCTAAAACAGCCTCTTGTTTACGACCAACATTAGCAAGTTCAGTTACCACCCTAAGTTTATCAAAATTCATGTTTGCCCCACTAGTTATCGCTACAACATTTTCCCCCTTGAGCCCATAATACTTGCAGTATGCCTCAGCTCCAGCAAGGGCAAGTGCGCCTGCTGGTTCTAATATGCTCCTTTTCTCCTCAAACATGTCCTGCAACAAGTTTAACAATTGTCATATCCTAAATGTTTCAACTTTCAAGTAAACAGAATATGCAGTGTTTTCCATTAAATTTAGAAGATATTCAAAGGTTTATGCAGAAAATTAGGTCCCATTGAAACAAACAAAAGAACTACATATGGACCAATAACAACTCACCAACTATCACAACCAAAAAGATCTCACATTCTCACCTTTATTGATGCACAAATGGAATCACGGCTTACAAGAACAACTCCATCTACCAACTCCTTGCATATGCGAAAAGTTTCTTCACCGACCTCTTTAACAGCTACACCATCTGCAAATCCTCCAACTTGGTCCAAAATCACTCTCTGGTCATGATGAAATGACAATGCCATTGCATTTGCATCGGTGGGCTCCACCCCAAAAATCTTCACCTGTGTAATAGATATTAATGTCATTAATCATTCCTTTTAATGAACAAAGACATACAATGAAAAGAAATCACATAATAACAACATATGAACCTGTGGAGAAACCCTCTTCACATATGCAGCAATACCAGCAATGAGACCACCACCTCCGACAGGCACAAAGATTGCATGCAGAGGACCCTGCATTTGGCGCACAATTTCCATCCCTACCGTTCCTTGACCCATGATAACATCGGGATGATCAAAAGGAGGTATGAATGTACGACCCTCCTCTATTGCACGTTTCTTAGCATATGCTTGTGCTTCATCATATGAATCCCCAATGAGTACAACTGTAGCACCCAGCCTCTCTACTGATTTCCACTATAAATTTAAAAAAAAAAATGAAAATGTCACTCAATTGACCAAATTTCTTTAGGAAACATAACATTAAACCAGCAAGCAAAAAGTTAAAAATAAAAAAATGTACCTTGATGTCTGGCGTGGTAACAGGCATAACGATCACAGCACTGCAATTCAATCTCTTGGCAGCTAATGCAACACCTTGGGCATGATTACCAGCTGATGAGCAGATAACCCCTTTCTCCAATTGTTCCTTTGGAAGCTTTGCCATCATATTATAAGCTCCGCGAAGCTTAAATGAGAAAACCTAAGATTGGAAACAAGCCACAGTTGAGATACTCGATAATAACAATGCACATCTTCTGCTAAAATTCACATGCAACATTATCTTATCAAATATAAATGGCAAAACTATTAGATTGATAGTGTAAGATATTTTTAGTTGCAATTCCGTTCCTTAACTTTTTTTTTCGTTTTAAATAACTTCTGAAGTTGTGGTCGTCTAATAAATCAGTCATTTTCGTTAATTTTTTCATTAAGTGATACGTGTCACTCAACTAATGGAAAGTTGTAGAATACGTGACACCGTTAGTTGAATGATAATTAAGACCAATAAAATTTTCTAAAAAATGACCTATAATAAAGATACGAGGGAGTAATATTGAAAATAGATCTAAAAAAACTTATATTAAAACCAAAAACTATATCAAATAAGATTTGCATTTGAACCGATAGAGTTATTTTGACTTGAATGGTGGCAGGATATAGTGAAAACCTTCATGATTTGTTAAGCTAATACTCCTAGTAGATAAAAATATATGTCACACAAATGGGTTTGGCCTAGTGGAAGCATGCTAGGACCATGAGGATATTGAGAACCCATAACACCATAAGGGCAGAGGCTCGAATCCTTGTGAAGAACATCCCTTGGGGAGACACCTCACCCATGTTGCTCCAGGTGTCGGGACTGTGAAGTTCTCCTCCACGGTTTTTTTAGTTCACCAAATATATATATATATATATATATATATATATATATATATATATATATATATAAACACACACATATGTCTTAAGATAAAAATACATGGAGTAATCTCTAAAGATTAGTTTCTCGTCGATCACAAGGGATACGATACTCTTAAAAGAAAAATTACGGATACAAGTCAGATTTTCAAATTTTGAAGAAAGAATATCCAAATTCATCTCTTAAAATTTACATAAGGACCAAAAAACAATCATTAAATCCCCTAAATTTTTAGAGCAATGATTGAGAGACCTACATCAAAAAATCTACTCATAAACTTACACATCAGGATCTTGACATTTGTCATTTAAGTTCTTTTATTTAATTTTTTTTAATTTGAAAATAACAAGTGTCATAATCGTGTAGGTTTATAGGCTTGTAGGTCTCTTAATCATTTTTCAAATTTTTAACATTGATTCCTTATTCAGAAGAATCTCAATAATTAATTATTATATACATTATTATATTTATTTATAATATAATATAGGTTTAATTGTTTCATAAGTCTTTGAAGTTTGGGTACTTTTGTAAGATACCTTTATTTTATTTTTTAATATTTGACTCCCGAAGTTACTTATGGGTTTGTCATATATCCCTACTACTAATTGTGTCCAATTTTGCTAACATGTAACATCAGAATCATAATCAGACGCAGGAGGTTCGTCATGTGGTGCCGCATGATGTCACATGGGCGACGACAACCTCTCTCTTCAATTTTTTTTTAACTAGGATTCCGATATTACATGTCAGCAAAATTGGTCAGAATTAGTAGTAGGCCTATTTGACAAAGCCAGAAATAATTTCAGGGAGTCAAACATAAGAAGAAAAAGAAAAATAATAAAAGTATGTGACAAAAATACCTAAACTACAAAGATTTGTAACATAATTAAGCCTATAAAATATTTTTAAAGAAAAAGCTCTGAGATGTAACTATCTGTAATTTTCTAAGTCAACGAAAGTTAAACAGTTGGTTAAAATTTAAAAATCACTCGCTGTCTAAGTCATGCTGTGTGCTTTGATTTCTTTCATAAAAATATGTATATTTATTAAAGATTAATGGTTATACATTGACGGTGTAAAGTTTTTTACATCATCAATTCATCATCTACCATTTATTTGTATTATTTTAATTTAAAAATAAAAGATCATAAACAGATGAATATTAAATGTTGTACTAATGATGTAAAAAATATTTACATTACAGTGCATTCTTCATTTTCTCAATTTATTATTAAAAAAACGCAAAATAGGCTCGTGAATGATTGGGCTCCATGAAAGGGATTGTGTTGATGGTTTGCTGAGTGTCTTTGGAGTTTTCTGCCAGTTGGGGCCTATATGATCCTTCTAATATTTTTATTTGACTTTTACTTTTTGAACCCCACTTTGTTCTTGTTGGCTTCATTTTTTTTATGGACAAAATTGCTCTTATTTTATCGACTTAAACTAAACGAAAGTGACTTCCCAATTTTAACAAAACAGAAACAAATAAAAAAATTGTTCCGACTTCCTAAAAGCGAAATTCCACTTTCATTGGGTTGGAAAAAAAAAATTTCATTTCCGCCTATATAGGGGCGGAAGATGCCTTCTGTGCATTTCCTGTGCGCGCACACACATACACAGACTGAAACTCAGAAATGAAAATTTTAATTTAATTAGTTTTCTTAAAATACAAATAGATCTATCACACATACCGGAGGGAGTATTTTTATCTTTTTAAAAAATTAATCACTTGCACTTGTTTGCATCCTATTTGTATGCACAAGGGAGCATTTATCATAGATCTATCACCATAGTTGGAAGTGGGTTGGCCACTGGTTCATTTGTATTTAAACATCTTCCCCCCTATACAGGTGGAAATGAATTTTTTTTTTCCGACTTAATTAAAGCGGAATTATTTCGCTTTTAGGAAGTCGGAACAAACCAACGAGCTGTTGGTGCAGTGGTGCCAGGGGCTGCACTTGGTAGGGCGAACCACGGTTCGATCCCCCGCAACAACGTTGGGAGAGGAATAAAACCTTAACCCCGGGACCCCCCTCGAACTGGATTAGTCGGCCTAGTGGACCGGATACCAGGGTGCAAACCAAAAAAAAAAAAGGAAGTCGGAACAATTTTTTTATTTGTTTCCGCTTTGTTAAAATCGGGAAGTCACTTTCGCCTAGTTTAAGTCGGTAAAATAAGGGCAACTTTGTCCATAAAAAAAAGGGGGGCCAACGAGAACAAAGTGGGGTTCAAAAAGTAAAGGTCTTTTTATTTTGATATGATTGCATTTTAATTTTTCATGATATTTAATTATTTCTTTTTATAAATATCCTTATTTATTGAACACTTTTATAAGTTTTAATATTAATTAGAAAGAAAATTTTGAATAAATGTATCAAATTTTCATATTTCTAATATCACTAACAAATTTAATTATCTTTCTTGAAAAAAGTGAAAAATCTCAAAAAAAAATCTTATATATAAAATTGTAATATGAAAGTGTTGAAAAATAAGATTTTTTATCTTAAAAAAAAAATGTGGACTTTTGATATTTTTTTCCAAACATATCAACCTTAACAACCTCCATAATTCATTAGATACCAATATACCATAAGTCATAAATGATTAGTATCTTTTCGGGATTATTCAATTATCAGGAATGGACCTTATGATTTAGGATATTGAATTCTTTATGCATTTAGCCGATTACTACTAAACAACTTACTTGACTTATTTTATATAAATAAATAAATAAATGCGAAATGTCACCTTTAAATTTGTCTGATATTATTATTATTATCAAATAATAAAATAACATTACGCAATTAATTAAAAAGAAAAGGCCACTATATCATCAAATAATAAAATTCGTCTAAAAATTTTGATTTCTTATTCTCAACTTATATATCAATTCAGACTATATATGTGATTTAATTTAATATCTGAATTCAAATTGGGCATAAAAATGATCATGAGTTTACTGACCCGGTTCAAAAATATTTAGGTAGACTGCATCGAGGATGTAAAGATCAATAATGTAATGAGAAAATGGGTAATGTAATATCAGTGTAAATTTTTTTACATCATCAATACCATTAGTGCATACTCGTTAATCTCTAATATAATATCATAAATTCAATTGATTTTTATAAGGGATTCGCTAATAAACTTAAAACGTAAAGTTAGCCTAAATATCATGACTTTACTTTGTTACCCTATGAAAATATATGGTTTCTGTATCTTTTGACGTGACTCAATAGAAATTACCCACATGTTTTTTTTTTGCCACATAATCGGGGCATATTTTTAATTTATAAATTTTATAATTAGGTCCCTAAAATATTTAATAAAAATAATATTTTTATTCTTAATGTAATTTACCCAAAATACCATTATTCTAATATTATTTTTGATCTACCTAAAATACTCTCATTTTAATATTATTTTTCATCTACCCAAATTTTAATTTTATAATTCATCTACCCTAAATACCATCATTTTAATACTATTTGTATTTACTTAAAAAAAAAAACCTTAATAATTTATAATTTCTCATTTCACTACCCACTCATGTTATTCTTCTCCATCAATCTATCATACCCTTCTTCTTCTTCTATCACTGTCATTCTGTCAAGTACCAACATCATCTTGGTAAAAAAAATGTAGTTTTTTTTTGTCCAAATTAAAATAAAAATAATTAATGAAAAATCTTGAAGATTGTATATTATATTAAAAATCTTAAAAATAATTAATGAAAAATCTTAAAGATTGTAAAAATAATATGAAAATTTGTGTGATAGAAATTTGTAATTAATGAATGAATCATACATTATATTTTATTTTGAAAATAGAATCATGCATCACATCAAAAAGATATTCTCTCATTTTTATTTATTATTTTGAATTTTACCAAGATAATTGGATAGAGGAAGTGTATCAATTTTTTTTTCCTTGTCTCCTACTCCATTAGAGGAGCGAAGTTTCTCTTATCTTCTTTTATGTTCATATCATCTCATTTAATTCTCAATTTTATCATATTTTGTGCTCATATCATCTCATTTAATTGTCTCTCATATACTCCCTGGGTCCTATTATCTTGGTAAAAAAATGAAGTTTTTTTTGTCCCAAATCAAATTAAAAATAATTAATGAAAAATCTTAAAGATCGTATATTATCTTAAAAATTGTATATTACATTAAAAAAAATTTAAATAATTAATGAAAAATCTTAAAGATTATAAAAATAATATGAAAATTTGTGTGATAGAAATTTGTAATTAATGAATGAATCATACATTATATTTTATTTTGAAAATAGAATCATGCATTCTATCAAAAAGATATTCTCTTATTATCATTTACTACTTTGACTTTTATCAAGATAACGGGATCGAAGGAGTATCTCAAATTTTCTTTTCTTATCTCTTGCTTCATTAGAGGAGCGAAATTTCTCTTATCTTGTTTTATGTTCATATCATCTCATTTAATTCTCAATTTTTTCTTATCTTATCTCCTACTCTATATTAGAGGAGTGAAATTTATCTTATTTTGTGCTCATATCATCTCATTTAATTGTCTCTCATATACTACTTCCGTCCTATTATCTTGGTATAAAAAATGAAGTTTTTTTTGTCTTAATCCAAAGTAAAAATAATTAATAAAAAATCTTAAAGATTGTATATTATTTTAAAAATTGTATATTACATTAAAATTCTTTAAAACAATTAATGAAAATCTTAAAAATAATATGAAAATTTGTGTGATAGAAATTTGCAGTTAATGAATGAATCAAACATTATATTTTATTTGAAAACAGAATCAAACATTATATCAAAAAGATATTCTCTTCTTTTTTGTTGACTACTTTGTCTTATAGCAAAATTCTCTTTAATTATTTTGAAAGTCTCGTATATAAGGATAGCGTAAAAAGTTATTTTGTTTTGTTTTGGAAAAATAAATAAATTATATTATTTTAAACTTAGAATGCATTAAATTAAAGTTCTGAAGGTTTAAGATAAAATAATATAATATTAGTATTTTGATTTTTTATAACAATATTATTACTCACTCAATTCTTTTTAAGTATTTTTTTTAACAAACAAATTTTTTTTATATTTAAGCATTTTTTTAAAAACCAAAACAACATTTATGATTATTGTTACTACTTTATCCTTTAACTTTAATTAAGAAAGATAATAACTGGAGTTATTATAGGGAATTGACAAATAAAAAGTAAATTAGGTAAATAACAAATTAATTTAATATAAAAGGATGTATTATATTTATTAAACAACGTGATATTTTACTCCGTCTTATATTATATATAAGCTTTTTTTACTAAAAACACATCTTTTCAAAAGGTTGGTTATTATTGTTAGTGATATTAGAAATGTAGATATTTGGTATGTTTTTTTAAAACTATTCTTATAAATTATTATTGAAACACTCTAGAAAATGTTGAATAAAAAAAGATATTTGTAAAAAAGAAGTAACTAATGCTATCAAAAATTGGAAATAAGACTTATATTATGAAAAAAAAATCAAAATGCACTTATATGATCGGAGTGAGTAAAAAAGAACGCAGGAAGTATTTGGATTAACATGGTTTCAGATATTCCTGATGCAAATGGTCAACCTTGTAGTTATTGCTTTTTGGGTTCTTATTATAGGAGTAAGTTTTATTTTAGAATTTTTCATAATTTTTTTATTCAACATTTTTTATTTTTCCTGAAATAATAACTATTTTGTTCCATATTTATTTTTATTGAATATTTTGACTATCTTTAATTTTTTTTTTAATCTTTGATTAAATCAATAGAGGGATTAAATCAAAAGATTGTAGGTTTCATAACTATCAATTAATGGAATAGTTCAACATTAAATTAGGTATAATTGTAATGTTATTTTTAGTTTTTCAAGGTATTCACCTACTCGTCTTTTGGGTACCGATTGGGATTTCGGAATGGGCCTCTTACATTTGTAAGAATTAGGGATCGAACCCTGCACCACTTTCTTATTTTAGTAGCAACAATTCCAATTATCAACGGTACCGCTAACCTATATATACTAGTGTACAATTGCAATGTTATAACATTAGTTCAAAAAACCATTGAAGTTAACTAATCTTAGTTAATTACTTTTATTTATATGCATGATTCGGTTAAAAATGACTTATAATAAAAATTAAAAAAATAATTTACAAATTTTGCTTAGCCGAATTATCATGTACCAAAAAAAAAAAACTTGAAACAAAGACTGATGCTAAAAAAAAATATCAAGACAAACTAAGTTCCTTCCGTCTGAATCACGGGAGATAGAAAATTGTGGTGAACCAATTCAACAAATAGCGATTTAAAAAATAACGGTTTTCCTATCTTATGCACCTCATATATGAGATAAGAGAATTTAAATGGTAAAATTGTATTAAAAGGCTAAATAATTAATTTTTAATCTATTAAGTTTCACAATTTCCAATTAACACTATTTTTTTAAGGTTAGATTAACCTATGCACTGGATGCATAGGATAAAAAGACCCAAAAAATAATAATAATAATCTCACAAAAGCCTTTAGATAAAGGTCGGGATCACAAATAGTCGGTTTATGTTACAGAGTAATGATATATCAATCTATAAAATTAACTTATAAATTAATTTATACTATAAAAAAAGTGTCATATGTTTAACCAATTAATAATAAACAAGTTATACATATCACTATTTTAATGATGTAAGTTGATTTGTCCCTATTTAATATATCTTGGTTTATGTAAGTAGTGGAGAAAAACTAATGATTATAGAAAAAGAAAAGGTATGATGGAAAAAAAATAAAATTAATGTATTGGAAATCTAAGAAATTATTAGATTTCTTAAATGATGTGTTTTGTTTAAAATAGGACAAATAAATAGAAAAAGATGAAGTAATATTATGATTGATAATATTCTATATATAAATTAGATTATATCAATATTCCCTCAACTTCTTATTATCTGTCCTTTCTTGAAAAGATTTTTTATTTCTTATCTATCTCTTGATGATTTCAAGAGTGCAATAAATATCATTTCATATGTTTGCCTCTATTTAATATGTATTTATTTATGCAAGTAATGAAGAAAAATGAATGATTATAGAAAAAGAAAGGGGTATGATAAAAAAACATAATTAATGTATTAGAAATCTAAATAATGATTAGATTTATTATTATTTTTATTAAATGGTGTATTTCGTTTTAAATAAAATAGATAAATAGAAACGGATGAAATAATAGTATAATCAATAATATTTTATATAATTTTTTAAATTTATCTTTTAATTCTAAAAAATGTTGGGCAGATTAGAAATATTTGTGAAAAAAAATTATTAATTAGTCCTATTAAAAAAATGGGATTGCTTAACCTCAGCCACATAGAATAAGAAGCCAAAATGGATAATAATGCATTGAAAAATTAAGCCATTATCACTAAAGTATTAAATTTTTAGTTTTTCAATATACATGCGTTTTTTGTTAAGTCTCTTGTAAAGCTGAGGTTAAAAAATTTCTTAAAAAATTCATAAAAAAATAATAAATAAATTTTTTTTTAAAAAAAAAAAAAACTTACAGGCTGCAACTCTTCCCTCTTGAGCCAAACTTTATTCCCCAATCTTTCAGATAATTTTGGCGCCAATTGAAGCGGAGACTCAATAGCCACATCATAAACCTTGGAAGACAATATGTTCGTCAAATAACTCATGGCATTGATTACGTCAATATTCTCATCAGAATGGTTCCTGGGAACGGCTCCGACGTAACCAGGAGGGTATTGCAGCGATCGGGGCTTAACAATGGGACGAGGGGTTGTTGGCAGAGGAGACGCCACCGTGAATGGATCTTCCCGGGTGGTAACCGCAGCGGAAGAAGTGGCGGGGGCTATCTCCGCCGCTGTTGGGGGCTTTGAAATGGTGGAGGCAATGAAGGGCTTTAGAGAGGGATTGGGTGTAATTTTGTTAAAACGGTGTCGTTGGAGGAGCAGGGGGTTGGTATGAGAGAATCGAAGTGCCTCCATTATTGCAAGGGTTGGTGAACGGTGACACTGATTGGAGTATGGAAATGAGAGAATGAGAGAACGAGAGAGGGTATATGGGTTACTCTTTTTATATGGCGCATAGAAACAGAGGAGGGTAAGGTGAGGTTAAATCTGTCACCATATCTTAATTGGCAAAAATCAATAATAATTTAACAATTAGCGTAATTACTCTTTTGGGTGTACAGTAAGATTCTTTGGGAAAGTTTATTAATGTTTAATGTTATTAACTAATCCCTCCAATCTCTTTTACAAGAAAAAATAACCGAAATCACACCTATTAAAAAAAGTTTGTTGAATATATTTCATTTTTTTGAAATCATAAAAAAAAATATTACTACTTAGGGAAAGTTGCATTGAGAATGAAACAAAAATTAAATGAGATTACTTTTTTCTAGAAACATTTTAGGAATAATTGTATTGGGAATAAAAAGTTAATTAACTTTTTCTTTTATTAAAGACCAAGAAAAGTATGTGTGAATTTTCTTATATTAAATAACAGAGAGAGCACTTTCTTCGATTTATAACTTATTCCGTTTTCATAAGTAGTGTATTTTAAAATTATACACAAATTTTGATAAATGATTAAATGATGTAAGAATTTTGGGTATTTTTTTTGGTTTGCACCCTGGTATCCGGCCCACTGGACCGACTAATCCAGCTCGAGAGGGGTCCCGGGGTTAAGGTTTTATTCCTCTCCCAACGTTGTTGCGGGGGATCGAACCGTGGTTCGCTCTACCAAGTGCAGCCCCTGGCACCACTGCACCAACAGCTCGTTGGTAGAATTTTGGCTATTTTGATTATAATGTTCTTATATAAGTATAATTATTATTATTAAAGAGAGAGAGAAAGATATTTGAAATTAAAAAGAAAATATGATAAATATGAATGTTTTGAGAAAAATAGTTTCTTAAAAAAAAAAAAAAAAAAAAAAACTAACACACATGAAACATGGAAACAAATACTACATACTGTATATCACGGAGGCAGGAGAAACATTATCAAATGAGCTCGTCTTTCTTGTATAAATACTAGTATTGACTCGTTAGATTAGACAGAGGAATAGAGGTCCTGCTTTTATATTTTAAAATTATTTTTTGTCCGCTCGAAGTACATATAAAACTTTACCACGTGAATAGCTCGCGCTTAGTTGGTGTAAATTAAATAGAATAAGCGGACACAAAAAAGGATTGAATAGAATATGAGTAATTGAGTGGTTGTGTATTGGATTTTTTTGTTGGACGTATTGAATTTTCTATAAATGAAAAGATTAACAATATTTTCTTTCATGTATTTTTTTAGTGAAATATATTTCTTTTTATATGCATATACAAATAAAAAACTAAGCATCTCGGCAAATATTTTCTTTCATGTATTTTTTAGTCAAATATATTTTTTTATATGTGTATACAAATAAAAAAAATATTAAGAGTCTGTTTGGCGAAACTAATTTATAGTTGTAAGCTTGTAATTTGTAGTTATGAACTTGTAACTTATAACTATGAAACTAACTGAGAGCTATGAGCTTGTAGCTATTTAGTTTAGTGTTTGCAATAATGTTGTTCGGTAAAACTAACTTTTCTAGTTATTAAATGACGGAATAAGACATACAACAATATATTATTTATATTTTATTATTTATATTTATCATTTTTTTTCTTTATTTATTAAATAAATAGTTAATTAAGTAATTAAAATATAAAAATTATTAAATTATAATTAATTAAATTCATTTTTTTTCTTTATTTATTAATTATATAGTTAATTATTAAATTATAATTAATAATTAATTAAATACAGATGATCAATGCAGATTTTGATTATAATTATAATTAACAATGTTCTTTCTCTCATTCTTCACTATTTTTCGTTATTATTAGAATTAATTTGAGATTTTAATTTTTTTCCCTTAGAATTTGGATGTTTTCATTAATCTAAAAATTTTGCTATTCTGATTTTTATATTGATTTTTGTGATATTAAAGAGAAAAATGCAACATGTTAACTTTTGATAATTGATACCTTTTTCATTAAACTTCAAGAACAAAATAAACTACCTCAACACTCTGATTGAAAAAATTCCAGTGTGGTTCCCCTTTTTTCGAGTGAAATTTCACTTACATTTTTGAATTTTTCTTTTAAAATTGCAAATTATAACAATCAAATGCATATTCTGGTGATTAAAAAAGGAATCTCAGGCAAAATGAGTATATTCTGGTGAAAATTTAACATATTATGACTGAATGACGAAATTGACAAACGTTAGAAACATAAAGGACTAAATTGGCTCTTTTTAAAAATAAAGGACCAAATTGAAACCTAAAAATAAGATAAATAAGGACCAAAAGAATATTTAAGCCTAAATATATATATATATATTTCATTATTTTGTGATTTTTTTAGATGAACATTTTTTTTTATAATTTCTGATCTCCAATTTCAAAAGAAGACATAAATAAGAAGGATATTTCTTGATAGAGAAAGGTATTATTTTGTTTAATTGTGTACTAATTTTTATTACTTTATATTGAAATTTTGAGGAATTCCAAATTAATATATCTTTTTTTTTGGTAAATAAAAATATTTTATTACCATAAGCAAAGTCAAAACGATACAATCACTCTATACTTCATGTCACCTTCTAGGAAGGTTCACAAAGCATAGAGGATTAACAAAGAGTCAAAGTTCACTACAAATTCTATGGACCAAGGCCTTATTATGCCAAGTCCTAAAGTTCTTAATACAAAAATTAATTCTATAAGCTATATCAAATCTAATCAAAGAGTAATAATACTCAATTGGTCTACTTTGATCCTTGAAGATACGGTTATTCCACTCCTGCCAAATGTAGTAGACAGTTGTTGCCAAATCCATGCAAAATTCATCTTGTCCAATTGTTGAATTTAACAGGCCAAAAATCAATTCCTATCCAATTTGCACTAAGTGTCATGAGGGACTTACTCCAAGTGCATTCGAAAAAAAAAAGATGAAAAACAGATTCTGTTGCTACATAACACAAACAACAGTGATTTGGTATTTGAGACCAAACCATCCTGTCTAGGGTTTGTAATTTGCCTTGAGCCACAAGCCAGAAAATAAACCTATGCTTTGGAACATTCACCTTATTCCAGATTACAGTATGCAAAGCAAAACGATTCTGCTCACCTTTGATTAGCTTGTAGCCTTGTACCCAGACTTAATGTTGTAAAATTTAGTATTATTATTTATATTTCAAAAATATTTATTGATGTTAGTTTATTATTATTATATTATTAGAAGTTATAAGATGTGAAGCAGTTATTATATGAAAGGGTGGAAGTTAAGTTGGTTTATATTGCACCTTTTGAAGATAATGTGTGAACTGATGTATAGCTTCAATTCTGGCATATATATATATATATATATATATATATATATATATATTATATATGTATGTATGAGAGTAGTTGTTTAAAGATGAGACACAGAAAACAGAGGACCATGGCAGAGAAGGGAATTTGAATTCTTTCATTTTTTTCCACAAAGATATTAAAAACACATCTATCTTCTTTCTTCTTCTTCTAAGTTTCTTGATCCCCATTTTCTTCTATTCTGGGTTATATCATTACATAATACACCGTTAGTTCTGTAACCTGACTTATGTCAGAAGGGTCTGCTGAATCGTGGGGAATCGTTGTAACCTGACTTATGTCAGAAGGGTCTGCTGAATCGTGGGGAATCGTCGCGGTGCGCGAATAGATTCTTAAGGACAGTGTCTTTGACACGCCTCATATCATGTTCTTACTTTATATACTATTTTAGTGTATATTCTCCATATTTTCCCAACAATCTTAAGAATCTATATTATGGAGAACATACATAGTGTTTTTGTTATAATTGTTCTTCCTGTGGTGAGACCGAAGAGTGATAAACCCATCAATTATGTGATACTCCGCTTGTGGTGTGACATCAATATTGGTATTTTGGTAGCGGATGCAAGCACGAAAGATAAACTCGGATTGAATAATGTTCTATAATATACCTCCGTTGCATCACCGTCACACTTTCCTCTCTTCCGCCACCACTGTGCTCCCTCCGTGACAGTCACCGTCGCATCTTGATAAAGAGGAATGCTACAAATAACACAAAATAACAACCAGCCTGAAACAATAAAATAAAACCACTCCCGTCCAAAATTAAACATTTAAAAACAAAGATAAAAGAGTCTGGTACATTTAGAATGATTTAAAATGATGGATGAAATGGGAGAGAGAAGGGCTGATACATTTGACGGGTTTAGGGATTTATGGCCAAAGGGTTGCGGTGGCGGTGGCCAAAGGTTCGTGATTATGGCAAATGAGTAGCGATTATGGCAAAACGGGTCGAGGGAAAAAGGGTTTATGGATTTGGGATTAGAGCAAATTCTGCGAGCAGGATGGTACTTGCAAGCGGTGGTGGGTGACGACGGTGGCTGGATTCAAGCGGTGGAGGCAAATGGGTGACGGTGGCTGCTCGCGCTTCAGTCTCCTATGCTGCGTTCTTCTCCGTCCTCTGCCGCGTTCTTCTCTGTTGCGTTTCCTCTGTACTCTGCTGCGTTTCAGTGGTAGTGGTGGGCGAGCGGTGGTGGGTGCGGCGGGGACTGCGACGGGACTCTAATCCTGTTTTCTCAAACGCGTTTCCTCCTACTGCGTTTCTGTTCTCATTTAATTAAAAAAAAGCAATTAAGAAATAAAGACACATTGCAGGATTCAATTGGCTTAAGGAGAGAAGCTATCTGCTTGTACGAGGAGATACATTATTCTCATTAGTTATATATTTGAATCATAATTTTGTCATTTAGAATTGTTTTGACATATACTTAAATTGTGAGAATTTAAGTATTCTTGTCTTCTACTATATGAATTTATGATCAAATATTAATTATTTTTGAAGTTGGATGGAAAAACATGTTAAATTATTAAAAGATGAGTTTATTAATTTCTATGTATCTATCTTGAGAATTTGAGTGTGTTGTTATGAGTTTATTAATTTCTATATAATTTTGATATTGTCATGCATATGAGAAACTTTTTAAAAATGACAATGAGTATTCTGTGAGAATATGATTTATGCCGTTAAATTAATGAATTTGAAATCAGAGGACAACATTGGAGGCTTGTATACAACAATTGACGAGTGGATAGCATTAGTGACTATGGAACACCGGTTGGTTCCAATGTGATTTATTTTCAATTTTTATGATCCGTTGTTGTCTATAGTGGCACTTACAAGCCATCATAATTATTATCTAGATCTTTTGTGTGTTTTAGCGACGATCTTGAGCCTTTGTGTCAGATTCACATTTTGCAGCATTTTTAAACCACTGTTTTTCTATTCTTAGATTATTTATTCATTTTTTTAAAAGGAACAGTATGAGGTAAATAGAGAAATTGTAGAAAAGCATGTCATAATGTGGTTCTTGAATTTTAATATAATTGATTAGTGAGTGTATTAGATGAGAAATATTATGTTTGAATGTGATGTTATGACTAAAACAAATGAATGTTATATTGCATGTATGATGCTTTAAAGAGAAGCATAAATGAAGTGTTGAACTAGATGAATTGATTGTGACTATACATGGTCATAAATCGTTAGAGTACTTTTACATTTACATGAAGATATGATAATTGAAATGTGGAGGTTGCAAGTACAATCTATGTGATAATGTATTTTAGTGCATTGGAATGATAATCCTCCTAGCCGAAAGGAAAATTGGTCTAAGGAGATGATATTGTTGTTACGATCATTCCTCAAACTCGTGTTATTTCAAACTCGTGTTATTTATAATGTGAAATAATAAGTTGAAAATTTTGGGGTCTACCTCCTTTAATTTTTGGGAGATGATGAACTAAGATATTTTATATATTGACGCCTGGATTTAAGATTCAGATGAGACCAAATGTATGTGGTCATTATTTGTTAGACTTTCACTATAATTAATGTGAAAATTGGTGATAGACTTTAGGGCTATCTGATATATTTGAATAAACAAAGTGTTGTTGCCTCCTAAATTTGATAGGAGATGAATTATGATATTTTATATGATAATACTTGAATTTAAATTTTGTTTGACTATTGCCTCCTAAATTTGATAGGGGATGAAATATGATAATTCTATACTGTGATGCCTGGATTCTAAAATTCAGATGAGTTCGATAGTGAGTGCTCATGAATGTAACCTTAAAGAGGGTGAAATTTATTGAAATGTCTAATAGTATAAGACTAAGCGATTGGTTAACTTAACAATTATTCCATTAGGAGTTAAATCCTTTTGTGTTCATGTAATTAACAAGTAAAAATTCCTATTGTAAAGTATGAGGTTTTCAATAGAAGAAATAGAGATATTCGATTATGATATAATTTGATTAAAGCATATGCTAAAAGAGATTGTGCACATTAACTATGTGAAGTCAGAAGTGATATGATCAATCCTCTGACCATACCTTTTGAAAGAAAGGTTGAGATACAAGAAACATCGAAGGGAATGGGACATATTTAAGCCAACTTGACATTAACGGTGATGAGAACCCAACCTTTGTGATTGGAGATCCCATGAAGAAGGTTCATATGGGTAATAACGAGTCACTTGTTAATGCTGCTAGCACTATTAATTTTTCCCTTCCTATGGTGTAGAGTTTGTGCTATCTTGCATTCAAGAGAGGGTGAGTTTAAAAACTCTTAATGAAATTCATATCCTTTATGGAGATTTATGAAGTGCAACATACACTTGATGAATCACCTATATGAGTGTGGAGTGAAGCCGCTCCTATGAAATTGGTGGCACAATTTCTAGAGCACTCATGAATACCCAGGCACGCACATGGCTGTAATAGCGCAAATCGGCGATAACAGCAGGAATTGTGGGTTGTAGTGTGACCGATAGGATCCCTGCTTACATTAGTGTGTTATTGGTTCATAGAGCCCAGCTCCACCAATCCAACGTATGTCAAATTCTATCGGTCTAGGCTTAGTTCATAGCCTAGAAGGCACCAAGTACGATGCACTACATCCGTGATGTTAACCCAGAAATTTGCTCAAATTATTTTTCAAATATTTTTGAAATAGTGGGGGATTGTTGTAAAATTTAGTATTATTATTTATATTTCAAAAATATTTATTGATGTTAGTTTATTATTATTATTATATTATTAGAAGTTATAAGATGTGAAGCAGTTATTATTTGAAAGGGTGGAAGTTAGGTTGGTTTATATTGCACCTTTTGAAGATAATGTGTGAACTGATGTATAGCTTCAATTCTGGCATATATATATATATATATATATATATATATATATATATATATCTGAGAGTAGTTGCTTAAAGATGAGACACATAAAACAGAGGACCATGGCAGAGAAGGGAATTTGAATTCTTTCATTTTTTTCACAAAGATATTAAAAACACATCTATCTTCTTTCTTCTTCTTCTAAGTTTCTTGATCCCCATTTTCTTCTATTCTGGCTTATCATTACATAATACACTGTTAGTTCTGTAACCTGACTTATGTCAAAAGGGTCTGCTGAATCCTGGGGAATCGTCGCGGTGCGCGAATAGATTCTTAAGGACAGTGTCTTTGACACGCCTCAATTCATGTTCTTACGTTATATATTATTTTAGTGTATATTCTCCATATTTTCCCAACACTTAATTGAGTATTTGCCACCAGGAGAAGTTGTCCATTGACCATTTGTCCAATCAGCTGCAATTAGATCCCTTACT
The DNA here is from genome assembly GCA_037953625.1 of Crotalaria pallida. Lineage (NCBI taxonomy): Eukaryota > Viridiplantae > Streptophyta > Magnoliopsida > Fabales > Fabaceae > Crotalaria > Crotalaria pallida. The sequence continues at coordinate 72,287,264 of CM075652.1, read as the reverse complement.
TTTAATATCTGCTTCCAGTGCCAATTATCTCCTTGAGACCAAGTGCAATCCCAAATTGATTGATCTTTTAAGTAGTAGGTATGTATCCACATCACCCAAGGACAATCCTTCTTTGTTGCCAAATCCCAAACTTGTTTTCCAATAGCTGCAGCATTCCAACTAGCACAATCTGATATTCAGACCACCTAATTTCCTAGCATAACAGACCTTGGTCCAAGCCACTTTAGCATAATAAGAACCAACATCATTTGAACTCCAAAGAAAAGTCCTGCAAATCTTCTCTATACCTTTTATCACAGCTTTAGGCTAGATGAAAGTAGAAGCCCAGTAGATATGAAGACTCATCAACACTGAATTAATCAAACAAACTCTAGCTTGGTAAGAAAGGTTTCTAGATTTCCAAGACTGAATCCTTCTAGTTACCTTATCCACTAGAATTTGGCATGTGTTTGAGTTCCATTTCCTGGAAGCAATATGAATTCCTAAATAATTGCAAGGAAAGAGGCCCTTCTGAAAACCAGTGATGTAACCCCCTCATCTTTTATAAAGGGAATAAAATAGTTTATTAGAAATTGTTGTGGCGGAAGAGTAAAAGTTCCATTTATTCAAGTTATGGGAAAATTTAGTTCGCAAACTAAATTTAATTGAGAAGTCAATAAAAGTCCTTAAACATAATAGACTAATCTTCGTACGTCATTTTTCAAAAGGATTCTCTCAAATAAAGATTTAAGAGAAATCTTTTCTACCCATCATGAGAAAGATTGAAGAATAATATTTAAAACTTTTCACAAAAATTTTCTTATTCAAAGATTACCCAAAAAAGTGAAATAGAATCACAAAGGAATTTCCTTTTCCAAAAAGATTCTTCATAGAGTGAATAGATTCGTATTGACTTTCAAAACGTTTTCCATATGAGAAAAAAATTTAGGGATAATGCATGAATAAATATCTTTAAGAACATCCCCCTTGAAGTTAAGGCTTCAAGGATCTTTCAAAATGATTTTAAGAAACTATTTCAAAGTTCAATTCATATCTTTTCAAAATTGTTAATGAGTATAGGAATAAAGAAAAATTTATGATACGAATGATTTCATAAACTTTTTCTGTCATATAACAATCATACAATAGTTTAAAAATATTTGTTTTTAGTAACACGTAGGTGAATTCTTTTGAAAGAAGTTTTTCAAAAGAACTTATAATTCCAAAGGCTTAGGAACAGTTCGGAATCATCTTTCGTCTAAATATTATGGGAGTGATTTAGAATCCTTATCCCAAAAGTTTTCTATTAAAAGTTCACTATTTATAGAAATCATACCAAAAGAAAATTCAATAGTGCTTATAAAGGAAATTCATTATTTTCCAAAGGATTCTAGAATTAACACTTTCATATTAGTTCTTTAAAAGTTTTCCTTTCATTCAGATGAAAGTGTCTTAAAGAAAATTTTTATTTATAAACTAATATCGTTAAGAAAGGTTCTTCAAAATTCCGAAATTCCAAAGTGTAAGATAATTCTAAGAATCCTCAAATACATAACTTTAAGTAGCTTGACAATATCAAAATAGTGATAATAGTAAAATATCGCAACTTCTTTCGAAAGTTAAGGTTTCAAAATGCTTGTCATTAAGCATAATAAAAATTTTACTTCAAATCATAAAATTTTCGAAAGAAACCAAAATAATCGCCAGAGTAAGCAAATGAGGGATTCATTGGATAGGAATTTCGAATCATTCGAAAAGAATGAGAAGTCCATCATTGTTGCAACAAGATTCACTTAACTAGGAATTGGGGAACTTTGTACAAGATTATCAAAAAGTATTCTTTGAGAAAGCATTACCGAAGTCTAGCGATCTAGGTATAGGGAATTTCGTTTCCCACAAGTGTTAAGAGATGATTCAGAGATATGGTTGCTTGAGTTCTACTTTCACGTAGATAAACGATCAAGGCTTATGTCACTGAAAGAGATCGAAGAATGGGTGTTTCTATTACGTACTCTGTTAGAATGAAATTTCGGATATTCATGATCATCTCTTCCAAGAGCTATAAACATTAGGGTGGTCAGTCCTAACAGTACATATCGTTGGTGAAGAGATCATATCAATCCGATCGAAGTTATAATCCTCCACAAGGAAGATTATAAAATGTACCTTTAGATTATATGAACCTAAAGATAAAGATTACTTGTCATCATCAGATTCCACTCGGTCAATTAAGTTCTAGAGATTTTCCAACTCCATTGGGGTGGCATTCATTTGCCCTAACCCGTTGGTTATCATTCTCTCTAGGCTTAACTAACTTCCTTTCCTCCGATCATAACAAAGGTAGCTAAGTTTGACTTTGACCTAACTGGATCAAAGCTTAACAACAGTACTTAATATGTTTAATTTAGACTATTTCTAAAATCAAACAGGATTCTAACACTTCTAATGATCTCTAACTAACTTAATGATAATGTGTCGGAGTCTGACAATAGAGGTGATGAAGCCATACTCTCAGGCCGAAAGGAATGAACTGCTCTGATACCATAATGTAACACCCTCATCTTTTATAAAGGGAATAAAATAATTTATTAGAAATTGTTGTGGCGGAAGAGTAAAAGTTCCCTTTATTCAAGATTAGCGGATAAAATTTTTCTTTTCAATTACATCATTTCGGTGTTACAATGGATCAAATCCAGTAATGTATATCTTCCTTCTTCCGCTTGAGACTCTGGCTTGACAGGTTGATTAACCTCATCAGCTACTTGTACCTACCACCAAAAGGCTAGATGGGAGTAAATCACTTGTCATATCGCGTAAGCAGATAATTAATTGAATGATCATACACAAACATACACACATCATCATCGTAATGCATTTACAAATGCTCAATCCTCAATTTACAGTCATATTATCTTGTAATTAAGTGGCATGATGCATGCAATATCATCTCAATCATATCCCGGGGCATCACAGTTTGGAGGCTAATGGGTCATCATGAGCTTCCTCCGCTTGACCTCTCATGACTTACAGGCTTCCTCCGCCCAGCGCAACTAGTGTATGAGCTTCCTCCGCTCAGCATGCACGACTTACAGGCTTCCTCTGCCCTGCGCAACTAGTATGCGAGCTTCCTCCGCTCAGCATTCACGACTTACAGGCTTCCTCCGCCCAGCGTAACTAGTATACGAGCTTCCTCCGCTCAGCATGCATGACTTACAGGCTTCCTCCGCCCAGAGCAACTAGTATCAAAGCCTCTCAAACTGGAGCAAATATCACTCAATGCATGTATGCAAGAATGGTTCATTACCAGTCTTTAGCATTTATTCATTTCTCATCATTCAATCATCACAATAATCTCATCATATCAACATCCGCGCTCCTTGGGCGAATGGATTCCATTTCTTAATTCATATTTCATCATATCAACATTCGCGCTCCTTGGGCAAATGGATATCATTTCTCAATTCTTATTTCATCATTCATTCTTATCATAATTATGAATTTAATATTCATATCTCTTCATACCATTATTATTTCACAATCCGCAATTCCTCGTGCGAATACAAACAATTTATCGTTTCACTTTTCATAATTTAATTCATTTCGAAATCATCAATTCAAAGTCATAATCATTCATCATCTAGAATCAATACATATTTATAATTATAATCTCAAAATCAATAAAAGAGGTTTGGATAAAGTTAAGTACCATCAAAATTGATGAAATGGTGATTTTGAGCCAGGACAATCGACTGTCAGGGTTAGAAAATCAGTCGTCACGTTTAAAATTGCAAATTTTGGCTTTCAGACAACATGACAATAGATTGTCAGGTCACGACAATCGATTGTCATGCAGAAAATCAGCATACTGAAAGTGGTTTTCAAACATCAAATTTTGATATACTTCACTTTAACCAAAACTAACCCAAAACAGATCCTAAACACATATATTTACACATGTCCATGCATATTTCAAGCAATAATTCCATCAATTTCATCAAAGTGCATAAAACACGTAAAAGTGCAACTCAACACATGATAATCAATTCCTTTACATAAAAGTCAATATCTAGGGCTTATTTAGCTCATATTCAAGATATATAACTTGCTTAAATCTAGAATTTTATAAAGAACCATGGGTTGTCTTGGTCTCCAAACCAAGCAACCTTCTCATGGTTTGTTCATTTTTCTTTTCACATATAATCAATTAAACCTACTTCAATAATTATCCTAGCGATATGAATGAGATCTCCCATACCTATTAGAGGTGTTCGAATGGTTCTGGGTCTGGAAAGACTGCGATTGAATGAAAAGTCAATCTATCGAACACTTGCAGTCCACTGTGAGCAGTTTCGGTGAGCTGTTTTCACTAGGATTTTTCAATAAGAATAAATCAAATAAAACCGTGAACAAGGGTTGGAATACAAACTAGGATATATAAACTTGAGATTAGAACAAGTTTGAAGCTCAAAGGATGCTCGAGCTTACCACACGAATCCAAGGAATATGGCTTCCTGAATATGAATTCTGCAGATTTCAGATTCGGATACTGAACTTTGCAGGAGTATAACTCCTTCTACACTCCACCAAATTGAGCAAACTTGGTACCAAATTGAAGAAGGTTAAACAAGCTTCAAGATGGTATAGGATTTGCAAGGATTTGAGGCTTGGATCACAGAAAACGAATCGAGCAAAGTTGAGGACAGGAAACTCGATTTCTGCAGAATTTTAGCTATGTTCTTGGGTTTATGATGCATATACTCCATCCTATATTTAAATTTAAGCAGCCCTAAATGTCCCTTTCAATTAGAATAGTGTAAGGAATATTTTTGGGTGATTTTGTGGCTGAAATCCATGGAAATTCTCAGCCATTCACTCCATAACCGACTTATTTTTGGCTCAGCAGAGTCGATAATCGATTGTCATGCTGAAAATGTCAGGATAATCTATTGTCACATGTGACAATCAATTGTCTAGGATTTTTATCACCAAATACGAATTCCACCGTTGGATTTGAAGATAAGAAGGTTGGGAAGCTTGTCTCCAAATTTGAGCACGATCCAACGGTTGACGAATGAGATATGACACAATCTTTGGATGATGTTTTCATTAAAATTCACTTTGATGGTTATTTACAAAATATTCACATAATATTTGCTTGATATTCACTTAGTATCAACTTAATATCTATTTTATATCTACTTCATATCTATTTGATATATTGGCTTTTTTACTTAAGTGGGGTAGTTTTGCAAACAATTTACAAAAAAAGGGTAGTTTTAAAACTATTTACATAACATGGGGTAGTCAACAAAACTATTTCCAAAAATGGGGCAGTCAAAGTCAATTTCTGCTGGTCAAACAAGTCATCCGGAATGACTTAACCTATATAGGACACGTGTCACTCTCCCATTGGCTCTCCGGATTTTTTCTGGATAAAAAAGCAAAAAAAAAAAAAAAAGCCAACCGACAGGACTGCCACGTGGCGCAACCCTGTGAGTTGCGTCAGACCGGTTGACGCAACCGGTGGCGTCAGACCGGTTGACGCAACTCACCGGGTTGCGCCACGTGGCGCCCTGTCCCCTCCCTGTCTCCCACGCTTCCCACTTCCCACCTACCCACCGGATTTTTCCCCAATATCAACATGTCCAAATTTAACCCAATTAATGCACCAGACCTAATACCTAAACATAAAAAATATATAACTAATAAATAAAAATATAAAAATTATCTAACTAATACCTAAACATAAAAAATATATAACTAATAGTAAATAAAAAAAATCTCACTAATACCTAAACATAAAATAAAAATATATAACTCATAAGTAAATAAAAAAATCTAACTAATACCTAAACATAAAAAAAATATAACTAATAAGTAAATAAAAAAATCTAACTAATACCTAAACATTAAATCTAGGATGTTACAATTGATATCCAGGATGCTTCTCTCAGTTTCTTGATTTACTCTTGCCATGTAAATAGAAGATTTCTTTGGATTAGCCCTCAGACCAAACCAACCTGCAAATTCAGTAACAACTCCCTTCATGATCCTCACACTTGCTGGATGAGCCTTGCAGAAGAGCATGAGATCATCAGCAAAAGCAAGGGCTAGCAGTTTTGTATCTTTGCAATAGGGATGATATCTGAAATTCCTATTAAGACTAGCTAGTTGTAAGTTCCTTATTAGCATATCCATGGCTAAGACAAAAATGAGAGGGGACATGGGGTCCCTTTGCCTTAAACCTCTGCTTCCTCTGAACCTCTTGCTGGCCATTAATAACCAAGTGATAAGAAACTGTTTTTATACACACCATAATCCAGTTAATAAACTTGGTTGGGAATTTGAGTGCAAATAGCATATCTTCAATAAATTGTCATTCCAATGTGTCATATATGCTTTCATAATATCAATCTTCATCATGCATCTAGGAGATATTCTCCTTTTACCATAAAATCTATGAAGTTCTTGGGTCAAAAGAACATTATGCATGATGTTCCTATCTCTCACAAAAGCATTCTGGTTATCTTGGACTAATTCAGGAATCACTAAACTTAGCCTAGAACTGATTATTTTTGCTATGACCTTATAAACAATGAAGCAGCAAGCTATTGGCCTAGATTCATGCACCTTTAAAGGCATATCAACCTTAGGGATCATAACTACATTAGTAACATTTACCTCTCTTAAGAGATGGCCTGACTGAAAGAAATCCTGGATAGCTGTGCATAGGTCAGGACCAACAATCTCCCAAGCATCTCTGAAAAACCTGCACCATAACCATCTGCACCTGGAGCTTTATTTATATTAATTGAGAATAAAGTCATTCTGATATCCTCAACTGATATTGGCTTGATTAGGCTGACTTGCTGATCTCTTGTGAGTATCTTCCCTTGATTGACCACATCCTGTGAAAATGAGGAACCTTGATGTCTGTTGCAGAATAGATCTCTGTAAAAATCTTTTTTATTTATATTAATATCTTTTTTTGTTGCTGTTGAAGATTATTATGATTTTTATTTTAATTCTTTTTGTCTTTCATCCAAGATAAATTTCAAAAAAAAATTATTTATCGTTTTTATGTATTTATGTAACATTTTTGTTTTTTTATTGAGTATTGCATTTTTTCAGCTCTTTATCTTGTGAAATCTATGAAGGTATTATATAACGGAATAAATATTCTAATATATGATTCATTATAAAGATTACAATCCAAATAAATCTACTTATTGATTTTATAATTATTAAATAATTATTAGTTTTTAAAAATAAAAATCGTTATAATATTAATTATCAATTAGCAATCATCTTACAATATTGAAATTAAAAGTACTTCAATTTTTTTTTTTTGGTTTACATGTGAGGTCTGGGACTAGAATCCATGACCTGGGGGAGGGGGAAATCCTAAATGTCCCTGCAGCCACCAACTGGGCTGTCTTACACAGACTACTTCAATTTTTTTTTAAAGGTGGAACAAATATTAATAAAGTATAGATTTTTTTCAAACATTATAAAAAATATGGATATATAATTAAATATAATGATTACCATTTTGTAGAAAATTTGTAATGGATAAATACTTTTGTGGTTGTTCTAATCTCTGCACCAAACAAAGATGTAAAAGATAAAAAAAAAAAACAAAGTTACACACATTTCAAAAAGTAAAAAAAATCAAAATTATTAGAACAATTAGGATAAAGATTTTTTAGGATCCAATCTTATGATTTTGTTTTTTGTTTTTTTTTCTCAAAGATTTTGTTTTTTTAATTGTGTACTCTTTCCAAATCATTATATATAATAGAATTTGATTGTATGTCCAATGTGAGTATTTCTTTTTCACCTTCGAAAAGCATACGAAGTTACAAGATTTGAGAGATAATATGCATGACAACTTGAAAGGTAAGTAAAGAAGCAACTTTAATGCCTTTAAAATTAATAGAGGTGGGGTTTATTATTATGAAAGGTGTCAAAAGTAATGATATTTTACATCCATTAGCATTACTTTTTAATATACAACGTATATTCCAACATATAATAGCTTACACTATTCCTCCTTATTATCTATTTTTATTATAATTTATATATTAGTAGAATTTAAGTTGTTCCTCCTAATATTGGTTGAAACTATAAAAAAAAATATTGGTTGAAACTAGAAACCGAAGAATTGTACTCTTGAATTACTATAATTATTTTTTCCTAATATTTATGATTGAATCTTTTACCGGCACATTTAACTATTTCGATGTCAAATTTTCACGCTTCTATATCTATCCAATCAGGTATTTCGAACAACAAGGCAACAAGATGTCAAAGGCTAAACGCGCGAATTCGCAGTTCTTATAAAATGTAATGCAATTTTGTAATCTCTCTGTATATAAATGTTGTTATAATTAACTCAATTTAATCTCTATTCTGGTGTAATATATAATATTGTAATTATCTCAATTTTTTAACATATATCCTATGAAATATGGAATATAATTTATTTTTCTTTAATCAGTTCATAATACCAGTAAACAAAAAAATCAAAAGGCTTAATGCTTATTTAATTCTGATTAATCATAATAAATGTGATGAAGTTATCCAAAAATGTATACGGGATAGCTCAGATTGATCACTTCCGAGTACGTCTGAGCTTAAGCTGATTTACTTTAACCTCATCAACACACCAATTCGATCTTTAGCCTTCCGAGCAAGGTGACGAGACCAATGTAAACACACCGAGCAACGATGCCGAGAACAATGTGAACACCGAGCTCATCTCGGAATTCTGACTCTTTTCGTCCTAGTGATCGGATTCCTTTGTCTCCGTCGATGGCCAAGATCCACGATCAATGCTTCAATGAAGACCGAGCTGATTTGATTGACTTGGCCGAGATCCGAGATACTTCATAGCATTTCGAACTGATTTGTCAATAGCCCTGGCCGAGAACTGAGCTCATCAAAGTAATTGATGGACTGAGCATATTGAGCTGATTCATTCGGCTTCATCAACGTCCGAGAACCGAGCATCATCAGACCAACGAGTTTATTCATTTGTCTTCATCACAACCTTGGCCGAGAACCGAGCGCATGAAATATTTGTCGTCATCAAAACCTTTGATCTAACATATTGGTGCTGGTTCAAGATCAAAATCATAAAATTACTACAATAAAGAGTGTAAATATTGTGGAAGAGTTGATCACACAGTGGATATATGCTATAAGAAGCATGGTTTTCCAACCAATTGGAAACCTACTAGACAAACTCAAAATTGTGCTAATTTCACAAGAAGATGATGATGAGATACCAGAGAATAATCTAGCAGTTGATGATAATGTCAAAAAGGAGGAGCAATTCTTTGGTTTCACAAAAGAATAGTATCAAGGATTAGTGCAGATGATGCAAGAAATGGTCAAAGGCCAAAGCTCTAAAGTAAATCAAGCCACTACTGTCTCAGACTCAAGTGGTAACCATGCAGTAGCAAATTTGAGTGCTCAGTCAGGTAACATACTTGTGCCTTCATACAGTTTTTGGTTTTTGGATAGTGAGGCCACTGACCATATTTATTCATCACTTGCATCATTTGACTCTTTCACAAAATTAAATCTATTCATGTGAAATTACCAAATGGTTCTAAAGTAATTTCTGAGTACTCAGGTACAATTACCCTGAGTCCAAATTTTCTGATCTGTGATGTCCTATTCATTCCCTCATTCTCGCTAAATTTGCTCTCAGTCACCAAACTGACAGCTTATATGTCATGTATTATTTCTTTTAACTCTTCCAAATGTCTCATACAAGACATGAGTACATTGAAGATGATTGGTACAGCTGATGTTGTTGCATACTTATACATACTGAAACTTCCTTACCCCTTACTGGCTATTGCATTTATTTGACTTGAACACGATTATCTCCGGTTGAGAGAAAATATTTGTGATCTAAAAAAGAAAAAAATTGTTAAATGTAATATATTATTTTAAGTTTAAATATATTACTCCCTCCGTCCCATTAGTTAAGTCTTTTTAGCAATTTAGTTTTGTCCCATAAGTAAAGTTCATTTAGAAACCCAATACTCATTTATATTTCTTTTTCCAAGCATACCCTTATTTATTATATCATCTTTTTCACTACTCATCTCTTCATATCTCTTCAATATAATCTTCATACATTTATTATTACTCTCTCTTCTATTATTAAATGGGGGTATATATTTTAGTCTAAGCATATCAAATTCTTACATCATTTACTCATTTCTTAATCTACGTAAAATATCTAAAAAGACTTAATTTATGGGACAGAAGAAGTAATATTTTTTAATAAGATATCTTATTTATATATTGATTATGTTGAATGTTGATAATATAAGATAAAATTCATGTAGCAGCTATTGGTCCCGGTAGGGGTGTAAGCGATCCGGTCTTAGACTGTGAGACCACTTAGATCGAACCGGGCCAAACCAAAAAATATAGTCCGATTCGGTCTCTAAATTTTCAGACCATTACTTTATGGTCCGGTCTACGGTCTCATTATTTTTAAAACCGTTAAGATCGGATCGGACCGGTTACTTAAATTTTTTTTTTAAAAAAAAAAACACTATAATGCAGCAGTCCAGTATGAAAATATTGTGAGAACTTAGCACTTTGATAACTTGGCACTTTCAGTATGTTGTATGCAGTACAAACATGAAAATATTATGCAGTACCAATAATAATTATCTTTTTAATTTTTTTAAGATTACCTCTATGTATTTGATATTGTTCGCAGTATGCGATAATATGGCAGTGTGTTTATGTTTTATGACTAGGTGATGTGTAATAGGGGTTTTATAGTAAATTTTTGTCATATTTTTTTTTTTTCTAATTGTTTAGTATTTAACTATATGCTAAATAGACCAGACCGGATCGGACCGGTCCGATCCGATCTTTGTACATAAAAAATATCTAAATCAAACTAGATCAAACCATGTTAATTTAATTGGTCCGATCCTTAATATTCATTAAAGATCAAATCGGATCGGACCGTTACACCCCTAGTCCCAGTCTTCCAAATTTCCAAGTGTGATGGTTTTCCCCCATGTTGACTACACATTCTGTTCTTATTTATTTGTCATATTTCAAACAAAACACACTCTCTAAGAAATCTAATTATTACTTAGATTTTTAATACATTATTTATGTTTTTTCCTACTGTAGCATTTCTCTTTCTATAATCATTAACTTTTCTCAACTAGTTACATAAACCAAGACATATTAAATAGCGACAAACATGAAAAATAACATTTATTACACTCTTGGAATCCTCGAAAGGATAAAAAAAAAACAAAAAATCTTTTAAAAAAAAAAACAGATAATAAGAAACAGAGTGAGTAAAATAAATTGGAGTTATGAGACATATACGCAAAACATTTTGGTTTTCCCGAAACTAAAATTAAATCAACAATTTTTTTAAAAAAATTAATACTCATTATGTCCCATAAGTTATGTTCGTATATGTTTTTTATTTTGTCTCATAAGTTATGTTTTTTTAGAAACCTAATATTCATTTTATACTTATTTTTTCAAACATACCTCTATTTATTATATCATCTATTTCATCACCCATTACTCATCTCTCTGTCTTTCTTCAATATAATCTTCATATATTTATTAGTATTCACTCTCCTATTATTAAATGGGGGTATTTTAGTCTAAACGTATCAAATTTTTACATCATTACTCATTTCTTAATCTACGTGAAATCTCTAAAAACAGCATAACTTATGGGACAGAGTGAGTATCAGAGTAACATATTTAAGGTGAAAAAAACTAAAATAACATTCAAGCATTATAATTTATTACTATAAGCTAATTCTTTTTTAATGAAGTATCATTTTGGTCCTTCATTTTTTTAGATGGAACACTTTAATTCTTCAAAATGTGGAAATTTACTTTTAGTCCCTGAAGATTTTTTTATAGGACACTTAAGTCTGCAGTTGAAGCAGTTGGCGGAGTGGACAGAGGAACATAATATAAGTGTCCCATAAAAAATCTTCAGAAACTAAAAGTGAATTTCCATCTTTTGAGAGACTAAAGTGTCCCATTTAAAAAATATGAGGGACAAAGTGGTATTGCACTTTTTTTTAATGAACTATAAGCTAATTCAAACATAAATTTTATATGAGAAAAAAAGTGAATAGATAATGCTTTGACACTATATTTTTACATTAACAATATATCATCTGTTTTTTTTTATAAATAATAAACGGGGCAGAGCACCCAGAACAAAAGGATCAACGAATCATTCTAGAGAAGACAATACCATAAGCCTCCTCACTAATAATACCATGCAAGCAAGTAGGGCAAAATCATAAAAGATACAACCTATACTCCCTAAATGGCCCAACTTTGCTAAACAATCAGCAGACCTATTAGCCTATCTAAAGACATGACACAAAGAGACAAGCCAAGAAGAGTTCAATAAAGACTTCACCTCGCGAACCAAGCAATAGCAGTGGTGAGTAGTTCCGCACCTGAAATTAACCAAATTCACTGCAGTAAGGGAGTCCATCTCAACTTGAAGTCGATTAATATTCATTATTCGAATCATCCTCAACCCAATCAGCAACCCCCACAGTTTAGCTTTCACTGTTGTGGAAACATCAATGCAACAAGAAAAATCGCGAACAAATTTACCCGTACTATCTCTTATAAGCCCCCCATAAGAAGAAGAGTTATTAGGTTGACGAAGAGAGTCATCAACATTCAACTTCCAGTAACCCGACGGAGGCGGCTTCAACACAACTAGTGTTTCCCTTTTCAGCCTCATCTCCAGAATAGAGGAAGAGATAGATGAAGAAATATGTTGCGCGGAACTAAGGATAGAGAAAACCAATTTGGAACTCAACTCAGATGTATTATGAAACAAAAGAGAGTTGCGGTCATTTCGGATCCTCCACACGGTGATGCAAAAAAATATATCTCAGGGAACATCCACTATTCCAACATCATTACCAACAAGATTGAACGTGAGCCAAGACTGAAAGTCAATGTTGAAAAATAAATGGGCTTTTTTAGGATGCACAACCTTATTCCAAAGACTCTTAACCTCGACACAATCCCTAAGGCAATACAGGACAGATTCCTCATTCAAAAGGCAACGAGGACAACTAGCATTACTTGACATACCTCTTTTCATACGCTCTGAATTCGTCAAAAGTCTTTCATGACCAGCTTTCCAAAGCATAGCTTTAATCCTTTGAGGTCCCTCCCACTTTCAAACTGATCAAAAATACCCGAACCAGGAAGTTGATGATGAACCACACTCTGATTCTTAGAAAGAAGAAGATCATAAGCTATCTTTAGAGAAAAAGTCCTGCTACTCTCAGCAATCCAAGCCATAGAATCAGCGCCGACAAAATGATTAGGAGAGATAATAGCAGCAATTTCGTCACAAACATACCTTGGGAGGATGTTATTGAGCACAGGCCAATCCCCACTCCCCATTGATACAATAATGAATAACTGGATAATTGTCACAACACATGGATATATTAGCAATCAATGAATTTTAAGTAAAAAATAATATAAATAAACCTTAAATAACACATTTCAAAAAAAAAAAAAACCTTAAATAACAAGTAAAACACTTAAAATTGTCAAGTGCACACCTATTGCATTGAAAAAAAAAAGTGAAATGATTCCATGATTTACAAATGCTTCAAAAATTGTGGATGAAATCAACCACGTTATCCTCTCCAATATTTTCTTTCTCTTTCCTCTCTAAGCAAAACTAAAAAGAACTGAACTAGATTCTGGTCTCACTCTCAAGTGTCAACCAACGCAATGGAACTCTCTTTGATCCGCCATCAGCACCACCCTATGCTCCTCCATTGTCCTCTTACTTCCATTCTTTTCACAAGTAACTTCTCTGTGCTCTGCTTCTCCTTATATACTCTTAAGTCACTAACTAACTGTAATCCAAAACATAGCTTAAAACAATTTGTTAACTCCACAGGGACACACAAGACACTTCAGCAAAAAAGTTCATATAGTTTTCAATGCCGCTGCTCATATTCTTCATCCAATAAAACTGTTGCTGAACCAACCACTCTGTCTTCACATATTGAAGGAAGGAGGGCATTGCTTAGTTGTCTCCTCACAACTAGTTAGTTAACTATCTTCACATTTTCTTATTAATCTTCATTATATTCTACTGAGCTTATAGCTTATCATAATTTTTATCAATGGATGGTTTGCAACCACAATTACGGCTGCGATATTGCTGTTTTGGTAGTATTACTCATAGTTACATAGTACACTGTACCATTTTTCCCGGTACACAGCGTACTTGGTTTGTATTGGTTCGTCTCTTTTTACATTATTTTTACAAGACTTCCTTTATAACTAATACCTGGTTAAATGAGTGAACCATGTAACTATTATCACTCCCACCATGCGATAGCAATTGCAGATACCCTGGCCGCATTTTTCCACCAATAATGTTATTTGTACATCCAGTATTTACTCCTGTGACCACGACCATAGTTTAAAACCACGATGGATTTACTTAAAAATCGCGTGATCAATTAAACACATGTCACATGCACTTGTGTTCTAATCTTGATAATTAAAATAAGATCTAGTGGTCAAAATTCACATCTCTCACGAGTCACGATAATCATTCTTCTAGCTAGATATAATGATATACTATACCCTATTCCATTTAGCTTGTTTAAATTAAACTTTTTGTATTTTATATATGTCAGTTGCTGGAGTGTATGCATGTGATGTGGCAGAGGCTGTTAGCACAAGTAGAAGAGCGGTATGTCAGTATGTGTCTCCATCATTCTCTGTTATAGTCTGAGTTATTTGAAAAAATTGATGTTCCAATCCAAAGTCTGATCAGTGATCACTAATATTGAGATTGTGTACGTTTTGTTTTCTGAAGCTGCGAGGAGCAAAAGTTCCTGAAAGTGATTTCACAACGCTGCCTAACGGTCTGAAGTAAGCATATGTTAATCACCTATGAAATAACTTTGGTTGTAGATCTTTCTACCTTCAGCCTTAGCATCCGATAAGTAGTGGCTTACAAGCTTCTACAGTGTGTTAAACCCTTTCAAATGGTATGATCAGAGAGGAATTTTTTCATATAGTATACAGTAATTTTTTTTCTGCATCAAGAAATAGAATAAGTCACTTTCCGATGATTTGAAGCATTTCATAGACTAGTCTTAGGTTTGGTTTTTCTTTCATGATCTAAACAGCACAAACACAAACACAAACACTGAAACTTGGACACCGACACAGCAAAAATTGAACTTTTCTATTCGTATTTGAAATTTTGAAGTGTCCTGTTTTGTCAGGAATTGTGTTTGATTAAAGTGTCTACATGCTTCATAGCTTATAATCTTTTAACTTCACACTATTCTAAAAATTGTATGAGTAGTAGGAGGCCCAGTGTGTGATATGAAACTCTGATATCTTCAGGTACTATGATTTGAAGGTCGGGAGTGGAGCTGAGGCTGTAAAAGGATCGCGTGTCGCAGTACGGTTGTGACCCAGTTAGATTATGTTCACAAATTATTAGTGCTTTTGCTTTTTATATTGGAGTAGACTCAAAAGCTTCTAGATTTCAATATGATACACAGACTAAACATTTCAAATTTTGAATGGAAAACCTAGCATAGTATCATTATTCAATTAGTGTCAATGTTGTCACCAATGTAACTGATAGATGCATATTGTGTTACTAATCTTATACTATTATTATATTCTGATTTCTGAAGACAGAAATTTACATTAACATGGACTGTCATTGTTAATTTGTTATGTCTACTGAGATTTTGGACCAAAAGACGGCAATCTGTGACCTGAGAGTTGAGAAGAATCCTTAAAAGTTTTTAACAATCAGATAATTAATATTCTGGTGATTGACTTTTGTTATTGACAAATTTGTTACCCTTCAAAATTACAAGATTTGATGAGGTGATGACATCTAGATCAAATTATGAGCTACCTCATAGTTATTGTATAGAGAAAGTAATTTTTCGTTGAATGGTACTGCATGGATTCATTCAATTTTGGAAATAAGGGACTACTGGACCTGATTTATTCTTGCATAAAATTAAAATGCCTTTTACTCTGCTTAATAATTCTGACAACCTAGCGTGTACATTCCGTATAAACTGATCTTATCTGATTCCCCTCCACACCGAGCCCTGTTCTACATTTGTGATAGCAATTATTATGTGATTAACTATTACTCGGAATTCAGAAATCAGAAATAATCAGATTTTCATGCTGTAGGTTCATTATGTTGCTAAATGGAAGGGTGTCACCTTCATGACTAGTAGACAAGGGATGGGAGTCGGAGGAGGAACGGTATGATCCAAATAACTCAGCCGAATTTCACACCTCTTTGTATATTAACTTATTAAAAGTCAATTAGTCTTGCAGTTAGGAAATATTAAATTCAAATGCAACTCCAGTGGCATGGAAAGTGAACTATCATTTCCGTTATCTCTCTTAACATTCCCAGTTATAGAAAACTTCTTATCCTCTAATTGTGATTGTTCTAAGTGAACCGGTTCTAACTTGTATAAACAAGGCAGTTCCTCTTGTGCACCTGTCAGAACAAAATTTATGTCCACACTCCTCATTTACATGTAATTTATGTTGGTGGTGATTTATGAATTTGGACTAACCTGTTTTGATCTGTTATAAAAGCTCAACCTTGAATCGTTTTAGAATATTTGGATTTGAAACTGGATGAGTTCACATTATACTCTCCTCTTGACCAGGAAACATTGTAACTCAGTCCAATTATAGCATTTATGATTTGCTTTTGTTACTACTTACCGACTTTGTAATTTAATCTTTTCACTCAACACAGCACCCCATCACACTGATTCCTGGGGCAATGGTTTTGCCCAATAAAAATTCCACCTACCTCCTTTTCTGGTCAATCTTTTTTTCTTTAATGATAAACAAAAATATATTCTCAAGAAATGTAACTATTCTTTTGATCAATGGTGTGTAAATCCCATAGGCTGTATTGATTCGGCATCTTTAGCTAACACTTTTTGAGTTGGTGTGTCTTGATGTAGTCCTTTCTTTGTATAAGGGTTCTGGTCAATCTTGTAATATTAATGTAGATATATGTTTTACTCCAATTAGACAATGTGCAATTGTAGGCCTACTTAATGCATTTTAGTTTTGTAACATTGACTGTATGCCAAGTTTGTTTCCCAACAATAAGAACTCTGATTCCATGTCTTTTTCGTGCTACATAATGATAAGGCTTCCAGAAAATTTTGGACGCTTACAGTCTTCATAAATCTGTGTTATACTTTTGTTGGCAGTTTTGCCTATTGATTGATGAGATTATGCTTAAATTATTGCAGCCCTACGGATTCGATGTAGGCCAATCTGATAGGGGAACAGTCCTTAAAGGATTGGATTACGGAGTACAGGGCATGCGAGTGGGAGGCCAGGTGAGAACAGATTTTTGGAGCAGGTCTCTGTATTTTGTTTACTATGCCATTGAAAATCCTGTTCAATCAGTACAACTGAATGATTGAAGCTTTTATCCCTTTTATGAGAAGCTTCACTTTAACAATACTCAGGACACTAGAAACTACAAAGAATTGGATCTATACTACTAAAATTTTGCTTTATTTTACTTTATCATTGTGTATTTTATTGTTACATAATCATGCAAGCATTTCACACATGTTCACAATAGAATTTTGTTGTTTAGCCCCTAGTCCCTTGACAGATAGTGAGTAGACCTTTTAAGGTTCTAAATATACAAGGAAGTTGGTTTATGACATTTCACTAAATTATTTTAGCACAGTATCAACATGTGTTAATGTTGTTTATAAAAATGACTTAAATTGTTAGTTTTCTGCAGCGATTGTTAATTGTTCCTCCTGAACTAGCCTATGGAAGCAAAGGAGTCCAAGAAATTCCTCCGAACGCAACAATAGAGGTGAATTTCTGTGATCTCTTTGTTATGATTTGTTCCTGTTAAATTGATGCTTCAATTAACATTTTAGCTGCATAGAACATGGTCCAGATTATATACTTATGCATCTATTCAAAATTGAATATTAAACTGATACTTCAATTGACATTTTAGCTACAACCGCTCCAATTGACCAGATCCTTGATGGTTTAATTACCCCCATTTCCATTCTTATGGTTATGTAACTTAAGCCTGGCATTAGCTTATTGAATTGAGTTTTGACTCCTAATTCCAAGCTAGGGTAGTGGTCTGGTAAAAACCTTCTAGAAGAAGCAATTCTAGAACTCAAATCCTGAAAAAGAGGATTCTTGTTTGTTAATTTGTTATAATGTATCTAGTTGTTTACTGTTTGCTACCTTCGGACTGCAGTTGGACGTTGAGCTGCTTTCCATCAAACAAAGTCCATTTGGGTAAGTAATGGTGCCCAAAAAATTTATTGATACGTGTTTATAATACATGTAGTTAATTTCAGTGATTTTGTGTTTTACAGCACTCCCGTGAAGATTGTTGAAGGTTAATGCTATGATATATTATTATCCAGATTCCAGAGTGCCAAGATGGAAAATTATGAGACAATGTCCTCCCAAATGGGGAACAGAATTTCACCTCTTTCAAGTGTACCTCACACTTTGAAGAGTTTTTTTCGTTTCTGGATTGACAATGAAGAAAAGGGCAAAAAGTAATATTGAAACTTTGCATGAAAGAAATATGATTATTTGTATTAAATTGAGAATTTGAGATTTATCCAACCAAGAAATCGTCCTCATATTGTTCCTGCCTAAGGGCATCCAGAGCAGAGTCCGGAGAGAGTCTATTATAGTCTTAAGTTCAGATTTTCTTCCAGGTTTTTTTCAGACTCTGCTAATCTTCAAAATCTAGTGGAGAGTCTTTAAGTTGAGTTTGTAAAATAACATACTCAACTTAAGACTACGTGGAACCCGTTTTTTGTCTTTTTCTTCCTTTTTTACTTTATAATACCCTAATAAACAAACAAACAAATAAATAAATATATAATAACAATAAATTAAAATAATAATAATATTCTTTTTTAAAAAATAAAAATAATATTTTTAAATATATACTTTTTCTCTTTTTTTTTCTTAAATATATTGTATTGTTATGGAAAAATAAATAAATAAATAAAAATACATATTTTATATTTAAATAAATAAATAATTTGAAATTAATAGTCATTAATTATTGAAATAATAAATAAATAAATCAATTGCAAGCGGATTTAATGAAGCATTTGTGTCAACATTTTGGAGGACAAGAAGAAAGCGTTAATTAAATTATAATAATTTGAATTATATTGTATTTTTATGTACTTTATAATTTTTAGTAAGTACCATTAATTATTGTAATGTTAACTTTTATTTAATTTTAATATTTAAATATTATTTGGGATTATTTTTATAAATTCTACATAATTAATATTATTAAAATTGTAATAAAAAAATTATTGAAATAAAATCATGTATAATAGTGATGCATGTTTGGTGAGTTGATGTTAAGACTTTGCTGTAATGGAAGATATAAAAAGTCTGAAGATGAGTCTGATAGTGAATGATGATTTAATATGGTGAGTTTTAAGTTAAAACTCTGCTGTGGATACCCCAAGTCCACTTCCGCAAATTCTTTCAATTTCTGAACTTCATGTAGTGTGTAACATCAAAAGTACCCTAATCAAATTTTGCTTATAGTATTAGGACAATTTCTACATATATCAAAAACAATGCCAACATAATCCTGACTGAATTAACAAATAGTTGAGATTAGTGTGTCTACAACTTGTGTAAAACGAGAAAATGTAATTACAATTTCTCTCACCCGTGGACAGATCTGCCTTAATCTAAGTCTCTAAGTTGTGATTTTCCCAAACATCTAAGCCTTCCATGCCAGAAAGTGAACCAATGCCTGAAATTATCTGCGGTAACGGTAGCGTTTGAAGTTGAAGTACACATGTAGAATTCCTCGTTCAAACGTGCACTTGAAACCTTTCTTGTGAGAATATTCCCATTCTTTATTTACAATGCGGAAAGCCTGTCAAGTAAGGCATAGTTAGTAATTTGGTTGAAAATTGAAAAACATTTAGAACATTAAGAGAAGCAGACTTACAATGTCTTCATATGGTGGCCCGGCATGGAATCTGATAATGCAAGTCTCACCATTGCTACCATCCTTCTCAATTGTGTAGGTTGGAGCTTTTGTCTTATCGACTAAATCAGGGTAGAAAATATTAAATTTATAACCTTGCACAACCTTCGGAGGTGGATTGTCATGATCATAATGAGTCTGGTTGTATTTGTTCCACTCGTATCCAGTGTGAACGCGGTTGAAATACTTTGGTTTCCTGGGCCTATATTTGTCATGCCACCAATAAACCTGCTCCAACATTTATCAAATATGTCAGCAACTTTAAAGGATATGGAGAAATAGTTAACAATAACTTCAATTCTCCTTAAACTATCAACATGGACCACGAATATTTACTCCCTCCAATGTCAGATAAGTATCTAAAGGTCAATTGAGATGAGAGGACAACATTTATACTGATTCACAAAGCTCCCTTCCATGATAAGTTGATGACCACTCATCGCCTGATAATATCACTCCCAAAAAATCCAAAACTTTGTATTCCCACTAACTGATAACTATATATTTGTCTAGCTATCAAAAACTGAAAATTCTACATTTCACAGAGTGAAAATCATATAAATGGTTGAGACAGGATACCTGTGAATCTAAATTTACTTCAGCACCAGAGCCAAACACAGCATCCCCATCTTCCATAGCTCCCATAGCTTTCATGGCCTTCATCTCAAAATTATCTTCAGGTGCAGCAGGTTTTGATGCCATTGCTTCCTTGATTCGTCTCTGCTGCTCTTCTAATACAGCCATTCGATTCCGCTCCTGTAAATGTACCATTGTTGAAATTACAGGGTTTTGGTAGAAGTAGAAAAGGAGAGATTTGAGCTAATCGATAATATGATATTTGATATTGGTTTCGTTTGTTTTGATTTTACTGTCCTTGTTTATTCAAAAGACAAAAGGAAACACTAACCCCTATTTATACAAGGAGTTGGGTTAAGTAATAGGCTCCTAATCAAATTCAAATTAACATGCTATAGGTGAGATAAAATCCTAAGAATAAGATAAGATTCCTAAAAATAAGTTAACACCTCTAAAATAAAATAACTTATCCTAATCTATATTATGTATTATTCCTCTAAGATATTCTGAAGATGTATTTTAACTTAACAACCGTCATGGTCAAGTTAGTTTTTAAACAACTTTTTTATTTTGGTGCAAGTCTATAAATATTATGTGTTTTAAAAACCATGTTTAATATGATTACCAGTATAGCTCTGTCCTCTTCAGGGTCGATAGCTTCCTCGCTTTCATCACCATGCAACAGTTCTGGTGAAAATGACCCAGCCTCATCTTCTGCTTCTTGATCCTCTTCTTTAATCGGTTCCGGTGAAAATGATTCATCTGGAGATCGGACTACAAAATAGAATCAAGCAAATATCAAAATGAAATTCAGGATGGAGAAAGAACATAAAAGAGTCTATGTTTTCCCAAACAACTATACAATGACAAGAATATACCTTTAACATATTCCTCAGTATCTTCCTCTGATTTGGTAACAGGGGCATCTTCCAATTGCTCTTCACCCTCTGATGGTTGTTCAAGCCGATGCAAATGCTTCCGTAACATTTTAGCATGAATCTCCTTTAAACAAGCCTGTATTTGCAGCAATTTAATAATTGAGTGAAACAATCAAAGGCGTGTAACATAACATATGGAAAATAAAATGTGACGGAGATTACCTTGGCCTTGTATATTTGGAGGTGTTTTAAAACGGCCTCCCAGTACTCAACCACCTTTGCTGTACCGGTACGCATCTCCGACTCAATATGCATCTCTAAAGCTACCAATTCTCCATATGTCTTACCCTGCAAAAGCCTCTTCACATCCGGCTCAACACTGGAATGCAGACCCCTTTCTTCTGCAAGCACCTCAGCTGGAGGTTCTTCTCCACGCACCCTAGCTCGATCAAGAGCATCCCTTTTTCGAGCTTCGGCTAGCTCCCAATCACAAACCAAAAGGAGTGCCTGCATGAAGATATTGACCAATAAGTCATCAACGTTGAACATGTATTATGACAATAATTCCGTGCCAGGATCCATAAGATTACATGTTAAGGATGCCAGCCACAATGGCCATTTGAGTTAACTAAAACATAAAAGAAAAAGGCTAAGAAAGTCAACAAGTTCATTTGGGCATCAATTCATTAGAATAATGATGCTTCTACATGCGAATTAGACACAAGCATAGCAAAACATACATATAGTCACACAAAAGACACCATGAACAAAGAGATAAATACCCGCACGCATACGTAGAGAATACATAAACAGATCAGAGAAAGGAGGTTTAATGACACTGTTAAGGGGCAGGCAGGGTTGTTAGAGGGAATCAAATTTTTTAAAAGGGACAATTTTGCATTTTTCATTCTTCGTAATGAAAATAAAAATGGAGAGGACAGAGAAACACTCCATCTCTTGTTCTACTTCAAGCTATATGCACCCTTTGGGGCCATACACACTCCTCCCCCTTTCTTCCATATTGTAACCAAAATCTTCACTGACTTACATCAAGGGTTTGAGGTGAATTCCAATTACGAATGTTATTTGCATTAACTTAGGACCTACTCTGTATGCATATACAACTCACCAATATAATGATAAGTAGAAATTTAAACTATGAAATACTGGCATTTTCTTTCCACGCAATTATGTTAGTATGGGTTAATATCTATCTATATGTAATGATATATCACAATAATAAATGTATAAATGTATAAACTAAGCAAAATAATATACTAATAGTGAAACATAATATAGTAAATATGCACAGATAAGCTACAAATATTTACAGAGAAGGATGCAAAATAGCATATTGCCTTCAACTTTTATTCTTTGTTTTGATGTTTATGCTTAGCAAAATCATTCATGTTGTTCAAAATTTGCTACCTAAATGCTTCTGTCATTTACTGTATTGAACTCAGGTTCTTTTGGTCTTTTGAATAATTTTTTTTTAGTAAAACTGTGATTTCTAAATCAAGTCAGAAACATGACCCCTTATCCAACAACTAGATAAACACAAAGTAATAATCACATCCAATATTACCTGTAGATGATTGCATCATTAATTAGATAAGGTAGAACTCATTAAGCAATCAGTACTCTGTGAAGATTTATAAAGTAACTAAGCCAACAACAGAAAAAGGATGATACCTCCCAATATTCTACATGTGTTGGTGTGGTCCTGTCAAGGTCCAGATGCATTTTTATGTCATCACGGAGCTCATCCATTTCTTTCACTGTCAATCCCTGCACCATAGATGTCAAATCATTATGTAACTTGTTGAACAATGTTGACAATTAAAGCTGACTACTGTTAGTCACAAAAAGTGACAGAGTTTGATAAGATTCTAAGAGCTGTATTACATTATCAATTGCAAATTAAAAATTAATAAACACAACAGTTAAAAGGAAAGGAGAGATCAAATGATATAAAGCTACATATTAACTTAGAAGACCATGTACGGTTCATTTAATTCTACATCCAAATAATAAATTAAAAATTAATAAATACAACAGTTAAAAGAAAAGGAGAGATGAAATGATATAAAGCTACATATTAACCTGGAAGACCATGTATGGTTCATTTAATTCTATATCCAAATCATTGGAGCCGTTGAGATGCTTGGTTAGGATATCAATTGGCCTGGCACGCCCTTCACGTAATCTAATCTCGGACCTAACCCTGCTTTGATCAAAATGAAACTGCAAATGAAATTGTCTTAGTCATGAGATTGGAAACACTATATTAAGTAATAACAAATAAAAGCAATTCAAGGAACCATACCTCCTCTTCTCTTTTTTCCCAGTCTTGGAACTCAGCTCGAGCACGTTCTCTAGCTAACAACGCCTGAAAGACGTAAATCCAAAAGATAATATAGTCTATGCACTAACAAGACAAGGGTATAATAGGTAGCTCATATAAGAATATAGCCACGACAGACAGGCATTACCCAGAAACAAGGTAGTGGTAACTAAAACTTAACCATTAACAGATTAAAATGACAACTATTAACAATTTACGAGAATGGACTTACCATTTCTTCCTCACGTTGTGCTTTCTCAAGTGCCCTTTCCTCTCTTCTTTTTTTCACTTTTTCAATTTCAGCCTGAATTATAATTTTTAACAATAAATTAGTGAAAATGGTAGACAGTGAAAAATTTAGTTGGTTGGCCGTATCACTATAACTCAGCATGTCTGGGTAGCAAGAACCAAGAAGCAATAGGATGCTAAAAAGAAACATAATTTAGCTTCAGAAGCTAATGACTAGAAAAATGAATTCTATACCAAATAGCTAATATAGAATCACAAATCAAGATGTAAATATTGAAAATCAGAAGAACTATTAATATCCTATCCTTGCAAGCAGACGTATCTTCTTTATATGTCACTAGGTGACATAATTGAATTTCCTTAATGAGGAAGCAAAGTATCATATGATATAACAAAATAAATTTTAACAATTTTGATTTCCTACTGAACAAATATTGGCATGTTCAGATCTAAAATTAAACTAGATGTACTGATCATCACAGCTTTCCCTATGATTTTTATAGGAACGTCACAAAAGAAGCATATTCCAACTTGATAGAAACTTATAATGAACTAATGGTGATAGATTATAAGATGAGCTTGAAGCCCTCCTACGGGACAAAGATAGGGAGAAAACAGTCTCTTAAATTAGTGCAACGGACTCTCAATTTCGTTGGCTACAGCACTGAGAACTTCAATACATCAACAAAAAAGTATAAAGGTTTTGGAGAAAAATGCATACCATTCTCTCCCTCTGTCTCTTCTTTTCAGCTTTAACTGAAAACTCATCAATGGGTACACCTTGAGTAACATCACGCTCGATCTTCTTCCTCCAAACAAACCTAAAAATAGCATTTTTGTGAATATGACAAGGGTATGTGCATCACTCAACTTCAAATGCATTAATTTAAAGTATAAAAAGAATAAATCTAGAACATAATAATGTCAATGACTTTGTAAAATTATTGGAAGCAAATACAGAAAACAAAATATGAAAAGCGGATATATCAAAGTTAACTAAACAATAACTGCTGATATACATAAAAACCCAATCACGCAGCTTAAGCATTTTACCGTAGTATAACAAATAGTAACAACAGTTGGGCTAAAATCTTCAAAGATTACTAGACTGACAATATTCATATTAAGGTTGTCCAATCGTTTTCTTTTTCAATAGCCCTCCAAAAAAGAGCTGTCTAACAGCAAGCGATAGAATTGCTGGTGCAATTTTGGATTAAACAAGCCTAATCATATATCAAAAAGTTGCAGCTTTGATTCATAATGGATAATTTTATAATTTACCCGATGACGTCTGAATCACTTGTCGCAATTATCCCCGAAAACTCAAAACACAAAACGTGGGAGGGGAGAGAGTGAGAGAGAAGAAATGGTTCAGCAAAAGGTATATTTTCACATGAGTTATTCAAATACGAAATGTCTGTCATCTCATCCTCCACCAGTTACCGAATTTAGTTTTAGTAAGTCAGACAAGCATTTCCCCGAAAGACTAACAAGTGACAACACAAATGCAACAATGTTATCACAGAAATGGCGCAATCAGTAATTAACTGATTCCAGGAAACACCGTATCCATATTTGCACTGGTAATGACATTTAAATTCAGAACTACCTACCAGCCCCATCTCCACAAAAATAGAATTGCTTCAAAATGTGTGTGCACGTGTCTAGTGTCTACGTATATGCAACTGACACCACCATTCATTACCATCAACAAGCCCTTCTTATATGCATGTTTTTGTTTAAAACAGATTCATTCCAGAACGGAAAACCTAATTTAGAATCAGAATCGAACTTGGAAGTTGGAAACTATCGCTAAAACGAACAATACAGCAAGGGATCTAATTTCTCCTTATTAAGGACTTTGCTAACAGCAATAAGGACAATCGTTAAGGAATCATATATATGTGATGCATTTAATACATTGGTAATTCAAAATGTTATACCCCTTAAAAAGTGCACTTGTCAGCAAAACCCTAAATTTAACTATTAAATATGGAAACAAACAATGTAAACACAAGAGGTGAAAAAAAAAAAAATAGGGAGAAGAGACGAACTTACTTCTCATTAAGATTAGAGTCACCAAATGGATTTGAATCGTTCGAATACCCTGACACGGTTCGAGTTTTTAACTTTTTAGCAACTTTTGAGGCCTGTGGACAAAATCAAGAATCCAAAGCAACATCAACACCATAATCCTCAAATCAAAGCAAGTAACAACAAACATGGATGGTATAGAATCAAGTTGAAACCTTTCTCTGCGCCTTTTTCGCCAAGTACTGCGCTATCTCTTCTTCGGTGATTTCCCTGGAGGACTTCTTCTTCCTCTTCCCACCCCTATCATCACTGTCACTGTCATCATAGGAACTATCCGAATCCCGCCTCTTGCGTGATCGACGATCACTGCCATGGCTCCGATGTCTACTTCTCTTACGCCTTCCAGACCCTCGCTCCGGAGACGAATCACGGCTGTCCGTGCCATCGGAGCATGAAGAAGGCGAATCAGATTCAGAGTCATCTGATTTTGTTCGCCTTCGTTCTTTCCTACTCTTGCTACCCATTTTTTTATTTTCCTATTATTTTAGTCTTGTAATCAAAATTATAATGCTGATAAAACAGAGAAGACAAATAACAACTACATTAGAGAACTGTAAAGAAGTTTCTGAGTGACATTACAGTGAATGGAATAACAGGGAAAATAAATTAATATTAAAACTTTAAATAAATAAAAATATATCAATTCGGACACCAATTTGAGGACAAGGGAAGAAACGAGTTAAGGGTAAGGTTGTGAAAGAATTACGAGGAGAAACAACGAACCTGTGAAGTATAAAACGGTTTGCGAGTGAAGGGGGATTAAGAATACGAAGCCAATGGACGGCGCGGAGATTGGGAGATAGGAGAAGCTACGGCAACACCAGATTCTAGAATGGAAAGCCACTACCCCTCAACTGCAATTTCAAGTTTTCCTTTTTATTTTTATTATCTATGTACTGCAATGGAGTATCTATTATCTATATCTATCTCTATTATTTATCTATTTCTTAAAAATAAAAAAAATAATAAAAAAAAAGTTAATCGTGAAAATTGACAAAGTTTTAGTTTTAATCTTTTTATTTGATCGGTCTTGATTTTAAAAGTTTAAATTTTTTTGTTTTGGTCCCTGCCTTTAAGAATTCATCTGACGTGACTAACGGAATGTCACGTCAACCTACCATATGTCTTTTTTTTAAAGTAAAAGATCCATGAAAATTGATCGAATTTTGGTATAAAAGTAGATGATGGTATAAATTTTTTTTACATTATTAATGCATCATTCATCATTCATGTATTGTTTATAATTGTTTACTTTTAGATAAAAGTAATATAAATGAATGATGGATGATGAATCGATGATATAGAAAATGTTACATCGTTAGTGCATACCCATTAATCTTCGAAAAACAACATGCTATTTTAACTAATTTAGTTGGAGATATCCCGAGTCATCTCATTAAGGTAAACACTTTGAAATGGAGATCATTTCTCTCAAACTAGCAATGTGTGTTTAAAACAAGTTGGGTAGTTTGCCAATAGTTTTTGAAAACAAGCAAATATAAAAGGAAATTATTTTTTTATTTCTTAAATCCAAACACATTTCATCCATTTTTTCACCCTATTGGGTCTCAACAAAAAAATTTTCTTCTTTTAAACCAAAATTATTTTACCTGAGTATTAATTAGAATCAAACAAAAGAAGGCAATTTATATGGTCAAAAGACCAACAAAGCCCAGCACAGTTGGTAGATAGCTGGGTTCCTTAAGCATGATGTCAGGGGTTCGATCCCTGCCGTGGGCATGGAAAAGACTTTGTTGGTAGAGGCAAAATCCACTTCGGTGATCTCTACGCCTCGGAGGGGATTAGTCTTCGGCTGTCGGCTGGGAGATACCCTCGGTGTACACCAAAAAAAAAATTATATGGTCAAAAGTGCATTCGCAAAAGATATTCAAAATTAATGTAGGCAAGCACAAAAAAAATCCTAGAAAAAATCCTAGAAAAGATAAGCAAAATGTAAGTGTGCTTGTCAAAATAGGTAAAGCCCAATGATCTAGTATGTGATGAAATATTTTTAAAAAAGAAACAATTTCAATCCTTTTGAGTGAAAATTCTCATTAACACTCAACTTAAATTGTTGGGCTTTCGTATCCATTCTTTCATTAACCATATTATTACCCCAGACCACATTACAACCGTTTGAAAAATTCTCTTGATAAATGGAGTATTGTGCAAAATCTGTTGAGAAAATATGATATCGAAGAAAAGGGAGAAAGGAAGGGAATGAAGATAAAGAATTTTGAGCCTTATACATTTTTATTGTCAACCCTTAGTCAGGTCACATTACAAGTTTTAAAAGACCTCGTTGAGGATTGATTTGTTTGAGTTACACACTAGGGCGGAGAAATGCTGACTTAATTAAAAATAATTGAAACTTTGATCAAAGATATCTCATTTTTATTGCATGAATTAATTGTTTCCATCACCAATTATCATTATCCAAATACTTTTCATGTTCACATGATCATTAAATTAGTGTTTCTTGTTAAGAAGGAATATGAGAAAAAGAAGTTGAGAAACTTGACCTGATAAATCGACTTACTTTCTCCAGCTCGTAACCTGCTCCCGAACCCAGAATTTATCCAATTTAAGGTTATGCTTTATCCAATTTTAATTTAATTAATAGTTCTGCATTTTGGTAACAAAATGCGGTGGCGACTCTATATTGGGTTAATCTACCCCTACTCGTAGACGAGGCCCCGAATGCAACCCGGGACGACCCCGGTCGTGACAATCTACTAAGTGTTGGGTTACTAAATTCTTTCTAACTTAATAGTCTAATCCTGTTGTTGCCATCTTGACCACTTCAAATTCAAGGATTGAGGTAAAGCATTGGCTTCTCATGTGCCTAAACCTCGACAGGTAGTCGTCGATAGACTCCCCAGAATAACGTTTAATACTTAGTAAATTAGTTAAGGCTACTCTCAATTCTCCTTTGAAAAATTGCTCATGAAAAGCTCTTTCTAATTGAGTCTATGCATGAATTGAGTTTGGCCTCAACGTATAAAACAAATAGAAGGCATTTTTTGTTAAGGAACTTGGTAAAATTCTTATTTTAAGAGCTTCGTCGATGGATAAGTCTCCTAATTCAATAGTATATCTAGCTATGTGTTCAACAGTGGACTCGCTAGCCTCTCTAGCAAACTTTGATAATTTTGGAATCTTCATTCCTCTTGGGATCTCAACATGCTGAACCCATTCACAAAAAGCTAGAGTAAAATTGGGTTGATTAGCTAATTCTACATTGATCCCTATCCTGTTTAAAGCGTGCTCTACTACCCTTGTTACATTGTCAGGTTTGAACCTTGCTTTCACTCTATTATTTTGACGAAGTAAAAACCTAGCCAAATTTTGCCTTGCCATGGCTACCTGTAAATCTTCACCTCGCTGCATAAACGCAACTTGAGCAGGGTTCTAATTATTTTGGGAAAGAGCCTCGACACCAAGATGGAATGTTACATTGTTGTTCAATGGTTGACCTTCGATTGTCAAGTTAGGATTGCTAGTGCTTTGAGGAAGATTTTGGCTAAGGGTAGGATTATTTTCAACAAAACTACTACCGAGATTTGGGGGTAGAGTTGGTGTCAAATCATTGGAGTATTGAGTGTTTTGCCTTAATGGTCATGACCTCAAGTTTGCACTCCAAGGTAATTGGGAATGGCCATGTTATACAAAACTCCTTGTCTACCATCTCTCACTTGTTGAATAGTTGGATCATCGAGAGCTCCATCTTCGACACCAAGGATGCGGTTAAGCCTTTGCAGATAATTTGCTATCTTGCCACACATCTCGTTAGTAGCCATCATGACAGGGTTAATGACAGTTCCCAATTGAGCCATCAAATTATCTACCATTTGAGCATTGCGTTCCTCTATGTGTTGCTTCATGTGTTTTGTTGGGTTTATTGGTGTGTATCTTGACGGTGAGTAACTACTTGTTATACTAGGTTCTGTCGAAAATCTTGAAAATAACGACATAGAAGTACCGGGAACTAATGTAGCATCACCACCACCAAGAGTTTGAGCATTAGTATTACCTTGCCATGATAATGTTGAATTTGGAAAGAATCATGGCGGCAAACCGTAAGAGGGAAAACTTGCGTTTCTAACATGTCCTAGGGAAGAGTTCCCCCCCCACTAACCCAACTGCAAGACTTTGTTGTTCCATTATTGTGGCACCAACGTTAGCATCACCAGTACGTAACGTGGTATTGGCGGTTACATGATTTGAATTGCCACTTCCGCCATTATTGTTAGCAGTTTCGATATCAAGAGCAGTCGCCCCAACCGCTGAATTAACATTAAGCGCATACAAATGGCGCTAAAAACAAGTTACTCTGAACTTGTCCTACTAAGCGTGCCAATTTGTTTAAGTGGAAAAATGATTTGCGTGTCGAAAGAACGTGTTTACATGATGAACTTTTGTGAAGAGTGGGTTTTGACAAGTTTATGCGGTAGTATTGTTTTTCCATGTATTTATGGCGGTAATTAAAGGCTAAAAGCCAAGGAACACAGTAAATGCAAGAATATAAAGGCATTAAATGTAAAAGTGCAGAAAGGTAAAATACTTGAAATAAATGTACATGAAATTGTAAAGGTTTTATTGAATTGAAATGAAAAGGATTTTACACGGTGTTCTCCATCAATCTGCTCGATGAGATGTTTGGGAATAACCAAGTGCCAACCCCTTGTAAAAAAAGTTCTCCTAGTTATATTAAAAGATTACAAATAACTACTAACTTAATCTATTGACACATGGACAATCATCGCGCCTTACATTTGAAATTTAAAATTTCTAATTTATCATATTGTTGAGTCTTATAAATCTGGGTTCTGGTCTTCGACACTTAACCTTCGACATACTCTGTGGAATTCTTAGTCATGTTTTGTTGTATGCCCTTCAAGTTTGTTGACCTTCTATTCATGTTATTCCCATTTGTCATTTGGAGGAATGATCGTCTGACCTAGTTTCGACAGATCTCCGCGTAACTCTTTAATTATTCCACCATAAGGACTTTCATCACGTAGTTTAGGGTTACATGTGTCGAATTCCTACTTCCACTTACTTTTGACGAGGATATTCCAAAATCTTAGCTATCCTTCAACCAAGATCTAACGATATGGGAATCATGAGTGACTTGTCAAATTACCCAATCTTAGGTCTTTGAAACCATCTGAACCACTCTCATAATTCTCAGTCGTAACAACTATCTCTTATTTCATGGAAGCTTTACAAAGGTGAAAACACTCCATTCACTAAGACATTTGTTTCGACAGAGAAACATAATCCCCATATCTAATCCTTAGTCACCAAAAAAGAAAGGGATGACCGCTTTGGATGGACTTGTGTTTACTTCTCCCACCAAAACATATTTCATAATCCCACATATGTAATCCCCACATTAAGAAACTTAAAACTCTGGACTCGTTCTTATCTGACTTTCTTTTCCTCCTTTTGCAAATTTCAAACCACTATAAGATTTTACCTATATGTGTAATTATGTTTCCTCACCTCAACTCCAAGCATGCAGATTAACAGCGGGAGTTGGCTCCTTTTATAGCTATTTCTTTGGAACGGTAGATGTACCTGAAATTAATGACGCCTTAATCTTTACTAATGAGGTGACTTTACAATTAAATACTGTTAGGTGACTCTTTGATTTCTTGGGATTAACACCTGCGCTGTGCAACGATTCTCCTTCCAATGCTTCTTTATTTTAGACATAGGTACATGGTTGTCGAAGTCACTTTTGCATTTAACGTACAAGTTAACTTACTTTCAATATCACCTCTATGTTGAATCCACCATTCTAGTCGAAATAAATTTCGGTCTCAACATATATATCTTGTATCTTTCTTTTATGCTCTGTTCTTTAAACTTACCAATAACACAAAGATTCCTTATACTTACTTCTCATTTAATCTGTAACAGCCCGATTTTCGGCAACCGAAATAATTTACTTTCTTCAATTAGTGTTGTAAAAATGGGGCCAAATTTTTTTTTATAAAACATCGTTGAAGGGTTTGAAAGCATTCTTGAAAGGTACCCATGTCCTTCAACCTCCTCTTTCGAAAACCGAGTTGCTACGTGAAACCACAACTCACTTACTTTATTTTCAGAAAACATGTTATCAAGAAAATGGTTTGTTTCAAATTGAATAATTTCATTCATTTCTTCAAAGGAACTTTAACATGTTCGTAAAAGTATTCTCACGTTTCATAAAGGTCGGGCCTGCTTCAGAATAATTGAAGTACAGCAATAGTCATCACTTAGGTAATCCTGGATACAAAATAAGAACAACAACTTAACCTAACTCCGCTACTGGCTCCCTTTTCCTATCAAAGATGGTCGGTTCCAACTTTCTCTTCTTCTTTGTTGGTGCTTGGGTTCCGGAGGTTGATACGACTCCACTTGTTGTATCCACTTGTGAGTTCGGTTTCAGCTCCACTCCGAATAGCTTCACCGAGTTCCCCTTCTCTTGTTCCCGGGACGGCGGTTCAAAGCTGTGGCATATGTAGGATATGCTTCCCAAACCCGAACTGGGTGTAGATCCACCCAACTTATGTTCCGGGTCTTCGACCACCAACTGAGCACATCCCGACCATCCCCATCCTCGACGTATAGCCTTCCATCCGCGTCCCTTATGAGGCCAAGTGACGATTTCCAAACAACGATCCATCTGCCCGTTGGAATACCAGCGACATCGATGTACCAACGAACAGGAGAGAGTAAGCGATCCGGACGCGTAGCGTCGACAGTGTGGAATTACGGTAGGTAAAATAATAGGACACACACATAGCACACGACATACACACAATAACAAACAAACATACTACTATCATTATCACCTTCCATACTTATTCCATCTTGTT
Source organism: Crotalaria pallida (assembly GCA_037953625.1). Classification (NCBI taxonomy): domain Eukaryota; kingdom Viridiplantae; phylum Streptophyta; class Magnoliopsida; order Fabales; family Fabaceae; genus Crotalaria; species Crotalaria pallida. The sequence continues at coordinate 72,254,129 of CM075652.1, read as the reverse complement.
CTCATTATTCCCTTCATACTTCTCCACTCTTATTTCCAATCTTGTTCATAGATCTCATTATCTTCTCCACCTTTCCCTTTCTCAAACTCTTTCTCATTTCCCACATTTTTCGATTCTCACGCATACTACTCTTCTCTTATAATGTTTTATTGAGTTACAACCATCGATGATCAAGGGAGTTGAAGGATCATCGTGGTACGCGTTTCTTACGTAGTTAGCACTCACATCTCAAGCCTACATCTCCTCGGCCAACCAACCACCTAGTCGGAAGCAAACAGGAGTACAGGACCTTTACCGTGCGGGCACGACAGCTGTCAATCACAAATGGTCCCAGACCAGGAGGCCCAGCCTCAATACATAATAACATGGCTCACTGCCTCGCAGTGGCAAACAATTGCCCCACTCCAGTCCCTCTCACTGTTCCTGAACTGCCATAGGGGTGACAGCACTATTCCGGTCCCGGGTGCAGAACTTACCACGGTATTAGACCCAGTCCCCACCATGTTAGTGCACCACATGTGGAGTTCGTTCTGCCCAGAATAGTACTCAAGGCAACGTGACGTTTTACCGCCCGAGCCTACCCTAATGCATTCATCAACCCGAATATCCCTGATATCCGAGGTACCTTCCTCTCCACTACTTCACACTCTCATACCTCACCGTATTCGTGGTTAATGTCTTTTAAAGTATTTTATTTAGTTAACCTATTGGCCGGTTCACCCTTAGTGCAACCCTTCAGTGAGTCCCGACCACTATCTTTGCTCTTTTAAAATCACACATAGCTCAGAGCTGGGAGTTACTCAATCGAATCACAACTCATTTCTCAAATCTTATTCCTCAACATTCTCCAATTCTCACAATCGTCTTATATTTCCGTCTTTCTCAACTTTCTCAATCTCTTCCCAAAAACAAGTCTCATTCTTCTCAAAACACAGTTTCAGAGCTCCTTTCAAAAATCTTTTCAAATTTGCTTTTCAAAAACTTCTTTTCCAAAAATTCCCTTCGCAAACAATTTTCAAAAGTTTCCTTTCTCTATTCTTTACAAAATATCTTTTCGAAGGGTCCTTTTCCAAAACTCTTTTTCAAAAAATACATTTTTGTGCTGAGCGCTAGTGGAGGAGCAAGCCCAGCTCAACACTAGCTCCCAGACTAAAACCAAGAACAGAGGAGCTCAGCTCAACTCAGTTCACTCCTCAACATCACACTTCCCAGCTCTGGCTCTTTCGTATCCTCATCGATTCCTCTTTCCAATCAACTCTTATTGCTCTTTCACTCAATCTCATATCTCTCAGTATCATTCTTATTCTTCATTGTACCCTCATACTTTCTCAATTCTTCCACTTTATTCCCATTCTTTTATTAAGGACACAACAAGGCCCAACACTCGTCCAGTCATCATAACACTAAGCATCACAAATAAATAAATACAAAGCATATTCCCACACATCACAACACACAATAACATTGTGGTATTTGTCACCTTCGTATAAATGGCCACGCAATCAAACAATTGCCGTTTATACTACTGACGCCAACCACTTAGTTCCGATCTTTGAGATGATGCGGAACGTCCTACTAATTACCTAGCTACCACTATGTCTAAGGAAGGCTTCTCTCTCACCTGAGGTCCAGCTATTGATCGTGCATCATCGTCTCTGATCTTGGTTGCTGCCACTGCCTTAGTCCCTCGTCTGTAACATCCCTCGTATTAATTAAAACCCGTTTACTCAAAATGACTCAAACTTTTCTGAACTCTTAAATATTTCAAAACCATTTGAAAACATCAAAATGAATAATTTAGATCAATTGGTTAGGCTGCTAGTCCGTCTTGGACAGCACTTCAACCGCATTCGAGAACACCGAAAATTCACCGGTTTTCAATCCGGGTTTTTCTAAAATCAATTATCAGTTAAAACCAAACTTTGAGTCTCATAGACTCAATCAAGAAAACAATTTTTTTTTAAAACACTTGGACAGCAAGGAAATGATTTCATAAAAATCAGTTTAATAAAGTCCAAGAACATCGTAAAACTCTTTTATTTCCCATACTTTTTAGATCAACATTAATTCTTTAAAAACTCACGTTCTTATTAGAGAACAAGTTACAAACACAATTTCATAACTCAAATCAAATATAAAATTAAGCACACATACGGTCACAACACATTTTAATCACATAAACACTTATTCAATTTAACTTCAAACCAACATTCATTCTCGAGCAAACATTTCACAAATCAATTATTAAATCACATAACAAAAATCAAAACCATTTCATTTTTAGAAAAAAATTACTTGGGTATATTTTAACATACAAACCGAATGCATGTACACACATAATCATTCAAGCACAACTCTTTCTGAATTAATTAGCTTAGCATACATGCATTATTCCTAAGATTACTTCATGGAAAAGAATTCTAACCTAATTAACATGCATAAACCGAAGCTATTCACACAAATTAAGTTAAGATTCAAACACATAAAATCATGCATTTATTTTCTTCTTTTCTTGATAAAACCATAAGCTTAGAACTTGGAAAACAATCAGGCTTTAATTCATTTTTCCTTAACTCAAACCGAATCAAGGATCATGCAAGAACATAAATAAAAAGCATGGTTATTAGATGAAACATAGCCGAATTCAACATGTACAAATCAATACTTAGATTAAATCATGTTTATGCAAAGGAAATTATTTTAAGGCCTATTCTCCTAATTTCTTTCCAAAGCTGAGGCATGCATAAAGAAACACATAGTCCTTCGCCTAAATTAAATCAAGAATCACCTAAGAACATGTAACATGAGTCAATTTAGAAGAAGCATTTGGTTCTCTCTAATTTTCTTCTAGAATCCGAGACATACATCAAAAGGAACTATGACCATATCATCCAAGATTTACATGCATACACTTAGATCAAGTCAATCATAAAACCAAAATGGAAGACAAAATCATTTAAATGAAAAAGGACCAAAACCGTGACATATATTGGGGAAGTAAGAAAGCTTTGGTTCAAAAATCATTTACAATACTTAGAACAAGATCAAGATCAAAACCAAAATCATAGACCAAGACAAGAGTCAAGGATCAAAACACAAATCAAGGCCTTTCTTAAAATTTTACTCAAAATCAAGACATGTAAAGGTTTGAGGTCATACAAATCATTTTCAAACAACATGCAAGACTAAAAATAAAAAAAACAGGTTTAAATCAAACTTGGATTCTCCAAATAAGGACATAAACACCTTTGGGTTCACGGTTTATAGCATCAAAATCAAACATGCAAGAGGATCTATTCTAAATTCACAAGGCTCATACACAAACTTTTAGATCTAGAGAATTTAACTTGAAAACATCAAGGTCTAACATGAAAAATTACAACCGAATCATAGAGTCCTTCATTTAGTTCATTACAAATTTATTTAGGTCTAGGAAAATCAAGATCAAAGCAAAACATTACATGCAAGCTTAGATCAAACCGAAACATAAACATGCCAAGGAAGGAAATAAAATTACAAAATCAAGAACTAATGCTAAGGCTTCTAGATCTTCGGTTTATACCAAGGAGAAAAAGTTCTTCAACACTCCTAAGCACTTGATCTTCAAAAGGGCTCCTAAGTTTGGCTTACTCTCCTCTTCTTCTTCTTCTCTAACCTCACGGTTCCCCTTCTTCTCTTTCTCTTCTTCTATTTTCTATTTCTTTGTCTACGAGTTTGATGGGCTCTTAGACTTTGTGTTTTTGGTGGTGTTTGGGACGTGGAAATGAAGAAGTGAAGGGAAGAGTGGGTTTTAATGCTCCTAAGGCAAGCTTCTATGAGCAATTAGGGCTTCCTATTTTTGCCCTTGGTTGGTTCGGCCTCTCCTCCTTATTGGTTAAGGGTTGGGTTTCTTCTTGATCTTTATGGAAGGATGTGTTTAGTTGAAGGGATCAAAGGTATTTGGGTGAAGAAATCATAGTGTTTGGGTTGGGAATTTGGGTTTTCACTCTTATTTCTCTCTTCTCCTCTCTCGGCCATTCTCTCTTTTCCATAAGTCCCAAGAGCTTGAGGTGCTCTTGGACTAAAGTGTGTAGGTTGGTGTTTGTGTGAAAATGTGAAGAAGACGAATGAAGGAGATGAAAAAATGAATCAAGGCCAACACTCATACACTCACACGGTTTATGAAGCAAAACAAGGGGTGGAATTTGTCAAGGGGACAAAGAGGTAGGAAAGTCATACTTAGCCCTTATGAGTCATTACCCTAGGCTTCCTTACTCACCACTCTAAGCTTCCTATTTAGTTTCCACTTAGCTTCTCCTTGCATGAGGTTTAAGAAATTACATCCTAGTTTGGTTCCTCTCATTACTTACGGCCTAACCATGCACACACACATACACATCACCTATAATTTCTTTGTCCACTTGATCATACTAACACCTAGCATTATATCATGGAATCATGCATACATGCAACACATATACATACCCAACTTTAGGCATTAGATTTCATACGGCACACATACACATTATGCATATATAATTTCATTTATTTTCATATCTTCATAGTAAGCACATAGCATGAAATCATGGGATGATGCACATATTTGATTATGCACACAATCACATTCACACAATTTATGCATTTCAAATTCATCATCAATTTCATTTCTTAAGATAAGAAAACACACATGCATATTTCCAAAATTCCAAAGATGCACTTTAAAGAGATCAATTCGCTTTATCGATTTAATTTCAAAATAAGCTTATCTTAGAAATAAAATTTTACTTCCACACAAATCAAAGATTTTCAAAGAATCATTTATTAGAACCTCAAAGAAAATTCGTTCTTTAAGAAAAATCAAAATTATCTCTTGGTTTTCATAAAATCGAACTCAATGAAAATCATTTGCTAAAACATTTTTTTTTTCTGGAAATCTTTCTTAAATTCTCAAAAAATCTTTTTTTTTAATAGAATCTCATGGATTTATTTGAGTCCAGAAGATGTGGGATGTTACATTCTCCCCAACTTAAAGATTTCTCGTCCCCGAGAAATACGTTGCGGATTGGGCAGCAGGGCACAACAACTCTTGTATCATTCGCATTCTCGCTTCCCGTTGTCCTCTCCTTTACTGACGGTAGACTCTTTACATCATTCCTCAGGTGTCACTTTCTGTTGAAGGAGCTCCATAGCCACAACCACTTACGCGTCGAACCGGGTTAAGTCACACAGACTAACCGAAGAAGATGCCGCTTCCGTAGCTAGTCGCAGAAAGTCCAACCAGAGGTACGGACTTAAGGGGAAATCAAGCAAGCAAACATTCATACATTTCCAAAAACAAGGACTTTGAATAAAATCCTTAAATATTCGTTATTTTCTATCTAGTCCGTCTCTCCTACAGCTCTCTTTCTAATCCTAGGATTTGCATCTATTCTCCTTGAGTGAAAGGAAATTCTATTTCTATCTGAGCTCTACTTAATACCTCTTCTAATGACTGATAACATACGCTTCCTTTCCGCCTTGTGACTCCCCAACTTGGATTCGGCTTATAACTATTTCACGGGGTATTAGATCCTTACTTAATTTAAACTACTTCTCCTCCCTTAATCTTTCAAGCCTAACCTATTTGGGGTAACTATGGTACTTTCAATTCTATGATTCGGACTAAAGGGTTTGAAATGGAATTGGTAGGGCTACGAGGTGGTACGAGTCTATGAAGAAAAGGGTTCAATTCCTAATGTCGAGCACTTGTTTTGTTTGAAGCAATTCAACAAACACGGAGACTAAGAAGCAACAGCCTATATCCTCAAGGGTCATGACTATTCCTGTATAAAGGCATGCTAGGGTTAATCAAACCTATGTCTAGCAATCACTTTTTGAAACATCAGAGGTATTGGGTTTTAATCTCAGGATCTACTTATGGTCTACTCTTATAGGGTCTAAGGTTCCTTAAACTAATACGGTCGGTGCTAAGCTACAAACCAGTTTCATGTCCTGGGAGACAAAAGCTTACCTTCCTATTCCTACTCAAATACTAGCGAGCACACAGAATCACACAAGCAAAGCATGAAGCCCATGCTTAAGGCTACAAAGGATTACCATAAGCTCTGATACCATTCTGTAACAGCCCGATTTTCGGCAACCGAAATAATTTACTTTCTTCCATTAGTATTGTAAAAATGGGGCCAATTTATTTTTTTTTATAAAACATCGTTGAAGGGTTTGAAAGCATTCTTGAAAGGTACCCATGTCCTTCAACCTCCTCTTTCGAAAACCGAGTTGCTACGTGAAACCACAACTCACTTACTTTATTTTCAGAAAACATGTTATCAAGAAAATGGTTTGTTTCAAATTGAATAATTTCATTCATTTCTTCAAAGGAACTTTAACATGTTCGTAAAAGTATTCTCACGTTTCATAAAGGTCGGGCCTGCTTCAGAATAATTGAAGTACAACAATAGTCATCACTTAGGTAATCCTGGATACAAAATAAGAACAACAACTTAACCTAACTCTGCTACTGGCTCCCTTTTCCTATCAAAGATGGTCGGTTCCAACTTTCTCTTCTTCTTTGTTGGTGCTTGGGTTCCGGAGGTTGATACGACTCCACTTGTTGTATCCACTTGTGAGTTCGGTTTCAGCTCCACTCCGAATAGCTTCACCGAGTTCCCCTTCTCTTGTTCCCGGGACGGCGGTTCAAAGCTGTGGCATATGTAGGATATGCTTCCCAAACCCGAACTGGGTGTAGATCCACCCAACTTATGTTCCGGGTCTTCGACCACCAACTGAGCACATCCCGACCATCCCCATCCTCGACGTATAGCCTTCCATCCGCGTCCCTTATGAGGCCAAGTGACGATTTCCAAACAACGATCCATCTGCCCGTTGGAATACCAGCGACATCGATGTACCAACGAACAGGAGAGAGTAAGCGATCCGGACGCGTAGCGTCGACGGTGTGGAATTACGGTAGGTAAAATAATAGGACACACACATAGCACACGACATACACACAATAACAAACAAACATACTACTATCATTATCACCTTCCATACTTATTCCATCTTGTTCTCATTATTCCCTTCATACTTCTCCACTCTTATTTCCAATCTTGTTCATAGATCTCATTATCTTCTCCACCTTTCCCTTTCTCAAACTCTTTCTCATTTCCCACATTTTTCGATTCTCACGCATACTACTATTCTCTTATAATGTTTTATTGAGTTACAACCATCGATGATCAAGGGAGTTGAAGGATCATCGTGGTACGCATTTCTTACGTAGTTAGCTCTCACATCTCAAGCCTACATCTCCTCGGCCAACCAACCACCTAGTCGGAAGCAAACAGGAGTACAGGACCTTTACCGTGCGGGCACGACAGCTGTCAATCACAAATGGTCCTAGACCAGGAGGCCCAGCCTCAATACATAATAACATGGCTCACTGCCTCGCAGTGGCAAACAATTGCCCCACTCCAGTCCCTCTCACTGTTCCTGAACTGCCATAGGGGTGACAGCACTATTCCGGTCCCGGGTGCAGAACTTACCACGGTATTAGACCCAGTCCCCACCACGTTAGTGCACCACATGTGAAGTTCGTTCTGCCCAGAATAGTACTCAAGGCAACGTGACGTTTTACCGCCCGAGCCTACCCTAATGCATTCATCAACCCGAATATCCCTGATATCCGAGGTACCTTCCTCTCCACTACTTCGCACTCTCATACCTCACCGTATTCGTGGTTAATGTCTTTTAAAGTATTTTATTTAGTTAACCTATTGGCCGGCTCACCCTTAGTGCAACCCTTCAGTGAGTCCTGACCACTATCTTTGCTCTTTTAAAATCACACATAGCTCAGAGCTGGGAGTTACTCAATCGAATCACAACTCATTTCTCAAATCTTATTCCTCAACATTCTCCAATTCTCACAATCGTCTTATATTTCCATCTTTCTCAACTTTCTCAATCTCTTCCCAAAAACAAGTCTCATTCTTCTCAAAACACAGTTTCAGAGCTCCTTTCAAAAATCTTTTCAAATTTGCTTTTCAAAAACTTCTTTTCCAAAAATTCCCTTCGCAAACAATTTTCAAAAGTTTCCTTTCTCTATTCTTTACAAAATATCTTTTCGAAGGGTCCTTTTCCAAAACTCTTTTTCAAAAATACATTTTTGTGCTGAGCGCTAGTGGAGGAGCAAGCCCAGCTCAACACTAGCTCCCAGACTAAAACCAAGAACAGAGGAGCTCAGCTCAACTCAGTTCACTCCTCAACATCACACTTCCCAGCTCTGGCTCTTTCGTATCCTCATCGATTCCTCTTTCCAATCAACTCTTATTGCTCTTTCACTCAATCTCATATCTCTCAGTATCATTCTTATTCTTCATTGTACCCTCACACTTTCTCAATTCTTCCACTTTATTTCCATTCTTTTATTAAGGACACAACAAGGCCCAACACTCGTCCACTCATCATAACACTAAGCATCACAAATAAATAAATACAAAGCATATTCCCACACATCACAACACACAATAACATTGTGGTATTTGTCACCTTCGTATAAATGGCCACGCAATCAAACAATTGCCGTTTATACTACTGACGCCAACCACTTAGTTCCGATCTTTGAGATGATGCGGAACGTCCTACTAATTACCTAGCTACCACTATGTCTAAGGAAGACTTCTCTCTCACCTGAGGTCCAGCTATTGATCGTGCATCATCGTCTCTGATCTTGGTTGCTGCCACTGCCTTAGTCCCTCGTCTGTAACATCCCTCGTATTAATTAAAACGCGTTTACTCAAAATGACTCAAACTTTTCTGAACTCTTAAATATTTCAAAACCATTTGAAAACATCAAAATGAATAATTTAGATCAATTGGTTAGGTTGCTAGTCCGTCTTGGACAGCACTTCAACCGCATTCGAGAACACCGAAAATTCACCGATTTTCAATCCGGGTTTTTCTAAAATCAATTATCAATTAAAACCAAACTTTGAGTCACTCAATCAAGAAAACAAATTTTTTTTTAAAACACTTGGACAGCAAGGAAATGATTTCATAAAAATTAGTTTAATAAAGTCCAAGAACATCGTAAAACTCTTTTATTTCCCATACTTTTTAGATCAACATTAATTCTTTAAAAACTCACGTTCTTATTAGAGAACAAGTTACAAACACAATTTCATAACTCAAATCAAATATAAAATTAAGCACACATACGATCACAACACATTTTAATCACATAAACACTTATTCAATTTAACTTCAAACCAACATTCATTCTCGAGCAAACATTTCACAAATCAATTATTAAATCACATAACAAAAATCAAAACCATTTCATTTTTAGAAAACAATTACTTGGGTATATTTTAACATACAAACCGAATGCATGTACACACATAATCATTCAAGCACAACTCTTTCTGAATTAATTAGCTTAGCATACATGCATTATTCCTAAGATTACTTCATGGAAAAGAATTCTAACCTAATTAACATGCATAAACCGAAGCTATTCACACAAATTAAGTTAAGATTCAAACACATAAAATCATGCATTTATTTTCTTCTTTTCTTGATAAAACCATAAGCTTAGAACTTGGAAAACAATCAGGCTTTAATTCATTTTTCCTTAACTCAAACCGAATCAAGGATCATGCAAGAACATAAATAAAAAGCATGGTTATTAGATGAAACATAGCCGAATTCAACATGTACAAATCAATACTTAGATTAAATCATGTTTATGCAAAGGAAATTATTTTAAGGCCTATTCTCCTAATTTCTTTCCAAAGCCGAGGCATGCATAAAGAAACACATAGTCCTTCGCCTAAATTAAATCAAGAATCACCTAAGAACATGTAACATGAGTCAATTTAGAAGAAGCATTTGGTTCTCTCTAATTTTCTTCTAGAATCCGAGACATACATCAAAAGGAACTATGACCATATCATCCAAGATTTACATGCATACACTTAGATCAAGTCAATCATAAAACCAAAATGGAAGACAAAATCATTTAAATGAAAAAGGACCAAAACCGTGACATATATTGGGGAAGTAAGAAAGCTTTGGTTCAAAAATCATTTACAATACTTAGAACAAGATCAAGATCAAAACCAAAATCATAGACCAAGACAAGAGTCAAGGATCAAAACACAAATCAAGGCCTTTCTTAAAATTTTACTCAAAATCAAGACATGTAAAGGTTTGAGGTCATACAAATCATTTTCAAACAACATGCAAGACTAAAAATAAAAAAAACAGGTTTAAATCAAACATGGATTCTCCAAATAAGGACATAAACACCTCTGGGTTCACGGTTTATAGCATCAAAATCAAACATGCAAGAGGATCTATTCTAAATTCACAAGGCTCATACACAAACTTTTAGATCTAGAGAATTTAACTTGAAAACATCAAGGTCTAACATGAAAAATTACAACCGAATCATAGAGTCCTTCATTTAGTTCATTACAAATTTATTTAGGTCTAGGAAAATCAAGATCAAAGCAAAACATTACATGCAAGCTTAGATCAAACCGAAATATAAACATGCCAAGGAAGGAAATAAAATTACAAAATCAAGAACTAATGCTAAGGCTTCTAGATCTTCGGTTTATACCAAGGAGAAAAAGTTCTTCAACACTCCTAAGCACTTGATCTTCAAAAGGGCTCCTAAGTTTGGCTTACTCTCCTCTTCTTCTTCTTCTTCTCTAACCTCACGGTTCCCCTTCTTCTTTTTCTCTTCTTCTATTTTCTATTTCTTAGTCTACGAGTTTGATGGGCTCTTAGACTTTGTGTTTTTGGTGGTGTTTGGGACGTGGAAATGAAGAAGTGAAGGGAAGAGTGGGTTTTAATGCTCCTAAGGCAAGCTTCTATGAGCAATTAGGGCTTCCTATTTTTGCCCTTGGTTGGTTCGGCCTCTCCTCCTTATTGGTTAAGGGTTGGGTTTCTTCTTGATCTTTAGGGAAGGATGTGTTTAGTTGAAGGGATCAAAGGTATTTGGGTGAAGAAATCATAGTGTTTGGGTTGGGAATTTGGGTTTTCACTCTTATTTCTCTCTTCTCCTCTCTCAGCCATTCTCTCTTTTCCATAAGTCCCAAGAGCTTGAGGTGCTCTAGGACTAAAGTGTGTAGGTTGGTGTTTGTGTGAAAATGTGAAGAAGACGAATGAAGGAGATGAAAAAATGAATCAAGGCCAACACTCATACACTCACACGGTTTATGAAGCAAAACAAGGGGTGGAATTTGTCAAGGGGACAAAGAGGTAGGAAAGTCATACTTAGCCCTTATGAGTCATTACCCTAGGCTTCCTTACTCACCACTCTAAGCTTCCTATTTAGTTGCCACTTAGCTTCTCCTTGCATGAGGTTTAAGGAATTACATCCTAGTTTGGTTCCTAGCTCTCATTACTTACGGCCTAACCATGCACACACACATACACATCACCTATAATTTCTTTGTCCACTTGATCATACTAACACCTAGAATTATATCATGGAATCATGCATACATGCAACACATATACAAACCCAACTTTAGGCATTAGATTTCATACGGCACACATACACATTATGCATATATAATTTCATTTATTTTCATATCATCATAGTAAGCACATAGCATGAAATCATGGGATGATGCACATATTTGATTATGCACACAATCACATTCACACAATTTATGCATTTCAAATTCATCATCAATTTCATTTCTTAAGATAAGAAAACACACATGCATATTTCCAAAATTCCAAAGATGCACTTTAAAGAGATCAATTCGCTTTATCAATTTAATTTCAAAATAAGCTTATCTTAGAAATAAAATTTTACTTCCACACAAATCAAATATTTTCAAAGAATCATTTATTAGAACCTCAAAGAAAATTCGTTCTTTATGAAAAATCAAAATTATCTCTTGGTTTTCATAAAATCGAACTCAATGAAAATCATTTGCTAAAACATTTTCTTTCTGGAAATCTTTCTTAAATTCTCAAAAATTCTTTTTTTTTAATAGAATCTCATGGATTTATTTGAGTCCAGAAGATGCGGGATGTTACATAATCAATTTGTTTTATCCAAACAAAATATTACAATATTATAATTTTATTAAGAAAATCCTTCTATTCTTCGTTTTCACATTTCAAATCCATACATTTATAATTATGAATGAATTATGAATTTAATATAAAAAAATAAATATTAGACACAATCTTTATTTTTAATTCATTCAATCATGTTGTATTATTATTATTATTATTATTATTTCAATCATGATGTAATATTATTTTAATAAAAATAGGTTTTTATTAACCTTTAATTTTCTTTTAAAAAAAGAGAAAATAGTATATGCACACACTGCCAGACTATCATCTATCGTTGATGGGTTAGCAATAGTTGACTTGTAAGTAAAAGTAATTCATATCAATGGTAGATGATTCACCGACAGTGTAAAAAGTTTTGCACTATCAGTGCAAATATATTAAACTAAAAAAAAATCAAAATCTTTACTTAAAATAAAAAAATCAAATATTTATCCCCATACTAAAAAACACAATACCAAAACTTATTTTCAAATTAACATAAAGTAAAATGTAAAATTAAATCCCGTGCATCACACGGACCAACTTCCTAGTGTTTTCAAGTTTGATAATTAGAGTCGCTCTACCAAGTTTAGGTCGACCATAATCAAACCAGACAAAAAGCTCGCTTTATATTCAGCTTACTGAAATGTTGTTTTTTTTTTAAAAAAAAAAATTACTGAAATGTTACTATATCCAAGACGGGATCCGGATTCACCAACATAGAACAATCTATCTAACATGGTGAATGCTCCCATGCCTTCTAGTGAGGGCAGACATCGATGCCAATCCAATTGGACCATTTATAGATTGACATTTGTATCATTTTTACACAATCATCATATTATGTGTCATATTTAAGGATTAATTTGCAAATTTTTAAACTTGAAACTTAATCATGGTTAAAAATAAAAAAATTAAAACAAAAAAATTAAAATTAAAATTAAAACTAACCTAATCCTAATCTAACAAGTTCACAACCCTTAATCTAACAAGTTCATTTGCATCTGTTGTTGTATAGTCTGTGAGAGAAAGAACTCGTGTCATAGTGCTCCAGTGTCACCGTCGCCGCTCCAACCGCTTCAGCCGTCGCGGGAGAAGAAGCCCCGTCGTCCCAGCCCCACCGTCCCCATCCCTTCCTTCCAGTTCCTTTCATTTCCCTTTCTACATTTGCTGGTCCCCAAGAGCACAGACGCCGTCGCACCACCTGAAGAGAGAAATCCGGAGAACCGCTGTTGGAAAAGCCCCCACTGTCGTCGCTAGACAAGCCCCCACTGTCGTCGCTAGACAAGCCCCAACCGGTGTCGCCATTGCGCGATAAGCCACTGTCGTCCCCCCCGCTCCAGCCCTTACGCGATTAGCAGCCCCGCTGTTCCCATTTCTCGGTACGCTTGGACATTTTTGTAGTAATGGTGTAATATGTCCTTTTGTTAAAATATTTGTTTATAAAAGTGATCTATACAATGTATTTTAACACCATTATCCCGAGATGTATAATGACATGGGTCAAACATTATACCATGGTGTGCATAAAAAAAACAAAGGGAATGATGGTAAGGATGTTTGCAGAAATTTGATGCATTTTATTTCCTTGGCATTTTGGATTTTGTCATTTTATTCCTTGTCTTATCCTGCATTCTTGCAGTGATGGCAAGGCTTCCAGTAAAGGATATAGTTTAATCTTTCAAGACAAGGAGTTTAGAACAATACTGATTTTAATAGAGGCTTCCCCTTATAATCATTGACCATAACATTTCAATATTGATTTCATTTAATTAATAGGTGATGTTGGACATTTTTTTTTGTTTGAGTTGACTAAAGATACCTCTGTTATGCAGGTTAATTTTCAGACTTGTTACTTTTTTTTGTCCCCTTTGGTTTGAAGATTAATTAGCAAAAAGAGGTTTAGATGTTTGTGACTTCTAAAGCACATATCTATTATGTAAGTTTGTGGCTTCTGAAGCACAACTCTATTTATGTAAATCCTTCCTCTTTCTGAAACTCCAGGGCAACTTCTATGGCCTTTTCCTTTTCTCTTTATGTTGTCACTTAATTAGTTTTTCATGTGCAATGCCATAAATTATAACAATGTTAGTAGCTACCTTGTAACAGAGTAGGCAATGGTGTATATAGTTATTGGTTTGGTTATTGAGTTATTAGTGGTATGGAAGATCTGCCTATTCTATCACTTGTCCTGCTGAACATGGTGGAAGTTGCATGGAAATTTATGTCTTATCCCCCTATTGTTTGTCATGTTAATAATTATTATGGTTTCAGAATCAGGACCTAGCAACTAGAATATTGAAGTTATATAGTAATTCATTTTAATTGACCAGTTTGGCATCTGAGCACGCGTTGGATTTTATTAGTACACATATTAGAAATTAAGCTAATTAACAGATCACATGTTTCTTGTTTCTGCATAATTGGAAAGGGTCATTTTAAGTTATGTACTGTGCAAAAGTAGGCACAGGTACAAACTGCTTATTCAATGTCACAGATTTAGTACGAGTAATGGAAACTAATGAATGAACGTGACATATTTTTTGTGGTGAACTTATTTTTCTTAACTTTAACCCTTAGAGACGAGAATAAACACTTCAAACAAGACATATTTTCTTCAAAAAAAATAAAGACACTCCTTATGGTTTTATTTGTAAGATCATTTTGAAATTTTTCTTTTTCATCAAGGAAGGTAATTAAATTTGTTAGCGGCATTGGAAATGTGAAAATTTGATATACTTTTTCAAAACTACCTATATAATTATTATAGAGACTCTAAGAAATATTGAGTTAACATGGGTGTTTGTGGGAAAAAAAGTAATTAAATGTTATTGAAAATTGAAATGAAATCTTATAAATAGAACCAAAATAAATTAAAAATTCAAAAAGAGTCTTATATATAGGATCGAAGAGAGGATAAAATTTTATGTCTCTTAGATACACATTCTTTATAAAAATTAATCATTTTTTAATTCTTACCATTGACTCTTAGGGTTGAGTTTAAGTAAATTCTATTAATAGGTTTATCTCAAGCAATCACATTTGTTAACGAAAAATATCACTTTAAACCAATCTAAAACAGAAGTATTTTTTATTTCAACAAATAATGCAAATTAAATGAAAAAAAATGAAGTCAATATAAATGATTCTAATTATTTTGGCCATTGTCGCAACATTGCATCCGTGTTGCTGCGAACAAGCTTCGAGCAACTGCTGAAGTAAGCATATACCATATTCAAAGTTGTGTTCATTCTTACCCCATCCTCATACATCTATAAAAAAAATTAATAAATGTGTATTAGATAACAATACATATAAATGTTTCGAATGATGTAAAATTAGAAGCGGTTCTTACCACTCCAAAAACTTTGGGTGAAAATTTGTATTCCATATCCATCCAAGTTAATACCCGTAGTGTTGATGTTTGGCTACACAAAAGTAATCATTAGTGATTAAATAATTATTGGCTAAGAAAACTTAAAAAATAATCAATTCAACTTTTCGATATTGATACCTTTCACCACAATTAGGCACTCCATATACATCCTTTAGTGGCCATTCACATATATTTGGGAGTTCCGGTGGCAACATATCCTGCAGTGGCAAAACCTATAATCCAAGTTGTTGTTAATTTCTTAATTACGTCTTGTAAGTATTAGATAATTTATGTAAAAATATCATTGAAGTAAAAAAAATACCACACGTTATATTTGGTTTTTCCTATAATCATCGTTTTCCTTAAATGAATCCATACAATAGATTTGTTTATCCTTGATGGACACGACAATCAGGTACCAATGGTATTCACCATGATAGTCACAAAGAGGGATATAGATCTAAAATAATAAATAAACAAATCGTGTACATGAGATTAAAAAAAATAATTTGCTTATAAAAAAAAGTTAAAAAATTAATGCTTACAAATTCGAGATATTTTGTGATAGACATGTAGCCTTTAGCAACATATTTGGCATGAATATATATTGTAGTCATAAATCCATCAAAACCAAATACATCCTTAAATTGCAGGAAGCCCAAGATAAAGTATCGTTCAAACTGTTCAACTTTCTATATAACGACGAAATAGAAGCGGCTGTAGCGGCTTATATTTTTGATTCGATCAAAAATAAATCTGATGAGTGGGTTAAATGTTATTTTAGTTGTCTTTAATTGCACAATTTCAAACTATCTACGTATTTTTTTTTCAAATTTTAATATTTGTAGGAACAAGATTTTAATAACCACAAATTTTTGTTTCGGAGGAAGAAAAACACTCAACATTATTACCAAAGTGATCTCTTGACTGTGATGTAAGTTTAATATCTTATTCTTCTCCCTATCAATTTTTTTCCCACGATACTTATTTTCCAAATTATTGTGTTTTATGTAGGTATTGAATCTTATAGCTGTCATGCTGACTCATGAACTTAAGTTAAGCGGAAGACCTCACATATGTTGGTTCTTGCCAACATTTGTCATGGTAATAAATATATATACATAATATAATGCTAAATCGGTATACACATAGAATTCTAATTCTAAGTATTATTTGAAGCAATATGCCTCCTCCCAACATGGCTCAGGGTGGGCTGAGAATCCAAGTAATACTATGAAACCATATAAAAATAATTTTCTTGGAGAAGCTGATTTTTTACAAAAGGTACTTCATCTTAACTTCAAGAAAAAATATTTTTATATTTTATGATAAGTTTTTTCTAAGGTGAAATTCTTCATGTGTTTTCATGGACTAAAATTTTAGTTATTATTTGTATTTAGATTTTCGTGCCAATGAATGAAAACGATAAGCACTGGTATCTCCTTGTCATAGACATTCATCGTGGTGAAAATATTATGCTTGACTCGTTACCTGCAAATGAAGACTCAAGGAAATTAATGATAGAAACGGTGGTAATTAAATTTGATCATCTAAATTATGTATGCTTCTTTATTTATTCATATTTATATCCCAATTCCAAATTTAATGTTTTTATTTAGGTCAAATTTAATGTTTTACTTTTTGAACCGGTTGAAAAACCAGTTTTCCGAAATGGTTTTTGAACCGGTTTTCCGAACCTGTTTATAAACTTCTTTCCGCACCAGTTTTGAAATCGGTTTTTAAACAACATGAGAAATATGAAATCACTCTTATACATGGTTCTAATCATTTCGCTATCAGCTTTACCATTATGTGATAATTGACTAGTAATTTTCCTCATCCTAATGCTAACTTTGCTCAAGCAAGCATTTGCTCCCTCCTTCGATTCTATATTTGAAATTCATTTGCTCCTTCTTCCTCTGCATTTTATTGAATTATGAAGCTCGATACCCTTATAAAGGTGTTGATGGAACGTGCAATGCAAATGAAGCAGCCAACCATGCAGCTACCATTACTGGATATGAGGATGTCCCTGCCAACAATGAGCAAGCACTGTAGTGGTTAATCAACCCGTTTCTGTAGCCATTGATGCTAGTGGCTCTGATTTTTAGTTTTATCAAAGTGGTGTCTTCACTGATAGTTGTGACACTCAGTTGGATCATGGTGTCACTGCAGTGGGTTATGGAGTTAGTGTTGAAGGAACAAAGTATTGGCTGGTGAAGAACTCGTGGGGAACCACATGGGGTGAAGAAGGATACATTAGGATGCAAAAGGATGTGATTGCTAATGAAGGACTCTGTGAGGCATTGCAACTTCTTACCCATTATTCTTAAACTATATGCAGCTCAATATATACATTAAGTTTCAGTTCCTGCTAACAGTTGTGTATGTAACAGTATACTCTTCATGAATTAGTGTATTATCAACTACTATACTATGAAATATTTGTAACACCCCAAAATTTTAATCCTAGATTAATAAAGGTTAATTATAAATTTTATTTATAATTAATTGTTAGTATAAATCCATTTGATTAAATTAGGTATTTAGTATGCGAGTAGGGGAAAAATAATTGCATAGTTATTTTCTATGCAAAAATTAGAATTTTGCATGTTAGTCCCTGTTGTAGGACCTAAGTGCAATATTAGAAAGATTTTGGAGGGAAGAAGGAATAAAATAATTATTTTTCAAATTTGAGTCAAAAGACTCGAGTATTTCTAAGAATACTCGAGTATTCTGGGTAGAACTGGTTGAGTTAGTGCGTTTGATGAGTCATCGTTCCACTATCTCCATAAATCGACACGAAATCACTTGGGCAACACCTCAAGGGTGTCGTGTCGATCTGCATGCGATGATGAATCGCTTAGTTAAGGCAATCAACTACGAATTCATGACTTTGTTGATGAATTCGAGAGAGTTAGGGTTCCGATTTCGTTTTCAACGATTCTCTTCCATCTTTGAGTGTTAGGTTGAGAGTAATACACCATTACAAAGCTTGAATCCTGAGCTTTGTAAAGACACTAAGCTTGTGAGTTGAGAATCAGGGTATTAAGAGAATCGAAGCTCGAAAGGTTGAAGTCATTTTCTGGAAACAGTTCGGGTAGCTTACTTTGGAGCTTGATTTTGGTAAGTTCTTGAACTTTTAAGACTTCAAACTCGTTTCATTCTCTTATGCATGTTGCAGAGAATAATTTCTAATAAATTTCGCCAATTCTTTTACATGATTTGATGATTAAAATCAATGACTTTGTAACCTTGCTAAAAACTGTGATACTGTCAAATGGATTTTGGGGAAAATAGCTTGGAGGTTGATTTTCTGTTGATTCTCAGTTTCTACACAACCTAGAGCTAAGTGGGAAGCTATACATTCACTAGAATAAGGATTGATTTCATGAATTTGTGTTAGGAAGCCACCATGAGGCTTAAAGGGCTTAATTTGAAATAGGATATTGGCTTGGAGGTCATTCTGTGTGTTGCAACTTGTTGGAGCATGTTTATTATGTTGCATGCAAGCTAAATGCAAGTTATTTTCATGTTAAAGATGCTCAGAATTGAAATTGACATGTTAAGTTGTTGAAAAGATGATTTTATGCATAATGAATGCTCAGTCTTGATTCAGTGTAATTTGATGCAATTTATGTGTTGGAACATGTTTAATATACTTAAACTTAACTCTGTTGAACGTTGGTTTTGGTTAAAATTGGTTAGAATTGAATTTGGTATGTGAAAACTCAGTTTAAGTGTTTTACTGTCATGAAATACTCGAGTCTTTGACTCGATACTCGAGTATTTCGTGGTGCACCAGTGCGTTTGGTAGCACCAGTACTCGAGTGTTTGAGCTGAGACTAGAGTATTGTCTGATGCACCACTTTGAAATTGTGATGAACTACTCGAGTCTTTCACGAACTACTCGAGTATTCTGGAATGATGAACTGCTCGAATAATTCATGAACTACTCGAGTATTTCTGGAAAATCTGAAACTGCACTTTTCAGAAAGAGCATGAACTACTCGAGTATTTTGGTAAGATACTAGAGTACTTTTAGTTAGAACACTTAGATTTCATTTTTAAAATCTAACCAAGTTATTTTAACCCTAATTATTAATTTTTAAGTTGATTAATCATGTTCCAAGAAATTAATGAGATTGTAAGATTACATCAATTACTTTGAATACTTGTGAATAAATTATTCCATGTTGGATGTATATATATATATTAAGATTAAAGAGGGATTAATCTTAAATGGAATATGTTATGGCATTCATGCATGGTGTTGGTGGTAAGTCGTCATTTTGTCATGTTCAAGGGTTACTGCTTGCTTGACCCCACTTCAAGGTTGACGTTGTGGGTCTTATGTCTAGATGACTATGTAATACAAGTGATAGTTTACGTTTTCGCGACGTGACGATCACCAGATAAGGTGACGTTGTTTATCACTTTCAAACAAGTACGCCATATGTTTGATAACGTATTATTTAAGGAACATGAGAAGGGCCTGTGGGAGTGTCAAAGGTTACTGCTTGCTCGATCCCACTTCAAGGTTGACGTTGTGGGTCTTATGTCTAGATGACTATGTAATACAGTGATAGTTTTACGTTTTGGCGACGTGACGATCACTAGATAAAGTGACGTTGTTTATCACTTCGAGCAAGTACGACATACGTTTGATAACGTATTATTTTTGTATTCTGGGAATACAATGAAGTTATGGAAGGACGTCCATTTGAGAGATTAGTTGGAGAATTTTAGTAGAGTGAGAAAACATGCATCATATCATCATTGATTTAATTATGTGATTAAATTTGATATGATTATAAAATGTTAACTGTTCACTTTGCATATTTATTGCTCATCCTTATTTGATTATGTGTATGTATATGCTTACCCCTATGCCCTTGATAGGTGATGACACGTTACCTAGCATGCGTAGAGATCAGGCCCATCCCTAGCGGGATATGGACGTATGAGGAGCACCGAGCGACATTTGAGGGTGAGGTGGAGTTCACACTCTTCCACCCTAACCCCCTCGTTCGGGTGCGCCCTCGTAGGTTTAGGGTACCTATTATATATACAATGCAAATCCCTGCTTTTTATGTTTATAGAGGACCACCACCGCCAGCTCGACCTGTAGGTAGGTTTCATAGTTTTCGTTTCTATAACACCCCTAATTTTCGTCTCCCGAGTAATAGGAAATTAATAATAAAAAGTTTTATTATTAATTTATAGAAATTTTCCAAGTTTATATTTTGTATTTAATTAGCCTTAAATATAAAAATAAGTTGAAATATTTTTATATGGCAAATAAATGCAAAATATAAGGATATTGCATTTTGGTCCCTAAATGAGGACTTAAAGGTAATATTAAATAGGTTCTTGGAGGGAAAGATTTAAAAATATTAATTTTTAAATTTTGTACTAATCTAACCGGTTAGTAATGCCCTGTAACCGGTTAGACGATGAACCCAGAAACTGGGTTAGTGGATTTTGATGAGTAATCACTTGATTAATCCCGAATTCGCCACGATTACAGCTTGAATCAAGTGGAAAACCACGCGTCAGTGTGCATGTAATCGTTATTAGTCTATATATAGAGGAATTGCTGAAGAATGGGGTTGTTGATGCTCTGATTTTGGGGGAGGCTGTGTTTTAGGGTTTCATAATCGCCCTGTTCAATTCGTTTTGGTTCTTGAGTGTTAGAGAGCAAAACACACATTTCTGGAAAGCTTGAATCAAGGGCTTTCCATTGATATAAGATTTGAGAGCTGAGTGTTCGTGTGGAAGGAGAAATCAAGCTTGGAATCTAGGAGTTGGAAACTGAGTTCTCTGTCATTCACTGTTTTGGAAGCTGAATTCCAGCTTTGAGTTTGGTAAGTACAGTCCACCATTTAGCCTCCAATCTCTTTGATTCTCTAGTGCATGTTACCTATTTTGAGTCCTAACTGTTTTCCCCAATTTCTTTGGCCATTTGCTATGTCAAAACTTCTGGTCTTTGGACCTTGTTGGTGAAATTCGTGGCTGAGAGCAGAGCTGTGAGTTTGTGAGAAATCTGTGGAGTTTCTTCAATTTCTGTGTCAATCTTCATCAAACTCAGTCTTAAGGTATGGGAGAAGTCTACCATATACTATATTTAGACTAAAATTCAAGTGATTTAGGATTTGAGTTAACAAAACTCAAAAAGGGCATTATGTGCAATATGGCACAAAGGCTTGGAGGCCAAAGTTCTGCTCAATGGTGTTTTGAGAAACTTTATGTTGATGCATGCAAAGTATATTGACACTAAATTCTGGATTTAAATGCTTAGTATAAGTTTTGTTGTATTAAATTGTGTTTATGTGAATTTTTATGCAATTTGATGCAAAAAGCTTGATGCATGTACTTTGAATTTGGTTTCTGTGATGAAACATGTTTGTTTAAGGTATATGAACCCTGTTGAATGATGAAAAGTGGTTAGATTTGAGAATTAAAGAAAATGATGTGTTAAAACCCTTATTTTGAAGGACTGACTGCATAATCTAATCGGTTACTCGATATTCGTAACCGGTTAGACACTGCAGAATTTCAAAAGAAAATCAGTTTATAAAACAGTCCTGAAGTTTCACTAATTTTACTCAAATCTATACCTTAAATTCACTGGAAAGAATCTGAAATGGAGGTGACAATACTCTCTTGGTTCAGATTTAAGGGTAAGGGGTTTATACCTTAATTCAATGAAATAATTTCAAGAGGAAATTATGCTTTATGGAAAACAAAATGTGATTTGGACTTTTGAATGATGGAAACTGTGATTTTTGAGGCATAAAACAATGTTTAACTTGTTTATGGATTGGGTAGTAAATTCAAGAAAAAGGGTTTTTCTGAATTGCAATGGTAAACAGTTCAGGTCTGTAATTCTAACCGGTTAGCCTGAAACTGTAACCGGTTAGTACCTGAATCTGAAAAATAAAAAGTTAAGTTTTTGAATACCATTGACTTTGTTTTACCCAATCTAAGTTTAAAAGGCATGTTTTGAGAAAAATTCAAAGGAGAATTTTATGCCAAAGATTATGCCTCAAATCAATCATTCAAAAAAGGGAAATTGGAATATTTCTAAATCACATTAATTAATGTAAAGATAAAACCGACCCTGATATTTGTGCATCCATATAGACTGGAAGTCTGGTTGGTAGGAACGTTTATCATATTCTGGGAATATGAGGAGGGTACTCCGGGAGTACCAAATTATAACCTACTTGATGACACATTATAGATATGTGGCCAGTGTCCGGGACCTGGTTTTATGCGTTCTGGGAACGTATGCGTTCTGGGAACGTGGTGCACACTCCGGGAGTGATGCTTATTATCCAAGTATGGTTCGGCATTACGTTCTGGGAACGAATATCGGTGTTCCGGGAACACAAGGGTGTAATGGATGGACGTCCAAGATAGACTTTTAGAGGCCTCAGTTGTGGATAGAAAATCATACATCATGTCACTTGCATTATAAGAGTTATACTGTTGAAAACTGGTGTGCTCATATGTAATTGCATTATGATATGTCCATGATATACTTGTGATTGTAATTTTAGTCTTTATCAATTATGTATATGTGTATACTTACTCCCTGTGCCCTGTTTAGGTGATGGCCAGATACCTAGCTTGCATCGAGATACGCCTTATCCCTAGTGGCATATGGACGTATGAGGAGCACCGTGCCACTTTTGAGGGGGAGGTTGAGATCACTCTCTACCACCCTAACCCTCTGGTGCGAGTGCGACCTCGTCGATTTAGGATCCCATTAGTCTATACTATGCATGTTCCACCTTTTTATACATATAGAGGACCACCCCCGGCTCGACCTATGCGTCGTTTTCATAGTTTCCGTTTTAGAGCTGCCACTCGTTCCCATCCTTCCTCCCATAGAGTTGCCACTGAGGAGACTCCTTCTCCTGGTCCGACTGACTATGATAGGACTGCTTCTGCAGATCCTAGACCCAGTGGTGGGGTCTCTATACAGTCAGGCGAGGTCGAGGAGGACCCTGTGGAGGATGAGAGCGAGGAGGAGGTGCACGTTGAGCCGACTGTTTCTGCTAGAGGTGGACCCGCTGGTTCATAGGAGCCTGCATAGCGTAGATGTTTTTGGATCATAGATCCTAGGGATAGAGCTGTGGAGGATCTGAGGAGCTGCTGAGGACACAGACGACTTGCTCTGAGACTTCTACTTTTGGATTTTGTTATATATTGTATATATTCGAGAGGTCTTAAAGTGAGGTTTTATTTTATGCAGCTGGTCTGTATATGTTTCATCAAAATTTGCTATCTCGACTTTTTATCACTTGCTACTGACTGTACTGATGGGGTTATGTTATGACTTTTATATATATATATATATATATATATATATATATGATGTTTTCTTTACCTCAGCAGTGCCCCATAAGTATTACTTTTACTTCCGCGAACTATGATTTCTATTAAGGAAGGATTCAGCGATAAGTTTATGCTTTTTATATTCAAATTCAACTCGAAAGGCAAATGGTATGTTTTAATATTAGCTACGAATAATATTTTCTATAATTAAGGAAATGTCATCTCGAGAGCCTTTTCGAATCTAAGATATTACTAAGCCGAATTCAAAAATGGTTTATGTTAAAAAGGGTTTATGAACGAGCAAGTACTAATCCTAAAAAGGAAAAATTTTCTAGTCCTAATTTGGATAGCAAATATTCAACTATTTGGAAATATTAATTATTTTCAAGTTAAAAAGAGAGCGTCACAGTTTCTGTCCTGCTACTCGTTCTCATCCCTCTGCTTACAGAGTTTTCACCGATGAGGATGTTCCTTTATCCTATCCGACTGGAGCTGGTGGGACTACACCAGCTACTACTTTTGGACCTACTGATAGGTCTGCCACTCAGTTGGACGGGATAGAGGAGGATCCTGAGGAGGGGGAGAGCGAGGAGGAGGGAGTACCAGTCGATTCGGTTCCCAGACCTCGAGGAGGACCCAGTCGTTCCTAGGACATGCATAGTATAGTTAGTAGGGATCCCGGACCGACTTTGCTGCTGCAGTGGACCAGACGGATGCATGGAGGACCAGTTGACCTGCTTTCAGACACTCTTTATTTTTGAGTTGTGATATATTGTACATATTTTGAGAGTGTTTGAGAGTTTAGGTCTTACTTTCAGACTTTTATATGTATTTTCAGTTTATGGACATAATCACTTGTATTTTGCTGACTTTTGTACCTATGGATCCCTTTTCATGATGACATATATATTTATATAATGTTTATTACAACATGGATCCTTGAGTACTACTATCTTTCCGCACACTGTGATTTTGTTAAAAGAGAATTCGACAACTATTATTATTTGGAAAATTATCATATGAGATCAACAAGACAACGCTATGTTTATAATTATTAAAGTCTAGATTTTAATTAACAAGTATATGTTGTCTTGCAAGAAAGTAATGATTACAACATTTTAATATCAAATGTTCTGAGCCGAATTCGACAATTTCTCGTACGAATTAATACTGGTTATAACCATTTGATTTGGGATTTTTAATTCTCACTAATATTGTCCATAAATGTTACTTTATATAATAAATAAATTATTTAATTTTGTGGTTATTAAAGAGGGTGTCACAATATTGATCTTGGTTATTGAGTGATAGGGACCGTGGTGGTATGGAGGAGCTTCCTATTCTATCACTTGTCTTGCTGAACATGGTGGAAGTTGCGTGAAAATTTCTATCTTATCCCCCTATTATTTGTCATGTTAATTATTATGGTTTAAGAATCAGGACCTAGCAGCTAGAATATTAAGTTATACAGTAATTCATTTTAATTGACCAATAATTTGGCATCCGAGCTTTCAGTTTTATCAAAGTGGTGTCTTCACTGGTAGCTGTGACACTCAGTTGGGTCATAGTGTCACTGCAGTGGGTTATGGAGTTAGTGCGGAAGGAACAAAGTATTGGCTGGTGAAGAACTCGTGGGGAACCACATGGGGTGAAGAAGGATACATTAGGATGCAAAAGGACGTGGCTGCTAATGAAGGACTCTGTGAGGCATTGCAACTTCTTACCCATTATTCTTAAACTATATGCAGCTTAATATATACATTAAGTTTTAGTTCCTGCTAGCAGTTGTGTATGTAATAGTATACTCTTCATGAATTAGTGTATTATCAACTACTATACTTTGAAATATTGATCTTGGTTATTGAGTGATAGGGGACCGTGGTGGTATATAGGAGCTGCTTATTCTATCACTTGTCTTGCTGAACATGGTGGAAGTTGTGTGGAAATTTCTGTCTTATCCCCCTATTATTTGTCATTTTAATTATTATGGTTTGAGAATCAAGACCTAGCAGCTAGAATATTAAGTTATACAGTAATTCATTTTAATTGACCAGTTTGGCATCTGAGCACGCGTTGGATTTTATTAGTACACATATTAGAAATTAAGCTAATTAATAGATCACATTTTTCTTGTTTCTCCATAATTGGAAAAGGTAAGTGTTATGTCTTCATAACTTTATGCAGGCAAACCAGTGCTGAATATGCATTAATATGTGCACCCATGAATATATATATATATATATATATATATATATTGGCATGCACATGTGAGTACCGAAAAATAGGTTTATCTCGAGCAATCACATTTGTTAACGAAAAATATCACTTTAAACAAAAATATCCATAAACGGAATTTTACTACCATATCAATTAAATTGAGAAAGCATAACTTTAACCAAAAATATCCATAAACCAATCTAAAACAAAAGTAGTAGTTTTTAATTCAAAAAATAATGCAAATTAAATGAAAAAAATTATGAAGTCAATATAAATGATTCTAATTATTTTGGCCATTGCCGCAACATTGCATCCGTGTTGCTGGGAAGACCAAGATAAAGAATCGTTCAAACCGTTCAACTTTCTATATAACGATGAAATAGAAGCGGCTGTAGCGGCTTATATTTTTGATTCGATCAAAAATAAATCTGATGAGTGGGTTAAATGTTATTTTAGTTGTCGTTAATTGCACAATTTAAAACTATCTTCGTATTTTTTTTCAAATTTTAATATTTGCAGGAACGAGGTTTTAATAACCACAAATTTTTGTTTCGGAGGAAGAAAAACACTCAACATTATTGCCAAAGGGATCTCTTGATTGTGATGTAAGTTCAATATCTTATTCTTCTCACTATCGATTTTTTTTCTCACTCTACTTATTTTCCAACTTATTGTGTTTTATGTAGGTATTGAATCTTATAGCTGTCATGCTGACTCATGAACTTAAGTTAAGCGGAAGACCTCAAATATGTTGGTTCTTGCCAACATTTGTCATGGTAATAAATATATATATACATAATATAATACTAAATCGGTATACACATATAATTCTAATTCTAGGTATTATTTGCAGCAATATGCATCCTCCCAACATGGCTCAGGGTGGGCTGAGAATCCAAGTAATACTATAAAACCATATAAAAATAATTTTCTTGAAGAAGCTAATTTTTTACAAAAGGTACTTCATCTTAACTTCAAGAAAAAATATTTTTATATTTTATGATAAGTTTTTTCTAAGGTGAAATTTTTCATGTGTTTTCATGGACTAAAATTTTAGTTATTATTGGTATTTA
This sequence comes from Crotalaria pallida, assembly GCA_037953625.1. Classification (NCBI taxonomy): domain Eukaryota; kingdom Viridiplantae; phylum Streptophyta; class Magnoliopsida; order Fabales; family Fabaceae; genus Crotalaria; species Crotalaria pallida. The sequence continues at coordinate 72,227,054 of CM075652.1, read as the reverse complement.
GATTTTCGTGCCAATGAATGAAAACGATAAGCAGTGGTATCTCCTTGTCATAGACATTCATCGTGGTGAAAATATTATACTTAACTAGTTACCTGCAAATGAAGACTCAAGGAAATTAATGATAGAAACAGTGGTAATTAAATTTGATCATCTAAATTATGTATGCTTCTTTATTTATTCAAATTTCTAACCCAATTCCAAATTTAAAGTTTTTCTTTAGGTCATATTTATTGAAAAATTGTTGATGGATGACTTATTTTATTTTGGCATACCAATCAAGCCGAAAATTTCTGATTACCCAATTGTAGTGCCTGAAAACATTGCATTACAAAGAATTGACTCGTAAGAGAATTGCTACTAATATTTGAATATGAAAATAAATTATTTCTTTATATGTATTTCAGTAATTACATGTGATTGATAATGATTTTATACTGGTAGGAATGATTGTGGTGTATCTGTTTTAGATTGGTTTATGGATACTTTTGGTTAAAGTTATGCTTTATCAATTTAATTGATATGGTACTAAAATTCCGTTTATGGATATTTTTGGTTAAAGTGATATTTTTCATTAACAAATGTGATTGCTTGAGATAAACCTATTAATAGAATTTACTTAAACTCAACCCTAAGAGTTAATGATAAAAATTAAAAAATGATTAATTTTTATAAAGAATGTATATCTAAGAGACATAAAATTTTATGCTCTCTCCGGTCCTATATATAAGACTCTTTTTGTGTTTTTAATTTATTTTGGTTCTATTTATAAGATTTCATTTCAATTTTCAATAGCATTTAATTATTTTTTTTCCCACAAACACCCATGTTAACTCAATATTTCTTAGAGTCTCTATAATAATTATATAGGTAGTTTTGAAAAAGTATATCAAATTTTCACATTTCCAATGCCGCTAACAAATTTAATTACTTTCCTTGAAGAAAAAAAAATTTCAAAATGATCTTACAAATAAAACCGGAAGGAGTGCCTTTATTTTTTTGAAGAAAATATGTCTTGTTTGAAGTGTTTATTCTCGTCTCTAAGGGTTAAAGTTAAGAAAAATAAGTTCACCAAAAAAAATATGTCATGTTCATTCATTAGTTTCCATTACTCATACTAAATCTGTGACATTGAATAAGCAGTTTGTACCTGTGCCTACTTTTGCACAGTACGTAACTTAAAATGACCCTTTCCAATTATGCAGAAACAAGAAACATGTGATTTGTTAATTAGCTTAATTTCTAATATGTGTACTAATAAAATCCAACGCGTGTTCAGATGCCAAATTGGTCAATTAAAATGAATTACCGTATAACTTCAATATTCTAGCTGCTAGGTCCTAATTCTCAAACCATAGTAATTATTAACATGACAAACAATAGGGGGATAAGATAGAAATTTCCACGCAACTTCCACCATGTTGAGTAGGACAAGTGATATAATAGGCAGCTCCACCAATAACTCAATAACCAAACCAATAATTGTAGACACCATTGCCTACCCTGTTACAAGGTAACTATTGACATTGTTATAATTTATGGCATTGCACATGGAAAACTAATTAAGTGATAACATAAAGAGAAAAGGAAAAGACCATAGAAGTTGCCCTGAAGTTTCAGAAAGAGGAAGGATTTACATAAACAGAGTTGCGCTTCAGAAGCCACAAACTTACATACCAGATATGTGCTTTAGAAGTCGCAAACATCTAAACCTTTTTTTGCTAATTAATCTTCAAACCAAAGGGGACAAAAAAAAGTAACAAGTCTGACAATTAACCTGCATAACAGAGGTATCTTTAGTCAACTCAAACAATAAAAAATGTCCAACATCACCTAGTAATTCAATGAAATCAGTATTGAAATGTTATGGTCAATGATTATAAGGGAAGCCTCTATTAAAATCAGTATTGTTCTAAACTCCTTGTCTTGAAAGATTAAATTATATCCTTCACTGGAAGCCTTGCCATCATCTATACTATGTATAAATCCAAATTGGTTTATACATTAGGAAACATGATTTCCCGCCTAATCAATCATTAACTGCACTGATGACTTTACTAACAATGTAGTATAGAAGAAACTACACAGTAGGTGAACCGTTTTGTTTTGTTTTATTTTGTTTTTTTAGGTGCAAGGTCAATCAAAGAAGTAATACTGACTTTCTATCTAACTTTTCATTTCACAAGGTAATAAATTCTTCGAGAAGTTCAACAGCAGTAAGAAGGATAACTTTGAACTCCTCAGATATCAATTACTAGGAGAAGCATCCATTCTCTTTCTCATCTCCCACTCTCTTTCACACGTTCTTTCTCTAACTTTCTCGCTCTTTCTATCTGTCCCCCCCTCTCCCTCTCTCTCTCGCTCTCTCACCCTCCCATCACCATGTCGTCGCGATTCGCGACCGATAATACGACAATCCACTCAGCCTTATATGAGTTAGGCCACCACCACCACCGTGACGGGGGTCAAGCTAGGAGATGAGTTTGGCGGTGAACAAAGAGGCAGGCGCTAGAGGGGTAAAGATCGGGCAACAAGGAACCCACACGGCTGGGAATTGCGTCAGCCACCATAATGGTGTTCGCCGTGACCGACACCATTAATGTAGAAACAGCGCTGCAGCAGGTAAATATATTTTCAAAACTCAGATGTTATCACCACCATTAAGACACTTCATACTCTCTCTGTTTCATTTTTGGATTTAGGGATTTGATTTATGAGGATTTTTGGTTTTATGAGGATTTGATTCACTCTCTCCCTTCGTTTTTGGTTTCAGGTCACAAGAACAATTTTCCAGAACACAAGTAAAAAACAGTACCACGTACTGACATACATATATAGGAGTAGCAATCAATATTTTGAAACAAGAGAAAGAAAACCCTGTTCACAATATCATTCTCACTATTCATGGTCAATTTTGTGACCGAGACCCACGCCATAGGTAATCAGCTTTTACTAAAAGCAAAAGATCTGAAACCAAAATCAATTCATTCTTTTTTGCTTTGTCTAATCGGTGGCCTGTAGCTAAAACTCATAGACTACAGAATGTTCCATCTTTTGTCCTCAATTTTGTTTAATGTTCTGCTTTACCCAAGACCAGGAATTTTATCTCTTTTATTCTCTTATATGCATGTTATATATTGAAGACTGTGAAGGCATGAAGATGTGTCAGTCTCATGAGTATCCCCAAAACGTGAATTGGTAATTTATTTTGTGGAGAATGAAATAGTAATTAGTAACATGAGATATTAGCCATTCTTATACCAAGTGCATGTATTAAATTGTTGCAGGTTGAAAAGTGGAGTGAGCAGAGGGATGATCAAACTTTTCCAGGACATCTTATACAAATGTATTTATAAAAAAGAAGGGTAATTTTTTTATGCCACTTGGTTTGGTCATGTTATGTTTTCATCAATAATTGACTGTTTAATTTCAACAAAATATGACAGATTTTGGAAAGGTAATGGAGCATTTGATGATGTTATATAGATTTGAGCACTTGATATCAACTATTCTATAGGAGAAAGAGACGCTATAGTGGACCTCATGAAAGCCTTCCATCTATTAATCAAGATAAAATGTATATTTTTCATGACTACTTATTATTTTTATTTCCTTGATATAAGGCAACGTTTAAAGTTTTTTCAGTTTTAAGTTGTTGATTAGAGATGTATGATTCTTAAATTTGAAGCTTAGTTTAATGAGATAATGCAATTTCTCTCTAAGTTGTTTGTGTAAATTGGCTTTAATATGAAAAGTGCACACCATGTGTTTGACAGAATTTCATTGTAATAACTATCCTTATTGTTTAGTTTGAGGAATTGCCAAAATTATAAGATCTGCTGTGATATTGTTATATATGTGTTTTTTGGTCTCACTGTTTAGTTTTGATGTGCTTTTTATTATTTGATTCTTCTACAACATAAGTAGTTGAAAATAAATTTTTCTAAGATATAATTTTGAAAATCAATGCCTCTGTTTTCTTTTATTGGTTTCATGAATGAATGATGATGATGATAAACATTGTTTTTGATGGTTGTTAGTTGTTAGTTGTTTTTTATGGTTGTTGGTTGCATGGTGTAGCAGAAACAAGTTTCAAGCTTTTAGCTCTCGTGTATTGATTTGCAATTAGACTAAATGTGTATGGATTTTTGAACGATCAAAGCTTATAACTTATACCCTAATGAGGATAGCTATATCATCTACATGATTGCGGCCTAATCCTTAGGATATGTTGTAATAATTATGGTGATTAAAAAAAACTATAGTTAATAGTTTGAGATGTTACTCCCTCTCAAAGATTAGGTGCTTTTTTGGACTCTTATATGAACAATATACTTTGAATAATGATTACAATTAAGAGCCTGAGACACTACTCCCTCTCTAGATTAGGTGTTGTTTTGAACTCTATTATTAGCTATGTGCGTTTATTTTATGCTACACATTATATGCAATTTGAATATCATGTTCAATTTTTATGAATTCCCAATGCAATCTGAATATAACACTTCTTCATTAAATAATTATTTTCAATCTGAATCAGACTTCAAATTATGTAAATAATTATGTTCAAATTATGTTCCAAATTGATAGTGAAAAGACTACTCAAGCTCCCCATGCCTCAAGCTATTGCAGGTACTATAGATATGGACATTGGTAACTCATACATGTTATTTTGCAAGTAATGCTACATTGTTATTTTTGAATTAAAATTACAGACCTGCATATCACTTATGCATCAGTGTGAAGAACTCATTGATTATTGTAATAAATTGATATTTATAGGTTCACCACGTGCTATAGTCTAACTAATGAATATATGATCCTGGTTTATAGGTCAAGGAGCACTTAAATGTACATGAGTTTTTTATATATGAATTGCATATGAAGCAGCCTTTTATTTTGTCCCTGCAGTGCAACACCTTTTCTCTATATCATATATATGTTATCCACATTACTTAATGATTTTCCTATAATATATTATATTTGTGATTGTGTGTATGCTTTTGTAAAAATAAAGAAAACAGGGGTTCTTAGTTCTCATGTGTAGCTAGGTTGGTTTCTATTATTTAATCGGTTCGTGAGCTTGACTTGAAGTTGCTAATGTTGGATTTTACTCTAACCAGAAAATTTTAATAGATCATAGCCTAACCATTTTATGAACCAAATAGAGGTGTGTGTGATAAACGAGGTTTGGCTCTTAAGACTTAGTTTGATGGATTTGGAGAAGTCTTTTGTCTGCTGCAAAATTTTAGGTTGTTGCTTCTTTTTTAAAACTGTGTCGGATTTCTCAAAATGTGTTCCTTATATATAGATGAGTGGTTTTTTTCATTTGGCTTAATTCATGAGTGTGTTGCATGCTAATAATGTAGGAAACATGTTTGGACTAAGTTGCCTTTTATGCTCTCTAATAAACTAAAGAGCTTACTAAACTAAAGAGTTTAAGCGCATGATGCATTTTTCTACTACTACTGCTGGTGGTTTCATCACCTTGAAGACTTTGCTTAATTTTCATCTTTAAAAAAAAAGACTTGCTTAATTTTCTTTTAATTTTTAAATTAAAGATGATGCAAAGCTTTGATTTTTTAAGTGTTTTATGTTGTTGACTCTATTTTTTAAGTGTTTTATGATCCTTTTGTGACATGTTGATTTTTCTTGAAGTAGATGTGTTGCATATTTGAGATATGCCAATGTGTGGCACTTACACTGGTCAAGTTCGGCATTCCTTACAGAAGAAATATCACTTCGAGATACGTACACATGTAAAAATCATTTTCACTGTTAAAGGTAGACAACTTCAAAGATTGAATGGTTTATATCATATATCTCCTGTACTTAGAAATATGGCTTCTGCTTGCTGCATATATGTAATGTTAAATTAGTTGCATTTTAAAAATGGCCTCATTATGCAGGGGTCTGTTATACTTTTTTAAGCAAAATTATGTAGTAATAAATTTTTTTAACAAAGACGGGCTTGCTGATCTCTAATCCAAGTGTCTTTTAACTATGACAAGCTGAGAAACTTCTGGTGTTGTGATGATGAGGGTGGGGAGCCAAATTGGTTTGGTGTTTTCATTTATTAATGTTACCTTTTAGATATATCTCACTTTGTTACATTATATGATTGACCAGTTCATGAGATGATGAGGTGATTAAAGCATTTTAAGAGCAGAAAGATGCACACAGGAAATTGTCTTGATATGTGCAAGTAAGTAAGATAATTATTTGAAAAAAGGGGTGGAAGGTGCTTTGGCTGTTGCCAAAATGTGAAGTGTTACTTGACATTTGATTTTTTGTTCATATGCATATTACCTCATTATGTCTTCATTCCTACCATTTATAGCTATTTCTCAGTTTTAGTTTTTATTTCAACCTCTAAGGATGATATATTGGCATTGCTTTATGTTGCAAGTGCTTTCTTATTTATCTCTGAAGGGTTAGATTGCATATGTCTTAACTGTTATTAGCCAGTGCTTTATGGTTCTTAGGCAATATAGGTTGATGGTAGTGATTTTCTTATAATTCTCAGTCTAAAAGGTCTTGCCCTCTTTTTTTTTTGGCAACTTTTGAATTAAGACAAGCTGTTATGTGTTGTAGATGAGAAGAGGCTATTTATTGATGGATTGTAATTTGACTTTGCTTAAACAAGGATATTTTTATTTGAGTATCATTTGGTTAAAACTCCACAATTTTTATCCTCTATTTTCTGCTGTTGGTGTTATTTTATCCTCTTATATTCTGCTATTGCTGTTTGTTTGCTGCTGCCACTGTTTATTTGTTGTTGTTTGGTGCTGTGTTGTTGCTATTGCCGCTGTTTGTGAAATAAGCTACCCATTGAGCAAACTGTTAGTACTGTAATTTAGGCGATAGCACTATCTTGACTTTAGTAAATTTGTACTTTGCTATTATCATGTTTGGAGGGAGAAACGTGTTCAAAAGTCAGCACCTTGGAAAATACAATTTTATCATAAGCAAATTACATAAGTAGTGAATTCATGGTTTTGTTTGTTTAGCATTTGTATTTGAAATAGATTTGAATGGTTTTTATGGAGGATGAATGATTACTACTAATTTGAGTTACTTATAAATGTGATTATTCTGATTTTTTAAAGCTCTTTGCCACTGCTAGAGGGATATGGTTGATGTGACATGCAATCAATATGATGATGATGGTGGTGGCGCTCATTAACTTAGGTTGTGCTTGGGAATATGTTGTTTGGTGACTGGTAATTTTTATTTTTAATTTAGATTTTTTTTACAGTTTCGTTCTTTGATTCTGCAGGTTCCTTACCTAGATAATCACAGAACAATTGATCGTTAAAAGTGTTGATAGACAAGGCAACCAAGGAGTGGAAGATGAAGGGCTTTTAGAATAAAAGAAAGACCAAGTTAATAGTGAAAAGTGTTGTGGAGTAGTGTCCTGTCCTGACATTCTTGCTATTGCAGCTATAGAGTAGTGTCTTGTAGTAGTGTCATGTGTTCACAAGTTAGAGATGAATTTTCAAGATTGCTATATGCAATGTTGGAGCATTTTAAACTTGAATGCTGCTGTTGCACCATGTGCTTTTATTGTTTTTTGGTTTTGCATCATGTACTCTATTCAAACTATTGTCGACCACTATTTATGTGGGGTGGGTTTTGGAAGATTAGAAAAAGGAAGGAATTTGGAAGATTAGAAAAAATCAAAGAGAAATTATTGTTTTTGGATATAAAATTTATTTTAAAAAAACAAAAAAAAAATTAGTTATTTTTAAAACATAAAATTTAAGTCATGATAATAAATTTTAATCAATTGTTTGTTAATCAAATTTAAGTCATGATATGAAACCTTTAATAATTTCATGTTTAAATTAGGGGCTTGGCATAATGGCCCCGTGCATCGCACGGGCTTGCTTACTAGTTGCAAAAATGCAGGAAAAGACAAGGAATAAAATGACAAAATCCAAAATGCCAAGGAAATAAAATGCATCAATTTTCTGCAAACATCTTTACCATCATTCCCTTTGTTTTTTTTATGCACACCATGGTATAATGTTTGAACCATTATACATCCCGGGATAATGGTGTTAAAATACATTGTATAGATCACTTTTATAAACAAATATTTTAACAAAAGGACATATTAAACCATTAATACAAAAATGCCCAAGCGTACCAGGAAATGGGAACGGCGGGGCTGCTAATCGCATAAGGGCTGGAGCGGCAGGGACGATAGTGACTTATCGCGCGATGGCGACACCGGTTAGGGCTTGTCCAACGACGACAGTGAGGGCTTTTCCAACAGCGGTTCTCCGGGTTTCTCTCTTTGGGTGGTGCGATGATGTCTGTGCTCTTGGGGACCAGCAAATGTAGAAAGGGAAATGAAAGGAACTGGAAGAAAGGGATGGGGACGGTGGGGCTGGGACGGCGGGGCTTTTTCTCCCGAGACGGTTGGCTGGAGCGGCGATGGTGACACTGGAGCACTATGACACGAGTTCTTTCTCTCGCATACTATACAACAACAAATGCAAATGAACTTGTTAGATTAAGGGTTGTGAACTTGTTAGATTAGGATTAGGTTAGTTTTAATTTTAATTTTAATTTTTTTGTTTTAATTTTTTATTTTTAACCATGATTAAGTTTCAAGTTTAAAAATTTTCAAATTAATCCTTAAATATGACACATAACATGATGATTGTGTAAAAATGATACAAATGTCAATCTATAAATGGTTCAATTGGATTGACATTGATGTCTTCTCTCACTAAAAGGCATGGAAGCATTCACCATCTAACATAGTTGTCTTTTTAACCATTAGATTTATCTAACGGTTCATAGAGTGACACGTGTCATTGATTTATTTAAATAATAAAAAATAAAATAAAAATTCAGATTTATACTGATTTGGAAGTTGGAACCCAGTTTCTTCCAAGCCTCCAACTGATATGCGATTGAAAATCCTCCAACCTCTTCTGCTCCTTCCAATCCTCATCGCGCCACCGTTGTGTCGCCGTCTCCCTTGCGTGAGCCTTGAAATTGTCGTGTTTCACTTTCATCATGCCAACATTCCTTCAATTTATATTTTACTAATGCCTATAATTGGAGGTGCTAACTAAACTTTAGCACCAATGGTTCAAGAGTGCATCCTTCACTCAATCTACAGCATGCATGACAACTTTAGTACCAATGGTTCAAGAAGGCGGCCTTGACAGTGTCTCTTGGCGGCGCGACGATGGCATGGCTGGAAGAGAATGGGTTTCACGCTGGGTAGTGAATTGCGGATAGCGGAGCGTAGCGGCCGACCCAAAAAACAGTATTGCGGGATAGCGAGTAGCGGGATAACCGCTACAACTTATGTGAGACCCACAATTTTACCCAATTTATTTGAGAATTTATATTTGAATTTAAAATATTATATTTGATTTTTGATAAGTTGTGATACCTGAATTTTATTAAAATCGTATGAATTATATATATATATAGATATATGTACATGTAACACTCCTTGTATATCATCTTACTTTATAAGAAAAGTAATAAGTTTGTGATTACTTGGACTTGTTATTATTGGAAAAAGAGCTGAAAATAAGAACTTTCCCTTCCCTTGAAAATTTATTTTCACAAACACTTGATTGATAATGAATGTGACTTAGTAAAATCAGAGTTTGAGGAAACATAGTAAAATCAGCATATTATACTCCCAAAATATATCAAGTGTAACAAGTCCATTAATACCAAATAAGTATTATTATGAAACTGAATTCCTCTTATGATACCTCTTTCCAAAATATATGTATCATATAAATTCTATTAAAAATTATAATGTTATAGAGCTGGTCACTGGTCCTTTGTCCAAACATTCATCTGGCTGGATCCTCGATATCTGCACGAAGAGTTCCCATCCCACTCTTTCTATACTCTGAATGCACCTAAGGGACATCTCCCTTAACTGACTTTTGTGCAAGCTAGATACACGATCAATACCTAATAAGGGCATGGGGGTTAGCTATACATATTCGCATAATCAAATGAGAATAAAACTAACATCCACAAGTCAACATGTAGCAAACCATGATGCATAACCATATGAGCACACCCGGTTAATTATAATAATGCGTTCAATGCAGGTGGCATGATGCATGATTTTCTCCCACACCTAAGGCCTCTAACAAAGTCCATCTTGGACGTCCATCCATTACACCGTTGTGTTCCCGGAACACTGACATTCGTTCCCAGAACGTAATGCCAAACCATACTTGGATAAATAGCATCACTCCCAGAGTGTGCATCACGTTCCCAGAACGTGTAGCAAACCATACTTGGATAAATAAGCATCACTCCCAGAGTGTGCATCACGTTCCCAGAACGCATACGTTCCCAGAACGCATAAAAACCAGGTCCCGGACACTGGCCACATATCTATAATGTGTCATCAAGTAGGTTGCATATCAATGTGTTCCTAGAACACTAACATACGTTCCCAGAACGTATAAAACCAGGTCCCAGACACTGGCCACATATCTATAATGTGTCATCAAATAGGTTATAATTTGGTACTCCCGGAGTACCCTCCTCATATTCCCAGAATATGATAAACGTTCCTACCAACCCATCTTCCATTCTATATGCATGAATGCACAATCATTAAGGTTGGTTTTTATCTTTAATTCTATTATTATACCAATGTGTTCCCAGAACACTAACATACGTTCCCAGAACGTATCGCAAACCATACTTGGAATATAATCAAGCACCACTCCCAGAGTGTGCATCACGTTCCCAGAACGTGTCCAAGAAACCATGTCCCAAACAATGGCCACATTCCCAGAATGTGTCATCAAGTAGGTTGCATCAGTTTGGTACTCCTAGAGTACATGGTCATGTTCCCATTAATTCCATTATTATGACTTAGAAAACACAACTTCTGAATGATATCTTGAGGTATGGCTTTACTCATAAAATTCACCTTTGAATTTAAATTTAACATATGCTTATAGACCTGGATTGAGAGAATATAATCATTGGTATTAACAAATCCTTACTCAAAAACTTAACTTTTATTTTTAAGTTTCATGTACTAACCGGTTACATCATCACCTAACCGGTTAGAATTACAGACCTGAATACAAAACCATTGATTTTCAAAGAATCTTTTCTTGAGTTCTCTACTCAATCCAATAACAAGGTCTTAGCACAACAGAATACCTCAAGTTCAACACATAATATCATTCAAAATATCTAAGTCATAATTCAAAGCACAACTCCATAAACTTCCCTTTGAAGTTATCATAAACATTAAGGCATAAACTCATCGAAGTTCAACTATAATTAAACAACACCTTGGTCATTAAATTACAGTGATAGACCCTCTGAAATTTGACTTAGAATTGAGTACATTTGATAGGAATCACTCAAACAATTCAAAAATTGTTTTGTTCTGAATGCTGTCAGCTAGTAACTAGTTACTGCAACTCAGTAACTAGTTACTGGCTGCAGAATTTGCACTAAAAAGTGGGGTTTCACATACCAAATTCTTTAATACTCAATTCCAATCCAATTCAAGGCATAAACAGAGTTTTATTACCTTAATATAAACATGTTCCAATGCTCAACATGTCACAAATTCATGTATTCAAAACTTATATATTAGGCATACATAAATCACATATAAGTTCCATGTATAACATTATGATGATTATACAATATTCCGTCAATTCATTAAATCACCATGCTCATACAATACATGTAGTTCCCATAAGCTAGGTTAATATAAGTTATTTGAGATGGGTTTAAAAGAAAGATGATTGAAATGGCTTTTTCATTGTTTTTCTTCAATTTTCTAGTTTCAGGTACAACTAGTAACCGGTTACTGCAGGTCACTAACCGGTTACTGACTGCAGAACATACACTAAAAAGAGGGTTTTTCAATACCATTTTCAATCACACCTCATTTTAACCCAAACCAACCCCAAACAGAACTTCATTGCCATAAACTAAACATGTTTGAACACTGAAACTAACAAGAAACTTGTTGATTTCATTTTCATTCCTCATTATGCATAAAAACCATAATTTCAACAACTTCAAGTATCAAACTCACATAAACTCAGAATTAGCATGGTTTAAGCATCAAATAGTTTCACTTGCAGCATATTAAACTTATTCAAACAAGTGTTATATTTCAATTTGGCCTCCATGCCAATATCCTATTCCAAAATTAATGCCCTTAAGCCTCATGGTGGCTCATCCTACTTTCTCAACATATTTATTCTCATTTTAGCAAATAGTAAGCTTCCCCCTTACCTTAGGTTCGTGCTTGAACAAGATTTGAGCAGAGATTTGAGGTAGAACACCAAACACCCAAAGCTCCTCCTCAAACCAGAACCGTTTTGACAGGGTAGATTGATCAAGGAATTTGGAACATGAAATGGACATGAAAATTAGGGAAAATGGTCATTATCAAAACCATGCAACATGAACTTTTAAAGGAAACCAAGTCTAGAACAAGAGAAAGCTTGAGCTTACCAAAATCGAAGCTCAAAGTCAGTTCTAGAAACCCAATACAGAACTTGTGACAGTTTTGAACCTCCAACTTCATGAATCGATTTCTCCTAGCTCAGGAACTCTCAACTCACAAACCTTATATCAATACAAAGCCCTTGATTCAAGCTTTGTAATGGTGTATCACTCGAAATCTAACTCTTAACAAAGAAGGAGAATCGAACGAAACACAGCAAGAACCCTAAAACAGAGATTGATACCAACACACTCCCAAAAACCCCAACTTTGATCTGATTAATGGCCTTATATAGCAAGATTAGAGAGCCATGCATGTTGACACGTCCTAATCCACCAAGAGAAGGATGAATTCGTGGCAAATTTCTGGGTTTTGGCTTGATTATTCATCAAATTTCACTTTCTCTTATGAGCTGTCTGCACTCACTAACCGGTTACTGGGTACGGGTAACCGGTTAGTCCAGTGCAAAATTCAAAAATTAAGATTTTAATTCCTTTCCTGCTAAAAACCCTTCTAATATTGTAATTAGGTCCCAACCCAAGGACTAAATTACATTATTCATATTTTTGTACAAAATAACCATATAAAAATATTTCTCATATTTTTATATATATAAAAAAACATAATGTACAAAAACTAAAACTTTCCAAACCAATATAAATCAATTATAAAATAATTATTATAATTAATTTCTTGGTTATCTGGGAGACGAAAATTAGGGGTGTTACAGTACACGTGACATATATATTATATACATATGCCTACCAACATTTTCTCTAATATATTTTAATTATATTCTTAGAATGAAATATTTTAAGGTATAGTATTTGATTTAAATGATCTTAGAAAATGAAATGCTTTTTGAAGGATTAAGGTGTTCTATCTTCAGAAATCCATATCTTTTAAATCGTACGTCGAAAAATTACAAATGATATGTCAAAACGATCGTATCGAAGTGTAGATTATGAAAATGTAAAGTTTTGATTTTTATTTTTGATTTTTCTAAATTTTATCACTGCTACAGTACTGAACGAATTTGTGAGCTTTAAGTGTGAAAATGTGGTTTTAATGCATTTAATGGCTCTTTGACCCAAAAAAATATTTTTATGTGAATAGAAAATGTATTTTTAAAATACCTGATTGGCTGCACCGTCCAAAAAAAATATAATTTCTTATTATTTTTAAATTATAAATTAATTTAGCTTATGAAGTGCATTTTTGGAGGAAATGATCTTAGAACTTCAAAAATTCATAACTTTCAAACCGTAAGTCCAAAAATTATAAACTTTATATGAAAACGATCGTATTGAAATGTAGTTTCTAAAAATATAAGAATTGTAATTTTTTGAGGTATCCTTCGAAAATATTTCTCTGCTGCAGTAACTGTATGATTTTATATGCTTTATTTTGATTGGTTTTTAAGGAGGTGAATTCAAAGTGAGTCAATGAAAAATTTTCTCCTCACTATGACCAAGGAGTGCCGTCCAAAATGAAGGAAAAAGAGAGAAAAATATCTTCTGAAAATTAGTGGAAGCATCTCTTGGAATTAAGGCTTTAGGAGTTAGAAAAAATTCCCATAAATGCACATTCATGTTCCAAAGTAAAAATTGAAAATGGTTGACTCAACTTGGGAAGGGGGGACGAATTTTACATCAGAACCTTGGGGGGGAATATATTCTCACTTCACCTATAAATAGAACCCAAGACCCCTCCTATTTTCACACATGCAAACAATCCATTTTTGAGAGAAAAAAATTAAGAAAGTCTTGAGAAATTGAAGGGAGAGGGCGTGGCACTCTTTGAGGGAAGGAAGCGAAATTTTCATACTCATTTTGAAGGTCATCTTGCTAAGGAAGAAAGGTAACTCTATACTCTTATTTTAATTTCTTATTTCTAAACTTTGTTATAACTAAAATAATAATACTCTTCTAGGGCTATGAATCTCTTAAAAGTTAAATCTCCAAATCTCTTCTTTGATATATTATTCTACAATAAAAAATGAATTATGATATATGTATATAAGTTTTTGTTTTGTTGGTCAAATGAAAAAGGAATAAAAAGGGACAAAAATTGTTTAAAGAGAAGTAATCTCCTCTTTTTATCCTAGGATGGCTGAATATTTTAGAGAAGGAAAGAAGTAGTATTTAAATTTTATTTGATGGTAAATTATTCTTTTTATGTATTGTAAATATTTATTATTGTTATGATCTTCTTTTTGGTTATGTAATTCACAAGTTTAAATCTCTAAATACTCTTTTGATATAGAATTGTGTATAGGAATGGTGTTTATTGGTCATATGAACAAGGAATGAAAGGGACTCAAAATGAGGTTTAAAGAAACTAAGATTTCCCCTTTTGTTTTATTGTGATGATCGAAATTATCTCTTAATCTCTTCTGTGATTAAATAAAATCATAGACTAAAGTCTCAAATCTCTTCTTTGGTATTGAATAAAAAAATTTCACTTTGATTGTTGATATAATTCTGTTGGAAGTAAAAAAAAAACTTGTTTATATGCAATTAAAGTATGTATAGGAATGTTAGAGTCTGTTAGTTTAAATTTTTGGAGTAATGCAACTTTATTTTGTGTTGCTGTCCAGAAAAGATTTTTATATAGTTGCATGATTAGATAATAGAACTTGTAATTAAGTTACAAGCAAAAGTGGCATGAGTTTTGAATAAACTAACTATAAGAAAAGTGATTTTTGAGTTTGTATTATAATGTTGTCTGTAACACCCCAAATTTTCGTCTCCTGATGTAACATGATTATGATTTATGAAAATATATTTTAAAATTATTTTCTTAATCATAATTATGTTTCATTAATTACATTAAGATTATTATGAGTTAGTAAGAGTAATTGCGAAAGTAGAAAAATATTGCAGCAAACAAATAATATGTAAAAATAAGGTTTTTGCATATTAGTCCCTGGAAGAGGACCTAGAAACAATATTAGGAAGACTTTGGAGGAAAGGGCATTAAAATAAATATTTTTGAAAAACTGACCAAAATACTCGAGTATTTCTGGAAATACTCGAGTAATCGAGTCAGTGGAGAACTCGTTAGTGCGGTTGATGAGTCAACCCACAACGAATTCCTTTGAGTGACACGAAATCACCATGAGAACACGTCAAGGACCTTCGTGTCGAGTTGCATGATGAAGGGAAACGAGTATTTAAGCCCTAGATTGTTGAAGAAGGAGGATTTGGTTGATTTTTGCTCTGAGAACCTTGGGTTTAGGGTTTCCAATTTTGTGGTTCGATTTCTCGATCGTGTTTGAGAATTGGAACGAGAGTGATACACCATTGTGAAGCTCACGTCTCGAGCTTCACAAAAACATAAAAATCGTGAGTTAAGGCGCTGTGTAGAAGGAGAATCGAAGCTGAGAAGCAAGGGTGTTCTTGGTGCCAAAGTTGAAAACTGAAGCTTGGAGCTCACTTTCAACTTGGATTGTGGTAAGCCCTTGGACCCTATGAATCTCAAATTCGTCTATACTTCTAGTGTAAGTTGCAGAGAATCAATTCTAATCGTTTTCCCCAATTTTAAATCAAATTTTGCATGTCAAATCTTCTGATTTTGGTGCACTGCTAAACTATGACTGCATGCATAGGATTTTGGGGGTTGAGCATCTCTAGCCAATTTCTCTGCAATTTCAGAGTTGATTCACGAATTTGAGGTAAGGGTGAGGCTTCTAATTCACTAGAATAAGTTTAAATCTTGTGGAATTAGGATATGAGTCATCAAATGGCTCTATGGGCATAGTTGGAAATAGGAATGAGGCTTGGAGGCCTTTCTGGACTTAAATGAATATTTGGACATGTGTATTTGGTCACATGCAAGGTGTACTAATGCTGAGAATGGATTGGATATATGTAAAATTGGATTTGGTATGTTAAGTTGTGGAAATTGCATTTTTATGCATAATTATGGATAATCTGTGGTTCAGTGTTAGATGTTGTTAATTCTGTGTTGGAACATGTTTAAAATGTGTAAAGTGAGCTATGTTGATCTTTGGTTTGGACTGGATTGGACTATAATCGAAATTGGTATGTTAAAACTTGATTTCAGTGCTGTCTGTCTGCAAACACTCGAGTATTATGGGTAATACTCGAGTATTTTGCCTATTTTGGGAAATCGATTTTCTGGGAAACTCAAGAACACTCGAGTATTCATATAGAACACTCGAGTATTCTGGGAATTTTAGTGAATTTCTGGGAAACCTTAAGAACACTCGAGTTTCATGGAGAACACTCGAGTATTCTAATGAATTTTAAAAGTATTTCTGGAAAATGAATGAACACTCGAGTAATGTGAGGAACACTCGAGTACTTTGTTAAAACTGAGGAACACTCGAGTATTGATAGATTCACTCGAGTATTTTGGACCTGAGACAGAAAAAAATTCACTTTCTTTTAACATACCCAATAGGACATCGATTAAGATCAATTATGCTCACGGGAAAAAGTTTCATGTTCCAATAAAAGGATTGGGAAAAATATTAACAACAGTCTAACTCACTGAAGGACTAATATTGGATGCACATAATAAGATTATTGGTTAATCTTGGTGTATAATTTCATGTGCATACATGCATGGTGTAAGGTTGGGGATAATTCGGTGGTAACTGGCTCGATGACACATTTTGGTAATGTGGGCAGCATTTGGGAATGCTGTTACGTCTTGGTGACGTTGTGTGCACACTATCCGAGCAGTTCCACAATACATGTTGGTCATGTATGCGAATTATTGGAATGAACGTTCAATGGACAATGGATTTGGGAGATATGCATCATTACTCATAATTAATGGAAATGTTACAACTGGAAAACACTCATTCATTTACATGTGCACTTGCATTGGATGGTTGTAACTTATATTGTTACATGCTTTATTTATTCTTATTCGATTATGTGGATTATGTGCTTACCCCTTTTTGCCCATGTTAGGTGATGGCACGTTATCTAGCTTGCATCGAGATGCGCCCGCTCCCTAGTGGAGTGTGGTACTACGAGGACCATCGAGCCACTTATGAGGGCGAGGTGGAGGTGACTCTATATCACCCCAACCCTTTGGCTCGGGTCCGTCCTCGTAGGTTTCGCATCCCTATTATCTATACTTTGCATGTACCTCCTTTCTATACTTATCATGGACCACCCCCGACTCGACCTGCTCGTCGTTTTCATTCCTTTCGTTTTCGAGCCGCTACTAGATCTCACCCCTCTGCTTCTCGAGTGGTTCGAGAGGAGACTCCTATACCTAGTCCGATGAGTCCGGTTCATGGGACTCCTTCAGCTGACCCAGTGCCCGGTGGTGGGGCACCCACTCAGTCGGAGGAGGTAGAGGAGGACCCGGATGAGGGTGAGAGCGAGGATGAGTCAGTCGAGTACTCCACTGGGAGCCAATGGGGAGTTGGGGATCCACCAGGTGATGCATAGTATAGATGGTTAGGATGTGGGACGGGTGGAGCAGCTGCTGGAGACTTGGAGATCATGCTATGGAGGAGGATCGCTGGACCACTTCTGGGATTTCATATTTTGCTCTATATATATATTGTACATATTTTGAGAGATCTCAGTGAGGTGGTCTTATATTATGGACTTGTATTTTGTATAAACCTGCTATCTCGACTTTGACTCTGATGTTGATGACTCTTTTTATGATGATCATATATATATAGTTATGTTTATGTTTTCTTCACTAGTATTAAATGTGAGTTATCAAGTCAAGGTCTCTAATTTCCACTTACTTTGATAAACGTGGTTTCACGCTTTAATAAAGAATATTTTCATGAAATGATAAAGGTAAGGTTTTTAATAATTGCAAATAAACACCAAGTATTTTACGAAGGCTTTGGAAAGGATTTTTAATTAAATCTCTACTCAAGCAAGTCCATAAACGTTTTATCAAAGATAATAAGAGCAATTCTTTTTATTTTCATGGATCTATATAAAGGAGTGTTACATTGTCCAGAATCTTAGTTTGAATTATATCAACCCTAGAACTTGTTTTGACTTGATAAATGAATAAGTTTATATTCTAGAATGATTATTGATGTGTTAGGTATTTGTGTAAATGTTAAAATTGATTTTTAAGAATGTGTTTCTTGGCTGTCCAAATAATTATAAAAGATTGCACCAAGTTTAAGTTATTTGTTTAAGTGGCTTATGTTAATCTTTGAATGGTAGTTGTTATATAAGCATTTGGAATTGACTTATGAGTTAATGAAAAGTACGAATAGTCTCTTTTGATTTAATTGATTAAAGTCCTAAATTTGTAGACCTTAGGATGTGTATATGGTAGTATATGAATGATAGAACATGTTTATTCCAATTTTTAGAATTGATGCAACTAGATTTTGGTGGCTGTCCAACAAGCAAAATTATTTTTTTCAACTTATATTTAACCATATTTTTATACTAGAACTTGTAAAGAAATTTTAGGAAAAAGTGGCATGTCTTTCCGATAAACCAGTGGTGAGAAAAGTGATTTTTCAAGACTTGTAGGGTCTGCTGTCCAAAATTCTAGATTTGTTGCATCAACTATAAAAATTGTTTTGGAATGAATTAGTATGAGGATTTTTATAGGACCTTTAATATGAGTGTATAGAGTATAAAAGAAATTATAAAAGTGATTCTGTGAAAGTATGATTTGATGTTATTTATTTAAATAAAGTGTTGTTTTATTTGTATAAATGTGTGGATGATAATGGTTGTATGTCTTTGAAAAGTGATTTTGACTTGATGATTGGTTTTAAAGATTTTATTTAGTAATGTTTAAGAGGCCTTGATTTTCGGAGAAGGAATGAATTAGTGTTGTATATTCTAATACAAAGTCTTTTTGATTTCAAAGGTTATTTAAGAAAGTGGTATTTGTTAAAAGTATTTTTTCAAAAAGTAATTATTTTAAATTACTTGACGCCTTGAAAAGGACTTCTATTTTAAGGTATTTGGTATTGTGGGTTTAGTCTTTACTTAAGTAGAAAGATGGTATAAGGTATTTAGTGGATATTGATTGTATGTCGTTCATCATTTAAGAAATAAAAGGAATTAACTGTGAACGCAAAGGTTGAAACAAAGTAAGCATGGATCTCAGGTGAGAGAGCAAACTTCCTAAGACATAATGGCACTGAGGTAGCATTAGGACGTTCGGTATCATCTCAAAGGTCGGAACTAGGAATCTATAGGTTGAGTAGTAAGACGGCAAATGTGTGTGTGTTCCGCCGTCCTTACGAAAAATACGATTCCTCAATAATAATTGTATGTCTGTTAGTAATTGTTATATCATGTTGTATATCCTGAAGTTGTATATGGTATATTGCCTTAATGATTTTGGAATGATAAAATGATAAGTGATGAGATAACAAATATGTTGGGATTATTTTTGAGATAATGATTTATCCTATGGAAGTGTGCTCAATGTATATTGAATTGTTGTTCCTATGAAAAAGACTTGAAATATGTGGAAGTATTATTGTGAAAATAAATTATGAGAAATGATTATTTGAGATTCGTTGTTAGTGTACAGTGATGGTGCGAGCGGCACAATGACTTTATTATATCCTTTTAAGTGACTGGCCACGTGAATGACTTTGCCGTGATTTCATGTCTTGTGGAATGCATTGTACTATAGGGAGGTGTTTGCTGTTATCCTTAGAGGTCGAGGCCCGTTAGAAGCGAGGCTTAGAATGGGTCGACCAAACTAGGTTAATAAAAGACTTAAAAGACTTAAAAGACTTTAAGCTTAAAATCCTTTCTAACTACGTTGAGAGAGAAGTAGTGGAGAGGAAAGATACCGTATACTTGGAGGTCGTGCATCCCTCCAAGTGGTGATTGTGATAGGGGAGGGCAATGACGGTGACTCGTCAAGAAGCCTATGAACGCTTCCCTAGGCGGGACGATGTTACAATGATCAAGGCCACCTGCTGGGAGTTGATCGTAGCGAGGACTGCACGTACAACTAGGGATAGAGTTGTCGCCCCCTTGAGCAAATCTTAGATAGTGTAGAGGGAATCTGAACAAGGCTAAAAGTCACTGATTTTCTTACGACGATCATGGCGGTTGGCCATATTGATGGTTCCAACATGGCGGATCTCAAGTTGTTTAGTATGTTTTGTTTGCTGGCCAACATGCGTGGTTTCAGCTGGTACGTACCCTTTGACTTCGATGCTTGTGTGGTTAGGATTCCTGTGCGTCCCATCTGCTTTCCGAACTAGGTTGTGGTTGGATATTGAAGGAGGAGATGTATCGTGTGTGCTAACCTACCATTGCCTCAATGATTTCCCTCCCTAAATCATTGATGGTTGTGAAAAGACTTAGTGGAAAGTTATGAGTATGGAACACTTGAATAATGAGATTAAATTTTGATGATATGAACGTAGTAATGTTATGATATGGTGAACACATGATAATTATGAGATGTTAATGGGATAATGTTATAATGTAAAGCTTATGCTTTGTTAAAGTTGTATGTGTGTGAGTTCTAATGTGATCCCTTAGAGTAAGTCCATGCCGTCGACGACTATTTCGTCCGGATCGTTGACTCTCTCTCTCTTCTTTCCTTTCCCTGTGGACATTGGGGACAATGTTCACAGATGTTAGCATTTCAAGTGATGGTTGCTTGAGTTGGAAGATGATCGTGAGATGAAGTATATTTATAAGGAGGATGCAAAAGCGGCAAGTCGAGGAATCTTTCAGAGACTGGTGGTGAAGGATAGAAATTAAGACTAGTAGTCTAAGTTCTTGTTTTGTATTCCATCTTCAGATGGATAGGACATGATTACTCTATCCCGAATGTAACCCCTGTTGTAATAAATGATTCTTTGAAATGGAATAAAAGAAGTTTCTTTTGTTATATATCATGTTCATAAAGTAATTAAACTATTTTCCCCAAGTTAACCATCGACTAAAGATGACCTTGAGAAAATGAGTTTTTGGAAATGTGTTGGATGGTAACATCTCTTTTTGGAAATGGAATTTTATGACGTGAGTCTAAGTACCAAAACATTTTTGTAAACCAAATGAATCAAATTGTATTTATGAAAACCTTTTTGTAAAAGAATTAAACTGAATTGATTTTGATGATGTTATAAAAAAAATGGCGCAAATTTTTAGTGAAAATTCTAAGTCCAAATTGGGGTGTTACAACTTAAATTAAAAAAAATATAATGAAATATATTATATACATATAAATGTTCAAAAATAAAAATATAAACAAAATTTAAAACATTACTAACAATCAATAATCAAAATTCATTGTTATTATTTAAAAAATAATTATTTTTACTAAATATTAAACACTTTAATTAATAATTTTGATAAATGATGAATAATTTAATTAATAATTATTTGATGTTAAAGATTATGATTAAGAATTTTTCTTTTAAGTCAAGAAGCCCAGTATCCCATGGCCTAACCCAAACAACCTAAACCCTAAAACAACCCCTTCCTACTAACAAACAATACAGCAGCAGCCGCCAAATGCAAGCCATCTTCTCCCCAATTTTTTTTCTCTCTTCTTCCTTTTGAATTTCTTTCCTTCTCCAGCGAATCATGTGTTTTTCTGCAACAAAGTTTCTCGTGCGGCCGCAACCACCGCGGAATGGGCGCGATTTGGGCGCGATATCCGCCGCGACTACCGCCACCGTCTTCCGCTCTGCTACATCATATAGCGTAGCGGTGGAGGGCCGACTACCTCCGCTCCGTTGCGATATCGCGCGATTGCGCCGCTATTGACTACCCCGGTTTCACGAGAATAGAAGAGGGAAGGAAGTGGGGTACTAATTTGGATTTTATTATATTTTTTAATTTAGATAAACTATTGCCACGTGTCAAGTTGTGCACTATAAGATCGATCTGACATTTTTGGAGGCCTCATAAAGTTTATTATGAAAATAAAATCTATATTGTTTATTGGCTTAATTATAGTTTTGGTCCCTAAAAGTTCAGCGTGTTTTGGTTTTAGTCCCTAAAAGTTATTTTGACTGGGATTAGTCCTTAATTTTTCAAACATTTTTGTTTTGGTCTCATCCGTTAGAAAAAATCAATTATTTGTTCACGTGGTTAACGGAAGTCCACATCAACAGCTACGTGGTGTGAGATAGTGCCAAATAAGTATTGTGACATGGATGATTCGGGTCCATAAATGCAAAATTTTGCGTATGTGACCATTTTGCGTATGAGACCATTTTGTTTCCGTGGAATTGTATCATTCACGTTATATCACTTATTTGGCGTCACCTTACACAACGTGACTGCTGATATATGTTCCGCTAGTCACATCAGCAAATAACAGTTTTTTCATAATAGAGTGGATCAAAACCAAAATATTTGAAAAATTAAGGACTAGTCCCGGTCAAAATAACTTTTAGGGACTAAAAGCAAAACACGCTGAACTTTTAGGGACCAAAACCATAAATAAGTCTTTATTTTTTTTATGTGTACACCAAGGGTATCCCCCAGCCGACAACCGAAGACTAATCCTTTTTTTTTGTGTACACCAAGGGTATCCCCCAGCCGACAG
The DNA here is from genome assembly GCA_037953625.1 of Crotalaria pallida. Classification (NCBI taxonomy): domain Eukaryota; kingdom Viridiplantae; phylum Streptophyta; class Magnoliopsida; order Fabales; family Fabaceae; genus Crotalaria; species Crotalaria pallida. Next base: position 72,204,046 of record CM075652.1, on the reverse strand, counting down.
CCGAAGACTAATCCCCTCCGAGGCATAGAGATCACCGAAGTGGGTTTTGCCTCTACCAACAAAGCCTTTTTCATGCCCACGGCAGGGATCGAACCCTTGACATCATACTCAAGGAACCCAATTATCTACCAACTGTTGCTGGGCTTTGTTGGTTATTAAGCCTTTATTTTAACAAAGAGATAAATGTGTAAATCTAACCAAGGTGCAGCAAGAGTGGGCTTGGTGGTCGATGGACTGCATATAATATTAAAAACTAAGAAGCAACGATTTTGTCGAGACACACAAACTCAAAACCCTAACTTTTCACCTATAAAACCCTCTCATATAGTAAATATATTACTTTGTTCGCTCTAGCCCCATATCTCTTTCGCATCCGTTTGGGAATATGGCTCCTCCTCAAGGTCGTCGTGGTGGGTTCAGTGGTAGAGGAAGAGGGAGAGGCGGTGGTGGAGGAAGAGAAAGAGGTGGTAGCACTCCATTCAAAGCTCGTGGTGGCGGTAGAGGAGGCAGAGGTGGTCGTGGAAGTGGTAGAGGAAGAGGTGGACGAGGAAGCAATGGTGGAATGAAGGGAGGGAGCAAGGTGTTGATTAAGCCTCACAGACATGAAGGCATCTTCCTTGGTTGTGGTGCCAAAAGTGATGTCCTTGTAACTCAGAATATGGTTCCCGGTGATTCTCTTTACAATGAGAAAAGGGTTGCTATGCAGGTTTGTGTGTGTTTTTATTTTATTTACGTGTGCCATCTTGTTTAACGTGGTTTTGATTATTTTTATTTTTATATTTTTTTCTTTCTATATTTCTCAATACTTATACTTTGCATGTTTAAATTATTTATTTCTTTAATTTCCAGTTCCATTCTTTTTTTCACTTTTTTGTTGACCCTCGAATGAATTGGTACATATCGCAGAATCAAGATGGTTCAAAAGTTGAGTATAGGGTTTGGAACCCTTTTCGCTCCAAGTTGGCTGCTGGTGTCCTTTGCGGGCTTGACAACATATGGATTGTAATAAATTTTATTTGATTGTTTTATAACATGTCATGTCCTACTATGCTCCAATTAATTTATATTAACTTATATATGTTTTTTGGTTACTTGCTTATAATAATGAAGAAACCGGGTGCACGAGTCCTTTACCTGGGAGCTGCTTCTGGAACAAGTGTTTCTCATGTGTCTGACATTGTTGGTCCAGTATGTTCTTGTTCCTATTTACATCTTGTATTGTGTTTTAATGTATTGTAAGGTCTGAAAAGAATGCTTAAAATTTGCTATTGGTATGTAGACTGGAGTTGTCTATGCAGTAGAATTCTCGCAGAGAAGTGGGCGTGACTTGGTTAGTATGGCAAAGAAGCGTACTAATGTTATACCCATTATTGAAGATGCTAGACATCCAGGCAGGTATAGGATGTTGGTTGGCATCGTAGATGTCATATTTTCTGATGTTGCTCAGCCTGATCAGGTGTGATTTCAAGTTCCTTGACAAATCTATATCTTAAAACTAACCTTTATACCTTTTGATGAGGATGTTAGTGCCTCTTCTTTTCTTTCACATTAATAATTTTAGTGTCTGAGGTTTTAAACTTTTGTCAGATTTGTGGTCGCCGTTGTGGTTATTTTGCATTTCTCGCAAACGCCAAGAAATTTGGCTGATGCAATTATAGTCGTGGTCGCAATTGTTGTTGCACAGACAACTAAAACCACAATTGAGGCATCTATTGCATCACGAAATACTGTTTTTAAAATTTGAGCTAGCATTTCATTTTCATTTTGTATTATATTAATGTCTATTTGTTATTCATATGATTGTTATCATTTCTCTTTCAAAATTTAGGTCAGGTATCTGCATCACTTATGCATTTATATTTTCTTTTATTGCTCTCCTGCTTTTGCATTTATCATGTGTTTGCTTTTTTTTACTTCAATTGTGCTATTCTGCTATCTTTTGCCGAGTTATGAAATTTCTGTGCTATTATTTAAGCTCATTATGATGTTGAGGCACTTTCTGTTGTTGCCCACTTTGATCAGTTGTGGTTTCATTTTCTGTAACAAATCTATCTCAAAAATAACAGTTATACTTTTGATTATGATCTTTACCTCATCTTTCAAACTAATGATGTAAGTTGTCAAGATTTTAAATTGTGATCACTGTTGTGGTTGTGGTCGCAAGTATGTTGCATTTCTCATAGTTGTGAGAAAATGTGGCCATCACAACCCAATTGCATTACCATTTTATTGAGGCATCAATAGTGGTCAGGGACCCTTTTCTTTTTAAAATCGACACTTGCATAAGATTTTTATCTATTTTTTTATTCATATGACTTTTATGTTATTAATAATGTTAAAGTTTGAGTTTAAAATTAAGGTTGTGGCTCTGTGTTATGTTGCTTTTCTTGCTATAGTGGGTTAAATGTAGATAATGCAATCAGTTTTTGCTGTGTTGCGGTTGCAAATTCCTCTAAAATCATAATGTTGAGGCGTCAATTGCGGTTGCTCTTCCATTTAAAAATAAAAAAATGACACTAGCATTACTTTCTGTTTCTTGGTATTCTTGTTGCCCACTTTGATCAGTTGTGGTTTCATTTTCTGTAACAATTTTATCTCAAAAATACTTTTGATTATGATATTTACCTCATCTTTCAAACTAATAATGTAAGTTGTCGAGGTTTTAAATTGTGGTCACTGTTGCGGTTGTGGTTGCAAGTATGTTGCGTTTCTCGTAATTGCGTGTAAATGTGGCCATTGCAACCCAATTGCGTTACCATTTTATTGAGGCATCAATTGTGGTTAGGGACCCTTTTCTTTTCAAGATCGACACTTGCATAAGATTTTTATCTATTTTTTGTTCATTTGACTTTTATGTTATTAATAATGTTAAAGTTTGAGTTTAAATTGAAGGTTGTGGACTTGTGGTTCTGTGTTATGTTACTTTTCTTGCTAGAGTGGGTTAAATGTAGATGATGCAATCACTTTTTGCTGTGTTGCGGGTGCAAATTCCACTAAAATCATAATGTTGAGGAGTGTCTATTGCGGTTGCTCTTCCATTTAAAAATAAAAAAAATGACACAAGCATTACTTTCGTTTTTTTTTGGGCAAGCTACACAAGCATTACTTTCTGTTTCATTGTATTTTTGTTTTAATTTGAGGCATCAATTGTGGTTGTGATTCCTATTGGTTTTTTAATTATGGCATCTATGTTTTTATTCTTTTCTTTCAGGTTCTGTCTGTCAAATTTATCCTTTATTTTTTAACCTTTTGATGCCCTTAAAGCAAGTGTTTCTTTCATTTTTCGTTTTCAATTTCAATGATGCTTTTTACTATTTCTTCGCTTTTTCCTTATGTTCATTACAATGAGAAGCATTTCACTGCATTTGTATAGTTCTTTATATTAATTTTGTTTTCACTTTTACATGAAGTTATTCTTAAAAGGCTTTTAGTTTGATTTTGTTTTCATTTATTTTGTTTTGTTCTGATTGCTATAATCTTAGGGCATTTCCATTCCTACATGGCTGCTTCTGATTTTTTTGTGTGTTGTAGTATTTGTTTATATGCTTGAATGTATACTGTGTTGCATATATGATGATTTGTGCATGTGATGAGTTATTCAGATTCTCCTTCAAGAAGACATCGGGATGGTGCTGCCTGGATCCTGATATGCTTGAATTGAAACATCAATCAGGGATCAGTTTTGTTTATGTTTTTTTTTTTTGTGGTTATTGCAGGCAAGGATTTTAGCTCTGAATGCTTCTTATTATCTCAAAACAGGAGGCCATTTTGTTTATTCAATCAAGGTTTAGAAATTTAATCATGCTTTAATAGACTTCTATTATTTTTTTTAATCTCAACAAAAGGTGTTAAGTATGCAGAAACATCTACTACTAATTTGGTATTGATATTGAAACTAGATTAGTACTCCTTGATTCTTATTGAGAACATATTTTTAGTTAAATGTTTAATTGCTGATTTTTTTGTTGGTTCTTTTGTCGATAAAGTTCAGTGATGGTCTTCTAGCATAGCTATCTATTGTTCATTACTGAATTAATAATCAATTTTCATCTAATTTCATGTTAGGCTAACTGCATAGACTCCACAATCTCTGCTGAGCAAGTTTTTAAGGGTGAAGTCAACAAGTTGATTGCAGATCAATTTAAGCCTAAAGAGCAAGTAACCCTCGAGCCATATGAGCGGGACCATGCTTGTGTTGTTGGTGGATACAGAATGCCCAAGAAGAAAAATGTTGCTGAGTAGATTCATTACTAATATTTAATTTCAATGACTTAGTTTTCTGTTTGTTGTCTTCAAAAATCCTGTTATTGAAGATTTGAAGAACAAGTGTTTTTATTGTTTATGGTTGTGTTTAATAATTTGGTGAGCTTTTGTTGTTTCCTAAGTTACTGTATGTTGGGTAGTATTTATCTTATTTCAGATTATATAATTTTTTTTAATTTTTTTTTATGGATTACTATTGCAACTTATATTTTTGTTTATTTATTTTGGTGGAAACAACATAGTGGAAAAACATAATCACTTTTTCCACCGATCCAATCATTGAATTCAAAATTCTAATCAAGTAGATTAAATCTTTAAATTTTCATCGAATATAAAAATTAATTGATTCTTCATCGTATTACTTTATTTTAACAAATAATATATTATTTGAAATATATGTAAATATCTATTACTAGATTACATACTTATGAATTCTCAAATGATCTAAAATTTGATATGTATGACCATATTTTAACAAATAATATATTATTTAAAAAATTATTTGAAGGTGTCAACGAATCTTCTCATATTTCAAATAACATATTATGTGTTACAATGTGATAAAACATCAACTAATTTTATATTCAATGAAAACTTGTAAATTTGATTTACTTGATTACAACTTTCTTTTTTTTTTTTTTTTTTTTTTTTTTTTTTTGATAATACTTGATTACAACTTTGAACTCAATGATTAAATTAACTAATTTCATAATATATAAAAGTTTTTTTTGACAATTACACCTGGTCAACGAATCCCACCGAGTTGTATATTGAATTATCAAGTAGGCATAAATTCTTTTATGTTAATAACAGATTGACAAGTTTCTTCCACAAAACAATGTGACTTGAAAATATATTGCTCTGAAGTCGGAAAGATATTCACCATTCACACAAGGGTGATAATTTTAACACTTGTAAATCATAAAATTCCCTGAATACAATCCATGATACACCATTAACATATACACAAATCGAAACTCCAGGGATGTGCCCTCAGATATAAATAACAAATGCAATCAACTAGTCAACTACATAGACAATATACATTTTGCCAATTCTCAAGAGTCCTTTACAATGAGATTCTCATTTTCATCAGATGAGTGGAATGCATCCCTTTTGCAAGCATGCCAATTGGAATATTTATAGAATAGGAACAGCCACAACTCCCAATCCAAATATGAGAAGTGTTAACTCAAGTAGGTTTAGTGGGGTGAAAAAGAATGTTGAGCCTTTGAATGGATTTAAATTACAAAAATGGGGTCATCATCATGGACATTAGTATGTGCATAGAGAGGACCATAATGGTTACACGTAGTAACTTGGAGAGGTTACCGCCTATCAGTGAGCTACTGGAACTCACTTTTCCGGCACTGATGTACTCCTCCTTGCTTGTAGTGACAGAGACATTCACAGCCAAGGAACCTATGCAGCAATTTAACATTTTAGACAGAATGAGGGATCATATATATACTCCTTGCTAGAAAGAAAGAGTTCGTGTGGCGAACTTACAGTCATAGTTAGCCCATCCGATTCGTTGATGAGCTAAGTCATAGACAATAATCTTATCTTTCAGGACTAGATCTGGAAAAGAAGAAAAAACAAATTGATATATTCAATACTCAAAATAAAGTAGTGGTTTACTAGCTCATGTGATACAATTGATGGATATTTTCAGCAAAATAGCATGGAAAGGATAATCTATAATTAGCATGCTAGTTCGTGATGTTTTCAAGTCAAAAATAAAATCAACTACGCATCAAATACATAGGTTTATCAAGATCGGAGAACAAGTGTACTGTCATCTCTTTGTATTTTAGATTGTGACAATTGATAAACAAATATCAAATAAAATCTCTATTAGAAATCAATTTATTCAGCATCTAACCTCCTAAAATTGTGACTCCCTCCTGCACTTTCTGGAAACCGATGCACCACTCTTCAGCACCATCCTTTTAAAGTAAAATGGCATGTCGGTGTATTGTCACTATCAGTGGGACACAATTCCAAAGAATAACTTCCCTATATTACAAAATGACCAACAGTGTAATTGACAACTTACAATGTTACTATTACGTATAAGGTACTGTTCTGGTTTTAAAACCATTGATGCTCCATCCTCAAAGTTTAAACTGACAGGAGGAAATACATCACCTAAACTGGAAAAAAATAAAAAGCATAAATTCCGATGAGACATTTAGAAATCCAGATAGGAAAAACTCTTTTCATAATGAAAGGGTACTTATTAATCTTTATAACAAATATTGAATTTGTAAGAACCTGGTTGAGACCAGATAACACTGGTTTCCTTTTGAAATAATGGGGTGGGCAAATTGTGACACACTGGTAGTTATCTACACATTCATTTAGAAATGAGCGTCAGTATATATTACAGGCTAGGTCAACATCATTTCTTAAAATCAAGATGAATAAGCAAAAGGAAGAATTTCTTTGCCTTCCTTCCAAAACTCCCTTTAAAAATTTAATAAATAACAAAAAAAGAAAAATAAAAGGATGCAAATCTCAAAATGGTGCTCAATTGCTCAAGTATCATAAGGCATGCAATGCAAGCCTCCATTGAATTATCTCTAGATTTTCGGTAAAAACAATTATCAATCAAGATCAATCCATGGTTCAAAGTTAATCTATAAAACATAATAAAGCTTGTTGCCAGATAAAAAAAGAGAAATATAAGAATCCAAATCAATTCAATGGTCAAACATGTCAACCTATGATTTCGGGAAAGGAGATAAACTAAAGACATATAAGCCAAATAATTAAGAAAATATCCTCATTATTTACTTGCAATTCTCAAATCCTGGGCATAAAAAGTAGAGGATGAATAATGTGCCCAACACAGTACAATATTTCAAAATTCCGTGTGAGAAACAAGAAAACTCACTGCATTGACAAGAGGATCGTAAGCTTCTTGAATAAGATATGCCAATGTTGTACCAGAGTCCACTATAGTTCCCCGGTTGGTAGATGTTGCAAATACAGCTGGATTAATTGAGAGGAGTTGTCCATTGACAGAAATGCTCAGAAGATTTAAGTTGTAATGAGGTCTGAAATTTGATCAAGGAACTGATCAAACACTGCAATATCTCATATAGAACTGCAAAGATTTTTACCAAGAATAACAGACAGCAAAGCATTTTAAGATCAAACCCGATTATTTGAGAAAAATATCACCATAATTAAATTGAAAAACTTATTCCATTAAATTAAAACAATGCATTTTATATTTCCATCTGTATCCATTTTAAGATAATTTATTTCAGGAAATGAATTTTCAAAATGATGTTTCGCCTCCTGGTTGGTTCACACACATTCACCAATGGTGTGGTATGTGATGTAACTTAGTTAAGAAGATAGAAAAAACATGAAAAGAAAACCAAGAACAATATCTATGAGAGGGCTAGACAGATCCCTTCATGACACTATCTTGAGAAACCAAACATCATGCAAAGGTAGAAAGACAGTTGCTACTCAGAATGTTATGTAATGTTGTTTCAATATGATAATCACATATGTGTACTCGGGGTGGGAAGGAAAAGGTTGTCAAACTCGCGAGTTAATTCGTAAACTCGTACGATCCTACCCATAGAATCGAGTCAACTCGCATGCAAACTCGCTTCCCACTAAACTCGGGTAAACTCGTGCAAACTCGGGTAAACTCGGGTAACCTCGTGCAAACTCGGGTAAACAGCAGTGGCCTTACGGATATTTGAATTTTCTTGAGCTTTTACTTCTCAAAACAAAATTTCCACCGTCGGATGTCAAGATAAACGAGTTAGGAAGCGTATATAAAAATTTGAGCACGATCCAGCGGTTAACAAAGAAGATACTGATCGATCTTTGAACGATATTTTCACTAAAATAACACTATAACCACTATTTTTACTTAACTAACCACTTAAATCATAAAACCATCATATTTAGTTGTTGTTAAGTTGGTTTGCTAATATTATTTATTGGGTTCTTATATGCTATAGCAACATTTAAATATTTATGTTTAATTTTTAGAGTAAAAACTATGAAATAGAAGCTATGAAAGTTATCTACAGGTTAATTTTAAAATAAGTGGACTCGAGGTAAACTCGTACGAGTTTACGAGTCGACTTCACGAGTTGAGTTTACCTCGGCCTCACGAGTTTACGTAAACTCGCGAGTTTGACAACCTTAGGAAGTGCAAAAAGTTTTATCCGATGTCGTTGTCAACCCAAATGCAAGATTTCCATGGCCACCTACAGGTGAATACTATATTGTTAAAAATGATTTATGTTGGTAAAATGACCCACTACAGGTGAATACTGAATACCCACTACAGGTGAATACTGAATACTACCTTATAGATTCTGATATCCTTGCACGGAAGGTTTTTTATTTTTGTCTTATTGAGGCCAAAGATACCATGCACAAGATAGAGGACGAGGTAGACAATCAACAAGTCGTGAGAATTTCTTAATTGTAGGTACTGAACTCTAAGAATGACAATTGACCATTGCTTTGGAGAGTCTTAATAGATTTCCAATCTTAGAAATAAATGTTAATGCCTCCATATCATGGTAGTCAAAATTGAGATCTTATGTAAGATCAGGAGGGGGAGGAAAACACATAAAACATGAATCGTAACACAGATCCTACTTAAATACTAAAATCTATCTTTATATAAATATAAAATGGATAAATATATTTCTAATTTATCTATATACATGCTTATATAAATATTTATATACATTTGTATGCACATATAAACATAGATATATAAAAATACACATACACACATAATATAAATAATATACAAAAAAAAAAAGATAGCAAACTCGGCAGCAACACACCGATAGACTGAAATGGCAAAGAAGAAAATATGAAAGAAACAATTAGCAAAGGTGAAACAAAGGCATCCATGCTGAAAAAAGTCATAACCGAAACAGAGCATTATGGACTTGAAGTTGAAGGTAAACAAAACAAGGGATAAAAGGATGATGGCCAAAAGGGGCAAGTAAGGATTAAATGAAACTCGCTGTGACTCCATGGGGGTTCACCGACGACTCAACAGCAACTCCGCGGCAGAGAGGAGGAGGTCGACATTTTCAGGGGTTTCATGGGTGGGTAAGGGTGATCAAGTAAAGAAATGAAGAGGAGCGGTTCTGCAACTCACAGAGATCGGTTCAATTTTACTATCTCACGAGATTAAACGATGATCTCACCAGACACAGCAGCACCATTTTTCTGATGACATCACAGCTTGCCAGGTGCATAAAAATTGTAAGATTGACAGTTCTTACGAGATATCGCAATCTTGACTACATTGTTGGAAAATATGGATCTTGCAGAAATAGAGGCTGTGAATAAAATTTCTAGCATAGAGGGAACAAGGTCCAATAATGACAACTTGTCAAGGTGCAACAGAGAAGGTTGCATATAGTGATCAAATTGCAAATTGAATGTGGGCACATCGTACTAGTTCTGCAGTTTAGTTTACCCAATTGGACTTGTTACATTGTAGTCTTTAATTTAAAAACAGCATAACAGAATGTGCTCTAAATTTAATTCGTATCCATTTTCCAAAAAGTGAAAAGTGAATGTACTATGGTTATAATTGTATTCTGCTTCTAGGTATTGTATTTGCTCTGGTCTTATTCATATTATCTCCTAAAAATATACTCCCTCCGGTCCATATTATAAGCACCATTTCTCTCTCACAAAAAGGGTGCTTATAATATGGACCGGAGGGAGTATTTCAAGTTCTTTTACATGATTATCAGAGAAAGTATAAAATGAGGTTAAAAAGAAAAAAAAATACATCAAACAAGTTTTCTGTTTTTTGTATTAATGTGTTTTCAAAACAAATTTACTAACAGATTTTTTTGTTTTCTAACTTCTAAAACTGCTTTTAGAATAGTATTACCAAATAGATTTTTTTTCTTTTTTTGGTTCTGAAAAATAGCTCTTAAAAACTACTTTACAAAATAGTTTTCGAAACAAAAAAAACAAGAATACAATCAAACAAGACCCAAGTTTCATCTCCACAAGAGGCAGAGCCAAATATATGAACATCTTCGAGACTTGTCACTTTTATAACAAGAATACTACCCAAAATCAACATACTAGGCGAAATACAGTAAAACAGAACAACAACAACAACATCCATCATGGTAAAAGATGACATGGTTTTTGAACACTATACATATATGCATTAGACGAAACAAACATCAGAAGCTTAGTGTAAAATTGGGCACAAAAAGATGACTAATTAGCTAATGATCAAATGGCAGTACCAATTTTTTATCATTTCCCCCATCCATGGTATTTTAGAACAGTAAGAACACTAACTCCAAACTTAAAAGGGATGATCTCATAATTACCAAAAACGTAATTAGTGTTTGTAAAGTGATAATGATGTAAATACCTAATTCCATAAATTTCATGCAAAGATGCATAGTAGTTGTACACTTGTACACAATCTTCATATAACAATGTCATGCAATATTAGAGGAATTTTGTCCACTAACTGGGGAAAGAAATTGAGTAAGGAAGTGCAGAAGAGAAACATACTGTGATGGGACAAGTGGACTATAAACAATACTTGGCTCCAGAATCTCACCAAGAACTAGTATGCCTCCTCCATTGCTGTCGCCTTTTAGGCAATGAGAGAAAACTTTGGGTGTTATTCCTCGTGATGACAACTGTGATACAACAGATAGAGCACCAGGGCCAAACCCAAAAATTCCATCAACCGCTTTATCCGACTTAGTCAAATCTCCAGACTGATAAGTGCTACACCTATTGCCAAAACAACCATCCGAAACAAAAAGTCATTTCAAACCAACATTTATAATAATCATTAGCATAAACGTGGGAGTAAATGCAAAAAGTACCAAAAGAGAAGCAATAGGCAAAAGAGAGAATATAGTCAAGGTAAGCAAACCCCATTTTACCTTTTCTCCCATTATTTATTAAAAAATCCACCTACTGACAAATCATACATCGCTAACTTGACAACAACCTCCTCATTCCTGTGATTTTCACTCTTACCACGCATGTCCTAGGGTTTTCCTTAAGACTAGGGTCCTCTGACCTTCTCATCTCTACTCTTTTTATGTTCTCAATCCGACTTTTGAGTGTACAGTAGTACACTACGCACCTTATTCACATTAAAAGCATAAGGGCTCACCCAAAAACAATGGTAGCGGAAGAGTTAGCCGGCAAAGGCTGTCCCACGATCAAGTCAAAATACATAGCATCAGAAACATAGTAACCCGATGTCCCACTTCCATCTCCGTACTGAAAGGTGTACATGCACTGATTAACCTGAGGGGAGCATTTAGCCGCCGCACCTTGAACCCCAGAAGTGCAAATTGGGTCTGAGCATGAAATCAGTGCAACCGTGGACGAGCGAACCGTGTCAAAGAAATTGAGCTCAATCTGTAAATTACAAAAAGAAAAGCAACAACGAGAAGAGCAAGCTCCAAAATTAGAACCTTGTTTCCATATCATGAATAATCTCTCCCAAAAACTTAAGCCGTAAGGAAGAAGAAACCAGTAATTTTAGGTCTCTTAACAGTTACCACAAATATGCATCAGTATGACAAAAAAGAGTTATCAAAATTCTCACCCCTAGGTTACTAGATTGAGGGCAATCTCTGCAAGTGTTGCAATTAACCCACAAGATGTCACTTCCAGTATCAATCTGCACATTAAACTCTCTAGGAGGAGATCCCATCTTCACTTTGGTAAAATACAACCTGGACAAGAAAACCGAGGTTACCCTATGTTTATTATAGTACTAAGGTACTCGTTAGTTGATAGTACTTGATATAACATTTTCCTTAAAACAAATTATATAACAAAATGAAGAATAACTCCAGTTTGCCATAAACAAAGATTCACATGCCAGCTGGATGAAAGAAAACTTCAGACGTGTAAACTAAAACTACCAAATAACCTGATTTCTTTTTATTTGCCTAGACCACCGGTATCCTCGATCGGAGGCAATCTTGTTTGGGTCAAGAACATCCACAACATGGCAGGACTAGTTCACAGAGTGAGGATTTCTCCGTACACTCAAATTCTAGACAAACAACCAGAAATTATGACTACTGGTTAATCACATCTTTTTGTGCTACATGCCACCGGTAAAATGACATGTAGAAACTACTTACCCTTTTGGGAGTTTTCTCTTTTACCAAGGGAGGTAATTAAACTTGTTAATGACATTGAAAATGTGAAAATTTGATACAATTTTCAAAACTATCACTATAATTATTATTGGGATTCTAAAAAATGTAGAATTAATAAGGGTGTTTGTGGAAAAAAGTAATTAGATGTTACTGAAAATTGAAATTAGGTCTCATAAGTAGGACCAAAATAAAAACCCAAAAGGGTCTTATATATAGGACCGGAGGGAGTATTTCAATTAATCTTTTTTACTCCCTCCATACATTTAATCACATTTGTAAGATCATATTCCAATTTCCAATGCTCCCTCCGTCCCATGAGTTAACTCTTTTCAGAGATTTCACGTAGATTAAGAAATGAGTAAATGATGTAAGAATTTGATATGTTTAGACTAAAATACCCCCATTTAATAATAAGAGAGAATAATAATAAATGTATGAAGATTATATTGAAGAGAGATAGAGAAATGAGTGATAAAAAGGATGATATACTACCTCCGTCCCTAAATATAAGACACTTTTATTTTGTCAATATTTATAAGACCCTATACGAATTTTCAATGACCATTAATTACTACTTTCCACAAACACCGCTATTTATTTAACACTTTTTAGATTCCCAATAATATTAATAGGGGTAATTTTGAAAATACATATCAAATATTCACATTTTCAATACCATTAACTAAATTAATCATCTTTTCTTAATGGACGTGAAATCTCCCAGTTGGGTCTTATATATAGGGACGGAGAGAGTAATAAATAGGGTATGCTTAAAAAAAGAAGTATAAATGAGTATTGAGTTTCTAAATGTACATAACTTATGAGACAAAATGAAAAACCTATATGAACTTAATTTATGGGACGGGTGTAATATCTAATTGTTTTTTTCCCCAAAAACGTCCTTATTAAGTTAATATCTTTTAGAATCTCAATAACAATTATTTGGGTAGTTTTGAAAAAGTATACTCCCTCCGATCTTGATTATAAGCAAAAATAATTAATTTCACAGGTATTAAGAAAAATTAGTTGAATACATTTAATTTTCTCAAATTCATAAAAAAGTAGACTACTTTACTCCCTCCGGTCCTATTTATAGGGCACATTCTAGAAGAATTCTTTGGTCCTATTTATAAGGCATTTTGCATTTTCTAGGAAGCATTTATTGTTATTTTCTCTTATTTGCCCTTTATCCATTAATGTGAAATAATACATTATGAAATTCCCAATACAAGATAAGAGGGTAAAATTGTAATGTTAATGTATTTTTTTTTAAAGTTTCAAGAAACTTAACTACCTTCTTTCCTTGGTCCGTGTGATATGGATAAGTATGTCCTATAAATAGGACCAGAGGGAGTAGTAAACTTATATTGGGAATGAAACAAAAATTAAATAATTCAACCACTTTATTGATATATTTTAGGAATGATTATATTGAGAATAGAAAGCTAGTTAAATTTTGCTTATATTTAAGACCATTAGTGATGTTTTTTTTCTTCTTATAATCAAAACCAGAGGGAGTATTAAATATTTGTATTTCCAATACAAGTGACAACATAGATCCACTTTATTTGTATATATAGCACCAAAGGGAGTACTTTTTTCCTCCCTCAGTTCCTAATTATAAGTCATTTTTACCTAATTCACGCAGATTAAGAAAAGTATTACTCTCAAATTCATAAAAAAAATATATTGTAATTCCAAAGTTACTCCTATTTAAAACTTGACAACTCTATTCATTTCTCTCTCTATTGTAATTATTATCCTATCAACCCTATGTAATTATGAAGGGTGTATTTGGAATAAACTCTTCCTGATAAAAAGGGACACCAAATCTACCAAAATGGTGTCCTATAACAAGGGACGGAGGGAGTAACTCATAATACATTATTTATAGTTTTTCAAGATAAAATACATTTTTTACCAGCTCAATTAATGTCTTAAAAAGACACTTGATAGATTTTTTTAATAAATTACTCCCTTCCGTTCCATATGTAATGTTGTTTTAGCATTTGTACTATGTTTCATAAGTCCTGTTGTTTTAACCCAATACATAATTAATGATATTTTTCCAAATACACCCCTATTTATTACACTCTTTTTCACTTCCAACACTTTTCTTTTTCTTCAATAAGACATTATAGTCAAAATACAACAAATCCTTAGATCATTTAACAATTTCTTAAAACCTGTGCATAATCTTAAAACACACTACGCATGGAACGGAATAAGTAATAAATAGAGGGTAGAATAAATAAATAAATACTTCTCAGAAAAGGAAAGAAGGAAGCAAGAAGAAAGTGTCATAACTCTCTTTAATGAAGAGGAACATTTTAAAAAAGCCAACATGACTCAAAAATAGGAAGAGAACTCGGAAAGAGAAAATTACCCGTACCCAAAACCGGCGGGATCGGAGCTGCCTTGGACTGAGAAGTCAACAACACCGTCAACGACACCGCCGCGCAAGATTCGAGCGTGGCGGGCCCTATCCCGAGCCCTCAGGGACTCCAGCTCCACACTGTGGCTTAGAGGAGTGGCACGTTCCAGAGGGAGAAAAACACTGTACACCACCGACACCGGTAGCACCACCGACACCGCGGTGGCTATTGCCAACAACGTCTGAATACAACACCGCATGTTTTTTCTTGTGCTTTTGCTTTTGTTTTTTTTTTAATGCTGGATTTTTTGCATTGGAAGGTGAAAGTAAAACTGTGAGAGAGAGAGAGAGAGAGAGAGAGAGAGAGAGAGAGACGTGTTACCGTGGTAGAGTTTGAGGAAATGCAATGGGAGTTGCTGATAATTGTTGCGAATAAGCAGAATTGGTGTTAGATTAAAGTGATTAACTAGCACTAACAAATGAAGGTAACAAGCTACTGGGACAAGTAAAGCTCACCCAAGATAGCTTTTCGTTTTAAATTTAAACTTGTTTGTTTGTCTTTGTACCAAAAAAGTGAAAAACTAGTTGTCTAGCTGTTGTTATTTAAGTACAGTGACACACTCTTTTTCTGACAGGTATCATTATTTTAAGATTAATAAAAGTGAAAAATTAATTATACATTCATGTTACAGTATTCCTTTATTTATTTGAAAGTTTCAAAAATTGCAATTTTTTTTTAAGGTTTATTTAAGTTTTTAGTCCTTGAAGTTAGGTATTCTTTTGGAATTGGTCTTTAAACTTTTTTTTTTCGATATTTTGAGTTCCTAAACTTTGCCCAAATTTTGAAAATGGTCCTTTCATCACTAAAGTGATGATATGAACGAGGATATCTCACGTAAGCTTCACCACATCAATAGGTAACGTGTCAAATGATACGACGTGATTTTTTTAAATTAAAAAAAAATCAAATTGATTAAAAATAATTAAAAATTGTATTTTTTTAAAGAAAATCAAATCTTTTAATTAATTTTAAAATAAATTATTTTTTTAATAAAAAAATCATGTAGTGTCTCGTGGCTCTACATAACACGTCACTCGCCGATATTGTGAAAGTGACGTGACATGTCGTCGGCTATATCATCACTTAAGTGACGAAGGACCATTTCCAAAAATTAAACAAAGTTCAAGGACCCAAAGCATCGAAAAAAAGTTTAAGGACCAATTCCAAAAGAGCATCTAAGTTCAGGGACTAAAATGTCAAATAAGCCTTTTTTTAATAACTCTTCACTAGTTTTTTTTTTGTTTTCCGGGTATTCATCGACGTGAGCATGATAATGACTAATTATCTGGGTATGGTTTGGTTTTTTTCGAGGTGACCCTCTCATCTGAAATTATTTACATTTGCAGAAGATAGGGATCGATCGAACCTCCAACCACTTACTTAAGTGACACAACGCCACACCAAGTGTGTCAACGCCTTATTTGGTAACTTTTCACTAATTTGACTATTTAACAAGTATTATAGCATTTATCTTATTTTACTTGGTTGATAAATATTAATAAGGGTACTTGTTACAAAATTATAAGTAGTAAAAAATTATAGAAAAAAGTGATTTTTAGGGTTTTTAAGAAAATGCTTAATATTGACTTATGATTGTTCTATTATTTCTAGTAATTGTAACAAGCATCTTTTCGACACTTGCATAACGTCATGAATCGCAAAATAGATTTAAAGTATATTAAATGATTTTAAAATTGAAGTTTAACCAGTCTTAAACCCATGCGATGCACGGATTAATTATTAATCAATTATGATGATATAATACATGCATAATGCAAGAATTTTCATGTATGATGCAACAACATTTAAAATAGATTGAATACCAAAACTCGTTTTTTTATATCTTTCAATACTAAAAAGAAGAATAAGAAATGATTTTAAAAAAATAATAATAAATAAAAAATATTGAGGTAACTAGTAAATAATAGAAGCGTTAAGATTTTAGTAAATTGCGTAAGAAACACATATCTAATTTTCTCCGTAATTTATATTGTTTGAACCATTTCTATTGTTATTTCTAGTTTGAACTATTGTTATTTCTAGTTTGAACTGCTTCAGCACATTGATTTGGCTTGATACAACTTCTTGATGTTAATGAACTTAATAGCCTCAGTTCTAAAATGTTATTTATCAATGTTATAGGCCTCCATAATGTTATAACCCAACAAATAAGTTATTTAACATGCAGTGATTAAGTAAAAACGAATTAAAATGTTATAACGGTATAAATAGATATAGTTGTCATGTAATAATTAATAGTACTTTAGTTCTTCGATTATATTATAATTATGTTAACTAAGAGTAGACAGTGACTACATTAGCATAGAAAAATTAAAAGAAAACAGCAGAGCATTACATATGTTCAAAGGAGAAATAGTTTTAACAGCAGCGTTTAGGGTTAGGTTTGAGGGGCATGAAGTTCTTCAACTTAAAGAGATCAAAAGGGGTATGAAGTTCTTCAAAATGATGATGCAAGCCAGCCAATAAGAATGATAAATGCTACATGACATATATAATAAATCATATGTTTGAAGGAATACATTAATAGCAGATAGAATTAGTCCAACAGTGCATGACCATGTATATTTGAATAAAAAGATTTATATATGTAAACATTCAGATATTTACAACTGACCATTGCATTTTGTCCATTGAAGTCAAGATAATCTTCAAACAGCTATATATTTGGAGAAGAAAAAAAGAACAGTCATTGAAAACTGAAATAGTATATTATATTGATAGATAATATGAAGTGGTAAATAAAATCGGTATATATAGCATAGTCATATTGATAGAAAATCAAGAAAGAAATAAAACATGCAGATGACATAAATTTTCCCCGGTTCAGATGCATTCACTCCAAGTTTGAATTTGTATCCTGGCTGCAGATTGTGATGCTTGCAAAACTTCAGCACTACTACAAAAAAACATTTTTAATCCCGGTTCCGAAACATTTTCAATCCCGGTTCCGAACCGGAATTGAATATGGCGGAATTAAAAATAGGACAATTTAAGTTTCCGGTTCTTTATAAACACGGAACTGGATCGTAAATTCTAAAGAACCGGAATCCTTAACTGAACTGAACCGGGATCGTATTTGCTGGAATTTTTTTTAATCTTTTATGAACCGGAATCTTAAATGAGAGGAGCTTTTTTTATGAACCGGGATGGTAAATGAGGGGATTTTTTTTTTTTGGAACCAGAATTTTATATAATATTATTGCGTGACAATACCATGTACCTGTATAACCAAAATGAGAATTTGTTATAGTTAATTTTTCCTTAAAATGTTAATTTTAAAAGCAATATAATATATATCTTCCTTGACTTCATCCAAAATAGCTTCAAAAGAAGAAAATAGCTCCATAAAGTTGGGAAACATACCAAAATAGCTAAATTAACAAGTACATTGATAGATAAGATAAGAACCAGATTGAAGATGCTATAAATGAATAAAAAATAAAAACTATACCAGCTTATAATAGAAATTGGCGCTAAAACTATAGTTATAGATATCCTAAAACCAGTAGCAAGGAAATGTCTAAGATCCTAGACAATTACAATCAGACAAACACTTCATAAAAAATAATGTGTGTTAAAGCCCACTACATTCTCATTCGCTGTAGGAGGGAGCCCTCCTACATCACCCTACTAGCATATCGAGTAACCTGTATGTTTGATACATCAAAGAAAAGCCAAAATTAGACACAATAAGGTAACCGAGAAACCATCATATCACTGAAAAACCTTTTTTACCTGTTGTGTCATAGCATGAACAGGCATGACAGGGAGTGCACTGAATGGCTGAAACATGAAAAGGACAGAAACAAGAAAATAATGAAATTAATAAAAACATAATTCTGAAAAACCAGAGGTGGGAAAAATTAAAGGAAGATATACCTGACTGGTTGCGTATGAAAACGTGTTTTGAATCACTCCATGAATTACAGTATTTGCCCTAGTGATCTGACCTGCAAATACAGGCAAGTAGCCCAACATTGACTTCTTAGAACATAATACATGACTTAGAAACCAAAAAAACACCAAACACAAGTCAAAACCAAAGAAACTTTTAGTTCCAGAATTATATCACCAAGTAAAAAGAAAGAAGACTAAATTACACACCATAAGACTAGGAGACTAGCCTTCCAAGAATTATATACTTATATAATGACTGAATATAGCTTACCAAGACATAAGTTGGCATTTTAATGATCAGCACAAAACATAAGTTGCTGTAACATAAGTTGCTTTAACAAAACACAAGTTGTTTTAATAGCAGCATTTATACACTCTAAAAGAGCTGCAAGAGTACTATGGTTTTTGATCAGCACAAGTCCAGCTCCAAGAGACTTAAGTGATTGATCCAAGTGAGCTAGAGACTCCTTCAACCACCACCTTGAAACAGCAATAATAACTCATCAATTTGGATGAAACAAGTCAAACACCAACAAATTCATAAACAGCTAATCATGTTTACATTTAAAACCAGGAAAACATTTAGCATGTAACAGAAAAAACCCCAAGTCACATAAAACAAAACTGATATGACTCCAATAATAATAAGGGAGCATCAGTTGTTTGGTCCAGTTTTAAATTTAAATGAAAAGATAAGTAATTAAGCATTGACTACGGAAATAAGAATATTATAGGTGACAATAAAACACATTACAAGTCAGTGCTATAATTAAGAATTTCTAATCAAGTGATCCTCAGTGTAAATGTGAACAAATAAGTCTCAACTGTTATATGGAAGTTATAGCACTGTTATGTTTAAGGTATGTCACTAATAGAAATACAAAAAGGCTTTTGTAATAGAGTTGGCAGGCCAACTTCCACTAATCACATAGGATATATCTTAATGTCACAAATTACATCTTTGCCTAAAAAGAATTAACTTGATAACGGACTCATAAATAGTTTTTGCATACTGGAATCAATTTAAAAGCATGGATTTTAATCATGTTTTTAGCTATATTGACTGGATCAATTTTTCTAGTTGATTAGTACCTTGAAATGGACTCTGAGATCAGCACATCTAGCCTTGCATGCTGCAATTTCGTAGCACAATCACATATTATATGTTTTAAAAAAATCAATTATGGCCATTTGTATAAGCTTAAAAAAAGTGACTCTACAAAGTACAAAACTGATTATATGAGAAGCTGATAAATATACTCTCTCAAAGAACTAAATTTTAGCTTATTTCTTCAGCTTCTGCTAACAAATGTAAAATGCAATAACTAGGATGTTATTTTTAATCAAACAAACAGAAGACTATACTTGTCACAGTGTTGCAAGGAGACTATATCACCAAACAGAAGTCATATTGTGCACAAATAATACCAAATTTCTGGCCAGTCACTTCGCTTAAATTCACATAGCCATAGCAAATGCCTTCAAGGCAACATGACTGACTTAAAAAAAAAAACAACTAAGCCACTGGGGCAAGAAACTAATTACGAAGTATAAACAAATGAATTATCAGTACTTATTGAATAGAAATTCCTTACAAGTGCTTTATATTACTCTGTGTCACCACTCTTGAATTTTCTTGCTCAGCAGGTTTTATGTGAACCTAGCAGCAAGAAAGCAGTTTTATTATTAACTTAATAATTCAAACAGTTAACTTATCACATTGGAAAAATAAATCACAAAGAAGACTATAACAGAACTCTTCAAATAGCACGTACACCATGTGAAATATAATGTACATGCCTATAAAGGTGCTCTGAAATACCTCCAGTGAAATATCATAGATTTTGGATTCTTTTTCAGTCAAATAAGGTAGTGGGGGAGGATCCTGCATTTTATGGATAGATTAGATAGATTATGGAGCCACAACTTAAAACCATACACCAGAGCCAGATAACTCTAATAAGAGAATAAAGAAGAAATACCCACGGTCTGCCCTGAAGAAAAAATGTGTCCCCCAATTTAATTACCTAAGAAATGAAAAATCTATACTTAGTCTCTGAGAATCTCAAAGGCAGTCAAAGTACAAAGTACCTAATAGAGGGACTAATGTGACACTAAAATTTGCCATGAAAATGACTAATTTGATCGTCATTTGAGATTCTTGAGGACCAAATTGAAATTTTTCATGATTTAGGGGGCATATTTTTTGTGCAGGACAAATTTGGATATTCAATCAAGAATAAAATATGATTAAAGTTATGAGAGGAAAAAAAAAGAAAAAAAAAGACCTGATCTTCAAGCATAATTCCTGCAAAACCAGCTTTGATATAGCCCTTGACAGTCCTCTTGACATTCAATGCATTTCCATAACCATTATCACCATCCCCAATGACAGGAATGGACACAGCTTGTGTAATGAGTTGTCCTTGATCCACCATCTCCCCATAAGATATCAAACCTGTATCTGGCAACCCCAATCTCATAGCTGCCATAGCAAAACCTAGTAACAATAGCAAACCAGAATCTTTAACACTAAATGGATAAAGTTTCTCTAAAGAAGAATGAAATGATTGATAGATACCACCTGCAAAGCAGAAAGGAAAGCCAAAATTCTGAACAAGTTTGGCACTGAGACCATCGAAACAAATGGGACACTACTTGATTCCTGGACTCGCTAGCATTTCCCGAAGCAACATTTGTTATTCTAATCAACTGCAAATAATTCCACATCACAACTCATACAGTCAAAGACACACACCGACACAGTTAAACACTGTTCAGATCCAACAATCACTCCCTCATCCAAATAATTCCCCTTTATTACTAAAGTACAATAGCATCACCACCAGCCCCCTTGTTGCATATAAGTAAAAACAAGTAACAGCCAGTGCAGCCTTTAACAGCAGAGTTAACCAAATTTAAGATGGGAGCATACAAATTTACTAAAAAAAAACCACCTACTTTTAATCAATCAGAGAGAAACCAAATGCAGAAACCTTGCAGTGAAGAACATCACAACTTGCATCACAATGTCATCACTCTCTTCACATTTTTCTTCTTTCATTTTAATCAGAGATTTTTTATTTTTATTTTATTTTAAGGGACATGTTTCTCTTGCATGCAACTAGGAATGGAAACTAAATTAAAATGAAATAAAGTTGATTAGGGTTTCAATTAAAACAAAAAGAAAAGGATTTAACCATACTGATGAGCAAACAAAGCAATAGAACGGAGGAGTTGGTACCTGTAGTGCGGTGACGGTGGAAGCCTAGTTGCTGGGAAACCTAGGTGCGGTGATGGTGGAAGCCGATTTGCTGGGAAGCCTAGGTGCGGTGACGGTAGAAACCGATTTGGTTGTGGGCTTGTTGATGCCATTTGGTGTGGTGCGGTGGCGATGAAGAAGGGACCAATCTGCCGGTGGAGGGCTTGGGAGCGGTGGTGAGATCGAGAGAGGGCTCGAGGAAGAGAACGAGTGGGTGAGGAAGAGACGGCGGTACCGGTGCTGAGAGAGGCAGGGACGGCGGTGTGGGACGGCGGTGCTGTGAGAGAGGCAGGGAATGATGATTTGGTGTGCTGAGGGTTTTTCCCAGGTGCTGTGAGAGAGGGAGTGTTTTTGTTTTATTTTTTTTGTTTTAATTGTTGAAGAAGAGAAGTGTTTTTGCTGTTAGATCCAGAGGCGCCAGGAACTTATCTGAATACTAAGTAGCACGTCCAAAAAATTTATGATTATTCATCTCGGGTCCTTACAAGAATGGGGATTAAAAATTCGCCGGTGTTTCTAAAATTTAACTTATATTTATGATCTCAGTTCCGTGTTTTTTTTTCACCGGGATCAAAAACACACTGGAATTTTAAATATATTTCTATTTTTTTTATTATTTTTTAATTAAAAATGGTATTTAATCCCAGTTATAACACGGAACCGGGATTAAAATTCAGGTATTTTAAATAGTTTTTGTAATAGTGCAGTCAGCTTTCTGATAGATATGCTTCATGCTTCCTCCTTTCAACCTTGATTAATTTGCAAAGGAATCTATGTCCAATGTCAATAATAAGAATATAAAATTTCATCTTTCTTTCGAAAGCTTCTGAGACAAACTTTGATGGCAAGGACCGCATATTTATTAAAGCAAATGAATATAAAAGCCATTATATACTGGATTAAGAGAGCTATTAAGTGTAACATCCCTAATTTAATTCCAAGCCTAATTAATGAATTAATAGGTTTATAGTGTAGAGAATAGGTAGATTAGCTGCTTAAAGAATTTTTGGGAGCAAGGTGATTAGTAATTTTAAGTGCTAAGGGTTGCGTAGGGTGCATCGGTAGCAAGAAGTAGAATTATAGAAGCGAAATCGGGAGTCAAATCAAAGTTTTAAGTGTTAGAAACCATCCGGTGCAAGAAAATTAGGAATAAAATAACCATAACTTTAAACCCAATTCCCACCGTTGGATGTGAAGTTAAGGATTTTAGGAAGTTTGTCTCAAAATTTGAGCAAGATCCAACGGTTATCGGAAAAGTTATGGCGATTTGAAGTCAGGGCCCTCAGGACACGCCCAGGCACGCACCGGTGCGTTTCAGACGCACCAGGTGCCTGAGACAGGCACCGGATCAGTAAGATTTGCACCCAGGCGAGCGCAACTCGCGCCCAGGCGCACACGGAAAAAACGAAACGCGCATCAGATCGATGCGCGATGTCGCGCCCAAGCGTGCGGTCCCGTGCTCAAGCGCCAGCGCGCAGGCCTGTCGCGCCTGGTGCATAAAAAACGCGCACCAGCCCTCCCTTCTCTCATTTTTTCCTCCCCTTTCTTCCTCTCCTCACCCCAAAACCACCTCCCACCACCACCAAACCTCCTCCAACCTCCATGGAACCCCCAAATCACATCTCCAACCTCCTTCCATGGCACCTCTCCTCCTCCTTCATGGGTTCCTTTTCCTTTTCCCTCTCCCATGGAGTTTCCCTTTCTCTCCCTCTCCTCTTGAACCCACACACATACCCAAACCCCAAGCACCCAAGCTTCAATTTAATGCCTTAACCATGGATCTAAGCTTGATTTTGGTTTAGATCCTACACATAAACATTATCTCTCTCTTGATTAAGCTTTCTCTCTCCTCTAGGGTTTACTCTCTCTCTCCTCCAATCTTGGAATCAATTGGGAACCGGTCTAGATAGTTGGAAATCAAGTAGATCAGAGGTAGATTACGGGTCCTTGGAGCTTTGTGTGGGCTCTCTCCTTCTCCAAGGTAAGGGGAGTCTCTTTTCCGCACTTTGGGTTAGAGATAGTTAGGGTGTATAATAGGATTTAAGTTTAATACTTAGACCGGGTTGTGGGTAGCAAAATGGTGTTGAATTAAAATTAATTTAGGGATCATTAGTATGTTAATGGTTAATTTTATATTAATTAAATGGTTTATGTTAAATTCTCTTTTATTAATATTAAAGTAGGAAGTGAAGAACCTTAGGGAGATAACTTATTTTACAGCACTCTGAGACATACCTGAGTATGTCGACTGACTTGTGATATCTGTTGCTTTTTGGGATATTGTTAGGTACACTTTGGGATAAAATGATGGTATGGGCTAATAGGTGATGGATTGATTAATGAAACATGAGTAAATTGCACGAATGTTCGAATGATAAGAGTATTATAATTTCTTAGTTAAGGATGAACGTGTTTATTGAAAATACCTAAAAAATGATTCTAAGCGCCAACGAATAGTACGAGTATTAGTTGGAAAAATTATAGGAATCTATGATTTGTTTTGGTTACTGGCGATGGAATTTGTAAATTAAGGGCAATAGTGATGATAATGATAACACGCTTGATTTGTGCTAATTGAAGTATAAGATATAATTGTGATAATGTGATAATATAAATGTTTATTGGAATAATGTACATGTTAATATGATTAAGAGGTGATGTTGTGATAAACCATGAAAATGAAACATACCCGGGCGCAGTAAGTCGTGACCAGCACATTAGTGCGGACGCAGTAGGTCGTGACCAGGGGAGGATGAAAATGAAACATATCCGAGCGCAGTAAGTCGTGACCAACACATTAGTGCGGACGCAGTAGGTCGTGACCAGGGGAGGATGAAAATGAAACATACCCGGACGCAGTAAGTCGTGACCAGCACATTAGTGCGGACGCAGTAGGTCGTGACCAGGGGAAAGGATGAAAATGAAACATACCCGGACGCAGTAAGTCGTGACCAACACATTAGTGCGGACACAGTAGGTCGTGACCAGGGGAGGATGAAAATGAAACATACCCGGACGCAGTAAGTCGTGACCAGCACATTAGTGCGGACGCAGTAGGTCGTGACCAGGGGAAAGGATGAAAATGAAACATACCCGGACGCAGTAAGACGTGACCTGCACGTGAGTGCGGACGCAGTAGGTCGTGACCAGGGGAAAGGATGAAAATGAAACACACCCGGGCGCAGTAAGTCGTAACCTGCACGTTAGTGCGGACGCAGTAGGTCGTGACCAGGGATAAAATGAAAGAGAAATGTGAATTTAATGGAAGAAAAGAAGAAAAAGAAAAGAAAAGAAAAGAGAAGGTATAAATAAATCAGAGAACTAAGAATATAAATGAAAAGGGTTTTTTGGAAAAGGGAACGGGAAGCATTTCGTTATTCCTGGCTTGGTTTGATTACGATGCTTGAGTCTTTTATTATGTGCCTTTTTACTATCTTATAATCCACTGTGTTGTGAAATGGTCTCACCCTTATGTGGTTAATATTTTAGGTGTTTGCTAAGGAGCTTATGGATCAGAGTGGCGCAGTGGATGACTGGAAAGAAGGAACGATAGTTATGCTTTCTATATTGTAAATGGATACCCAATATAAATTTGCAAAAACTTGATTTGTGAAAGGAAATTTTTAAATACACTATTTTAAATATAGACTTTTACTAATTATTTTGTATATAGAATAAGGGTGTTACATTAAGAAATATTGAGTATTTGAAAAGTAGAAACAAACCAAGATTCCCTTTTCGCATTAATATTCTGACAGTGTTTTTTCAGCTTCCAAATCAAACCTTCTAATATTATCTTAATTATTAAATTGTAAGAATTTGAAACATAAAAGTGATATTGCAATACATTACACAAATATTTAATTTAGAATTGTATGTAGTAAGTGGTTACTGGGTCTGCAATGGAGGCTTGTGCATGGTGGTAGAGTAGTTGTTGTCTTAGGGAGTAGATAGTATACTCTAACTCCATCTTGCATTTTTATTTTCAACTTGTAAACATTCTCATTAGTTTCAGACAAATCCAAAACAACCTTAGTATCAAGTTCATAAAATTGCATTAGGTATTCCAAATCATCTTATATGCTTAGATTTCCGCATTCAGTGACAACCTGAAATCTAAGCTCATGTAAATTGCCAACAGGATCTCTAACCGTTATAGGTATGCAGTTTTGCAAACCAATAAATTTGGAGGTCATTGATCAAGCAGAATATTTCCTTGGTAGGAAAATGATATAAATAAGAATTAAAAAATTGTAAAATAATTTGAGAAACTTTGAATCATGGAATTTCACAAACCTTTCCACATGTGTAACTGACAGCAAAGCCTTTCATCCTTAAACATTTTCAAACTAGTATGGGTAAAACATTGAATCATGGAATTTCACAAACTAGTTATTGTTTAATAATGACATAGGTTGTAGTAGTTGTGAGTAAAACTTTTTTTTCCTACATTACTATTCGCAAGGATCTAATGTCCTTAATTTTGGATATTGTTTCCTTCTTTAAAGATTTTCAAAAGCATAAAGCATAGATTTAAGTTACTATTATGTTTATCAATGAAAAATCACGAATCTTGATTTAGCATAGTTGTTAATTAAAAGTAAGTTAGACAAACTACTATGCTCAATCCTAATTTGGAATGTCACACGACAAACATAAATAATCATTTCTTTCAAAATTAATCTGGTTACAACATCAATAAAATAGTTTGAAAAAATGTTGATGTAAGATTTTCAAAATCATTTTCAAATTATCCAAGAGAACTCTTCTACACCATTAGTTTCCCAAATTGCTGAACTAAATTCGGCTATTTCATTGAACAGGAGCAATAAGCAAAAATCGAGAGAAAAATCAAAAGTACAAGAAGATTCAGGAGAATAAACTTTACTAGATATCATTTCATTTGCCATG
The DNA here is from genome assembly GCA_037953625.1 of Crotalaria pallida. Classification (NCBI taxonomy): domain Eukaryota; kingdom Viridiplantae; phylum Streptophyta; class Magnoliopsida; order Fabales; family Fabaceae; genus Crotalaria; species Crotalaria pallida. The sequence goes on along the minus strand of CM075652.1, from coordinate 72,177,074 downwards.
GATTAAACATCATACTTGTGCAAATTGGTGAATTGGAAGGTTTTAGGTTAAGAAAGAGGAAAAAAGAGGATAAAGAATCAAAATAACGTAACAATGATATTAATTTGATACTAATGAGGTTATTCAAGTGTACAAACGATTGGTCTTATTTATAAGCTAATGGCAAAAGAGAAATAGAATCCTAATATAATTACTCATCATAATGACATAATTGATCCTAACTTGATTACTTATAATGATAGAATCAATCCTAATCAATTCCATTATATGTAAAATATTATGAGACATTTCTAGATATTCTAGCTTAAGTTTGTTACATGAAAATATATATAAAAAAATAAATTATGAGCACCCATTATGAGCACCCATAATATTTAAAATTAAGCCTGGCATCTGGGACATAGACGGGGCTGTTGTGAGTCATTACCAATATAAGTCGTCGTTGGAATAATTGTCGACAAGGAGTTCTTACTAATATGATTTATCAATGGGAGATTAGGCACCACTAGAATGACAATTCGCAAGAAGAGAAAGCACTACTAATATGATTCTTTAACGGGTGAGAAGGCACCACCGAAATGATTGTCGGTGGGAATAGCCACTGTTGTGATCCATTAGTGGGAATAGCCACTGATATGATCAATTAGTAGGAGAGGAATGACATGACTAACAAAGGAAAGAAGAAGCAAGCACTAGAGCAGAACCGAACACCATGAGATCCAAGAGATTTGGGTAAGAGAGGTGACAACATTATGGTCCTGTTGTAAGAACTACAATCGGTGGGTGAAATAACTAAGGAACACTAGGAGAACACCTAGAAGGGGGGTTGAATAGGTGTTAGAGAAACCTTGAAAGATTTTCGAAAGAAACGAATCGAAACACTTAAAACAAATGATTTTTACACAAACTTAAGCCCTTAATCGATTAAGTCTGCAACTAATCGATTAACACCTGAAAGACTTCAAATGGTTAATCGATTAACACCTTCAGTTAATCGATTAATCACTGTTAAAACTGAAAAATCACTTTTCAATCAAATACGAAAATCAATCAATTAACACGTATGATCAGAGATAAAGCGGAATTGATTAACACCAATATACTTATTGATTACCTAGGTTATGAAAATGATTTTCCCAAATCAATTTGCACAATTAAGATTCAATTCAATCGCTTATGAAAAATCAATCTTTTCTAGGTTTTCAACCAAGAACAATATTGAAATGACAAGAATGTAAAGGATAAGGGAATAAAGATACTGCACAGAGATTTATCCTAGTTCACTCACAACCACCGTGAGCTACATCCAGTCCCCTCTTCAACCAAGAGAGATTCTTCACTATGAGGAATTAGAGTTCTCAAATTACAAGCAAATGCCTCTCAAGACTCACTTCTTGATAGCCTCCAAGAGATACCACACTCTTGTCTTGCAACCCTATTGAATCTAATCTAACATCTTCCCTTGCTTGTTGATATCCCCACAACAAGTCTTCCAATTTGCTTGATGATACCTCACACCAAGGCTTCCAAATTGCTTGATAACCCAACAAGACTTCCAAGACTTCTTTTGCTTGATGAACAACCACCAAGGCTTCCAATGTTGTAGATAGCTTGCCTTCTATGCAATGATTACAACCCAATTGAAAACAATAACAATCCTATGAATCTCTTTCAATAGCTATGAAAATATCAACATAAGAGATTCAAAGATTCTTGATCAAAGAATGTAAAAGTGAAAACTTTGATCTTGAGAAAGTGAGAGATAATAGTGTGGCTTGATCTTTGTAAAAATTGATATGAAAATGATATTAGTTTGTTCTTATAATTCACAAAGGTTAGGAAAAGGTTTATATAGAATACCCAAAAGTTAGGATCATTAAAAACTGATTTTGAGAAGTGAAAAACGTATTTTAAAAACCAATTTTGCAGGTGTTAATCGATTAACAAATGGCTTAATCGATTAACCACTGTAACATGTGTGTTAATCGATTAACCTAACCCATTAATCGATTAGCCACTGATAAATTCAATTAAAAACTTGTTTTCTCAAAACTAAATCTTTCCTTTCAAACCTTTAAGTCACCTATTGATTTTAGGTTAAGTGAATACTCAAAATATAATATAATCATGCACTTGATAGAGATTCACTACCCTCTAATGACTCTACCCAAACTCATTAAAATAAAAGACTCAAAATAAAGATATTACAATTAAATACAAATTGAATCTTCATGAGCTTGCTCTCTCTTCATCATTTGTTGTTTGTTGTTGTTTGATGAACTTCTCCATACTTGAGCTTGATCACAAACACTTGTAGCTTGTTCAAAAACTTTGTCATTATCAAAACATTCTCACTGGATCTAACAATCTCCCCCTTTTTGAAAATGACAAACATGTTTTGAATTTGTTTGAAGTTGTTGATGCTTGAACCATTTGATACTTGGTGAGACTCTTGCTCCCCCTCAATAAATGCTTTTGACATTTGAAATCCAATTGAGATAGATAAGCGCTTGATTCTCCCCCTATCTTCAACAACTTTGCTCAACCTATATAAAAACAACAAAACAACCTCTTCTCCCCCTTTTGGCAATATCAAAAAGTAATATCTACCAATTGTAATATAAAATTCTAAGCCAAAATAGAGAAATCAACATTCATTTCTTCACAACATTGATACCAATTAATCAATGATACCAAATGTAAAACTAAAGAACTATACTTTGAAATGTGATACCAATTGGAAAGAAATATGACAATGAAATATGATACCAAATGTAACTAAAAAGTCATCATATCACTTAACAAAGTAAGATATCAAGTGTAAAGAAATATCATCACAATAACAACTATAGCATGATAATCATCTAATGATCACACAATGATACCAATTGAGCTTTGTAGAAATAATACCAATTGTAAATATCCAACAATATCATTTGTACCAATTTGTAGGACTTTCTCTTGAGATTTTAAGAAGCAAATGAATGAGTAACACTTGTAAGCCCTTTTTGCTCTTCAATCATACCTACAAAACAATCATGCTTTGCTTTTTGGTATCCAAATTATCTTGGATCCATTTTTGTTAGTTAAGGGACTCTCACCCTTCTTAACCCAAACAAAATTTCCTCTAGGTATACCATGCATTTTAATATAACACACATTTGAAGTATGTCCATGAGTGCCACAATAGAAACATGTTGGTGTATTTGAAAAATCAACCTTAGAAAAATCAACAACATTTCTATGAGACTTACTCTTAGCATTAGTATAACCCAAACCAAACTTGTTTGAATTTTCTCTTTGAAAATTTAACAATGTTCACAATCTAATATCACCACTTGTAAAACTTGCAAGCATATTTTTCAAAATAACATTTTCATCCTTAAGCAACTTGCAACTCTCACAATCAATCACAATATTCAATCTACTAGCACAATCACAAGAAGAACTAGCATAAATGAGATCAAGAGTTTCATTTTGAAGATTAAGCTCATCAACTTGTTTTTGAAGTTCTAAAATCTCTTGTTGATGTTTCAAAATGAGCTTCTTTCTTTCAATGTTTTTCAAAGCTAGTTTCTTGAGATGTTCATGCATTTCTTCATCAGCATTATATAAAATTTCATATTTGGAAGAAATTTCGGATTTAGTTTCACTTACATCGCTATCCTCGCTTTGTTCACATGATTCATCACTTGAACTTTCTTCTTCATCAACTAGAGCTATCAAGTTGAGAGTAGCGACTTCTTCATCATCCGAAGAACTACTTGATATGATTTTCTTTTCCTCTTCATCATCCCAAACGATGTATGCCTTCTTATGCTTTGAATTTTTCTTTTCTTTCTCCTTCTTCTTGAGATACTTAGAACATGAGTACTTGAGATGACCGGGTTTTCCGCATTCTTGACAAACCACTCCTTCTTTTGTTGTCTTGGTCTTGTAGTGTGGGGGATACTTGTATTTACGTTTGTCTTTGTTCAACCTTTCTTTTCTCCTTAGAAGCTTGTTAAACTTTCTTAGTAGAAGTTTCATCTCCTCTTCATCAATGTCGGAATCAGAATCTTCACTATCATCATTATCGGAACTCTCTTCCTTTTTATATGATCTTTTGGCTTTAAGAGCGATTCCTTTTCTTTCTTTGTTCTTATCTGATTCTTCATGCATATGCAAACGTCCATGCTCCATTTCATGTTCTTGAAGCTTTCCGAAAAGTGTAGCTAAGTCCATGGTGTCCAAGTCCTTTGATTCAACAATTGCGGTAACCTTAGGTTGCCATTCCCTACTTAGACATCTTAAAACTTTGTTAACAAGTTCACAATTCATGAAAGTTTTTCCAAGAGCAATGAGATGATTAATGATATGAGTAAAACGCTTTTGCATAATACATATAGATTCATTAGGCAACATACGAAACAATTCATATTCATGCATCAAAGAATTTAATCTAGCACGCATAACTTCACTAGTGCCTTCATGTGTGACTTGCAAGGTGTCCCACATTTGTTTGGCATTATGACATTGGGAGACTCTAAAGAACTCATCATAAGATAGAGTGGAGGTGATGATATTCTTAGCTTTTAAATCATATTGAATTTTCCTTTTATCATCATCGGTTCACTTATCTTTGGGGGTAAGTTGAGATACACCTTCTACTTGAGTTGAGGGAAATAACTAAGGAACACTAGGAGAACACCTAGAAGGGGGGGTTGAATAGGTGTTAGAGAAACCTTGAAAGATTTTCGAAAGAAACGAATCGAAACACTTAAAACAAATGATTTTTACACAAACTTAAGCCCTTAATCGATTAAGTATGCAACTAATCGATTAACACTTGAAAGACTTCAAATGGTTAATCGATTAACACCTTCAGTTAATCGATTAATCACGGTAAAATTGAAAAATCACTTTTCAATCGAATACGAAAATCAATCAATTAACACATATAATCAAAGATAAAGCGGAATTGATTAACACCAATATTCTTATTGATTACCTAGGTTATGAAAATGATTTTTCCAAAATCAATTTGCACAATTAAGATTCAATTCAATCAATTATGAAAATCAATCTTTTCTAGGTTTTCAACCAAGAACAATATTGAAATGACTAGAATGTAAAGGATAAGGGAATAGAGATACTGCACAGAGATTTATCCTGGTTCACTCTCATTCACTTGAGAGCTACATCCAGTCCCCTCTTCAACCAAGAGAGATTATTCACTATGAGGAATTAGAGTTCTCAAATTACAAGCAAATGCCTCTCAAGACTCACTTCTTGATAGCCTCCAAGAGATACCACACTCTTGTCTTGCAACCCTATTGAATCTAATCTAACCTCTTCCCTTGCTTGTTGATAACCCAACAATACTTCCAAATGCTTGATGATACCTCACACCAAGGCTTCCAAATGCTTGTTAACACAACAAGACTTCCAAGACTTCTTTTGCTTGATGAACAACCACCAAGGCTTCCTTGTGTTTTAGAATGTTTGCCTCCTTTGCAATGATTACAACTCAATGAAAACACAATAACAATCCTATGAATCTCTTTCAAGAACTATGAAAATATCAATATGAGAGATTCGAAGATTCTTGATCAAAGAATGTAAAAGTTGAAAGCTTTGATCTATGAAAGAGAGAGAGAATAGTGTGGCTTGATCTTTGTAAAATTGATGTAAAAATGATGCTTGGTAATCACAATGATTAGGAAAAGGTTTGTATTCTCCCAAAAGTTAGGATCATTAAAAACTGATTTTGAGATGTGAAAAATGTATTTTAAAAACCAGTTTTACAGGTGTTAATCGATTAACACATGGCTTAATCGATTAACCACTGTAACATGTGTGTTAATCGATTAACCTAACCCATTAATCCATTAGCCACTTCTAAACTCAATTAAAAACTTGTTTTCTCAAATCTAAACCTTTCCTTTCAAACCTTTAAGCCACCTATTGATTTTAGGTTAACTGAATACTCAAATTATGATATAATCATGACCTTGATAGAGATTCGCTACCCTCTAATGACTCTACCCAAGCTCATCAAAAATAAAAGACTCAAACTAAAGATATTACAAATTAAATACAAATTGAATCTTCATGAGCTTGCTCTCTCTTCATCATTTGTTGTTTGTTGTTGTTTGATAAACTTCTCCATACTTGAGCTTGATCACAAACACTTGTAGCTTGTTCAAAACCTTTGTCATTATCAAAACATTCTCACTAGATCTAACAATCTCCCCCTTTTTGAAAATGACAAACATGTTTTGAATTTGTTTGAAGTTTTTTATGCTTGTTGTTGATGCTTGAACCATTTGATACTTGGCGAGACTCTTGCTCCCCCTCAATAAATGCTTGACATTTGTAATCCAATTGAGTTAAGCTTGATTCTCTCCCTATCTTCAACAACTTTGCTCAACCTATATAAAAACAACAAAACAACCTCTTCTCCCCCTTTTGGCATTATCAAAAAGTAATATATACCAATTGTAATATAAAATTCTAAGCCAAAATAAGAGAAATTATAACATTCATTTCTTCACAACAATGATACCAACTAATCAATGATACCAAATGTAACTAATTGACACTATACTTTGAGAAGTGATACCAATTGGAAAGAAATATGACGATGAAATATGATACCAATTGGAACTAAAAAGTCATAACATCACTTAACAAAGCAAGATATCAATTGTAAAGAAATATCAAAATATCAACAATAATAGCATGATAATCATATAATGATCACACAATAATACCAATTGAACTTTGTATAAGTAATACCAATTGTAAATATCCAACAATATCAATTGTACCAATTTGTAGGACTTTCTCTTGAGACTTGAAGATGCAAATAAAGAATAATACTTGAAAGTCTTTTTGCTCTTCAATCATACCTACAAAACAGTCATGCTTTGCTTTTTGGTATCCAAATCGTCTTGGATCCATTTTTGTTAGTTAAGGGACTCTCACCCTTCTTAACCCAAACAAAATTTCCTCTAGGTATACCATGCATTTTAATATAACACACATTTGAAGTATGTCCATGAGTGCCAGAATAGAAACATGTTGGAGCATTTGAAAAATCAACCTTAGAAAAATCAACAACATTTCTATGAGACTTACTCTTAGCATTAGTATAACCCAAACCAAACTTGTTTGAATTTTCTCTTTGAAAATTTAACAATTTGCGCAATCTAATATCACCACTTGTGAAACTTGCAAGCTTATTTTTCAAAATAGCATTTTCATCTTTAAGCAACTCGCAATTCTCACAATCAACCACAACATTCAATCTACTAGCACAATCACAAGAAGAACTAGCATATATGAGATCAAGAGTTTCATTTTGAAGATTAAGCTCATCAAATTGTTTTTGAAGTTCTAAAATCTCTTGTTGATGTTTCAAAATGAGCTTCTTCCTTTCAATGTTTTTCAAAGCTAGTTTCTTAAGGTGTTCATGCATTTCTTCATAAGCATTATATAAAATTTCATATTTGGAAGAAATTTCGTATTTAGTTTCACTTACATCACTTTCGTTGCTTTGTTCACTTGATTCATCATTTGAAGTTTCTTCTTCATCTACTAGAGCTATCAAGTTGAGAGTAGCGACTTCTTCATCATCCGAAGAACTACTTGATATGCTTTTCTTTTCCTCTTCATCATCGTTTGCCTTCTTATGCTTTGAATTTTTCTTTTCTTTCTCCTTCTTCTTAAGATACATAGAACATGAGTAATTGAGATGACCGGGTTTTCGGCATTCATGGCAAACCACTCCTTCTTTTGTTGTCTTGGTCTTGTAGTGTGGGGGATTCTTCTCTTTACTTTTGTCTTTGTTCAACCTTCCTTTTCTCCTTAGAAGCTTGCTAAAATTTCTTAGTAGAAGTTTCATCTCCTCTTCATCAATTTCCGGATCGGAATCTTCATTATCATCACTATCGGAACTCTCTTCCTTTTTATATGATCTTTTGGCTTTAAGAACGATTCTTTTTCTTTCTTTGTTCTTGTCCGATTCTTCATGCATATGCAAACGTCCAAGCTCCATTTCATGTTCTTGAAGCTTTCCGAAAAGTGTAGCTAAGTCCATGGTGTCCAAGTCCTTTGATTCAACAATTGCTGTAACCTTAGGTTGCCATTCCCTACTTAGACATCTTAAATTTTTGTTAACAAGTTCACAATTCATGAAATTTTTTCCAAGAGCAATGAGATGATTAATAATATGAGTAAAACGTTTTTTCATAATACATATAGATTCATTAGGCAACATACGAAACAATTCATATTCATGCATCAAAGAATTTAATCTAGCACGCCTAACTTCACTAGTGCCTTCATGTGTGACTTGCAAGGTGTCCCACATTTGTTTGGCATTATGACATCGGGAGACTCTAAAGAACTCATCATAAGATAGAGCGGAGGTGATGATATTCTTAGCTTTTAAATCATATTGAATTTTATTTTTATCATCATAGGTCCACTTATCTTTGGGAACTAGTTGAGATGCACCATCTACTTCTTTTGAGGGAATATGAGGACCTTTCTCAATGGCTTCCCAAATGTTCATGTCTATGGCTTCTATAAAAATTCTCATTCTAACTTTCCAATAAGCATAACCCTCTCCACCAAACATAGGAGGGCGGCTAATTAAAGCACCTTCACCACCAAAGGTATTCGTAGAACCCATTGTAGTTTCCTCAAGGATCTTTACGAAAAAGCTCTATGCTCGTGTCTTTCGACCGAGCTCTGATACCAATTGTAAGAACTACAATCGGTGGGTGAAATAACTAGGAGACACTAGGAGAACACCTAGAAGGGGGGGTTGAATAGGTGTTTAAGAAACCTTGAAAGATTTTCGAAAGAAACGAATCGAAACAATTAAAACAAATGATTTTTACAAGATGTTTCAGCTCTTAATCGATTAGGCAAAGTCATTAATCGATTAACCCTTTAAAAACACTAGTTAATCGATTAATCAAACACGTTAATCGATTAGTGCCTGAAAACTGACTTTTGGTTAATCGATTAACACCTTCAGTTAATCGATTAATCACTGTTAAAACTGAAAAATCACTTTTCAATCGAATACGAAAATCAATCAATTAACACATATAATCAGAGATAAAGCGGAATTGATTAATACCAATATTCTTATTGATTACCTAGGTTATGAAAATGATTTTCCCAAAATCAATTTGCACAATTAAGATTCAATTCAATCAATTATGAAAATCAATCTTTTCTAGGTTTTCAACCAAGAACAATATTGAAATGACTAGAATGTAAAGGATAAGGGAATAGAGATACTGCACAGAGATTTATCCTGGTTCACTCTCATTCACTTGAGAGCTACATCCAGTCCCCTCTTCAACCAAGAGAGATTATTCACTATGAGGAATTAGAGTTCTCAAATTACAAGCAAATGCCTCTCAAGACTCCCTTCTTGATAGCCTCCAAGAGATACCACACTTTTGTCTTGCAACCCTATTGAATCTAATCTAACCTCTTCCCTTGCTTGTTGATATCCCCACAACAAGTCTTCCAATTTGCTTGTTAACCCAACAAGACTTCCAAATGCTTGATGATACCTCACACCAAGGCTTCCAAATGCTTGTTAACACAACAAGACTTCCAAGACTTCTTTTACTTGATGAACAACCACCAAGGCTGTAACATCCCGAATTTTAATTCTAATAATAATTAGAATAACGATAAGATTTGGAAGTAAGGATTATTCTAAAAAGGATTTAAAATGATGGATTAGGAGTTCTTTGAATGCCATAAAGGAATCAAGAAGAATTGGCATCAAAAAGGAGGTTGAAAGATGAACAAAAGAGCATTAGAAGCGATGTTTTGGTGTTATAAGCACCCTATATTAGGAAAAATTAGGAATAAAAGATTTACAACTCTAAACGAGAATTCCACCGTTGGATATGAAGTTTATATTTTTAGAAAGCTTGTCCCAAAATTTGAGCAAGATCCAACGGTGAACAAAGAAGTTACATCCATTTGAAGTAAGGAGGAAAATAGAGGGAAAATAGAAAATGAAATCAGCAGTACCTGACCCTTTCGCCTAAGCGAAAATATTTCGCTTAAGAGAAAATATTTCGCTTAAGCGAAACCAACTCAGTAGCAACCAAAACGTTATTCGCTTAAGCGAATGGGTTTCGCTCAAGCGAAAACAGCTTATCAAAAACCCAAACTTACTGAACGAAACTCGCTCAAGCGAGTAGCTCCTCGCTCAAGCGAAACTGATTCGTGCAAACCCTAAATCCCCAAATTGAGAATTTCGCTCAAGCGAAAACGGCTCGCTCAAGCGAAAATGGCTCGATAAAAAACTCAAACTTACTGAACTGGATTCGCTTAAGCGAATAAATTTCGCTTAAGCAAAAATTGACGTATCTGATGTGCTCCAGACTCGATCTGGACCGTTTAATGGGAATCTCCCCATGGTTCCCCTAATCTCAGCCACACAAATTACTTTCCTCTCTCATAAACTCATACTCCACCTTCCTCCTCATTCATTTCTCCATCATCATCAACAAACATCTCCCATTTCTCTCCTCCCTCCCATTCGAACCCCCCTTCTTCCCCACCAAGATAGGGCTTTGTTTTCATCTTCCTCGAGCTCAACACTCATCTATCATCATCCTCCCTTCCATTGGTAAGTTTCATTGCACTCTCTCTCTCTCTAGGAACATACGAATTTCTCTCCCTTCCCTTCCATGGCATACGAATTTTGTGGCAATATTTAGCAAAATTAGGACTCACTTGTGCTCTATTGTTTCATGGAGGTCAAGAATCTCTCTCTTTCACTCAATCCTTGGAGCTTTTGGATTTGGAGCTTAAGAACTAAAGCTTGGAAGATTTTTTTCCCCATTTCTCTTGGTTTGAGGTAAGGGAGTGGTTATAGTGAGCTTGCCTTGTTCTAGGGAGTAGGTTCTAGTTAGTATATAATACTTGTTAGGGTTATGTGTTAGGGGAGAAAATTAGATTATAATTCCCTAGGTTATTAAATATGAAATTTTGAATTAATTAAATATGCATGATGATTGGATGTTAAGATTAGTAAAAAGAAACCCAATAATATGCCAATTAATTATTTGATAAACGGAGCTTGAATAGGAATTAAATGGAATTGCATGAGGAATTGGGTATTGGGATAATGAAGTTGTCATAAATGAATTTTGTGATTATTGATTCTATTTGCAAGGTTGTGGACAAAAGGGTAATTTCTTACGGTAACAAATATATGTAGGGGCTGTGGAATAAAATGATATAAAAAAAAGGGAATTGAAAATTACCATATGTGATGAAAGTGTGTGGTTGTAATTAAATGTTAAAATGAGGATAAATGTTAAGTATTAATAATAGTGTACCGAGGTAATGTTTTATGAATTGAATTGGGGATATGGGAAAAAGAAATAATTAATTATGTGTAACTGAAAGTGAAGGGTGATATATGTAAATTAAAAATGAAGGGCAATGTAAATGTTTGGAAATAAAATGGAACACAATGTGCATGAGATTGATGGATGAGAAAGAAAATGAATAAAGGCATGGTATGAATGATTATGTATTGTCTTGTGGCTTTTTGTGATCAAATGTGATATAATGGGTGGACCAAGGAAGTGAATAAATTATAGCCTCTGAGTTGAGGTGCCAAATATTGAGTAAATGTATGTGTTATAACTGTTTATGACTAGAATGATTAGGTGTTGAATGTGTGATGTGGAATTTAAATATGATATAACTGTTTATGTGATGATAGGATGGCATGTATGGCCTCTGATATGAGGGGCACAAAATGGATTAAAGGGAAGTGTTGACCTCTGACCTGAGGGACACAAGATTGAATGAATGTTATGGAGTGTTGACCTCTGACCTGAGGGACACGATATGAATTAAAAGGAATGGGTGTTGACCTCTGACCTGAGGGACACCGGATTAATTAATGAATTGGGTGTTGACCTCTGACCTGGGGGACACCGGATAAAATGTGTATAGGTGTGTGGACCTCTGACCTGAGAGACACACCGTGAATTAAGGGATTGAAGTGTTGACCTCTGACCTGAGGGACACGAAATGGATTCTAATAAATGGGTGTTGACCTCTGACCTGAGGGACACATAATGGGAATGGATAAGGAAAAATGGATGTTGAGTTGAATAATGGAAATGGATGGAAAAATGAATAATGGATATGGAATTGATGAAATGTGTATGGTGTGCAATATGTGAATATATGTTTAAATGCTATTTGTGCTTGACCTAGTGGGTTGTTATGTCTAGTTAGAAACTGCTTTCTATTTCATGTGCAATGCTCACTCCCTTACAGTTTCAGGTACGGAGATTGAGTTTGCACAGCCCCCGGCCGAGCAGGAGTACTTTCCCTCACAGGGAGAGTAGGGTGATATGGGTTGTAGATTATAGCATGGGCCGAAGCCTCTCATATTATCTTGATGTAAATTTAATATACATATTTTGAATGAGTCTTAAGATGTTTTGTTCGGCTAAAGTTATATATTTTGGTTATGTCACTCAAAACTTAGTAGTTTCCGCTAGTACTCTGATTAATTAATATACTCTGATATATTTGGAGCCCGTGGGGCCTTAGTATGATTTATATATGTAATTTGAAGCCCTGCTGGCTACTGGTTGTTTTAATTAAAATTGTTCATCACAGGTTGAATTTTGGATTAGCCCGAAAAACAAACAAAACTCCGTCCGTGTGACGGTTGATTTTAATATAATAAAAATGAATTTTTAAGTCCGTATTTTAATATAAGGGGAATTAAGGGTAAATAATCTTAGGGTGTTACAATATGGTATCAGAGCAGTTTCCCTCGGCCTTTGGAGTATGAACTCACTACTCCTATGGTTACTCACCGAGCGAGTAACCCAAGTACTTAGTTTAGTGACTAAGTGAAGTTGTAGGATGTTAGTAGTTTTATTTAATTTTTCTATCATTAACTGGTTTCCCCTCCATGACTCAACAGTATGGCAGGGAGACGGGCTAATAATGATAGGATTGCTGCAATTCTCGAAACTCTGGTTCAATTGTAGCAGAACCAAGCCCAAGTTCAGCAGCAACAAGCTGATAATCTCGCAAATCTGCAGCAGAATCAAGCCCAGAACATTGTTGTAGCTGCAGCAGCTGCTGCAGCAGCACTTCAGCCTCCTCCACCACCACCAGTGGAGATTGACTGGATGGGCCGCTTTAGAAAAAGCGATCCACCGAAGTTTGAAGGGGGTTACAATCCCGATGGAGCTCAAAGATGGCTCCAGGAGATGGAGAAGGTGTTTCGCTCACTGCAGCCACCGGGTGATCAGTATATGCGATTAGTGGAGTATGTTCTGATGGGTGAGGCGGAACATTGGTGGGACCAACAGAGGAGAGGTCTGGAAGCAGCTAATGAGCTTATTTCATGGGATCTTTTCAAGACCCGTTTTCTGGGAAAGTACTTCCCGGAAAAGGTAAGGAGGGAGAAGGAAGTGGCTTTTCTTGAGCTGAAGCAAGGGAGCCTCAGTGTTGGAGAATATGCAGCTCAGTTTGAGGATCTCATCCGTTATTCTGGTAGCTATCGGGATGCTGATGAGCGCACTAAGTGTATCAAGTTTGAGGCTGGTCTCAACCCTAAGATCAGAACTGTCTTTGTCTATCAGGGAATCTCTAACCTCGCTCAACTAGTGAACATGACCAGTGCTTACGAAGATTCTCTCAAGCAGGAACAAGCGGGGGAGCGAAGCAGGGCATCTCAGAGATTGCCTGGTCCTATTAGGGGCAAGGGACCGATTCAGAAGTCTGGTCCATACACTCATTCCGGGGTCACGTTTCCTAGGGAATCCGGACCAACAGTGAATGCTTATGGTCCAATACCAACTTGTCAGCACTGCGGCAGGATGCATAGGGGAGTGTGCTGGACATTGGGTCGAAAGGAGGGGTTATGCTTTCACTGTGGACAACCCGGACATTTTGCTTCAAATTGTCCTAAGAACACAATGAAGAGGGAGATTAATGCTGCTAAAGCACAGAAGGCCCGGGGTGGCCCATCCTTGCAGAAGGGAAAGATATTCACCGTAGAGGGTGATGAGGTGGACCCAGCTGATATGATCGCAGGTAACTAATGTTTGCCAAGTCCATGCGTAATGTTTCTAAGTTCGACTGGGGGGTAGATAGTCTTCTCCTTAGTTAGCTAAATAGGGAATTAGTAATGTCTTAGGTTAGAACTGCTTAAAAACATATTGGAAATCTGCCTTTCCAAATACAATTCTGTTCTTATAGATAACATATGAGAGACCTTAGAAAGAATTCTTAAATTGAGAACCCTAGTATCAAGTGACCAATACTATGCTGTGATGTTGTTATTTGATGTAATGTAAGGTTAGAACTGATCACTCTAATCCTTGCATTTGTTAAATGATGACATTATTGATAGAAACCGATAGTGATGTGTTGTTGATAGATGTGAGGATGGGATTGATCACCTCAATTCTTGCATCTGTCAATGAATGCTATCATTGTAACCTTAAAGTGAAAGTAGACAATCAAAGTAGTGACTCCCAAGGGGAAAATTCTTGTAAGTGAAGTCAACCTTGAAGAGCTAAGGCAAGGCAATGCTTTCAATTTAAAGGTTTTGATGAAGACATCAAGGATTTGAGTTCACCACAACAACAAATGATTTAAGGACTTTACTTTTCTATTTCATTCATTCTTATCATATTGTAATTGTTTTATTATTTTATGAGCGTGGGTGGTAGATTAGTTTATAATCTCAATTGATAATAAAAGAGTAATGTTTAATGTTTAACAATTGAGATTGCATTGATAGTGTGTTAAAAAAAAAAACATTGCTCAAGAACTTTCAAAATTTATTAGGTGAAAATTGAAGTTTTATTGAAATTATTTTTATCAGTTTTGTACAGCTCTTAATCGATTAAGTAATTGGTTAATCGATTAGTAATCGATTAAGCAAATCGTTTAATCGATTAAAGTCTGTTAAAACTGAATATTAAAAGGCTTCATTCACAACTTTTGAAATGTTACGAATTCTAAATTTTCACAGAGCTTATTTCACACAGTTTTCACAACATTCTTGAGCATTATTCTTTAAAACATCATTACTCTATCATTGTTTATTCTGAATCTCAATTTGTGAAACATTCATTCTTCTTTTACTTTTCAAATTGATGATTCTTAGAGTTTGAGCTTTCATTGTGTTGAATCAATTCGTAGCATTGAGGTTACTTCTTTGAAGATTCAACAAAGAACAGTTTTCTTTGGAAAACAAAGCGAAGACGAGGGTTGGAGCAAGTCCCTTAGTGGTTTTGGAATCATTCGAAGCTCACAAGAAGATTGATCGTGATTCAATCGACAAGGAACAATTGGAATCGTTGTACAAGAATTGGGTAGCCGTTGATTGATTTGGTACATCATCAACAAGGGTTAGGATCAAGAGAATTGAGAGGATCTTAACACATTCTTGTAATCTCATTCAATTGTTCATAGTGCAGCAAATCACCCAAACCAGAGAGGGTGGACTGGATGTAGCTCTTGATTAAGAGTGAACCAGGCTAAAATCATGTGTTCTTGTTTTTGAGCTTTTTCATATTAATTCGATTCTAAAATCAACCAAACCTAAAATCAATCTTAGATATTATTTGAGGATTTCAATTAATCATTCTTCATTAATTCATTAATTGATTGTTAATTGATTTTCTGTATATTCGTATATTGATTCATTGATTTTTGGTTGCAAATCGATCTTGTTTGAATTCTGGATTTTCTGTCTTTTTACAGTGTTTAATCGATTAGTAATCGATTAAGTAAATACAAGTTTTCAGGCTTAATCGATTAAATATCAGGCTAATCGATTAAGTTAGTGTATATTGGCTAAAATTGAACAGTTTTTGATAGTTTTACGAAAATCGTATATCGTAGTTTGTTACTTCTATTCACCCCCCCTCTAGAAGGTATTTTTTACCCGCTTGTTGGTTTCCAACAAGTGGTATCAGAGCTCGGTCGAATAAACCGAGTTTAAAAACTTTTTTCGAAAAGATCCATTGGAAACCATGGGTTCTCAAAATCCTTTTGGAGGAGAAGGTGCAGCTATTAATCGACCCCCACTATTTGGTGGTGAGGGGTATGCCTATTGGAAAGTTAGGATGAAAATTTTCATTCAAGCTATTGATAACGAGATTTGGAAAACTATTGAAAAAGGTCCTCACATTCCCTATACCCTAGTTGAGGATGCTCAAACATTAACCCCCGAAGACAAGTGGACCGACGATGATAAGAAAAAAATCCAATTAGATTACAAGGCTAAGAATATCATTACGTCCGCTTTGTCATATGATGAGTTCTTTAGGGTATCCCAATGCGCTAGTGCAAAGGAAATGTGGGACACTTTACAAGTGACTCACGAGGGAACTAGTGAAGTTAGGAGAGCTAGATTAAATGTTTTGATGCGTGAATATGAGTTATTTACTATGTTGCCTAATGAGAATATTAATGATATGCAAAAGAGATTTACTCATATTATTAACCACTTGCTTGCTCTTGGTAAGGAATTCTTACCGGGAGAACTTACTAATAAAGTTTTGAGGTGTTTGGACAGAAATTGGCAACCCAAGGTCACGACAATTATTGAATCAAAGAACTTGGATACCATGGATCTCGCTACTTTGTTTGGTAAGTTGCAAGAGCACGAGATGGAGCTCGATCGCTTAACTTCAAATGAGGAATACGATAAGAAGAAGAAGAGTATCGCATTTAAGGCTTCATCTTCAAAAAGTGTTGATACTACTAATGATTCTTCCTTGGATGAAGACACGGATTCCGACCTTGATGACGAGTCACTTGCACTTGTTGTGAAGAAATTCAGAAAATTCTTCAAGAAGAAAGGAAACACAAGAAGATTCAATTCAAGAGATAGTAAGGAAAATCCACAAAAGTCAAAGACCCCAAGAGATAAAATAATTTGCCATACTTGTGGGAAAGCGGGTCACATCAAATATCATTGTCCACAAAAGCCTAAGAAGTCCGATAACGACAAGAAGAAGTCCAACAACCACAAGGCTAAGAAGGCCTACATTGTTTGGGACGAACCCGAAGAAGATACAAATTCAAGTACTTCGGAGGATGAAGAGTCGACTAACTTGTGTCTTATGGCTATGGATGATGTTGAGGCTTCCACTAGTGAGACGTCACTTGAGCTTTCAAGCTCAAAGGAGGTACAATCTAAAACTAACTCTGATGTGGATTCCGATAATGAATCTTGTTCCTCCCCTTCATATGATGCACTTTATAATGCCTATGTTGATATGCATGCCGAACTTAAGAAATTAGCAAAAATTAACATTGAGGCTAAGAAAGCCATTTTGAAGTACAATGAAAAGATTTTGGAAATGAAAAAACATATTGATGAGCTTGTACTTCAAAATGAGACTTTGGAACTTATATACTCTAATGCATCATGTGATCATTGTGTTTCAAATGTTGTGATTTCCGATTGTGAAAGGTGCAAGACATATGAAAAAGAATTACTTGATTTGAAAGAAAAACTTGCTACCTTTGCAAAAGGAAAAAGAGATTTAAATGACTTACTTTCTAGTCAACGTGACAATGCAAATAGATCCGATTTGGGATACATCAAACCAAAGAAGAAGTCATATAGACAAGTTGGAAGTTTTTCAAAAGTGAACTTTTCTAGAAAACCGACTTGCTTTTATTGTGGCATCTTTGGTCATGTTTCAAAATTTTGCAATATTAAAAAGTTTGGTGTTCCTAATAAGGATTTTATTTGGATTGTGAAAGGAGAAAAACCAGGAATTAACCCCAAAGGACCCAACATCGTTTGGGTACCTATGTCTTCAAATTAAATTTTTTTTTGCAGGTGTGCCTTAGAACGAGAGATAACAGGTGGTACCTAGACAGCGGTTGTTCAAGGCACATGACTGGAGATAAGAAGCATTTCATCGAGCTAACACCAAGAGATAAAGGACATGTAACTTATGGTGATAATAATCGAGGACGAATTCTCGGTGTAGGTAAAATCGGTAACTCTTCCAATGTGATAATTGATAATGTGCTATATGTTGAAGGTTTAGAACACAATTTGCTTAGCATTAGTCAGTTATGTGATATTGGTAATAGTGTCAGTTTTACCTCTAACCATTGCATAATTAGAAGTGATTGTGATCAAAGCATTAAATTTGTTGGGAATCGGATGAATAACACTTACGTGATTGACTTGAATGATATTACATCTTTGTTTTCAAAATGTTTTCTAAATAAAGAAAATGATGTTTGGTTATGGCATAGAAGAGTAGCTCATGTCCACTTGGGTCAATTAAATAAAGTTTTATCTAAGGACTTAGTAATTGGCCTTCCTAAGCTCAATTTTAAAATAGATGGAGTTTGTGCACCTTGTAAGAAATGCAAGCAAATTAAAACAACTTTTTCATCAAAGAAAGTCATTTCTTCAACAAGGGTGCTAGAACTTATACACATGGATTTATTTGGTCCTTCACAAACAATGAGCTTTGGAGGTAATTACTATGGACTTGTAATTGTGGATGACTACTCACGTTTTACTTGGACTTTCTTTTTGCCATCAAAAGACCAAACTTTTCCACGTTTCAAAACATTTGCTAAACAAATTCAAAACAAAGTCAATCATAGTATAGTTGCTATTCGTACCGATCATGGTGGAGAATTTGAAAATCATGCATTTGATAGATTTTGCGAAAAATTTGGTGTTGAACACCAATTCTCTGCTCCTAGAACTCCTCAACAAAACGGAGTTGTTGAGCGGAAGAATCGAGTCTTAGAAGAATTAGCAAGGACTATGTTGAATGATAGTAAGGTTCCGAAATATTTTTGGGCCGATGCAGTGAGCACCGCTTGCCATGTGCTAAATAGAATTATGATAAGGCCCTCTTTAAAGAAAACCCCCTATGAGCTTTTCAAAGGCCGGAAACCTAATATATCCTATTTTCACGTTTTTGGATGTAAGTGTTTTATTTTGTATAACGGAAAACATATTTTAGGAAAATTCGATCCAAAAGCGGATGATGGAATATTTCTAGGTTACTCTAGCCATAGTAAAGCTTTTAGATTTTTTAATAAAAGAACCTTAACTATCGAAGAATCAATAAATGTGGTATTTGATGAATCTCCGGAAGGAGAGAAGGGTATTCTTGACATTTCAGGTATTGACGTTTACGAAGAAGTGTCACGTGATCAAAATGAGAAAGAAAAAGAGATGGACATTCAAATTCATGAAGAAGAACATGAGCAAGCTCATGAAGGTCTACCTTTGGCTTGGAAAACTAACCGGAATCATCCGTTGTCAAATGTGATAGGTGATGTAGCTAAGGGAGTGGTAACCTGAAGCTCACTTCGTAACATTTGTCATTTTGTAGCTTTCGTATCTCAAATAGAACCCAAGAGTATAAAAGAAGCCATTGAAGATGAAAATTGGGTAATGGCTATGCAAGAGGAGCTCAATCAATTTGAGCGAAATAGGGTTTGGGAATTAGTCCCTAGACCCGATGATAGGCCTATAATAGGAACAAGGTGGGTTTATCGCAATAAATTAGATGAGATGGGTTTTATTGTGAGAAATAAGGCTAGGTTAGTTGCTCAAGGTTATAGTCAAGAGGAAGGGATAGATTATGACGAAACCTATGCACCCGTAGCACGTTTAGAAGCTATTAGATTATTGTTAGCATTTGCATCTATCATGAATTTTAAACTTTATCAAATGGATGTTAAAAGTGCATTTTTAAATGGATTTATTCAAGAAGAGGTGTATGTATCTCAACCGCCGGGTTTTGAAAATCATGAATTTCCTAACTATGTTTTCAAACTTAAAAAGGCTCTTTATGGTCTTAAGCAAGCTCCTAGAGCTTGGTATGACCGATTGAGTACATTTTTGATAAATCAAGGATTTAAAAGAGGAGCGGTTGATAATACCCTTTTTATTGAAAAATCCGAAAATGACATTCTATTAGTTCAAATTTATGTAGATGACATAATATTCGGTGCTACTAATGACTCTCTTTGCAAGAAATTTGCTAATCTTATGCAGAGCGAATTTGAGATGTCAATGATGGGTGAGTTGACGTTCTTCCTCGGCCTTCAAATTAAGCAAATGGATGCCGGAATCTATATCCATCAAACAAAGTATTGTAAAGAGCTTTTGAAGCGTTTCGGGATGGATTCATGTAAGCACGCGTCTACACCAATGAGCAATACATGTCATATGGACAAAGATGAAAGCGGCAAACAAGTTGAGGTAACCAAGTATAGGGGTATGATAGGTAGTCTTTTATACTTGACTGCGTCGCGTCCTGACATTATGTTTAGCGTGTGTATGTGTGCGCGTTATCAAGCTAATCCTAAGGAATCGCATCTAACTTCGGTTAAACGGATCATGAAATATCTTAAAGGAACTATGAATACCGGACTGTTTTATCCACGTGATGCCTTTTTAAAACTTGTAGGGTATTCGGACTCCGACTTCGCCGATTGCAAAGTCGATAGAAAAAGCACTAGTGGAACTTGTCACTTGATAGGTAATTCACTAGTGTCGTGGTTTTCAAAAAAGCAGAATTGCGTAGCTTTGTCGACTGCGGAGGCCGAATATATAGCGGCGGGTAGTTGTTGTGCACAAGTTTTGTGGATGAAGCAACAATTACTTGATTTTGGTGTTAATTTGTCAAAAGTGTCTATTCGTTGTGACAACACCTCCGCTATTAACCTAACTAAAAATCCGGTACTTCATTCTAGAACAAAACACATAGAAATAAGGCACCATTTTATTCGCGATCATATTCAAAAGGGTGATTGCGTTATTGAGTTTGTTTCAACTTCGGATCAATTAGCCGATATATTTACAAAACCACTACCTAGAGACTCCTTTTATAGAATTAGAAGGGAACTAGGAATTTTGGATGAACAAACTATTGGCTAGTTGCTCTTAATTTTTTTTTCAAACCAATGTTTCAATATATGCCTACTTCTTAGTGATTTGTTTTAGAGATGTTTAGGTCTTCAAATTTCAAACTCATGATTCAATTAACCTTTGTTATGTGTCATTCTTTGGCATTTAGATTGATAAATGCTTACATGATGTGCTTCATTAGTTATTTGCTTAATTGCATGTGTGCTAACTGTGTTTGAATTGTTTTGGATTGTGCATATACTTTGTGCATTTGCTTTTCATGAATTTTGGCTTAAAAATGCATTAAAACTGTTTTTACACAGTTCTTAATCGATTAAACAGTTCCTTAATCGAGTATGAGAGAACAAGCTTTCAGGTCCACTCGATTAAGTTGCAGGTTACTCGATTAAGTACTATTTTACACTGTCTTAATCGATTAAGTGGATTTTTTAATCGAGTATTAATCGATTAAACGACAGCTTAATCGATTAAGTTGTCTGTTACCTGACAGATTAAAAAGTTTTTTTTTCAAGTCTTTTCTCATTCTCTCTCACTCAAAACACGACCTTCACTCCTCTTCTCACACTGATTCATCACCATTTACTCATTTCTACTTGATTTCTTCACGAATTTCTTGCATAATCTTCATTCCTCATTCATATTCTCTCATATTCCACATCAATTTCATTCCAATTCATCCTCTTTCATTAAACCCCCAAATTCAAAACCCTAAGAGCATCAAATGGCCCCTCCATCTTCATCATCTGGTAAGCGCAA
This sequence comes from Crotalaria pallida, assembly GCA_037953625.1. Classification (NCBI taxonomy): domain Eukaryota; kingdom Viridiplantae; phylum Streptophyta; class Magnoliopsida; order Fabales; family Fabaceae; genus Crotalaria; species Crotalaria pallida. The sequence continues at coordinate 72,155,356 of CM075652.1, read as the reverse complement.
GAAGCAACGAGTACACCTTGACTTGGACTCCTATTTCTATTCAAAAGAGCAAAGGCAGCAGCGGGAGCAAGGGTTTATCAAGCGTGGTTTCGGATTAGTGCGGTTTGTGAACATGAAATGGCTACTCACTCAGAGGTTTGACTGTTCTTCTCTATTTGTAGAACAAGGATTGCAAAAATTCCTAGGTTTTCATTGCAACTATTACCCTAGGTTGGTTCGAAAATTCTATGCAAACCTTAAATATGATGCTGATGATGAGTATTACAAGACTATTGTTAAGGGCAAGTTTCTGAAATTTAGAGAAAATTTGATGCATGAATTGTTTGATTTGACTACTGAGGGTACTTATTTTAATGACAAGAGAAATGAAATTTTGAATGATTGTGATGTGTCAACCACTTTTGGTAAGACTGTTAGAGAAGGATTTAAGTGGGACAGCGGTACAAAGCATGTTGGAATTATGTCTCCGGATGCGAGGCTTCTGCTATATGTCATTTCTTATATTTTGCGGCCTAAGTCTAGCCAGAACTATGGACAAGCGTCAAACGATGAGGTTAGATTAATCTATGCATTTGTGGGGCACATTCCAATTAATTGGTCTAGGATGGTACTTGATCGTATGGTTATTGCTTCGGCATCCACTGGAAATTCTTTTCTGCCTTATCCTATGATTGTTTCTCATATTTTGGAGCACTTTGGTGTGGAGATAAATGATGAAGAAGAAGAAATTGTGGTTACTGACAAGGAGTGTATTGATTCCACTCTTCTTCATGGTCTTGGTATGGATGAGTATCCACGTGCTCGAAATTGGATGTGGAAGGTGGATATAGAGCGTCTCAAGAAGCAAGAAGAACAAGAAGAGCTAGCAAGGCAAATGGGTGCTGGTCCTTCAAATGCGCCTCCTGAATCGTTTTTCAATGTCGAGGATTTTATGACTGATGGTGGGCGACAGCAACACCAACCCCCACCTTATCATGGCTTTGATTTCCAGGAGTTGCGTGAGAGTTTATCTGCTGAAATTGGTGGGCATTTTGCACAGATGGAACAGCGGCAAATTGCTATGGAAGAGCGCCAGAATGCGTTGATTCGGACTGGTTTTCAAGCGATGGAGGATCGCTTCTTTGGTGCTCTTGGGCGTATGTTTCCACAGCCACCACCACCACCTCCACAGTGACTTCATTCATGTCATTACTGCATTATTGCATTTGGTCTCGATTTCGTATGGTGTTATGCTTTTGGATTATGTTGTTCTTATCTTTATGATGTATTTGTCTCGGATTTAGATACTATTTCTCTTCTGGTTTGTGGTGTGTTTTATAGTTCGATGTGTGGACTTGGTATTTACGTTTCAGACTATATATTTTTTTTATGTTATGTTTGGGTTGTACTTCATGCTGTGATCTTTGGCACATTGTTGTTTTATTATTGTGCTTGAGTTTTCTTTCTTTAAACCCTTACATTATTATCATAGTTTGGAATGTGTTTTACATTCTCACCTTTGGCACATTACTATTGTTCTATTTTTTGATTAATGCCAAAAGGGGGAGAAAGGTTTTGGATCATTGTTTTTGTAGGTGAAGACATTTTTCCTAAGTGTGCATACATTTAGGGGGAGTATTGAGTTGATATGGTTCATGTTTGTCATTCATCAAAAAGGGGGAGATTGAAGAGCTAAGGCAAGGCAATGCTTTCAATTTAAAGGTTTTGATGAAGACATCAAGGATTTGAGTTCACCACAACAACAAATGATTTAAGGACTTTACTTTTCTATTTCATTCATTCTTATCATATTGTAATTGTTTTATTATTTTATGAGCGTGGGTGGTAGATTAGTTTATAATCTCAATTGATAATAAAAGAGTAATGTTTAATGTTTAACAATTGAGATTGCATTGATAGTGTGTTAAAAAAAAAAACATTGCTCAAGAACTTTCAAAATTTATTAGGTGAAAATTGAAGTTTTATTGAAATTATTTTTATCAGTTTTGTACAGCTCTTAATCGATTAAGTAATTGGTTAATCGATTAGTAATCGATTAAGCAAATTGTTTAATCGATTAAAGTCTGTTAAAACTGAATATTAAAAGGCTTCATTCACAACTTTTGAAATGTTACGAATTCTAAATTTTCACAGAGCTTATTTCACACAGTTTTCACAACATTCTTGAGCATTATTCTTTAAAACATCATTACTCTATCATTGTTTATTCTGAATCTCAATTTGTGAAACATTCATTCTTCTTTTACTTTTCAAATTGATGATTCTTAGAGTTTGAGCTTTCATTGCGTTGAATCAATTCGTAGCATTGAGGTTACTTCTTTGAAGATTCAACAAAGAACAGTTTTCTTTGGAAAACAAAGCGAAGACGAGGGTTGGAGCAAGTCCCTTAGTGATTTTGGAATCATTCGAAGCTCACAAGAAGATTGATCGTGATTCAATCGACAAGGAACAATTGGAATCGTTGTACAAGAATTGGGTAGACGTTGATTGATTTGGTACATCATCAACAAGGGTTAGGATCAAGAGAATTGAGAGGATCTTAACACATTCTTGTAATCTCATTCAATTGTTCATAGTGCAGCAAATCACCCAAACCAGAGAGGGTGGACTGGATGTAGCTCTTGATTAAGAGTGAACCAGGCTAAAATCATGTGTTCTTGTTTTTGAGCTTTTTCATATTAATTCGATTCTAAAATCAACCAAACCTAAAATCAATCTTAGATATTATTTGAGGATTTCAATTAATCATTCTTCATTAATTCATTAATTGATTGTTAATTGATTTTCTGTATATTCGTATATTGATTCATTGATTTTTGGTTGCAAATCGATCTTGTTTGAATTCTGGATTTTCTGTCTTTTTACAGTGTTTAATCGATTAGTAATCGATTAAGTAAATACAAGTTTTCAGGCTTAATCGATTAAATATCAGGCTAATCGATTAAGTTAGTGTATATTGGCTAAAATTGAACAGTTTTTGATAGTTTTACGAAAATCGTATATCGTAGTTTGTTACTTCTATTCACCCCCCCTCTAGAAGGTATTTTTTACCCGCTTGTTGGTTTCCAACAAACCTAACCCCGAAATATTCGTTCAAAAGCTTCATATAGAGTTAGGGAGTAAATAGAAAATAGTTCTAAAAGAAATGAAGCCTTGGTGTATACTACTTGTCCCAAAGTAGTATAGCTAAGTGCTAAAACCTTGGGTGAGTTAAGAAAACTCTCCAGAAATTATTCTCAATCATCCTATCAAATAAACCAATCATTGAGCAATTTGGCAATTGCTTTGAATCTTTTCCCGTTTCCTAGATAACCATTCGTAAGAATAGCCGGTTGTGCCAAATTTGTAAAATCCCTGCGTTAAAACCAACCAAATCTTGATGATTGACCCAACCAACGGCAAGTTGTCGTACCCTTCACCTTTGGTAGTTGGGTAAATCATGGAACTAATGTGGACTTCTTCCTTCCTAATCTTTTTAGTTGATTCATGGAAGGAGTTGATTGTTGAGCATTTAGTAGATATTGTGTCTGTTCTAATCAAATAAACAATTGGGAAAAACTCTTAGCCTTTGGTATGCTTCTTATTCAGGAATGCCTGTGTTTTTGAAAAGCTTTAAATCCTATCAGTGCTAGTCTAAACATTGTGAGAAGACAAACTCTGAGACGTTCTATCCTCCAAAAATATTCGCATGGCATGATCCCAGGGTATATATTCTGGGAAAGACTCTAACACTATTCTGGAAATGCTAAATATTTCGAGTTTTTCCATACCTAAATAATGCAACTCCTGCCTTAAATCAGTTCGAAGGACGACCGGAAGCGGACTCACCCGGTCCCATATCCTTTAGCATGGAGGTAATGGGATATGTCGATGCCAAGTGGGGGAGCACTTCCTACCCTAACTTAAGTTATATATAGGTAGTGGCAACATCGGAAGAGTGGCGGAAGAAACCGAAGGGAAGTAATGATAGGAGTCACAAGCCCTACCATTGGGATGATTCTCCATTTACCGAACTTAACGGAATTTCGGGGATGAAATTCTAATAAGTGGGGGAGAAATGTAACATCCCGAATTTTAATTCTAATAATAATTAGAATAACGATAAGATTTGGAAGTAAGGATTATTCTAAAAAGGATTTAAAATGATGGATTAGGAGTTCTTTGAATGCCATAAAGGAATCAAGAAGCATTGGCATCAAAAAGGAGGTTGAAAGATGAACAAAAGAGCGTTAGAAGCGATGTTTTGGTGTTATAAGCACCCTATATTAGGAAAAATTAGGAATAAAAGATTTACAACTCTAAACGAGAATTCAACCGTTGGATATGAAGTTTATATTTTTAGAAAGCTTTTCCCAAAATTTGAGCAAGATCCAACGGTGAACAAAGAAGTTACATCCATTTGAAGTAAGGAGGAAAATAGAGGGAAAATAGAAAATGAAATCAGCAGTACCTGACCCTTTCGCTTAAGCGAAAATATTTCGCTTAAGCGAAACCAACTCAGTAGCAACCAAAACGTTATTCGCTTAAGCGAATGGGTTTCGCTCAAGCGAAAACAACTTATCAAAAACCCAAACTTACTGAACGAAACTCGCTCAAGCGAGTAGCTCCTCGCTCAAGTGAAACTGATTCGTGCAAACCCTAAATCCCCAAATTGAGAATTTCGCTCAAGCGAAAACGGCTCGCTCAAGCGAAAATGGCTCGATCAAAAACTCAAACTTACTGAACTGGATTCGCTTAAGCGAATAAATTTCGCTTAAGCGAAAATTGACGTATCTGATGTGCTCCAGACGCGATCTGGACCGTTTAATGGGAATCTCCCCATGGTTCCCCTAATCTCAGCCACACAAATTACTTTCCTCTCTCATAAACTCATACTCTACCTTCCTCCTCATTCATTTCTCCATCATCATCAACAAACATCTCCCATTTCTCTCCTCCCTCCCATTCGAACCCCCCTTCTTCCCCACCAAGATAGGGCTTTGTTTTCATCTTCCTCGAGCTCAACACTCATCTATCATCATCCTCCCTTCCATTGGTAAGTTTCATTGCACTCTCTCTCTCTAGGAACATACGAATTTCTCTCCCTTCCCTTCCATGGCATACGAATTTTGTGGCAATATTTAGCAAAATTAGGACTCACTTGTGCTCTATTGTTTCATGGAGGTCAAGAATCTCTCTCTTTCACTCAATCCTTGGAGCTTTTGGATTTGGAGCTTAGGAACTAAAGCTTGGAAGATTTTTTTCCCCATTTCTCTTGGTTTGAGGTAAGGGAGTGGTTATAGTGAGCTTGCCTTGTTCTAGGGAGTAGGTTCTAGTTAGTATATAATACTTGTTAGGGTTATGTGTTAGGGGAGAAAATTAGATTATAATTCCCTAGGTTATTAAATATGAAATTTTGAATTAATTAAATATGCATGATGATTGGATGTTAAGATTAGTAAAAAGAAACCCAATAATATGCCAATTAATTATTTGATAAACGGAGCTTGAATAGGAATTAAATGGAATTGCATGAGGAATTGGGTATTGGGATAATGAAGTTGTCATAAATGAATTTTGTGATTATTGATTCTATTTGCAAGGTTGTGGACAAAAGGGTAATTTCTTACGGTAACAAATATATGTAGGGGCTGTGGAATAAAATGATATAAAAAAAAGGGAATTGAAAATTACCATATGTGATGAAAGTGTGTGGTTGTAATTAAATGTTAAAATGAGGATAAATGTTAAGTATTAATAATAGTGTACCGAGGTAATGTTTTATGAATTGAATTGGGGATATGGGAAAAAGAAATAATTAATTATGTGTAACTGAAAGTGAAGGGTGATATATGTAAATTAAAAATGAAGGGCAATGTAAATGTTTGGAAATAAAATGGAACACAATGTGCATGAGATTGATGGATGAGAAAGAAAATGAATAAAGGCATGGTATGAATGATTATGTATTGTCTTGTGGCTTTTTGTGATCAAATGTGATATAATGGGTGGACCAAGGAAGTGAATAAATTATAGCCTCTGAGTTGAGGTGCCAAATATTGAGTAAATGTATGTGTTATAACTGTTTATGACTAGAATGATTAGGTGTTGAATGTGCGATGTGGAATTTAAATATGATATGACTGTTTATGTGATGATAGGATGGCATGTATGGCCTCTGATATGAGGGGCACAAAATGGATTAAAGGGAAGTGTTGACCTCTGACCTGAGGGACACAAGATTGAATGAATGTTATGGAGTGTTGATCTCTGACCTGAGGGACACGATATGGATTAAAAGGAATGGGTGTTGACCTCTGACCTGAGGGACACCGGATTAATTAATGAATTGGGTGTTGACCTCTGACCTGGGGGACACCGGATAAAATGTGTATAGGTGTGTGGACCTCTGACCTGAGAGACACACCGTGAATTAAGGGATTGAAGTGTTGACCTCTAACCTGAGGGACACGAAATGGATTCTAATAAATGGGTGTTGACCTCTGACCTGAGGGACACATAATGGGAATGAATAAGGAAAAATGGATGTTGAGTTGAATAATGGAAATGGATGGAAAAATGAATAATGGATATGGAATTGATGAAATGTGTATGGTGTGCAATATGTGAATATATGTTAAAATGCTATTTGTGCTTGACCTAGTGGGTTGTTATGTCTAGTTAGAAACTGCTTTCTATTTCATGTGCAATGCTCACTCCCTTACAGTTTCAGGTACGGAGATTGAGTTTGCACAACCCCCGGCCGAGCAGAAGTACTTTCCCTCACAGGGAGAGTAGGGTGATATGGGTTGTAGATTATAGCATGGGCCGAAGCCTCTCATATTATCTTGATGTAAATTTAATATACATATTTTGAATGAGGCTTAAGATGTTTTGTTCGGCTAAAGTTATATATTTTGGTTATGCCACTCAAAACTTAGTAGTTTCCGCTAGTACTCTGATTAATTAATATACTCTGATATATTTGGAGCCCGTGGGGCCTTAGTATGATTTATATATGTAATTTGAAGCCCTGCTGGCTACTGGTTGTTTTAATTAAAATTGTTCATCACAGGTTGAATTTTGGATTAGCCCGAAAAACAAACAAAACTCCGTCCGTGTGACGGTTGATTTTAATATAATAAAAATGAATTTTTAAGTCCGTATTTTAATATAAGGGGAATTAAGGGTAAATAATCTTAGGGTGTTACAAAGGCTTCCTTGTATTTTAGAATGTTTGCCTCCTTTGCAATAATTACAACTCAATGAAAACACAATAACAATCCTATGAATCTCTTTCAAGAACTATGAAAATATCAATATGAGAGATTCAAAGATTCTTGATCAAAGAATGTAAAAGTTGAAAGCTTTGATCTATGAAATTGAGAGAGAATAGTGTGGCTTGATCTTTGTAAAATTGATGTAAAAATGATTCTTGTTAATCACCATGATTAGGAAAAGGTTTATATAGAATACCTAAAAGTTAGGATCATTAAAAATATATTTTGAGAAGTGAAAAACGTATTTTAAAAACCAGTTTTACAGTGGTTAATCGATTAGCCACTGCTAAATTCAATTAAAAACTTGTTTTCTCAAATCTAAACCTTTCCTTTCAAACCTTTAAGCCACCTATTGATTTTAGGTTAAGTGAATACTCAAATTATGATATAATCATGACCTTGATAGAGATTCACTACCCTCTAATGACTCTACCCAAACTCATCAAAAATAAAAGACTCAAACTAAAGATATTACAAATTAAATACAAATTGAATCTTCATGAGCTTGCTCTCTCTCCATCATTTGTTGTTTGTTGTTGTTTGATAAACTTCTCCATACTTGAGCTTGATCACAAACACTTGTAGCTTGTTCAAAACCTTTGTCATTATCAAAACATTCTCACTGGATCTAACAAGAGATTTATCTTGGTTCACTCACAACCACCGTGAGCTACATCCAGTCCCCTCTTCAACCAAGAGAGATTCTTCACCATGAGGAATTAGAGTTCTCAAATTACAAGCAAATGCCTCTCAAGACTCACTTCTTGATAGCCTCCAAGAGATACCACACTCTTGTCTTGCAACCCTATTGAATCTAATCTAACCTCTTCCCTTGCTCGTTGATATCCCCACAACAAGTTTTCCAATTTGCTTGATGATACCTTACACCAAGGCTTCCAAATTGCTTGATAACCCAACAAGATTCCAAGACTTCTTTTGCTTGATGAACAACCACCAAGGCTTCCAATGTTGTAGATAGCTTGCCTTCTATGCAATGATTACAACCCAATTGAAAACAATAACAATCCTATGAATCTCTTTCAATAGCTATGAAAATATCAACATAAGAGATTCAAAGATTCTTGATCAAAGAATGTAAAAGTGAAAGCTTTGATCTTGAGAAAGTGAGAGATAATAGCGTGGCTTGATCTTTGTAAAAATAGATATGAAAATGATATTAGTTTGTTCTTATAATTCACAAAGGTTAGGAAAAGGTTTATATAGAATACCCAAAAGTTAGGATCATTAAAAACTGATTTTGAGAAGTGAAAAACGTATTTTAAAAACCAATTTTGCAGTTGTTAATCGATTAACACATGGCTTAATCGATTAACCACTGTAACATGTGTGTTAATCGATTAACCTAACCCATTAATCGATTAGCCACTGCTAAATTCAATTAAAAACTTGTTTTCTCAAAACTAAACCTTTCCTTTCAAACCTTTAAGCCACCTATTGATTTTAGGTTAAGTGAATACTCAAAATATAATATAATCATGCACTTGATAGAGATTCACTACCCTCTAATGACTCTACCCGAACTCATTAAAATAAAAGACTCAAACTAAAGATATTACAATTAAATACAAAATGAATCTTCATGAGCTTGCTCTCTCTTCATCATTTGTTGTTTGTTGTTGTTTGATGAACTTCTCCATACTTGAGCTTGATTACAAACACTTGTAGCTTGTTCAAAAACTTTGTCATTGTCAAAACATTCTCACTGGATCTAACACCTGTGAGGGTTGTGAGAACATATACATATAGAGAAGGCTTAGGTGAGCTAGTGGGCGAAGTAGAGGCTAAAACAATGGCTGATGGCAGCAAAAGTCATAAGAAACTGGAGAAAAGAATGTTCGGAGGATGCCACGGCAGAAGTGACTAGTGGGTTGGCTGGCCAGAGAAGCTACTGAAAAACATTGATGGCGGCAATATCGAACAATGGCTTACTCAAGAAAAGAAAAGGTGTTGGAAAGAAGTCTCAACAAAGAGAGTTGAAAAATCGGAGTTCCAGATTTCTCGAGAACTCAGCAGCAGAATAGTGATGGGACAGGTCGTGGTGGATGGTATCGCTTTGATACCATTTTGAATTGGAAGATTTTAGTTTAAGGAAGAGGAAAAGAGAGGAAAAAGAATAAAAATAACGTAACAATGACATTAATATGGTATTATTGAGGTTATTCAAAAGTACAAAGGATTGATCCTATTTATAGGCCAATAGCAAAGACAAATAGAATCCTAATATTGTAACACCCCTAATTTTCGTCTCCCGAATAATAGGAAATTAATAATAAAAAGTTTTATTATTAATTTATAGAATTTTTCTAAGTTTATGTTTTGTATTTAATTAGCCTTAAATATAAAAATAAGTGGAAATATTTTTATATGGCAAATAAATGCAAAGTATAAGGAAATTGCATTTTGGTCCCTGGATGAGGACTAAAAGGCAATATTAGAAAGGTTCTTGGAGGGAAAGATTTAAAAATAATAATTTTTAAATTTTGAACTGATCTAACCGGTTAGTAATGCCCTGTAACCGGTTAGACGATGAACTCAGAAACTGGTTTAGTGGATTTTGATGAGTAATCACTCGAATTACTCCGTAATCGCCACGATTACTGCATGGATTTAGTGGCAACACACGCGTCTCCCTGCATGGAGGTCTAATTTGTCTATAAATAGGTGGATTTCCGATGGATTAGGGGTTGCTCATCTGAATTCTTGTTGAAGAGGCTGAGTTAGGGTTCCAAAATCGTGAGGGCAAATTCTCATTCATCTCTGAATTTTGTTGAGCGAGTGATACACATTCACAAAGCTCACATCAAGGGCTTTGTGTTGATATAGAGTTTGTGAGCTGAGAGTCTTTGTGTGAGGAGAAATCGTCAATTGAAGTGAAGGTTGGGAAAACTGAGTTCAGAATTTTCTGATTCTGGAAGCTGTGTTGGAACCTTGATTTTGAGTAGCTCAGGTAATCTCTAGGCCTCAAATCTTTCTCATTCGTTAGTGCATGTTGCCTAGAACAATCTCTAATTATTTTCCCCAATTTCTTTGGCCAAATTCCATGTCAATTTTGGTGGTTTCTGGACCCTGTTGCTGGAAAACCGAATCTGAGTGCAGACTTGGGGAAATTGTGAGAGTTTGTGGTTTCTCTTCAAATCCAGTGAAAATCTTCATCAAGATCGTCTTAGAGGTATGGGAGAAGTCTATACTATACTAGATTTAGACTAAAAATTAAATGATTTAGGATTTAAGTTCACAAAACTCAAAAGGGCATTATGTGTTTTTAAGCACAAAGGCTTGGAGGCCAATTTCTTGCTCACTGTGGTTTTGAGCAACTTTAAATTGATGCATGCAAGCTATATAAATGCTGAATTATGTGTTTGAGTGCTTGATTTAAGTTTTGTTGTGTTAAATTGTGTTTATGTGGATTTTCATGCAATTTAATTCAATAAACTTGATGCATGCAATATGAATGTGTTTCTGGGTGTAAACATGTTTATTTTAAGGCATATGAACTTGGTGTATACTGAAATTTGGTTAGATTTGATAAAGGAAGAAAATGAGTTGTTAAAACTCTTGTTTTAATGGTCTGACTGCATAATCTAACCGGTTACACGATTTTCGTAACCGGTTAGACACTGCAGATTTTCAAAGAAAAATCAGTTTATAAATCAGTCCTGAAATCTTAATAGTTTTTACTCAAATCTAAGCCTTGATTTCAATACACAAGGTCTGAATATGGGCTGTGATAATGTCAATAAATTCAGATTGGAAAGATTACAATTTATGCCTTAAATTGATGGAATAATTTCAAGAGAAATTATGTTCATTGGAAAAGGATATGTGATTTGGACTTTTGAATGATGAAACAATGGTTTTTGAGGTATAAAACAATGTTAAATGTGTTTTGGATTGGGTAGAGAATTCAAGAAAAAAGGGTTTTCTGAATTGCAATGGTAAACAGTTCAGGTCTGTAATTCTAACCGGTTAGCCTGAAACTATAACCGGTTAGTACCTGAATATGAAAAATAAAAAGTTAAGTTTTAAATACCATTGAAGTTGTCTTACTCAATCTGGGTTTTAAAAGGCATGTTTTGAGAAAAATTCAAGGGGGAATTTTATGCCAAATGTTGTACCTCAAATAAATCCTTCAAAAGTAGAAATTGGAATATTTCTAAATCACATTAATTAATGTAAAGATAAAACCAACCCTGATGTTGTGCATACATATAGACTGGAAGTCTGGTTGGTAGGATCGTTATCATATTTTGGGAATATGAGGAGGGTACTCCGGGAGTACCAAAGTATAACCTACTTGATGACACATTATAGATATGTGGCCAGTGTCCGGGACCTGGTTTTTATGCGTTCTGGGAACGTGGCGTTCTGGGAACGTGGTGCACACTCCGGGAGTGATGCTTTTTATCCAAGTATGGTTCGGCATTATGTTCTGGGAATTAATGTCGGTGTTCTGGGAACACAAGGGTGTATTGGATGGACGTCCAAGATGGACATTTAGAGGCCTCAGTTGTGGATAGAAAATCATACATCATGCCACTTGCATTATAAGAGTTATAATGTTGAAAAATTGGTGTGCTCATATGTATTTGCATTATGATCTGTCCATGATATATTTGTGATTGCAATTTTAGTCTTTATCCATTATGTATATGTGTATACTTACTCCCTATGCCCTGTTTAGGTGATGGCCAGATACCTAGCCTGCATCGAGATACGCCCTATCCCTAGCGGTATATGGACGTATGAGGAGCACCATGCCACCTTTGAGGGGGAGGTTGAGATTACTCTCTACCACCCTAACCCTCTGGTGCGGGTGCGACCTCGTCGATTTAGGGTTCCATTAGTCTATACTATGCATGTTCCACCTTTTTACACTTATAGAGGACCACCCCCGGCTCGACCTATGCGTCGTTTCCATAGTTTTCGTTTTAGAGCTGTCACTCGTTCCCATCCTTCATCCCATAGAGTTGTCACTGAGGAGACTCCTTCTCCTGGTCCGACTGAGTATGATAGGACTGCTTCTGCGGATCCTAGACCCAGTGGTGGGGTCTCTACACCGTCGGGCGAGGTCAAGGAGGAACCTGTGGAGGATGAGAGCGAGGAGGAGGTGCATGTTGAGCCGACTGTTTCTGCTAGAGGTGGACCCGCTGGTTCATAGGAGCCTGCATAGCATAGGTGTTTTGGATCCTAGATCTTAGGGATAGAGCTGTGGAGGATCTGAGGAGCTGCTGAGGACATGGAAGACTTGCTCTGGGACTTCTGCTTTTGGACTTTGTTATATATTGTATATGTTGAGAGGTCTTAGAGTGAGCTTTTATTTTAGTGCACCTGGTCTGTATATGTCTTATCAAAACTTGCTATCTCGACTTTTTATCACTTGCTATTGTACTGATGGGGTTTTATTTGATGGTATGATCTATATATATATATAATGTTTATTTTCCTCAGCAGTGCCCCATAAGTACTATTTTTCTTCCGCGAACTCTGATTTCAGTTTATAAAGAATTCGGCAAAACGTATATATTTTATATACTTAAATCTGACTCTAGAGGCAAATCATATGCTTAAATAATAACTACTAAGGTTTCCTATAAATAAGGGCGTGCTTCCTCGAGAGTCTTTTTCAAATCTAAGATAATACTAAGCCGAATTCATGAAACGGTTTATGTCAAAAAGAGGTTTTGATTAAGCAAGTAATAATATTAAAAAGGAAAAATTTTCTAGTCCTAATTTTGATAGCAAGTAGTAAACTATTTGGAAATATTAATTATTTTCAAGTTAAAAAGAGAGCGTCACACCCTTTGGTGGTATCAGAGCCTTGGTCCTGTTCCTCATGGCCCCGCAGATGCAGCTAAGTATGATATTCAATATTGATTGAATATGTTTGAGTAAGTTAGTGGTAACATTTATGTCTTAAAGACCTTTTTAGTAACCCAAAGCCCATAGTGCAGGTCTTTCTATGGCAACCCGGAATCGAAATGTTACTAACGAAATGTTAGAACGAATCACAACCGTGCTGGAGGGTATGCAGCAGCAGCAGAGGCATCAATCATCTCAGGAGAGAGCTGGTAACCCATCTGCTGGCAACATGGCGAATCATGATGCTAAGACTCTGTCGGAGTTCAGGAAGTGCAATCCACCAAGATTTGAGGGAGGATATAAACCTGATGAGGCGAACAAGTGGTTGTATGAGATCAATAAGATCTTCCGAACTCTGGAGTGTTCTGATGAGCAGAAGGTGACCTATGCAGTTTACATGCTTCATGGGGAAGCTGAAAACTGGTGGGATCACACGGTCCAATTGCTGAACTTTGAAAGGAGAGCAATCAACTGGGGAGTATTTATGGAAAAATTTCTTAATAAATATTTTCCAAAAGATTTGCGGAGGAAAAAGGAAGTGGAATTCATGCAATTGAAGTAGGGGGATATGAGTGTAGGGGAGTATGCTGCCAGATTTGAGGAACTGATGAAGTACTCTCCCTATTACTTGAATAACCCTGATGAAAGAAGTAAGTGTGTGAAATTTGAAGGTGGACTAAGGCCGGAGCTGAAGTCTATCTTCAGTTATCAAAGGATTCAGAGTTTCCCTGCACTGGTGGACATGTGCAGAATGTATGAAGATGATAAGAAGGCAGAATTGATAGGAGGTCAAGTGAAGGGGGTTGGACAGAACTATGGACCGCAGAGGAAGAAGAAGTTTGACCATCGGAATAATGGTCTATATTTTAAGAACAAGGGGAAAGGCAAGGCAGTGATGGATAACAGGAACAAGCCTCACGATAATGCTCCTTATTGCGAGAAGTGCAAGCGTTATCATCATGGTCAGTTTTGTTGGTCCACAGGAGGATGTTTCAAGTGTGGGAAGCAAGGTCACTTTTCCCGTGAATGTAAGGAATCTGCAAAGGGATCTGCTGGAAAGCCTGTGGTACAAGGACGGGTGTTTACCCTTAGTGGTAGTGAAGCAACCCAAACCCCGAATCTCGTGCAAGGTAATTTTCTGCTCAATAATCAACCTTGCAAAATCATGTTTGATTCTGGAGCTACACATTCTTTTGTTTCCCCGGAATGTGTGAGTAGGCTGAATCTTATTGTTTCTGATTCACCCTGCTATCTTAGTATAGATACCCCTACGGGAATACCGATCTACACCGCTAAAGTCTGTTTAGGGTGTAATGTAGAAGTTATGGGTCGTTCATCCCAGGTAGATTTGGTTTGTCTTCCTAACTTACAATTGGATGTGATCTTGGGAATGGATTGGTTGATGAAGAACCAAGTGATCATCAATTGTGAGGAAAAGACAATTCAATATAAGACCCTTGAACCGGAGGGTTATATGTGTTTATTCTCGGCCTCTGGAGAAGAAGAGTCGATGTCGATCGAAGAAATTCCAGTAGTGAGGGAATTTCCGGAAGTATTTCCTGAGGAGATACCAGGATTACCTCCGAAGCGAGAGATAGAGTTTGGGATCGATTTAGTCCCTGGAGCTGGTCCCATCTCTATTGCTCCTTATAGGATGGCACCACCAGAAATGGCAGAAATGAAGAAGCAAATCGAGGAGCTGTTGCAGAAACAGATGATCAGGCCAAGCGTTTCACCTTGGGGAGCTCCATTATTGTTCGTAAAGAAGAAAGATGGAAGTATGAGGATGTGTGTGGATTACAGACAGCTGAATAAGGTCACTATTAAGAATAAGTATCCTTTGCCAAGAATTGATGACCTTATGGACCAAGTGATTGGAGCTGCGGTATTCTCCAAGATTGATCTGAGATCGGGTTTGTAGGTTTCTATGTTTTGATGCTAACAACCTTTCTCCAAGCAACAACATTATCAACAAGGAAGCTATCTCATGAAGAATAGAATTAGGATTTAGTTTGATTCTAATGCAATGTAATATTTAATTTTATGCAATGCATATCATGAGAGTGGGTAGCTTTAGGTGATCTTAATGAAGCTTATAATAATGTTTGATTAAGAGTGAAGAAAACTTAATCTTGATTATAATAGCTCATATTAAAGTTATTGTGAAAATCCATTTGAAAAACTTTGTTTTTAGTCCATATCTGATCAGGTCACTCGAGTAACGAGTTTGCCTTTACTCGAGTAATGTGTGTTGTTATAGGTTAATCGAGTAATGAGTTATTCGTCACTCGAGTAACGTATTTCAACATGTGTTAATCGAGTAGTGTGTTACACTTCACTCGAGTAACTTGAACAGTGGCAGAAAAATTATAAAAGGACTTCATTTTTACATGAACAAGGTTACACACTCTTTTACAATTTTCTATTGAGCAATACACTTTCATTTTTCAAGAGCTATTACACACTTCCTTTGAGAAATCAAGATTCAACAAATTTCTTCTATTCTTCACTCAAGATTAATCATTGTTCTAAGTTTTCTTTGAGATCAATATTTTTTAGTTCTTAATTGTGTTGAAGCTTTGCAACAAGAGGTTGCACATTTCAAGAGTTCAACAAAGGTGAAGAATTTCACAAGCAAGTCTTTGAAGGTTTATCAAAGCAAGATTGAAAAGGATTTGGTTGGAAGCATCTTCAACAAATCAACAAGAGAAGACGAAAATTCAATTGGGTTAGAATTTCAAAGTGTTTGGTACACACTTTGAAGAAGGGTTAAGATAGGATAGCTTTGTGAGAAAGTTGCATCTTAAACATTGTAATTCTAACAATTGAATTTGTCTAGTAGAAACTCTTTATCATTTTGATAAAGGGGATTGGATGTAGCTTTCAAGTGGGTGAAAGTGAACCAGGATAAAATCACCATCTTCATTGTTTCTTTTCTTGTTTGCATTAATTCAAGAACAATTGAATTTTAGGTTAGAATTGGGGTTTTTCAATTCATTATCAATTGACCTAAAATTGGTTGGTAAATTTACTTGCAATTGTTCATAGCATTCATACATAGTTTGTTGAATCATCATAGTATTGCGATTCTAAAAGAATTCTCATCAAAACTCTTTTACTATTCGATTTTTACCCAGATTACTCGAGTGAATTGTGGATTACTCGATTAATCTGAAATCTGTTTTGAACTTTACTCGAGTGAGACTTCTGATACTCGAGTGAAATAAAATTTGCTTTCGTAATACTCGATTAAAAGGTATTTTACTCGAGTAACCTGACTTGTTTTTGAAAGAAAAATTATTTTCTTAAAATCATTCTCTACGGTGATCGAAATATCTGTACTAAGGCTCCAATATTCTATTCACCCCCCCTCTAGACTATATTGAGCTGCTTGTTGGTTTCCAACAAGTGGTATCAGAGCTTGGACGAAAAATCCGAGCCTTAAAAAGCTTTTTCGAAAAGATCCTTTTACTTGGAAACAATGGGCTCAATTTCAAATCCTTTTGGTGGTGAAGGAGCTTCCATTAACCGCCCCCCACTATTCAATGGTGAGGGATACGCTTATTGGAAGGTCCGAATGAAATTTTTTATACAAGCCATAGATATGGAAATTTGGAACGCCATAGAGAATGGACCTTTTGTTCCACAAACTAAAGTAAATGATGTTGTTTCTGTAAAACCAAAATCGAGTTGGAACGATGATGATAAGAAGAAAGTTCAATTTGATTTAAAAGCAAAAAATATCATCACGTCCGCTCTTTCATATGATGAGTTCTTTAGAGTGTCTCAATGCGTTGATGCTAAACAAATGTGGGACACACTACAAGTCACACATGAGGGCACGTCTGAGGTTAGAAGGGCTAGGTTAAATACACTCATGCATGAATATGAACTCTTTCTTATGTTACCTAATGAAATTATAGGTGACATGCAAAAGCGTTTCACACATATTATACATCATCTTTCGGCTCTTGGTAAAGTACTAACAAATGGTGAAGTTGTTAATAAGATTTTGAGATGTCTTAGCAGGGAATGGCAACCTAAGGTGACGGCCATTATGGAAGCTAAGGACTTGGACCAAATTGACTTAGCAACTCTATTCGGAAAGCTTCAAGAGCATGAAATGGAGCTTGGAAGGTTATCCATGAATGAAGATGCCGATAGGAAGAAAAAGGGAATAGCTCTCAAATCAACTTCAAAATCCCTTAAGGCACAAGAGGAAAACCCTCAAATGGATGACTCGGACTCCGACATAGATGATGAGACCCTTGGCCTGTTAGTCAAAAAGCTTGGAAGATTCCTTAAGAAAAAGGGTAACTTTAATAGAAATAGACCAAGAGATTCTAAGGACACTCAATCAAGGAACAAGACTAACAAAGAGAATATCAAGTGTCATGGGTGTGGGAAGCTTGGTCACTATAGATCAAATTGTCCAACTAACTCTAAGAAGTCCGAAGGTGACAATTGGAAGCCCAACTCATCTAAAGGCAAAAGGGCTTATATAGTGTGGGATGAACCGGAGAATCAATCCTCATCTAGCTCATCGGAAGATGAAGAACTTGCAAACCTTTGTTTAATGACGAAGCTTGATGAAGAAGAATCTTCGAGCATGAAATCAAGTGAAAACGTCAATGAGGTAGATTATCTTTCCGATGCTAGCGCTAGTTCTAATTCCCCCTCATTTAATGAATTGTACAATGTGTATGTAGAGATGCATAAAGAGTTGAAGAAACTTGCTAAAATAAATGTTGAAAGAAAGAATTTTATTATGGAGCAACATGAAAAGATTTTGGAACTTCAAAACTCTTTAGAGGAGCTTAAGCTTCAAAATGAAACACTTGAACTCATTTATACAAACTCTACATGCAATTGCGAATTGAAAACAAATGAGACTCCATCTTGTGAGAATTGCAAATCCTTAGAAAAAGAAGTTTTCAATTTAAATGATCGGATTGCAAGGCTCATGAGAGGAGATACATGCTTAGATCATTTGCTTTAAACTCAAAGGAACAATAGTAATAGATCCGGTCTTGGCTATACCAAACCTAAGAAACGCAATTATCGCAAAGTTGGTGTATTTTCTAAGATTAATTTTTCTAAAAACCCAACTTGCCATTATTGTGGGATTTTTGGGCATACCACGAATAAATGTAACATAAAGAAGTTTGGTATACCAAGCGGTGAATATATTTGGATTTTTAAGGGGAGCTCACCCCATGCTAACAACAAAGGACCCAAGACAACTTGGGTACCTAAATCAAACAAATAATAATTGTTTTGTAGGTGTGTCTTCGAACCAAGGAACGTAGATGGTACTTGGATAGTGGGTGTTCGAGACACATGACGGGAGACAAAACGCACTTCATTCAACTTACTTCAAAAAGTGGTGGATATGTGACTTACGGCGACAACAACAAGGGCAAAATTCTAGGAGTTGGGAAGATTGGTAACGTATCTAACCTTGTCATAGAAAATGTCCTATACGTAGAGGGCTTAGAACACAATTTGCTTAGTATAAGCCAACTATGTGATATGGGCAATAATGTGACTTTTACTCCGGAATTATGCTTTATTAAGTCTAGTATAGATGATAGTGTTAAGTTTGTTGGTCGTCTCTCTAATAACACTTACTTGATTGATTTGGATGAGATAACTTCACTATTTTCAAAATGTTTTAAATCTTTTGATGATAAGATTCGTCTTTGGCATCGACGAATTGCACATATTAATGTGAATCAATTAAATAAACTTTTGCGAAAAGACTTAGTGATTGGTTTACCTAAACTAAACTTTAAACTTGATAGCATTTGTGACTCATGTCAAAAATGCAAGCAAGTTAAAAGCTCTTTTAAACCTAAAAATGTGATAAGCACAACAAAGCCATTGGAGCTAATCCACATGGATTTGTTTGGCCCATCACGAGTTCGAAGTTTAGGTGGCAATTACTATGGATTTGTTTTAGTAGATGATTTTACTCGATTCACATGGACTTTATTTTTATCCGCAAAAAGTGAAGTTTACAAAAGTTTTAAAAAGTTTGCCAAACTCATCCAAAATCAACTAAGTTTGAAAATTGTGACTATTAGAAGTGACCACGGAGGTGAGTTTGAAAATACTAAGTTTGATGCGTTTTGTGATAAGTTTGGTATTGAACATCAATTCTCAGCCCCTAGAACTCCGGAGCAAAACGGAGTTGTAGAAAGGAAGAATAGGGTATTGGAGGAACTTGCACGTACAATGTTAAAAGAATCTAAAGTTCCTACATACTTTTGGGCCGATGCGGTAAACACCGCTTGTTATGTGATAAATAGGGTTCTTATTCGTCCGCATTTAAATAAAACACCTTATGAACTTTTAAAAGGGCGAAAGCCAAACATCTCATATTTTCATGTATAAACATCTCATATTTTCATGTATTTGGGTGTAAGGTGTTTATCTTAAATAACGGAAAGAATCCGGTCGGCAAGTTTGATTCCAAAGCCGATGAAGGTATATTCATAGGTTATTCAACCCATAGTAAAGCATATCGTGTCTATAACAAAAGAACATTAACCGTTGAGGAATCCGTGCATGTTGTATTTGATGAATCTCCGAGAGGAGATCGTGTTGTTTCTTGTGATGATGATAATATAGGTACTCTTATGGATCATGAGAAGTCAACACCACAACAATTAGAGGAGACGTAAGTAGAACATGAAGAGGTGCAAACACATGATAAAGACTTAGCACAAGAGACACAACCTCAACTACCAATAGCTTGGAAGTCCAACAAAAATCATCCGGTTTCTAACATCTTAGGTGACATTGCTAAGGGGGTGGTAACCCGAAGCACTTTAAATAATTTCTGTTATTATGTTGCCTTTGTATCTCAAATAGAACCTAAGAATGTCAAAGAGGCTCTTCAAGATGATCACTGGGTTATGGCCATGCAAGAAGAATTAAATCAATTTGAAAGGAATCAAGTTTGGGAGCTTGTGCCAAAACCTAATGATCGTCCTGAAATAGGGACTCGTTGGGTCTATAGGAATAAGTTAGATGAATCGGGTATTATTGTTAGAAATAAAGCTAGGTTGGTAGCACAAGGTTATAGTCAAGAAGAAGGAATTGATTACGATGAGACTTATGCCCCCGTAGCTAGATTAGAAGCTATTCGTATTCTTCTCGCTTTTGCATCTATCATGAATTTTAAATTGTACCAAATGGATGTCAAAAGTGCTTTTCTTAACGGATACATTCAAGAGGAAGTTTATGTCTCACAACCTCCTGGTTTTGAAAGTTTTGATCATCCGAACTACGTTTTTAAGTTGAAAAAGGCTTTGTACGGTCTTAAACAAGCTCCTAGAGCTTGGTACGATCGACTAAGCAATTTTTTATTGGAAAAAGGTTTTAAACGAGGTACTGTGGACACTACTCTCTTTATTGAACGTTCCGGTAAGGATATTCTTTTGGTTCAAATATACGTTGATGATATTATATTTGGTGCTACTAATGATAATTTGTGTAAGAAGTTTTCAGATTTAATGCAAAGCGAATTCGAGATGTCGATGATGGGAGAGCTTACATTCTTTCTTGGCCTTCAAATAAAGCAACTCAACGATGGCATTTATATACATCAAAGTAAATATTGTAGAGAGCTTCTCAAACGTTTTGGCATGGACTCGTGTAAATCCGCTTCTACTCCAATGAGCGTTGCATGCTACCTAGATCAAGATGAGGTTGGAAAAGCGGTAGAGGTAACAAAATATCGTGGAATTATTGGTAGTTTGTTATACTTAACTGCATCTAGGCCTGATATCATGTTTAGTGTTTGTATGTGTGCACGTTTTCAAGCTAAACCGAAAGAGTCGCATCTAACTGCTGTCAAAAGAATAATGAAATACTTAAAAGGTACAATCAATACCGGTTTGTGGTACCCTAGGGATGTTTTTTTAAAACTTATAGGTTATTCGGACTCTGACTTTGCCGGTTGTAAAGTTGAGCGAAAAAGTACAAGTGGAACTTGTCATTTAATTGGTAGTTCGCTTGTATCGTGGTTTTCTAAAAAGCAAAATTGTGTTGCTTTATCGACCGCGGAGGCCGAATACATAGCGGCCGGTAGTTGTTGTGCTCAAATCCTTTGGATGAAGCAACAATTATCGGATTTTGGTTTAAATTTGACAAAAATCCCTATAAAGTGTGATAACACTTCGGCAATCAATTTGACTAAAAACCCGGTATTGCACTCAAGGACAAAGCACATTGAAATTAGGCATCATTTTTTGAGAGATCATGTTCAAAAAGGTGATTGTATTATTGAGTTTGTTCAAACTTCGGATCAATTAGCTGATATCTTTACAAAACCTTTACCAAGGGATACATTTTATAAAATTAGAAGAGAACTTGGTATTTTTGATGAATCAACTATTAGCTAATTGTATTTGATGCTTTTAGAAATCACCTTCAAGCCTATTTCAATATGATTTGTATTTTGAGTTGTTGTATTTTGATAAAGTGTTTCATAAATCTTTTGGTATGTAGTTGTGTGTGTATGTTTTTCTATGATATGATTACTTGCTTTATTTGAATGTGTGTTAATTGCTAAATGCTAAGTGTTTCTATGTGTTTGTGTGCATGAAAATGATTTTGCATGAAAATTTGAAATTTTAAGTTTTTCAGCAGTTTACTCGATTAACAGATGTTTTCACTCGAGTAATTTTTAAATCTCTTTCGGCTTACTCGATTAATTGCATATGTCACTCGATTAATTTTTAAATCACTTTCGGCTTACTCGATTAACTGATACTGTCACTCGAGTAAAATATTTTCATCTTTCGGCTTACTCGATTAAACTTGATTTCACTCGGTTAAGGAACGAAATACTCGAGTAACGTATCATTTCACTTGAGTAACGCGCGTCAGTATAAAACCTGAACTGCTGCATTTTGCATCATTTTTCCGAATTCTTCTCTCTCTTCATACGAGTTTCTCTCTTCTTCTCTCTAAAGTTCATCATCAATCCGTCCCAAATGGCCTAAAATCATCCATTAAAAACAAAATCCTTCCACATATCGACCTTATAACACCATTTCTTCATCACAAACATTCATCAATTTCACCCAAATCCTCACAAATCCGAAAATCCCCAAATTCACAAACCCTAACCCTAAAACCTCATATTCCGAATTTCATCACAACAATTCAGCAATTATGTCTTATTCCTCACACCAACCTCTAAGAAAGAAAGCTAAACAAGCTACTGGACGCAATAATCCTTGGTTTTCTCAAGCGGAAAGGGATTCACGTGGTCCAAAAATCGATCGTCGCACGTTTGGCATAACACGGTATGTGAAGTTTGATTGGTTGCGTAAGGAACAATTTCATTTTGTTGATGACTTAGAATTTCAGAATGTTAAGAGGTTTTTGGAGTTTAATACTCATTACTATCCTAGGCTAGTCAAACAATTTTATCAAAATTTCACTGAGTTGGATGGTGAGTATCAGACTATGGTTAGAGGAGTTCATTTTGTGATCAAACCTGCTGATTTGACTTTGATGTTTGGGTTAGAGGATAAAGGAACATATATTGGTGATGATGAGTGTGATGATTTAGCTATGGATACTAGTAAGATTTATACTGATCTTTTGCGTCCTGGTGAAAGTTGGGATGGTAAAGCAACTAAAAATGTCTCACCTTTACATGCTGAGGATAGGATGCTTATGTACATTGTGACTTATTGTCTTGTTCCAAAGTGTAATCAAAATTATGCACAACTTCAAGATGATGATCTGAAATTGTTTCATGGAATTAAAAAGAGATATGAAATCAATTGGAACAAAACTTTTCTTGCTAGAATGCATGCTGCAGCTAAATCTCCTCCTACTCAGTATTTACCATATCCTATGCATGTGACTAAGATTATGAGGTATTATAGAGTTCCATTTGCTGATGATGAATCATATGAACGTGAAGTGAAAAACAATTGGTGTATCAATGATTCTCATATTAGCTACATGAAGATTGCTTGGCATAGGCCTACGCATTCTTGGTTGTGGAAAACGCAAATCAAAGCTTTGGAGCAAGGTGCTCAAGCTTCTGGTTCTTCGCGTGGTGATCAGGCTGGTCCTTCTGCTCCTACTACTTCTGCTCATCCTCCTTCTACTGATCATATGGAAACGGATCGTATTGAGGATTATATTGACTTAGAAATTTTGGACACTCCGTTTGATCCTCAAGCTGCACATGAGTCTTTGGTTCAGCACATAAATGAACAATTTGCAGCTATGGAGATGCGTCAAGATGTGAAGAATATTTCTATGGAGCAACGTCTGATGGATCATATTTCTGGACTCTTTTCCCATCACTTTCCACCTCCACCTCACCCTTAGTTCATGTGGTTGATGTTGTTCTTTGGCCATTTTATTTTCTTTTATATGCATTTCACTGACTATTTTATGGTTATATTTTCTATGTTATGTTTCAGACTATGTTTATGTATTTGCTGTTCATGGTTGATGACTATGTTGGATACATTGTGGTACTATGTTTTATGGTGCTTTGTTTTGGATTGTTAAATTTAAATTATGGCACTATTCTGGATTGTTATATGGTTAGATACTATACTCTGATTTTGGATTTTATTCATTATGTCTTAACTATATTTTCATTCTTTATCATAGTTACTACACTTACCTTCCACTTTTGGCAAAGGATTTTTCTCAACATTTATTTTTTTTAATGATGCCAAAAGGGGGAGAATATTTTGTCGATGTTGTTCTTGTAGGTTAAGTTTTATTTTATTTTTCCTAAGTGTCTAACATTTAGGGGGAGTATTTTAAAACTTAGTGCTTAATTGCAAAGGAGGTTTGTCATCATCAAAAAGGGGGAGTTTGTAGGTTTCTATGTTTTGATGCTAACAACCTTTCTCCAAGCAACAACATTATCAACAAGGAAGCTATCTCATGAAGAATAGAATTAGGATTTAGTTTGATTCTAATGCAATGTAATATTTAATTTTATGCAATGCATATCATGAGAGTGGGTAGCTTTAGGTGATCTTAATGAAGCTTATAATAATGTTTGATTAAGAGTGAAGAAAACTTAATCTTGATTATAATAGCTCATATTAAAGTTATTGTGAAAATCCATTTGAAAAACTTTGTTTTTAGTCCATATCTGATCAGGTCACTCGAGTAATGAGTTTGCCTTTACTCGAGTAATGTGTGTTGTTATAGGTTAATCGAGTAATGAGTTATTCGTCACTCGAGTAACGTATTTCAACATGTGTTAATCGAGTAGTGTGTTACACTTCACT
This sequence comes from Crotalaria pallida, assembly GCA_037953625.1. Lineage (NCBI taxonomy): Eukaryota > Viridiplantae > Streptophyta > Magnoliopsida > Fabales > Fabaceae > Crotalaria > Crotalaria pallida. The sequence goes on along the minus strand of CM075652.1, from coordinate 72,130,926 downwards.
CGAGTAACTTGAACAGTGGCAGAAAAATTAAAGGACTTCATTTTTACATGAACAAGGTTACACACTCTTTTACAATTTTCTATTGAGCAATACACTTTCATTTTTCAAGAGCTATTACACACTTCCTTTGAGAAATCAAGATTCAACAAATTTCTTCTATTCTTCACTCAAGATTAATCATTGTTCTAAGTTTTCTTTGAGATCAATATTTTTTAGTTCTTAATTGTGTTGAAGCTTTGCAACAAGAGGTTGCACATTTCAAGAGTTCAACAAAGGTGAAGAATTTCACAAGCAAGTCTTTGAAGGTTTATCAAAGCAAGATTGAAAAGGATTTGGTTGGAAGCATCTTCAACAAATCAACAAGAGAAGACAGAAATTCAATTGGGTTAGAATTTCAAAGTGTTTGGTACACACTTTGAAGAAGGGTTAAGATAGGATAGCTTTGTGAGAAAGTTGCATCTTAAACATTGTAATTCTAATAATTGAATTTGTCTAGTAGAAACTCTTTATCATTTTGATAAAGGGGACTGGATGTAGCTTTCAAGTGGGTGAAAGTGAACCAGGATAAAATCACCGTCTTCATTGTTTCTTTTCTTGTTTGCATTAATTCAAGAACAATTGAATTTTAGGTTAGAATTGGGGTTTTTCAATTCATTATCAATTGACCTAAAATTGGTTGGTAAATTTACTTGCAATTGTTCATAGCATTCATACATAGTTTGTTGAATCATCATAGTATTGCGATTCTAAAAGAATTCTCATCAAAACTCTTTTACTATTCGATTTTTACCCAGATTACTCGAGTGAATTGTGGATTACTCGATTAATCTGAAAGCTGTTTTGAACTTTACTCGAGTGAGACTTCTGATACTCGAGTGAAATAAAATTTGCTTGCGTAATACTCGATTAAAAGGTATTTTACTCGAGTAACCTGACTTGTTTTTGAAAGAAAAATTATTTTCTTAAAATCATTCTCTACGGTGATCGAAATATCTGTACTAAGGCTCCAATATTCTATTCACCCCCCTCTAGAATATATTGAGCTGCTTGTTGGTTTCCAACACGGTTATCATCATATCAGGATAAAAGAGGAGGATATACCCAAGACTGCATTTCGATCGCGATACGGTCATTATGAGTATGTTGTGATGCCGTTCGGATTGACAAATGCACCTGCTATTTTCATGGACTATATGAACCGGATCTTTAGACCATATTTGGATTTGTTTGTGGTGGTATTCATTGACGATATTTTGGTCTATTCTAAAAATCCGGAAGAACATGAAAAGCATCTCAGGATGTTGTTAAAGGTCCTGAAAGAGAAGCAATTATATGCCAAACTTACGAAGTGTGAGTTTTGGTTGAATGAAGTGAAGTTTCTGGGGCATGTAATCTCTAAGGAGGGAATTGCGGTGGATCCAGCGAAGGTAAGTTCAGTGCTAAGTTGGGAACAACCTAAGACGGTGACGGAGGTGAGAAGTTTCTTAGGGCTGGCTGGATACTATCGTCGATTCATAGAAGGATTTTCTAAGATTGCATTGCCTTTGACCAAGTTGACTCGGAAGGATCAACCCTTTGTGTGGGACGATCGATGCGAAGTTAGTTTCCGGGAGTTGAAGGAAAGGTTAACATCGTCTCCTGTGTTAATCTTACCTGATCCTCACAAGAGCTTTGAAGTTTACTGTGATGCATCTAAGCAAGGACTGGGTTGTGTATTGATGCAAGAAGGAAGAGTAGTGGCGTATGCATCGAGGCAATTGAAGAATCATGAGGTGAATTACCCGACGCACGATTTGGAGTTGGCTGCGATCATGTTTGCCTTAAAGATATGGAGACATCATCTCTATGGCACTACATTCCAAGTATTTAGTGACCATAAGAGTTTGAATATCTGTTCGACCAGAAAGAGTTGAACATGAGGCAAAGAAGATGGATGGAGTTCTTGAAGGATTATGATTTTAAACTCCATTATCATCCGGGTAAAGCGAATGTGGTTGCAGACGCATTGAGTCGGAAAGCAATCCACATTAGTGCGATGATGGTCAAGGAAGCAGCATTGATTGAAGAATTCAGAGACTTGAGCTTGTTGATGCAAGTGGAGCCATCAAGTATCAAGTTGGGGACGTTGCAGATCACAAACGAGTTCTTGGAAAGAATTCGGGAGTTGCAACGAGCAGATGAAGAGTTGATGGAAAAGATGAGACTAGGTTCGGAAGGAAAGGAACCTGATTTCAAGATAGGGCAGGATGGAATCCTTCGTTTCAGGACAAGAATTTGTGTACCAAGAGATCAAGAAGTTAGAAGACTAATTCTTGATGAGGCCCATAAGAGTCGGATGAGTATGCATCCCGGATCGACCAAAATGTATCAGGATTTGAAGAAGATATTTTGGTGGTCGGGATTGAAAAGAGATGTGGCAGAATATGTGGCGGCGTGCTTGATTTGTCAGAAATCGAAGGTAGAACATCAGAAACCGGGAGGACAGTTGCAACCTCTGAGGATTCCCCAGTGGAAGTGGGATAGTATCTCAATGGATTTTGTGTCTGGTTTGCCGAGAACAGCAGCAAATCATGATGCAATCTGGGTGGTTGTGGATAGGTTAACAAAGTCGGCGCATTTTATTTCGATAAATATGCGTTATTCCTTGAACAAGCTTACCCAGATCTATATCAAGGAGGTAGTTTGTCTTCACGGAGTGCCTTCGAGCATTGTATCAGACCGAGATCCGAGATTTTCGTCACAATTTTGGAAGAGTTTGCATGATGCTATGGGAACAAGGTTGAAATTGAGTTCTGCGTATCATCCACAGACGGATGGCCAGACGGAGAGAACAATTCAATCTTTGGAAGATGTGTTGCGAGCGTGTGCACTTGAAGAACAAGGAAGTTGGGATCAAGTGTTACCTCTTGCAGAGTTCACATACAACAATAGCTACCATGCGAGTATTGGAATGACACCGTTCGAGGCGTTGTATGGAAGGAAGTGTCGGACCCCGCTATGTTGGTTCCAAGTGGGGGAGAACTTGATGGTTGGACCAGAAACGATTCAACAGACAACTGAGAAGATCAAGATGGTTCAGGCTAAGATGAAAGCGGCTCAGAGTCGGCAGAAGAGCTATGCGGATAAGAGGAGGAAACCATTAGAGTTTTCTGAGGGCGATCACATGTTCCTTCGGGTAGTTCCGATGAAAGGAATTAGTAGAGCTTTGAGAACCCGAAAGCTTTCGCCTAAGTGTATAGGTCCATATCAGATTCTTAAGAGAGTTGGTCCTGTTGCTTATCAACTGGCTTTACCACCCTCTTTGTCCAATTTGCATAACGTCTTTCACGTTTCGCAATTGAAAAAGTATGTTCATGATCCATCTGTTGTTCTGAAACTCCAACCTGATGACCTAACTCTGAGAGAAAACCTGACCTTTGAGACCAGACCGGTTCGGATAGAAGATCGTGAAGTCAAGCGGCTCAGAGGAAAGGAAATACCTTTGGTCAAGGTAATTTGGGAGAATGCTGACGTATCTTAAGCTACATGGGAATTAGAGGAGAAGATGCGTCAAGAGTATCCGGAGTTGTTTTTGTAATCTAGAATTTCGGGGACGAAATTCCTTTTAAGTGGGGGAGTAGTGTAACACCCCTAATTTTCGTCTCCCGAATAATAGGAAATTAATAATAAAAAGTTTTATTATTAATTTATAGAATTTTTCTAAGTTTATGTTTTGTATTTAATTAGCCTTAAATATAAAAATAAGTGGAAATATTTTTATATGGCAAATAAATGCAAAGTATAAGGAAATTGCATTTTGGTCCCTGGATGAGGACTAAAAGGCAATATTAGAAAGGTTCTTGGAGGGAAAGATTTAAAAATAATAATTTTTAAATTTTGAACTGATCTAACCGGTTAGTAATGCCCTGTAACCGGTTAGACGATGAACTCAGAAACTGGTTTAGTGGATTTTGATGAGTAATCACTCGAATTACTCCGTAATCGCCACAATTACTGCATGGATTTAGTGGCAACACACGCGTCGCCCTGTATGGAGGTCTAATTTGTCTATAAAGAGGTGGATTTCTGATGGATTAGGGGTTGCTCATCTGAATTCTTGTTGAAGAGGCTGAGTTAGGGTTCCAAAATCGTGAGGGCAAATTCTCATTCATCTCTGAATTTTGTTGAGCGAGTGATACACATTCACAAAGCTCACATCAAGGGCTTTGTGTTGATATAGAGTTTGTGAGCTGAGAGTCTTTGTGTGAGGAGAAATCGTCAATTGAAGTGAAGGTTGGGAAAACTGAGTTCAGAATTTTCTGATTCTGGAAGCTGTGTTGGAACCTTGATTTTGAGTAGCTCAGGTAATCTCTAGGCCTCAAATCTTTCTCATTCGTTAGTTCATGTTGCCTAGAACAATCTCTAATTATTTTCCCCAATTTCTTTGGCCAAATTCCATGTCAATTTTGGTGGTTTCTGGACCCTGTTGCTGGAAAACCGAATCTGAGTGCAGACTTGGGGAAATTGTGAGAGTTTGTGGTTTCTCTTCAAATCCAGTGAAAATCTTCATCAAGATCGTCTTAGAGGTATGGGAGAAGTCTATACTATCCTAGATGTAGACTAAAAATTAAATGATTTAGGATTTAAGTTCACAAAACTCAAAAGGGCATTATGTGTTTTTTAGCACAAAGGCTTGGAGGCCAATTTCTTGCTCACTGTGGTTTTGAGCAACTTTAAATTGATGCATGCAAGCTATATAAATGCTGAATTCTGTGTTTGAGTGCTTGATTTAAGTTTTGTTGTGTTAAATTGTGTTTATGTGGATTTTCATGCAATTTAATACAATAAACTTGATGCATGCAATATGAATGTGTTTCTGGGTGTAAACATGTTTATTTTAAGGCATATGAACTTGGTGTATACTGAAATTTGGTTAGATTTGAGAAAGGAAGAAAATGAGTTGTTAAAACTCTTGTTTTAATGGTCTGACTGCATAATCTAACCGGTTACACGATTTTCGTAACCGGTTAGACACTGCAGATTTTCAAAGAAAAATCAGTTTATAAATCAGTCCTGAAATCTTAATAGTTTTTACTCAAATCTAAGCCTTAATTTCAATACACAAGGTCTGAACATGGGCTGTGATAATGTCAATAAATTCAGATTGGAAAGATTACAATTTATGCCTTAAATTGATGGAATAATTTCAAGAGAAATTATGTTCATTGGAAAAGGATATGTGATTTGGACTTTTGAATGATGAAACAATGGTTTTTGAGGTATAAAACAATGTTAAATGTGTTTTGGATTGGGTAGAGAATTCAAGAAAAAAGGGTTTTCTAAATTGCAATGGTAAATAGTTAAGGTCTGTAATTCTAACCGATTAGCCTGAAACTGTAACCGGTTAGTACCTGAATATGAAAAATAAAAAGTTAAGTTTTAAATAGAGTAATATGTCAGATTAGTCCCTGACTTTGTAAGCGTCGGTCAAGTTAGTCCTTGACTTTATCGAAATAGCAATTTAGTCCCTGAGATTTTATTTTAATTCACATACGTCCCTATTTTTATCCCATTTTAAAGCAAATACATCCCTGCGATAGTGACGGCAGGGACTAACTTGATCGATGTTCTCCTATCTCAGGGACTAAATTGCTATTTCGATAAAGTCAGGGATTAACTTGACCGACGCTGACAAAGTCAGGGACTAATATGACATATTACTCTAATACCATTGAAGTTGTATTACTCAATCTAAGTTTTAAAAGGCATGTTTTGAGAAAAATTCAAGGGGGAATTTTATGCCAAATGTTGTACCTCAAATAAATCATTCAAAAGTAGAAATTGGAATATTTCTAAATCACATTAATTAATGTAAAGATAAAACCAACCCTGATGTTGTGCATACATATAGACTGGAAGTCTGGTTGGTAGGATCGTTATCATATTCTGGGAATATGAGGAGGGTACTCCGGGAGTACCAAAGTATAACCTACTTGATGACACATTATAGATATGTGGCCAGTGTCCGGGACCTGGTTTTTATGCGTTCTGGGAACGTGGTGCACACTCCGGGAGTGATGCTTTTTATCCAAGTATGGTTCGGCATTATGTTCTGGGAACTAATGTCGGTGTTCTGGGAACACAAGGGTGTATTGGATGGACGTCCAAGATGGACATTTAGAGGCCTAAGTTGTGGATAGAAAATCATACATCATGCCACTTGCATTATAAGAGTTATAATGTTGAAAAATTGGTGTGCTCATATGTATTTGCATTATGATCTGTCCATGATATATTTGTGATTGTAATTTTAGTCTTTATCCATTATGTATATGTGTATACTTACTCCCTGTGCCCTGTTTAGGTGATGGCCAGATACCTAGCCTGCATCGAGATACGCCCTATCCCTAGCGGTATATGGACGTATGAGGAGCACCGTGCCACCTTTGAGGGGGAGGTTGAGATTACTCTCTACCACCCTAACCCTCTGGTGCGGGTGCGATCTCGTCGATTTAGGGTTCCATTAGTCTATACTATGCATGTTCCACCTTTTTACACTTATAGAGGACCACCCCCGGCTCGACCTATGCGTCGTTTCCATAGTTTTCGTTTTAGAGCTGCCACTAGTTCCCATCCTTCATCCCATAGAGTTGTCACTGAGGAGACTCCTTCTCCTGGTCCGACTGAGTATGATAGGACTGCTTCTGCGGATCCTAGACCCAGTGGTGGGGTCTCTACACCGTCGGGCGAGGTCGAGGAGGACTCTGTGGAGGATGAGAGCGAGGAGGAGGTGCATGTTGAACCGACTGTTTCTGCTAGAGGTGGACCCGCTGGTTCATAGGAGCCTGCATAGCATAGGTGTTTTGGATCCTAGATCCTAGGGATAGAGCTGTGGAGGATCTGAGGAGCTGCTGAGGACATGGAAGACTTGCTCTGGGACTTCTGCTTTTGGACTTTGTTATATATTGCATATGTTGAGAGGTCTTAGAGTGAGCTTTTATTTTAGTGCAGCTGGTCTGTATATGTCTTATCAAAACTTGCTATCTCGACTTTTTATCACTTGCTACTATACTGATGGTGTTTTATTTGATGGTATGATCTATATATATATGATGTTTATTTTCCTCAGCAGTGCCCCATAAGTACTATTTTTCTTCCGCGAACTCTGATTTCAGTTTATAAAGAATTCGGCAAAACGTATATATTTTATATACTCAAATCTGACTCTAGAGGCAAATCATATGTTTAAATAATAACTACTAAGGTTTCCTATAAATAAGGGCGTGCTTCCTCGAGAGTCTTTTTCAAATCTAAGATAATACTAAGCTGAATTCATGAAACGGTTTATGTCAAAAAGAGGTTTTGATTAAGCAAGTAATAATATTAAAAAGGAAAAATTTTCTAGTCCTAATTTTGATAGCAAGTAGTAAACTATTTGGAAATATTAATTATTTTCAAGTTAAAAAGAGAGCGTCACAAATATAATTACTTATATTGATATAATCAATCCTAATCAATTCCATGATATGTAAAATATTATAACAACAACAACAACTAAGCCTTTGTCCCACTAGGTGGGGTCGGCTACATGGATCAAACGACGCCATAAAGGCCTATCATAAATCATGTCTTTTGATAAGGCATTGATTGCCATATCCTTCTCAATTGTTTTGCCTATAGTTTTTCTAGGTCTTCCTCTTCCTCTAGCCCTTGTAGTACCCTCCATTTGGTCTACCCTCCTAACCGGGGCTTCCACCGGTCTCCTCCACACATGCCCAAACCACCTAAGACGAGATTCAACCATTTTTTCAACAATAGGAGCAACCCCAACTTTTTCTCGAATATACTCATTTCTAATCCGATCTTGTCTGGTATGCCCACTCATCCACCGCAACATCCTCATCTCTGCAACATGAAGTTTATTCTCTTGTGTGCCCTTTGCCGCCCAACACTCTGTCCCATATAACATCGCCGGTCTTACAGCAGTGCGGTAGAACCTTCCTTTAAGTTTAAGTGGTACCTTCTTATCACATAACACAAACATTGTATACATAAAACCACCATAACATAAGAGTCACTAAGACGAACATTAACTAGCATATCAAAACCATCTAGGCTACCCTAAAAGACATAGTCTTCAAAAAAGGTACTCGATATGAATCCCGGCAGGAAGCCACATTTTTCTGGGAATTGTTGATTACCTTCCTTCAACTTACCATAAGCTGATGGCAGTACTAGTTGCTATGAGGACAGGAGATGTCCTAGTAGTCGTTAGTGTCACTGGTGCTGAAAATTCAGGAAAGGCCACAACTGGAGAAGTAGGTAGTCTAGGCCACATCACCATATTAACTGAGTAGTTTCCACGAGTAATTTATTCCAAGGATGAACACTACTATCATTGGGAGTAGTACCTCTAACAAATCCACAAATAGAAGATGTGTTATTAACCATTTTAGGAGGATTCAGAAACAGATAATTAGTTACTAAATCATAGGCCAAAGAGGTAACATTGTTGGGGATAGAAGCAACACCTCATGCCGGCCCAAACACACTAGCTAAAGGAGCAATAACTTCATGGGAATCTAATACTATGTAGTCTGCCACATAGTCATAAGTAACATCAAAAGAAGGATGAAGGGTTTGCGAATTCGAAGTGGTGAAAGATTAAGGTCTAAATCAGGGATAACAAATTTTTCCTCAAGCGCATCACGACCATCTGTCGGTGGCCCGTTGTCATTGCTTAAATACAATAATTCTAACAATGAAATGGGAATAGAAATAACTTGATGCCTGACAAATTCATGTTCAAGTGGCTCATGGTCTCGAAAAGTCACCAGGTTGAGTGCCTAGTTGCCCACGTAAAACAAATGATCACCTTGACAAAACTAACCTTCAAGCGGCATGTAGAAGTGAATAGGAGTTCCTATTTGGAATGGGTCCATCTAAGGAAAGAAGAAATGAAGACAAACAAGAAATGGAGAAATAGTGAGACATTTAATGGATAAATCCATCATATGTCACGATATGTAGGGGAATAGTTACAGGACTCGGCACACAATTACATTATGATATACACAAGAACAATCAAGAACATGTTAACACATCATAAATTCATGCCACACAACCATATTACCAATATCATGATGCATATGTTCACTCAAAAGTTAAACTACTTGCCACTCAATATCAAAAATGTTAGTATAGTTACCACCAAACTATTGGGATCATAGTATATGGTGTACAACACTCATCTAATGATCACACACATTACATCTCCTCTTTATCCAACCACATAAGCAAAAAGTGACCAGGAGTACAGATGTCTTACCACATGGCGCAAGCATAAAACATGACCAAACAAACAACGACCATTGATTGTGTCATCAATGAATCCAAAAAAATTTATATGTATAAGTCGATATCATAAACAAACAACCAAGACTGTGGTTTCCGAGGCCATACTTCGTCATAGTTAGTCCCATCCTCTCACTAATCCAAAGTAAGTCAAGAGGCATCAGTTACCAATCTAGTCTACAGGCACAAGCTATCTGAGTTTCAAAGACCATAGTCGAAACTTTAATGGACCACTTGCCTTGATGGTTTCTCTAGACTCCTTGAACATCAAGTCATTGTCCACCGGCCTTTTTCTTATCTTTGCAGCCATCACGGAATTGATAAGGTATCTTTCCTCTCCACTACTTTGTACATAGCCAGTACATTGCGCAAATAGTTAATTGTTTTATTAAGGCTTTTAATCAATTAACACTGATTCGATTCGATTTCCTAATGATTTCCCATATTTAACATCTGATCTCCTTAATTTCATAATGTTTCTCATGGCATTCGATCTCACCTCACTAATCTCAACTAGCTTATTGAGTGTGGATATATTCCGTCACTATCCGCTACTCAGGATAAATCAACTAGTGTCAAGTAGGAGTGGGTGCCCTACACCTCCATCGCGCATACACCAAAACAAGCCAATACAATAACCAACTTAACTTGATTCCATCAAGGGTTTAGTCCAATATCCAACTTGGATTAATTAGTTCAAATGCTCAATGATTCATTTCGTTATCGACACAATTCAATTCATCACAATGGCTTGATAATTCAATCCAACATCCATGACATTACAATTAAGCTTAACAACTACACGAAATCGAATGGGTAGTCCTATAAACCAATCAACATAATCCTTTGTGAACTACACTTCCGAAGTGTACGCACTAATCCATAACAATAATCATTTCCAACCACAATCACAATTCAAGCCTACAATCAAACAAACCCATCAAATCAATCCAGCGTATCCTAACATTTCTCCAAGCATCATCATTCAAAAATCTATCAAATCATCATTTGATTTCATATCTATCTTTGTTCTATTACATAAAGTCCAACCTATCATCCTAACCTATTAGAATATCCTAAGTTTCATTGATCAAATCCATTTATGATTTTCCAAATAATACTACACTCAATTGCTTCACTTTCCCACCACATAAAGGCCAAGTAAATCAAAACGAACCTAGGGAAAATCCACTAAGTTTTCACATACTCACGATTCTAATTTTGGTATTCTTTACACAACATAATCTCGATCCATGCATGCAATGCAATGATTCATAACAGTAATAATAAGCATAATAAATAAGTCAACTAGTCACAATTTTATCACAAACACATACAAAACTTGATTAGAATCGAGGTGTATATAGGATCTAAACAAAGTATCCAATTGATGTTGTATACGAATTCTAATCGACACAACATTGTCATTTGGGAACATCCTAACACTATAAACTTTATAGCCCGATGTCATTCGATGCTCCTCTCTCGCCTTGAGAATGTAGCTGTTCCACGTGTATGCACTACTAAGTGTCCAGTCCTTCCAACAATGTTCATGTAGTCTGCTTGTGTCCTCAAAATGACAAGAAGGTATAATGTCATTAATCGCCATTAACCCTAATCGTAGTATTGTTATGAATATTTATAGAAATCTAACATAACTACTTTTATGGTCAAATATTAAAATCTATTATTGGAAAATATAGGTTTTTGCTTTAAAGATCATATAGTATCATATAATAATTTTCGAAGTTTTCAGCATTGATATTAAGGAAATAAAATCAAAGTTTTCAAAGGGAGATAATTGATTGATACAAGCTTCAATTGATTGTTTATTGACATTTTCAGGAATTTGGTTACAGAATTAATGTTTTTAAATTTTCAATTGATTATTTCCAAAATTTTGCCTAGATAATCAATTGTTGCATAAGAACAACTGATTATTTAGTTTCAGTTCTGAGAAATTTTCCAAAATTACACTACAATCAATTGATTGGTAATTCACGGTAATAAATTATTATTGCAAAATTCTGCAGAAACTGAGAGTAGTTCTCAAGGTTTCAATATCGATTATTAACTCAATTTCGTTCGTTCTTATTTTCAATGATTTTCTTTCATTAGTATCACATCAAAATTGCTCAATCAAGTCTTAATTCAGTTCAAAAACCAATTCGTGTTCAAGTTTTGTATTCAAATCAGTATTAGTAACAAAATTATTTCAAAATAAAAAATTATCTTTTGATTCTTGCATCCACAATTTTTATCTTGGTTCCAATTCCATTTACAAAGACTCTAAAATCTTAATTGATCATTAATGGCACGAAATAATTAAGTATACTATCCGAGGATTCAAGGATCAAACAGAAACCGAGACAAGATCAAGAGTTCCTGATTGAAATTACTTAATTAGGTTTCATAATTATATTGCTATACTACACAATACTCCTTCCGGTCTCATATATAAGCCAAAATAACTAATTTTGCAAGTATTAAGAAAGTTAGTTGAATGTATTTAATTTTTTTGAGTTCACAAAAGAAATAGACCATTTTAGAAAAGATGTATTGGGAATGAAACAAAAATTAAATGATACAACCACTTGGTTGAGATATTTTAGGAATAATTGTATTGAAAAAAGAAAGTTAGTTAAATTTTGCTTATATTCAAGACCATAAATAAGATGTTTTTATTTGCTTATATTTGAGACCGGAGGGAGTAATAGTTAGGCATGCTTTTGTTAGTAAGGAAAAAATTTTGATCGAGGAGATCCATCTTTTCATTCAACAACTTGTATCAATTGATGTACCTCCCTCTTTTTAGTGGAATGAATTTTTCTTTACCATTTCAAAAAAAAATTACAAAAGCACTAAGGTTCTTAAACTTTTTTGGATTTATTGTTTTTAGTCCTTGCAAATATGGTCAATTTTGTATTTAGTACCTTGAAATTTTTTGCGAGGTTCAAAGTTTTGGAATTAGTCTATCTGTCCATCTTGGTTTTGTAAGTGCTAATATGGAAGACAAAAATACACATTAGTAGTTCACCAAAAAAAAATACACATTAGCATTTCGGGTCGCCCACCACGTATGACACATGGATTTTGTTTTAATTTTTTTTTTTGATAAATACTAGGAAAATTTGAAAAAAATGAAAAAGATAATAAAAAACGTAGTAATGGGAAAATATATATGTATTTTCCTTATTTAATTTTCCCAATATCTATCAATTATATATATATATATATAATCTACATGTCATTCATGGTACAAGTGGCAAGGTAGACGTGAATTTATGTATGACACATTAGTACTTAACAGAACCATATGAACAAACGGACCAATTCCATCATTTTGAACGTAGTGGGAATTATAACCTCATTAAAAAACTTACTGAGATTAAACACAAAATTAACCTTATTTACATGGACAAAAACTTAATTAATCTATCTTTTATCTTCAAAAGAATAAATTAAGTCGAAAGTGTCTATGAAGATTCTCAGGGAATTTTTAAGACTTTAAAGATTTTGTTTTCTTTTTTCTTATGAATTTATGTAGTACTAGCTTAGGTTATTAGAACTTTATTTTTCATTGTTAAAACTTAAAACTCTTGTAAAATTAATATAGTATTAGTATAATATTATATAAAACTTTATTTTTCATAAAGAATAATATATAAAGCTTTAAAAATCATCGAAAAAAGATAAATTGGTGACAAGTTGTAAAAATTGTGAGGAAAAAAAAGAGTAATGATAGTCCTACACTATAAGAAAGTGACAAATATCACTTATTAACCAATCAATAGTAAGTAAGTGACATTTGTCACTTAATTTAAAATGTAGGTCTATTTGTAAGTTGATTTTGTAGGTCTATCAATCATTTTTGGAAAAGAAATTAATAATATGATTATTGTAATTTATGAAGATTGCTTGAAATAAAATTAGAATGATAATTTTTTAAAGTAATCGTTTGAGATAATTCTGAGAATGAGTTCTAATGTTATAAAAAATAAAATATTGTAATAAAAACAATCAAAATGCATGACATTATTTTTTTTAACTTTACATTTTTTTTTTCATTTTTAAGAGTTTGACTATTTATTGGCTTAAATATGTTTTTTGTCCTTAAAAATATACTGAATTTCAGTTTTACACTCTATGGACTAAAATCAACAAAATTAAAACTTGAAGACTAAAATCAAAATCGTTTATATTTAAAAAACTAAAAACATATTTAATTAGAGTTTGTTTATATTTTAGTACATGCCCAAAATATTTGAGACAACTTGCATATAATATGAGATTTTTAATGTGTGCTCTAAGCTATATTTGTTGTTTGTTTGTTTGTTGGTACCATGAATAAAATTTCTGACTTAGTGGTAAAATTGTTAGACCATGTCAAAGGCCACCAAGCTAAAAAGCTCAATTGAAAAAATAAACTTAGAATATTATATTTAAAAGTATTAAACAAATTATTTTTCTATACAAATTAAATTTTTTAAATATTATTAATATATGATATAAGACACACATTAAAAAAATAATATATATATATATATATATATTTAATATATAATATAATATAATTGGTTGCTTAACCTCAAATCTAAAAATTGAGAAGAAGAGATTCAAATAAAACAAATATGTATTAAAAATTTAAGTTTATACTTTTCGAAATACTAGATTCATTTTTTTTAATGCAAAGTTATTTTTAAAGATTAGTTCAAGAAAAGAGATTAATGAGTATGCATCATCATCAATCAATCATCCACCATTCATTTGTATTACTTTAATTTAAAAATCAACAACCATAAATGGATGAATGGTGAATGATGCATGAATGCATTGCGTATTTTCTCCATAATATAAACATGGTGATATCCCCGTATCTACAAGAAAGGGACCCTTTAACGCATTGTAGTTGTTGTTTATTGTTTATCTACCAAAAATAAAATGAAAACACGGTGGATCCCATGGAGAATATGACAGTGTACTTGTCGGAGGATTGCAAAGAGATTATGGGGCCTTTTAAGTTGAGGATCGATTGAAAATCGCAACATTGTCCGTGGAGCTTACCAAGATTGAAAAAATGGAACGAGACATTATCTTGGGTTAATTGATTCTAACTAGCATTGACAATTTGGGCCGATGTTCATGGGACCCGTCCGCCCGCCCTCCATTTTTTACGAGCAGGGCATTGATTTTATGCCCAATTTAAAAAAAATGTCCGCCCATCTTGCCCATTTTTTTGCGGATATTATCGGGCGGGCAGTGGGTCGCCCGATATTTAATTTTTTTTAAAAAATTAAACCCAGTAGTAAAAAAAATAGCCCTACTAGCCAATTTATTTTTTAAAAAAAATAACCAAAAATGACCCAAAAGGCCTAAAGCAAACCCAAAAAGTAAAAAACTAACTTACTCCTAAACAAAGTCTCAAACACAGTCATGCACACTCAGTCTTCCGTCGTCCTCTAGCTCCAGTCACATTTCAAGATCCTAAGTTCCTAACTCAAGAATCAAAATCCAGTCACATTTGATAGTTATTGTGGGTCTCTTTTCATTTTTTTTATTTCTTTTATTTAAATGGGTCACACACAAGCCCGCCCAACCCGCCCTATGGACGGGCAGGGCATGAATTTTTCGTCCAAAAAAGTTTAATGGGCGGGTGGGCATGCCCTCAAAAAACGCAGGCATTCGCGACATGCGCCCATGCCCGCCCGCCCACCCAAATTGCCAATGCTAGTTCTAACATACCAACTTTCTTATAGTACCTCTGGTCCTAATAAACAAGGTTAGTTCATATAGGGCAAAAATCTTTTAAGCAATGTTATTGAAATTAGGTTTTGGCAAAATACTCATATCCGTGGGTACCATCAAAATATTCGCAACAGGTACTCGTACTAATTTCTTTCTTTTTTTTTTTTTTGTGTGTGGGGATAGGTATAGTGATACCCGTTTCGCGAGTACCTGCATATATATAATTATATTTTACGAATAATTATTATATATATATTAATATTTTTTTATTACTTCGAAAACATATAAATTTTCTTTTATTTATACTTCAAAATGAATTTTAAAAATGAAATTATAATGAAAAAAATTTATCATATGTATGTTATTATTCATCTTATAATTATTTTAATGTATAATGATTATTACAAAATATATAATTATATAATAAACGGTTAAACCCCGCAAATAACCGTGAGTACCCGTTACCCGAACAAATACCCGTGGGTATGGGCATGGTATGCGCCCGTAGGTACCCATTTTCAACCCTAATTGAAACTATATCGGTGATAAAACTGGTCAGGGCAGTAGAAGTTTACTAGTATAATGATTTTACCAATGTAATAGTAATTAAATCTCATGAATGTACACCGATTAATTCAGACATAATATATATATATATATATATATATATATATATATATATATTTCGAAATAAGAATATATGAAGAAAAGAAATGCTCAAAATTTAAAATCCATAATTTATAGTAGTGTACTCTAAATTCTCAAAAACAAACATCCATAACAACCACATTTCAACTGTTTAACAAGTTCATAGTTTAAACTTTAAATTTCAAAATTCTAAAACCTAATTTAAAGTATTTATCACACTTAACAAAAAAAATTTAAGTTTCTTTTATTTTTTTTAAATTGAAAAATGACGTCGTTTTAAGATTTTACTTTTAAAAAAAGAACCTGCCCGATGCACAAAATTTTGGTCGGTTTTGTAACATCCTGAATTTAATACCAAGTTTAATTAGAATAATTCTAAATCGAAGTTAATGAGAATCATAGGAATAAGAGAGTACCAGTATAGCCGAGCCGACCTCGTTCCGACCAAACCCATCTTAACCGAAGAAAATCCGAGCAGAGAGCATCAAATGGTTATGTTATCGTAAACTTGGGATGAGCTCGAATCACCGAGCCGAGCTCATCAGTAGAATCGAACTTGTAAGATCGAACACATAGTAACCAAACGACATTAATTGGCATAAGCCGAAGTCATTTCGACTAACACTCTTCGTTAGTAATTCAGTCTTTGCTAATTTAAAGGAACTCGGTACTGACCAGTTAGAACCGAGCTCATTTATTACCGAGCTTCTCCACCTTAGCGAGTTCATCTCCTACCGAGCTCACCTACCTCACCGAGCTCATGCCGAGCTAATCACAAGTGAGCTCATTATAGCCGAGCTCATCGTAGACGAATAACTAGTGCCGAGCTCGTAAGAATCCAATAGTTAGACCTGAGCTCATGATATCCGAGCTCATAGGAACCGAACAGATAACTCTGAGGTCATGAGGAACAAGCAGGAAACATTGAGCTCACACGAGAGCCGAACTCACATCAACGCTAGTATCTCGACCCTCTGGCGCCGAGTACTTCTACTCATTAAGCTAGTCAGATCCGTAAACACACCGAGCAAGAACCGAGTACATACACTAAAGCAAATGCCCTCATAGTATGTTCCGCAATCAGGCGTTCTATTCTCCACGCCTAGGCGTGTACTTGTCAGACTTATATCTATTCTCAACCACTCATTGGTGGCTTCCTTAGGAAGCCATTATTTTATAACCACACAATTACCAAGCTTCTTGGAGAAGCCTCCAATTAGGACCACACGTTTATTCCCAATTAGGAATAAAACAAAGTTGAGACCAACATCATAATACATGAAAGAATCAATATTCTCTTCTCTTTCTTGTCAACTTCATTTCCTTCTTCTCTCTCTGCTAGGGCTTCGAAAACAATCACCCTCTTTGTCCCTATACTCACGGATTCTACCTCCATCACTCATCTTTAACAAACCTCTACTACTACTAAGAGCTGAAGATCATTCCTTCACTTCCTCTCAAGCTTCAAACTCGACCTCACCATTCTTAGGGTTTTGCTGCGGTGCCACAACAGGTTCAAGGGACTACGAATTTAAGATTTCAGACAAAAGGCCAGGGCTAATACTCACAGGATACCTTATCTCCTACTGATTTGAGGTAAGGGGGTGGGTGTTACCCTAGCTTAGGTTTAGGTGTCTAGTGTGCTCATAGTGAGTACCAAGAAATGGGTGTTAGTGTAGGAGAATGAGATGTAGGACACTGGAGATAGATTAATATAAGAGGATAAAGTGAATAAAAGAACGCACTAAATTAACTGTGAATGGGGGTATATTAAATATCATAAATGTTGCTATAAATGTGTAAAATGTGATAGTTGTTTATACATGTATGCTCGCGTGTGTGGGGTATGTGTACTGGATATAGGTGATTGAGAATGAGAAAATGGTGTAAAATGTTAGAGAGTATGGTAAATGAGAAATGGTAAAGGAAAGGCAGAGAATCTGATAATAGGGCAAGTGAAAATGGTAGAAGGATAAGTGAAGAAAAGTGGTTGTGTGAGACGGGTCAAGTAAGACAGAGTGATGCGTTCCTGTGCAATGATCGCGTAAGACAGAGTGTATATGTTCCTGTGCAGTTGTAAGCCGAGCATCATAGGGGTGATGCACGCCGTAATGACTCACACAAGATTCCCCTTAACGGAATCAGTTAGGTTGTGCTCCAGGTTAGGTAAGTCACAGTGATGCGTTCCTGTGCAATGATCGCATAAGTTACAATGGATATGTTCTTGTGCAGCTGTAAGCCGAGCATCATGGAGTTGATGAATGCTACGATGGACACACCCTAATTCCAAGGAAAGCTAAAAGAAAAGAGAACAGGAATGAGTAAGCAGGGTTTGAATGCATGAATATGAATGTGTTGGATGTATATTTCGGATTGAGTTATATGAATATGTGTGTATATGGTTAATTGTGTGTGACTTGGTATCTTAGTATGTCATATTAGAAACTGCTTACTTAAGTTTTGTGTAATGCTCACCCTCTTGCTACATTTTTACAGGTTCTGAGCTTAAGCATGCACGTTCCCTGACCGAGCAGGTTCACTCTCCCTTACAAGGAGAGTAGGTCTTTATAGTATGATTTAGGTTTAGACTGGAGTTGTATTTTGGGAATTATGACAAAGATCTTGTATTTTTTTTATGTATTAAACAACTCTGGTGTTGGTTATATGATGAATACTTGTTTTTGCTGGCATCTTAAAGGAAATGAATATGTTTTAAAAGAAAATTTTATGTCCAGGACTTTTATTCTCTGGTAAGTAAGGGTAATTTTTAAATAGGGTGTTACGTTTATGGTATCAGAGCAGTTTCCCTCGGCCTTTGGAGCGTGGACTCATTACTCCAATGATTACTCACCTAGCGAGTAATTGATATACATATATAAGTATAGTTTAATTTAACTGTTAGGGGATTTACATAGTTATTGACTTTACTTAGCAATTAACTGTGGTCTTGTTCATGCCTGAACAGTATGGCCGGAAGACGAGTTGATAATGATCGGCTCGCTGACATCCTAGAAAACCTGGTTCAAATGAACCAGAACCAGGCCGGAGCGGTGGCAGCAGCTGCAGCCGCCGTAGCAGTGGCAGTTGTAAACCAACAGCCACAGGCGCCTCAGAATCCGGTAGGATGGTTGTCTGAATTTCGAAAGAATGACCCACCTAAGTTCGGAGGGGGTTATAATCCTAATGGAGCACAATTGTGGCTCCAAGAGATCGAGAAGATTCTGCGTACAATGGCACTTCTTGACGAGCAAGCTGTATTGCTGACACAGTATATGTTGGTCGGCGAAGCCAAACGTTGGTGGACCCAGAGCCGAAGAGGTTTGGAGGCTGCGAACCAAGTTGTGACTTGGGTTGCATTTAAGGACTGTTTTCTGGGAAAGTATTTCCTGGAGGATGTCCGAAGGGAGAAGGAAATCGCTTTTCTGAGCCTGAAGCAACGCAATCTCAGTGTGGGCGAGTACGCAGCGAGGTTTGAGGACCTTATTAGGTATGCTGGGAGTTATCGGGATGCCGACGAGAGAACCAAGTGTGTTAAGTTCGAGGTTGGGCTCCGAGTCGAGATCAGACTGGCATTCGAGTACCAGAACATAGCTAGCCTGTCACAGTTGGTTAATATGACGAGTACATATGAGAAAGGCCTCAAGAATAAAGCAGCCAAGAAGAGGGGCAAGAGTGTTTCAAAAACTAGTGGACCGATCAGGGGACAAGGAGAAGCTCGGAGGTCGGGTCCCTATGAGAATCCGAGCTCAAAGGTACCAGTAGCATCAAAGGGAGAAGGTCAGATGGTGGTCATCCCTGGTCCTTATCCGATTTGTCAACATTGTGGGAGGCAACATGGGGGAGAATGCTGGAAGCTGAACCTGAACCAAAGAAGAGGACTCTGCTATCGTTATGGTCAGCCGGGCCACTTCGCGGCTCAATATGCCGAGAATGCCATGAAGGAGGTCAATGCTACTAAAGCTCGGCAAGTGGTCAGAAACATACCACTTCAGAGGGGTAAAGTATATGCCATGGATGGAGAGGAGGTGACGGATGTTGACGAGCTTATCCGAGGTACTGGCTATGTAAATGATATCCCCTGTGCAGTTTTGTTTGACTGTGGTGCAACCTACTCTTTTATTTACATTGACTGTATGAAAAAAGCTAGAGTTGTCCCCTGTAGAAATGCCTTATAATCTATCAATCTCTACCCCTAAAAACTCCTCGGTATCACCTCTCAAATGTGTTTGGATTGCCCTGTCCGGGTATTAGGTCGGGAATTTAAAGTCAATCTGATCTGTCTACCATTGACTAAACAAACTGGACATCATACTCGGCATGGACTGGATGTCTACTCACCATGTCCTACTTGATTGTCATCAGAAAATCGTGATCCTCAATGACCCTTCCTTAGCTTCCCTAGAAGTGACTGATGTGTCGAACGTGGGTCCAATCCCTGTAGTCGGCGATTTTCCAGAAGTTTTCTTGGAAGAAATGCCCGGTTTGCCGCCGAGGAGAGAAGTGGAGTTCACTATCGATCTCATTCCAGGAACGGGCCCGATTTCAGTTGCGCCGTATCGAATGGCACCTCTCGAACTAGAAGAGCTGAAGAAGCAATTGGAGGAGCTGTTGGCCAAGAAGCTGATTAGGCCGAGTGTATCTCCTTGGGGAGCTCCGATTCTATTTGTTAAGAAGAAGGACGGTAGTCTCAGGATGTGCACAGACTATAGAAAATTGAATGCTGTAACGGTGAAGAACAAGTATCCCCTCCCTTGCATTGATGATTTATTGGATCAGCTGAAGGGAGCATCCGTGTTTTCAAAGATAGACCTCCGATCTAGATACCATCAAATCCGTATCCGAGAAGAGGACATTCCGAAGACCGCATTCAGGACAAGATATGGGCATTTTGAGTATGTCGTCATGCCCTTTGGCCTTACCAATGCACCTGCCATCTTTATGTACTACATGAATAGGATCTTCCGACCCTACTTGGACTCGTTTGTGATAGTATTCATAGACGACATCCTTATCTATTCCAAGAGTCCGAGCGAACACGAGGAACATGTGACGACCCGCAACTTCCTCGTCAGTTTTAAATGAATTTTTGAGATATGTTTATTAACAATAGATGTATTGATGTGAAGATAAGTATTTTCATGGACTCAAAGCCAGTGGTTTTATTATTTGAGATTTCTTTACGAAGTGAAATTCTTTGAGAACTCTAACAGATTTGATAACTTTGAAAATTCGTATCTTTTTAACCGTAACTCCGAATTTTATGATCTTTATATGAAAACGATCGTATTGAAATGTATTTCAAAAATGTAACTTTTATATTTTTCTGGGTTGATTTGCAAAAATTTATTTCCAGCTAATTAAAGGACGAATTTCTAAAGGATAAAGTGGTAAAAATAGTTTTTAATCTCCAATGAACTTTTCCTTTTGAGGATCTCTTTTATATATGCAAATATGATTTTAGAAAATGAAATGAGGGCTATGTCTATAGCCAAGTAGTGCAGTTAATAATTTTTATCTAAAGTGTGTATTTTAGAATTTTTATTCACTATTGTGAGTGATTGCTTTTTTATAAAGGGAAAATTATTTTATGTGATCTTATAAAGTGAATTTAAAATAAAATGAGTACTTGATATGATGTAATGTGTATGTGAATATTTGTGTGATGTGTGAATTCCTTGCATCTTAATATTTTTCATTAAGGTGGCATAGCATTTTTATATTTGAATGATGTGTGTGGTTAGAAAAATGAAAATGCAATATGTGTATGCATATGTATAGGTGGCGAAATGCATGAGGGAAAGTAGAAGAAATTATTTTCTTATAGGATAAGAAAATTAAGAGTAAAAATTTAATCCATGAGAAATTAGGAGATGTGATGTAGGAAGACAAAATGATGAGTGATTAGACCTAATACCCTAAATTACTCCTTATTGTCTCCTTGATAAAATCCACCCATGCAACAAACCAAAGTAACAAAATTGCCCCTCCTAAACCCATATGAACCAAACTATTTCAAGGGCAAAAGAGGGATTTCACGGTTTGCCTATATAAGGCTTAGCCTTTAGTTCATTTCCCTTCATTCTTCCTCATTTCTCCATTTCCTTTCTTCTTTTCCCAAACACAACTCTAAGAGAAAACCAAACTCTTAGAGAGAGAGAGAGAGGGAAAAACCGTGAGGGACTGTTGTATATGCTAATAGACAAAAGAAAAAAAGGGTAGAAGGAGCGACGCCTGCGGCTCACGGTGGTGCGACAGCAATCGGTCACTGGAGGTGGGGTTTATGGAGGTGGGGTTTTGGTTGAGGAAGCGAAGACAAATCACGTATGAAAGTTCCTATATGTTACAGGGGTTTTAAGTGCTTTCTTTTTTTAAACTTGGACATGTGTCAAAATCTGGGCCGTTGGATTGATCCAACAATCCAACGACCTAATTGAAGGCAACTTCAGGGTATAGTTCCGGCCACGAATCCGAATAAAAGTGGAATTTTAAATTAAGATTAGGATAAATTTGTATATTCGCCAAAAAAGTCAAAAAGGTAAAATAAACCTTTTAGTAATGACTAAACTATCACTTTAGTATTTCACTTTGTTAGGAGCTTTCACTTTAGTCCTTGACTTTTCAATAATTCATTTTTAGTTCCTTACTTTGAAAAAAGTTACTCACATTAGTGTTGACAACTTTCTATGTTATAGACGTTAACTTCTTACACACATAGCCGTTAAATAACCTATACACACATGATCGTTAATGTCTTACACATGATGTTGAATTCAAAAGACAGAAATTGGAGAAAGAAAATGCTAGAACAGCTGAAAAGGCAACAGTTGTAGATAAATCAACTGTTAAAGTTGTGACAGCTACAAAAAATACAATAGTTGAATCTGTGTGGCAGCAACACAACAACTAGATGTTTTACAGGTTATTTAACGACTACGTATGTAAAACGTTAATATTTATGAACGGAGAAAATTGCTAGAGACTAATGTGAGTAGCTTTTTTCAAAAGGAAAAACTAAAAAAGAATTATTGAAAAGTCGGAGTAAGAATTACCCCCTCTTTCCTGCTCCATCACCTTCTACTCCCTTCGAAACTGCTCTTTGGGAAAACCCCTTTATTAGTTTCACACTCAGTCAACTGTTCTCCTCTTCCACCATGTCAGAACCAACCCCCGCCGACACCGCTTCCCCATCGGCTCCTGCTCATAGGAGTTGGGCCGATGAAGCAGACGACGAAACTGCAGAACAAACCAACGCAACGGCGTCGTCTACTTCAGAAACAACAACAGAATCCTCGTCACTAAAACTCGACGAATTATCCATCGATGAGAACAAGAAACCCCCGAAGCTTTTAGACGACCCCGACGATTCCAACATCCAAACGGTTCGATTTCGATTTCGATTTCAAATCTCCAATTTCTCTCTTTCTCGGCGCGAAATTGACGGTTAGGGTTTTTAACAGGTTACGTCCGGCGAGACGCCTTACACGTCAGCGGCCACATTCGAAGACTTGAATATGTCGCCGGAACTGCTGAAGGGTTTATACGTGGAGATGAAGTTTCAGAAGCCGAGTAAGATCCAAGCTATTAGCTTGCCCATGATTTTGAACCCTCCGCATAAGGATTTGATCGCGCAGGCGCATAACGGTTCTGGAAAGACTACTTGCTTCGTGCTTGGGATGCTTAGTCGCGTTGATCCTACGGAAAAGGCTCCTCAAGCTCTCTGCATTTGCCCAACTAGGGAGTTGGCTATTCAGGTGAGGTTCTTTGCTTTCTTATTTTGTCTAGGTCAGCACTGCGATTTAACATAGGCAGAAACCATTAAGAAGGACTTAGATGTAAATGATTTTTCTGTAAACATGACTTATATAACACTTGTGACCTCGTTTGATACCGAGAGAGACCAGGCTATGAAAGTGTAAAGAAGAATGTAAATATCAGATGAAAGTGAAAGAAACGTATTGTTAATCAAGGAAACTGAATTGCGGAAGGATAAAACCTGCAATGCCTATAGAGCTTATGCTCCTACAAGGTTCACGCCTTGCCCACTTCTAACAGAATTCAAAAACAGACTACCCCCTCCCTCAGCTGCCCTCCTATATATTAGTAATCACATGTATATACCCCTCAAAAATAACAAAATGCTTTGCTACTTTTTTTTAAATGATATAAAATCAAACTAAACTAAAATCAAACTGATGTAATAATTATAAAATAGTGTAATATTGACCATAATTCATGTTGGTATTATTTTCCCATATAGTTTATCAAAATTATTGATCAAAGTATTTGATATTTAGCAAAAATGAATTTTGATTATTAATTATTGATTATAAATGTCTTTAGTTTTGTGCATTTTTCTATTTTTGAGCATTTATATGTATAAAGTATAATTTACTTATATTTTTCTTATATGAGCTGTAGCAGTCACCTTGCCACAAGCTATCCTGCTACAGTGCTATTGGATATTTAGATGTCTTCCAAATCCACAATAGAGTGTTCCACTGTTGTTTTGTAACAATATTCCCTTGACCGAACTGTGTTATTGGGCTTTTACAGTTTACACTCTTGGGTCCTTACAAATCCTTGTAGTCCTGGTGAGAAGGGCTTGGTTGTTGTTGTCGTGCTGCAAATGAAATTCTGTTATCAACACTGCGATTAATGAAGATATTTATGAAATTATGTAATTGTGTAATAAGGTATTCTCATGAACAACACACCCAAAAGCTTAACCGATAAGTGAAGACACATACATGAACCAATTATTGTATCTCTTTTGTCATTCCGCCTCACACAAGAGCCCTTTAGTATGGGTAAAGCAGAAGACCATCTTTATCATGTGTTAAAATGAAATAAAACTTTTTGTAGAAGAATGGAAGTGGCTAGAATTGAGCTCAAAACCACTTGTTTGTAGAAAGCTATGATTATGTCCTGATCTAACTCTTCCAAGAGCTTGAGCTCATAGGTGCTCTAATTTTGGATTGCTTGTAATAAGATAGTAATGGAGATTCAAATTTTAATTTGTTTTAAGTAAATCGCGTGTTACACTTGGCACAATGACGTGTGTTATACTTTTCCCTTGGTGATAGAGCTGCCTTCTGAGATATGTTTGAAAACCTGTTTCTTCTTTGATATGTTATATTGATTGATGTGGCATGTAGTTGTAGCATAATAATTATTGTAATTTGTATCCTATGCCAGAATACTGAAGTTCTCCGAAAGATGGGGAAGTACACAGGGATTAGTTCAGAATGTGCCATTCCAACAGACAGCAGGGTTGATCTTTCTGTAGCGAAACGGCCGCCGATTATGGCCCAAGTGATTATTGGGACTCCAGGCACAATAAAAAAGTGGATGAGCTATAAGAAACTGGGTGTAACTAGATTAAAGATTCTTGTTTTTGATGAGGCTGATCAAATGCTTGCTGAGGTAATCCCAGTATTCTGATAAAATGTAAAACTGTTTTCAGTTACAATTTAAATTCTTCTTTAACTAGGTTAGCACATAACCTTGTCTTTCTTCCCGAGCTTACTATTATAACAATTTATTGGAAAATTAACAATACCCTGTTTGGTAATAGGTTATAATTGTATGGTAAATTGTAATTCTCCTCATATGTTGGTTAAAAAGAGAAGACTAGTAAACTATATCTTTAGTATTTTTCTAGATTGTAATTCCTTTCTAATGAATATGCCAGAGATCCTCTGACCTAGTTGTAGTTTCAGGGAATTCATTATTTACTGATTTAGTCATTTAAATGTATATATATTACAATTATAGGTTGCTGAATAATGAATATATTTTGGCTTTCTGTTGCAGGATGGTTTTAAAGATGATTCCTTGAGAATAATGAAAGAGATAGAAAAATTCAATTCTAACTGTCAGGTTTGTGGAACTTTTACTCACTTAGTGTGCTTGCATGCATGCATGACATTTCCGTCCATAGGGACCTCACACAGTACATGGCGATAATCCATGCTTCAATCTGTTTGGTTGGAACACTTTCTATGCAAAATCATCTCATTTTCAATGTATCCTTCTAGAAATTGTTGAAAGATGTGAAATTTTTGACTTCCTCTCTTGGTCACTCTTATAAATATTGCATAGATAGTGATAAAATATTTTGTTTGATGGCTTGATGCTAATTGATTGCTTTAATTAAATTTGAATTTGCATATAAGGGAAATAGTAAGTGTTGCTTGTTACATGTTACACTTATTAGTTATTATTCTTGCAGAGGCACTTGAATAGAATTTTTATCCAGAAGTGGTTGCTATGTATTAGATTCAGACATTTGTGTCTGCTTGTATGTGATGTAATTGATATTTTTGGGTTCTTTTCTTATCTATGAAAAACCTGACGGGTTTGTATATGTTCAGGTTCTTCTTTTTTCTGCCACATTCAATGACACTGTCAAGAATTTTGTTTCAAGGACAGTTAAGATGGATCATAATAAACTTTTTGTGAAGAAAGAAGAACTATCTTTAGATGCAGTGAAGCAATACAAAGTGCGCTGTCCTGATGAACTTTCTAAGATTGAAGTCATAAGAGATTACATATTTGAAATAGGAGAGAATGTGGGGCAAACTATTATATTTGTGCGAACAAGAGAAAGTGCAAAAAGTTTGCATACAGCACTTGTTGATTTGGGCTATGAGGTTACTTCCATACAAGGTGCTCTTAGTCATGAAGAGAGAGACAAGATTGTCAAGGAGTTCAAAGATGGTTTAACTCAAGTTCTTATATCAACCGATGTTCTTGCCAGAGGCTTTGATCAGCAAGAGGTGCTGAATTGGTTCAGCTCTCTATCCTCTTCCTTTTTTGTGACTATGTATTCATTTACTTTTCAATGTGATGACATCCTTCAATTGCTCTTTTATTTAGGTTAATTTGGTCATCAACTATGATCTTCCAGTGAAACATACTCCTGAGCGTACCCGTGAGCGTGAACCTGATTATGAGGTGTATTTGCACAGGGTTGGTAGGGCTGGACGTTTTGGGCGCAAAGGTAATTTTCTAGATCATATCACATGCATATTATCTACTTACTATTGTGTAGTTATCATAAATTGTTGTCAAGGGAGCTTTCTGTTTAAATTTTTGGGTCGTGTTTGCGTAGCTTGATTAAGTTTTTCAGTTGAAATTCTGCATGTTTTAAACAAGAGTTCTGACGAATCACTGTTAGCTTTTACCATGCATTACATTGTACTCTGTAAGATCTATATTGTTATAAGATGCAAATGGGAAAGTATAGAAGGGAAATCAGTGGTTACATTGAGGACAAGATGCGAAATTATTCAAGCAGCAAAACCTGCACCCTAACCATATGTCTACATGGCAATATTAACGGGGTAAGAATGGGAATTCTGTTAGGAGTGAGCGTGGATAAATGTTAGGTGAGCTGAGAGTAGAGGTAGGCAATCATTTGGTTAAGGGTTGGGGCCATTTGGCTAGGGATGAAGCAATCCCTCTGAGTTTGCAGGTCTATTCTATCTCTTTGTAACGAGCTAGTCTCCATTTTCTTAGTGAATTATCTGGTACCTATCAATTGGTATCAGAGCTCCCGATCCTGGAAGCATCTGGAAATGGAGAACATTGGAAAGTGTTGAGAGAAGGGAAGATGGGATACGGCGTTCCAAGAGGCTCTCTGGGATGCCCTCCGGCATCAAACAGAGGAGGTTATGGGGATGATGATGAAGATGATGACAGACCAATTCGAAGTGGTGAGGGAGGAGATTCATGGGATGCGACGAGAGCTGGAGAAGAAGAGTTCATGTAACCAGATTTGTCAAAATTGTAGTTCACGGAAGAAAAGGAGGAACCTGAGGAAGAAGATGAAGGTAAAGGAAGTGGGGAAGGTCTGATTGGTTCAGATCTAACCGCTACACTCGCAGAACATGCGCCCAAGGATAGAGATGATCGTTGAAAGGGAGTTGTCCAATTAGTTACCCAATGCTAATTAATCTTTTTCAGAAATTACCCTTATAAAATACCCTCACATACTCCCTCCACTCCTTTTTATAGGGCCCTTTTTCCGAATTTTGAGCACATTAATTAATTTTTTTACAAAAACACCATTATTAATTGAGTGGAAAGAGAGAATTAGCCCATAAAATCATTAATTGAGTGGAAAGAGAGAGAACGAGTCCCAATAATGAAGGGTAATTTTGGAGAAATACATCTAACTGTTCACAAATTTAACACTACTATCTATATTAACCAACTTTCTTAATTCACGTGAAACTACTTAGCAGGGTCTTATGAAAAGGAATAAGGACCGGGGAGTATCATAATTAAAAGGCAAAACTAGTGATTTCGTCATCTAAATGATGTTCGTATTTCAATTCCTTCCTTTTAAGTTTTTCTGTTTCAATTTGGCCCTAATGGTATTTATTATGTTTTCGAATGGGTCCTAAAATCCATTTTTACATGGTACAATTTTTTTTTTTTGGAGGTTTTTATGGCACAATTTTAAAAAAGTGATAAATGTGTTTTGAAGATCTTTTTATTCTGAACTTAAATTGGTTGAGAAATGGGAGTTGTGAGGTTAAAAAAAACTTGGAAGACCAAATTGAAACAAAAAAAATATCTTTTAAAACAAAATTGAAATGCAAAAATAACTTGGAGAACGAAATCACTATTTTTGCCTAATTAAACTGAAGGCTTTAAATCGTGGTTGGGACTGTGTTATGGTAACAGTTGCATAGCGACTGTTGCGTGCTGATAAGGACCAACGTGTGCTGATGCAGTTTTGCAATCATGGTTTGATGTTATTGTGGCTGCAAAAGGTGTTGTAGTCTGAGATTTAGAACCTTTATTAAACGGATAACTTGAGCCTGAACTGTTTGATTGGTTCAAGAATTGATGTTGGTTCTATTTACTCTTATGGGACTAGTAATATTTGAAGGAAGTTGAGTAGATGTTTGGAAAGTGAATTTTTTTGGGCGTAACAGTCTAGATAAAAAAGTTACGAAATAAGAATGTGGCGTAGTCTAAATACATTTTCTTTTTAGATACGCAATCAAGCAGATCCTTAGTTGAACTGGTCAACCCTGCTGAATGGGGTTGTGCTGTAATATGTGCTTGCTTTACATTAATTTTTGCTTTATCCTTTTAATTCTAAAGAAGCCAATTGAAAATTGCATTTTAGTCATGCATGATATTTTCAGGAATGATACAACGTAGTAAATCTGATTTCAATTTGTTTTGTTTAATCCTAAAGGGGCTGTATTTAACCTGATATGTGGTGAAAGAGATGAAAATCTTATGTCAAAGATTGTGAACCATTTTGGCTGCCATGTAACTGAGGTATGATAATTGTTGTGGTTTTTTGATACTCCATTCAGTAATATGCAAATTATTGAACTTTCAAATTTTGATTTTGACCTGGTATTCCTATTGTTATAGTTATGAATGTTTGCATCTTACCCAACACAATTCTCTTAATGTCTCTGGGATGCAGGTGCTGGAAAAAAGTGTTGAAGACTATAAGCGCGCTCTAAAGGAGGCTGGTTTACTGCAATGATGTGAATCTGCGGAAGTTGAACTGATGTTAAGATCCTTGCGTTTGTCGCCTGAATATGCTTGGGTGCTGGCTAAGGATTTCCCATATTCAAGATTGTCACATGCTGATCGACGTTTAAATTATGGGAATGTAGAGTTCCTGTTTGGTATTTTAATTTATAGTTACTGGTGGAAATTTTCCTCCAAGACATTGTATATTAGGTTGTAATGGGACAACCTATATTGAGTGGTTTGGGTTTTCCATTGTAGTTTTGTTATCCTTTGACTAATGCTGACTTGCTGAGTATAGAAAATTCCTTTTTGGTCGTGTTATAATACTGTAATGTCCCAAGGCAGCTTTTGAGAGTGAATTCTGGAGTCATCTTCCTACACTCTGCTTAAGTGTTCGCATGTGATATTACCGTTATTGTGGGGAATAAGAGCAAACAAGATATCCATAAGGGCAACATTGTCAGCAGTCCATTATTTTTCATTAAGCATGCGGAGATTTTACATATAAGTGCTGTGTTAATAAGTAACAAAGCAAATGTTCTGTGCTATCTATTCCATTTCCTATTTCCTGTTTGGCTTGCACACATTTTTATATGAAGTGATTCAGTTTATCTATATCCTTTCACTGAATGTTTCAAGGGGCATTCATTTTAGGTTTGTTTGTTGTACTTTGTATCCAATGCTTTTAAAACTGTACCGGTGATTGAACTAGTCATGGTATTGAGATATTGGTTTAATGGCTCTACCGGTAAGGCACTAATTAAATAGCATACCAATGAAATAAAATAATTATTCTTTGCGTTTCATAAGTTAAGTTGATTTTTAAGGTTTAATTATGTCACGAGTCCATGAAATTTGGGGTACTTTTGTTATATATCCTTATTTTTTTTTTCAATGTCTGATTTCTTGAAGTTACTTCTGGATTTGTCATATACTCCTGTTACTAATTCTAGCCATTTTTGCTGACATGTAACAATAGAATCCTAGTCAGACACAACAGGTTGGTCATGTGGTGTCGCGTGATGTCACATAGGCGAAGACGACCTCTCTCTCTTCAATCATTTATGTTCTTTTTTTATTTAAATAAAATATAGAAATATTAAGTTTTTTAGTTTTTTAATTTTAAAAAAAAAAATCTTCGCCCATGGGATGTGACATCCTAACTTTTAAACACTAATTCGACCCATAAACAAAATTAGCACTTAAAAATTTCTTTTTAAACATAAACTTCTTATAAAAATCTCCGGAAAATTCGGTCGAGTTTACTCTGTTTTAAGGACTTTCCAAAAATTACTTTTTCCCTTTTAAATCTTTAAATAACATTTTTCAAACAATACCAGACATCCAGAATTTATATCATATCATATCACATCATATCCGGTCATATCATGCCACATGATATGATATCGTATCCTACATCCTAGCAATACATCAGCAAGTAATATAACAAGTCTGGAAAATAAAACTATCCCTCAATTATAAACCCAAAACCCAAAATGACATGTCATGGGTCGACCCTACTGAATATCTACATCAAAATATACATATAAAGCTCACATAAGGATCATAAGTACAACTAAGACTCAAAACTGGCACAGGACCCGACGTCGATCCTACAAATGGATACTCACTCCCTCACAGGGAGTGTGCACCTGCTCGGCCTCAATATTAGTCTGCTCATACTATGAACCTGTATAAAAACAGTTAAGAGGTGCATGGTTGTCAAAAACTAGTGTTAATACTTAGAAACTTACGAATCTACCTATGGAAAACGAGTTGAAACTAATGGAAACTCGGAGTGAACTGACTCGGGTAGACTCGGGTGGATACTGGTAGACTCTTGTAAACTCGCGAGTTTATGGCCGAGTTAGCGAGTTAAAATTCTTGAGCCCTAAACGTCCAATCCGACATCGTTTTTCAATTTTTTTTTCAAATGAAAATCTTCTAGGTCATTTTTATCATATTTGTTACGCTTTTAGGGTAAAAGAACCTTTAAATTAGTTTTATCTTCTCCTTCTCATTCAAAAACATCTTCAATCTTCGATTCTTCTCTTTCTGCCGCACACACGCCCGCCCAACCCACACCCCACGCTCCACGCCTTTCTAACTTTCTCCCTTTATTTAGTAATTGTTTACTGACTTTTTCCCTTTATTCCTTTATTTTCCTTTTTCCTGTTTTCTTCTTCGTTAAGTTGGTATGATAATTTGATGAATGCTTGATTATGAGCTATGACCTTTATGAAAAGATGAGTAGCTTTATAGAAATTTAAGTTTTAACTTTTAAGAAAAAATGCATTCTCCGTTTTTCAATTTTCAGTGTTACTTTTTTAGTGTTGTCCTTAAATCAGAACTCATTTACTTTGTCAGTATTTTTAAGTGTTACTTTGACTAAAGAGCACTTGCTTAGAAATTGATAATTAATTTTCATTAATTTTTTTTGAAGCATTATTATGTTAGTTTGACATTAAAATTACACCGGATATGTTATCTTATTATGTTTTGAATTTCAATTTTGAATATTGATGGATAAATTAACTTATATTACTTATTAGTATCAACAAATAATATCTTACCATATTTTGTTATTACGTTAAGTTTGAAATTATGAATATTGATTATTAATAGGTCACAGGTCATTACAATATAGATGTAATTTTTTTTAGGCAAACTCGCACGAGTTTGCGAAACGAGTTTACGACTCGAGTTTACCTAGGCAAAACGAGTCTACGTAGACTCTCGAATTTGACAACCATGAAGAGGTGAGCATTACACAGAACTTAGTGAATGAATTCTAAATAGATATAATAATAACTAAGTCATAAACAATGCAGCAAATAATCACATAAGTACAAGACAATTTCCAATCCAATTCGTTTCATTCACAAGTCTAACACCCATTTTTTTTTTTATAAAATAGTAATTTAAAAGTTTGTAATCCAAATAAGGAGCATTAAAATTTACTACTCATAAAACAAATTTACAAATGGTTTGGGCATTCCAATTATAATATATGAAAATACAATATAGAGTTCCCTTCTTTCCATTATTCTGTTGCGACACTCTGATCTTGAGCTCCTTAGCATTCACCTAAAATGATAACCACTAAGGGTGAGACCTTTTCGCATCACAGTGAATCAAAAGATAGTACATAATTCATAACAGGAATTCAAGTATAATAATCAAATCAGACCATGGACCAACAAATTCACCACATTCATATGCCAAATATCTTACACATATTCACTTCCAAATTCACTATAATTCACAATGATAACAACAACTTACTTTTATCAAACATAAATTCTTGCATCAAGCATTCCATTATATTCAAAACTTGAATCTTTTTCATTGATTTAAATTTTCTTTTCTTTCATACTCTTTGAGTTTTTCAAAGACTTTTAGAAATTATTACGTGGATCCATCATTGCGTACAGTCTCATTCGGATAACGTCTCACAGCTGCACACGATGTGTGTCTTACGCGGTCTATGCGTACAGTCTCCTAGGGACAACGTCTTACAAGACCTGGATTCCACAATCGGAAGGTGCATCCATCATTGCGTACAGTCTCCTTCGGACAACGTCTTACAGCTGCGCATCAAGTGCGTCTTACGCGATCTAGGCGTACAGTCTCCTACGGACAACGTCTTACAAGATCTGGAGAGGCACAATCCAATTATATCTTTATTATGATATGGTGTGTGTGTGTCCATCGTTGCGTACAGTCTCCTTCGGACAACATTTTATAGCTGCGTATATATTGTTCAGGTCGATCAAAAGGCGCAGAAATAGCAAGAACTGAATGCAGAAAGTATGGAAAAACATCTCGTAATGTATTTAACCAGAAAATCGATTATGCTTCTGTGGAAGTATCTACTCGTTACAGAATCTCAGGTGTCAAAGTGTGGATTTCATATAGTAAAAAAAAAAGGGACGTGCTATATCCGAAACGTACGAAATATAGTAAATGTCGTAAAGGCAGATGTAGTAGGGGTTGCAAACCAGACGGAACAAAACTTGGTTTTGGAAGATGTGGCACTCAAAGTTGTAGAGCTGGTTGTCTTTCATATCGAGCCATTGAAGCAGCGCGTCGGGCTATAATCGGACACTTCCATCGTGCTATGAGCGGACACTTGATTTCAACTTTCCCTACGGCTACCTTCTGACGAACACCTCAACAAGGGAAGATTTCATCCAGCCTCGGGTTAAGAGAAAAAGCGAAAAGATAGATAGAAAGAGGATCATGCGTGCGTCTTAAGCGATCTAGGCGTACAGTCTCCTACGGACAACGTCTTACAAGATCTGGATCACACACTCTTTTGCCTTTAAATCTTTTAATATCATATTTCACTTATTTCCTTTTGTAATCACTTTCATGAATTAGCAATTCCATCAAATCATTATACTTTTAAATTCCAAAGAGATATTCATTCCAATATCAAATATCATAGTCATTATCATTTTATAATTCTAGAGTTCAACATAATTTGGCAAAATATCCAACCACACAATCAATTATCAATCATCATTCTCATTTTCCTTTGATATTATTCTATTAAACCATCAATAATCAAAAGTCACCCACACTAAACACTTATTTGAACATACAAATAAAAACCATCAAATATCAACAATTAGTCGACATACTCAGGTATGTCTCAGGGTGCTTAAAATAAATCAACTCCCTAGGGTTCTTCACTTCCTACTTTAATAATATACAAAAAGAATTAACATAAACATTATCAATAATTTAAAAAAATCAACCAAAAATATAACAATCACCTCAATCAACTCTAATCAACTATTTATTTACTACCCACAACCCAATCTAACTATTAAACCCAAATTCTATTATAAACTATAACTATCCCTTACTCAAAGTGTGGAAAAGAGACTCCCCTTACCTCGGAGAGAAAAGAGACTCAATTGATGCTCCAAAGACCAAGAATCTACCTCCGATCTACTGGATTTCCAACCATCTAGACTGATTCCCAATTGATTCCATGATTGGAGGAGAGAGAGAAAAAACCCTAGATGAGAGAGAAAAAGTTCATAAGAGGGAGAGGGTTAAATTAAAGGAAGGAGATGAAGAATAGCACATGGGGGAGGAGATAAATTCTCATGGGTGTAGGATTTTAAGGTGGTTTTGTGGGTATTTGTGAGAGAGAGAAAATAAGTCATGGAGGTGAGAGAGAAGGGAAAACACCATGGGAGAAGGAAAAGGAGAAGGAAATATGGAGGACGAAGAGATTTTCCATGGGAGGAGGTTGGAGGTGAGCTATGGAGGTTTGGTGGTGATGGAAAGTGGTATGGATGGAAGAGAAGAGGAATGGTGGGGAAGAAAATGAGAGAGGAGGGGCTTATGCACGGTTTTTAAGCACCTAGTGCATGCTGATCCTCACCAAACTCGCTTGAGCGAGTAACCTGGCGCTGGAGCGAATGAAATGTGCAGCACCAGATGGCGCCACTGGTGCGCACTCGCTGGAGCGAGCTGACCGGCGCTGGCGCGAGCATAACGCGCATTAGATGCGCGCAGGTTGGTACGAGTTCGCTGGAGCGAACTGGTGCGCGCTGGAGCGAGTGGTGCTCAAAAATGGTGCATACTGATGCACCCTGGTGCTCCTGGGACGCACCGGCTCGTGCTCGGGCGCACCGACAGCCCCGAAACACCGATTTTTGCCCGTTTTGACCCAATTCGAAGGTCCCTAACCCTTCCTAACACTAAATCAAACCCCATACACATACAAACACATACAAAACATCAAAATCATAAATTAATAATAATGAATACATAAATCATAAACACAGAGAATCAAACGAACTAAGCACCAAAATCTAAACTTAACTCCCCTTTCTAACACTCGATCTAGCCCTAACGACTTAAGGCAACGCTCTAGCCTTAAAAATCTAAGACTAGACACACACTCCAGCCATAACCCCAAGACCAAAATACTTAAATTCTATTCCACATATGCCTTAAGCCTAAACACCAACTCCAATATATCTCCCAACCTATCCTTAACCAAACCTTATATTACGATTATATATATACACACATACACAAGAACATGATTACAGATACTAACACTTACATAGGAAAGTATATATATATATATATATATGTATATATACACATACACTAGGAAAATGTTTACAAACACTTACACATATATTTTAGCTCAACATAACTATATACATATATGTATATACTAAAAAAATAGTTTGCAAATCATTTTCCAAACTTCATTTTCGTATAAACAAAATATTCTTAAATAAAATTCTTAGGTTAATAAAATTAGGATGTTACAACAAGCACTTATCATTTCATTCTTGTTTTATTATTCTAATCTTGATCCTGCTTTTCCTCTATTACCCGTTCTTATTCAACTCTTTTCTCGTTAAATTCCTACTCTCGTTTTCTTTCGACATCCTAATACCTTTCTTTTCTACGGCTTTGCGAACCCACCACTGCGCACCTATCCAGGGCGTCTTACCGCTACGCACGCCATTAAATCGTGCGACTTACGCAACCAATGCACCTATCCGGGCGTACTTACTTGGCCTAGCATTCGCGCGACGTACGTAATCCTCTTTTTGATATTTTGTGAACCCACCACTGCGCAGCCATCTGGGGCGTCTTACCGCTATACACGCCATTAAATCGTCCAGCTTACGCAACCAATGCACCTATCCGGGCGTACTTACTTGGCCTGACATTCACGAAATGCACCTAATCCTTTAATTACGTGTTAGAATCAGCCTCAAACCTCGAGAGGGGGGTGAATCGAGTTTTATTAATTTATTGAAAATACTCGAACGTTTTAAAAAGTTGTTTTACGGAGAGATTAAATATTAGAACGTGAAGGCGAAGCGATATAAAATAAAATAAATAGAGTTGCGCGAAAACGATTTAAATGAAAATAATTGCGGAAATGTGAAAGAGATAGGGAAGAGGAACAAGCAAACTAATTTTATACTGGTTCAGTCTTTCCAGCGAAAGACCTACGTCAAGTCCCCAAGCGACCCGCTTGAGCCTTTATAACCTTGAAATTGAGCTGCACCTAATTACAACCATGAGCTCCTCGCACACTACTAGGAACCTCCGTTCACTAGGGACCTCAAATATCACACAAGGGTTCCTTACCCTAAGAACGTGTCACACGTTTCACTAGGAGATTTACTTCCTACCACTACGGTTGAATATAATGAGTTTGAGTGATACAAATATGATGTGTTCTTAATAACACGGATACAAAAAGATAGCACTATGATAATGAAGAGTTAATTCACAAGAACAAAGTCCAAATAAGTTTTCTCTTTAGAAAAATGTATGAACAATGAAGAACGAAGTTTCAGAGAAGAAGAAGAGGAAGAACGTGTTTTTGATCAGATAAGAAAAACAATAGAAAAATTAGGATTAGTAAAACTATTTTTGAAATCAAATAAATAAAGATTAATTTTTGAAATCAACAACAAATCAAAAAGATTTCAGAATTAAAATAAAATAGAACAAAATAAATTTTAAAATAAAAAACAAATAAAAAAATTTAAGAAATAAATCCAAGATTTGATTCTTAAAACAAAAAAGGAATTAATTCAAAAAGATATTTAAATTCGAATTTTGAAAAATAAATCAGAATCAATTATGTAAAAACAAATCTAGAAACATTTAAGATTGATTCTGACACGGATTTCAATAAAACTTCAAGGTAACAGATTACTTAAGAGAGGTAATCGATTATCTCCATTTTGTGAAAATAGTGAAATTAATTTTTGAGAAAGTAATCGATTATTTAAAACAAGGTAATCGATTATCTGCTCGCTGTGAGGAAGGTAATCAATTATTAAATAAGGTAATCGATTATTTTTAATTAAAATTCCCAGGCCACAACTCAGAAGCTTGGTAATCGATTACCCAGGGAAAGTAATCGATTACTTCTGCTTATTTTCATAAAATTAATATTCTAAAGCAGAGTATGTAACCAAGATCTTCAAAAACATTTTTAGCTGAAAATTAAACTTAAAACGATTTCAAAAACATTCATTTCTTCTCCTTAAATTGAAACTTATTTTGGCCTTATGAACTTGGAAAAACTAAACCTTCATTACCTTACAATGATTCCTATGGGCAAAGCTTAATCTACTTAATCTACTTGCTTGAGCTTGAGCCTTGAGCTTGATAGAGCTTGTTTGTTATCATCAAAACATTCTTCTAGAAGTCTTCTAGCATAACTCTTTACGTCCTTGGGAAAACATGACTTCCAACATTACGATTTTGTGAACCCACCACTGAGCACCCATCGGGGGCGTCTTACTGTTGCGCACACTATTAAATCGTGCGACTTACGCAACCAAGGCACCTATCCTGGCGTACTTACATGGCCTGGCTTTCACATACCATAATCTAATCCTATTTCTAAGGTTTGGCGAACCCACCACTGCGCACCCATCCGGGGCATCTTCCCGTTGCGTACGCCATTGAATCGTGCGGCTTACGCAACCAATGCACCTATCCGGGCGTACTTACATGGCCTGAGATTTGCTCACCAAATCCTTAAATCTCTTATCACTTTCTCTTTCATCTCTCTAATTCAATATTCAACCCTACTCCTCCTATTTCAGTTAACACATTAATATCGTTTCCTCTTTCACTCTACTCTTTCACATCCTAGCATATTCACGTAACAACAAATAATGCACTAGACCACACACACATATTGCCAAGAAAAATATCAAATATTAAATTCAAATCATCACATCATGCATGTAAAACATAAATATCAAGGGATGATTTTCTATTCTTTTCCTTAAGTCATTATTCTTTATTATTACCAGTTACCCTAAGGTTCATTAACATACAAATCACCCGGTCTTAATCATCACTATAAACTACCAAGAAATACATTCTCTAAGCTATGGTAACACCCCCTCTTACCTCAACCAAGTATAGAGAGAGAAAGTACCAAACCCTAGCCTTAAAGCTTTAAAATTAGAATCGTATGAATCCAATGTGGTGACGAAGGAGAGCGGTTAGGAGACAAGCCGGAGAGTGGCAAGAAGCAAATATACGATGGGGTTGAGCTCACCCACTTCCTTGAGATAGAGAGAGAAGCTCAAGAGAGAGAAAGTGCCATAATCTTCATTAATAGAAAATGAGAAGACGAGGGTTAGTAATGGTGATGATGGCCACTCATAATATGGAGGAAAATAAAGAAAAAGACTTACTTGTTCTTACCTAGGAACTTGCTTGAGAAGATGGAGATAAGAGGGAGAAGTTGCCATGGAGAGAGAGAAACACCAAAAGAGAGGGAGAAGAGAGGATGACACTTGGGACTTTGAGGATGATAATGGATGGCCACTGTAACAGCCCGATTTTCGTAACACTAAAATAACCAACTTTTATTTATTAAGTTGCAAAAATGAGGCCAATTTTTTTAACACATTATTGAGATGTCATTGGTATACTTTGACATCCCTCATGGAAACCCAAGTTGTTACTAAGACATTTCTTTACATAAAAACATTCATCTCCATAAAGTGGCTTGGTTCAAAGAGCATCATAATCCATTGTATTATATCAAAAGTATTCGTGACCGTTTCCAAAAGATTACATTGTCCAATCTTCCAAAGTAGAAGTACTCAACAAGACAGAATTAAAAACATAGCTTAATTACATAAATGGTTCATTGCTCGGGTAATCCTCGACTCAAAGTACTAACAACAGACTTAGACTATGAAAGGACTAAGGCCATCTTAACTAAACACACTACACCCGATTCTTCCGAATGAAGACAACCGGCTGCCGCTTCCTTTTCTTTCCTGACCTTTTTTTTCATACCGGAGGATGATGCTATCTCCATTGCTGACTCCTCTTCGGAACTTGGCTTTAGCTCTACTCCAAACAGCCTTACGGATTCCTCCTTAGCTTCATCCCGTGACGGTGGTTCATTACCATCGTGCCCCAGAATAGAGACACTTCCCAAGCTTGACCGAATTTCATCATCCCCAAAACAAATTTTCTTTCAAATCTTTTTGCATGCATAATGTCTTAACACATAGATCAAGTCATGCTTAAGCCAAAAATAATTTTTAAAGCATGAAAACTTAATCTTTCTTCAAAACCGAAACATGCATCAAGGTTTGAGAAAAATCTCTTGTTAAAACTCACATGCAAAGCTCAAGATCTCAACTTTATTGTTATCCAAGTTTAGATTATACACTTTCCAACCCAAGAATCACATGCATGTGCTTAAATCAACCAAATAGCCATAGAATCAACATGCAATCACCATCAAGCATATATTTCACTAGATCTTTAACATGCAAAGAGTAAAATATATAGATCAAGCCCTTTTTAAGTCAAAAATCATTTTTAAAACTTGCTTCCTTAATTATTTCTTTAAAACCGTTAAGATCGTCAAAGAAAAATCCAATCTTTTCACTCAAATAGAACATGCAAGACTCAAGTCTTAAGGTTTATCACATATCATGCAAGAATCAGAAACAATCGTAGATCAAGATAAATATTTCAACTTATTTTTCAAAGAGACATCAAATAACATTTTAAGAGTAAACATCAACATACATGCA
Source organism: Crotalaria pallida (assembly GCA_037953625.1). Lineage (NCBI taxonomy): Eukaryota > Viridiplantae > Streptophyta > Magnoliopsida > Fabales > Fabaceae > Crotalaria > Crotalaria pallida. The sequence goes on along the minus strand of CM075652.1, from coordinate 72,091,102 downwards.
CTTAGATCTTCACGAATCAAGTCACAAAATTAACATAAAAACACAAATCAAAGATCAAAATCATTTTAAGTAAAAAGGAATCAAAACCGTGAGCATCATCAAGTTGATGCATGTTCATTTCTTTGATTACACTCTTAGATCCAAGTAGAGATAGGTGTAGAAAATTATGAGAAGAAAGAAAATACACATGCAAAAGAAAAGAGAATCACAAAGCCTAAAAGAAAATCCTAACCAATCACAACTCTTCAAGATTTCAAATCACACACCTAAGATTAAGGTCTTCTAGCTTCTAATCACTTGGATCTTCAAAGAAAATCTTGAATCAAGCTTGAAATCCTCTTCTTCTTCTCCTTCTCTTCCTCACGGCTCCACTCTCTCTCTCTCTCTCTCTCTCTCTCTCTCTCTTTCTAGTTCTAAGAGTGTAATGGGCTCTTAGAAAATATGTTTGGTTGAAAGAATGAAACAAAGAAATGAAATGGTGCAAAATAAACTAAGCCAAGCCCTATATATAGGCAACTCGAGATTTCTCTCTTTTGCCCCAATTAAATTTCGGTCCATGTGTTAAGGTGGAGGGCAATTTTGGCAATTGAGAAGTTTGCATGAGTCAAGTCCACTCAAGGAGACATCAAGGAGTAATTTAAGGCATTAGGTCTTATCACTCATCATTTTGTTCTCTACATCACATCCCCTAATTTATTTTCCATAGATTACATTTTACTTTTAATTCCCTAACCTAGAAGAAAATAAACTTCCTACTCTCCCTTCATGCATGCTTGCCACCTATACACACTTATACACAATTTTAAATTTTCATTTTTCTAATCACACACATCATACAAATATTAAAATGCTATGCCACCTTAATGGAAAATAATAGGATGCAAAGAATTCACACATCACACAATTATTCACATACACATCATATCAAGTTCTCATTTTATTTTAAATTCACTTTATAAGATTACACCAAATAATTTTCCATTTGTAACATGACATTCATCAATAATAGTGAATAAAAATCCCAAGAATACACACTTTAACTAAAACAATTAACTGCACTACTTGGCTATAGATATAGCCCTCATTTCATTTTTTAAAATCATATTTTCATATATAAAAGAGATCCTCAAAAGAAAAAATTCATTTGAGGTCTTTAACTATTTTTACTGATTTATATACTCAAAATTCGTTTAAAATGCACCCAGAAATAAATTTTCGTAAATAAAACCAGAAAATTATAAAAGTTACATTTTAAAATTCTACATTTAAAGACGATCGTTTTCATATATAGATCATAATTTTCGGAGTTACGGTTAAAAAGTTATGAATTTTCAAAGTCATTAAATCTATTAAAGTTCACAAAGAATTTCACTTCTCAAAGAAATCCCAAATAATAAAACCATCTAATTTGAGTTCATGAAAATATTTATTTTCACACAAATACATCTATCTTTGACAAAACATATTTCAAAAATTCATTTAAAACAGACGAGGAATTTGCGGGTCGTCACATCCTCCCCAACTCAAAGATTTCTCGTCCCCGAGAAATACGTTACGGATTGGGCAGCAGGACACAAAATTCTCGCATTGCGGTGAGGCCCATAAGAACATTCTCATTCTCACTTCGTGGTTGTATTTCCCTTGCTGGCATAATTTACTTTACAGTACTCCTCGTTTGTCGGTTTCGGACGAAGAAGCTTCACACGTACAACCACTTGCGTGTTGAATCGGGTCAAGTCCAATGGACTAAACCAAGAGGATACCGTCTCTTAACTAATAGTAGTTACGGAAAGCTCAACTTTAGGTACAAACTTAGGTGATATCAAGCAAACATAACTTCACACATCTCTAGGAGCACGAGGTTTTACCTTAAAATGGTTAAAAGATCCTAAAATTCATTAGGTGCTCACTACTCTTGACAACCTTGGATTCCCACTAATTCATAAGTAACTACTCCTTCCTTCAGTTCTCCTTCTAACTCTAATGCTTTCATCCATCATTTCTATGACTTAGGGGAGATTTTATCGTAACTTTGGTATTATTTTCTCAAAACAATTTCACTTTTCTCATTAGACTCATCCTAAGCATCAATCATGCCTATCACTTTCACCGTCTAGACATCTGGTTACATTATAAGGCAATCCTAATCATCCAAATTTTTGTCATAATTTCTTCAAATTACTGACAATATACACCCCTTTTCTTCCTTGCAACTCCCCAACTTCAATCAAACTTACTACTAAGTTCACTGTGGTCTTATACTCTTATTCAATTTCAACCATTGATCCATCCTTGATCGTTCAAGCCTAAGCTATCTGGGTGACCATGACACTTTCATTTTCACAAGTCAGGCTAATGGATTTCGGAAAGGATCGATAAGGCTATGGTTTGATAGTAAGGCTCATGAAGAAAAAGTTTGAATTTCAGCAACAATGACTGTTTTTGTTGGAGCAATTCAACAAACATGGTGATCCAAGGATGATATCTTATACTCTTAAAGGTAATGACTACCCTTGTACCAAAAGGTGCGTCAAGGTCAACAGACTTGGGTCTATCAAGCAATGATATAACATCAAAGGTTATGGGGTCTCGACTTAGAATCTATTCGCTTTCTACTTGGTCTACTTTCTTTAGACTATATAGTCAACATATCCAGCAGATCACATCCACAGACACTAGAGACACAGACAGAGTCACACATCTCAGAAAGGCGAGAACTTTGACCTTGTACTCCTATCCTTACACTAGTAGACACACAGAGTCACACAAACAAAGCATGTAAGCCCATGCTTAAGGCCACTAAGGACTACCATAAGCTCTGATACCATAATGTAACAGCCCGATTTTCGTAACACAAAATAACCAACTTTTATTTATTAAGATGCAAAAATGAGGCCAATTTTTTTTAACACATTATTGAGATGTCATTGGTATACTTTGACATCCCTCATGGAACCATTGTATTATATCAAAAGTATTCGTGACCGTTTCCAAAAGATTACATTGTCCAATCTTCCAAAGTAGAAGTACTCAACAAGACAGAATTAAAAACTTAGCTTAATTACATAAATGGTTCATTGCTCGGGTAATCCTCGACTCAAAGTACTAACAACAGACTTAGACTATGAAAGGACTAAGGCCATCTTAACTAAACACACTACACCCGATTCTTCCGAATGAAGACAACCGGCTACCGCTTCCTTTTCTTTCCTGACCTTTTTTTTTTCATACCGGAGGATGATGCTATCTCCATTGCTGACTCCTCTTCGAAACTTGGCTTTAGCTCTACTCCAAACAGCCTTACGGATTCCTCCTTAGCTTCATCCCGTGACGGTGGTTCATTACCATCGTGCCCCAGAATAGAGACACTTCCCAAGCTTGACCGAATTTCATCATCCCCAAAACAAATTTTCTTTCAAATCTTTTTGCATGCATAATGTCTTAACGCATAGATCAAGTCATATGCTTAAGCCAAAAATAATTTTTAAAGCATGAAAACTTAATCTTTCTTCAAAACCGAAACATGGATCAAGGTTTGAGAAAAATATTTTGTTAAAACTCACATGCAAAGCTCAAGATCTCAACTTTATTGTTAACCAAGTTTAGATTATACACTTTCCAACCCAAGAATCACATGCATGTGCTTAAATCAACCAAATAGCCATAGAATCAACATGCAATCACCATCAAGCATATATTTCACTAGATCTTTAACATGAAAAGAGTAAAATATATAGACCAAGCCCTTTTTAAGTCAAAAATCATTTTTAAAACTTGCTTCCTTAATTATTTCTTTAAAACCGTTAAGATCGTCAAAGAAAAATCCAATCTTTTCACTCAAATATAACATGCAAGACTCAAGTCTTAAGCTTTATCACATATCATGCAAGAATCAGAAACAATCATAGATCAAGATAAATATTTCAACTTATTTTTCAAAGAGACATCAAATAACATTTTAAGAGTAAACATCAACATACATGCACTTAGATCTTCACGAATCAAGTCACAAAATTAACATAAAAACACAAATCAAAGATCAAAATCATTTTAAGTAAAAAGGAATCAAAACCGTGAGCATCATCAAGTTGATGCATGTTCATTTCTTTGATTACACTCTTAGATCCAAGTAGAGATAGGTGTAGAAAATTATGAGAAGAAAGAAAATACACATGCAAAAGAAAAGAGAATCACAAAGCCTAAAAGAAAATCCTAACCAATCACAACTCTTCAAGATTTCAAATCACACACCTAAGATTAAGGTCTTCTAGCTTCTAATCACTTGGATCTTCAAAGAAAATCTTGAATCAAGCTTGAAATCCTCTTATTCTTCTCCTTCTCTTCCTCACGGCTCCACTCTCTCTCTTTCTTTCTCTCTCTCTCTCTCTCTCTCTCTCTTTCTAGTTCTAAGAGTGTAATGGGCTCTTAGAAAATATGTTTGGTTGAAAGAATGAAACAAAGAAATGAAATGGTGCAAAATAAACTAAGCCAAGCCCTATATATAGGCAACTCGAGATTTCTCTCTTTTGCCCCAATTAAATTTCGGTCCATGTGTTAAGGTGGAGGGCAATTTTGGCAATTGAGAAGTTTGCATGAGTCAAGTCCACTCAAGGAGACATTAAGGAGTAATTTAAGGCATTAGGTCTTATCACTCATCATTTTGTTCTCTACATCACATCCCCTAATTTATTTTCCATAGATTACATTTTACTTTTAATTCCCTAACCTAGAAGAAAATAAACTTCCTCCTCTCCCTTCATGCATGCTTGCCACCTATACACACTTATACACAATTTTAAATTTTCATTTTTCTAATCACACACATCATACAAATATTAAAATCTCCATTCCTTCATCCCGAACATGGTTCCTGAGCATATTACCGGGGGACCTCATCCTGGACATCCTTTCACAGTTGAGATTATGGCATTCCAAACCCCGTAGACTTATGTGGGCCATCAAAATATTCCTCGGTACACTGGGACAACCGATCCGATGGACCACATTGCGGCTTACGAGTCTTCCATGATATTTTATGGAGGAGGGGATTTCATGAAGTGCCACGCTTTCTCAAGGACTCTGGGCTCGACATCTTTGAGATGGTTCAATTCCCTACCCGCTAATTCAATTCACTCTTGGGCTGAGCTTAGAAGAGCATTCCTAAATAGATACACAACCAGTATGTCACAGCCAAAGTTCGATCATTCATTAGCTGGAGTCGCACAGAGACCAGACGAGTCTCTACGGGATTACCTAGCTCGGTATCAACAAGAGGCTAGGGGCATATCAGGTCTGCAATATGGAGTATCTGTTCTCTTGCTTACTCAAGGGTTGCGAGATGGAGATTTTAAGGATTGTTTGATTGGAGAACCACCCAAGGATATGGCCGAGCTCAGGGAAAGGTCCAGAAAGTTTGTCAATCTGGAAGAATTTCACAGAATCAGTACTGCGGCACGGGGTAAGGAAGAACGTCAAGAGCAACGCCCTCGTCAAAACGACCCTCGTCAAAGCGATTGTTTTCGAGATGGTAGGGGGAGGAAGGATAAAAGAGAAAGAGAAAAAGGAGAAAAACTGCCTCCAAAAGGCAAATATGATGAATATACCCAGCTCACAGTCCCAAGGAGTCAAATCCTTCGCGAGATTATGCACACCGAGATGCGCAATATCACTCGGCCTCCAGCTTTGATAAGAGCTGCTCAAAAAGATAAGACAAAGTATTGTGACCATCATGGCGGATGGGGGCATACCACTGACCAGTGTACTATGTTGAAGGACTTGATTGAAGAAATGGTGAGGGACGGAAAGCTTCAACAATACATTGGCGAAGCGATGCGGAAGCGTTCCAGGAGAAAAAGTCATTCACCACCCAGACCCGAGCAGAAAAGAAATAGGAGCCCTTCACCACCTGTAGGGGGAGCCTATACCCTACTGTCCGAACAGGATAAGGGTCGAGAGACTTTTCTAATTAACACCATTGCTGGAGGATTCGCAGGTGGAGGGGAAAAAAGAGGTGATCGAAAGAAGTATGTGGGTCAAGTTCTTTCGATGGCCAGCCGACCAATTCAAAAGCCCAAAAAGAAGAACATCGTCATCAGTTTCAGCGACGAGGACTTTGCCGACATAATCCAAGATCACAATGACCCAATGGTAGTTACAGCCAGGCTCGGCAATTACGAAGTAAAGAGGATTCTCGTTGATCAGGGGAGTTCAGCAGACATTATGTTCTTGGATCTGTTCGAAGCCTTGAAGTTGAAAAGATCTGACCTAACTCCGTTCGAGGGAAGTTTGATTGGCTTTACGGGCCATTCGATTGTTCCTCTAGGGAATATCCACCTCCTAGTTACCCTGGGGGAACAACCATCTGCTCGAACTGAGATAGTGAAGTTTCTAGTTGTCCAGGCTCCGTCGGCATACAACGCCATCCTCGGCCGTACTGCACTCCAGTCTTTTGGTGCCGTTGTATCAACTGTCCACCTAGCTATGAAGTTTCCAGGGTCTGATGACAAGGTGGTAACGGTACGTTCTGAACAAGAGCTGGCTCGGAAGTGTTACAATATCAGCCTGGGTAAACTGAAGATTGAAGATGAGAAGATTATGCAAGAACCACTCAACAAAGGAAGTGTTAATTTGGCAGATCTTGATGTAAGGGAGGAGAATGAAACTAGGCCAACCCCTCAGGGGGACTTCAAGAAGGTAATTTTGGGTTCCGATCCATCCCGTTGTGTCAAGATTGGTGTTGGTCTTGCTGAAGAAGTTGATAGAGAACTGACAGAACTGCTCGTAGAAAACAAAGATCTATTTGCTTGGACCTCGGCAGACATGCTAGGAATCGATCCGAATTTCATTTGCCACAAATTAAGCGTGTATCCTGGCGCTAAGCCAGTTTGTTAGAAGAAAAGGCGGGTCGGAACCGAGAAGGCTCAAGCAACAAAAGAAAAGGTTGTCGAGCTGCTTCAAACAGGGTTCATCAGGGAAGTGGTGTACCCCGATTGGTTGGCTAATCCCGTACTTGTCAAGAAATCCAATGGAAAGTGGAGAATGTGCATGGATTATACAGACTTGAACAAGGTCTGCCCCAAGGACCAATACCCACTTCCCTGCATAGACAAATTAGTAGATAGCTCGGTAGGATATCAGAGATTGTCCTTCATGGACGCTTATTCGGGCTACAATCAGATCCTGATGTATCCCCTGGATCAGGTGAAGACTTCATTCGTGATGAAAATGCTACATATTGTTATAATGTCATGCCCTTCGGACATAAGAACGCTGGGGCAACTTACCAGCAAATGATGAACAAGGTGTTCGGCTCGCTTATCGGGCCCAGAATGGAGGTGTACATTGACGATATGATTGCTAAGAGTTTGAAGGAAGAAGACCATGCTAAGGATTTGAAGATCATTCTTGGCAAAATTCGGCAGTTCGATATGAGGTTGAATCCGGAAAAATGCACCTTTGGGGTTCCTGCTGGGTCATTCCTCGGATTTATGCTCACTGAACGAGGAATCGAGGCAAATCCAGAGAAGTGCCGAGCCATCCTCGAGATGAAGAGTCCATCTGACATCAAGGGTGTCCAGCAGCTGGCAGGTCGGGTAGCGGCTCTTTCCAGATTTTTATCCCAATCAGCTCGGAAGGCTCTACCATGGTACCAACTGCTGAGGAAGGAAAAGGAAAAGACGTTTGAGTGGAACGAGGCATGCGAGAAGGCCTTCACTGACCTTAAGCAATACCTGACATACCCCTAATCCTATCTAGTCCTATAACTGGAGAAATTCTTTTCCTTTACTTATCGGTGGGTGATTTGGTCGTCAGTTCGGTTCTAGTCCGGGAAGAATCAGGCAAAGAATCCCCTGTTTATTTTGTCATCCGAGGTACCAGAAGGTGGAAAAATGGGCTTTTTTTTGGTTATCACGGCCAGAAGACTACGACAGTACTTCCAGAGCCATCACATCAAGGTTAGAACAACTCAGCCGATCCGTCAGATTCTTCAAAAACCAGACTTGGCAGGAAGAATGGTGACTTGGGCCATTGAACTTTCCGAGTTTGACATTACTTTCGAACCAAGGAAGGCAATGAAATCTCAGGTCCTAGCTGATTTCCTTACCGAGTTTACTGAGCCATCGACGAGCTCAAACTTGGACTGGAGCGTTTATGTTGACGGGTCGAGCAACAAGCTTGGAGCAGGTGCTGGAATAATCTTGGAGAACTCCGAGGGAGTTACCCTTGAGTATTCTTTGAAGTTCGGATTTCCTACTTCAAACAATCAGGCAGAATATGAAGCTGTAATGGCTGGTCTCAGGATGGCAAAAGAGGTAGGGGCTCGAGAAGTGAAAATTTTCAGCGATTCTCAGTTGGTGGTTTCGCAAGTTAAAGGTGATTATCAAGCCAAAGAACCCGTCCTCCAAAAATATCTTGAGAAGGTGAAGTTCCTATCTTCAGAGTTTTCCAAGGTTGAATTCTGCCACATCCCAAGAGAAAGCAATGGCCGAGCGGACATTCTCTCAAAACTTGCTTCAACGAAAGGACCTGGAAATAACAAAACGTTGATCCAGGAAATGGTGAACGGACCTAGCGTGGTCCCCTCCATTTCGGTAGATCCAAGTTGGACTGCTCCGATCACGAGTTACTTGGAACAAGGAATTTTGCCGACTGATCTAATCGAGGCCAAGAAACTTGTCAGGAAAGCATCACAATTCGCTCTGGTTGAAGGAATTCTGTTTCGCCGAGGGGTAAGTGGCCCTATGCTCAGATGTTTAGATCCCGCTGAAGCAAAACAGACACTGGAAGAGGTTCATGGGGGTATCGGAAGTCATCATGTTGGGGGGAAATCACTGGCCAAAAAGATTCTAAGGGCAGGATACTACTGGCCAACCCTTCAGCAAGATGCGATCAATCATGTGAAGAAATGTGTATCAGAAGCCGGCCGAGGAACTCCACTCACTTTCATCTCCCTATCCTTTCTATCAATGGGGAATGGATTTGATTGGCCAGTTCCCCACCGCACAGGACAGCTAAAATGGGTGATAGTTGCCATTGATTACTTTACCAAGTGGATTGAAGCCGAGCCTCTAGCAACTATCTCGTCGGCCAAGGTTCATAAGTTCTTCGAAAGACAGGTCGTAGCTCGGTTTGGAGTGCCACAAGTTCTGGTGACTGACAACGGAACTCAATTTGCAGCAAAGGCATTCCAAGACTTGGTTAATGCTTTAAACATTGAGCACTATTTTTCTTCGGTCGAGCATCCTCAGACCAATGGACAAGTGGAATTAGTGAACCGAACAGAAAAGGCTCATTGGTGCAAAAGGAAATTGGCTGGAAAACTTGCATGAAGTGCTTTGGTCATATCGCACCACAATACAGACTTCGACGGGAGAAACTCCTTATCGGCTTACTTATGGTTGCGACGCAGTTATCTCGATAGAAAGGATCATCCCTTCATTCCGATCCATACAACAACCAAACCCCCTCAACAACACTCTACTCTGTGAGGACCTCGTTCTATCGGATGAAGTCAGAGATCTAGCCGCCGAGCGGGAACGACATGCCAAGCAGCTGCAAGCGAAAGGGTATAATCGCTCGGTAGTACCCAGAAAGTTCGAAGTAGATGACCTCGTCCTAAGAAGAGCTGACATTGGCTTCAAGAACGCTAAAGACGGGAAACTGGCTCAAAACTGGGAAGGGCCATACCGAGTAGCTTCCAAAACGGGAACATGAGCCTACAAACTCGAAACTCTCTCTGGTGCTCTCATCAATAACACATGGAACGTGGCAAAGCTTAGAGCATATTTCAGCTAAACTTTTTTATGCCTGTTTCAATTTTATTTTCAATTGTTTTTAGTTTCATTATTATCTTTGCTTAATTTTAGGATTGTGTATTTTTGATAATGGTGTACGCTCGGTGGAACTCCGAGCCCATTGTATTTATTGCTTCAAATAAATAAAAGTTCTGTTCTTGAATTCATTGTATTTACGTACTTTTCCTCATAACCGATTAGCCATCGTTTATGACGTGAACGATTATAAACAGCTCGAACAAGAGCTTATAAGTCGTCAAGTACTTTGAAAGATTCCTGATTCGAACATGATTATCTCCAATCATTTTTTACATCGCGGATAGAGGAACCCACCTCGGCTAAACTGCTGGAGTTCCGAGGTCTTAACACTTGAATTCATAACAAAAAGAACAAAAAGAAGCACAAAATGATAGCGGATATTATAAATATTCAAAATTAGTTACAGCAACAGGTCCGAGCCCATCTATCGGGGCAATTACAAGTTAAAAAGCAAAGGAAAAATCTACTCTATGTCAGACAATACTACGCTTTCAGGATCAAACTTGTCCTCTTCCTCCTCGTCACCTTCAGCACCCTCGGCCCCTTCTTCCTCGGATTCCTCAGCCAAGTGGTCAGGTAGATCATTTCCGCCCATGTCTATTGGGACCCCATTCTCGCCCACGATCTGACCATTCTTAACAGCAAAGTTGGGGTCAGCACCCTTGGTCACGAGGCCAGGATTCAAGATGCGAAGTTGCTCGGCGGTGTTGAGGAAAGAATCTTCAACCGCATGATCCCAGTTGTACAGATTCTCTTTGGCTGCCTTTTTATGTTTAAGAGCTTTTGCTCTCATTTTATCCAGAGAGGCTCGGAGCCCAGCGACTTCGTCCTTGGTATACTCGAGTTGCTCTCGAGCCACTGCGACATCTTCTTCGGCTTTTCGAGCCTTCTCCCTGGCCTCTTGCAGGATTGCAGCATCTTCCTCGGCCTTCTTCATGATTTCTTCGGCCTTTCTCATCCCCTCATTGGCCTCTTGAAGGGTTCTTTCTGCTTTCTCTTTATCAGCCTCGGCTTTAGCCTTGGCATCTTCAGCATCCTGCTTCCCCTTCTGCAGCTTTTCATTCTCGCCAGCCAAGGCTTGAAGCTTTTTATTAAAGCCCTCTACTTGAAGCTGTAAGTAGTCTTTGTAACACCCTATATAATAATTACCCTTAAACCCGAAAATTAGGATTTAAAATTTCTTTTAAAACGAATATGATAAATTGCCAAAGTAATATTTCCTTTCATTAATGCAAAAACATCAGAGATATAAAGCGGAAGACTTAATACATCAACAAGTAAAAAGTGAAGCAACATAGTTACACCGAGTTCATATTCAAAATACAAGTTTAGTAAAATTTTAGCTCGGCCAACTGGCCGAGGCCCATCTAGGCAATCCGAAGCCAAAAATACAAAAGAGTGTTTTAGCTCAGCCCAACTAGCCGAGACCCAACAAATTCTCCGAATCTAAATAACTTACTCTCCTTGTGAGGGAGAGTGAACTTGCTCGGCCGGGGACTGCGTCTGCTCGGGCCCAGTACCTGAAAAATGGTAAGGAGGTGAGCATTACACAGAACTTAAATAAGCAGTTTCTAACATGACATACCGAACTACCAAGCCAAACACAAGTAGCCAATTAGCATATAAATAACAAGTAATCAAACCATAAATCACATGCATACATCATCACTTAGCTCGGTTCACATCATGCACTCTCATTTAGCTCGGCTAACATCATACAATCTTATTTATCCATTACCTATTAGTTATACCTCGATTCATCCGATTAATTCTTATACCCTTTCCTACATTCTTACACTCGGTTTCTCGGCCACTATTCTCTTTCCTCGGCAAACCATCTCTATCTCGGTTTCATTACTCATTATTCCACTTTTACATATCTTACAATCTTTTACTCTTCTCGGATGCATACACCCAGTGCATGTCTTACACCATTTAAGGTCGGATATCGGAGTGTCCATAACTGCGAGTACCCAGTACCCGTCTTACAGCTGCACATACCCAGTATGCGTCTGACGCGATCAATGCACGCACCCAGTACGCGTCTTCTATGATTAGGAGCACTACCGCCATCATTCTATGGAGTAAGGAGTGTCCATAACTACGAGCACCCAGTACTCGTCTTACAGCGGAGCATCTCTGCGTCTTATGCGATCAATGTATGCACCCAGTACGCGTCTTCTATGACCAGGAACACATCCCACCGATTCCGTGCTCGGAACCTCGTGTGAATCATAACTGCGAGTACCCAGTACCCGTCTTACAGCTGCGCATACCCAGTATGCGTCTGACGTGATCTATGCACGCACCCAGTACGCATCTGCTATGACCCGATCACACGACCATTTCTCTTTAATTCCTCTTAGTCCTTTTTAACCATCTTTTTAGCTCGGCCTCTCTCGGCTCAACATCTCTTTAACTCCTCTTATCTTTTCCATTAACCTTTCTCATTATCTAACTTATTAATTTATCTCTTCGTTTCTCCCTGGTTACCATTTTCTCACTTCCCATTCTCACCCTCTCTTAGCTCGGCCACAGATATAAATAGTGAATAACAAAGCTCATAAACACTTATACCACAATAACAATATGAATAAAGCATTTAACCAATCCATCATGTAAAATATAGCATATAACCGAAAATAATGTTTCTTCTTCACCTAAAATCCATGTTTCTAGTTCATTCATTGGTTCCCTTTACCCTCTTTACCCTTTTCTTTCTAACATTAACCTATATCCATTCCCTAATCTAACACCCACTCTTAGTACCCTTTATGAACACCCTAGAAACCCAAACTCAAGTAGAGGTAACACTCACTCCTTACCTCAAACCGTGAGAGATAAGAGTTGAGAGTTTGAGAATGGCTTTCCTTGCTGCTTGACCTTGTGAGCTTCACACCCTTGAATCCTTTCCTCCAAGCTGCACACGAATGCCACGACGGTCCAGGGACGTCCAAAACGGGAAGAAGAACAGCAAGAAGGAGGGTTTCCGGTTGGTAGAACTTGGTGGAAGAGAGGGAGATGTTCGTGAGTGAGAAGAGAGAAAGAAAGAAAGTATGTTGAGGTTTGTGGGTTGCTGGAACTTCAGAGAAGAAAATGAGAGAGACGAAGGAGAAAGAGAGTGGGAATGCAAAGTATGTTAGGTTGTGTATTTGGATTTTCTTTTATTCATTTAAGGGAAACATTTGTGTGGCTCTCATTGGAGGCTTCTTTGAGAAGTCAAAACATGTGGATAGGATTCATTGGCTTCTAGAGGAAGCCATGAATAGTGACTTGAAAATGACATAAAGCAATGATAGTGACATAAAGTGAATGATAGTGACATAAAGTGAATGATAGTACATTGCACGGATGGTGCGAAACCCAATGGGCCAACAGCTCAACATGAGCTGTCACGGAGGAGCTACGATATGTCGGCTCGGTATAGAGGAACAGTAGTAGTCCGAGCTTCCTTCTCGGATTATAATGTGAGGTGCGCTGAGGTCGGCTAATCTGAGCTTGACAACAGGTTCTGCGTCTGACCCCATTTAGCTCGGCCGAGATCGGTCCGAGGTCCAATACTTACATACTAGGTCGGCCTATGCTTCATATCACCTTACGACCCTTTTACAACCTCTACGATTTAATCCTATTCCTAAATAAATCATTATATACTATATATATACATCTAAAGTTATTATATTTAATATTAATTTTTAGGATGTTACAGTCTTCCCGAGCATCGGCTTCACTTCGTTTTTTCTTCTCCTCGGTAGACACACCAGCATGAACGTCATCACCACGCTGACTGAGGTAACAAAGAATGCTCGCACCTCTTAGAAGACTCCTCACCAAGGAAGAACAATTGTTTTCCTAGGTACCTGGGGTCCAGGCACCTATCACTTGCGCATCCTCGGGAGGAAAGACAATCGCGTTAAAGGTATCAGAATTCTTCCTAGCCCACACTGTTTTGGCGACAATGTCATCCATGCCTTCAACACCTTGAATCCGTTTGTGGGACTTACTCAGATTGAGCCAATCCCCAGCTACCCCCTTCCCTGTATCCACCCGAGGCCTCTTGGGGGGACGCTCGGGGGTACCTCTAGCACTTGGCTGGGCCTCTGAATTGAATGTTTTCTCAATGCTCTCGGCAGCCGAAATCACCTCGGCAGGGACAACACGGGGAGCAACAGTCAGACTATTCTTCGGTGTCGGCTCGGAGGACTGGCTTTTGGCCGAGGAGCCCGAGCCCGCCTTCACAGCAGCCAGCTGAGCCATCCTGGTCGAGGCAGCAGCATTCTTCTTGGCCTTTGAAGCTTTCTTCCCCATGTTTTCTGCAACAATAAAAAATATGTTATACCGAGCAAAAAAAATACATATATATGTATAAGTACCAAGTTCGGCTTTCACTTCAGCCTGTGTTCTCTTCAACAAAATTTGTTTGATGTCAATTTGCCCCTTTTCTCGGAGATACTCCCAAACCCGATCGCATAATCGTCTCTCGGCCTTAGTTAAATCTGCTTTATAATCAAATTGATACAAAGAGGCCCCTCGGTTATAAATACCGTTCGACCAGCTCAATGGGAATTGAGGCACGACCTTAATTTCCCCTTCTTCCTCAACTTGCTTCATAAACCAACACACTTCGGCTCCAGTATACTCGTATTGGAAGAAGCGTGGTTTGAAGGACTTCCAAGAATCGGTTACCTTCGCAAAAAGGGCATGCTCCTTCCGAGCCTTCAATGACACCCAGAGCCCCTTGGAGTCGCCGAATTTATTTACTTGGGGGGCATACAACCAGAAGAAGGCTCGTAACGTCGCTGTCAGACCTTCAGCATCAGAAAACTGTTGGAAAGCTCTGACAAAGGCCCACCCGCTCGGATGCAGCTGGCTCGGAGCTATACCTAAGTGGTTGAGGACTTCTATTTCTAAGGTAGAAAAGGGCGTGCGGATTCCGACCTTTGTCACTACCTCCTCGTAAAAGTAAAAAATATGTTGGTTTTCCGACAGTTGGAGGCATATCCGGTCGTCTATGCTCACATGTCTTAAAAAAATTCCGAAGCATTCCCATCTGGGCTCGGAGGTGTTAGGATTGGACAAAGGTGGTTCAGGCTGTCCGTCGTCAGCAACGAAGGCCTCGTTCCAAGTACTTCCCGATCGAAGACTCCATCGTACTGCGCGTGGTTGGGTGGTAAAGGATATTCTTCAGGATGGGTATCACAGCTGCGCTCCACCATATCTGGGGAAAAAGTAAAAGGCTCGGCGTTAGCATTTTTTATAGCAGATGTTTTAAATCTAAAACTAAGGCCGAACCTTGAACCTTTTTCCCCCTCCCTCATAGGATCCCCCAAAAACTCTTCCCTTCCTGTAAAACATTCTGGGTTAGTCCTCACCTGAGCCCGACGCTCGGCAAACCTATAAGCCAACAGCCACCTATTTTCTTCTGCGGGATCAGAAGGGTACTCTATGGTTACCGGTTCTACCTCGGGTGACTCGTTTGATCCTTGACCACAAGAGGGGGAAGGAGGATCTACTGTATCATCGGTATCAGAACTGATTTCTAAGGTAACATTTTCTCCCTCAGAATCCCCAGAATCCCCGGAACTCCCAGAAAAACCCGAATCGCTGTCACTGGAAGGCTCCTCACCTAATCTCCTACAGAGTTCATGGTAAATTTTCTTCCAATCTCTCCAACCTCTCATGATTAGGAAACCAAAACCCTCCAACTACTTACCCAGAACAAAAACCCCCAAATTTCTGCAAAACCCACAAAACGCAAAACCCTCTCAAAAAATAGAAAAAACAGAACCAAGAATAAGTTGTTTTAAGTTATAAGAGAAGAAAGGATTACCTGCTTTCGATTGTTGATTTCTGGAAAAAGTTGGTAACAACGGATGATAGTGAAAGCGCGGACGAGAATAAAGGGAATGTTTCTGGAGCAAATGAGAACAAAGGGTTCTGATTCGTGAAAACTGAAAATGAGTATAGCGCAAAGGAGATGTGTTTAGAGCAGATAAGAAGAGGTTTCTGATTTGTGAAAGATGCAAATGGGAGTAAAGGATTCGAATAACCCTCAAAAACCCTTCAGTTTCCCCTTCAGTTTCCCTCCACGATGCACACGTTGGGCCGAAAGCCCACTAACCCACTCAGCCACTCGCAGGGTAAGACATGGCGGTTACTGAAGTTGCTGTTTCAAAATTCGAAATTCAAAATGATTTGGCACAACTTCCCAAGACACGCGCCGTACCTAGAGAACATAAAACGTCACCTCGAACAGGCTACATGGTTACAGTTGTCCCACACTCCCGAACTAAGACATGTGAAAAGGTCAACCCTAGCCACTTGTTACCTCGCCACAGACTTTCCAGTCTTACGAGCTGGGGGGCTTGTAGGGTCTGCCGACCACATACGGACCTAAGTCTTATTAAAGGGGTTCTCTAAGGGTATTTTGCTCGGTTCACCTGCTATTAAACCGAGCCTCAACCAATACTATAGGGCCAGGCTCGGACTTGATGGAACCGAGCCTCACCATCGGTCCTCAACCCATCAGGCTCGGGACTCTAGGACCGAGACATATCATCGGCTCGTGGATAAGCACTGGCTCACCGAGGCTTCTTATCCCTTCCGCAAATCTCTCCTGGATTCTCGCAACAGCCTAGACATGAGATCTTCAGCTGATCCTAACCAGATTCTAAGAGCATAATCCTCCAATATTATCTCACAGAATCCTGGTTCAGCACAGCTCTGATACAGGACCCAAACGGCCCATATCAGCCTCCTCCAAACCCTATAAATAGCTCATCACAGCTAGGGTTTCAGGTAAGTACTCTCATCCCTAAGTTGACACTCTGCACACACACGTTGACTAGGGAGACCCTGCTTTTCCCAACTAGAACTGCAGAAATACCATAAGCCACATATTAACACTTGATCCTCTCTTGGGCTCCTGGTTACCATAATCTTGAGCACTTAGAGGGTTAAGGACACATAGTGTTTAAGGACACTACAATGGCTGAATGGGGGTTTGATTCGTTTTTATTTTTTTCTTGTCTGCACTAAATACTCGAGTCTTTTTCTCACAAATACTCGAGTGTTTCGAAATACTTGAGTATTCTGCTCAGAAACACTTGAGTATTTTGACCAGTTCTCATTTTATTTATTTTCTTTGCACTTAAAATTCGATAACTTCTTCGTTAACCGTCGGATCTTGCTCAAATTTGATAGCAAGCTTCCTAAAATCCTTATCTTCATATCCAACGGTGGAATTCATGTTTTGAGTTATAAATATTCTATTTTTAATTTCCTAATATCACGTATTCCAAACTCCGAATAAGCCGTTGCCAACGCTCGTTTTCCCAACTCACAACCTCTTATTCCTTGCTTAGGCTATCTAACGACTTCATAGCACTAAACTTGACCCTAATCCATCACCTTAACTCTTATTAGAAAAAATTATCATTTTTCTAATCCCATTATCATTTTGTTTATTCTTGAGATTAAAATTTGGGATGTTACAATTCTCCCCCACTTACTGAAATTTCATCCCCAAAATTCCATCCAGTTCCATAAATGGAGAACCATCCCATTAACAAGGCCTTTGATTAAAGCTTCCACATCCGTCGGTTCCTGCTTCTCACAAGTATGTTCCTCAATCCATTCTCTTTAGTGATTTTCAGCTTACTCTAGAACACTCTACGCTTTGCCCTCGTCCATCTTTCCTTCTCGTTTCCGTTTGTTACTTAGACAAGATCTTGGTTTGGTTACTAAATCCTCCCCCATTTGGCATGGACATAGGCATCGACATACCTGGCTATGTCCACGCCAGGGAGTAGGGAATCGAATGCGTCAGCTTTTGACCGCCTTTCTGACAAACTCCAATGAAGGGTGAAAGAATCTAACAACGGAAGGAAGTGTAATCTTTGGAATCCAAGAAGGGTTTGTGCTTTTGCTTCAAAGAAGATAGCCTAAGATCATGTGATTCAAAAACTTTTCGTAGGATGCAACAAGTTATAGTTAGAACTTTACTTGTCAAAGGGAAACCAAATTGAATAGGCAAGATTGGAACTCCAGGAACGATTGATATTCAAGGATGAGCCACGAAGAAAAGGTTGAGAGTTCACAATCCCTTATTCGGTTTAATCGAGAGTATACACTCGGTTAGGATTTGAAATTTGCTGCATCAAGGTGGAATCAATACCAAAAAGAATAAGGAGAAAGAGGTTTACTTCACTTTCAAGACGGAAGGTCGTGGTGAGTTGATTACCTGTTGGTGGTCGATGGGTTGGACCAAATTTCCTAAGGTTTACGATACCTCGCGTTCGCACACATCTTGGTTCTTGCACTCGACGAAGAGTACGAGTCTATTGTTCAACTTGGTTGGTCTCGGTGTGGAGATTTCATGAAGTTGTCAAGGTTGGCGTTTCTAACGGGTGATCATTCAAGGACCTTGGTAAGACATTCAGGAACCTGGGTAAGATTCCCGATAAATTTTGGGTTATCTAAAATTTGGTTTGGCTTTCTTGGCGGTTAGAATTGGTTCTCTTAGGGTTTACCCAATCTTATCAAGAATTCAGTATTTGGTTATGCTATTCTTAAATAGATAAGATAGCTTAAAGTTCTTGTCCTATGGTTTTGTTCTAAGTCTATTTCTCGATTCTGCGCGAAGGTTTGGAAAGAACACTTTCCGGGCTAGCTTATTCACTTCTAAAGGATCTATTCCTTGGTGAGCTACTATCTCTGTTGTCTTGATCTCACTTAAAAGGCTACAAAGATATCGTCCATTAATAGATTCAAAGATTGAGGTGATCAATCCCAACCTCACGTCTATCAACAGCACATCATTGATGGGTTTGTTGACGATATATTAATTTAGTAATTGCAAGAGTAAGGATGGCCAAGCCTAACCTTATACTCTATCAAACGACAATACCATCACAGAATTGGCTATATTGCAACTAGGACCCTACAACTTATCGCTTCTTTCTAAGGTGTTTCATAATTTTCTAAGAGGCTGGATTCAATCTATGCTTCCCTTACGCATGTCACGCCTTGTAAAGCCTCTACTAAAGGACTAATAAAGATAAGGACTCAAAGTTCATAAGGCACGTCTATTTTTTTTATTATTACTATTTTTTTTAATGTCCTAGTCATCTTATATATTCAGTTGCAGCGAATCAGTACTTCATATAACACATACCTCCCATGTGCTTGCTTGACTCCTTATCCTCTCGTTCACTCCTGGCATCAACCCTCTCTTCCTGAACGGACCTGCTTCCACTCGCTTCCTGTGTCCAAAGCTTGTTGGGGAAGTTGTGAGCGAAGTGTTCGGGCTGGCTGCATCGGAAGCAAAGCCTCTCCTTCCATTGTTCGCTCAATGTCCGACAGACATCGTGGTGAGGCTTCCCATAGTGTGGGAAAAGTGGTCTAGCACTTGGGGTAGCCCTAGCATCCTCTGCTCTTCCCTTGCCTCTAATGGGCCCTCCCGCATTCTGCATATTCTTGCCCAAGCCTTCAGATGCCTCTTGCTTCAAACCCTCCTCATAGATGCTGCACATATTGACCAACTGGGGAAGGCTGCCATCGTTATAGCGCTCAAAAGCTATCCATAGTTCCGTACGGAGTCCCGTTCCGAAATTGGAACACTTATCCCTATCATCATCACCTCTGTAATCTAGTGCATAGCAAATAAGATCTTCAAACTTAGCGGTGTATTCAGTTACGCGCATGGCTCCCTGGGTCAGTCTCAAAAATTCCAACTCCTTCTTCCTAAGGACATTCACTGAAAATTATTTCGCATGGAATCTCCTCTTAAATACCTCCCAGGCTACACTTTGATCTTTCACTTCTTAGATATGTTGCATGTGCGCCCACCATTGCTTCGCCTCCCCTTTTAATGCACCCTCTACTAACAAGGCCCTTTGGTTGTCTGGAAGACGCATCGTGTGAAATATCTCCTCTATTTCCCGGAGCCACTTATGCGCTCCCTCAGGGTTATAGTTACCTTGGAAATTCGGCGGATCGTTCCTTCTGAATTTAGTGAACCAATCGATTTCAGCCGGTACTGGGTTCTGGGGTGCTTATGGTTGCTCCTTCATTGCTGTCTTTGCTACTGCGGCTGCTGCCACCCTTTCGGCTTGTTCTAGGTCCATATGAACCAAGTTCCCTAGAATTGCAGTGATCTTTTCAACGTTGCTGCAATCCCCAACAATAATGTTTGGTCCTAGAGAAGACAACAAGTTAATACCAATATAAGCGAGTAATTACCTATGTACCCTAGTCATCTATCCTAGACACTCAACTATCAATCAGTTACCCGCTTGGTGAGTAACCCAAAGGAGTTGTGAGTCCACACTCCAAAGGCCGAGGGAAACTGCTCCGATACCAAAATGTGACATCCTAACTTTTAAACACTAATTCGATCTATAAACAAAATTAGCACTTAAAAATTTCTTTTTAAACATAAACTTATAAAAATATCTGGAAAGTTCGGCGGAGTTTACTCTGTTTTATGGACTTCCCAAAAATTACTTTTTCCCTGTAAAACCTGTAAACAACATTTTTCTGTTGGGATTCTGGCAAGTATACTAGATCGTACAAGTAATATAATGATAAATAGAGTATCGTTCCCAACGAGGATTAAAATTGACTCTAAGAATTCTCACCTAATTGTAGTTACTAAGCGAAATCTAAATTTTAATTTAATTGATTTGGGAATTGTTGATTAAAATAAATAAAAACAATGGTTCTTAAATAGGGAAAAGAGCGGGACGTAGTTTCGATGAAGGTTCCTAAAATATTTAACAATGAATTAAAATGTTTTCCTGAATTCCGAATTTGTTTTGCAAAAGTAGGAAACGTCTAATGTCTTAGAATGTTTCCGTATTTTAGAGATTAACCTCCCTTGATGTCTCAAGTGAAGTCTTAAAAGATAACCCTTAATTAATGTTCAATCAAAACTCATAAAATTATTCAACTCATAAGAAATATGTCTATCCCTACGCAATTGAACTGTTTGATTATTAGGCACAATCCTAAATTAATGTCTATTAAATTAGGATTCTCACGTCATGAATCACGCGCTTTCATGAACAACAATAAAAACATAATCAAATACAAAATTCATAATGGAAAACACAAATTAATTCATTGCATAAATATTAACAAGGTTCCATAACCATCTACTCCTACATCCCAAATAAGGATTTAGTTCATATTAGAGAAGAGAAAAACAATAAAAGTAGTAAATGAATCCATAATTATTACCACTAAACTTCAGTATCCAATCTCCATGTTCTTCGCAAAATCTCCAAAATCTATTTTACAAACTATTCTGCATACCTACTATGAGTCAATCCTAGTGTTTTTAAACCAAAGTCATATCCCTCAACAAATCAAATCCTAAGAGATAAGATTTAAAATTCGCAACAGTGACGCACGCCTGGGCACACGTGTTGTCACGCCTGGGTGCGCTCCTTAAAACAATCCAAGCTACTTTGCACGTGACACACGCGCCTGAGCGCGCTGTGTTAGGATTGGGAGCAATCACCCAAGAGGGGGTGAATTGGGTATTTACGAAAACATTGGAAAATATTCGCTTTAAAATGTTTTCAACACACTTAAAGAGATTTGCAGCGGAAAACTATATAATGATGAAAAACGATTGTGCGGAAGCGGATAATAATAATACTAATATGAAAATCTAATATGCGCGAAGACAAAAGATAGAATAAAAAAGAAAACGAAACTGTGCTAATTAATTTAAAACAATTAAATTAATATATTGATAAAATAGATGTTATGTTGCAAGAACGATAAATAACAACAGCAAGGCGCATGCAATAATAATACCAAAAATAAAGAGATGAGGGATAGAAGATTGTGCATCGGAGATTTTATCCTGGTTCGGCAAAACAGCCTACATCCAGTCCCCAAGCGACCAGCTTGAGCTTTTTCTCACAATAAACCGAAGACACCCCCGCGTCCCCAAATACAACCAGAGCGCCCCGCAAGCTACTAGGAACCTCCTTTCGCTAGGACCTCAATAAACAACTAGGAAGACCCTTCCTAGATTTTCAGGATAGCCTAACTACTAGGTGCCCCACCGTTCATCTAGCACTACCCAACACAAGGGTTCATCACCCTACAAACACGAACGTCGCACGTTCGAACTAGGAGATTCACTCCCTAGTCTCTAAGGGTCACACACAAATAGAGTTTTAAAATTCAGAAATAGAATTTTAAAAGAGATAAGATAAAATAAGATTTAAAATCAAAATCAAATAAAAGATTTAAAATAACAAATTAAAATCAATTTGAAAATCAAAATAAGATTGATTTGGGTCTAATATATGATGTTTTGAGCATGATTTAGACTCCCTTTCACTATGTATTTGGCTTGTTTCTCTTGTAAATTTAGGATTTTTTGTATAGTTTTTAGGAAGTTAGGTAATTTAGAATCCTTTGAACGTTTTGATCCGTTTTGGGTTTGTTTCAGGTACTTTTGGAGCTTAAATGAAGAAAATAAATATGGAGCATGAAAGAGGATGAAAAGACCTTGAAAATGGCGCAAGAACGAAGCGAAACGGAGCCGGAGCAGGTAACGCACGCCCAGGCGTGAGGCTCTGGGCGCCCAGGCGCGCAAAGTACGAGAAAGTGACACTGTTTGTTGTTTTGACCATAACTTGAGCTACGCTTATACAAATGAGGAGATCTAGGTATCATTTTAAAGCTAAGGAAAAGATCCATAACTTTTCCAGAAATAGTCTTGCTCAAATTCGTCCATCTTTGGGGCCAAAATCAATGCCGAAGTTGCTGTCAGACACAAATACGGGATTCTAGAAGGATTTTGATGATAAATTCTATTTGTAGATAAGATTCTTAAAGATTAGATTATTCTAATAGGATATTATCATATCCTATCAATTGGGATTAGTTGTAGACTTTATATATAGGTTTTTCCTTTAGGTTAGGTAGACTTTTCAGAGCCAAATAAGAGATTAGAATAAAATTAGGATTAGAGAAGAGAGGTTGTTATGCAATTGAGAGCAAGGAGGCAAGGCACAAAGATTGAAGATCAACATTGCTGGAAGAATCCACTTGAAGATTGAAGATCTCTTGGGGGTAAATTGATTATTGTCTATGATTATTAGTTTATTCCATTCCTTTCTCTTCTTCTTCCAATATGTATAATTGAACCTCTTGTTAGGCATAAGGTGGATTTGTATGGATCTTAATTTGGCTGTTTATTTATGAATTAATGTTTTTCCTTTCAAATCAATTGCTTGGTTGTGTTTTAATTACAATTCATGGAATTGATCACTTTATGTTTTGCTTTGGTAATCTGAACCTTAATTGGAAAATTAGGATTAAGATTAGGCCTTTCAACCAAACAATATAATTATTCAACTCGTAGGAATACTTTTGGATAATTGTATAACTCTTATAAATTAGAACTCACTTAAGGGACTAAGGGGTAAAGTTTAGTAAGAAACATAATTGCCATGAGGGATCTAGCTTTTATTGTTTATGGAGTTTTTGATTTATTGGAAAACATATTTTCATAATCAATAATCTGATACTACAATGAAACCAAGTTCCTAACCTTTTCCATATTTACTTTTAATTCCTTTTTAGTTTAATTTCTGAATTGTTTCATTCCTTTAAATCTAATCTCCTATCTCTTAAACTCTAAACCAATACAAGTTATACATAGTAATCGCAATTAGGTGAAAGAAATTAGAAACAATTTGCAATCCCCGAGTGGAACGATAATTTTACTTACTCTTTATTACTTGTGCGATTGGTATACTTGCCGAATTGCCAACAAGTTTTTGGCGCTGTTGCCGGGGATTGAAATTCGATTCTAATTTTTTTGGTACTTATTTGTAATTACTTGTGTAACTTGTCCCTTTTCATGTATAACTATAGTTTTAATAATGATTTTGATTGTGATAGATTTATTTTGGATCCTTATTCTCTATACTATTATGCACAAAACATAAGTAATAGGAAAACTTCATTAGAAATAGCTTTAGAGAAATTAGAAGCTACAACTAAGAAACCAATTTTTGTAGAGCCAATTCTTGTGGAGAAAGCTCGATGGGAAATAGCTTTAGAGAAATGTGCTCAAAACACTAAAGAATATATTGAAGAATTCAAAACCTATTACCCGACTCAAGGTTCTAATTCAAGGAGCCTTGAAATCAAAGTTGAACACATTTCAAAGCCATTAGTTGAAAAATTTTGACTCTCTTCAAAGAGAGGAAAAAGTGGTGGTGATGGATGTGACCAATGATGAAATTCCTATGGAGGAGCAAATTGAGAAAAATGTGCATAATAAGTTTAAGGAAGAGGACCAAAATAAAACTTTAGAAGGTTTGAATATGGTAGAAAAATTTGATCTACCCTTGCATGATGAATTTCTTGCACTTAAAAATTTGGTTAAATCTATTACATACTTGGATGACTCAAAATTTTTCCACTATATTCAACCTCTGTGCTTTCATGTAAAATCTAAAAAACAATCTAAATCATTGTTAAACATTAGGGAGCTTGAAAAGGTAGTTTTCCTTATTCATGGAATTAACACCTTCATGAATGGGAAAAGAAATAACTTGTATGAGATGATGCATGGAGTAAGGAATGCACCTTTTGACCCTGGTGGGATTGAGCTTATTTTTGAAAATTCCTTACTCCACCATCATCCAAGGTTTGTCCCATGAGATGTGGGAATAACTTGTTATTGTTGCATCACATGGGATTTAACCTATAGAATTTGGGATCCCGGTGGATTCTTTGTAATTATGTAGTAGTGTAGGTTCTTATTTTTTTAGTTAGTTAGTGAATAAAGAGTTTAGAGCTTTTTCTATGTAACTGCTAATGAGGTGCTTCTAGCACTATTTTTAGTTGTTCATGTGACACAGGTGAATAAGTTTGGGGGAGTCTCCTCCATGGTGCATCAAGAGAGAATGTTGTGCTACAAAGGGAAGTTTTTAACTCCTTTCTTTTGTTTTTAATTTTTATTTTGTAGTTTTAGTTTAGATTAGTTTGCTCGAGGACAAGCCAACCTCTAAGTTTGGGGGAATGGACAAAATAAAAAATTTTCAGACTTGAATTATCCTCCCATATTTGGTGTTGGTTTGTGTCTTGGGTAGAAGTAGATTATTATTCTCGACTTAGGACTATTTTTCTGATTATATATGTAATACTTGATTTAGGATGATGAGTCATTGATTGTATAACACTGTTTTGGATTGAGTTTTAAGTTTTGTTGAGAACTAGCTATTTTGATAAACTGTTTTGGAATAAGTTCTTAGTGAACTGACTGTTTATCCTATGAGATTTTTGAGCCTATACACTTGAAGGGGTATGTGATTATTGAATTATTTTTGATTTGAGACCCCTATTTCTTTAATGAGTGTGTTCACTTTGATTTTGTGTTCTAGAACATGACCGGTGATCATTTTGAGATTGATAATTGTTTGCATGCATTTAAATGATTAAGGCACTTAGGATTGTGTTTTTTTCTGGCCTTCAACAGATTTTTGATAAACATTATCCCTTAGTTGCCCATTTTGAGCCTTATGAGATATTATGATTTTTCTTTGGTACCCTGCATCTATTGAAATATTTTTGTGAGTACCTTGGAAATTTTGAATGAGCAAGTGAGAGTAATGAATAAGAAAAAGTGAAAGTGATTGGTGATAAGTGTTATGAGTTCTATTTCTCTTCCAAAAAAAAAGAAATTGAAAAAATAAATGTGAAAGGAAGATAATAGAAGAAAAAAAAATTGAAAAAGAAAAGAAGTATGAGATTGATTGTGAGTTGAGTTGTGTTTATGTAGTATTCACTGCTCATTTATAACTTTTTGAGGGAAATTTGTTTTTGCATTTTAGCCCTTAGTTTTATCCCTTCTTTCTTTTATCCCACCTTTCATCTTTAGCCATGGCCACAATACAACTAAAATTAAGACCTTTTGGAAGATTTGGGTCTATGGTCAAGCATATGGTAATACATTGTCATTGGATGAACATGAGTGAATTGTTATAACCTTTGATACACATGAGAGATACACACAGTGAGGTTGAGAGTGTTCACTAGTTCCTGGTTCTTTGATAGTTTGTGATTTTAACCAGTTGTTGATTTAATTTATTGCTTGTGGAGAAAAGTGTACAAGTCATGAGTCTGAAGTCTTAGATTAGGTGTTTGCATATTAACTTAGAAAATTGGTTTTGTGTTCTAGAGTTTTTATTTTACTTTTGCCTGGGACATGCAAAATACTAAGTTTGGGGGAGTGATTTGTGTAACATCCCCGATTTTTCCCCAATTGCTAGGTGCTGTAATTAATAGAATTTTGATAAGAGTAATGTTGTTTCCAAGATTTGAGTATGTCTATAATTAGTATAGAATGTAGAATTTAGTAAGGGTAGGCTTGATGAAGTAGAATTAGTTTAGAAGTGAGTTTTAGAAGTGTAATTAAAAGTTAAGAGCATAGGATCTTAGGAAATTAGGAATTAAATATCCATAGTTCTAAACCCAAATTCCACCGTTGGATGTGAAGATGAGTGTCTTAGGATGCTTGTCTCAAAATTTGAGCAAGATCCGACGGTTAACGAAGAATTTATGGCACTTTGAAGTGCATGGGAATGATGGATTGAACCAGTTAATCAATTAAGCCTTGAGTTAATCAATTAAGACCTGAATGATGCCCACGACTTAATCGATTAAGCATGAGGTTAATCGATTAAGGCCTGAATGTGGGTTTTGTCCAAAAATACACTGGTTCATCGATTAACCACCCAGTTAATCGATTAACCACTGCTGAATCAGACTTAAAACACGTTGAATTGAGCCATTTTCACAGAATTTTTCTCTCTCCTTTTCACGATTTTCCTTCTCCTTCAACCCTAGTTTTCTCAATTGAATGAATCCACCCAAAGTCTTACCAAATTGGTTCCATAAATCAATTCCCCACTCATTCTACATGGTTTTCCCTCTTTCAATTCTCAATTTCTTCTCTATTTCTCAAAACCCCAAATCCAACCCAAACCCTAACTTTCCCCAATCCTTCTCATGGAGTTGTGCAATCAACCAAGGGAGCTTAGGAAGTGATTAAGGGCAAGCATTAAGGAGTCTAGGAAGCTTGGAGTGTAGGGGGTGTTCATGCTCCCTCAAAATTGTCATGATCTCCTCTTCTCCTCAAGAGGTAAGGGGGAGTACTTTGGTTTTAATTAGGGAAGGGACTTAATAATAGTAATAGGTTTATAATTAGATGTATTTTATATGTGTATGTTTGATTTGTATGTTGACATTATTATGTGTAAAAATAAAAGTGTGTATAATGACTTAGGGTTTGCTTAGCAATTGACTATTGAATTGACATCGAAATAAATGATTAAATGATTAATATGAGTATGAATATTGATTATGGTATGATTGGTGTGTTCTCTATGTTGAATGTGAGTGCTTATATGTTATGAACCTAGGATATTGCTAGAAATAAATTCTTAAAATTGTTAGGAAACTAAATAAATGAATGGCATGATTGTGGTCATTATTGTTGCTGAGTGTAATTGTTTCTATGTATATATATATATATATATATATAGTATGGCCGAAAATCCTAAGTTAGAGACCCAACCAATTGGATATAATTATTAAAGGTTCAACTAATGAAAACCACATAAAATGAATTAGAAACACGTGCATTTCGGAGTAAGGTGGACCTTAGGTGTACGGGGAAAAACACACGTCGTTTACGATTGATGAGGGCAAGAGTGAATTATGGGATTATCTTGGGGAACTTTGATCTTGCAAAGGACACGGGATCGCTTCCCGTGTTGGGGGTTGGTTCCACGCAAACCGGGGTAATTCCATCACTTTGGCTCGTTTTGGCCAGTGAGAGTGATTTCTGCTAAAGCCCGATTCGGGCAAATCAATCCGAATCGCATGAGGGACCTTCCTAAGTGGAGGTGAAGTGTTGTGAAAGCGGGTGAGCGAGGGACCTTCCTAAGTGGAGGTGAAGCACCCAAGTATAGGTTGAGAAATGCTTACTCCTGGTCGGTTTTTCCCCAGAGTGGATGGTGGGTATGTGAGGAGGTTGTGTTATTATTGGAAAAAGTGTTATTGGAGAAGTGCATTCATTGATATAGTGGGTTTAATTCACTAAATCCAATGAAAGTGTATAAAGTGTATAAAGTAAAGTGGAAAGTGTTACATTGGATTCAGGAATTAAACCACAATAGTATAAAGTGCATTCATACTCATATGATTGAGCATAAAAGCATTGTTATGTATTGGTATAGTGAAATAAAGTAGTTAAATATTAAGGTTTAGAAATGGAATAGTTAATTGGAATAGTATGAATAGGAATATGTATATGTAAGTGGGTATGTCTAGTTTTGCTGTATTACTGTTATTTTAAGTGTTTTCCTTGATTATTTCTCAAATTACTCACCCCTTAAGTTGACCATTTTAGGTACAATCAGAGAAAGACATTCATGGCTTCCGCACTGAGAAGGTATACTCTCACTTAAGGAGAGTATATCAGTATAGTGACCTCCTTGGTCACATTATGTTGCTGCAACCATTCTAGGATATTAAACTGTAAAATGTTTTATTAATTAAAGTTGTTATAAGTATTAATTTTTATTGTAAGTTAAGAATGTTTTTATCTTGTAAAAGGACTTTGTAAGAACCTCCCTTTTTATTAATTGTATCAATGGTTGTGAAAGATATAAAAATATCCTCTCCTAAATTGCTTCAAGATAAGTCACAACCAATTACAATGTAACTATAGTTTTATAATTTTATAAACTGTCCTGGACCGACAGGTACAAAATTAACTTGGGGAAAGTCCATATTTTAGAGTAAACTCCGCCAAAATTTTTATAAAACCCCAAGCATTTTTATTAAATACTATAAAAGAGTAATATATTTTAAAGTGTAAAAATTGAGGATGTTACAGATGGTATCAGAGAAATGGTTGCAATTCTCGGCTGTGGAGGATGGATTTCCTACTCCCTAAAGAGTCACTCCATATGAGAGTAACTAACCGATAGTTAGTTTAGTAGCTTATTTTCATAGTTTATGCATGCATACCTAGTTAAAGTTAGTATAGTTTAATAGTGTTAATAGAATAGTACTAGTGATAGTTAGTAATCTTCAATTCAAAGTGGACTAAGTAGAATTTTCAATTGTAACTTGGTTGTATTTTGAAGTGGACCGAAAGTAGAGACTAAGGGAAGTAAAACTCCCAACGGGATAGAGCATGAAAGTGTTACCCCAACGGGATGGATTAAACCTCAGTTTTGAATTAAGTAAGTCAACTTCGAATATAACGAAGAATTGAAACTTTTACGTGAAACGAAAATTCCGAAGTCTTCTTTTGAATGAAAGATGAGTCTTTTCTTATTATTTGATTGGAATTCGGGTTGTACGAAAGTGGTTTTGTGTCTAATGCAATGTAGAATCGAGAAGGGCCCCTCAATGCGTACATTTTATTAGAAGATGAAATCATCGAGTCCTTGAAATCCAATGAAATATTTGGGAATTTCTTTTCTATACATAGGAATAGGATAAGTATTAGGAATCATTGCATCATAGACACTCCGAGAATTCTTTATCAGAGTGCGCAACGGAAGTGAATAGGTGTTAACCCGATGTACTTGCCTTTAACTTTGATGACTAAGTGTCGTCTCTAATAAGACCTAAGTACTTTCTACGATTCCACATTATGTTTGGTGATAAATACATTACTATATTGAAAAGTGCAAATATGTTTTGGCATCAAACTATTTTCAAACTTTATTTTTGAAAAAGTATTAGTCATATGAATTCTAACAAATGTCAAGCATATAAGTATTCTATTATTTTCCTAAGTATGGAATTGATTCCAACTTTGAAAATTGACCGAATGTCACAATATTGATTTTTTTAAACATGCACTGTTAACAAAATGAATTCCTAAGTAATTGGAGAATGGTGTAGTCTATTGTTGGATTACGCCAATTGCCGATTAAATAGGAATTCACCGAATGTGACATACGTCAATTTGAAACAAGAGTTGAACTTCAAAGTTGAAATAAAAGGAAAGGCATATATTAAGATTTGAAAATGCGGATGAAATCAAATTTCAACCGATACATGCAATTCCTTTTATTTGAGTTTGATGATCATGGAGGATCCTTATTTTCTTTGACGAAGGAGCCCTCGAAACTTTTGAATTAATTCTAAAACCAATGTGAAATGATTTTGGAAATCGTTATGAATACTTTAAACTTCTGGATGCTCGACATGTTTTCCCTATTGTCAACTACTTTTGTTAAAGTTTGAAATGAAACTGATTTATAAACTACAAAGAGTTTTTCCTTATTTCCGAAAGAGATAATTTTTGGAAGTTCTTTATCACCAAGGACCAAATCTTTTCCTTTCAAGTTAGAACTTCATTGTATCTAATACAATGTGGAATTGAGAAAGGCAAGTGACGATAACAAAGTGGGTTAAAGGTAATGTATTTCACATAGAGTGAAATCCAAGTCTAGAATCACAATTAAGGTAAGGGATGCTATACCATTTCCTTAAGTTCAAATAGAACTCAAGGGAAATGTGTGATTATTTTCGAACAAACTATATTCCGGAATCACAACCAATTCTAAATCAAAGTTAACTATTCCCTGGAATATAATTTGTTGGATATTGAAGTCCCAGTCCTAACATCCATTATAAGAGTTTTAGTACTAGAGTCTAGATAGTAATAAGAGAGTACAACTAGGATTCCAAGATAGGAAACAGTTATGTGGAATCCTAACCCAAGAAACCAAATAGGAAACTCGAACCTCATGTGAGCGATAGACAAGCATAGGTTTAGGGGAAGCCTTAAGTCTGTAGAGCTTCGTTTAGATTGAGTGGTAGAACTTCAATAGGGTGAGAGATTAGATTAAGTGATAGAAGTTAAGTTCTTCTTAGTCGAGTGTTAGAGTTTAAACCTTAGGTATATAAGTATAGATAGATGAATATAGGAAGTAGTTTTTGTTTATTATAGAGTTATTGATTTGTGTTTGTTTAAATTGTATATATATAAGTATAATTGGAATTTCAAATTTTCTATGATTATGTAGTAAACCAAATTATTGTTGGAGCTAATTCTTTTGTATTCTTTTATTCTAGTTCCAAATCTGACTGTTTTTATAAACTCTATATACTAGCTGATGTTCATCAAGATAAAGGATGTTCTTTCAACCACCATTAATGGTGATTTTGTAAAAGTACTAAATCATTCTTTATCCGTTAAACATCAAGTTAGGTTTCAAAGCTAATTGCCTGATGTCCTTGGCATGGCAATTTTCAACTTCAATTCTTTTCTATTGTCACTATATTTTACCATATAATCTTCCTTCTTTAAAGAAAATTTTAAGAATGAATAAACTTATAAGTTAATGAACTGAGTCCTTATATAAAGGACAACTCTTTTCCATATAGATATGTGCATAGTATTAAAACATATCTTTTCATATAATATTTTCAGTTATATTGTAAAATACATTAAATCGGATTTTCAAAAGACCACCATTGTATTTACCCTGCATTGTTAATCCCTAGTTTCAACTTCATTCATGAATAATGCATTCTTTGACTTTGATCCTATTTTCTTTTATATTGGGTAACTTTGGGCTGGAATTTGAAACCATTCTTTTCAAGGGCAACCAACTTTATTGGGTGACCTTCTATGTGTGCCAATGTGGTTTACTCTTTGAACTGCGACATGCATAACTTTTTATCAAACGAATACCCAGCATCTTTTCAAAACCCTTATCCACCTCAATTCAGCGCAAGACTATTTTGACATGTATTGATCATTTTTACTAGCTTGTGTTGAGTTGATGTTTTATTTTTCTTTCAAAAAGTATACTCTTTTATAAAATTTCAAAGCATGATGCTCTTTGTATTTGGTTTTTAATTGAACAAAGGATATTTTTTTTTAAAAAAATCATTGATGTGTGTTGTTATCTCTTTTAATTGTGTTTGAATTAGGTTTTATTTTGTTAATCCCTTTTTACGGATAAATGTTCTATGTTTGTTCCGTTTGAATATGTTATTTGTGGTTATCTGCTTAACATGTTTTCCTGATGTGAAGTTTATATTATGATGAATGATTACATGCTTTAAGGGAGTTTAGGACTTTGTTTCTTTGGTTAGTCAGAACAGATTAGTATTTCCTAAGATTGAACCCCATAAGGTCATAGAACTTCCTGTAAGAAATAGTCTCACTAGTAGTAGAGCAAGTATGTTAGTAAAACCCCACCTAAGTCATGTCCTAAGTGGGGGAGCGTACCCTGAAGATCATAACCCATTTTCATTGTCTAAGATAAGATTCACCTTATAATTAGAGCATGTAGCTCTATGTCTCTTTTAGTTGCTTGAACCTAGTCCAATTTCGGGGACAAATTCCTTTAAGTAGGGGAGACTGTATCATCCCCGATTTTTCCCCAATTGCTAGGTGCCGTAATTAATAGAATTTTGATAAGAGTAATGTTGTTTCCAAGCTTTGAGTATGTCTAGAATTAGTATAGAATGTAGAATTTAGTAAGGGTAGGCTTGATGAAGTAGAATTAGTTTAGAAGTGAGTTTTAGAAGTGTAATTATAAGTTAAGAGCATAGGATCTTAGGAAATTAGGAATTAAATATCCATAGTTCTAAACCCAAATTCCCCCGTTGGATGAGAAGACGAGTGTCTTAGGATGCTTGTCTCAAAATTTGAGCAAGATCCGATGGTTAACGAAGAAGTTATGGCACTTTGAAGTGCATGGGAATGATGGATTGAACCAGTTAATCGATTAAGCCTTGAGTTAATCGATTAAGACCTGAATGATGCCCACAACTTAATCGATTAAGCATGAGGTTAATCGATTAAGGCCTGAATGTGGGTTTTTTCCAAAAATACACTGGTTAATTGATTAACCACCCAGTTAATCGATTAACCACTGCTGAATCAGACTTAAAACACGTTGAATTGAGCCATTTTCACAGAATTTTTCTCTCTCCTCTTCCACGATTTTCCTTCTCCTTCAACCCTAGTTTTCTCAATTGAATGAATCCACCCAAAGTCTTACCAAATTGGTTCCATAAATCAATTCCCCACTCATTCTACATGGTTTTCCCTCTTTCAATTCTCAATTTCTTCTCTATTTCTCAAAACCCCAAATCCAACCCAAACCCTAACTTTCCCCAATCCTTCTCATGGAGTTGTGCAATCAACCAAGGGAGCTTAGGCAGTGATTAAGGGCAAGCATTAAGGAGTCTAGCAAGCTTGGAGTGTAGGGGGTATTGATGCTCCCTCAAAATTGTCATGATCTCCTCTTCTCCTCAAGAGGTAAGGGGGAGTACTTTGGTTTTAATTAGGGAAGAGACTTAATAATAGTAATAGGGTTATAATTAGATGTATTTTATATGTGTATGTTTGATTTGTATGTTGACATTATTATGTGTAAAAATAAAAGTGTGTATAATGACTTAGGGTTTGCTTAGCAATTGACTATTGAATTGACATCGAAATAAAAGATTAAATGATTAATATGAGTATGAATATTGATTATGGTATGATTGGTGTGTTCTCTATGTTGAATGTGAGTGCTTATATGTTATGAACCTAGGATATTGCTAGAAATAAATTGTTAAAATTGTTAGGAAACTAAATAAATGAATGGCATGATTGTGGTCATTATTGTTGTTGAGTGTAATTGTTTCTATGTATATATATATAGTATGGCCTAAAATCCTAAGTTAGATACCCAACCAATTGGATATAATTATTAAAGGTTCAACTAATGAAAACCACATAAAATGAATTAGAAACACGTGCATTTCGGAGTAAGGTGGACGTTAGGTGTACGGGGAAAAACACACGTCGTTTACGATTGATGAGGGCAAGAGTGAATTATGGGATTATCTTGGGGAACTTTGATCCTGCAAAGGACACGGGATCGCTTCCCGTTTTGGGGGTTGGTTCCACGCAAACTGGGGTAATTCCATCACTTTGGCTCGTTTTGGCCAGTGAGGATGATTTCTGCTAAAGCCCGATTCGGGCAAATCAATCCGAATCGCATGAGGGACCTTCCTAAGTGGAGGTGAAGTGTTGTGCAAGCGGGTGAGCGAGGGACCTTCCTAAGTGGAGGTAAAGCACCCAATTATAGGTTGAGAAATGCTTACTCCTGGTCGGTTTTTCCCCAGAGTGGAGGGTGGGTATGTGAAGAGGTTGTGTTATTATTGGAAAAAGTGTTATTGGAGAAGTCCATTCATTGATATAGTGGGTTTAATTCACTGAATCCAATGAAAGTGTATAAAGTGTATAAAGTAAAGTGGAAAGTGTTACATTGGATTCAGGAATTAAACCACAATAGTATAAAGTGCATTCATACTCATATGATTGAGCATAAAAGCATTGTTATGTATTGGTATAGTGAAATAAAGTAGTTAAATATTAAGGTTTAGAAATGGAATAGTTAATTGGAATAGTATGAATAGGAATATGTATATGTAAGTGGGTATGTTTAGTTATGCTGTATTACTGTTATTTTAAGTGTTTTCCTTGATTATTTCTCAAATTACTCACCCCTTAAGTTGACCATTTTAGGTACCCTCAGAGAAAGACATTCATGGTTTCCGCATACTCTCACTTAAGGAGAGTATATCAGTATAGTGACCTCCTTGGTCACATTATGTTGCTGCAACCATTCTAGGATATTAAACTGTAAAATATTTTATTAATTAAAGTTGTTATAAGTGTTAATTTTTATTGTAAGTTAAGAATGTTTTTATCTTGTAAAAGGACTTTGTAAGAACCTCCCTTTTTATTAAATGTATCAATGGTTGTGAAGGATATAAAAATATCCTCTCCTAAATTGCTTCAAGATAAGTCACAACCAATTACAATGTAACTATAGTTTTATAATTTTATAAACTGTCTTGGACCGACAGGTACAAAATTAACTTGGGGAAAGTCCATATTTTAGAGTAAACTCCACCAAAATTTTTATAAAACCTTAAGCATTTTTATTAAATACTATAAAAGAGTAATATATTTTAAAGTGTAAAAATTGAGGATGTTACAATTTGGGTCTAATATATGATGTTTTGAGCATGATTTAGACTCACTTTTACTATGTATTTGGCTTGTTTCTCTTGTAAATTTAGGATTTTTTGTATAGTTTTTAGGAAGTTAGGTAATTTAGAATAATCCTATGAACGTTTTTCAGGTACTTTCGGAGCTTAAATGAAGAAAATAAATATGGATAATGAAAGATGATGAAAAGACCTTGAAAATGACGCAAGAACGGAGCGAAACGGAGCCGGAGCAGGTAACACACGCCCAGGCGTGAGGCTCTGGGCGCCAAGGTTTCCAAAGTACGAGAAAGTAAAATTGTTCTCTGTTTTGACCATAACGTGAGCTACGCTTATCCAAATGACGCGATCTAGGTATCATTTTAAAGCTAAGAAAAAGATCTATAACTTTGCCATATATAGTCTTGCTCAAATTCGTCCATCTTTGGGGCCAAAATCAGTGCCGAAGTTGCTGTCAGACACAAATACGGGATTCTAGAAGGATTTTGATGATAAATTCTATTTGTAGATAAGATTATTAAAGATTTGATTATTCGAATAGGATATTATCATATCCTATCAATTGGGATTAGTTGTAGACTTTATATATAGGTTTTTCCTTTAGGTTAGGTAGACTTTTCAGAGCCAAATAAGAAATTAGAATAAAATTAGGATTAGAGAAGAGAGGCTGTTATGCAATTGAGAGCAAGGAGGCAAGGCACAAGGATTGAAGATCAACATTGCTGGAAGAATCCACTTGAAGATTTAAGATCTCTTGGGGGTAAATTGATTATTGTCTATGATTATTAGTTTATTCCATTCCTTTCTCTTCTTCTTCCAATATGTATAATTGAACCTCTTGTTAGGCATAAGGTGGATTTGTATGGATCTTAATTTGGCTGTTTATTTATGAATTAATGTTTTTCCTTTCAAATCAATTGCTTGGTTGTGTTTTAATTACAATTCATGGAATTGATCACTTTATGTTTTGCTTTGGTAATCTGAACCTTAATTGGAAATTAGGATTAAGATTAGGCCTTTCAACCAAACAATATAATTATTCAACTCGTAGGAATACTTTTGGGTAATTGTATAAATCTTAAAAATTAGAACTCACTTAAGGGATTAAGGGGTAAAGTTTAGTAAGAAACATAATTGCCATGAGGGATCTAGCTTTTATTGTTTCTGGAGTTTTTGATTTATTGGAAAACATATTTTCATAATCAATAATTTGATCCTACAATGAAACCAAGTTCCTAACCTTTTCCATATTTGCTTTTAATTCCTTTTTAGTTTCTGAATTGTTTCATTCCTTTAATTCTACAAAATACAAGTTATACATAGTAATCGCAATTAGGTGAAAGAAATTAGAAACAATTTGCAATCCCCGAGTGGAACGATAATTTTACTTACTCCTTATTACTTGTGCGATCGATATACTTGCCGAATTGCCAACAAAGATAAAATAAGATTTTGTAATAAGATTTAAAATCAAAAGCAAATCAAAAAGATTTAAGAAATAAAACAAAGATTTGATTTAAAACAAATAAGGAAATAATTCAAAACTTAAATCAAATTCGAATTTTGAAAAATAAATCAGAATCAATCATGTAAAATAAATCTGGAAATAAATCAAAATGATTCTGACACATTTTTCAATAAAACTTGAGGTAATCGATTACTTCAGGGAGGTTATCGATTATCACCTTAAAAATAGAAACTTTGAAATTCATTTGAAAAACCAGTAATTGATTATCACATGCATGTAATCGATTACTTCACTTCTGTTTCATGTATGATGCAACTCATTTAATCGATTACCACTAATCTAATAATCGATTACTGAGCCTCTGATATTTGTATGATGCAACATCATGTAATCGATTACATCAAGTCAGTAATCGATTACTTTGTCTCTGGTAAATGTATGATGCAACAATTTTAATCGACTACTTGATCCAGGTAATCGATTACTCTCATTCAGAAAGTAATGGATTAGCCAAGTTCACAAAATCGATTACAAACTCTCTGGTTTTTCTATGATGCAACAAAGTTAATCGATTATTTAAAGCAGGTAATCGATTACTGTAACATCCCAAAATTCTATTTCAGCATAATAGGAATTATGCCAAGTATTTAGGAAGGATTTCCAAGATTTGAGGAAGGTTTTGAGTATCAATCTAAAACCTAAATGAGTATGGGGGCCTAAGGAAATGAATCGGAGTTAGAAAATCATCAAAAAATGACTTTTCACTGAAATAATCGATTACTCTGCATGGCAATAATTGATTACGAGGCCTCAGGTGGAAACACTTAAGATGTTGCAGCACTTTAATCGATTACCAGGGTAAAGTAATCGATTACTTTGAGTAAATAATCGATTATATTAAGGAGGTTAATCGATTACTTAGGCTCTGATGAATGTACTGAGAAATGTTGCATCACATAGGTAATCGATTATTTGGAGTGAGTAATCGATTACTCACTGGAAAAATCAGAAAAAAAAAATAACGCGTGGGAGCCACTCATTCGTGGCTTAGTGGATAAGGATGCATCCACATCTGTGACGACCCAACTTTTATTCCAAAACTTAATATTCATTTTTAGAAAATTGACCATTTTTTTTTTTTTGAAACTAAAAGTCAGTCATCATCCATTATCGAGTCTTTGCGGAAATTATAATTATCATGAAAGAAACTATTCATATTATATTTCATAAAAAGGAAAGTACATTTCCATTACATTAAAACTATCAACACTAGGTTTAACTTAAGTACTCTAGGTCATTACATTATATTACATATCTTACAACAAAATTTATAATAACCTTGAGCAACTGGTTCGGAACTCAAAATATCAAATAGATAAGAGAAACCTGATGAGTAGCACTATCCACACTCCAACATCCCAACTCAACTCAATCATCAGTTCCCCACTGACTACCGGTTGAGTTGTCCATGAAATCATCATCAGCCACCGGATCAGCATCCTCCACCGGATCCTCATCCTCTATCGGATCCTCCTCCTCCTCCTCCTCTTCATGTGCCGGTTCAGATGGCACATATACCGGAGTCCGAGATCGGGCTCT
The DNA here is from genome assembly GCA_037953625.1 of Crotalaria pallida. Lineage (NCBI taxonomy): Eukaryota > Viridiplantae > Streptophyta > Magnoliopsida > Fabales > Fabaceae > Crotalaria > Crotalaria pallida. The sequence continues at coordinate 72,053,107 of CM075652.1, read as the reverse complement.
AGTGGAAGGACGAGAGGGAGCAGGAACCTCCAAAATAATTCTTTCTTCAGAGGGTGATGGACTTGGTGGGAGGGTGCGTCTCGGAAAACGTCTTGGCGGTGGTGGTGGTGTTCCATGCCGAAACACAAAATTGGGCGGAATGTGCATAATGTACATCATTGGGATTCTCGTCCTACGCGGACGCATTCGGGACCATGGGTTCGGCTGACGGAAAATAACTTCCACGTCTCCCTCATAGATGGCCCGATGATCCTCGAAGTTCCACTCCCCATTAGGGAGCGGCCTCATCTCCACGCAAAACATATTCCTGGCCATGACCTACAACAAGGGATTAGGAGTGAGTCATAGCTAAACACAATAACAAATGAGCATAACAGAGGCTAGAAATAACAAGCACAAGTTTCCAGATAGCAATAATAAATGCATATGTATATGCTCAAACTGTCTTTTATAATATTTCGTTTAGTTTCGTGATGCATGCCTACTCTCCATTCATGCTACGCGGTTCGGCATCCGAGTATCTCAGGCTCGGGATATTCATAATCCTATGGTTCATCAAACCGGAGCGTATTCACAACCCAGGCGTCACGATTTGATTGGGAATTTGGCCATCATAACATTTTCATGTTACGGAATCCAAATCATCACAGCATCTTCGTGCTATGGCATCACAGCTATCTCAGGGCTGCGGAATACTTCTACCTATACCAGATTCCACAATCAAAATCGGAGCATCTCCATGCATGTCAATGTCACATAATTGTTCATTGTCTTTTTCTCTTTTAATTCATATCTTTGAATATCATGCCTCCAATATAGAGACCCAAAATTCATAATCCTTCTTGCTTATAGCCATCTTTTCATCATTTTTTTTTTGCATTAACTGGTGCTTGTGCTTTCCAAAAATTCCATCAGCGGCCCAGCCACTTTGTGATGGTTTTATACAATAGGAATTTAATTACGTTGTCATTAATTTGTGCAACGACCCCATCTAGGACTCCCAAAATATCAACCAAGTGGGTAAAAACTTCCACTGGGACGTGGGAATAAAATCAACCAAATGGGTGTACGCACCTCCATTGGGACATCCTGTCCGAATATGTCAACCACTGAATAAAATTCCAGTAGGACTCATCCAGGATAAAATCAACCAATGGGATTAAATCTATAGATATTAAGAGCAGAAATTAAAATTTAAGCATATAGGAGTTTAGACGAGTTAATCTTTAATTACTTCATAAAGAAGTAAAGATTTTCTGAAAATTATTTTAAATTACTCGAGTAGTTCTTCACATACTCGAGTGTTCATGTAAAATTACTCGAGTCCTTCAAGACATACTCGAGTGTTCTTCCCATTTTCCAGAATACTCGAGTCTTTCTTCAATTACTCGAGTGTTTTAGCAGCAGCAGCACCAGTTTCTGCACTTTATAATGCCAAATTCGAGTTCAGAGCCTTTCCTTTCCACTTTTATGCAAAACAGTAACTTAGATACATAAAATAAACATGTTAGAACATGTAATCAATATTGAAACAACATCAAATGCAATAAATCACAAAATCAACATAAACTTAGCAAATAACCCTTTCACATATGATTTTCATTTCCTTTTGTTTTTAACTTCGAAAATTGATCCAGTGAGCATCATTAGGTCCATTTAGACATGTTTGGTTTATAAAAACTTGGGTTTATGACCTCTATGTCATATTCCCAATTCAAACTTCACCCCTTGATGAACCATATGAGGTTCCTACATTTCCAGCTTGAAATAACTCATTCTAGTATTTAGATAACTCCTCCCTTACCTTAGAGAAGCTAATCAACAAGTAAAACGACAGAGAAATCGGTTGGATCAAAAATCCAAATTCTGGACTTGGTGAAAAAGAGTTGAACAGGCTGACTTTGGCCACAGATTTCATCACGGATTTGGCATGAAAAGAATGAAACAAGTTAGTTTCAGAAACTAGGATATACTAACTTTAATCAGAAACAAGTTTGACACGAAAAGAATCCATGAATTTACCAAACGATTTCAATGAAGATGAATACTTGAGACTGAATGTTACTCTGTTTTTCTCAGTTTTGAACCTCCAACTTTGTAGGCCTAGAACCTGATCTTCAGAAGGCTATTTGAAGTGATTTCGAGTTCTAATTCAAGAATGAAATCAGAACTTCGGTTTGTGTTTAGGTTTCAAGGAAAATGAGTGAGGATTGAGAGAGAGAACAAAGGGATCAAAGTGAACTCTGTAAAACAGGGAAATTTCTGGTCAAATTCGGGTTTTGGAACTTCAGAGGTGTTGATGCTTCACCCAAGCATCAATTTATAGTCTAAGAGTACTTCAACTCGAAGTAAGGTTCAGCTCTATGCTTGTCACGTCAAGAAACCGCGTTTTGGTGCGAAATTAATTATAAACCCAACTTGTACATTTAGCCAGACTGCTCGATTTACTCGAGTCTTTTTCTTTCTACTCGAGTATATTTCAAAAACTCAAGAACACTCGAGTCTTTTCTGACATACTCGAGTCTTTTGACTCAAAATTCAAATTTTCAAACAGATAGTGATTATACTCGAGTACCCTCTACACTACTCGAGTAAAATATCTTAATTTCAGAAAAATCATTACTTTATTCAACACATTTATTTATTTTGTTTATAAAAATACAGGACCTTACATCCTCCCCCACTTACATAGAATTTCGTCCCCGAAATTCCGATTTACAAAAATAGATGTGGATATTCATCCCTCATCTTAGACTCTAATTCCCATGTGGAGTCAGACACTCCACCTTGCCCCCAGAGAACTCGTATTAACGGAATCTCTTTCCCTCGCAGCTTCTTAATCCTTCTATCCTCTATTCTCACGGGTCCAAGATCAAACGTGAGATTTTCTTTCAGCGGTATCAAATCTTGTTGCAATTGCACAATCGAAGATGGATCTTGGATAAATTTGCGAAGCTGAGAGACATGGAAAACATTGTGCAGGTTGGACAAAAATGGGGGTAGGGCGATCTGATACGCGACAGGGCCTACTCGTTTCAAAATCTGATAAGGGTCGATGAACTTAGGAGATAGCTTCCTTGGCTTCATTACCCTTCCAATTCCAGTCGTTGGCACAACCCGCAGGAATACATGATCTCCTTCTTGAAATTCGAGCTTGGATCTTCGTTGGTCGGCATAGCTCTTCTGGCGACTTTGAGCGATCTTCATCTTCTCTTGGATAGTCCTTACCTTTTCAGTCGTTTCTTGAACTAATTCAGGTCCGATGAGAGTCTTCTCCCCCACTTGGAACCAACATAGCGGGGTTCTACACTTCCTTCCATAGAGGGCTTCGTACGGGGCCATACCGATGCTTGCGTGATAACTATTATTGTAGGTGAATTCCACAAGCGGCAATAACCGATCCCACCCTTCTTGATATTCCAGAACACACGCTCGAAGCAGGTCTTCCAAGGATTGAATCGTCCTTTCCGATTGACCATCAGTTTGAGGGTGATAGGCGGAACTCATCCTCAACTGCGTTCCCAATGCCTGATGTAAACTCTGCCAGAACCGGGACACGAAACGGGGATCACGATCCGATACAATACTCGAGGGAATTCCGTGCAATCTAACAATCTCCTTAATGTACAATCTTGCAAGCTTCTCCAACGGATACTGCATGTTGATGGGAATGAAATGTGCAGACTTCGTTAAGCGATCAACCACAACCCAAATTGCATCAAAGCTTTCTCTTGTTCTTGGAAAACCACTTACGAAATCCATAGCTATTCCATCCCACTTCCATTCTGGTATGCTTAAAGGTTGTAGTTCTCCTCCAGGCTTCTTATGCTCGATCTTCGCCTTTTGGCAGACAAGGCAAGACGCTACGTAAGACGCAACATCCCTCTTTAGTCCGGGCCACCAAAACATCCTCTTCAGGTCTTGATACATCTTCGTTGATCCAGGATGCATACTCAGCTTGCTCTTGTGGGCTTCCTCTAATACAACTCTTCTTAATTCTTGATTTGCCGGGATGCAGATCCGATCCCGGAATCTCAAAATACCATCAGATCCTAATTGGAATTCCGGTTCCACTCCTTCCATTCCTAATCTTTTCTTCTCTAGAAGCTCCTCGTCCGCTTGTTGAAGGTTTCGAACTTGACCCTCAAACTCATTTGTGATTTGCAACATTCCTAACTTGACGCAGCTCGGCTTGAACTGAATTGCCAAATTCAAGTTGCGGAATTCTTCAATTAGCTGAGCTTCCTTTATCATCATCGTACTCATGTGCAACATTTTCCTACTGAGAGCGTCGGCTACAACATTAGCTTTGCCGGGGTGGTAATGCAATTCGAAGTCATAATCCTTCAGGAATTCCATCCACCTACGTTGCCTCATATTCAGTTCCTTTTGGTCGAAGAGATACTTCAAACTTTTATGGTCGCTGAATACTTGGAACGTATTACCATACAGGTAATGTCTCCAAATCTTCAAAGCAAAGACAATGGCAGCCAATTCCAAGTCGTGAGTAGGATAGTTCCCTTCATGCACCTTCAGCTGACGAGATGCATAAGCAACAACTTTCCCTTCTTGCATCAAGACACAACCCAAACCTTGTCGAGATGCATCACAATAAACATCGAAGCTTTTCCTAGGATCGGGCAAAGTTAACACTGGAGATGATGTTAACTTGTCCTTCAACGTCTGGAAGCTAACTTCACACTTCTCATCCCAGACAAAAGGTTGCTCTTTCCGGGTCAAACGAGTCAACGGAAGAGCCAACTTGGAAAAACCTTCGATAAACTTCCGATAATATCCAGCTAACCCCAGAAAACTTCTTATTTCAGTAACCGTCTTTGGTCTTTCCCATTGCAAAACTGCTTCTACTTTGACCGGGTCCACAGCCACACCATCCTTTGAAATTATATGACCCAAGAAATTGACTTTTTCAAGCCAAAATTCACACTTGGCCAGCTTAGCATATAATTTCTTTTCCTTCAAGGTCTCCAAAATAATCTTCAAATGATTAGCGTGCTCTTTCGGATTCTTCGAATAGATGAGAATATCATCGATAAACACCACGACGAAGGAATCCAGGTAGGGTCGGAACACTCTATTCATGTAGTCCATGAATATTGCTGGAGCGTTGGTCAACCCAAATGGCATCACTACATACTCGTAGTGTCCATATCGTGACCGAAAAGCAGTCTTCGGTATATCTTCCTCCTTAACTCTGATCTGATGATATCCTGACCTCAGATCAATCTTTGAAAATACCGATGCTCCACTCACTTGATCTATCAAATCGTCGATTCTTGGCAACGGATACTTGTTCTTGATGGTAACCTTGTTGAGTTGCCTATAATCAATGCACATCCTCATTGATCCATCCTTCTTCTTCACGAATAAAACCGGCGCTCCCCAAGGCGACACACTTGGTCTGATGAACTGCTTTTCTAACAAGTCCTCCACTTGCTTCTTTAATTCAGCTAATTCTGCTGGAGCCATACGATAAGGGGCGATAGAGATAGGGCCAGTACCGGGGACTAGGTCAATGCTGAATTCTATCTCTCGATGCGGCGGCAAACCGGGCACTTCATCGGGAAACACTTCGGGAAACTCTCGAATAACCGGAATATCTTCGATCTTTGCTTCCTCTTTCTTTTCTTCAGCGATGGTTGAAAATAGGCACACATAACCTCCAGGTTGCTTGGCCGGCGACTTCTCACCAGGAAAGATGATCGTTCGAACCTTGCAGTCGATTACTACATGGTTGGATGCCATCCAATCCATGCCCAAAATGACATCAACATTGGACAACGGCAAACAAATCAGATTTATTCGAGAAATCTGATCTCTTATGCTAACTACACAACCGACACATGCTCTTGATGCAACAACATGAGCATTCGTGGGGGGTAGACACACTCAGTTTAAACGGGGTCTCCGAGACAGACAAATTTAAACGCTTGACACATTCCTCCGAGATGAAGGAATGCGTTGCTCCGGAATCAAATAAAAAGCGACAAGGCATGCCATTGAGGAAATGGTTACCTTGCACAAGGTTGTCGGCCTGCTTTGCTTCCTCTCCAAACATCGTGAACACCTTTCCATTGACCCAAGGTTTGCTTCCTTGTCCTTGGTTGCTTTGACGCGGGGGTTGGCGGCACGCACGGGCGATGTGTCCGGTCCCTCCACAATTGAAACAGACTGGTGGCTTGTCCCTCCAGCATTCTTGACTAGGATGAGAGCGTCGACACTTGCTACAAATCTCTGCCGGAGCCGGAAGACTAACTGCTCCAGAAGGTTGTGCTCTTCCCTTTCCTTTGTGCCAATATGGGCCTCCACGATTTCCACGGTTATTCTTATGCTGATTGCGGTGGGGTCCATGGCTTCCTTGACTGACTTCCTTCTTGAAGTTGTTCTTCTCGAAAATGCGACATGCACTAATCAGGATTGGATAGTGACGAATCCTTTGCACGCTTACAGCTAGCTTGATATCTGACCTTAGCCCATTTTCAAACCGGGTGCACTTCGAGTATTCGTCAGGATGATATTGGAAGTACGGGGAGTACTTCATCAGCTCCTCAAACTTTTCAGCATACTGGTCGACAGTCATGCTGCCTTGCTTCAAGTCTAAGAATTCCATCTCCTTTTGGATTCGAACATCATCCGGGAAATACCTCTCCAAGAATTTTTCCGTGAAGACTTCCCAAGAGAGCTCGCGATGATCATACTCCAAGAACTGGCGGGTCTGCTCCCACCAAGTTGCAGCTTCCCCATTCAGCATGTAGGCCGCGAACGTGACCTTCTGAACTTCCGTGAGAGTCAACGTTCGGAAAATCTTATTCATCTCAGCTAACCAAAACTGGGCTTGCTCAGGGCAACGACCACCCGAGAAGCCAGGGGGTTTACATCTACGGAAAGAATCTAGTCCTTGAAATTCAACAGGGGTTACATTGCTGGGAGGACGGGTTTGCTGCAAGTTTTCCAGGACCGCAGCCATACGGGTCAGAGCCTCAGCAATGTTAGCGTTATTACGTCCAGCCATCTATCCTACAGAATCCGAAAGGGAAAACTTAATTAGATTCTGCTATTCTATATCTCAAAATGCAAACATGATTCTAGAGTATGCTATGGTTAGTGTGTAAGGCCACACTCCAAGGCCGAGAGTTGAACCATTGCTCTGATACCACTAAATGTGACGACCCAACTTTTATTCCAAAACTTAATATTCATTTTTAGAAAATTGACCATTTTTTTTTTGAAACTAAAAGTCAGTCATCATCCATTATCGAGTCTTTGCGGAAATTATAATTATCATGAAAGAAACTATTCATATTATATTTCATAAAAAGGAAAGTACATTTCCATTACATTAAAACTATCAACACTAGGTTTAACTTAAGTACTCTAGGTCATTACATTATATTACATATCTTACAACAAAATTTATAATAACCTTGAGCAACTGGTTCGGAACTCAAAATATCAAATAGATAAGAGAAACCTGATGAGTAGCACTATCCACACTCCAACATCCCAACTCAACTCAATCATCAGTTCCCCACTGACTACCGGTTGAGTTGTCCATGAAATCATCATCAGCCACCGGATCAGCATCCTCCACCGGATCCTCATCCTCTATCGGATCCTCCTCCTCCTCCTCCTCTTCATGTGCCGGTTCAGATGGCACATATACCGGAGTCCGAGATCGGGCTCTAGTGGAAGGACGAGAGGGAGCAGGAACCTCCAAAATAATTCTTTCTTCAGAGGGTGATGGACTTGGTGGGAGGGTGCGTCTCGGAAAACGTCTTGGCGGTGGTGGTGGTGTTCCATGCCGAAACACAAAATTGGGCGGAATGTGCATAATGTACATCATTGGGATTCTCGTCCTACGCGGACGCATTCGGGACCATGGGTTCGAGTGACGGAAAATAACTTCCACGTCTCCCTCATAGATGGCCCGATGATCCTCGAAGTTCCACTCCCCATTAGGGAGCGGCCTCATCTCCACGCAAAACATATTCCTGGCCATGACCTACAACAAGGGATTAGGAGTGAGTCATAGCTAAACACAATAACAAATGAGCATAACAGAGGCTAGAAATAACAAGCACAAGTTTCCAGATAGCAATAATAAATGCATATGTATATGCTCAAACTGTCTTTTATAATATTTCGTTTAGTTTCGTGATGCATGCCTACTCTCCATTCATGCTACGCGGTTCGGCATCCGAGTATCTCAGGCTCGGGATATTCATAATCCTATGGTTCATCAAACCGGAGCGTATTCACAACCCAGGCGTCACGATTTGATTGGGAATTTGGCCATCATAACATTTTCATGTTACGGAATCCAAATCATCACAGCATCTTCGTGCTATGGCATCACAGCTATCTCAGGGCTGCGGAATACTTCTACCTATACCAGATTCCACAATCAAAATCGGAGCATCTCCATGCATGTCAATGTCACATAATTGTTCATTGTCTTTTTCTCTTTTAATTCATATCTTTGAATATCATGCCTCCAATATAGAGACCCAAAATTCATAATCCTTCTTGCTTATAGCCATCTTTTCATCATTTTTTTTTTGCATTAACTGGTGCTTGTGCTTTCCAAAAATTCCATCAGCGGCCCAGCCACTTTGTGATGGTTTTATACAATAGGAATTTAATTACGTTGTCATTAATTTGTGCAACGACCCCATCTAGGACTCCCAAAATATCAACCAAGTGGGTAAAAACTTCCACTGGGACGTGGGAATAAAATCAACCAAATGGGTGTACGCACCTCCATTGGGACATCCTGTCCGAATATGTCAACCACTGAATAAAATTCCAGTAGGACTCATCCAGGATAAAATCAACCAATGGGATTAAATCTATAGATATTAAGAGCAGAAATTAAAATTTAAGCATATAGGAGTTTAGACGAGTTAATCTTTAATTACTTCATAAAGAAGTAAAGATTTTCTGAAAATTATTTTAAATTACTCGAGTAGTTCTTCACATACTCGAGTGTTCATGTAAAATTACTCGAGTCCTTCAAGACATACTCGAGTGTTCTTCCCATTTTCCAGAATACTCGAGTCTTTCTTCAATTACTCGAGTGTTTTAGCAGCAGCAGCACCAGTTTCTGCACTTTATAATGCCAAATTCGAGTTCAGAGCCTTTCCTTTCCACTTTTATGCAAAACAGTAACTTAGATACATAAAATAAACATGTTAGAACATGTAATCAATATTGAAACAACATCAAATGCAATAAATCACAAAATCAACATAAACTTAGCAAATAACCCTTTCACATATGATTTTCATTTCCTTTTGTTTTTAACTTCGAAAATTGATCCAGTGAGCATCATTAGGTCCATTTAGACATGTTTGGTTTATAAAAACTTGGGTTTATGACCTCTATGTCATATTCCCAATTCAAACTTCACCCCTTGATGAACCATATGAGGTTCCTACATTTCCAGCTTGAAATAACTCATTCTAGTATTTAGATAACTCCTCCCTTACCTTAGAGAAGCTAATCAACAAGTAAAACGACAGAGAAATCGGTTGGATCAAAAATCCAAATTCTGGACTTGGTGAAAAAGAGTTGAACAGGCTGACTTTGGCCACAGATTTCATCACGGATTTGGCATGAAAAGAATGAAACAAGTTAGTTTCAGAAACTAGGATATACTAACTTTAATCAGAAACAAGTTTGACACGAAAAGAATCCATGAATTTACCAAACGATTTCAATGAAGATGAATACTTGAGACTGAATGTTACTCTGTTTTTCTCAGTTTTGAACCTCCAACTTTGTAGGCCTAGAACCTGATCTTCAGAAGGCTATTTGAAGTGATTTCGAGTTCTAATTCAAGAATGAAATCAGAACTTCGGTTTGTGTTTAGGTTTCAAGGAAAATGAGTGAGGATTGAGAGAGAGAACAAAGGGATCAAAGTGAACTCTGTAAAACAGGGAAATTTCTGGTCAAATTCGGGTTTTGGAACTTCAGAGGTGTTGATGCTTCACCCAAGCATCAATTTATAGTCTAAGAGTACTTCAACTCGAAGTAAGGTTCAGCTCTATGCTTGTCACGTCAAGAAACCGCGTTTTGGTGCGAAATTAATTATAAAACCAACTTGTACATTTAGCCAGACTGCTCGATTTACTCGAGTCTTTTTCTTTCTACTCGAGTATATTTCAAAAACTCAAGAACACTCGAGTCTTTTCTGACATACTCGAGTCTTTTGACTCAAAATTCAAATTTTCAAACAGATAGTGATTATACTCGAGTACCCTCTACACTACTCGAGTAAAATATCTTAATTTCAGAAAAATCATTACTTTATTCAACACATTTATTTATTTTGTTTATAAAAATACAGGACCTTACAACATCCACACGTTTTGCTTTAAGGGAAGTTGATAAGGAAAGAAAATAAAAGAAAGACCACACAACATCACGCCTCCCTCTTCTCCCTCTCCTTTACGTCTTCTTCTCCCTTCTCCATAGGGTTCCATTTCTCTTCCAAATCAACCCAAAATCAAGAGACTCCTCCCATATCTATCATCAAATCCTTCTTTTCTCACTCCAAAAAAGTATGTAAACTTTGGATTTCTCCATCTCCCTCCTTCTCCTTCTCATCTGCGATCTCTCTCTCCCAAGGATCCATATCTCCATCAATTTTTGGTGCAAGATCAAGGGGCTTTAGGCACTAATATCATCAACTCTCTTCCTCCTTAACTCCAAACAAGTGGGTAAGTCATGGATTTTCCCTTTCTCTCTCTAAAATTCGTTCTCCCTTTCTCTCTCCTCTCTTTCATGGTGATTTTCAACTCTAAGCCATGGAAGCTCCATACCTCTTTGAATCTGGGCAAGAAAACATGTCATATGTGATAACCTTTTCTCTCTTTATGGATTTTGTTATAGGTTTCTTCATTCTCCCTGTGGTTAGAGCATTTCGGTGATAAAGGCTCAAACTTAGGGCAAGCTAAATCTCCATATCTCTAAGAATTGAGGTAAGGAGGTTTGTGTTACCATATTCTAGGGGGTAGGTTGTATTGTGTATATATTGGGTTTCTAGGAGATATGTGATAGTTAGGGACAAGGAACCCTAGGATAGAATATAAAATGTATGTGATAGTTATGGATAAGGAACCCTAGGATTGATAATAATGTGTTAAAAATGTAAGGCTATATAAAAGTAATTTGATATCTTGCTTTGTGTTTAATTCTAATTGTTGATACTTGAACTATGTAGTTGATGTATTGCTAAATCATAATGAGCCCTAGAGTTTATAAATGATGAAAAGAAAAATATGATGTTCGGAAGTAAACTAAGTGCAACATGTGTATTGTGATGCTTTAATATTATTATCTATATGAATAACATATGTGATGGTATGAGGTACCTTCCGGTGTGGAGGTGAAGTATCATCAGGCCAAATTGTATGAGGTACCTTCCGGTGTGGAGGTGAAATACAATGGTATGAGGTACCTTCCGGTGTGGAGGTGAAGTACCCATAGGCCCAATTGTATGAGGTACCTTCCTGTGTGGTGGTGAAGTACAATGGTATGAGGTACCTTCCTGTGTAGAGGTGAAGTACCCACTGGCCAAATTGTATGAGGTACCTTCCGGTGTGGAGGTGAAGTACAATGGTATGAGGTACCTTCCGGTGTGGAGGTGAAGTACCCATAGGCCCAATTGTATGAGGTACCTTCCAGTGCGGAGGTGAAGTACAATGCTAAGAGATACATCTTAAAAACGAAATGGTAAATGAATTATAATAATGATATAGAACTTGAAATATTGTTTTAGGATATTCTGAAAAAGACTAAATAATTATGGAAGGTACATGACTTTGATTGGGAGTGTTTAAATTGTGAAATGTGCTATATTTGGTTATATGTGTATGGCTTAGTGGTTCAGTATAGCATGATAGAAACTGCTTCCCTATTTTATTGTGTAATACTCACCTCCTTACCATTTTTCAGGTACTGAGCTGGAGTATACACTAGGATTGGCCGAGCAGGATTACTCTCCCTCAAAGGGGGAGTAGTATATATTTTGGGACCTAAGCCTCCTATGTTTTTGATGTATATGTGTTGTGTATACCTTTTTGAATGAGGCTTAAGATGACTTTATTTTGTTAAGCTTTAAAACTTGGATTTATGTTATTCAAGCTTTTTAATTCTGCTGCTACTCTGAATACTTTATACACTTATATATGTGGAGCCCATTGGGCCTTGACATGATTCAGTACCTGGAATGAAGCCCTGGTGGCTACTGGTTGCTTATTTGATAATGTTTTCACAAGTTAAATTTTGGATTAGTCCGAAAAACAAGCAAAACTCCGTCCCTTTGACGGGTGATTTTATTAAATTAAAAAGGAATTTTTAAGTTAGTATTTTAGTTATGGGGTATTTAAGGGTAATAAAACCTAGGTGTTACAATTACTCCTTCTTGCACTTGTAAAAATGGATTTTCATAACTTAAAAACATCCAGAGTTTGTTTCATCATGCATTTCCACAAAAGACTAAGTTAGAAAAACCGATTTTCACAAAACTTCTTTTTCTTCTCCTTTTATATGAAAAACATATATAGAAAAACTTATATTGGCCTTTTAACATAATATAAACCTTGACTTCATTAGCTTACGTGATATCTTAAGGGAAAGGGCTAAAAGGTCTTCTATTTTCTTGAGCCTTCAACTTCATTTGCTTGAGTCTTCAACTTGAAGCTTGGACTTGAAGGATGAAGATCTTGTGATTGCACTTGATAAGAACTTGAGAAACTTGAGTTTGTTATCATCAAAACCATATAAAGATTGCACTTGAAGTCCTTGGGAAAGCTTGACTTCCAACACTCCCCCTTTTGATGATGACAAACCTGTATTCTGAATGATATGCATCACAAGTATTATACAAGCAAATGTTTATATAATAAACACATCCTTATCCCTAGAACACAAAGAATACAAAAAGAATACAAAAAAAGGATACTCTTCCTCTGTATAGATGCATTAGATATAACAGTTAAACGCTTCGCATCCTTGCATCATTCAGGAATTCTTCTCCCGGCTTCAGAATTCTTCACCTCATGAGTAAGCTTGACTTCTCACTTTTCTTTCCATGTGAGTTATCATAGGATCCCTTTTGTTTTGTCAACGACATTTGGTTCTCTCCCCATTTTGTCTTCATCAAAACACTAAATGGTATGGGAGACCTTGAAGCATGACTTTTGTCAAATACTTTCCCCCTTTTGAAAATAAATGCTAAACTCCCCCTAAAACACTGGATAGAAGCATTAATAGTAACAAGGGATTAAAGTATGAGACTTTCACATGAACACTTTTCTTCCCCTATTTGACATCAGCATAAGGAGTTATGGGAAACATATTTAAAGATACGCATGATGTCAAAATAGAGTGAAGAAGCGAAACATGTTTTTATGCAGATTTGAAAAAGATTTTCTCCCCCTTTCTAAAAGAATGTTTCAACCAAGCATATTATAAAGGGAGATCAAATGCATCAATAAAACATGTGTATGCTTACTATCATCACAAAAAAATTGAGAGTCCTATATGCCATGAAAATAAATATTCAATGCACTTCAGCACAAAATGTCACATAGCACATATCATAAGTAGTAGCTTCACAAAATGTTTAAAATAATTAAAAGATCAATGATACTTATAGTGATGATTGAAAGCGAGAGCTTTGGAGTGTTAGAACCTACAATCGGTGGTTGAAACAACTAGGAAACACTAGGAGAACACCTAGAAGGGGGGGTTGAATAGGTGTTAGATAAACCTTGAAAGATTTTCGCAAGAAACAAATCAAAACGATTAAAACAAATGATTTTCTTGAAATTCTTTAGCCTTAATCGATTAATGACATGAACTAATCGATTAATGCCTCTGTTAATGAATTAATCACTTTTCAATCAAATACGAAAATCAATCAATTAACACATATAACCAGAGATTCAGCGGAAACAATTAACACCTATATTCTTATTGATTACCTAGGTTATGAAAATGATTTTCCCCAAATCAATTTTGCACAATTAAGATTCAATTCAATCAATTATGAAAAATCACTTTTTCTAGGTTTTCAATCAAGAACACAATTAATAACAAGAATTGTAAAGAGTAGAGAGTTTAGAGATACGACACAGTGATTTATCCTGGTTCACTTTCATCCACTTGAAAGCTACTCCAGTCCCCTCTTCAACCAAGAGAGATTCTTCACTATGAGGAATTAGAGTTTCTCAAATTACAAGTAAATGCCTCACAAGACTCCCTCCTTGCTAGCCTACAAGAGATACCACACCCTTGCCTTGTAACCCTATTGATATCTAATCTAACCTCTTCTCTTGCTTGCCGATACCCCACAACAAGACTTCCAATGCTTTGAGATTCTTCAAAGACTTCCACTTGCTTGCTTCACTACAAGACTTCCAAGTGCTTGATGATATGCCACACCAAGGCTTCCAAATAACTTTGCTTGATTCACAACCAAGACTTCCAATTTTTATAGATAGCTTGCCTCTTGCAAAGATTACAACTCAAATGAAAACAAAATAACAATCCTATGAATCTCTTTCAAAAGCTATGAAAAGATCAACATGAGAGATTCAAGGTTCTTGATCAAAGAATGTAAAAATGAGAACTTTGATCTTGAGAAAGTGAGAGAGAATAGAGTGGCTTTGATTCTTTGTAAAATTGATATGAAAATGATAGGTAATTGTAATAATGATTCACAAAGGTTAGAAATAGGTTTATATAGAATACCCAAAAGTTAGAAATGGTTAGAAGTGCTTTTGAGAAGTGAAAAACTCATTTAAAAACAGTAACAGCTCGTGTTACTCGAGTAGCCAAGTCCTTACTCGAGTAACAAGTGTAATCAGTGTTCACTACTCGAGTAATCTGAGTTACTACTCGAGTATTTACACAAGGCTTCAAAATTCTACTCGAGTAATCAGAGCCTTAATCGAGTATTTGCGCAAGACTGCAAAATTCTACTCGAGTAAACAAGTGGCTAATCGAGTAGTCAGTTCAAAAAACACTTAAAAACTTGTTTTCTCAAAATCTAAACCTTTTCTTTCAAACCTTTAAGCCACCTATTTATTTTAGGCAAAGTGAATACTCAAAATATGATATAATCATGCAATCAAAAGAGATTCACTACCCTCTAAAAAACTCTACCCAAACTCATAAACTAAAAGACTTGTGAGGCAAAAGATAAAACAATAAAACACAAACTACCAAACTAAGTCTTCATGAGTTGGCTCTCTCTTCATAACTTGATGTTTGTTGTTGCTTGTTGAGCTTGATCTTGATCAACACATTTAAGCTTGTTCAAAACCTTTTGGCATTTATCAAAACATTCTTCATGGATCTTACATGGAGTTCCTTCTATTGATAAATTCATCATTTAGCATTTTGAAGGATGGTCTCCTCTTGTTCAAAGTGTTGAACCTTTTTCTATTCCAAGAGATCATCTTGATATTGTCGTATCACCTTCAAGTATTTGAGTATTGCCCAATTCTCTTTTCATTTGAATTCATTAACCAAGTTTGTAGAGGACGTTGCATACTGATACTTGTAGGTAGCATTGGCAATTAGGGCCAATGGCCGGGCATGGGCCGGGCCATTGCGGGCTTTTCACTTTTGCGGGCAGGCATGAGCGGCCCTAATTGAGTTTAGGGCGAAAAATCTAGGCCCTGCCCGCCCATTTTTTTTGCATTTTGCCACTGCTACGTACTCTGCTACTATTGCTAGCCATAATCAAATAAAATTGTTATAAGTCATTTCCAATTTTCCACAAACAGGGACCATTGCCTTGCCATTGCCAAATTAATAGGCCATAATCAACATAATAAAGTAAAAATTGTCATAGGCCATAACATTGGCTCATGTCTCAAAAGTTCAGGAAACTTACAAATCCAAGTTTTAACAAAGTCTCAAATCAAAAGTTCATACTACACATCATGACATTGAACAATTACATAACAAAAAGTCTTAGAAAAAATTCTTGAATCAATAACATAATTGCATAGTCTAAGACATCAAGATTGATGGATGCTTCTCAATTCCTCAATTCCTCAGCATTGTCACTTCATCATTACAAATCATATATCACTTTCATCATCATCTACAAAGTGATTGACAATTAAAAAAAACAATTAGAAGCACAATTAATTTATGATTCAAAATAATTCCTAATTAGTTAGCAACAAGTTACCATTTTCAGTAAAGCCATTCAACCAATTACGAGTGCATATCAAATCATGAACATTATTTGGCAAGAGTCGACTCCTATACTTGCTGAGGACACGTGCACCAATGCTAAATGCAGATTCAGATGCAACAATAGTAATAGGAATGCTTAACAAGTCACGAGCCATCAATGACAAATTAGGGAAAGGAGCCACATTATCCTTCCACCATTTCAAGACATCCAAATCTTGATTAACTCGAATGTCACAAATGGGTTCTTCCAAATAAACATCTAGTTTAGACTTCCCAGCTTCATTTATAAGATTTTCATTATGCTTAAACAATTCCTAGTATATTTGATAAAATAATCAAATTAAGAAAACATGTGACATGAAAATTATCAATGGACAAAAAAAATATAAAAAAATTTACGTGGAAAAAAAATATAAACACACTTACATCAAATATGCCTCTATTCATTGCCATACTCAAAGAAGGAGATTGAGTTGTATCAACACTTTGCACATTGGAGCCCGAAGAATGATTAGTGACACTCACATACTTGTCAAAGAGCATATGCAACTTTGTGTTCACATGTGTCACCTTATCACTAGCACTTGATGCATCAATTTCTGAATAACAACATTTCAACATTTTCAATTTCATCTGCGGATCAAGAACTGCTCCCATAGCAAGCACAACACTATATTCTTCCCAATACTTGTTAAATTTGTCAATCATTTGCCTACCCATGCTCCTTATAACTTCATACACATCATGCAAACTTGCAATTATACTACGCTGAATTTTCCAAACTTGCCTGAAATACAAGTTGGCAGTAGGATATGATGTGTCAGAAATCAATTCAGTAGTTTGAAAGAATGGAAACAAGAATGCACAAATTCTTTCTGCTCTTGTCCACTCTTCTATCGATGGACAATATTTATACACAGGATCATATAATGGAAAATTATTAAACGCATTCTTGTACCTAAGAGCAATGTCAAGCATAATATAAGTAGAGTTCCATCTTATAGACATGTCAAGCTTCAAGTCAACCGAAGCATTGAAACCACCAGTTTCTTCGATACATTTTTTGAAATTCTTCTTTCTTATTTCAGAACCCTTCACATATTTAATACTATCTCTAATTTTATGCAAGGCATCACTAGCAATTTTATGCAAGATTCAGAATGTGTGCGGAACAACGCACATGAAAAAAATTCTCCACCAGCCACCAACCCATTATTCTGATCTAGTTTATGCTTCAAAGTTGTAATAAGTACGTCATTTGATGTTGCATTTGTGACACCCTTTTTTCCTTAATAATATAATATAACATTATTACTTAATCTCAGAAGAAAATATTATTTATGGACATCTTTAATTACTAGATTAGATTATAATATGAAATGTCGAATTCGACTCAACAAGTTAAAACGTAAACTTAAAAACTTTTCTCAAGACAACATTGAATATTTGAAATGAAACATAAATTTAAATATTATAAATTTAGTGTTGTCTTGTGAGTTGTAAACAAATTATCCAAATAAACAATACTTGTCGAATTCGCTTTTTATCCAAATCAGAGTGCGCGGAAAATAATGGTACTCAAGGATCATAGCAGAAATAACATCATATATATATATATATATATATGCATCATAAGAAAAGATCCAAGAGTACAGCTGATCATCTCCAAAGAGTAAGTACAAAATACATGTCCATAACATAATAAGAACTGAAAGATAAGACCTGAACTCTCAAAACACTAAAATATGTACAATATATATAACAATTCAAAATAAAGTGTCTGAGAGCAGGTCATCTGGTCCTCCATGCATCCATCTGGTCCACTGCAGCAGCAAAAGTCGGTCCGGGATCCCTGCTATCTATACTATGTATGTCCTAGCAACCACTGGGTCCTCCTCGAGGTCTGGAAACCGGCTTGACTGGTACTCCCTCCTCCTCGCTCTCCCCCTCCTCGGGATCCTCCTCTATCCTGTCCGACTGGGTGGTAGACCTGTCAGTAGGTCCAAAAGTAGTAGCTGGTGTAGTCCCACCAGCTCCAGTTGGAAAGGATGAAGGAACATCCTCATCGGTGAAAACTCTGTAGGCAGAGGGATGAAAACGAGTAGCAAAACGAAAACGAAAACTATGAAACCTACGTACAGGTCGAGCTGGTGGTGGTGGTCCTCTATAAACGTAAAAAGTAGGGATGTGCATAGTATATATAATAGGTATCCTAAACCTACGAGGGTGCACCCGAACGAGGGGGTTAGGGTGGAAGAGTGTGAACTCCACCTCACCCTCAAATGTCGCTCGGTGCTCAGCATATGTCCATATCCCGCTAGGGATGGGCCTGATCTTATGCATGCTCGGCAACGTGCCATCACCTATCAAGGGCACAGGGGTAAGCATATACATACACATAATCAAATAAGGATGAGCAATAAATATGCAAAGTGAGCAGTTAACACTTTATAATCATATCAAATTTAATCACATGAATAAATCAATGATGATATGATGCATGTTATCTCACTCTACTAAAATTCTCCAACTAATCTATCAAATGGACGTCCTTCCACAACTTCTTTGTATTCCCAGCATACAAAAATAATACATTATCAAACGTATGGCGTACTTGCTCGAAGTGATAAACAACGTCACTTTATCTAGTGATCGTCACGTCGCCAAAACGTAAAACTATCACTGTATTACATAGTCATCCAGACATAAGACCCACAACGTCAACCTTGAAGTGGGGTCGAGCAAGCAGTAACTTTTGGCACTCCCAGAGGCCCTCCTCATGTTCCAAAAATACGTTATCAAACGTATGGCGTATTTGCTTGAAAGTGATAAACAACATCACTCTATCTAGTGAACGTCACGTCGCCAAAATGTAAAACTATCACTTGTATTACATAGTCATCTAGACATAAGACCCACAACATCAACCTTGAAGTGGGGTCAAGCAAGCAGTAATCCTTGAACATGACAAAAATAACGACGTATCCCCAACACCATGCATGAATGCATTAACATATTCCATTTAAGATTAAATCCTATTTAATCTTAATGTATATCCAACATGTTATAATTGATTCACAAGTACTCAAAGTAATTGATGTAATCTTATAATCTCATTAATTTCTTGGAACATGATTAATTAACTTTAGGATTAATAATTTGGGTTAAAATAACTTGGTTAGATTTTAAAAATGCAATTTAAGTGTTCTGACTAAAAATACTCGAGTATCTTACCAAAAGACTCGAGTAGTTCATACGTTTCCTAAAAAGTACATTTTCAGATTTTCCAGAAATACTCGAGTAGTTCATGAATTACTCGAGTAGTTCATCATTCCAGAATACTCGAGTAGTTCATCACAATTTAAAATTGGTGCGTCAGACAATACTCTAGTCTCAGCTCAAACACTCGAGTATTGGTGCTACCAGACGCACTGGTGCACCACGAAATACTCGAGTATCAAGCCAAAGACTCGAGTATTCCATGACAGAACAACACTGAAACTGAGTTTTCACATACCAAATTCAATTCTAACCAATTTTAACCAAAACCAACATTCAACAGAGTTAAGTTTAAGTATATTAAACATGTTCCAACTCAGAAATTACATCAAATTACATTGAATCAAAACTGAGCATTCATTATGCATAAAAATCATATTTCAACAACTCAACATATCAATTTCAATTCTGAGCATCTTTAACACGAAAATAACTTGCATTTAGCTTGAATGCAACATATCAAACATGCTCCAACAAGTTTCAACATCCAAAATGGCCTCCAAGCCAATATCCTATTTCAAACTATGCCCTTTAAGCCTCATGGTGGCTTCCTACACAAATTCATGAAATCAATCCTTATTCTAGTGAATGTATAGCATCCCACTTACCTCAAAATCGTGTGAGAACTGAAATTGGACAGAAAAACGACCTCCAAGCTAGTTTCCCCAAAAATCATATGACAGCAACACAGTTTTGAATGAGGTCATAAAACCAGGGATTTTAATTGTGAAATCATGCAAAACAATTGGGGAATATGATTAGAAATCGTTCTCTGCAACATGCATAAGAGAATGGAATGAAATTGAAGTCTCAAAAGTTCAAGAGCTTACCAAAATCGATGGTCCAAGTAAGCTCCAAGAACTGAAACTAGCTTCAACTCCTTCCCTTCTCAGATTCGATTCTCACTCTATGGTTGATTCTAGATAACCAACTTAGTGTTTTTATGAAGCCCTGGATGTGAGCTTCGTAACAGTATATCACACTCGTCCTAACTCTCGAAATCAAAGGAGAATCGTGGGAGATAAAATTGGAACCCTAAACTCACGAATTCATCAACAAAAAGCTTGAATTCGTGGTTAATGAGTTTAAATAACAAACGCAGCTCGCCACGATGCCCTTTGCGTTGTCCCTGAGCTGATTGCGTGTCGATCTCGGGGATTAACGCGTTGATGATTCATCAAACGCACTATCTTCACCAGCTTCACCCAGAACACTCGAGTATCGAACAAAATACTCGAGTATTTCGACTAAAATTTGAATAATAATTATTTTATTCCTTCTTCCCTCCAAAATCTTTCTAATATTGCACTTAGGTCCTACAGCAAGGACTGATACGCAAAAATCTAATTTTTGCACAGAAAATAAATTTATAATTATTTTCTACCTATTTGCAATAATTAAATATCTAATTTAATCAGGAATTCATAATAAATATTAATTATAAATAGAATTTATAATTAACTTTTATTAATCCAAGATTAAAATTTTGGGGTGTTACAATACTCCCCCACTTAAAAGGAATTTCGTCCCCGAAATTCTTGTCTTATAAAAACAAACCTGGATATTCCTGACGCATCTTACTTTCTAATTCCCATGTCGCTTCCGACATGTTCCCGTTCTCCCATAAGACCTTTATTAAAGGACTTTCTTTTCCTTTGAGCTGCTTAACTCTACGGTCTTCTATACGAACAGGACAGGTTTTAAAAGTAAGGTTTTCTCTTAGGCTCAGATCATCAGGCTTAATATGAAGGATTACGGTTGGATCGTGCACGTATTTCTTGAGTTGAGACACATGAAATACATTGTGCAGATTAGCTAAGGACGGAGGTAAGGCTATTTGGTAAGCGACAAAACCAATTCGCTTGAGGATTTGGTAAGGGCCAATGAATTTGGGTGAAAGTTTCCAGGTTTTCAAGGCTTGGCTAACTCCCTTCATCGGAACGATCCAAAGAAATACATGATCCCCTTATGAAAATTCCAATGGCCTTCTTCTTATATCCGCATAGCTCTTCTGTCTACTCTGTGCCGTCCTCATCTTATCCTAAACCATCCTAATCTTCTCAGTTGTTTGCTGAACCATTTCTGAACCAACCATCAAATTCTCCCCCACTTGAAACCAACATAACGGGGTTTGACATTTTCTCCCATACAAGGCTTCAAATGGTGCCATTCCTATACTGGCATGATGGCTGTTGTTGTAAGTGAATTCAGCAAGAGGTAACACTTGATCCCAACTTCCTTGTTCCTCAAGTTTACATGCTCTCAAAACATCTTCTAAAGACTGAATCGTTCTTTCCGATTGCCCATCAGTCTGAGGATGATATGCAGAACTCATCCTAAGTCTTGTGCCCATTGCTTGGTGCAAACTGTTCCAGAATATGGACGTGAATCTGGGATCACGGTCTGATATGATACTTGAAGGTATCCCATGTAATCGAACAACTTCCTTGATATACAATTGGGTAAGCTTCTCCAGAGAATATCGGGTGCTTATTGGGATGAAATGCGCCACCTTCGTTAAACGATCTACTACTACCCAAATTGCATCATGATTTGAGGTTGTCTTGGGTAAACCTGATACGAAGTCCTTTGATATGCTCTCCCATTTCCATTGAGGTACATTCAATGTTTGGAGCTTTCCTCCAGGTTTCTGGTGTTCCGCTTTGGCTTTCTGACACACCAGACACGAAGCTACGTATTTAGCAACATCTCTTTTCAATCCTGACCACCAAAAGATCTTCTTCAGATCTTGATACATCTTGGTTGAGCCGGAATGCATGCTCATTCTGCTTTTATGAGCTTCGTCAAGAATCAGCTTCCTTAGATCTGAATTCTTCGGGATGCAAATTCTCGTTCGGAAACGAAGAATCGCATCTGATTCAAGGTGAAAGTCCTTCTCCTTTCCTTCTGTCATCAGTCTCTTCTTTTCATTCAATTCTTCATCCTTATGTTGTAATTCACAAATTTCATTCATGAATTCATTTGTGATTTGCAGCATGCCCATCTTGATGCTTGATGATTCGACTTCCATTGTTAGACTTAAATCTCTGAATTCTTCGATCAAGATGGCTTCTTTCACCATCATCTGGCTTAAGTGGATTGTTTTTCTGCTTAGCGCGTCCGCCACTACGTTTGCCTTTCCAGAATGATATTGAAGCTTGAAATCATAGTCTTTGAGAAACTCCATCCATCTTCTTTGTCTCATGTTTAATTCTTTCTGATCAAACAGATACTTCAAGCTTTTATGGTCACTATACACATGAAAAGTAGTGCCATAGAGGTAGTGCCTCCATATCTTTGAGGCAAATACAATAGCAGCTAACTCCAAGTCATGCGTCGGATATTAACCTCATGCGTCTTCAATTGACGTGAAGCATAAGCAACTACCCGTCTTTCTTGCATTAGTACACTTCCAAGTCCTTGTTTTGACGCATCACAGAATACTTCAAAATTCTTATTGGGATCTGGCAAGATTAACACAGGAGATGATGTTAATCTTTCCTTCAATTCTTGGAAACTTCTTTCACACTTGTCGTCCCATACGAACGGTTGATCTTTTCGAGTCAACTTTGTCAACGGCAGTGCTATCTTTGAAAATCCTTCAATGAATCGACGGTAATATCCTGCCAACCCTAAGAAACTTCTTACTTCTGTCACAGTTGCGGGTTGTCTCCATTGTGTAAGATCCATGAAGAATGTTTTGATAAATGCCAAAAGGTTTTGAACAAGCTACAAATGTGTTGATCAAGTTCAAGCTCAACAAGCAACAACAAACATCAAGTTATGAAGAGAGAACCAACTCATGAAGACTTAGTTTGGTAGTTTATGTTTTATTGTTTTATCTTTTGCCTCACAAGTCTTTTAGTTTATGAGTTTGGGTAGAGTTATTAGAGGGTAGTGAATCTCTTTTGATTGCATGATTATATCATATTTTGAGTATTCACTTTGCCTAAAATCAATAGGTGGCTTAAAGGTTTGAAAGAAAAGGTTTAGTTTTTGAGAAAACAAGTTTTAAGTGATTTTTAATGTTAATAATGGATTAACAGTTTTTGATAATTGATTAACAGTGTATTTCGAACTGATAATCGATTAAAAAACTTTTGATAATCGATTATCTGAACTTTTACTCGAGTAAAACCTTTTTCACTCGAGTGAAATTTATGCAGCTTTCGTATTACTCGAGTAACACTCATTTCACTCGAGTAACTTGATCAGATATGGTTTTTTAAATACGTTTTTCACTTCTCAAAAGCCATTCTAAGTGCTCTAACTTTTGGGTATTCTATATAAACCTTTTCCTAATCATTTCTATCAATGAGAATCAACTAGAATCATTTTGATACACAATTTTACAAAGAATCAAAGCCACACTATACTCTCTCACTCTCTCAAGATCAAAGCTCTCATTTTTATATTCTTTGATCAAGAACCTTGAATCTCTCATGTTGATCTTTTCATAGTTTTTGAAAGAGATCCATAGGATTGTTATTTTGTTTTCATTTGTGTTGTAATCATTGCAAGAAGCAAACATTCTACAACAAAGGAAGCCTTGATTTTGTGAATCAAGCAAGTTTAGTTGAAAGTCTTGAAGAAGCATTTCATCAAGCATTTGGAAGGCACTTTGAAGAATCTCAAAGTACTTGGAAGTCTTGTGAGTGAAGCAAGCAAAGAAGACTTGTTGTGGGGTTATCAACAAGCAAGTAGAGGTTAGATTAGATATCAATAGGGTTACAAGGCAAGGGTGTGGTATCTCTTGTAGGCTAGCAAGAAGGAAGTCTTGTGAGGCATTTACTTGTAATTTGAGAAACTCTAATTCCTCATAGTGAAGAATCTCTCTTGGTTGAAGAGGGGACTGGAGTAGCTTTCAAGTGGATGAAAGTGAACCAGGATAAATCACTGTGTCGTATCTCTAAACTCTCTACTCTTTACATTCAAGTCTTTAATTGTGTTCTTGATTGAAAACCTAGAAAAAGTGATTTTTCTATATTTGATTGAATTGAATCTTTATTGTTCAAATTAATTTGAGGAAAATCATTTTCATAACCTAGGTTAATCAATAAGAATATTGGTGTTGATTGTTTCCGCTAAATCTCTGATATAATATTTGTTAATTGATTGATTTTCATTGGTTTTAATCGTTTAGATTTGTTTCTTGCGAAAATCTTTCAAAGTTTCTATAACACCTATTCAACCCCCCCTTCTAGGTGTTCTCCTAGTGTTCCTATTTGTTTCAACCACCGAGTGTAGTTTTCCAACAATTGGTATCAGAGCTCGATCGAAAGACACGAGCATAGAGCTTTTTCGTTAAGATCCTTGAGGAAACTACAATGGGTTCTACGAATCCTTTTGGTGGTGAAGGTGCTTCAATTAATCGCCCTCCTATGTTTGGTGGAGAGGGTTATGGTTATTGGAAAATTAGGATGAGAATCTTTATAGAAGCTATAGATATGAACATTTGGGAAGCCATAGAAAATGGTCCTTATATTCCCTCAAAAGATGTAGAAGGTGTGCTTACACTTACTCCCAAAGATAAGTGGACCGATGATGATAAAAGGAAAATTCAATATGATTTAAAAGCAAAAAATATCATCACCTCCGCTCTATCTTATGATGAGTTCTTTAGAGTCTCCCAATGTAAAGATGCCAAAGATATGTGGGACACCTTGCAAGTCACACATGAAGGCACTAGTGAAGTTAGGCGTGCTAGATTGAATTCTTTGATGCATGAATATGAATTGTTTCATATGTTGCCTAATGAATCTATATGTTTTATGAAAAAACGTTTTACTCATATTGTTAATCATCTCATTGCTCTTGGTAAAACTTTCGTGAATTGTGAACTTGTTAACAAAATTTTAAGATGTCTAAGTAGGGAATGGCAACCTAAGGTTACCGCAATTGTTGAATCAAAGGACTTGGACACCATGGACTTAGCAACACTTTTCGGAAAGCTACAAGAACATGAAATGGAGCTTGAACGTTTGCAAATGCATGAAGAGTCGGATAAGTACAAAGAGAGAAAAGGAATTGCTCTTAAAGCTCAAAGGTCATATAAAAAGGAAGAGAGTTCCGATGATGATGATGATAATGAAAATTCCGATTCGGATATTGATGAAGAGGAGATGAAGCTTCTACTAAGAAAGTTCAATAAAATTCTAAGGAGAAAAGGAAGGTTGAACAAGGACAAAAGTAAAGAGAAGAATTCCCCACACTACAAGACCAAGACTTCAAAAGAAGGTGTAGTTTTCCATGAATGTGGAAAGCCCGGTCATCTCAAGTACTCATGCTCTAAGTATCTCAAGAAGAAGGAGAAAGAGAAGAAAAATGCAAAACACAAAAGGGCATACATAGTTTGGAATAGTGATGATGAACAAGACAAGAAAAGCACAACTAGTAGTTCTTCGGATGATGAACATGCCGCTTGTCTCAACTTGATAGCTCTAGTACATGAAGAGGAAAGCTCAAATGATGAATCAAGTGAGCAAAGTGACGAAAGCGATGTAAGTCTTACTAAATCCGAAATTTCTTCAAATTATGAAATGTTATATAATGCTTATGAAGAAATGCATAAACAATTTAAGAAACTAGCTTTGAAAAACATTGAAAGGAAGAAGCTCATTTTGAAACATCAACAAGAGATTTTAGAACTTCAAAAACAAGTTGATGAGCTTAATCTTCAAAATGAAACTCTTGATCTCATATATGCTAGTTCTTCTTGTGATTGTGCTAGTAGATTGAATATTGTGGTTGATTGTGAGAATTGCAAGTTGCTCAAAGATGAAAATGCTATTTTGAAAAATAAGCTTGCAAGTTTCTCAAATGGTGATATTAGATTGCGAACATTGTTAAATTTTCAAAGGGAAAATTCAAACAAGTTTGGTTTGGGTTATACTAATGCTAAGAGTAAATCTCATAGAAATGTTGTTGATTTTTCAAATGCACCAACATGTTTCTATTGTGGTACTCATGGACATACTTCAAATGTGTGTTATATTAAAGTGCATGGTATACCTAAAGGAGATTTTGTTTGGATGAAAAAGGGTGAGAGTCCCTACACTAACAAAAATGGATCCAAAACCATTTGGATACCAAAAAGCAAAGCATGATTGTTTTTGTAGGTAGGATTGAAGAGCAAAAGGACTTTCATGTGATATTCATTCATTTGCTACTTCAATTGGTATCAAGGAGAAAATTCTACAAATTGGTGTTATTCTATTCATGCTTTGGTTATATTTCTTCTATTTTGGCTTAGATCTTATTTCAATTGGTATTTGTTTAGTTACAATTGGTATATATTTCTTTTTGATAATGCCAAAGGGGGAGAAATATGATGTTTTGAAACAAAGGGGAGAAATATTTTTTTTTAAATGGTATGTTTGGAGAAAGGTTGTTTTGTTGTTTTTATGTAGGTTGAGCAAAGTTGTTGAAGATAGGGGGAGAATTAAGCTTAACTCAATTGGATTTCAAATGTCAAAAGCATTAATTGAGGGGGAGCAAGAGTCTCACCAAGTGATCAAATGGTTCAAGCATCAACAACTTCAATGAACTTCAAACGATTTCAAAACATGTTTGTCATTTTCAAAAAGGGGGAGATTGTAAGATCCATTAAGAATGTTTTGATAAATGCCAAAAGGTTTTGAACAAGCTACAAATGTGTTGATCAAGTTCAAGCTCAACAAGCAACAACAAACATCAAGTTATGAAGAGAGAACCAACTCATGAAGACTTAGTTTGGTAGTTTATGTTTTATTGTTTTATCTTTTGCCTCACAAGTCTTTTAGTTTATGAGTTTGGGTAGAGTTATTAGAGGGTAGTGAATCTCTTTTGATTGCATGATTATATCATATTTTGAGTATTCACTTTGCCTAAAATCAATAGGTGGCTTAAAGGTTTGAAAGAAAAGGTTTAGTTTTTGAGAAAACAAGTTTTAAGTGATTTTTAATGTTAATAATGGATTAACAGTTTTTGATAATTGATTAACAGTGTATTTTGAACTGATAATCGATTCACAAACTTTTGATAATCGATTATCTGAACTTTTACTCGAGTAAAACCTTTTTCACTCGAGTGAAATTTATGCAGCTTTCGTATTACTCGAGTAACACTCATTTCACTCGAGTAACTTGATCAGATATGGTTTTTTAAATACGTTTTTCACTTCTCAAAAGCCATTCTAAGTACTCTAACTTTTGGGTATTCTATATAAACCTTTTCCTAATCATTTCTATCAATGAGAATCAACTAGAATCATTTTGATACACAATTTTACAAAGAATCAAAGCCACACTATTCTCTCTCACTCTCTCAAGATCAAAGCTCTCATTTTTATATTCTTTGATCAAGAACCTTGAATCTCTCATGTTGATCTTTTCATAGTTTTTGAAAGAGATTCATAGGATTGTTATTTTGTTTTCATTTGTGTTGTAATCATTGCAAGAGGCAAACATTCTACAACAAAGGAAGCCTTGATTTTGTGAATCAAGCAAGTTTAGTTGAAAGTCTTGAAGAAGCATTTCATCAAGCATTTGGAAGGCACTTTGAAGAATCTCAAAGTACTTGGAAGTCTTGTGAGTGAAGCAAGCAAAGAAGACTTGTTGTGGGGTTATCAACAAGCAAGTAGAGGTTAGATTAGATATCAATAGGGTTACAAGGCAAGGGTGTGGTATCTCTTGTAGGCTAGCAAGAAGGAAGTCTTGTGAGGCATTTACTTGTAATTTGAGAAACTCTAATTCCTCATAGTGAAGAATCTCTCTTGGTTGAAGAGGGGACTGGAGTAGCTTTCAAGTGGATGAAAGTGAACCAGGATAAATCACTGTGTCGTATCTCTAAACTCTCTACTCTTTACATTCAAGTCTTTAATTGTGTTCTTGATTGAAAACCTAGAAAAAGTGATTTTTCTATATTTGATTGAATTGAATCTTTATTGTTCAAATTAATTTGAGGAAAATCATTTTCATAACCTAGGTTAATCAATAAGAATATTGGTGTTGATTGTTTCCGCTAAATCTCTGATATAATATTTGTTAATTGATTGATTTTCATTGGTTTTAATCGTTTAGATTTGTTTCTTGCGAAAATCTTTCAAAGTTTCTATAACACCTATTCAACCCCCCCTTCTAGGTGTTCTCCTAGTGTTCCTATTTGTTTCAACCACCGAGTGTAGTTTTCCAACACATTGTAGCACAGAATCCACCTTTGTAGGGTCTACTGCTATTCCTTCTTTAGAGATCACATGACCCAAGAATTGGACTTCCTTCAGCCAAAACTCACACTTCGAAATTTTGGCATACAACTACTTCTCCTTTAGAATCTTCAATACGATTCTAAGATGTTCTGCATGCTCTTCTTCATTCTTGGAGTAGATCAAAATATCATCAATGAATACTACTACGAACGAATCCAAATATGGTCGGAAGATTCGGTTCATGTAGTCCATGAAGATAGCAGGTGCATTCGTTAGTCCGAACGACATTACTACATATTCATAATGTCCGTATCGGGAGCGAAATGCCGTCTTGGGTATGTCTTCCTCCTTTATCCTGATATGATGATATCCCGACCTCAGATCTATCTTGGAAAATACTGAAGCTCCTCTCACCTGGTCCATAAGGTCATCTATCCTTGGTAGAGGATACTTGTTTTTGATGGTGACCTTGTTCAGCTGTCTATAGTCTACACACATACGCATACTCCCATCCTTTTTCTTCACGAACAACACTGGAGCTCCCCAAGGTGATACGCTTGGTCTGATGAGTTGCTTTTGTAATAACTCCTCTACTTGCTTCTTCAGTTCCGCCATTTCCGGTGGTGCCATTCTATATGGAGCGATAGAGATGGGATCAGTTCCCGGAGTTAACTCTATCCCGAATTCAATTTCTCTCTTCGGGGGTAATCCTGGAATCTCTTCAGGAAATATCTCGGGAAAGTCCTTCACAACTGGAATCTCCTCTAATGGTTTCTCCTTCTCCTCTCCCATAATGGAGAACAAACACATGAATCCTTTGGGTTTGAGGGGTTTGTATATGATTGTTTTTCCTTCACAATCTATGGTCACTTGGTTTCTCTCTAGCCAATTCATACCTAAGATCACATCTATTTGCAACAGAGGGAGACAAATCAGATCTACCTTAGTGACGCGATCGAATATCTCGACACTACAGTCAAAGCAGACTTTGGAGGTGATTACGGGTAACCCCGTAGGGGTTTCTATTTTAAAACAAATGGGCGAATTTGACACTGCTAACTTCAACCTATTTACACATTCATAGGAGACAAAAGAACGCGTAGCTCCTGAGTCAAACAAAATCATGCAAGGGTGATTATTGAGGAGATAATTACCTTGCACGAGATCAGGAGACTGGTTAGCTTCTACTCCACTCAAGGTAAACACTCTCCCTTGAGTAATTGATTTGCTAGCAGGTTCATTGGAATTACTCCTCCCAGGTTCTTTGCAAAAACGTGCAATGTGACCTTGTTTGCCACAGTTGAAACAGCTACTGGTTGCGCAGCACAATCTTCCATAATGATGACGGTTGCACTTTTCACAAAGAGGTGCATCATTGCGAGGCTTTGCTCTGTCACCACTTGCAATCTTACCCTTGCCTCGGTTCTTATTAAAGTATGGACCCTTTCCCCGATAACCAGAACCCTTCTTTCTTTGTGGTCCATATCCTTGTTGACTGCTCTTCTCTTGATTAATCACTCCTTCAGCTTTCTTATCGTCTTCATACATTCGACACATGTCCACCAATGTCGGAAAACTCTATATCTTTTGATAACTAAAGACAGACTTCAATTCTGGTCTCAGTCCACCTTCAAACTTAATACATTTGCTCCATTCATCTAGATTGTTCAAGTAATAGGGAGAATACTTCATCAGTGCCTCGAACTTGGCAGCATATTCCCCTACACTCATTTCCCCTTGTTTTAGTTGCATAAATTCTTTCTCCTTCTTCCTTCGCAAATCTTCCGGAAAGTATTTATTAAGGAACTTCTCCATGAATACTCCCCAGGTAACTTCCCTTCTTTCATAGTTCAATAGTTGCACTGTGTGGTTCCACCAATTTTCAGCTTCATCCCCCAGCATGTAGACAGCATATGCCACTTTCTGTACATCAGTACACTCCAGAGTTCTGAAAATCTTGTCCATTTCATAAATCCATTTGTTGGCTTCCTCTGGCTTATATCCCCCTTCAAACCTTGGAGGATTGCAACTTCAAAATTCCGAGAGAGTCTTAGCCTCTGAATTGCCCAGGTTACATGGATGTGGCTGATTGGTTTGCTGCTGTTAATGTTGCTGCATGTTCTCCAGAACAGCAGTATTTCTATCCAGCATAGCATTGGTATGATTCTGGTTTCTAGTTGCCATAGCAGACCTGCACTATGGTCTCTATATCACTTAAAGGTCTCTTTTGGATTGGAATAACTATCCTATCTTATCCTTACTATATTCGATCTATTCGAACAGCGTGCCTAACTGCTTCCAGCTGAGCTAGGAGGAACAGGACCATGCTCTGATACCATAAAAAGTGTGACACCCTTTTTTTCCTTAATAATATAATATAACATTATTACTTAATCTCAGAAGAAAATATTATTTATGGACATCTTTAATTACAAGATTAGATTTTAATTTGAAATGTCGAATTCGACTCAACAAGTTAAAACGTAAACTTAAAAACTTTTCTCAAGACAACATTGAATATTTGAAATGAAACATAAATTTAAATATTATAAATTTAGTGTTGTCTTGTGAGTTGTAAACAAATTATCCAAATAAACAATACTTGCCGAATTCACTTTTTATCCAAATCAGAGTGCGCGGAAATCATGGTATTCAAGGATCATAGCAGAAATAACATATAATATATATATATGCATCATAAGAAAAGATCCAAGAGTACAGCTGATCATCTCCAAAGAGTAAGTACAAAATACATGTCCATAACATAATAAGAACTGAAAGATAAGACCTGAACTCTCAAAACACTAAAATATGTACAATATATATAACAACTCAAAATAAAGTGTCTGAGAGCAGGTCATCTGGTCCTCCATGCATCCATCTGGTCCACTGCAGCAGCAAAAGTCGGTCCGGGATCCCTACTATCTATACTATGCATGTCCTAGGAACCATTGGGTCCTCCTCGAGGTCTGGAAACCGGCTCGACTGGTACTCCCTCCTCCTCGCTCTCCCCCTCCTCGGGATCCTCCTATATCCCATCCGACTGGGTGGCAGACCTGTCAGTAGGTCCAAAAGTAGTAGTTGGTGTAGTCCCACTAGCTCCAGTCGGATAGGATGAAGGAACATCCTCATGGGTGAAAACTCTGTAGGCAGAGGGATGAGAACGAGTAGCAGGACGAAAACGAAAACTATGAAACCTACGTACAGGTCGAGCTGGCGGTGGTGGTCCTTTATAAACGTAAAAAGCAGGGATGTGCATAGTATATATATAATAGGTATCCTAAATCGACGAGGGCGCACCCGAACGAGGGGGTTAGGGTGGAAGAGTGTGAACTCCACCTCACCCTCAAATGTCGCTCGGTGCTCCTCATATGTCCATATCCCGCTAGGGATGGGCCTGATCTCTACGCATGCTAGGTAACGTGCCATCACCTATCAAGGGCATAGGGGTAAGCATATACATACACATAATCAAATAAGGATGAGCAATAAATATGCAAAGTGAGCATTTAACACTTTATAATCATATCAAATTTAATCACATGAACAAATCAATGATGATATGATGCATGTTATCTCACTCTACTAAAATTCTCCAACTAATCTCTCAAATGGACGTCCTTCCACAACTTCTTTGTAGTCCCAGCATACAAAAATAATACGTTATCAAACGTATGGCGTACTTGCTCGAAGTGATAAACAACGTCACTTTATCTAGTGATCGTCACGTCGCTAAAACGTAAAACTATCACTGTATTACATAGTCATCCAGACATAAGACCCACAACGTCAACCTTAAGGTGGGGTCGAGCAAGCAGTAACTTTTGGCACTCCCAGAGGCCCTCCTCATGTTCCAAAAATACGTTATCAAACGTATGGCGTACTTGCTTGAAAGTGATAAACAACTTCACTCTATTCTAGTGAACGTCACGTCGCCGAAACGTAAAACTATCACTTGTATTACATAGTCATCTAGACATAAGACCCACAACGTCAACCTTGAAGTGGGGTCAAGCAAGCAGTAATCCTTGAGCATGACAAAAATAACGACGTATCCCCAACACCATGCATGAATGCATTAACATATTCCATTTAAGATTAAATCCTCTTTAATCTTAATGTATATCTAATATGGAATAATTGATTCACACGTACTCAAAGTAATTGATGTAATCTTATAATCTCATTAATTTCTTGGAACATGATTAATTAACTTTAGGATTAATAATTTGGGTTAAAATAACTTGGTTAGATTTTTTTAAAAATGCAATTTAAGTGTTCTGACTAAAAATACTCGAGTATCTTACCAAAAGACTCGAGTAGCTCATACGTTTCCTGAAAAGTACAGTTTCAGATTTTCCAGAAATACTCGAGTAGTTCATGAATTACTCGAGTAGTTCATGCAAGACTCGAGTAGTTCATCACAATTTCAAATTGGTGCATCAGACAATACTCTAGTCTCAGCTCAAACACTCGAGTACTAGTGCTACCAGACGCACTGGTGCACCACGAAATACTCGAGTATCGAGCCAAAGAGTCGAGTATTCCATGACAGAACAGCACTGAAACTGAATTTTCACATACCAAATTCAATTCTAACCAATTTTAACCAAAACCAACATTCAACAGAGTTAAGTTTAAGTATATTAAACATGTTCCAACTCAGAAATTACATCAAATTACACTGAATCAAAACTAAGCATTCATTATGCATAAAAATCATATTTCAACAACTCAACATATCAATTTAAATTCTGAGCATCTTTAACACGAAAATAACTTGCATTTAGCTTGCATGCAACATATCAAACATGCTCCAACAAGTTTCAACACCCAGAATGGCCTCCAAGCCAATATCCTATTTCAAACTATGCCCTTTAAGCCTCATGGTGGCTTCCTACACAAATTCATGAAATCAATCCTTATTCTAGTGAATGTATAGCTTCCCACTTACCTCAAAATCATGTGAGAACTGAAATTGGACAAAAAAACGACCTCCAAGCTAGTTTCCCCAAAAATCATATGACAGCAACACAGTTTTGAATGAGGTCATAAAACCAGGGATTTTAATTGTGAAATCATGCAAAACAATTGGGGAAAATGATTAGAAATCGTTCTCTGCAACATGCATAAGAGAATGGAATGAAATTGAAGTCTCAAAAGTTCAAGAGCTTACTAAAATCGATGGTCCAAGTAAGCTCCAGGAACTGAAACCAGCTTCAACTCCTTCCCTTCTCAAATTCGATTCTCACTCTATGCTTGATTCTAGCTAACCAACTTAGTGTTTTTACGAAGCCCTGGATGTGAGCTTCGTAACAGTATATCACACTCGTCCTAACTCTCGAAATCAAAGGAGAATCGTGGGAGATAAAATTGGAACCCTAAACTCACGAATTCATCAACAAAAAGCTTGAATTCGTGGTTAATGAGTTTAAATAGCCAATTCTCAGCTACATGCAGCTCGCCACGATGCCCTTTGCGTTGTCCCTGAGCTGATTGCGTGTCGAGCTCGGGGATTAACGCGTTGATGATTCATCAAACACACTATCTTCACCAGCTCCACCCAGAACACTCGAGTATCGAACGAAATACTCGAGTATTTCGACTAAAATTTGAATAATAATTATTTTATTCCTTCTTCCCTCCAAAATCTTTCTAATATTGCAGTTAGGTCCTACAACAAGGACTGATATGCAAAAATCTAATTTTTGCACAGAAAATAAATTTATAATTATTTTCTACCTATTTGCAATAATTAAATATCTAATTTAATTAGGAATTCATAATAAAGATTAATTATAAATAGAATTTATAATTAACTTTTATTAATCCAGTATTAAAATTTTGGGGTGTTACAGCATTATCTAAAGTTAAAGAAAAATTTTTTTTTCAATATTCCACTCCTTCAAAAATTTTAATACCATTGCACAAATTTCCAAACCAGAATGAGGAGGAGGCATGTGACAAAAGTTTAGAATTTTGCTATTTAACTTCCAATTCAAGTCAACAAAATGAGCAGTCAAGCATATGTAGCCCTCAGTTGTGCAAGCTGTCCACAGATCGGAAGTTAAGCATATCCTATTAGGAATCCTAGCCAATGTCTCCTTAAGCTTTCCATTCTCACGCATGTAAATTTTGACCACATCAGCCTTTGCGGTATTTCTAGTAATAGGTACCCAATCCGGATTCAAGTACTTCAACCAGGCTCTAATATTTTTGTACTCAACAAAATTGAAAGGCAAATCATGCTCAATTATGGCAGAAGCACACATCCCACGTGATACCATTTGATATATTGTGCGAGCCTTCAATTTCAATTGGGCATCTAACATCATCTGACCCACATCTCCAGATTTATTTTTAGTACATTCATTCAAGTGACGAAGCATAGAATGTGTCCCATATTTAGTGCCACAAGCTAGGTACGATGCATTGCAAAGTTTGCATTCAACCCTTTTCCACCCTAGCTCTTCATTCACCACTTCTTTAATGTTAAAATAGCTCCAACATTTAGCTCTTGTTTTTCTTGGTTTTTTACTACTAGGTTTAGTTTCAGCATCAAGATTCTCATTTGCATCCTCATTCTCTTCCACTTCAGTATCCTCATTCTCTTCCTCAACTCTCACATTATTAGGTGGGTCATTTGTTTTAACTTCAACAAGTTCTACAAATGGGTGAATCAGAGATTAAAGTAATAATAATTAGGTGTGTCATTTGTTTTAACTTCAACATGTTCTAATCTAACACCCAATATACTAAATAAAAAT
This sequence comes from Crotalaria pallida, assembly GCA_037953625.1. Classification (NCBI taxonomy): domain Eukaryota; kingdom Viridiplantae; phylum Streptophyta; class Magnoliopsida; order Fabales; family Fabaceae; genus Crotalaria; species Crotalaria pallida. The sequence goes on along the minus strand of CM075652.1, from coordinate 72,017,638 downwards.
AATAATAATCACTCAATCAGCAAAATAAATCAGAGATTAAACTAAAATAAATTGCAAAGTAAAATACAAAAAATTTAGAATTAAAAAATGAAAAAAATGAAAAATAACAAAGACGAGGAACTGACAAAATTAGAACCAAATGTTCTTAACCTCCATGTCCTCCAACATTTGATCTCCTAGACCCACTGGCCTTCAAACCGTCGATACCACTCCTCTTTGTTTTCGTTCTCATGACTGCAGAAGCCAGCAACCGTAGCACAGCAGCAACCACCAGACCAGTGAACCAGCGAACCAACGAACCAGTGAAACACAACCAAGAGCAGCCAACCCCAGCCATGATCCCACGACAAGCGAACCCGAGGATAGCGGCGGAGCAACCGTAGCACAGCACCGAACGAACCCCAGCCGGCAGCCGGCAGCCAGCAGCGAATCACGAGTCCACGACAAAGAAATGAAGCAGTAGCAGCGGAGCAAGCCGAGGCCGAGAGAACGCGTGAAGTGAACCATGACGAGTCGACGAAGAAACGAAGCAGCAGCAACGGAGCAACGACGAAGAAACGAAGGTGAAGTGAGATCTGAGAGACTGAGACTGAGAGTGAGAAGTGAGATCTGAGAAGGGGGGAACACGTTTTGGGAATTAGGAGTAAGAGAACCCTAATTTGCTATGAGAGAAGTGATTGTTTTTGGGCTGGGCCAACCAAAACAAAATTTTTAACTTGCCCGCGGGCAGTCCTAAAATGCCCGTAAAACTAACGGGCAGGCATGCCCTGCCCGCATTTAAAAATGGGCTGCAAATCTATGCCCTGCCCGCATTTTTTGCGGGCAGGCTGGGCTGGCCAGCGGGCCTGGGCCCTAATTGCCAATGCTACTTGTAGGAATACCTGCAAAACTAATTAGCACATGTATCTCTTGGTATCCAAGTTAATTGGATCCTTAGGAATTAGTAACACATGAATATAGTGTATGCTGAAAAAATAATTTATTCTTCAAAAAAAATTTTGTGCAAACATATCGAAGAAGGAATAAATAAAATTTCAGCACCAGGATAAACATCTGTGACACAAAGATAAATATCATATAGTATTTAAAATATAAGTACAGTGATACTTATCGTAGGAGATGTTATCTCATGTAATAAGCTTGTGTACTAGTGAAGTTCTTCCCTAAGGAGTTTTTTATTCTTTGTTTTTGAGGGAAGTCTCCACCCTTTTAACATGTTCCCCTTCTTTTGTATTTTTCCTCAAGCATCATGATGAAAGAGAGTCTTAATTCTTCCTATGGAATTCTTTCATTTAATTTCAATACGTATAACATCACTTGTACTTGAGGCATTACCTGTAGAAATACTTAGGAACATTTCATTTGGGTATCCAAAGACTTGGATCCTCTATGATTAGGTACATCTCCTCACAAATATCAAAAATATTGTGGAGGTAAAATATGAATAAACAATTTAAGCATATGCACTAATCATAAAAGGGATAACAACATGCTTGTGTTATAAGTCCACATCGTACCAAACATGTCCTTACAAATACAAGCATGTCCTCATATATCAATGCAATATCATTACATATAAAGTGTAATCATGTGATAGAAGATAACAACAAAATTTTAGTCACGCATGATATAACACACTATATGCAACAGATATCCAGGACTATACCAAAAATAATCATGTTCTAAAAAAAGTTTTCAAAAAGGTGTAGAGCACATATGATTTAATTCAACTAAGGAATGATCATGATAATTAAAAATATTTGAAAAAAATTTAGCACTCATGATCAACCTTAGTATGAACAGAATTTAGAATAGTCCAAATATATATACCTTTGTATAGTCATTGATATAAGAGGAGTGAGAGGTAGATACCTTAGGCTTGATGATTAAGGAAGTACTCGCCTTTTCCCATTGCTTCACCTTTTGATTTTTGACCATAATGATTCTTCCATTTTCCTTATGTGAAGCTTTGGTGTTAGTAGGCTTGCTTCTCTTCTCAACCCATACACTTCTTATCCACTTAGGTACCGCCCTTGACACTTTCCCTTTTTCTCCTCCACTTGATTTATGCCATTTCTTCTTGCTTGAGGTCCTTGACCTTATGAATTTACTTTTTGGCACGTGAGAAGCTTTTGTTGGGAGCATCTTCCTCCTTTGACCATATTGTTTGTTTTTTGACCATTTACCCATAACTTTCATTGACTTCCCCTTTCCTTGTCCAATTGGTTCTTCCTTTGGTTTAATTTCCTGCACATTCACAACACTAGAAGAACCTTTTGGTACCCATTTCATCTTGGGTCCTTTGGGATTAGTCTTGGATTCCTTAGAGGCCTTTGGAACCCATTGCAAATTATTTCTCATGTTATAATTTTTACGATAAAAGCACAAATGAGAAATATGTCCTAGATTACCACAATAATTGCAGGTAATGGTTTTGGATGATGATATGACTTTTTCACAAAAATGTTCATGAAACTTGGAATTTTTGACTTCACATTGAGAAATGTTATTGTCAACGACTTTACTTGATTTTTGTATATCCACATTATTTTCATTTTCATCAAATAAAGAATTTGAACAAATAGATTTTTCAATGTTACTATATTCATAGAGTGCATCCTCAACTTGTTTTTCAATATCAATGCAATTTTCAAAAATAGTTGAGGAGCTATTTTCTAAAAAAATCTCTTTATCAAAAATATCTCCATTTTTCAAAATATCAATTTCATTTTCAATTAGAGATAATTTTTGTAAAGAGTCCAAGTTTATATTTTCCAAAGTTATCAAACCATCATTCAAATCATTATATGCAAATTGTAGAGTTTTAGAACAAGGACTAATTGAAATTACCTCATGGTCCTCATGAGCCAAGTAGTCGAATGTTTTAATTTCATCTGTCATTGATTCCTCATCCGAAAAGCTTGATTCCTCCATTGAGTCCATGAAGATTTCAAATAATCTTTCAAGTTCATCGTCATCGTACATTGAGCTACTCCCCACGCTTTCAATATCATCATATTCTTCTTCCAGGGAGTTAGTTCTTTCATGCTCCACATCACTTTCTTCTTTCTCCTCATTCCTGTGGACACTTACACTTTCAACAAGATCATTAGTAGCATAGTGTAAATGTAAAGTGTCCCAAATATCCTTAGAATTTTCACAATTTTCAATAATAGCAAATGCATCATGGTTCAAAGCATTTTTCAAAATATGCATAGCTTGAAAATTCAAGGAAAAATATTTTTCATCAAAACCATAAACAACAACATTCCATAAATGAATGCTGATAGATTGTAAAAATATTTTCATTCTCGCACTCCAATAATGAAAATTATTTCCATCAAAAACTGGTGCTTCATCGAATGAAAATCCCTCCATATTAGAATCAAAAAACAAATATCCCAACGCTGCCAATCTACGAGGATCTTTGAACTCAGACTGTAAGGCCTTTACCAGAGCACGAAGCTTTGATACCAATTGTTAGGATTGGTAGCGGTCACCCAAGAGGGAGGGTGAATTGGGTGTTTACGAAAACATTGGAAAATATTCGCTTTAAAACGTTTTCAACAAACTTAAAGAGATTTGCAGCGGAAAACTATATAATGATGAAAAACGGTTGTGCGGAAGCGGATAATAATAATACTAATATGAAAAACTAATATGCGTGGAGACATAAGATAGAATAAAAACGAAAACGAAACTGCGCTAATTAATTTAAAACAATTAAATTAATTTATTGATAAAATAGATGTTATGTTGCAAGAACGATAAATAACAACAGCAAGGCGCATGCAACAATAATAACAAAAATAAAGAGATGAGGGATAGACGATTGTGCACCAGAGATTTTATCTTGGTTCGGCAAAACAATCTACATTCAGTTCCCAAGCGACCCGCTTGACCTTTTCTCACAATAAACCGAAGACGCCCCCGAGTCCCCAAATACAACCAGAGCGCCCCGAAGACGCCACTAGGAACCTCCTTTCGCTAGGGACCTCAATAAACAACAAGGAAGACCCTTCCTAGATTTTCAGGATAGCCTAACTACTAGGTGCCCCACCGTTCGTCTAGCACTACCCAACACAAGGGTTTCTCACCCTACAAACACGAACGCCGCACGTTCGAACTAGGAGATTCACTCTCTAGTCTCTAAGGGTCACACACCCCTTTAAAACACTGGTTAACGTGATTGGGTACAACAACTATCGTGCACTCTTAATAGTGCGGATACAACAATATAAGGTCACTCTAACAATTATGTGTTCTAGATAACACAGATACAACAATGAAGCACTATAGCAATGAAGTAAAAAAAAGAGTTACAAGGCCAACACAAGGTTTTTATTTTCTTCAAAAAGATAAGAACGTTAAAACCAAAAACCAGGAGAAGAAGAGAAAAAATGGAGCGTGAAGATCAGAATCCTTCCTTCTTTTTTTTTTTGAATGTTGGAGTGATTCATTTATTTAAAAGAGAAAATCTGATTTTTAAAAGAGATAAGATAAAATAAGATTTAAAATCAAAATCAAATAAAATATTTAAAACAACAAATTAAAATCAATTTGAAAATCAAAATAAGATAAAATAAGATTTTGTAATAAGTTTTAAAATCAAAGATTTGATTTAAAACAAATAAGGAAATAATTCAAAACTTAAATCAAATTCGAATTTTGAAAAATAAATCAGAATCAATCATGTAAAAATAAATCTGGAAATAAATCAAAATGATTCTGACACGTTTTTCAATAAAACTTGAGGTAATTGATTACTTCAGGGAGGTAATCGATTATCACCTTAAAAATAGAAACTTTGAAATTCATTTGAAAAACCAGTAATCGATTATCACATGCATGTAATCGATTACTTCACTTCTGTTTAATGTATGATGCAACTCATATAATCGATTACCACTAATCTAATAATTGATTACTGAGCCTCTGATATTTGTATGATGCAACATCATGTAATCGATTACATCAAGGCAGTAATCGATTACTTTGCCTCTGGAAAATGTATGATGCAACAATTTTAATCGATTACTTGATCCAGGTAATCGATTACTCTCATTCAGAAAGTAATGGATTAGCCAAGTTCACATAATCGATTACAAATTCTCTGGTTTTTCTATGATGCAACCAAGTTAATCGATTATTTAAAGCAGGTAATCGATTACTCCTTCTTGCACTTGTAAAAATGGATTTTCTTAACTTAAAAACATCCAGAGTTTGTTTCATCATGCATTTCCACAAAAGACTAAGTTAGAAAAACTGATTTTCACAAAACTTCTTTTTCTTTTCCTTTTATATGAAAAACATATTTAGAAAAACTTATATTGGCCTTTTAACATAATATTTAGAAAAACTTATATTGACTTCATTACCTTACATGATGTCCTAAGGGAAAGGGCTAAAAGGTCTTCTATTTGCTTGAGCCTTCAACTTCATTTGCTTGAGTCTTCAACTTGAAGCTTGGACTTGAAGGATGAAGATCTTGTGATTGCACTTGATAAGAACTTGAGAAACTTGAGTTTGTTATCATCAAAACCATATAATGATTGCACTTGAAGTCCTTGGGAAAGCTTGACTTCCAACACGCTGGACAACACGCCTGAGCGCGTTTCTGTCTGAGTTGACACACCAATTCTTGCCACTTGAACCCCAAAACTAGCTGATTGACCCCCAACACGCCTGGGCGCGCTGTACTTGCGCCTGGGCGTGCAGTGTAAAATCTTCACCTTTCTTGTGTGATCTCGCGGTCTCCAAAGCCTATTCTTAATCCTTTATCCAATGTCCAACCCAAACTCCATAGACACCTGAAAACATGAGCAAACCACATCAAAAAGCTCAAGACTCTAATCCTACACTAAAACCCAAAAATCCTAGGAAAAACTCCAACTTTGCTTTAGAACAAACCAAAACTGAAGCAAACAGGGATCAAATTAGGTACGAAAACATCATATGTTAGACCCAAAACACACCCCCAAACTTTGCATTTTGCATGTCCCAGGCAAAAGTAAAACAAAAATTCTAAACACAATACTGTCTCCTAAATCAAAACACACCTACCTAGTTCAAGACTTCAACTCTCCGACTCAGACACAAATTTTCTGAGGAAACCGCAATTGGTGGTTGAAACAACTAAGGAACCCTAGGAGAACACCTAGAAGGGGGGTTGAATAGGTGTTTAAGAAACCTTGAAAGATTTTCGAAAGAAACAAATCGAAACAATCAAAACGAATGATTTTTCCAGAAAGCTCAGCTCTTAATCGATTAAACTGTGTCTTAATCGATTAAGACCAGAAAGTACACAAATTCTTAATCGATTATGAACACCCTTAATCGATTAAGCACATTCAAAAAACTGAAAAATCACTTTTCAATCGAATACGAAAATCAATCAATTAACACGTATGATCAGAGATTCAACGGAAAAGATTCACACCAATGTTCTTATTGATTACCTAGGTTATGAAAATGATTTTCCCAAATCAATTTGCACAATTAAGATTCAATTCAATCACTTATGAAAAATCAATCTATTCTAGGTTTTCAACCAAGAACATATGAAATGACAAGAATGTAAAGAGTTAAGGGTTTAGAGATACTGCACAGTGATTTATCCTGGTTCACTTTCATCCACTTGAAAGCTACATCCAGTCCCCTCTTCAACCAAGAGAGATTCTTCACTATGAGGAATTAGAGTTCTCAAATTACAAACAAATGCCACTCAAGACTCCCTTCTTGATAGCCTCCAAGAGATACACCACACTCTTGTTTTGCAATCCTATTGACCCTCTAATCTAACCTCTACCCTTGCTTGTCGATAACTCCACACAACAAGTCTTCCACGTTGCTCGTTGATACCTCACAACAAGACTTCACTTTTCTTGATTCACAACCAAGACTTCTTCTTCAATTTGTTTGCTTTGCTTGATGATAATCGACACACCAAGGCTTCTTCTTTTGTTGTAGATGGCTTGCCTCTTGCAAAGATTACAACTCAAATGAAAACCATAACAATCCTATGAATCTCTTTCAATAGCTATGAAGATATCAACATAAAAGACTCAAAGATTCTTGATCAAAGAATGTAAAAGTTAAAGCTTTGATCTATGAAATTGAGAGAGAATAGTGTGGCTTGATCTTTGTAAAATTGATATGAAAATGATGTTTGATAATCACAATGATTAGGAAAAGGTTTATATAGAATACCCAAAAGTTAGTAGCACTAAAAACTGATTTTGAGAAGTGAAAAACGTATTTTAAAAACCAGTTGTACAGCTCTTAATCGATTAGACTGTTGCTTAATCGATTAAGCATTGTAGCTTTGAATATGTTAATCGATTAGAACATGCCTTAATCGATTAAGATAGTTCAAATCACTTAAAAACTTGTTTTCTCAAAACTAAACCTTTTCTTTCAAACCTTTAAGCCACCTATTGATTTTAGGTTAAGTGAAAACTCAAATTATGATATAATCATGACCTTGATAGAGATTCACTACCCTCTAAATAATCTACCCAAACTCATCAAAATAAAAGACTCAAACTAAAAATATTACAATTAAACACAAACTAAGTCTTCATGAGCTTGTTCTCTCTTCTTCATTTCTTGAATGTTGTTGAATGTTGTTTGCTTGTTGAGCTTGAACTTGATCAACACATTTGTAGCTTGTTCAAAACCTTTTGTCATTATCAAAACATTCTCAATGGAACTTACATTTTCACCAACCGTTACTCAATCAAAACCTGGTTAGAGAAACAAACTTCCAAGAAACTAAGGATAGTGAACACTCTCAACCTCTCAGTGTATCTCTCTCATGTGTATCAAGGGCTTATAAATTCTATTACACTCAGGCTCATACAATGACAATGTGTTACCATATGCTTGACCATAGACCAATTCTCCACTGAAATTATTGAAAACATGCACAAATCAAAAGGTCTTAATTTTTGGTTGTAATGGGCCACAACTAAACGATCAAGGTGCGATAAAGAAGGAAGGTATACACATAGGGCTTAATCAATGCAATCACAAAAATTTCCCTTTAAAATTCACGAATGGAGCAATTGCAACAATTGATCATATATCCACTCCAATTCAAATATCCTTTCTTTTCTTTTTCATTCATTCATTATACTCTCTTCTCTTTTTTTTTTTTAATGGAAGAGAAGTAGAACTCATGTCATTCATTTTTTTCACACATTCACTTTAGCATTTTTTTTCACACATTCCTCTTAATTGCTCCATCACAAGTTTCAAAGGTACTTCACAACAATAATTCAATTTATGCAGGGTACCAAAGAAAATCATTAAATCTCGAAGGCACAAAGTGGGCAACTAAGGGAACATCATTTCTCTAAAATTGTTGAAGGCCACAAACAACACATCTTAAGTGCCTTAATCATGTTCATGTATGCAAACAATTATCAATCTCAAAATGGTCACTGGTCAAGTTCTAGAACACATAGTCAAAAAGATCACATTGATGAAAGAAATAGGGGTCTTATCAAATAATTATCAAACAAGTGCATACCCCTTTCAAATGTAGGCTCAAAACCATCACTATTCACTAGGCTAAAGGTCAATTCACTAATCCAAAATTTCCAAGCAGTTTGTCTAAATAACCAGTTTTCAATCAAATCAAAGTTCAGGCAATCCAGTATCATGCAGTCAGAGAGTCTAAACCCAAACCAAGTAATTACATTTATTATCAGGAAAACAATACCAAGTCTATAATAATTACATACCGCTACCTAGGACACAACTGACACCAAAAATGGGGAACAAATTCAGATTTTTTTTCTTTTTTTGTACCACTCCTCCAAACATGGATTGTGGCTTGTCCTCAAGCAACTAAACACACTAAACTAAAAAATAAAAAAAAACGAAAGAAAAACAAAAGTGAGAGACTTCCCTTTGTAGCACAGTATCCACATGATGATCCCTGGAGGAAACTCCCCCAACTTAGGTACCTGCACATATGAAAACTAAAAATAGTGCTAGAAGCACCCCATTAGTAATCAAATATAGAAAGCTCCACAATGCAAAATGACAACCTATCCTAAAAAAAGAGACAACCTAAACTACTACTGCTAACTACAAGTCGTCATTGGGACATAACAAAACACCCCTCATTGGACGTCCTCATCCATCCCCTCATTGGACGTCCTCATCCATCCCCTCATTGGACGATGAAGAGTCCAAAATCCTCCTCAGTGTATGGAGGCACATCAAAGGGCAAGCCCTGAGCCACACGCCAATCGCGCATACAAGCATCCCGCGCTTGATTCCTACGCAGTTTCTTGCTTGAAAACTCAGCGGCTCGGGCCTGACGGCGCAGGATGCGATCCTGCCCGCGTAGAAGACGGGATTGACTGTCCTGCAAACCAGACTGTCTCTCCATAAGGGACTGCATCATACGCATCAACTCATCAACACCACCCGGTTGCAGAACCAGTGGACAAGAGGAACCAGCCTCGAACTCGGGTGGTGCTGGATGGCACACTAGTGGTGGTGGCGGTGGAGCATTGCCCCCTGGTTCTCTGGCCGCTCTCAACGCCTTCCTCTCTAAAGCTAAGAAATGGTCCCAAGTCATCCTAGGGGTCCTCCTAATGGCTCTCACATCCTCTCTAAAATAAACCCCAGCGGCTGTGCACAGCTTGCGGGTCACCCAAGGAAATCCAACATAGCCATTGTCCTTTATTGCAAAACTGTGCAGCCAATCAGAAATAATTTATGTCGCATCCACCACAATCCCCTCACGCAGGGCGTATGCTAACCCACACACCCTGGGTGGTACCTCAGTGTCATGGGATCGTGGGTCCAGGTTGTGAACCACGAACCGGACCCAAAATCTAGCAGCGCCGACAAGGTTCTTTTGGTAAACATGCTTGACCGTGTTAGACACAGTCAAATTCCCGTCCTACCCAGGTAAAAACAAATCCCTCTTGATCGTATCAAGAGGGTACTGCTCATTATGCTCAAAGCTAGCTGAGGTGAACATTGCAGGGATTGCCTCTGGTGGGTACATGGGGAGTTGACACGGGCAACAATGACGGTTTCGTAAGGGACCTCAATGCCCCGAACATAACTGACATGCCGGCTACCCTGCTCAAGTACCCTCTTCTTATTCCTCCAATGAGCATGGGCATAAAACTCCCCCACTAAAGCTCGACTGAAATAGTCATCCGTTTTGCCAACCCACTGCACCCACTGGTTGGCCCGAAGGGTTTCCATCACCTCTTTAATTTGCCGGACCCCGATAACTTTCGAGGTCATTGTACCCTCGGACTCGTAGAGCATGCTCGTCTCAGGAGTAACACCCCCTTGACTCATATTGGAGTTGTAGAACTCCAAGACCTCTTGGTGCTAGAGAAACCAAAGGGATGGAAAATAAAATGATACGTTGAGTACCCAAATGAGGAAGGGAAGAGGATGGAGAAGGATGAAGACGAAGAAGAAGAAGGCGATGACTGTGGAGGACGACGGCTTGACGGCGATGGCTTGAGAAGAGAGAAGGGAGAGAGATTAGGGTTAGAGAAAGAAGAGAAGAGAATGGCCTTCACCCCGATTGGGTTTCGATTTAAAACAGATCGCGCACCTGGGCGCGCTTGACAGGTCTGATGTGTCTCGCTTATTATGCAGCACGCGCCTAGGCATGCATTTCAGCGCGCCCAGGCGCGAATCTACCTGTGAGCAACCCCTTTTTTTATTTACGAATTGAAATCTACACCCCCACTTCAGTCTTGGCACCCCCGCGCGCCTGGGTGTGCAATCAGCGCACCTGGGAATGACGTACAGACCCCCAATTTTTTTTTTGAAAAAAAATTAACAAGAAAAAGAAGAAAATTTCACCACTGGGTTGCCTCCCAGAAAGCGCTTGTTTAACGTCCCGAGCCTGATGGATGACAATACTTCAAAGGCTAAGGGTCGCGGAGCTCCAATTTGGAAGAGCTCCCCTCAAAAGCATCGCCATGGTACAATTTCAAGCGCTGTCCATTTACCTTAAAAACATCCCCGGACCTGGGGTCTTTAATCTCAACAGCGCCAAAAGGCGAAACCTGCATAATCACAAAAGGGCCAGACCATCTAGATTTAAGCTTTCCAGGGAAAAACTTAAGTCCAGAGTTAAATAGCAAAACTAATTGTCCACGTTCAAATTTCTTGTTAAGCAATTTCTTGTCATGCCACCTTTTGGTTTTTTCTTTAAAATTACGAGAAGTGTTATATGCCTGCTCTCTGAACTCATCAAGTTCAGTTAGCTGCAATAACCTCTTCTCACCTGCAGGTTGTAAATCCAAGTTCAAAAATTTAGTTGCCCAATATGCCAAGTGAAGTAGCTCCACATGCAAATGACAATTTTTTCCATAAATAGCATGAAAAGGTGACATGCCAATAGGTGTCTTATATGCAGTCCTATATGCCTACAAGGCATCATCCAACTTTTTAGACCAATCCTTCCTACTAATATTAACAGTTTTCTCAAGGATTCTCTTAAGAGACCTATTGGACACCTCTACTTGACCACTGATCTGTGGATGATATGGGGTAGCCACTTTGTGGTGCACCCCATATTTGGACTACGCTTTCTCCATGACTTGGTTACAAAAATGACTCCCACCATCACTAATAAGTACTCTAGGCACTCCAAACCTGCTTAAAATGTTTTTTCTTAAAAAATTCACAACTAAAACAGAGTCATTGGTGGGAGTGGAGATTGCCTTCACCCACTTGGACACATAGTCAACCCCTACAAGTATGTACCTGTTGTTATAGGAAGGGGGAAAGGGGCCTACAAAGTCTATGCCCCACACATCAAACACTTCGACTTCTAAAATGCCTTAAAGAGGTATCTCATCTCTCTCGAAAATATTCCCAACCCTTTAGCATCTGTCACATTGCATCACATGGGTCCTAGCATCTTTAAAAATGGTGGGCCAACAGTACCCACATTGTAAAACTTGTTTTTTCACTGCTGTAGTGACCAGCATATGGTGAATTGTGACAGTGCCAAAGGATGTCAGGAACTTCCTCTGGGGAAGCAAAATGCCTAATCACTCCATCTACACTCCTTCTGAACAGGAATGGCTCATCCCAAAAATAAAACTTGGCATCATATAAAAAAAATTCTTTGTTGCCAAGTCATATCCTTAGGAATCACATTCGCTGCCAAATAATTGGCTAGATCAGCATATCATGGAAGTTCAGATGCAGCAAACAGGTGTTCATCAGGGAATTTTTCTTTTATTAGAACCTGCTTATCCCTATCACTAACCTCAAGGGGAAGCCTAGACAAGTGATTAGCAATGACATTCTCCACCCCCTTTTTATCTCTTATTTCCAAATCGAACTCTTGCAAGAGCAAGATCCACCTAATCAGCCTTGGCTTAGCATCGTGCTTAGCCAATAGGTGCCTTAAAGCAGCATGATCTGTATAAACTATCACTTTCGAGCCTACCAAATAGGCACGAAACTTGTTCATTGCAAAAATCACAGCCAAGAGTTCTTTTTCAGTGGTCGTGTAATTAATTTGTGCATTGTTCAATACACGACTCGCATAATAGATTGCATGAAAAACCTTATTAATTCTTTGACCAAGTACAGCTCCTACAGCGTGGTCGCTCGCATCACACATTAGTTCAAAAGGTTCACCCCAATTGGGTGCAACCACAATAGAAGCTGTAACCAATCTTTCTTTCAAAAGTTCAAAGGATTTCCTGCAATCATTATCGAAAATGAACTCAACATCTTTCTCCAGTAATTTGCAGAGGGGTTTTGCAATTTTTGAAAAAACTTTGATGAATCTCCAGTAAAAACCAGCATGACCCAAAAAACTTCTTATCCCCTTAACATTTACTGGAGGAGGCAAATTTTTAATAACATTTATCTTAGCTTGATCTACCTCGATACCCTTTTCTGAAACCTTATGTCCTAAAACTGTCCCCTCCTTAACCATGAACTAACATTTTTCCCAGTTAAGGATGAGATTGGTTTCCTGACATCTTTCTAGAACTTTACCAAGGTTAGCAAGACATGCATCAAAGGACGATTCGTAGACTGAGAAGTCATCCATAAAAACCTCAATGAAATTTTCAACCATTTCGGAGAATATAACCAACATACACCTTTGAAAAGTCGTTGGTGCATTGCAAATCCCAAAGGGCATTCTTTGATAGGCAAAAATCCCAAAGTGACAGGTAAAAGCAGTTTTTTCTTGGTCTGCAGGATCGACATAGATTTGATTATAACCTGAATATCCATCCAAAAAACAATACTATGCATGTCCTGCCAACCGTTCTAGCATTTGATCCATAAAGGGTAATGGGAAATGATCTTTATGGGTGGCATTGTTTAGTCTTCTATAATCAATGCATACACGCCACCCAGAAACAGTGCGGGTTAGTATCAATTCATCTTTTTCAGTTTTAATCACAGTTAACCCCCCCTTTTTCGGCACTACCTGCACCGGGCTAACCCAGGTGCTGTCAGTGATGGGGTAGATAATGCCTACATCTAAAAGTTTGACTACCTCCTTGCTCACGACTTCTTGCAAATTCGGATTCAGCCTCCTTTGAGGCTGAATTACTGGCTTAAAATTCTCCTCAAGGAGAATCTTATGCATGCAGAAATTAAGATTAATCCCCTTCAGATCAGAAACATTCCATCCTAAAGCAGATTTGTATTGCCTCAAAATTCTCATTAATTTTCCAGTTTCAGTTTCTATCAAGGCATTACTAATTATAACTGGATAGAAATTGGTTTCATCAAGAAATTCATACCCGAGGTTCGGTGGGAGAGCTTTGAGCTCTGGTGCTGCTCGTGTCTCCTTGTCATGTAACTTCAGCTCTTTCATATGATCTGTCCTTGTGTAAGCTGAAGGTGCATCCAGTCTAGTCACCATCTTTCCACCATGGGATCTTCACCCCTCTCATGTGTCAGTGTTGCTGCCACCACATCTCCATGCCCAGTTTGCTCAAAGGTAGACGTGACTAAAGTGTCAATCACGTCCACTAAGAAACATTGAGATTTCTCCATTGGGTTCTTCATGGACCGGTAGACATTGAAAGAAACCTCTTCCTCATGCACTCGGAGCTTAAGCTCGCTCTGTTGAACATCTATGAGGGCTCGCCCAGTAGCTAGAAAAGGCCTTCCCAGGAGGAGAGGAATATCTGAATCCTCCTCCATATCCAAGATCACAAAAATAGCAGGAAAGATTAACTTGTCCACCTTGACAAGTACATCCTTCACTTTCCCGTAGGGCCTCTTCACAGAACGGTCAGCTAGCTGCAGGCACATCAGTGTTGGCTTCACTTCCCCAATACCGAGCCTCTTGAAAATTGAGAGGGGCATCAGATTAATACTCGCCTCCAAGTTGTATAGAGCCTTGCCAATATCAAATCCCCCAATGTTGCAAGGGATTGTGAAACTCCCAGGATCTTTTAACTTCTGAGGGAGCTTCCTTTGCAGAATCGCACTACATTCCTCTGTGAGTAGCACAGTTTCATCATCTCGCATCTTCCTTTTGTTGGTCAAGAGCTCTTTCATGAACTTTGCATATGTGGGCATCTGCTCAAGGGCCTCCGCAAATGGAATGTAGATTTGGAGCCTCTTGAACACCTCCATGAACTTGGCAAATTGCTTCTTAGTCTCCTCCTTCTTCAACCGCTGAGGGAAGGGAACCTTGAGGGAAATCTTTGGCTTCTTTTCTTATTTCTGTGTTGAAATTCTATTCTAATTTTGTTCCACTTCAGGAATTGTCTCCTCAGCTTTTTGTTCCTTCGCCTCTGCTTCCTCAATCACCACATAATCACTCTTTTTCCGTGGCTCCTCAAGAGACTTGTCACTTCGAAGAGTAATGACCTTGCAATGCTCCCTGGGGTTAGGATTGGTGTCACTAGGAAAGGATCCCGGTGACCTCTCGGAGAGTTGCTTGGAAATCTGTGATCGAGGCCGTACCCGATCAAAATAAAAGGGGTTTAATTCTGTAGTACTAGGAAGGTGATCCTAGGTCGTTTCCCAGCGAATATCGGTCTAGACAAAGTATCCAACACGTAGTGTGCAATAAAATGGGGGGGGTTTGTGTGTAACAATTGTGAAGAACAAAACATAAACAGAATATAAAAACTAAGTAAATCAGAAACAAAAGCGGGCAAGCCCCTTTGGCTACGCACACTACTCAATCCTAGCTCACTAAAGATCGATTCCTCTCCTCCCCTCTGTCCAACTCGTGAGACCTAAATACTAAGCGAAAATTCAGTTCTCACCCCAAACCCTAGCTTCTAATTAAGCATCAGAAACCAAAGCATGGGATTTTTACGAGTTAGCATAAATTAAGCATTCACACTCATGGATTATCGCTAATAAATAGAACTAAGCGAACCATAAATAGAGATAAACCACGAAAACAGTAGAGAGAAATTGAAATAGCATTAAGAACAAGAGCTCATGAGTAAGTGATACAATACCAAAGGGATTAACCCTTGAAGTTAGCCTTCCATGGTCATAAATCAAGAAAAACGTGTAGAAAGGGGGAAGAACAAAACCCTAGCAGCCACCACTTGCTATGGAAAGCCAAGAGAGAAGTTCTAACCAAGAGAGAGAGTGAGAAATCTGAAATGGGAGTGTATTCTTGGGGGATACACGGATTTCCCCTCTTTAGTCATGAAAATGGGCCTAAAACATGGGCCCAAGTCCTAAGAAACACTATTCTGAAAATTACAATTAAAAAGGACCTAAATGCAAATTACAATCTACACTTCAATACTTCAATCCTCATTTCCAAAATGCCCAAAGTGTCCTTGTGCCAACTATGACCTGAAATTAGAAATAGAATTAATTAGACTAAATAACCCCAAATTAAACAATATTCGGAATATTAGCCCAATAAACTCTAAATCACTAAATCAAGCTAAACAATGCCAAATGGGCAACAAGTATCAATAATAGGAGTAAAATAATGCAAGGAATAATGGGAAATAAGATGCTCATCAAATACCCCCACACTTATCCTTTTGCACTCCTGGGCAAAACCAAAAGATATGACTATGAAGATCAATATACACCAAAGTGAATCATGCAACAAGATGACTACAACTAGGAAATGCAAACCTAAGAGATTACATACTTCACAATGAATTCTAGGAAATGCAAAGAAATGGGCAAACTCAATCACACAAAATGGTTAAGGATAAAAGAGTCAAAGCATCCGCGAACATCATCCAATTACTTCAAGTATGCAAAGAAACCAATGACATCAAGAGGACAGTCACAAAGATGATAGAAACTCGCAAGGATCACTCAAAAGTGTTTACACTCAAGTGTTTGGGGTTAATCATTATTTACACTCAAGGCACATCATGAAAAACAAACACAACCATAAGCTTGACAAGCCTCTAACATCAACTATCAACACACATGCACAAAATGATCAAAAGGTCTTTTAAGGGTTGTAATGGGGCTAAGGACAAGGTAGGATAAAAATATGGGAATGTAGCTAAAACCAAGGGAATAGAGGAGCAATGGGGAATAAGTAAAAAGTAAGCAAAATCCACCCCAAAATCAACAACCACTAATTCCAATCCTCTTTGCCTCAACAACCATTTATTCACTTTCTTTTTTTTTCTTTTTATTTTTGCATTTTTTTTATTATTTTTTTTTTTTGTATTTTTGTCTTCTATTTTTTTTTGTTTTTGAGAGATATACAAAAAGAAAAGAAGAAACAACACAAATGGCATGAAGATGAAGCCATAACTATAACAACCAAAGAGGCAAAACCAAGAACTCAACCAATTGAAGCATAGAGCACACTTCTTACCTAATACCCATTCCCAAAACAATTCCAAAGCTCCAAAATTCCCTAAGGTTAGGACAATCATGGTTTTTCAGTCATAGGCTTGTAATGAGCTAAAGAACAAGGAAAGGGATAAAAAGGCTCAAAGGGGCTAGCAAAGGATACATTCATTCAAGGTAGGCTCATATGGCTAATAGCTTATTTAAGAAAGAAAGTGCCTAAATCATTTCAAAATGTGCATGAGCAATCAAGTATCAACAAGAGTCAAATCAAGTTCTAGAGTTCAAGTAATCCAGAGTGCTATCACACATGAAAGAAAATTAGGTGGCATATATAGAAATCCACCCACAATTAAGGCTCAAATCCTCACAAAAGGGATAATTCTATCACAGTGTTACTACCTCTTAATTATCAAAAGCAACTTTACACACAAAAATGCATGAATTCAGACACAAGATACCAAGACTCTACTAAAATGAAGCAAACACATGCAAGAAAATGCCCAAAACTAAGCAAAACCCAAAAAAAAATCAAAGCAAAATATGCAACCTAAACTACTCGCCCCCCACACTTAAATCACACATTGTCCTCAATGGAACACAAATATCAGAATCAGACAGATATAGACAAGTGTAATAAAAAGAGTAAGGAAGGAGAAAAGAAGACTCCCTAAGTCATGGTTGTTCAAAAGTGGGGTCGACCAATGAGGCCTCCTCCACAGGTGCATCATCCAAAGAAGGGGTGGTTAGGAAAGGCTTGAGTCGGTGGCCATTGACTTTGAAGCTCTTATCTGTGGACTCACTCTTGATCTCTACAGTGCCATAAGGAAACACCTGGGTGACTACAAACGGTCCAATCCACTTAGAGCGGAGCTTTCCACTCATGAGTCCAAGCCTAGAGTTGTAGAGCAAAACTTTTTGACCAACCAAGAACTCCTTTCTGGAAATTGAGCTATCATGAAGCTTCTTGGTCTTCTCTTTGTAGAATTTGGAGTTCTCATAGGCCTCCAAACGGATCTCATCTAGCTCACTCAACTGCATCTTCCTCTCCTCACCCGCTTGATCAAGAACTAAGTTACATTGCTTCACAGCCCAATATGCACGGTGCTCTATCTCCACAGGCAGGTGGCACGCCTTACCAAAGACAACCCGATAGGGTGACATCCCTATGGGTGCCTTGTAAGCGGTCCTATGGGCCATAAAGCATCCTCCAATCGTGTGCTCCAATCCTTTCTATTAGGCTTCACCATCTTCTCCAAAATCTGTTTGATCTCTCTGTTTGAAATCTCAACTTGCCTGTTGGTTTGGGGGTGATAGGGTGTAGAAACTTTGTGCACAACCCCATACTTCTTGAGCAAAGCTTGCATGGATCTATTGCAGAAGTGTGTGCCTTGATCACTGACTATGGCTCTAGGTATGCCAAACCTGCAAAGGATATTAGACCTGACAAAATCTACAACAACCTGAGCATCATTTGTCCTGGTGGCCTTAGCTTCCACCCATTTGGATACATAATCCACAGAAAGTAAGATATAATAAAAACCAAAAGAAACAGGAAAGGGGCCCATGAAATCTATACCCCAGACGTCAAACACCTCACAGAATAACATAGGTTGTTGCGGCATCTGTTGTCTCCAAGATAGGGCGCTTTCTGCTCTTTGACACTGCTCACATGAGCTGTAGATGTTGCTTTCATCCTTGAAGATGGTAGGCCAATAAAATCCAGAATCCAGCACCTTTTGTGCTGTCCTTTGAGTCCCAAGGTGGCCTCCCACTAGTGAAGCATGGCAAAACTGGAGAACCGATTGGATCTCATGATCTAGGATGCACCTGCGAATGACCTGATCACTGCAAAAATGCCACAAGTAGGGGTCATCCCATACATAATACTTGGCATCGCTCTTTAATTTGTCTCTTTGAGCTTTGGATGCCAAGGCAGGAAAAACAGAAGCAACCAGATAATTAACAATGTCTGCAAACCAAGGAGTTTGGGGAGGGGGATGGGAAACATGTAAAGATAAAAGCTGCTCATCCGGGAAGTCATCCCGGATAAGAAATGCATCCTCCTCTCTCTCTATTCTGCTCAAGTGGTCTGCGACAAGGTTATGCGCACCACTCCGATCCTGAATCTCAAGATCAAACTCCTGAAGGAGCAACATCCACCTAATCAACCTAGGTTTGGAATCTGTCTTTTTCAAAGGATACTTCAGAGCAGCATGATCAGTGTACACTACAACCTTATAACCAAGCAAATATGATCTAAACTTGTCAAGTGCAAAAACAATAGCCAAAAGTTCTTTTTCAGTTGTTGTGTAATTAACCTGTGCTGCATCTAAAGTCCTAGAAGCATAATAAATCACATGCGACAGCTTACCAACCCTTTGGGAGAGAACTGCTCCCAAAGCATAATTTGAAGCATCAGTCATGAGCTCAAATGGGAGGGTCCAATCAGGTGGTTGGATGATGGGGGTGGTGGTCAGTGCCTTCTTCAATTCATCAAATGCCCTCTTGCATTGGTCTCCAAATTCCCATGGGGCATCCTTTTGAAGCAGCTTGGATAGAGGAAGGGCAATGTTGCTAAAGTTTTGAATAAACCTGCAATAGAAACCTGCATGACCAAGAAAAGAACGCACCTCTCGCACGCAAGAGGGGTAAGGCAAATGTGATATTACATGCAGCTTAGCAGGGTCAACTTCTATGCCCTTGTGCGAAACAATGTGCCCTAAGACTATGCCTTGTTCTACCATAAAGTGGCATTTTTCAAAATTTAAGACAAGGTTAGTCTCAATGCACCTGTTAAGCACCTTAGTCAAATTATCAAGACATGCATCAAATGAGGAGCCATAAACACTAAAATCATCCATGAAGACCTCTATGCAATGCTCGAGCAAGTCAGCAAAAATACTCATCATACATCTTTGAAATGTGGCGGGAGCATTGCATAGGCCAAAAGGCATCTTTCTATATGCAAATGTGCCAAAAGGACAGGTAAATGTGGTCTTATGTTGGTCCTCTGGTGCAATGCAAATTTGAAAATAACTAGAGAAACCATCTAAGAAGCAATAATGAGATTTACCTGCCAGGCGCTCCAACATCTGATCAATGAAGGGGAGAGGGAAATGATCTTTGTGAGTCGCCTGGTTGAGCTATTTGTAATCAATGCAGACTCTCCAACTATTCTGCACTCTAGTGGGAATCAACTCATCCTTCTCATTTTTGACAACTGACACCAGACTTCTTGGGAACAAGTTGCACCGGGCTCACCCAAGTGCTATCTGAAATTGGGTAGATGATACCTGCTTGGAGCAGCTTGGTGACCTCTTTCTTAACCACATCAAGAATCTGGGGGTTCAACCGCCTTTGGGGTTGTCTCACTGGTTTAGCCCCATCCTCCAACAAAATGCGGTGCATGCACGTGGAGGGGCTAATTCCAGGAATATCCGCTAAAGTCCATCCAATTGCCCTCTTGTTCTTTCTTATCACATCTAGCAGTTTCTCCTCTTGATCAACAGAAAGTGAGGTAGAGATGATCACTGGGAGTTTCTGCTCATCCTCCAAGTAAGCATATTTGAGATGAGGAGGGAGGGGCTTCAGGTCCAATGAGGGTGCCTGCATAACAGATGGAACTAAAGGGACAGCAAAAATGGATTATGCTGTCTGCACCTGAACAAGTGAATTAGACTCATGCATTACAGATATGGGGTTAGGGTTAGCATAATCTGAATCTATAACATATGAATCATCAGATGCAGTGGCAGAGTCTAGAAACTGAGCTATTTCAGTGCATGCGGTGCACCATCCAGAATTAGTGCATGATGGACAAGTAAATGAATCAATGAAAGATGGCAATTCAAAATCATGATGCAAAAAGTCAAGCATATGCTCATCTATCAAATCATCAAGCAAGTCCACATGGAAAACAGAGTGATCCTCAGGAAAATGTTTCATAGCATGGAAAATGTCAAATCGGATCACACTGCCATCAAACTCCATGGAAAGTGAACCTGAATGCACATCTATCTTGGTTCGGGCCGTTTTCAAAAATGGCCTCCCCAAAATAATAGGAACAGCATTACGGGGGGAGTCATCTTCCATATCAAGTATGTAAAAATCAGCAGGAAAGATCAACTCTTCAACCCGAACCAAGACATCCTCTATCAAACCTGCGGGGTGGGCAGTACTTCTATTTGCCAATTGAATCACCACACCCGTAGGTTGAAAAGGTCCAAGAGAAAGAGACTTAAAAACAGACATAGGCATGACATTTATGGATGCTCCTAAATCTAGCATAGCATTTTCAAACTTAACATTGCCTATGATGCAAGTTATAGAGAAAGTTCCAGGATCCTTACATTTTTCAGGAATGTGAGGGATAGGTTTACCTATGAGAGCGGAGACATTCCTTCCCATGCTTATCCTCTCATTGCCCTTGAGTCTTCTCTTATGAGTGCACAACTCCTTAAGGAACTTCGCATACCTTGGAATCTGTTTTATTGCATCAAGAAGGGGTATGTTGACTTCCACCTTCCTGAATGTGTCAAGAATGTCCTTGTCCACCTCTTCCACCCTTTTGTTTTGAGGCACTCTTGGTGGGAATGGAAGAGGAACAGGAGGAGGTTGTAGGACAACAGCAGGGCTTGTGGTTGAAGTCGAGGAGGGTTGAGTTGGATGATTCTCTTTGGTGCTAGCTTGCTCGCCTTAATCTATCACTTGGCTCTTCCCTTTATAGGAAGCTAGAGCATCATTGTTGAGGTGAGGTTGTGGTGTGGGTGTGACAATCTGCTTTCCTGACCTCGGGTTGATGGCACTCACATTCTGATTCTGAGGGTTGATCACTGTTTGGGAAGGCAACTTGTCAGAATTTTGAGATTGCAAGTTGTTGAGAGAAGTTGCCCTTTGACCCATCTGATTTGTCAAAGTCTGAATGGATGCCTCTTGTCTCTGAATGGATGCTCTAGTTTCTTGTTGAAATTGGAGTTTCTGCATGGTCATATGCCTCACCAACTCCTCCAAGGTAGGTTGGTTGGATGGAGGGGCCGATGGTGCAGGATGAACCACTTGCTGCTGTTGTTGTTGCCTTTGCTGCTGGATTGGAGGAGGTACATATGGTGGTCTACTCGGTCCAGCGGTGTTCTGAAATGGAACATTAGGAGAAGGTTGCTGTTATTGATCAGACCACTTCAGGTTGGGATGGTTCCTCCATCCAGGGTTGTATCTATTGGAAGAGAGGTCATGATTGTGTTGTTGTGGGCCTCTATTGTTGTATATGTTTGCTGCATATGTGACACCCTCATTTCTATATCTCAAAAATAATAAATATTTTCAAATGTAAAATACTTGCTATCAAAATTAGGACTAGAAAATTTTTCCTTTTTAATTGATACTTGCTCATTCATGAACACTTGTAATCGGAACAAACATTTGAATTCGGCTTAACAATACTTTTATTACAAAAGACTCTCGAGACAATATTTTTCTAATATAATAAAAACATTTTCTTAGCATTTCTTGAAAAGTCTTATTGTCTCTTGAATTTTGATCGAGTGCATAGAATATGAACTTATCGCTGAATCCTTTTACGTCAAAATCAGAGTATGCGGAAGTAAAAAGTAACACTTGTGGGGCACTGCTGAGGTAAATAAAACATCATATGCATATATATATATATGTCAAGATAAAACCCCACCAGTATCATCAGTAGCAAGTAACATAAGTCGAGATAGCAAGAGTTTATAAAAATATATACAAACCAGCTGCATAAAATAAAACCTCACTCTAAGACCTCTCAAAATATATACAATATATCACATAGTCCCAAAAGTAGAAGTCCCAGAGCAGGTCATCCGTGTCCTCAGCAGCTCCTCAGATCCTCCACAGCTCTATCCCTAGGATCTAGGATCCAAAACATCCACGCTATGCAGGCTCCTATGAACCAGCAGGTCCACCTCTAGCAGAAACAGTCGGCTCAACATGCACCTCCTCCTCGCTCTCATCCTCCACAGGGTCCTCCTCGACCTCGCCCGACTGTGTAGATACCCGACCACTAGGTCTAGGATCTACAGAAGCAGTCCTCTCGAAATCAGTCGGACCAGGAGGAGGAGTCTCCTCAGTGACAACTCTATGGGAGGAAGGATGAGAACGAGTGGCAGCTCTGAAACAAAAACTATGAAAACGACACACAAGTCGAGCCGGGGGTGGTCCTCTATATGTATAAAAGGGTGGAACATGCATAGTATAGACTAAAGGGATCCTAAATCGACGAGGTCGCACTCGCACCAGAGGGTTGGGGTGGTAGAGGGTGATCTCCACTTCCCCCTCAAAGGTGGCACGGTGCTCCTCGTACGTCCATATACCACTAGGGATAGGGCGTATCTCGATGCAGGCTAGGTATCTGGCCATCACCTAAACAGGGCATAGGGAGTAAGTATACACATATACATAATTGATAAAGACTAAAATTACAAACACAAGTATGTCATGGACAGATAATAATGCAAATACATATGAGCACACCAATTTTTCAACATTATATCTCTTATAATGCAAGTGGCATGATGTATGATTTTCTATCCACAACTGAGGCCTCTAAAAGTCCATCATGGACGTCCATCCAATACACCCTTGTGTTCCTGGAACACTGACATTCATTCCCAGAACGTAATGTCAAACCATACTTGGATAATAAGCATCACTCCCGGAGTGTGCACCACGTTCCCAGAACGCATACGTTCCCAGAACGCATAAAAACCAGGTCCCGGACACTGGCCACATTCCCAGAATGTGTCATCAAGTAGGTTACAATTTGGTACTCCCGGAGTACCCTCCTCATATTCCCAGAATATGATAAACGTTCCTACCAACCAAACTTCCATTCTATATGGATGCACAATTATCAGGGTTGGTTTTATCTTTACATTAATTACTGTGATTTAGAAATATTCCAATTTCCCTTTTGAATGATTTATTTGAGGCATAATCTTTGGCACAAAATTCTCCTTTGAATTATCTCAAAAACATGCCCTTAAACTTAGATTGGGAAAACATAACCAATGGTATTCAAAAACTTAACTTTTTATTTTTCAGATTCAGGTACTAACCGGTTACAGTTTCAGGCTAACCGGTTAGAATTACAGACCTGAACCATTTACCATTGTAATTCAGAAAAACCCTTTTTCTTGAATTCTCTACCCAATCCATAAACAAGTTTAACATTGTTTTATACCTCAAAAACCACTGTTTTCATCATTCAAAAGTCTAGATCACATTTTCTCCTCAAATGAACATAGTTTCCTCTTGAGTTTATCTCATTAACTTAAGGCATTAACTCTTATCCTTCAATCTGAACCATGACATTATAAGCAACTCATCTTCAGATTATTTCTAATGAAATTAAAGTATAGATTTGAGTAAAACCACTAAGACTTCAGGACTGATTTAATAACTGATTTTCTTTTGAAATTTTACAGTGTCTAACAGGTTACAATTATCGAGCAACCGGTTAGATTATGCAGTCAGTCCACTAAAATAAGAGTTTTGACAAATCATTCTTTTCTTTTCTCAAATCTAACCCAATTTCAACATTCTCAGAGTTCATATACCTTAAGAAAAATATGTTCATGCCCAGAAACACATTTAGCTTGCATGCATTAAGCTTATTGTATCAATTTGCATAAAAATCAATACAAACACAATTCAATACCACAGAACTCATAATCAACATTTAATTTCTGATTTAAACCTTAAAATCACTTGCATGCATCAATTTAAATTTGCTCAAAACAGAATTGAGTCAGAATTTGGCCTCTAAGCCTTTGTGCTTTAAACACATAATGCCCTTTTGAGTTTTTGTTAACTCAATCCTAAATCACTTGATTTTAGTCTAAATCTAGTATAAGGTAAGCTTCTCCCATACCTTAGGATAGTGCTTGATAAGTATAACCTCTGAAATTAGCAAGAAGTTCCTTGAATCCCAACTCTCTGTTCTCAGCCAACAACAGTTGAGCAGGGTCCAAAAACCACCAAATTTGACATGGAAATTGACCAAAGAAATTGGGGAAAACGATTAGGACTTGCTATAGGTAACAAGCACTAAAGAATCGAAGAGATTTAAGGCTTAATGGTGGACTGTACTTACCAAAATCAAAGCTGAAACCCAGCTTCCAGAACAAGAAGAACACAGAATTCAGTTTTCCAACTCCAACTTCTAAGATCGATTCCTCCTCCCACACGAACACTCAGCTCACAAAGTGTATATCACTGAAAAGCCCTTGATTCAAGCTTTTCAGAAGTGTGTGTTTCGCTCTCTAACTCTCAAGGAAGAAGACGAATTCCTCTGAACGAAACCGAAACCGTAACAACCCTTCTCAACCCAAAATCAGCAGAATCAACCCCCAATTCCTCAGAAATTCAACAATTTATAGACAAACCAGAGTAACATGCACGTTGACGCGTGTTTTCCACTGGTTTAAGGCTGTATTCGTGGCGGTTAATCGAATTAATCAAGTGATTACTCATCAAAATCCACTAACCCAGTTTATGGGTTCATCGTCTAACCGGTTACAGGGCATTACTAACCGGTTAGATCAGTACAAAATTTAAAAATTAATATTTTTAAATCTTTCCCTCCAAGAACTTTTTCAATATTACATTTAGGTCTTAGTTCAGGGACTAAAATGCAATATCCTTATATTTTGCATTTATCTGCCATATAAAAATATTTCAACTTATTTTTATATTTTAGGCTAATTAAATACAAAACATAAACTTGGAAATTCATATAAATTAATAATAAAACTTTTATTATTAATTTCCTTATTATCCGGGAGACGAAAATTAGGGGTGTTACACTACTCCCCCACTTAAAAGGAATTTCGTCCCCGAAATTCTAGCTTACATAAACAACTCCGGATACTCTTGACGCATCTTTTCCTCTAATTCCCACGTAGCTTCAGACACGTCAGCATTTTCCCATATGACCTTAACTAAAGGTATCTCCTTTCCCCTGAGCTGCTTAACTTCACGATCTTCTATCTGAACTGGTCTGGTCTCAAAGGTAAGGTTCTCCTTCAAAGTTAGGTCATCAGGTTGGAGTTTTAAAATAACTGATGGGTCATGCACATACTCCTTCAATTGCGAAACATGAAAGACGTTGTGCAAATTGGATAGAGAGGGTGGTAAAGCTAGTTGATAAGCAACACGACCACCTCTCTTAAGGATTTGGTATGGACCTATACACTTAGGCGAAAGCTTTCGGGTTCTCAAGGCTCTGCTAATTCCTTTCATCGGAACTATCTGAAGAAACACATGATCGCCTTCCGAAAACTCTAATGGTTTTCTCCTCTTATCAGCGTAACTCTTCTGCCGACTCTGAGCCGCTTTCATCTTTGCCTGAACCATCTTAATCTTCTCAGATGTCTGCTGTATCATTTCCGGTCCAACCATTAAATTCTCCCCCACTTGGAACCAACATAGCGGGGTTTGACATTTCCTTCCATACAACGCCTCAAACGGTGCCATCCCAATACTTGCATGATAGTTGTTGTTGTATGTGAATTCTGCAAGAGGTAGCACTTGATCCCAACTTCCTTGTTCTTCAAGTGCACAAGCCCGCAACACATCTTCCAAAGACTGAATCGTTCTCTCCGTCTGGCCATCAGTCTGTGGATGATACGCAGAACTCAATTTCAATCTCGTTCCCATAGCATCATGTAAACTTTTCCAGAATTGCGAAGAAAATCTGGGATCTCGATCCGACACAATACTCGAAGGTACTCCGTGAAGACGAACTACCTCCTTAATATAGATCTGGGTAAGCTTGTTCAAAGAATAGCGCATATTGATCGGAACGAAATGCGCCGACTTGGTCAACCTATCCACAATCACCCAGATTGCGTCATGATTTGCTGCTGTCCTTGGCAAACCAGACACAAAATCCATTGAGATGCTATCCCATTTCCATTGGGGAATACTCAAAGGTTGCAACTGTCCTCCTGGTTTCTGATGTTCTACCTTAGCTTTTTGGCAAATCAAGCATGCCGCCACATATTCTGCAACATCCTTTTTCAATCCAGACCACCAAAACATCTTCAGATCCTGATACATTTTGGTCGATCCAGGATGCATACTCATCCGACTCTTATGTGCTTCATCAAGAATCAATCTTCAAACCTCCTGATCTCTTGGTATACAAATACTTGTCCTAAAACGAAGGATTCCATCCAACCCAATCTTGAAATCAGGTTCTTTTCCTTCTGAACCTAATCTCATTTTTTCCATCAATTCTCCATCCGCTTGTTGCAACTCGCGAATTATTTACAAAAACTCATTTGTGATCTGCAACATCCCTAACTTGATACTTGTTGGCTCCACTTGTGTCAACAGGCTCAAATCTCTAAATTCCTCAATCAACGCTGCTTCCTTAACCATCATCGCACTTATGTGGATTGCTTTCCGACTCAAAGCATCTGCAACCACATTGGCTTTACCCGGATGATAGTGGAGTTTAAAGTCATAATCTTTCAAAAACTCCATCCACCTTCTTTGCCTCATGTTCAACTCTTTCTGATCGAACAGATATTTCAAACTCTTATGGTCACTAAATACTTGGAACGTAGTGCCATAGGGGTGATGTCTCCATATCTTTAAGGCAAACACGATCGCAGCCAATTCCAAATCGTGTGTCGGGTAATTCACCTCATGATTCTTCAATTTTCGCGATGCATAAGCCACTACTCTTCCTTCTTGCATCAATACACAACCCAGTCCTTGCTTAGATGCATCACAGTACACTTCAAAACTTTTGTGAGGATCAGGTAAGATTAACATAGGAGATGATGTTAACCTTTCCTTCAACTCACGGAAACTAACTTCACACCGATCGTCCCACACGAACGGTTGATCTTTCCGAGTCAACTTGGTCAAAGGCAATGCAATCTTGGAAAATCCTTCTATGAACCGACGATAGTATCCACCCAGCCCTAAGAAACTTCTCACCTCAGTCACAGTCTTAGGCTGTTCCCAGCTCAGCATTGAACTTACTTTTGCTGGATCCACCGCAATTTCTTCTTTAGAGATTACATGCCCCAAAAACTTCACTTCATTTAACCAAAACTCACATTTCGTAAGTTTGGCATATAATTGCTTCTCTTTCAGGACTTTTAACACAATCCTGAGATGCTCCTCATGCTCTTCCGGATTCTTAGAATAGACCAGAATATCGTCAATAAACACCACCACAAATAAATCCAAGTATGGTCTAAAGATCCGGTTCATATAATCCATGAAAATAGCAGGTGCATTAGTCAATCTGAACGGCATCACAACATACTCATAATGACCGTATCGAGATCGAAATACAGTCTTGGGTATATCCTCCTCCTTTATCCTGATCTGATGATAACCCGATCTCAGATCAATCTTGGAAAATACTGCAGCTCCCCTAACTTGATCCATAAGGTCATCAATCCTTGGCAAACGGTACTTATTCTTAATGGTGACCTTATTCAACTGCCTGTAGTCCACACACATTCTCATACTCCCATCCTTCTTCTTTACAAACAGTAATGGAGCTCCCCAAGGCGAAACGCTTGGCCTGATCATCTGCTTCTGCAGCAATTCCTCGATCTGCTTTTTCATTTCTGCCATTTTTGGTGGTGCCATCCTATAAGGAGCAATAGAGATGGGACCAGCTCCAGGGACTAAATCAATCCCAAACTCTATCTCTCGCTTCGGAGGTAATCCTGGTATCTCCTCAGGAAATACTTCCGGAAATTCCCTCACCACAGGAATCTCTTCTATCGGCATCGACTCTTCTTCCCCAGTAGCAGAGAACAAACACATATAACCTTCAGGTTCGAGGGTCCTATATTGAATTGTCTTTTCCTCACAATTGATGATCACTTGGTTCTTCATCAACCAATCCATACCCAAGATCACATCCAAATGTAACTTAGGGAGACAAACCAAATCTACTTTGGAAAGACGACCCAAAATTTCCACATTACACCCTAAACAGACTTTAGCGGTAAAAATCGATATTCCAGTAGGGGTATCTATACTAAGATAGCAAGGTGAATCGGAAACAACAAGATTCAGCCTATTTACACATTCAGGAGAAACAAAAGAATGTGTAGCTCTAGAATCAAACACGATTTTGCAAGGTTGATTATTAAGCAGAAAGTTACCTTGCACGAGATTCGGGGTTTGGGTTGCTTCATTACCACTCAGGGTAAACACTCTTCCTTGCACCACATTCTTGCCAGCAGATCCCTTTGCATCATCTTTTGCAAACTCCTTGCATTCACGAGCAAAGTGACCTTGCTTTCCACACTTGAAACATCCTCCTGTGGACCCGCAGAATTGACCATGATGATAACGCCTACACTTCTCGCAATAAGGAGCATTATCGCGAGACTTGTTCTTGTTATCAAGCACAGCTTTGCCCTTGCCTTTGTTCTTCTGAGAATATGGACCATTACTCCGATGATCAAACCTCTTCTTCCTCTGTGGTCCATAGTTCTGTCCAACCCCTTTCCCTTGACTTCCAATCAACTCAGCCTTCTTGTCATCCTCATACATTCTGCACATATCCACAAGTGCAGGGAAACTCTGAATCCTCTGATAACTGAAAATAGACTTCAACTCCGGTCTCAGTCCACCTTCAAACTTAACACACTTACTCCTTTCATCAGGGTTATTCAAGTAGTAGGGAGAATATTTCATCAGTTCCTCAAATCTGGCAGCATATTCTCCTACACTCATATCCCCCTGCTTCAATTGCATGAACTCTACTTCCTTCTTTCTCCTTAAATCTTTCGAAAAGTATTTATTAAGAAATTTCTCCATAAACACTCCCTAGTTGATTGCTCTCCTTTCAAAATTTAGCAATTGGACAGTGTGATCCCACCAGTTTTCAGCTTCCCCATGAAGCATGTAAACTGCATAGGTTACCTTCTGTTCATCAGAACACTCCAGAGTTCGAAAAATCTTGTTGATCTAGTACAACCACTTGTTTGCCTCATCAGGTTTGTATCCGCCTTCAAACCTTGGTGGATTGCGCTTTCTGAATTCCGACAAAGTCTTAGCATCATGATTCGCCATGTTGCCAACAGGTGGGTTACCAGCTCGCCCTAGAGGTGGCTGTTGCTGCTGCTGCTGCATGCCTTCCAGCACGGTCCTGATTCGTTCTAACATTTCGTTTGTAATATTTCTATTTCTGGTTGCCATAGAAAGACCTGCACTATGGGCTTTGGGTCACTAAAAAGGTCTTTAAATATAAATGCTACTAACTTACTCAAAACATATTCAATTTACACTGAATCCATACTTAGCTGCATCATCGGGGCCATGAGGGACAGGTCCAATGCTCTTATACCACCCAAGGTGTGACACCCTCATTTCTATATCTCAAAAATAATAAATATTTTCAAATGTAAAATACTTGCTATCAAAATTAGGACTAGAAAACTTTTCCTTTTTAATTGATACTTGCTCATTCATGAACACTTGTAATCGGAACAAACATTTGAATTCGGCATAACAATACTTTTATTATAAAAGACTCTCGAGACAATATTTTTCTAATATAATAAAAACATTTTCTTAGCATTTCTTGAAAAGTATTATTGTCTCTTGAATTTTGATCGAGTGCATAGAATATGAACTTATCGCCGAATCCTTTTACGTCAAAATCAGAGTATGCGAAAGTAAAAAGTAACACTTGTGGGGCACTGCTGAGGTAAATAAAACATCATATGCATATATATATATATATATATATGTCAAGATAAAACCCCACCAGTATCATCAGTAGCAAGTAACATAAGTCGAGATAGCAAGAGTTTATAAAAATATATACAAACCAGCTGCATAAAATAAAACCTCACTCTAAGACCTCTCAAAATATATACAATATATCACATAGTCCCAAAAGTAGAAGTCCCAGAGCAGGTCATCCGTGTCCTCAGCAGCTCCTCAGATCCTCCACAGCTCTATCCCTAGGATCTAGGATCCAAAACATCCACGCTATGCAGGCTCCTATGAACCAGCAGGTCCACCTCTAGCAGAAACAGTCGGCTCAACATGCACCTCCTCCTCGCTCTCATTCTCAACAGGGTCCTCCTCGACCTCGCCCGACTGTGTAGATACCCGACCACTGGGTCTAGGATCTACAGAAGCAGTCCTCTCGAAATCAGTCGGACCAAAAGAAGGAGTCTCCTCAGTGACAACTCTATGGGAGGAAGGATGAGAACGAGTGGCAGCTCTGAAATGAAAACTATGAAAACGACGCACAAGTCGAGCCGGGGGTGGTCCTCTATATGTATAAAAGGGTGGAACATGCATAGTATAGACTAAAGGGATCCTATATCGACGAGGTCTCACTCGCACCAGAGGGTTAGGGTGGTAGAGGGTGATCTCCACTTCCCCCTCAAAGGTGGCACGGTGCTCCTCGTACGTCCATATACCACTAGGGATAGGGCGTATCTCGATGCAGGCTAGGTATCTGGCCATCACCTAAACAGGGCATAGGGAGTAAGTATACACATATACATAATTGATAAAGACTAAAATTACAAACACGAGTATGTCATGGACAGATAATAATGCAAATACATATGAGCACACCAATTTTTCAACATTATATCTCTTATAATGCAAGTGGCATGATGTATGATTTTCTATCCACAACTGAGGCCTCTAAAAGTCCATCTTGGACGTCCATCCAATACACCCTTGTGTTCCCGGAACACTGACATTCGTTCCCAGAACGTAATGTCAAACCATACTTGGATAATAAGCATCACTCCCAGAGTGTGCACCACGTTCCAAGAACGCATACGTTCCCAGAACGCATAAAAACCAGGTCCCGGACACTGGCCACATTCCCAGAATGTGTCATCAAGTAGGTTACAATTTGGTACTCCCGGAGTACCCTCCTCATATTCCCAGAATATGATAAACGTTCCTACCAACCAAACTTCCATTCTATATGGATGCATAATTATCAGGGTTGGTTTTATGTTTACATTAATTACTGTGATTTAGAAATATTCCAATTTCCCTTTTGAATGATTTATTTGAGGCATAATCTTTGGCACAAAATTCTCCTTTGAATTATCTCAAAAACATGCCCTTAAATTTAGATTGGGAAAACATAACCAATGGTATTCAAAAACTTAACTTTTTATTTTTCAGATTCAGGTACTAACCGGTTACAGTTTCAGGCTAACCGGTTAGAATTACAGACCTGAACCATTTACCATTGTAATTCAGAAAAACCCTTTTTCTTGAATTCTCTACCCAATCCATAAACAAGTTTAACATTGTTTTATACCTCAAAAACCACTGTTTTCATCATTCAAAAGTCTAAATCACATTTTCTCCTCAAATGAACATAGTTTCCTCTTGAGTTTATCTCATTAACTTAAGGCAATAACTCTTATCCTTCAATCTGAACCATGACATTATAAGCAACTCATCTTCAGATTATTTCTAATGAAATTAAAGTATAGATTTGAGTAAAACCACTAAGACTTCAGGACTGATTTAATAACTGATTTTCTTTTGAAATTTTACAGTGTCTAACCGGTTACAATTATCGAGCAACCGGTTAGATTATGCAGTCAGTCCACTAAAACAAGAGTTTTGACAAATCATTCTTTTCATTTCTCAAATCTAACCCAATTTCAACATTCTCAGAGTTCATATACCTTAAGAAAAATATGTTCATGCCCAGAAACACATTTAGCTTGCATGCATTAAGCTTATTGTATCAATTTGCATAAAAATCAATATAAACACAATTCAATACCACAGAACTCATAGTCAACATTTAATTTCTTATTTAAACCTTAAAATCACTTGCATGCATCAATTTAAATTTGCTCAAAACAGAATTGAGTCAGAATTTGGCCTCCAAGCCTTTGTGCTTTAAACACATAATGCCCTTTTGAGTTTTTGTTAACTCAAATCCTAAATCACTTGATTTTAGTCTAAATCTAGTATAAGGTAAGCTTCTCCCATACCTTAGGATAGTGCTTGATAAGTATAACCTCTGAAATTAGCAAGCAGTTCCTTGAATCCCAACTCTCTGTTCTCAGCCAACAACAGTTGAGCAGGGTCCAAAAACCACCAAATTTGACATGGAAATTGACCAAAGAAATTGGGGAAAACGATTAGGACTTGCTATAGGTAACATGCACTAAAGAATCGAAGAGATTTGAGGCTTAATGGTGGACTGTACTTACCAAAATCAAAGCTGAAACCCAGCTTCTAGAACAAGAAGAACACAGAATTCAGTTTTCCAACTCCAACTTCTAAGATCGATTCCTCCTCCCACACGAACACTCAGCTCACAAAGTGTATATCACTAAAAAGCCCTTGATTCAAGCTTTTCAGAAGTGTGTGTTTCGCTCTCTAACTCTCAAGGAAGAAGACGAATTCCTCTGAACGAAACCGAAACCCTAACAACCCTTCTCAACCCAAAATCAGCAGAATCAACCCCCAATTCCTCAGAAATTCAATAATTTATAGACAAACCAGATTAACATGCACGTTGACGCGTGTTTTCCACTGGTTTAAGGCTGTATTCGTGGCGATTAATCGAATTAATCAAGTGATTACTCATCAAAATCCACTAACCCAGTTTATGGGTTCATCGTCTAACCGGTTACAGGGCATTACTAACCGGTTAGATCAGTACAAAATTTAAAAATTAAAATTTTTAAATCTTTCCCTCCAAGAACTTTTTGAATATTACATTTAGGTCCTAGTTCAGGGACTAAAATGCAATATCCTTATATTTTGCATTTATCTGCCATATAAAAATATTTCAACTTATTTTTATATTTTTAGGCTAATTAAATACAAAACATAAACTTGGAAATTCATATAAATTAATAATAAAAATTTTATTATTAATTTCCTTATTATCCGGGAGACGAAAATTAGGGGTGTTACAGCATAGGCCTCGGGTTGGTCACCACTGGTCATCGGTTGTTGCTGCTGAAGGGAAGGGCATGCATATGTGGGGTGCTCAATGGATGTGCATATGCCACCCACTCTAGCAGGAAGTACCATCTTTTTCTGATTGACAGCCAATTGTGTGACCAATGTTGTAAGAGAATCAATTTTCTGCTCAAGCTTCTCAACCTTGCCCGAGTCTGCACCAACATCATTTACATCCCTCACAACTATTGCATCACTGTTGCTTCTTGCATGGAATTGCTGACAGTTGGAAGCCATCTTCTCAATTTTGCTCCTGGCTTGTAAGGGTGCCATATCTCCCAATGTACCACCACTTGCAGCATCTACCATGTTTCTCTCCATAAAGTTGAGACCCTCATAAAAGTACTGGATGAGAAGCTGCTCTGAGATCTGATGGTGAGGGCAGGAAGCACACAACCTCTTGAATCTCTCCCAATATTCATAGAGACTCTCTCCATGTTGTTGCCTGATACCAGAGATTTCCTTTCTGATTGCAGTGGTCCTATTTGCAGGGAAGAATTTTTCCAGAAATTCCCTCTTCAAGTCATCCCAGCTTGTGATGGAACCAGGGGCCAAGTCAGATAACCAATCCTGCGCCAGACCCTCTAAGGAATGTGGGAATGCTCTGAGACAGACATGATCCTCTTGCACATCATGTGGTTTCATTGTGGTGCACACTATGTGGAATTTCTTGAGATGCTTATCAGGATCCTCACCTGCAAGACCATGAAACTTGGGCAACAAATGGATTAGTCCTGTTCTAAGCTCAAAAGGAACATCCTCATCAGGATACCGGATACACGAGTCTTCAATAGTGAAGTCAGGTGCAGCCAACTCCCTAAGTGTCCTTTCCCTTGGTGGGGGTTGAGCCATGTTATCACAATGTACAAAATCAGATTGAACAGAAGCAGAAGGAATAGAAGAAACAGAAACAGAAACAAAATCATAATTAGGACTGTAAGATGACTCTGACTCACTATCTAATGACTGATTCCTATTTTGTCTAACTAATCTGTGATAAGTTCTATCAATTACAGGGTTGTAAGGATGCAAATAACTTGGGTTGCCCCTAGTCATGTACTGAACAGAACAGCATCAACCATAGCATACTGTCACAGATATGCATGACCAAAATCGGCAACAAAATTTTTTATTTTTTAAAATTTTTTATTTTTTTTTCAGTACCCTAAAATCATGAAAACATATCACAGAAAGTTTGAGGACAAAATTCAAAAGGGAACCAAGTCAAACAACTAAAACAGTGACCAAAAACTAAGAAAATAAAACTTGTAAAATAAAAAAGAAATAGTAAACAGGCTTTTTCGGGATCCAAACGAGGGAGTTTTACGACAAAGTGGTAAAAATCAGATTATTCAGAAAATTCCCTTCGATTTGATATAAAATTCGTCAAATTTCGAGTTACTGATCAAAAGTTACGCCTATTTATAGTAAGTGCTGCTGAAACTTGGAAAATTTTTATGGAACTCACAACCAGTGCCTATCTGAGTGTCTGTGATGCATCAACACACTAATATATGATGAAACAAGTGTGGATACCAATTTTCATGCAAAAATTCCACCCACAGCTATGTCGAATGGCACTCACAGAATCACTAAAATAGCATTAGTTATGCAGAACAGACAGCAAAACAGGGCAACTTTCTATCAGTTATCGGAATGCTTATTCACACACTAACTACACTAACTAATCTAACTAACTATTGTATGATCTTTGGCAAGAACCGATAGTCCCCGGCAACGGCGCCAAATTTTGATCGAGACCGTACCCGATCAAAATAAAAGGGGTTTAATTCTGTAGTACTAGGAAGGTGATCCTAGGTCGTTTCCCAGCGAATATCGGTCTAGACAAAGTATCAAACACGTAGTGTGCAATAAAATGGGGGGGGGGTTTGTGTGTAACAATTGTGAAGAACAAAACATAAACAGAATATAAAAACTAAGAAAATCATAAACAAAAGCGGGCAAACCCCTTTGGCTACGCACACTACTCAATCCTAGCTCACTAAAGATCGATTCCTCTCCTCTCCTCTATCCAACTCGTGAGACCTAAATACTAAGCGAAAATTCAGTTCTCACCCCAAACCCTAGCTTCTAATTAAGCATCAGAAACCAAAGCATGGGATTTTTACGAGTTAGCATAAATTAAGCATTCACACTCATGGATTATCGCCAATAAATAAAACTAAGCGAACCATTAATAGAGATAAACCACGAAAACAATAGAGAGAAATTGAAATAGCATTAAGAACAAGAGCTCATGAGTAAGTGATACAATACCAAAGGGATTAACCCTTGAAGTTAGCCTTCCATGGTCATAAATCAAGAAAAACGTGTAGAAAGGGGGAAGAATGTAACATCCCAAAAATTTAATTCCAAGTTAATTAGGAAAACCTAAGCTAGAATTTATGATAAAAACCATATGAAAATCATGGGTAGAAGTTAAGTGTAGTGTCCTAGAGTTAAAATTGGCCAAAATAGGAGTTTTCACCAGAATAATCGATTATTTTGTAGGGGTTAATCGATTACATAGCCTCTGGTGAAAACACTTAAATGTTGCAGCATTGATAATTGATTAACTCATGGAAATAATCGATTATTTTTAGAAGTAATCGATTACTTCAAGTGGTTTAATCGATTATTTGCCCTCTGGCAGAAACACCAAGAAATGTTGCATTAAAGAGTAATCGATTACTGGGGTTAAGTAATCGATTATTTCAAGTCTGATGCAGAAAATAAAAATAAAGTTTGGGGGCAGAAACGTAATTTCCACCCCCCTTATCCTCTATTTCAACCACCCATTTCCCTTTTCTTCTCCCATTCGACCCTCACCCTCTCTTCTTCCTTCTCCCACGCTTCTCTCTCCCTTTCCTCCATTCCAAACCACCTTCCACCACTTCCAATCACCCATGGCTCACCTCCAACCTTCATCCATGGTACATCACCTTTTCCTTCTTCTTTTTCTTCTTCTCTTCCTTTCCATGGTGTTTTTCTCTCTCCACCACATCCATGGCTCTTTCTCTCTCCTTCACTCCCATC
This sequence comes from Crotalaria pallida, assembly GCA_037953625.1. Taxonomy (NCBI): domain Eukaryota; kingdom Viridiplantae; phylum Streptophyta; class Magnoliopsida; order Fabales; family Fabaceae; genus Crotalaria; species Crotalaria pallida. The sequence continues at coordinate 71,980,810 of CM075652.1, read as the reverse complement.
TCCATCAACAACCAACACAAAACCACCATAGACCATCCAAACCCTCCCTTCATGGCCCATAATCATGAGACCCACTTTCTCCCCCAAGCTCTCTCATTCGTGGCCCCTTTCTCTATCATCTAGGGTTCCCTTTCTCTCTCCTTCAATCTCAAGATTCAAGAGGAATTTGGGCTAAGGAGTTGGAGTCAAGGTAGATCCAAAGTAGATTCGAGGTTTTGGAGCTTTGTGTGGGCTCTCTCCTTTTCCAAGGTAAGGGGAGTCTCTTTTCCACACTTTGAGTTAGGGATAGTTGGGGTATATAATAGGATTTGGGCTAAGTAGTTGAATTGGGTTGTGGGTAGCAAAATAGCACCAGTTATAAGTTGGTTTAAAAAGGAATGAATGTAATTTGGATTAATATAATAATTTAATTTAATAGTCATAAAATTGCTAACAATCCCATTATGTATGTTGTAAACGTAGGAAGTGAAGAACCCTAGGGAGTTGATTTATATTTAAGCACTCTGAGACATACCTGAGTATGTCGATTGATCTGTGAATATGTGTTATTTGTTTAGAGTTTCTATATTCTTAATGTGTATAAAAAGGGGATAATTAAGAATAAGTAATTATTTATGAGAAAATGAATAATATAAGATAGTAGGTGGTGAGAGGATTAGTGGTCATAATAATATTTCATGGCTAATGGTAATTGTTTACTTGATGATGAATATGTTTATTTAGGATGCACGAAAATTAGGTTTTGGTTTTAGTTTGGAATATAGGTGTTGGTGAATTGTGTTGACGAATATTACTGGAATATAAACGATGTTAATTATGTGTTGTTATGTAATTGATCGAGGCCGTACCCGATCAAAATAAAAGGTGTTTATTCTGTAGTACTAGGAAGGTGATCCTAGGTCGTTTCCCAGCGAATATCGGTCTAGGCAAAGTATCAAACACGTAGTGTGCAGTAAAATGGGGGGGTTTTTGTGTGTGACAAATGTGAAGAACAAAACATAAACAGAATATAAAAACTAAGAAAATCAGAAACAAAAGCGGGCAAACCCCTTTGGCTACGTACACTACTCAATCCTAGCTCACTAAAGATCGATTCCTCTCCTCTCCTCTCCTCTGTCCAACTCGTGATAACCAAATACTAAGCGAAAATTCAGTTATCACTCCAAACCCTAACTTCTAATTAAGCATCAGAAACCAGAATTGGAGTTTTTACGAGTTAATACAAATTAAGCATTTATATTCATGTATTATCTCTACGAAATGGAATTAAGCAAACCACTACACATCGATAAACATGAAAACAGAGAAGAGAAAATGAAATTGCATTAATAACAAGAGCTCAAGAGTAGATAATACAATACCAAAGGGATTAACCCTTGAAGTCTAGCCTTCCATGGCCATAAATGAAGAAAAACGAGTAGAAATGGGGAAGAACAAAACCCTAGCAGCCACCACCACTTGGGAGAGCCAAGAGAGAAGTTCTAACCTAGAGAGAGAGTGAGAAATCTGAAATGGGAGTGTGTCTTTGGAGGTTACACGAATTTCCCCTCTTAAGACACAAAATGGGCCTAAAACATGGGCCCAAATCCTAAGAAACGCTATTCTGAACATTACAATTAAAAAGGGACCTAAATGCAAATTACAATCTTCACTTCAATACTTCAATCTTCATTTCCAAACTTCCCAAAGTGTCCTTGTGCCAAATATTACCTGAAAATAGAAATAGAATTAATTAGGCTAAATAATTCCAAATTAAACAATATTCGGAATATTAGTCCAATAAACTCTAAATCAATAAATCAAGCTAATCAATGTCAAATGGGCAACAAGTATCAATAATAGGAGTAAAATAATGCAAGGAATAATGGGAAATAAAATGCTCATCAGTAATGTTGAAATTGAGAATGATGTTGAATTATTTGTTGCTATGTGAGGTGAAAATTTGTAATGACATGAATGATTGAATGTGAATGATTATTACCTGTCATAAATGGCTATTTGAAAAGTGTGCATTGTGATGAATGTGTGTGGATTGATAAGGACGGTTGAATTGATCATTGGGACATTGGGACACTAGGTGTTCCTGCTAGGTGTACAAATGCCCCCATTAGGGCCTAGGTACTCATCAGGCTAAAAACACCCCACTAGGTGTAAATGCCCCGTTAGGAGTCAATGTCCCGAAATGATCAATTCAATGAAAACTAAAAGACTGGAAAATGTGAAAAAGGACTGAAGTATGTAAATTGAATATGCTAAGGAATTTAATGAGTATGAGCAAAGATTATATGTATCAGTCCTAACGGGTGAGGCCTAGTGGGTGAAAGTCCTGATGGGTGAATAAAGTCCCTAATGGGTGTACAAACGCCCTAGCAGGAGCAACCAAATTACCTAGTGGTACAAACTAAAAGAATAGAGATCAATGATGATATGAGTCTATGGTAAATATAAGTAAGTGTCCCGGTGCTCACTTAAGCTACGGCAATGTGAGGTCACGGGCAAAATATAAGCAAGGGTCCCGGTGCTCACTTAAGCTACGGCAATGTGAGGTCACGGGCAAAGTATAAGGTTGTGGCTTGGTGCTCACTTAAGCTACGGCAATGTGAGACCAAGATAGAGTAAAGGAAAGGAAAAATGATTTTTGAAAAATGAAAGTGAAGCATTTTCGTATGCATTGCTTGATTTGACTATGATGCTTAAGTTTATATTATGTGCTCTTTAATTATCTTCTAATTCACTGTGTTGTGAAAAGGTCCCACCCTTATGTGGTTAACATTTTAGGTGAATGAAGAGGAGCTTGAGGATCAGAGAGTGTCGCAGTAGAAGTTACGAAAAGAAGGAAAATTTTATGTTGCGCTACTCTTATTGTATTTGAAATACCCATTTTAGAATGTAAATTGAATTTATAAAAAGGAATTTTTAAGTTCCCCATTTCAGAGTATTAAACCTTTTTAATAATATTTATAAATAAAAGTTGGGTGTTACATTTATGGTATCAGAGCAGTTCCTTCCTTTCCGACCTGAGGGAAAGTGGTCCCGATCTCGCTGCGAACACTCTCATCTCAAGCTTCTCCTCCAGAGGTGAGACCCTTCTAAGTGAAAATGCTTGATAATAAAGGAGAATAGAATGTGATTCTTTGGGAACCTAAGCCGGATCCCATAGGAATTCAAAGAATTACATCCTATAAGTGTGGCACATTTGTAAGCAGAAAACTTCAAAAGTGCAATTTATTCTTGTTTAAGGGATGCAAAGTCTAAGCTGAGTTAATTGAAAGTCAAAGTTTATTACAAAGGAAATCTTGCTAATTAATAATGAAGTACATAAACTTAAGCTAGATAGCGAGGGCTATGACCACTGATGAAATGTAGTATTGGAACTGGCCAATCAGATGTTGCATTTGTCGGGAGGTGACGTCGTCGAAATCTAGAAGTTTGTGCATCATCGTGAATTAGTATTTGATTCCCTATGTATAAAACTTATGTTTTGATTCTTTTATGTATGTTTGTTTTGCTAAGTGCTTTGTGTGTAACCTTAATGTTTGCTTGTTGAGTAATTTGGTGTCAAAGTAATTGAATCGGGATTAGAAATAGAACCGCATGAAATAAATAACTTATGGATCTCGAATACTAATCCAACCAAGTGCTTAAGGTCATGTTGATTCGATTAGTATTCAAGAGAACGAAAAATAATGTTTATATTAAATTATTAAGCGGTTCTGTAACTAAACTTGATTCAAGTGGTTGTGGCATCAAATGAAAATAGGCATTAGGAACTAATAGATCGAATTCAAACCACTGAATCATATTAATTTGAATTAAAGATAAAAACAAACTTTTTGTCCAAATTAAGAAGTGGTTTGAATTCAATCCAATGGGTTCTCGAAATATGCTTACATGTGGAATGGTGTAGTGTTAAAGTAAGTGGACAAAATTAGAAGTGGAATCATGAGAATAAAAATGAATTACTACTGGATTCTAATCTATCCGAATGACTCAGTTTGCATCGGTTAGATTAAAATCCAAAGAAACAATAAAAACGTTTATGTTGAACTTGTAGTTGATTCCACCCCTAATTCGATTTCCGGTGACTTTAATATTAATCGAAAGTAAGTTGAAGCCTCTTCTAATGTTTGGATTGAACCCCGAGTTACTATAATAAAATTTTGTAACGAAAGGAGGTTTATCTAATCGAGGATGGGGTTTAAATTCAACATAGAAGTTCTTACCTCACTTTTGATTACATCATTGGTAGTGCATGGGTATATATGAAAAAGCCTAAGTCTATGTGGAAAGGAATTTAAACTTTCGAAAATGTTTTCAAAACGATTTGGGATTAATAACTTTTTGATTGCTCTCTTTAGGTATGAAATCCCAAATTACTTTCCACTAAGCATTGGCTAAAAGTGTTGTTCTTGTTCTTGATACGTCTTTGTGCCAAGTGAAGTTTTTACTTGATGCTTGTGAGTGTCTAAAATGAATTTCAAAAGTTTTGCACCGAACCACAATCATTCTAAATGGATCGTGAAATCGCACAACAAATTTTCAAGAACTAGTAAGAAAAGCAAGGATTTCTAAGTGATCAAGTAGTGAATTGACTTAACTGTTTGTAACCAAGTCACACATCGATCAAATAGGAACCCTTCTTATGCGACTCAAATCAATTCGGAATGAAAACTCAATTTTTAAACTTGAAGTAAAAAGGGAATGTAATTGTTTTAACTCTTTAAGATGAATTAAAACTAAATTTTTATGAGTTCAAGGCACATTTCCTCTTCCTTTGAGTTTATTCACCTTGAGTGACCTTTCACTCCTTCATCTAGGTTCTTATGAAATTAGATGAAGGTAGTTCTTCTTGGTAAGGTGCATAATTAAAAGTTTTAGAGAATTTTCAAATGAAATTAATTGTTTCTCATTAAGAGAGGAACCTAATTTGCAAAGAGAATTTTGTTTTATAAATGCGTTATTGTTTTCTAAATATTCCACTGGTATGGGACCCTTTTCTTAAATTTTGAATCCCCATACTTAGTGATTTTTCAAACCAAGGGTTTTAAAGACTTATGTGTTGTAGTTAAATGTTTTCTTTTGGGTAATCAGGGTTTTTATGTAAAGGGAAACCTAAGTTTTTGGGTTTAGGATTTTGTTTGACTTGGAAGAATTAATATAAGTAACCTAAGGTTAAATCTTTGTTTCGTGTAATATTTCAAGCCAATTGGAGCAAGCTAGTATTTTAAACAAAACGAAGTTAATGTGCTCTAATCGGTTTGACAATTTTACATAACCTCGGGCCAAGAATAGTTGGTGTCCCATCAAATTTTTAAGCCAATTGGAGTTGTTTGCTATTTTAAATGGATTTGACATAGATTCACCCCGACCATTACAAATCTTTTACAAAATGGTCATAGAGTCAAAAGTGAATCTAATGAACTCTGATTGACTTGAAGATTTGCTATAATGTTCTTTTAGGTACAGGGACACTGTCTTCCAATTCATCACAAACCTTGGGAAATTGAATTTATAGAATGAATGTTTGGTTGCAAGCTATGCAAAAACCTTTTATAAACGCTTTTTAAAATATGTGATGCTATTTGTGCATGTGTTTGTAGAAGTAAGTGTTAGCCCTAAGTTAGGCTAGGAATAGTTAGGAAGGAAACCAGGTTGAGTCGTGTTTAGGTTTAAGGTGTAAGATATTGTGGATTGTTGTGTGAATGTTTGACCCTTGATTGATGCTTATATGATTTATGTTTGTATGAATGACGGATGTGTTTGATTAGAGTTTAGGTCTAAGATATAAGTAGTAGATTTGGAGTTAGAGTATAAATCACCCCATAAGGTAATAGTATCTAGAACGTATTAGTGCCCATACCAATCTTCGAAGTAGGAATTCCGAAGGGAAGCCTACTAACCTTAGAAATCTGTTAGATTCGTAGTCTAGAGGTTGACCCAAATTAAACCTTAGTCGGCATTCCTCAATGTTGACCTTAGAAATCCCAAGAGTATTGTGGCACATTCAGGTTGAATGGTACGCCAATCCCAAGTGGGGGAGTAGACTTAACATGAGTTAGTTGAGTAGCTTAGAAAACCTTTTCCGGGATGGTTCTCCATTTAAGGATCGTGAGCTGAATTTCGGGGACGAAATTCCAATAAGTGGGGGAGAATTGTAACATCCCAAAAATTTAATTCCAAGTTAATTAGGAAAACCTAAGCTAGAATTTATGATAAAAACCATATGAAAATCATGGGTAGAAGTTAAGTGTAGTGTCCTAGAATTAAAATTGGCCAAAATAGGAGTTTTCACCAGAATAATCGATTATTTTGTAGGGGTTAATCGATTACATAGCCTCTGGTGAAAACACTTAAATGTTGCAGCATTGATAATCGATTAACTCATGGAAATAATCGATTATTTTTAGAAGTAATCGATTACTTCAAGTGGTTTAATCGATTATTTGCCCTCTGGCAGAAACACCAAGAAATGTTGCATTGAAGAGTAATCGATTACTGGGGTTAAGTAATCGATTATTTCAAGTCTGATGCAGAAAATAAAAATAAAGTTTGGTGGCAGAAACGTAATTTCCACCCCCCTTATCCTCTATTTCAACCACCCATTTCCCTTTTCTCCTCCCATTCGACCCTCACCCTCTCTTCTTCCTTCTCCCACGCTTCTCTCTCCCTTTCCTCCATTCCAAACCACCTTCCACCACTTCCAATCACCCATGGCTCACCTCCAACCTTCATCCATGGTACATCACCTTCTCCTTCTTCTTTTTCTTCTTCTCTTCCTTTCCATGGTGTTTTTCTCTCTCCACCACATCCATGGCTCTTTCTCTCTCCTTCACTCCCATCTCCATCAACAACCAACACAAAACCACCATAGACCATCCAAACCCTCCCTTCATGGCCCATAATCATGAGACCCACTTTCTCCCCCAAGCTCTCTCATTCGTGGCCCCTTTCTCTATCATCTAGGGTTCCCTTTCTCTCTCCTTCAATCTCAAGATTCAAGAGGAATTTGGGCTAAGGAGTTGGAGTCAAGGTAGATCCAAAGTAGATTCGAGGTTTTGGAGCTTTGTGTGGGCTCTCTCCTTTTCCAAGGTAAGGGGAGTCTCTTTTCCACACTTTGAGTTAGGGATAGTTGGGGTATATAATAGGATTTGGGCTAAGTAGTTGAATTGGGTTGTGGGTAGCAAAATAGCACCAGTTATAAGTTGGTTTAAAAAGGAATGAATGTAATTTGGATTAATATAATAATTTAATTTAATAGTCATAAAATTGCTAACAATCCCATTATGTATGTTGTAAACGTAGGAAGTGAAGAACCCTAGGGAGTTGATTTATATTTAAGCACTCTGAGACATACCTGAGTATGTCGATTGATCTGTGAATATGTGTTATTTGTTTAGAGTTGCTATGTTCTTAATGTGTATAAAAAGGGGATAATTAAGAATAAGTAATTATTTATGAGAAAATGAATAATATAAGATAGTAGGTGGTGAGAGGATTAGTGGTCATAAGAATATTTCATGGCTAATGGTAATTGTTTGCTTGATGATGAATATGTTTATTTAGGATGCATGAAAATTAGGTTTTGGTTTTAGTTTGGAATATAGGTGTTGGTGAATTGTGTTGACGAATATTACTGGAATATAAACGATGTTAATTATGTGTTGTTATGTAATGTTGAAATTGAGAATGATGTTGAATTATTTGTTGCTATGTGAGGTGAAAATTTGTAATGACATGAATGATTGAATGTGAATGATTATTACCTGTCATAAATGGCTATTTGAAAAGTGTGCATTGTGATGAATGTGTGTGGATTGATAAGGACGGTTGAATTGATCATTGGGACATTGGGACACTAGGTGTTCCTGCTAGGTGTACAAACGCCCCATTAGGGCCTAGGTACTCATCAGGCTAAAAACGCCCCACTAGGTGTAAATGCCCCGTTAGGAGTCAATGTCCCGGAATGATCAATTCAACGAAAACTAAAAGACTGGAAAATGTGAAAAAGGACTAAAGTATGTAAATTGAATATGCTAAGGAATTTAATGAGTATGAGCAAAGATTATATGTATCAGTCCTAACGGGTGAGGCCTAGTGGGTGAAAGTCCTGATGGGTGAATAAAGTCCCTAATGGGTGTACAAACGCCCTAGCAGGAGCAACCAAATTACCTAGTGGTACAAACTAAAAGAATAAAGATCAATGATGATATGAGTCTATGGTAAATATAAGTAAGTGTCCCGGTGCTCACTTAAGCTACGGCAATGTGAGGTCACGGGCAAAATATAAGCAAGGGTCCCGGTGCTCACTTAAGCTACGGCAATGTGAGGTCACGGGAAAAGTATAAGGTTGTGGCTTGGTGCTCACTTAAGCTACGGCAATGTGAGACCAAGATAAAGTAAAGGAAAGGAAAAATGATTTTTGAAAAATGAAAGTGAAGCATTTTGGTATGCATGGCTTGATTTGACTATGATGCTTAAGTTTATATTATGTGCTCTTTAATTATCTTCTAATTCACTGTGTTGTGAAAAGGTCTCACCCTTATGTGGTTAACATTTTAGGTGAATGAAGAGGAGCTTGAGGATCAGAGAGTGTCGCAGTAGAAGTTACGGAAAGAAGGAAAATTTTATGTTGCGCTACTCTTATTGTATTTGAAATACCCATTTTAGAATGTAAATTGAATTTATAAAAAGGAATTTTTAAGTTCCCCATTTCAGAGTATTAAACCTTTTTAATAATATTTATAAATAAAAGCTGGGTGTTACAAAGAACAAAACCCTAGCAGCCACCACTTGCTATGGAGAGCCAAGAGAGAAGTTCTAACCTAGAGAGAGAGTGAGAAATTTGAAATGGGAGTGTATTCTTGGGGGATACATGAATTTCCCCTCTTTAGTCATGAAAATGGGCCTAAAACATGGGCCCAAGTCCTAAGAAACACTATTCTGAAAATTACAATTAAAAAGGACCTAAATGCAAATTACAATCTTCACTTCAATACTTCAATCCTCATTTCCAAAATGCCCAAAGTGTCCTTGTGCCAACTATGACCTGAAATTAGAAATAGATTAATTAGACTAAATAACCCCAAATTAAACAATATTCGGAATATTAGCCCAATAAACTCTAAATCACTAAATCAAGCTAAACAATGCCAAATGGGTAACAAGTATCAATAATAGGAGTAAAATAATGCAAGGAATAATGGGAAATAAGATGCTCATCAATCTGACCCATCTGAACCTCCAGATTGCGAATGCTAGCACCTTGGTTCTTGAAGTTTTCTCTTGTTTCCTCAACAAAATTATTTGTTGATTGAACCAGTTTCTCCATTGCTGCCTCCCAAGGTGCCAGCTGCTTCTCTTGTGGTGGTTGGAGTGTCGGACTGAGCCAAGAGAAGGCATGGTAATTTTTATACCCTGGGTTGTAGGTGTTTGAGAATGAATTATTCCTCTTGCCTCCTCCCACGAAGTTCACTTGTTCTTCGTTACTTGTAATGTTGCTAACCTCAAATGCACACTCACCATTACAGTGGTTGCCTTTACATAAATCGCATGTTAGTACTAAACCAGGAATATCAGAAGGGACAGAGGGTATACCTATTGAAGCACCCATTTGGACCTGGCTCAATTTTTGTGTCAATGCAGCAATTTGCTGCTGCATCTCCTTGTTCTGAGTGAATAAGGCCTTTACATTTTCAGGCTCCAAATCAGTCTTCTTCAAGATGTTCTTCCTAATAGTAGCATGGCTGCTATTGTGAGCCATTTTTTCAAACAGCTCCCTTGCTTCATCAGGAGTTTTGCTCTCCAAAGAACCTTGTGATGCACAATCAGCCATGTGCTTATTTGATGCACTCAGTCCATCGTAGAACAGTCGTATCACCATCCACTCCGACATTGAATGAGTGGGGCACCTCTTGAGCATTTATTTGTACCTTTCCCAAGCCTCATGGAAAGACTCACCATCCTGTTGAGCGAAGGTGTTGATTTCTTGCCTCAGTTGTGCTTGTCTAGAAGGTGGGAAGTACTTATCCATAAATATCTTAGCCAAATTGTCATAGGAAGTGATGCTTGTAACACCCCAATTTTATTTATGAATAATAATCAATAAACGTTTGAAAATAAATATAGGACTTTAAATTTTCTTTTATAAATCAGAGTTCGCAAATAGCGTTGGGGCTTTCATTTACAATATGATATAATACACTTGAGTTCCTCTCTTTCGACTGATCCACTGAACACTCTGATCCCCAAGTTCCTTGCTTTAGTACCTAAAATTTTAACCACATAAGGGTGAGACCTTTTCACAACACAGTGAATCAGAAGATAATTTAAAGCTCATAATATAAACTCAAGCATGACAATCAAATCAAGTCAGGGATCAACCAATTCATTCCGTTCTCATTTCCTTATACATTCCTTTTTATTCATTTTCCATTAATCACCTCCATTTCATTAGCCATTTGTAATTAGCATTTCCATAATTATTCTCATTAGTTACCTTTTCCATTCTTAATTTCTTTTCCATTGGGTGTAACCTCAATCAGAGATCTACACCTTACTGTGTATGCAACCGCAAACAGACGATCTGCATACAGCCTCTATTTATTTAGGAGGTATGCAACCACAAGCAGATGATCTGCATACCCCCACCTTTATTTCGATGTATACAACCACAAGCAGATGATCTGTATACACCCATTATCTATTTACGATGCATGCAACCACAAGCAGATGATCTGCATGCACCCACAATTCATTTTCCGATGTATGCAACCACAAGTAGATGATCTGCATACACCCACTTTTTATTTACGATATATGCAACCACAAGCAGATGATCTGCATATATCCACAATCTTATTTACGATGTATGCAACCACAAGCAGATGATCTGCATACATCCTTAGCCTCTTTTCGTTTATTTCTATTGTTCCTCATTATATTTCATTATTAATTTACCTCAGTCTTTTCTCTTTTACTTTTAGTTCCTTAGTTCTCTTTAACCCTTTTTAATTTCTTGTCTCTTCTTTTATCTTTTTTCTATTTGAGTGTTCCTCTTTACTAATGTAATTCTTACTTTTAATTAATTCTTAACTTGTTCATATACTCTATATTTTATTCTCATTATTAGCTATTAGTTACCTCTTTGCTCCCTCATCTCATATTTCTATTTACTTTTTATTCCTTGCTCTATACTCTATTTTAACCAACTACTCCTTTTTAACTTAGTTTAATTTCCGTATCTTCGTACAACATTTTATCCAATAAAATCTCATTAATATTCTTCGTTAAACAATTATAACACACATAATTTTCAATCAATACATATTTAGCATTTAAGTTGCATAATCCATTAATACCAGCATCACATAAACCAGTCGACATACTCAGGTATGTCTCAGAGTGCTTTAAAATAAATCATCTCCCTAGGGTTCTTCACTTCTTACTTAATGCGTCTAAAAGGATTAAACTTAGCAGTTCCAATATTTTATTTGAATAATCACCCATTACCCCAAATTGCTTATTTTCACTTCTAATCACTTCTTAATCTGCCACCCACAACCCAAATTAGTTATCAGACGTAAATCCTATTATAAACTCTAACTATCCCTAACTCAAAGTGTGGAAAAGAGACTCCCCTTACCTCAACCGACGAATCAAAAACAAGAACCTTAATTCGAGGCTCCAAACTCCGCACCGATTAACGCCGAAGCTCGCCGACGAGGCGGGGCAGTGATCCTAGAAGCCTTTTTAGAAACCGAGAGCAAGACCGAGTCGGTTTCGGTTGGTGTCGGTGAATGTCGGTATGTCGGTGGCCCGGTTCCTTCTACCTTCGGTGACACCGAAGCCGCCAAGAGGAAAGAGAAAGAGAGGGCTTGATGTTCAAGCTCCATGGATCAAGGATGGGAGAGGTTTCAAGCTTGGTGCCATAGTCTTCTTGGTTGATGGAGAGAAGAGAGGGAAAGGCGATGATGCCCCAAGGAGGAAGGGAAGGGGTTCACGCCACTTTCATGGGCTTGGAGCCAATAGCCATGGTGATTTGATCATGAATCAAGGGAGATTAAGAGTAATGATGGTGGTGGAATCCTTGGGTGAGAGGGAGGCACGGTGGAGATGGTTGGGAAGAGAAGGAAGATGGTGGTGGTGCTTGCCTTAGGTGAAGAGAGGGAGGGCTACGGGTGGAGTTGGGGGTGAGAGGAGATGGAGCTTGGTGCTCCATGGAAGGTCCAAGATATGAAGGAGAGTATATGAAAGAGGAGGGAAGTTGGCTTTGCCAACAAGCCAAGGATTTGTGGCCCTTAAGGTGCCACGCACCAATTCACGCGTCTGATGAAGCTCCCGCGCGCCTGGGCGAGGGAAACGCTCGCCTGGGCGCGACTCTGGCACCAGCACCAGATCTGGTGCGTGGTGCGTGGATCTGATACGGTCGGTTAGTGAATGGCGCGCCAAATGGTGCGCCTGGTGTGGGGTGATGCGCGCAGGGCGCGCCTGGGCTATTTTTTCATGGGTCTGGTGCACGATTTGCACCTCGGTGCGCCTGGGCATGCACCGGTGCGCCTGGGCGTGCACCAGGAACTTGAAACTTCGATTTGCCGTAACTTTTTCGTTAACCGTCGGATCGGGTCCAAATTTTTAGGCAAGCTTCTTAACCCCTTAAACTTCATATCCAACGGTGGAATTTAATTTCTTAGCATCCTAAAATAAATTTCTAATTTTTTTCTTTTCGGTTGATTTCAAACAACTAAGATGCCGATTTAACCCCCGATTTCACTTCTATAATTCTACTTCTTGCTACCGATGCATCACACGCACTCCCTAGTGCTTACAATTACTAGTCACCTTGCTCCCAAAATTATTTAGACAATTAATCTACCTATTCTCTATACTATAAAACTATTAATTCGTTAATTAAGCGTGGAATTAAATTAGGGATGTTACAATGCTCCCTTGTGGTTGAGAACGAAGCCACCGATGCGCCTTTCCCCTTAATGACAAAGGGAAAAGTCTCAACCTTATTGCCTCATCTCTTTCACCTTGGATTTTGAAAAAGTCCAGGTAGCTCAAGAAGCTAGCAATATGATCATTTGGATCCTCATTTGGGCCACCACTAAATTGATTTTGCTGCAGCAGGTTCAAGTACGCACCCTTGATGTCAAAATTTGGGGCACTGACAGCAGGTCGCACTATACTGGTGCCACATGAGGTCGGGTTGATCATCGCATAATCAGCAAGAGTGCGCCTATCATGTGGAGGCTCGCGCTCGTGCTCACGCTCGTCAGCCATTATTCTTGCTCCTCTCTTTCTCTCTCGTTGTGCTTGTTTCTTGAGTTTCTTTGCTGTCAACTCGATCTCGGGATCGAATTGAAGATTTCTAGAATCACCTGCAGAGCGCAAGTGCATATACCAATCTCAGCAAAAAGGGTTAAAAGCACCTGTTGATAATAAATGGAGACAATTTAAGAATAAATGAAAGACGAAAATTCCACTACGTAACTACTAAAAAGTACCGAAAAATTATTAAAATCTAATTTTAATCCCCGGCAACGGCGCCAAAAACTTGTTGGGATTCTGGAAAGTATACCAGATCGTACAAGTAATATAATGATAAATAGAGTATCGTTCCCAACGAGGATTAAAATTGACTCTAAGAATTCTCACCTAATTGTAGTTACTAAGCGAAATCTAAATTTGAATTTAATTGATTTGAGAATTGTTGATTAAAATAAATAAAAACAACAGTTCTTAAACAGGGAAAAGAGCGAGACGTAGTTTCGATGAAGGTTCCTAAAATATTCAACAACGAATTAAATTTTTTTCCCGAATTCCGAATTTGTTTTTCAAAAGTAGGAAATGTCTAATGTCTTAGAACGTTTCCGTATTTTAGAGATTAACCTCCCTTGATGTCTCAAGCGAAGTCTTAAAACCTAACCCTTAATTAATGTTCAATCAAAACTCATAATATTATTCAACTCATAAGAAATATGCCTATCCCTACGCAATTGAATTGTTTGATTATTAGGCACAATCCTAAATTAATATGTCTATTAAATTAGGATTCCCACGTCATGAATCACGCGCTTTCATGAACAACAATAAAAACATAATCAAACACATAATTCATAATGGAAAAGACAAATTAATTCATTGCATAAATATTAACAAGGTTCCATAACCATCTACTCCTACATCCCAAATAAGGATTTAGTTCATATTAGAGAAGAGAAAAACAATAAAAGTAGTAAAGGAATCCATAATTACCACTAAACTTGAGTCTCCAATCTCCGCGTTCTTCGTAAAACCTCCAAAAACTATTTTCCAAACTGTTTTGCATACCTACTATGAGTCAATCCTAGCATTTTTAAACCAAAACCATATCCCTCAACAAATTAAATCCTAAGAGATAAGATTTAAAATTTGCAACAGCGACGCGCGCCTGGGCGCACGTGTTGTTACGCCTTGGCATAATTGGGCGCACGTGCATAATTGGTCATTTATCTTATTTATTAGATTCACTTTGGTCCTTTATCTTTTCTTTGCAATTTACTGATCCTTTATTTTTTTAAAAAGATTCAGTTTGGTCCTTCCGTTAAAATAAAGTTAAATGAGATGGAATATTCTCCCTTCTAGGCTTAATTGCATAATTGGTCCTTTATCTTATTTATTAGATTCACTTTGGTCTTTTATCTTAATATTCGAAGAATATTCCCTCTTCTTCTTCCTCTTCCTTCTCATTTAACTTTATTTTAACGGAAGGACCAAACTGAATCTTTAAAAAAAATAAAGGACCAGTAAATTGCAAAAAAAAAAAAAAAGATAAAGGACCAAAGTGAATCTAATAAATAAGATAAAGGACCAATTATGCAATTAAGCCGAAAAAAAAATTAACTTCGCACTCATCAAGAAGATTAGTTGATTGTATTTAATTTTCTTAAATTTATAAAAAAAAAAAATAAGAAGTATTTTAGGAAAGTAGTACTGAGAATGAAACTCAAATTAAATAAGATAATCACTTTCTATAGATGTCTTAAAAAAGTAAGAGTGATTATGAAACAAAATTTAAAAAAATTAGTTAATTTTTTCTTATATTTTGAATCAATAAAAATATTTTTTTTATTATATTTTTTTAAACATTTTTTTTTATATTTCAAAAAGACATAATATCACAATATTTATTGGATCTTATTTAAGACTGGCATGTTGTGGAAGACTCTGCCATGTCATTTCGGTAATAACATTCATTAATAATTTAATAGGTGTGTCTTGGCGGTATATTGTTTTTTTTTTTTTTCTAAATTACTTATTTGATCTTTTATCTTATTTTTCAATTTCAAATTAGTCTCTTATATTTTTTTTATCATATTAGTCCATCTTTTTTTTACGCAATCAAATTGGTCTGAGTTACTGTTTATTCTATGTGTCAATATTATATTAATCCACATTTGCAATGTTGGAGAGAGAAATGATATACAAAGAAACGCGAGAGACCAATATGATACAAAAAAATGTAAGGGACCAATTTGAAATTGAAAAATAAGATAAGGAACCAGATAAGTGTTTTAACCAAGTTTTTTCAATTGTTTATATGTATTATCTATACTTCTATACTATATATAAATCCAAATGGTTTCTCCACTTAGATGCAAAATCCCGCCCAAATCATCATTAATAACACTAATAATGACTTTCTTAATTAGAGTGCAGCGTCCAAGAAGATACACAGCAGGTGAACAGTTTTTTTTTTTACACTAATATTCACGCCCAAATCATCATTAATAACACTAATAATGACTTTCCTAATCAGAGTGTAGTATCCAAGAAGCTACACAGCAGGTGAACCGTTTGTTTTTTAACACTAATATTCACGTTAATTTTGCAACATACAACACACTAATGGCGCAAAAAAAAAAACAAAATTAATGAGACTTTTCGGTAATCAAGCTTCTTTGAGAAGCCAAGTTGAGAATAAAAAACGGTTTTGCTTGGAGCCTCAGATTTCAAGAGAGGAAATAGTAACATGTGTGAAAAGAGATCTGAGAACAGTAACCCAGATTCAACAAAATAAAAAAAAATTGCGAAAAAAAAATTAAGAAAATGTAAAAAAAAGTACAGATTCACGATTTTTTCCTTGGATCTTCATTGCATGCAACCACCGGTGAGTGGATCGGAGAGAGCTGGTGGTTTGCGGTTTTACAACATTACTATCGGAATGAAAAAAGTCTCACTTTGTTCCTATTCTTTAAGCTCTATCTTTTATTATTTAATCTTTTATAATTATCTGTGAAATTCAAATATTTCACTCTTATTCAGTTATTCTATATATGTTGTGTAACATTAATAAATGAAAACGAAAACCATTTTTTATTCAATATTTTTTTTTAATAGAAATCAGTTACTAATATTAAAAAAAAAGTCGTTTACTAATAGAAGAAACAAAAAAAAAGAAATCGTTTTGATTAATATGATCATTTTGATTAATATGAAATCGTTTACTAATAGGAGAAATCGTTTATTAATATGATCATTGAGAAGACCAAAATTAATGGCATTTAGAAGACCAAAATTAATGGGATCATTGAGAAGACAAATAGGATAGAAATATTTACAATATTTAAGGAATATTTTCAAGTTGGTTATTATTAATTAATGTTTTTTTATTCAATATTTTTTGTTCATAGAAATCAGTTACTATTAACAAAAAAAATCAATTACTAATAGAAGAAAAAAAATCAATTACTAATTATTTACTAAAAATATGAAAATATTGTGTGGTTCATTAGTTAATCCTGAATTCCGTTACTAATATTCAAAAAAAAAAAACAAGAAATCTATTATTAATAGAAGAAAAATTTGGTAATAGAATAGAAGTTAATGGGATCATTGAGAAGACCAAAATTAATGGGATCATTGAGAAGACAAATAGGAGAGAATAAGTTATTAAATTATTAAGAGTTGGTGGAAAAAATCTATTATTAAATTATAGTTATATTTTTGGTGGAAAAAATTTAATAAGTTGATAGTGGTTTTTATTTATCTTAAAATATTAAGAGTGTGTGGTAGTGTATGAGTCCTAATTTTAAGGACAAAAGTGAGTTAATGAGTGTGGAGAAAATATGTGTTTGTCCTCAATTTTATGATTCTATACCAAGTAACCAATTATATGTTTTATGTATTTTAAAATTTTAAAATTTGTTAAACAAAATATTTAGGTAAAACATGCACTTAAAATTTCCCTTTTAAACAATTTTATCGTGTGTAGATTATGTTTATAAATTTTTTTAATCATGAAACCTGATAATTTCATGTTTAAATTAGGCTTCGCGTAATGGCCCCGTGCATCGCACGGGCTTTCTTACTAGTTGTTGTTTAAAAGTAAGAACCGTTATTACATGAACGATTGACAGTCTAGTTCAATCTTATTTACACCTTCAACGTTTCACCAGTTTCCTCTGGTTAAAATGTTGCTGCCAATGAAAAATTTGAATGACTTTTGTTTTTTTGTCCCCATAAATAATTTTTTGTCCCCATAAACGATTTTTTGGCTCCCATTTTTAATTTTTATGAACTAAAATACCTTTTTTTGTGTTACTATTTTCAACTCTCAAGAGTCAAAATAAGAGTCTGTAAAAATTAAACTACATACTATTTCTGATTCTCAAAAGTCAGAAAAATTTTGACTCTCGAAAGTCGAAAAATTATACTACATACTATTTCCAATTCTCAAGAGTAAAAAAAAAAATTTGACTCTTGCCTGTCGAAAAATTATGTTTCCGCCGCTGTGATGTACATGACATAGATTTCTGCATATACATGATGCATATACCGGTACACAAACACACAGCTATATAGTCTTCAAATAAAATAAATTTTATGAGATCTTCTATCCTATTTTCAGTCCAATTGACCTGACAAACATCACAGCGGCGGAAATATAACTTTGATTTTTTGATTGGTAAGAATCAAAAATTTTGAGAGTCGAAAATGGTATGTAGTTTAATTTTTCGATTTTCAAGAGTCAAAAAAATTTTGACTCTTGAGAGTTAAAAATAGTAACACATAAAAAAATATTTTAATCCATAAAATTGAAAATGGGAGCCAAAAAATTATTTAGGGGAAAAAAAGTTAAAGTCAATTTGAATAAGAGGGGGATATGCTCACTCGAATTGAAAAGTTATTCTGAGGAGAGGGACGTGCAAAATTCCCCATTTTGGTAGGATTCTTTAAAGTTTTCTCTCTTTTAGGAATAAGCGCTCTCCTTTTATGAGAAACACTTGTACGGTGGTTGGGCGTAGTTGTGTTCTTTAAAGGGGGCAAGTTGTTCAAAGCATATTAAGTGTTAACATCCATCGGTACATATTAAAATTTTATTTTCGTTTTTTAAATTTTTTTAATACATATTTATTCAGAATATTTTTTAACACAAGTTCGTATACAGATTTATTAGAATATGTAAATTTTGAATACAGTTTTACTCAGTACAGTTTTTTAAGAACACAGAGTAAAAAAGTAAATAAATCCAAATTATAAAAATCACTTTATATCGGTAAAAAAAACGCATAGAATATTTTTTAATTGATTAAATTTTAAAAAATAAATAAAAAAACTCAAAAAAAAGACATGCACCGGTGCATATTATCTATTAACATGCATCGAAGGCTCCGCCTTTAAAGTGTTCTTGCTCTAAAACAGCTAGAAAAATTCTTATTCTATTTCGAAAGTATGCAAATAATATCGGATGGATAGTGACTCCCTGGGCAATAGTAATTAGACAGCAACCAAAGAGAATATATTTACTTTTAAAAGGGGGGCCCCACCGTTCCAAAAAAAAAACCAAATTACTTTTGAACCCGTTATATGATTAAAAAAAAAAAAAGACAAAACTGTCACTTTGGTCTTGATAATGCAAGATGGTTTCACTTTCGTTTTCAGGATTTCGAAAAATTTCTCTTCAGATCATGATATTGTAAAATGTTGCTTATGATAGTTCCTAGAAATGACTTTGTTTAATTACTCTCTCATTTATTTAATCGCTAAATTATAAACATTTAATTCAATTTGATAACTGAGATTATTAAATCTATTTCAGTTACATCAGGATGATCGCTAACAATCGACATGGGACTTAAGTGAGTAACATTTTACAATCTAGGGGAATAAAGAGGAATTTTTGAAATCTCAGGGACAAAAGTGAAACCATCTTGTAATGTTGAAGACCAAAGTAACAGTTTCGTCTAAAAAAGGTTTTGTAATTTAATCCCCATATATTATTCTTAAAATCCATTTTTATTGTCAAAATAACTAAAATATCCGTAGTTACAAAACCAGTCTTTTAAACCCCAACTCTCGTCTTTTTTTTTTCCAAACCCTAAACCCTATAATCACTACCATTAAACCCTATAACTGCCATCATCCCCTAATCCCAAACCACCAAATTTGCCAATCCATCTGACTAAAATCACCCTATAGCTAGGTTTTGAATGTTGATGGCTTTGCGAAGAGCATCTTAGGACTCAGTCAGCTTGAAAACTTTCTTCTTACACTGATAAGAAGGGAAACTGTGAGTGTAACATCCCCATTTTTAATTCTAAACGTAAAAAGAATAATAAAAGGAAAAAATAGCGCTGACTAATTGATTAGTGATATGGCTAAGTGATTAATTCAATTAAAATGTTAAAAATAATTATACTATCTGAAAAGCATACTTTCTATACTTTAATATATTTTGACATTTTAAAGGTTGAACTTGTTTTAAGAATTTTAAGATTCTTAACTTGATAATTTTATATAAGTACTTACTAAATGCTTACATTTTATTATTAGTATTTTTTGAGATTTACAATAAACAAATAAATAAAAATGGTATTAGTGATTTAAATCATACTAACACAAGTAATAATAATAATAATAATAATAATAAATAAAAAGAAAAAGAAAAATAATAATAATAATAATAATAAATAAAATACAATTAAAAAAAAAAAAAGAGGAAGGGGTTCGAATACCCCCTCCCCACCTTCTTCTTCTTCTTTGGTATGAGAACCCACGCCGGCCCTAACCCCACCTCTCTCCCTCAGGCGCTTCAACTCTCCCTCGCCCCTGGATCGTCGCCGCCGAGCCTAGCCGCTGTCGAGCCCGTTGCTGAACTCTTCTCCCTCAAGCTCGCGACGCCTCTTCTCCCTCCTCAGTCGCGATTCGCGACTTGCTTCCACCGGGGGTCGCAAAAAGCCACCGCCTCCACTGCCGGGCCAGCCGCCATCGTGTCCTCCCTCCCTCTACAGTCGCAAAACCGCAAGCCAGCCGCCGCTCTCCCTTCCCTGGTTCGTGCAGACGCCGCCAGCCAAGGGAGTGGCTCGCGAACCACCCTACTTCTTCGCACCGCCGCGCACCAGCAACCATTGACGGCGAAGCCACGCTCCCTACCTCCTGCCCGAACCGTCGCTTCCTCCCTCGTTCTCTTCCACTAATTGTGATGCAAACTGTGGATTTGGGACCACTCGTGGTTTCGCTCTCGTGCTCCTTGTTGGCGCCCCAAGATCGATTAGCATCACCATGGACGAACCACCAGCCTCTTGTCTTGCTAGGGTGGCTGTGTTGATGGTTATTCGATCTCAACCGGGTCAAACCGAGAACCGAACCGACTTTGTCACTGCTATCGGCCACGGTTGTGGAATTCGAATCGAACCGCCATCAACGTTAACGTCACCATCACTGGGATCGAAGATTGGGGTTTAACTCTTTGCTTGGTGTTGCGCTGTGAATCGAACCGACGCCGGTCGGGTAAGCCGTAGTTGTCACTGTTGGGTTTGGACCTATTCGATGTGAGCCGGGTCAGATTGGCGAATTTTCTTGGAATCGGGATAAGCCGAAGCAGGATCTCCCCCGCTGAGCCGCAAATCAGATTCTATTGAAACCCAGAGGTAAGAGGGGACTTTTACCTGGCTTAGGGGATAAATTCTGGGATATTGGTAGTGATGATTAAGTGTAGAAGAATACGTATACTATTGAGCCTTAGGGTAATTAGTGATACCAAAGGATAATAGTTTAGGGAAAAATAGAACCTCTCAATAATTAATTATAATTTTAAAAGCATGCCATGATTATTGGAAGTTAACGTTTGATGAATTATACGAGAATATGCAATTGTGAATATATGTGTTTATGATGACGTGTATGTGATGTTGGTTATTAATGTGGAAGGAGAGTGAACATAAACTTAGAAATGATAAATGGGATATGTATTGCTTCGTATAATAATTAAGTGATAAAGGGAAGATTTTTAAGTATAAGTATGAGTCTGGGGGAAAATTTAAATATATGCAAACTTGAAATTGGTATGCTAAGTGTATGTTGTGTGAGTTGGTTAGATTTATTAAAATGTATTGATAATTAGTAATTATGTTAATTTGTGATTATTCATAAAAGTGTAGTGATTTGTATGTTGGACTTACATGGGAATATGAGATTTGATTACGTGGTGAATGTTGTGCTAAATTATGTTGAGCCCTAAACTCATGGATGATCATTAATATGTTGGTTGGAATAGATATGAATGACTCTTTGAGAGTGAAAAATATAATGGTATGATTTAATTGATGAAACCCATGAGATTGGAACAAATGAAATAATTGGAAACGAAATTCAAAGATTTAAAGATTTATAATTGTTTAGTGGTGGTATGAGGTACCTTCTAGTGTGGAGGTGAAGTACCCACCGGCCAAATTGTATGAGGTACCTTCCGGTGTGGAGGTGAAGTACGATGGTATGAGGTACCTTCCGGTGTGGAGGTGAAGTACGATGGTATGAGGTACCTTCCGGTGTGGAGGTGAAGTACCCATAGGCCAATCTGTATGAGGTACCTTCCGGTGTGGAGGTGAAGTACGATGGTATGAGGTACCTTCCGGTGTGGAGGTGAAGTACAATGGTATGAGGTACCTTCCGGTGTGGAGGTGAAGTACCCATAGGCCAACCTGTATGAGGTACCTTCCTGCGTGGAGGTGAAGTACAAATGGAGTGTTGACCTCTGACCTGAGGGACACAAAATGAAATAAAATGATTAAGTGTTGACCTCTGACCCGAGGGACACAAAATGAAATAAAATGATTAAGTGTTGACCTCTGACCTGAGGGACACATAATTTAAATAAGGAAAATTAAGAGGGCCTCTGTTTTGAGGTGTTGCACTGAAATAAAGTGAGTATATGAAAAGAAAGTGTTAAAAAGAAAAGAGAAATAAGAATACGAAAATGAAGAAAAGAATAATAAGAGTTGAATAAATGGGGAATTTAATGAAATGAATGTTGTTGTGAATGTTATGATTATTATAAGTTGGTTAGACTTTGTTCATCACTATTTTATTGAGGGTTTACTTCCCTTAAGTTCTGCGTAATTGCTACCCCTTTTCCAGTTATTTTTTTCAGGTACAGAAGCAAGGTTTACATTGTCACAGGCCAAGCAGGATTCATTCTACCACGTGGAGTGTATTTATAATAGCATGAGTGGACATAGATAACTATATTTTGATTAGTATTTTGGATTAACTACAATTTGCTAAGTAAGCCCTGAAACTTGTATTATTTTGTAAAACCGGGCTTTAGTTGTAAGATGTCTGTATAATTTATAAGTTTTCTTGTTTAAATTAATCTGGCTGATCAGGTACAAAACAGGAAATTTTGGTAAAGTCCGAAAAACAGTGGAAACTCTGTCCGTTTTTCCGGAAAAATATTCATAAGTATTTTAATTTAAAAAGAAATTTTCAAGTACCAATTTTCCTAAAACTCTAATTTAACTAAATTAATGTGAGGGTGTTACAGTGAGTAAATTCGTAGATTTAATTATGGTTCAAATTTTTAAAAAGAAAAGGTGAAAATGAAAGCGAAAGAGAAAGAAGAAAGAAAAACCTTTTAACTTTTGCAAAAGGGTTTAGTGGGCTCGCATTTGAGAGACTAATATGATGAGAATGTCATATCCAATAACAAAGTTGAAAACTTCTTAAGAAATGAGTGAGTGGGTAGGTCATAGGTTGGTTTCAAGTTCAACAGGAAGAGGAAGAATGAGAATAGATTTCAATGACACTGACATAAAACGCTAAACCCCAAAAAATTACCTAAACCCTAATGCATGGTTGAATCTGACTAAAATCAATGAGGTTTGGGATTTGATGATGGTGGTGGTAATTATGGAGTTTAAGGTTAGAGGAAGAAAATGAGAGAAGGAAAGAAATTTAGAATGAGAGCGATAATCTTGGAATAAAATTAAAAAATGGGGTTTAGAAATAATTTTTGGGGATTAAATTCCAAAACTCATAAAAATCTCAAAATGCACTTTATTTATATTTTTTCCTCAATTCCTTTAAAGCCCATACTATTCCATAAACCTCAACCTCGAAACCCTACACTCATTCAACATCCCCAAACCTCAAAGTCTTCATTCTTCTCATTGTCATTCAGCACTCTTCTCCCAAACCTCAATCCTTTCGTTTTTGTCACACTCATTTTTCATCCTCCCCACTTTCACACAACACTTGATTAAAAACAAGTTATTGTATATTCCTAAGATTTAGTCTAGTATAACACTTAGATGTGGGCTAAAATTATCCCTTGAGGTTTAATGGTACTTTACTATCATAAATGTTGCCCAAAGAACTCCTCCATTTCATCAACCTCATTAAATCCTATGGTTAATATTATCCTCTTTTTCCCTATCATCAGGTATGATACAACGAATATACTCAAACCATATGACTAATTGTAAGGTGTACAATTTTTACGACTTAGCTAGAATTAGTTCGTCGTCTTTTAATTTTACGCTTTATATACTTTGTATTCTATTTCAGTGAAAATCACGGGCTTTCAAAGCTTGTCTCTAGATCTCCAACTTTTCATTTGTGACATTTATTAAAAAAAAAGACAAAACTGCTGATTTGATCCCTTATTTTATTTATTTGTTTCAAAATGGTCCTTTGTCAATTTTTGGTCTCATTTTAATCTCTTAACTTGATTGTTTGTTTCAATTAAATCACTAACATTAGTTTCTTAGCATATTCCAATTGTAACATCCCAAATTTAATTCCTAGTATAATTGATGATGGGTCAAGCCTAAAGTGAAGGAAGTAATGATATGGAGTTGAAACTAGTGGTTTGAAGGCTTGATTTAGGGTTAACAACATAGGATATTAGGAAATTCAAAATAAAAGATTTACAACTCTAAACACAAATTCCACCGTTGGATGTGAAGATTGGTATGTAGGGAAGCTTGCTTTAAAATTTGAGGAAGATCCAACGGGTAACGAAGAAGTTATGACCATCCAAAGTCGGGGTGCTGAAAATCCTGCAACTTAATCGATTAAGTTGCAGCTTAATCGATTAAGTCCAGAATGTTTGAAACCCTTAATCGATTAATAATCGATTAAACGACCCTGCAGTGGAAAAAAATAAAAGCATTTCACGCGTGATTTTTGCCAAAGAACTCGGAATTTCTCTCTCTAGGGCACAAAACCTCTCATCCCAAATCCACCAAACCTTAAGGGAATCACTCCAAGGTCCATTATCAAGTCCCTCCTTGTTTCTCCAAGTAAGTATTCATGATTCTTGAAGTTCCTCTCTCTCTAATTTGGATTTGCTCTCTCTCTTTCCCTTCTTTGGGGAAATTCGAATTTCCTCTTGAAATGGGGCAATAATTTCATCCTCATCCCATTCCTTTGATTTAGGGAAGATTATCATCACTCTCGTTACCTTCGTGCGTTGGAGCTCTTTGTTTTGGGAGCGTGCGGAGCGAAGGCTTAGGTTCTTCCACTTTCCCTCTCTTTGGTTAAGGTAAGGGAGTGGATATGGTGAGCTTTGCCTTGTTCTAGGGAGTAGGTTCTAGTTAGTATATAATGCTTGTTAGGGTTATGTGTTAGGGGAGAACATTAGATTATAAATCCCTAGGTTATTGAATATGAAATTCTAATTAATTAAATGTGCATGATGATTGGATGTTAAGGCTAGGAAAAGAAAACCCAATAATATAAGAATGAATTATTTGATAAATGAAATTTGGTTAATGATTATATTGAAGTACATGAGAAATTGGGTAATGTGAAAGTGAAGTTGACATAAATGATTTTTATGATTATTGGTTTAATTGTCAAGTTGTGGATAAAATAATAATTGATTGATGTTGCAAGTAAACGTAGGTGCTATGGAGTAAATTGATATAGGAAGAAAAAAATGGAATGGAAACGACTATATGTGATGAATGTGCGTGTTTGTACCTAAATGCTAAATGAGTTTAAATGTTAAATATTGTCAATTGTGAACAAAGGTCATGGCTTATGAATTGAACTTGTGAATATCGGATATGGAAGCAAATGATTTTGTGTAAACAAAAAGTAAAAGGTGATTTTATTATGTGGTGATAAAGCAAATAGGTAAGAAGGTGAAATATGTAACTTGAGATGAAGTGTAATATAAATGTTGGACTATGAAAGAGAATACTATTTGGTATGATTGTGATAACTGAGAAAGGAAATGAATAAGGTGATTACATGAATAATTAGTTGTGGAATGTGTGTTGTTGTATTTAAATGTGTTAAAATTGATTGAACAAGAAAGTGAATAATTCTTGGCCTCTGAAATGAGGCGCTGAATATTGAGAATGTGGTATATATGTTGGCCTCTATTTCGAGGTGGCATTCCTTAACTTGTGATAAATGGTTTATGATGAGAATGATTAGGTGTTGAATGTGTGCCATTGTATTTAATTGTGTTAAGAATGTGGATATCGTATGAATGAGCAAATGTATATGTTATAATTGTTTGTGTAAGAAGATGAAAGTATGATTTGGTCTCTGATGTGAGGTAATGGTAAATGAAAATGTGATAAGTGCGTTGGCCTATGATTTGAGGTGACGATTAATGGAAAGTGATGATTAGGCTGACCTCTGTTATGAGGGGCACAAAATGAATTAAAGTAATAAAGTGTTGACCTCTGACCTGAGGGACACCGGATGAATTAAAATGAAAGTGTGTGTTGACCTCTGACCTGAGGGGCACGAAAGGAAATAAAATGAATGGGTGTTGACCTCTGACCTGAGGGACACTAGATGAATTAAAGTGAATGGGTGTTGACCTCTGACCTGAGGGACACCGGATGAAATGTGTATTGGTGTGTTGACCTCTGACCTGAGAGACACACCGTGAATTAAGAAATTGGAGTGTTGACCTCTGACTTGAGGGACACATAATTTAAATAAGGAAAAGTATGAGGGCCTCTGTTTTGAGGTGATAAATGTGATGAATGAAAATTGGTACGTTGGCCTCTGATTTGAGGTGATGTACCGAAATAAAGTAAGTATGTGAAAAGAATAAAAAGTAAAGGAAATGGATGTTGAAATGAATAATGGAAATGGATGTTGAAATGGAATAATGAAAATGGAAATGTGAAATAAATAATGAGTATGGAAATAATGAAATGAGTATGGTGTGTAATATGTGAATATATGCTTACTTGCTAATTGTGCTTGACCTAGTAGGTTGTTATGTCTAGTTAGAAACTGCCTTCTATTTCATGTACAATGCTCACTCCCTTACATTTTCAGGTATGGAGATTGAGTTGGCACAACCCCCGGTCGAGCAGGAGTACTTTCCCTTACAGGGAAAGTAGGGTTATTATGGGATATGGAAGAATATTATGAACTTAAGCCTCCTACACTATTTTGATGTAAAATTTGTTATTCATATTTTAAGTGAGGCTTAGGATGTTTTATTTTGACAAAGTTATATGTTTTGGTTATGATATTCAAACTTAGTATTTTCCGCTATTACTCTGATATATTTGGAGCCCATGGGGCCTTGATATGATTTAGAAATATAATCTGAAGCTCTGCTGGCTATTAGTTGTTTATTTGAAAATGGTTTATACAGGTTAAATTTTGGAAAGTCCGAAAAACAGACAAAACTCCGTCCGTTTGACGGGTGATTTTAATATAATAAAAATGAATTTTTAAGTTCGTATTTTAGTATAAGGGGAATTAAGGGTAATTAATCACAGGGTATTACACCAATAGAATATTTCGCTAAAGTGATTAAAATAATATGTTGTTTTAACCGGATATTCTACTTTTCAATGAAATTTTTTATTAGAATATGCTAAAAACTAACGTTATGAATCAAATTAAGATAAACAATCAAGTTAAAGGACCAAAATAAAACAAAAAAAATTGAGGAACCATTTTGAAACAAATTAATAAAAAAAATGAACCAAATGAATAGTTTTACAGAAAAAAATTAAAAATTGCCTTCATTCCATTCTTCCCTAATTTCCCACTTCATGTGATAAAAACCTATTATTTTTCTCCACCCAAACTAGCTACCATCATCACCCACCCTTTCTTTATTACCAATTTCTATTATTCAACACCTAAACCCTCGATTGATAACCATCCTTTTTCCTTTTGAGGGATGACTTTGCTATCCTCACTTCAATTTGTGTTTTTTCTCAAAGAAGTGTTATATGTACATCCAGAATTGATATCTAGATACACATCTGTTTGTCTTTTATGCAGAATTCTTCATATAAGACAAAAGTTATTATTTTGTGAATGGCGTGGGCCTTGTGACTAGATTATTGGTCTGGATTAGTATCAAAATTTAGTCGAGGGTCATGAAATTTAGTTCATTTACGATGCAAGTTCGACTTTAGTTTCTCTATGACTCAGGCTGTAATTTAGAAGAGCTCCACCCAGGGCCGGCCTTGCACCTAGGCCTTGAGGGGCGCAAGTCTAGGACCCATGAGATTTAGGGGCCCCAAATTTTTTTTAAAAAAAAATTGACTTAGTTAAACATTTATATATGTATTTTGTTATTGCACCATGATTGGGTTAGTTGCT
Organism: Crotalaria pallida; assembly: GCA_037953625.1. NCBI lineage: Eukaryota > Viridiplantae > Streptophyta > Magnoliopsida > Fabales > Fabaceae > Crotalaria > Crotalaria pallida. Next base: position 71,952,949 of record CM075652.1, on the reverse strand, counting down.
TTGAGTCTTCTAGCATTGTGGCTAGCCCTGCATGGTGGAGGTCTTGGGTTCGACTCTCATTCTCATCCCACCTTTAAGCCTCTTTTTTTATTTAGTTTAATTTTTTTATTGGGCATGTAACTATTAACTAGTAATAAGTAAGTATATATGAATACTAGTTTGTTCCTTTGACCCACTTTAATTGATTTTCTAATTTGAGATGTTTAAAAATTAGAAGTGATAAATTTATTTTAACAAAGAGTAATGCTTGAACATAAAATTAAAAAAAAAAATGATACAATTATGTATATTTCTTCGAATTTTACTACTATTTTATGCGATAAATTTTGATAATACATTCAAGTGAATCTAGTTGCACCCACAATAGTAATGCCTAGTAATGTCTTGGTAGGCAGTGTTGGTGTCATTTGTTTTCTGTCGCTTTTGAATTGTAACTATTGTTTCACATTCTCGTGAAGTAGACTCATGCATTTTGTTCTTGGTTGGTTTTGGTCTATTTGAGCACATGATTGTGTACACATGTTCAAATTTTTCATAGAAGGTGAGGTTCATATGTATTATGATGCTTAGATAGGTCCCTTGTGTTGGAATAAAATTAAATCTTTATTTGCTTATAAAAAAATGTTGCACCCTCAATAGTTTTAATCATAATTTTGTTATTTTATTTATATTTTGACATGGTATCATATTATTATATTTTGTAGCCTTTGTGAAAGCTTGTTGGTTTGAATATTGACAATACTTTAAGAATTCATATTTCAGAGGCAATGTTGCAAAAATTTCTTATATATAGTTAACAATTTTGGATAAAATAGGCCCCTCTAATTTTATTTTGCTCGAGGCCTCTACAATGTTAGGATTGACCCTGGCTCCACCCATAAAATCATCCAACTTTTTGGCAACACTTGCACGATATTCATTGCAACCCTTATTTGAGATGTTTTTATTGAACAATTACATAGAACTTTTTGCAACCCCATAAAACACTCGGTAAAACACTAATATATTTAATGACAAGAGAATGATGAAGTTTATCTTAACGGTCAGGTCCTCCATTTGATTAAAATAAAGATCGATTTTTTAATAATTCTATTTTCAAGTGATATTCATGAAAATACATTATTCCTGTCATCGATCTTAAACTCTTCATCCTACTATTAGTATTCCAGCACCGGCCACCCCACCTTACTACTCTTATTGCCATATCTAGGTTAACTTATGAATGGCGTTTTATTATCCTGTCAACATCGTTATTACCTTAACAATCTTGCAAAATATGATGGAAGTCAACATTTCCTATTTGCTTTAAAAGACAATTTTACAATTTATCTTATTTCAACTTTTAATCTCAACCATCAAATTTTTTAATAAATCAATGGTTTTAAGGGAAAGAAGAATTAAAGCAGCAAACTCAAAAGAGAGCATCAAAACATCAAGACATTGTTAAGTCAAGAATGGGTGACACAAATTCAACAAAAATATTTCATCCACTCTTTCACCTCATTCTTCAACTACTGCTTCTCTTACTTCAACGACTTATTTTATCTATAAAAGAGAATGCATGGTCTATGAGGTAATATGTGTGCATCACTTCTTGAGCACTTTGGCTTCACATACACACAAGTTAAATATGGGTTATTGTTCTCTTTTTTTTTCTATGCACTATTAGTGAGAGTTTGAAAGATTTTTCTTTTAGCCTATTTGCTTCCATTTGTGAGAGTATCTTGTGAGAGAAAAATATTGCTCGTTGTACTTATCAATATTTTTTGTATGAGAATTTATAAAGTTTAGGTGAGTTGAGCTCCGGGGGCTCACCAGGGTCAGGGAAGACCTTTGGGACTCAAATAATGCTTAAAAATGTACTTTTAGATTACCCACCAACACCATCCTCACATAAGTATGATTCGAACCTGGGATCCCTCATAACCCTAGATTCAATCCTTATCAACTGAGCCAACGGTTGTTGCTCGTTGTACTCATCATTATTATTAGAAGACTTGTTGTACTCTCCTTTTCGTAGTGGAATTATTTTGCTCCTGATTGCCCATGGTTTTTCTCTCTACAACGGAAAGTTTTTCACTTAAATCTTGCGAGTTCGTCTTAGTTATTTTATTTCACTTCACTTAAATTTTTGGGTTATTTCATTTGTGACTCAATACTGACTGGGTTCGCAAGATCAAAACACTGATTAAGTTTGAATTGAATTGGATGATCTTTTAAAATTAATGTTATCTCACTCGGTGGTTTTGGTCTTATGGTACAATGAATATGATTAGATATGATGTCAAAGTTTCATTGGTTATTATTTTGTCCAAACTGGCAGTTTCATTTTCTGCATTTTTTATTGAACGTAGTATTTAACTTAAGTAGAATGTTAATAAGTGTCTTAAATTTTTTAAGAAGGCCAAAAGATTTATTTTGTGTTAGGGAATTGTGAGTTTATCATTATGAAAACTCTTGAATTTAATTTTTTAACACTGACTTACTCCTTTTATATTGCTTAATAAATATTCTTTAAGCATTTTGTTTGCAAAATTCTTAACTTAATGATGAGTTAAACTGCGGCAATGGGTGAAGAAGTCCTAAGGGTGGAAGCAGAAGTTTGCTTCCCGGGGGGATTCAAGAGCAAAGAAGTTGGTGTTTGGCATAATCTTAACTTTGTTCGTGTTCAATGCTTCTTTATTTTAATTAAGTTGATCACTACCCTCGACATATTTGGTGCTCTTGCTTGAGAGATTAGGGTTTTTGAGTGAGATCAAATTCAATCCTCATGCATGTCCAAGATAGATATTGTGAAATCTGTGATGGTTTATGGGATTAACAAATTTTCTTTCAACCAAGCATATTACTAGTTTAAGGGATTAGACTTTTAAATAAAGGAAAACTTAACCTGTGCATACGAGCATTGGTTAAGCAGCTTAAAGTGATTTTTTAACATTGGAAATTGTTTAAGTTTTGTTTTTATATAAACAATGTGATATTATTCATGAGTACAGGTTGTGTCCAGGACCGTACCCAAAAACAAAATGCTACTTCAATAAACTTTCTGAGATACAATTTAAAGGACTCATATATCTATTCGAATATAAATATGCCTTTTTTGATACATCGAAGAACATTTGACTCTATTTTTCAATAAAAACATGCCTTTTTTGTTTTTATTTTTTTTTATTTAAAGGAATGCTCTTAATTAAGGCACTAGTTAACATGACCCTTAACTAATATAAATTTGAGAATTCCACTCTGATCTTAACCAGAAATTGGATAATTGATATGCAAATTAATTGCATTATGTTTGTGCATTTCTTTGTTTTTTTATAGGCAAAGTTTTATCGAAGAGAGGAAGCGAAAAATTGTGTAGTTGTCAATAATCGAATCCAGATGTTCGCACTTTATGTCATGTAACTCTATCAACTGAACTATTTTAAGTATTTCTTTGATTATTTTTTTTTTTGTAATTTATTTTCAATAGCTTGATTTTGTAGGCTAGGATATCATTTTTCTTAAAAATTTTCTAAAATTTTTATGATATATAAGAATAATCATTGGGACCAAAGAAAAAGCAGATGCTCAGAAGACAAGTTTTTATAAAGACCTGTACCTAAGCATACCTCCAAGCAAGTTTCTGATTACACCATCTGCATCATGGCAAGGGAAGGAAACCCTCTTGTTCTTGAGGGTGTAATAGGGGATGTTCTGAACCCTTTTACAAGCTCAGTGTCTATGAGTGTTGTCTTCAATAACATAGAGATTAGTAATGGTTGTGATCTGAGGCCTTCTAATGTTGTTAACCGCCCTAGAGTTTCTGTTGGTGGTGAAGACCTCAGGACCTTCTACACACTGGTAAGTCTTATTTAAGTATTTTTTTTTAACAGCAAAAAATATAATTATATTAAAAGAAGACCCCAAGCATCATAGTACACACAAAAGGCCCCACCTTTTATGAAGGGTTTGTGAAAGGGTACAAAATCATGTGCTATAAAGGCAGTCTAAAAAGATATTACAATAGTTCTTCACCCAATACAACAGGAAGAATACAAGAGAAGAACACAAATCATGAAACTTTCAATTATATCCCCCAACACCCCAATATGCTGTATACAGAAATAACGCCTTATCACCCTCAAACCTTGATAACTATTCTACCTCCTTAAAAACCTTGTTAAGAAAAAAACCCCATGGAAAAAATTCAAAACAAGGAATGTGTTCTTACCAAAATAAATAAATATTAGGTTGTGAAGTTTATTAAATTCCTATCTTGGTTTGGTTTTCTTTTATTGTTAGTAGGAAGGTTTCTTTTGTGAATTGGTCCAAGAGTCCTAAATCTTGTATCAATTTCCCTATGCATATATTGTCGATCAGATTTTTTTTTAATCTGGTTTCGGTTATTCATTGTACCCGTTGCTTATCTGTTCTGCATGAATTTCTATGGTTGAATCTTAGGTTTTGGTGGACCCAGATGCACCTAATCCCAGTAACCCTTTCTTAAGGGAATACTTGCACTGGTTAGTTGTCTTGCTTCTTCTGAAATTGTTTTCTCTCTTCTTTCTTTCGTTAAATCCTAAATGAAATTAAAAATGGATAAAAATTATCGGCGATTGTATGAAACAAAAGTCTAAAGCCTAAACTAATTATATGGTTGTGTTCAAATTATTGTTTATTGTGACCTATTTATTAGTGTCTTCATTCTTTACAATTTTTTCTCTATTAAACGGAGTTGCAGGATGGTGACTGATATCCCAGCAACCACAAGTGCAATCTTTGGTAAGTTCAATTTCTGCATGTTCATATCTATAGATGTTGTCTTGACATGAATATTAACTTTTGTGGTTGACGATATCTAATTTTTGTTTCAAAAGTATGAAATGACTACAATACTATTAAACTAGGGTTTTTGTACGTCCGAAAAAACTAAGGACAATGCTCAGCAGGTACGAGGGGATTGGGACTTAGAACGCTAGATATTTTGTTGTAATAGAAAGACTAAAATCTTTCTTTGTGATTTCAGGCCATCTTACACTTTTATCAACTTATTACTCCATTCGGCTATAAAAATTTAAAATTTTGAAAATTCGAAAGAAAGAAGGGAAAATTCTCTTGGTATTTAATGTAACTAATCAACTAATCATCAATCTATAAAATAAATTAATGTAATATTTATTAATTAATGAATCACACACTATATTAAACAATTTTCAAGTATTTTTATTTATTATGTTGACTTTTATTTAATTCTATATTCTTTATAATTTTTTAACATCTTTTTAGGACGGAATGCCATTGAGTATCGGCAAAACCGAGATTTGAAGCCGAGTGTATTGACATTTTTTGTCTTAAGACTTTACCAACAAAACTCACTTTTGAGTGATACCATATAACGTGTTATAAACATATCGTTTCAATTTTTTTTTAATTTAAAGCCATTTATAATTACTTATTGTGTTGAATATATATTTTTATGACTAAACTGTTATTTTGATCCCTAAAATTGCATACCCAACGTTTATTTTAGTTCACAAAATTAAAGATATTAATTTTTAATCCTTCAATTTGTAAATCGTTACTCATTTTAGTCTCTCGATTATGTTGTCATTTATGTCCATTAACGGCAAACTAATGTGGTCCATTGATAAATGTCTAAAATGATGTCGTTTAGGTCAAAACGACATCGTTTTGGATGACGAAAACGGAGAGGATTAGTTTCAACAATCGTATTGACACCGAATCAAGCTAACCTAAAAAGCTCAGATAAAACCTACACACAGAGAAGAACATAAATAAACCCATAATAAATGGAAGGTGTTGACCCGAATTTTGTCTACACCTAAAAATTTAAAAAAATAATAATAAAAAAAAGCAAAAAAATTATCAAAAAATATATGTATGAAAAATGCCAAAGAAAAAATGATGAAAAAAATGATGTTTTGGCTTTTTTAATAAAAATCAATTGTGAAAAAGTACTTTTTGAAAAAATTGTTTTTAAGAAAAAAATGTTGGTAAATTCTTAATCTACACAACAAAAACTTTCCGAAATGATATAATTAGTCTTAATTGAATTCCGAAATTTTTTTGTAAAAGAGCCAAAACCTTGTAAAAAAAAAAGGAGGAGGAGGAGGAAGAAAGTGGGACAGGATAAGCTGGAAAACGAAAAAAAAATAAGATAAGATGAGGTTGGCTGACAGATGAGAGTGGAACTGGGTAGATAACAACGCAGGGAGCGGGTGGACTGAGTTAGAAATAAGAGAAAGGAAAACTATTCATATTAATAAGAATGCAGAGAGAAAAAAAAATTGAGAAGAAAAACAATGAATGGTTTGAAATAAGAGAAAGGAAAACTATTGACATTAAAAAAAAAAAGAAAAAAAAGAAAGAAAGACGGAGCTGAGAAAAAAAGAAAAAAAAATTCAGTAGAAGAAGAGGAACCAACAGCAGAGGAAGAAGAAATGAGAAGATAAACGAAGGAAGTAATTGAATTCGGGTTAATTGGCTATTTATTTAAGTGCACCACCGTTTTCAAGTAACTGAGAAGGTAAGATATTTTTCACCATTCGATTTAACAATTATACTAATCTAACGCTTCATATATTGCAAGTATAGTATAAATCATACTCCTTGAAACAGTTAAACAAAGCCCTTTAGATTTTAACGGTTAGATCCAGTTCTGTCTCAGCTAACGGTTTACATATTGACGGTGCATAGAACTCAAATAGACTTCCTCATATAGAAACAAAACCATATCATTAATCTCAGCCCGTCCATATAAAATCCCATATTCAATTTCGACCGTCAGATATAATGGTCAACAGTCTCCTTCAGTCCTTTGCAGGCCCTGCGGGCCGCCGTTCTCACCCAACCAGGGCCTGCCACGTGGCATCCCTGTCCCCCATTCCCTTAGACCTGTTGACTGGTCCGGTCTGGACCGCACCAGACCGAACTGGTTAGAACCAGTTTCTTTTTTTTTTAATTTTAAAAAATAAAATTCATAAAAATTGAAAATAATTATTAAAAAATTAAAAGAATATAAATAAATTAAAAAAACCTTAAAAATGAAAAAAAAAATTTACTTCTTTTTCAGTATTTTTTTATTTCTTTTATTATTTATTGTTTTTTTAGGATAAAATAAAAAACGAAAAAATATAATATCAAATAAAAATCGATAAATAAAAAACCTTTTTTTATTTTCAAAAAATAAAAATTAATAACTAAAAAAATATTTTCTTCATCCTTCGTGTGATATTTAATTATTATGTTTAAGATCCTTTTTTATTTTTATTTTTTTTTACACTAGATCCTTTTTAGTTTATTTTTTTTTTTACACTAGATCCTTTTTTATTTTCATTTCAAATGATTGCTATTTCAGATCTAAATAAATTAAATCCTCAAATCCTTATTAAATCCTCAAATCCATGGGGTTCGGAATTTTAGAATATATTTTGAATTTATTTCTTGATTTAAAAAAAATAAATCTGGATCTTAAATACAATAACTAAATTTCAATTTTGTTCGTAGTTACTTGTTCAAATGTAAATAAATTTCATGGTGTACTAAAAAATAATAATCTCTCATTACTTTTTGTGATATATTTTTTTTAATGTTTGTTTATTGTATTTACCAAAATATTTGTGCAAAACACAAAAAGATTAAACTTTCATTTCCTCGAATAAATTATCTTAAATCTTTTTTCAAAAGATCAAAAAAAGTAATTTGATTTTATTTTAATAATGAACCCATAAATATAAAAATAATCATTTTCAAAAATATTAAAAATATAAAAAAAATTAAAAAGTCAATTTTAATAAATAATTTGTCAAAAGCTTTAAGCATTAAAATAACTTTAATTGCATTTTGGGAAGTCAACTTTTTCTCTTTTTTTGTGAGATCTTTTGTATTTCTCTGTCTGCTGCTAAAAAATGCGGATACAAAAAATATGATATATTTAAATTATTAAAATGATTTCGCTAATTATCCTTTGAATAATACGTGTTTTTGACAAGTCGATTTTTCTCCATTCTACGGGATCTTTTGTACTTTCTCTTCAAGTAAAAAGAATTTTTCCAAAAAAAATTAATTATCTAAAGAACTATGTAGCCTTGATTCCTTATTTCATGAGGATACGTAGGATTGAGGGTAACCTCATCAGGAACAACAATAACAAAACAAATATTTTAGGCAAATCAAATAATTGGGTTTATTAATTTTTTTGGTAAGAAAAAGTATTTTATTACCAACGTGCAAAAGTCAATCATCCACCAAGCAATCCCCTTGATTTCATGCCACCTTCTAGAAAGGGTTCATTAGCCAAGGAAATCGAAAACAATCGCAATCTAAGAGTAGTTCTATACATAATCTTTGCACTAAAGAACTACTAAACAACCTTCTAAAATCCTTAAAACAAAATTGAACTCTATAAGCTATATCATGCTTAATGAGAGAGTAGCTATACTCCAAAGGCTTGCATAAATTCTGGAATCTACGATTATTCCTCTCCATCCATATGCAATAAATTACTGCTGCCCAAGTAGCTGCTATTATTTGTTTCCTATGCGCAGAGAAGGAATGAGCCAGCCATCTTTTCCAATTCCTCAATCTATAAGGGCAAGTATCAATACCCAACCAATCTGCACACATAGTCAACAAGGTCCTGCTCCATTCACACTCAAAAAATAAATGCTGCATTGATTCTACTGCTCCATAACAAAGGGTACAATGATTTGGAATCAAAGTCCACCTCAATCTGTCCATAGTCATAAGCTTGCCTTGAGCCAGAAGCCAAAAAATGAACCTGTGTTTTGGAACAGTGACTCTATTCCAAATTACAGTGTGCATGGGAAACACAGGTTGAACACCCTTTAAAAAAGCATATCCTGATTTAATTGTGTATGTACCATCAGATGTAGCTACCCAAATCCCTTGGTTCCATCCTGCAGCTAACATATCTCTGACCTGCAGAATTTTCTTCCAATGCCAACTCTGACCTTGAGTCCATGAATAGTCCTAGAATGAGTGATTTTTCAAGTAGTAGGCATGAATCCATCTCATCCACAAGCTATCCTTCTTGGTAGCCAAAACCCAGACTTGTTTACCAAGTGTAGCAGCATTCCATGTAACACAATCCCTGATGTTTAGTCCACCAAATTTTCTGTCAGTACACACTGCACCTTCTCACAAGCCAAATTAGCATGATAAGTACCTGAATCTTGAGAATTCCAGAGGAAGTTTCTGCAGATCCTTTCAACGGCTTTAATGACAGATTTAGGCAAATGACAGATTTACCCAAAAATTGGGTCTATTAATTGAAGTCAATTAAAAATGTATCATTTTCGAACGGACAAACGGGGTTCCTGCTAATACCTTCCCCAGTTTGTATCGGGCTCCCGAACCAAGAAAATTTGGAAGAAAGACCAAGCTTTATCATAAATGGAAATCAAAAAGGTTTTTCCTCATTTTGTCCGTAAATACAAAATGTGATGGCGTCTCCTCAAATAAATCAATTCGTGAGTCAGGATCCCGGGCTACTCCAGGACATCCCGATCGCGACAGAAGGCAAAGTATGAAAGTGAGGGTGATTCTAAAACAAATTGAATCGGGTTAAGCAAAGCAAATCAAACTCAAAACATACCGAAACATAGAGGAGAACGGATTCACTTATATTCTAATGCATTTGGTTATTTTGGGAAATAGTGTTGAGGGACAGGATTGAGAAAACAGAATCGATGAAGCTGAGATTGAAGAGGGAGGATCAATGGTAGTTGCAGTGAATAAGGGGAATCAATAGTGACTTCAGTGATTGAGGATGATTCGGGTTCAATGTGAGAGGGAGAAGACGTGAGGGGAGGGAATGAGGGAGCTAGTTGATGAAGGATTAGAATGAAAGTTGTTAGTTTGTGGAGGTGATAGAGGGATAGTCGTTGATGTTGATTGTGACTTAATGTTAGTGAAGAAGTAGAAAGATATACAAGGCTAAATGATCTTTTTTTTTTCAAAATTTAATTTTCATTATTATTATTTTTAAGCCAAAACCACATCGTTTTGACATAAAATGTAATCATTTTGGCCATTTAACAAACCACATCAGTTGTTGTTAAAAGACATAAATGACAACATAACCGAGGGACTAAAGTGAACAACAATTTACAAATTGAGAGAGTAAAAAACAATTTCTTTAATTTTGGAGACCAAAGTAAATATTGGTGCAAATTTTGGGATCAAAATGATGGTTTAATCATATTTTTATTCTATACTAAATAATTTATACATAATAAATATTGAAAAATTTAGAAATATAATAAATAATAAGTATTTAAAAATAAAATTTAAATATTTTTCTAATATATATCTTAGACACATGTTAAGCATCACAAAAATAAGTTTATATGAGATATAATTTATTTAATACCATGAGATGTGATATTGCTAGTTAGTATCAAATAATACCTTACTTTCTTAAGTTTTTTTTTTTAATATGTGCTTTGGGGAATTAAAAAAATCTATAGTTTAATAATTAAAATAACTAATATAATTGATTTAGTTAGAAAGTTGAATTCTTTGTCTTCTTCAAAATTAAAATTTTGTATTTTCACAATTAAAGTTAACCCTCAATGTTAAAAATTTTTCGATAACGAGAGATATCTCACCACTCCGCCATTAAAAAAAATGGATAGACAAAAGCCCTAATCTTGTTGAAAACAAAGAAAGCCCAACCAAAATAATAAAATACACCTGCACAAAAGAAAAAGGAGTTTTTTTTTAGCCCCATCCTTTACTCATTGGCCCCCACCGCCTGAAACAAGTCGGATAAACTATCGATTTGCATAAGGCGGAAGAATTACCAACTACGTGAATGAACGGAGGGGCAATTTTGGTATTATGATAAATTTTTAATGTTTTCCGCCTGATGAGAGGCGGAATACTTTATTTTATTTACGACTTTGGAAAGGCGGAAGATAATACGACTTGCATAAGGCGAAAAATGTTTTATTTTGTTTCTGCCTTGTTTCAAGTGGAAAGAATCTTCCGACTTGTTTCAGGCGGTAGAGACCAATAAGCAAATGGTGAAGTTGAAAAAGAAAAGTCAAAGAAAAAACCCTTTTGAAAGAAAATCCACCAACAACCAACCAGAACAAAAGAACAATGGAAAGGTAAACAGCCAATGATTCAAGAAGGATAGCTAACGAAAATAAACATAATGTTGTATTTATACTGGACAATTTGTACTTTACTATTTTTACAGTAGCTTTCTTTACTGAAGCACCCTATGATGAATGATGATATTTTTTTTTAGGTTTATTTAAGTTTTTAGTTCCTGAACATAGGTGCTCTTTTGAAATTGGTCTTTAAATTATTTTTTCGATATTTTGAGTCCTTAAACTTTGTTCAAATTTTGGAAATGGTTCTTTCATCACTTAAATGGTGATATAATCGACGAAATGCCACGTCACCTTTGTCATATCGATAGGTAACATGTCAGATCATACCACGTGAATTTTCTACGTAAAAAAATTCAAATTTATTAAAAATAATTAAAAAAATCTTTTAATAAATTTAAAAAAGAAATTATTTTTTAATAAAAAAAATCATGTAGTGTACAGTGGCCCTACGTAACACGTCACTAATCTATAGTGTGAAAGTGACGTGATATGTTATCGGTTATATCATCATTTAAATTGACGAAAGGACCATTTCTTAAAATTAAACAAAGTTCAAGGACCCAAAGCATCGAAAAAAAATTTAAGGACCAACTCCAAAAGAGCACCTAAGTTCAGGGACTAAAATATCAAATAAACTTTTTTTTTTAATGCTAGTTTATAAATATCTATACAATGACATTATTAGACTATTGCAGGGAGAGAGGTCATGTTTTATGAGAGTCCACAACCTTCAGCAGGGATTCATCGTCTTGTGTTCGTATTATTCAAGCAATCAGGCAGAGGCACTGTTGTTGCTCCACAATGGCGTCAACATTTCTATAGTAGAGGGTTTGCTGAAGTTAATAATCTGGTACCCGTTGCAGCCACTTATTTTAACTGCCAAAGAGAGCGTGGTTGGGGTGGAAGGAGAACAGAATAGAAGCTAAAAATTATAAATAAATGAATACGTACTCCTTCTTTGTTTGTGGTTAATAAAAATTTAAAGAAAGAGAAGGTTTCCCAGGTTAAGGCACATGTTAATCACAAACTTCAACAATGCAAGGCTTATATCTGCCTACTTATATATTGAAGAAATCGTCTTCCATGCAGTAAGAACAGTGAAATGTCTTCAACAATGCAAGGCTTCTTTGTTTGTGGAATGTTTTAATTTGTCCTAAGGGAAATCATTTCTTTGGTTACAAGATGAAATATATTTCCTCCCATCCTAAATATAAACCCCTAGCTTTTAAAAACTTTTTTTTCCTTAACATAAGCCTCATTTTCAATTTTAAATGACATTAATTACTTTTTTTTTCCACAAACACTCCTATTTACTCAACATTTTTTAGATTTCCAATAATAATCATAGGATACATTTGAAAAAATATACCAAATATTTACATTTTCAATATTACTCACTTTCTTAAAGGGTGTGAAAATTAGTCAAGGGGACTTATAATAATAAGGACTAGAGGAGGTAATTTTTTATTTTATAAACAAAATTTCATCGAAAGAACATTAACTGTATACTCAGACCATTATGTTAAGAAAAGAAAACAATAACCCACGAAGGATACAATCAGCCAACTCTATATAAGCATTACAAGAGTGCAACACACCAATAGGAGAAAGAAAAAATTAGACTATTCAAATAAAAGAATCAAGACCAAAATATATAATCTTAATGGAATTAACCTTAACCAGAAATATCAAACTCATCATTACTAAAAATGATAGAATTTCTTTTAATCTAAATAGTCCAGTAAACACACATTCAAATCATACCTATTAAATTCCTACTTTTATTATACTTCCACGTGTTGTTGTGCTCTGAAAAGAATTTGTGTAAAGAATTAGCATTCACCATACCAAAAACCCTCAATTATAGACAAAACATTAAATAGGGCCAATCACATCAGGACATACAATAAAGAAATGAAAGTTTGTTTTTGCAACACCATGAAGACATACAATAAAAAAATGATAGTTTATTTTTGCAACACCATGACACAAATAACATTGCATATATATATATATATATATATATATATATATATATATATTTATAATCACACAAAGTTGTTGACAAATTATTTTGGAAGCCAATTCAATAAAAGTGCCAAGAAAAAGCACAGACTTTAAAAGACACCTTAACTCCTCCATGAAATTTTAAAAACATGATGATTGTAACACCCATCCTTATCTACCCTTAAATTATTCATTTATGAAAAATAGTGAGTTTAAAATTTCCTTTTTAGTTACAAAATTTTTCGCCAAACGGACCGAGTTTTCCTTATTTTTAGGACTTTCCAAAAATATACTTTTCCTGCAAACCTGTACAAAAACATTTCTATAATCAACAGTAGACCAGCAGGGTCTAAAACATGATTAAGTTCATTCTTTACAACCTTTCCAAAACATACTCTGGTTCACATAATTTCTTAGCTTTCAAAATAAGGAAATATATATACACACACACACACACACAGAAAACTCAAAATAAAACCCATGACCAATAAATGGTCGTCCTGCTAACTAATTACATTTCACGAGATGGAATGTACTCTTGCTCGGCCGTGACTTGTGTAAGCTCCTTCGGTACCTGTAAAAATATAGCAAAAAGGGTAGCATTACACAGTACTTGGAAAAATAGCTTCTAAGAAGCATAACAATGAACTAAGCCCTACTTACTCACTAACAGCTTAACAACCATACTCACATTCTTATGCAATCGCATTCAAATTCCATTTCCATTATCCATTTCCTTTTCCATATTCATTTCCAGGTTACAACTCATTACCACATTTTCATTTTCCCTTTATACTTTCCTTTACATCACATTTTCCATTTCCATTAACAATTCCATTTTCATTATCCATTTTCCTTTTTCCTTTTCCATTGTGTGTAACCTCAAGTCAGAGATCTACACACAAACTCAGTTTTCAGTGTATGCAACCGCAGGTCAGAGATCTGCATACACACTATACCATTTATGTAACCTCAAATCAGAGATCTACATAACAAACTTCCCTTTTTCCTTTTTAAAGTACATCACTAGGATTTTGACTACCCGCTAGGTAATTGGAACACCTGTCTAGGGACTTTTGACACCTGCCCAGGACTTTACACCCATCCAGACCATAACCCGTAGGACTATGTACATTTTACCATTCCATTATTTATTCCAATTATTGGTGTGGAAACTGATCCTGTGGGTCACCCGGTGCCTACGGGGCGGTTTGGCCTGATGGGTAATTGGCCTGGCAGGTAATTGGCCTTAACAGGTAATTGAACACCTAGCCGGGTACCTAGTGTTCCGGACCCCACTGATCAGTCTCCACTTAAGTCTTAAATCACATTTCCAGTTCATTTCCTTTTTCAATTTATATAGCCATTTTCACAATCAAATGTCCAATATCATATATGCATAAATCACATAATTCCACTGACAATGTACACTCACATCTAAGCATTTACAGTCCAATGATCAAAAACATCCACATTTAGTGTTTAAATAATCGATTATCACAAATTTCCAAATAGCATAACATTCTTAATTAAACATTTATAGCACACTTGATCATCACCCTACTCCTTTAGTACTTAGTCACAATTATACACTTTTAACACTTAGTCACGTAATTAATTCTCAACAGATATCAATAACGATTAACAATTAACAGATAACCAGCCAATCAGTCGACATACTCAGGTATGTCTCAGAGTACCATAATAAGTCAGCTCCCTAGGGTTCTTCACTTCCTACTTTTATAACACACATAAAGAGGGTTTATTTTCCAAATTAATTAACTACACCCAGCTATCACTATAACATCCTTAGAATCTATGTCCCAAATAAAGGTAATACAACCCCTCTTACCTGTAATTGCTTTAACTCTTAGCTTTTTCATAAACACACTCCTTTCCATATGTCGATACTCGAACATGTCGTGGCCCATTGCTATCGCTTGCGCTTGTCCTAAAGCTCCTTCGTAGTTTAACTATATTATTAAATCGTATACTCATCAATTTAATGCGTCAAAAGCGGCTCAAGATGAAATCTCAATAATTAACATATTTCAAAGTAGAGTATTTCGTAATTTTTCCAAATCACAAAATCATTTAATTATAATTTACAAACCAAAATAACATAGGATTTCAAATTAAAATCGTTATCTTCTCAATAAAATAATATAGCTTTTTATTGAAAATACGCTAACTTTCAAAACTAACATAATCACCAAAAATTTATTAAAGTTAATTAGTTTTAGTTTCAAGCCACAAAATCCAATATTGTTACTTGACACTATTAATTCCGAACTAAAAGGAAGCGTTCTCGAATAAAAAATAAGTCCAAATCACTATTACAACATTAAAACAATTATACTTCCCTTCAGTTTGAAATTAATGTTCAACGTCCTAACTCGAATTAACATCATGCCGACTATATTAGTTTCCTAATTAACTGAGGTATCGTTTAGCTCAGGAACAACTCAGCCAAGCTAAGCGACACCTCACTTACTTAGGAACCCACACATTTAACAAAATATACTTTTAAAAACTCATTATTCGGCATACGTTTAGTTTGACGTTATTATAAATCAAGTAAGCAATTAAAGTCATCACTAATAACAACATAATTAAAATCAATATAAACTATAATACAAGTTTAATTTCCCAAAACCATTTAATACTAAATAATTGTTACCAATAACATTAATATTAATATTAATATAAAAATTAAAACATAACATAGAGCAGTTAGAAAAGTATTAGGGATTTACCCTCAAATATGGTTTTGAAGGCCGGTTCGGTCAAGCCGGTTCAAAGCACAAAGGTGCGGCTGGCCACGGTAACGAGGATGGCGATACCGGTGTCGGTTCACAAAGCTATGACTTAACCCAACGAACACGGACCTCTTGGTCCAGGGAGCATCAAACGCGAACCGGGAAGGGGAAAGAAGTGGTGGTGGTGATGGCTCCACCGTGGCAGTGAACGGCGGCAGCCACGAGAAAGGTGATGAACATTTTATTTCCCATTATTCCTTGCATTATTTTACTCCTATTATTGATACTTGTTGCCTATTTGACATTGTTTAGCTTGATTTAGTGATTTAGAGTTTATTGGACTACTATTCTGAATATTGTTTAATTTGGGATTATTTAGCCTAATTAATTCTATTTCTATTTTCAGGTCATATTTGGCACAAGGGCTTTTTGGACATTTTGGGAATGAAGATTTAATGTTGGAAGAGAAGATATATGATGAAGTGAAGATTGTAATCTATCTTTAGGATTAGTTGAGATTTAGTTATATCTGTTAAGATTTAGATTTTATCTATAGGATATTTTTAGATTTAATTTAGAGATAAGCTTTCCTTAGGATTTGGGCACATGATTTAGGCCCGTTTTGTGATTTAAAAAGCTAAATTCGTGTAAACCCTAGGAGCCATCTATCATTCCACGTTTTTTACATTCTCTCCCATAGAGAAGGCTTAGTTTTGCTCTCCAAGCTTGTGGTGGCTGCTAGGGTTTCTCTCTCTTCCCTTTTCTACACGTTTTTTGGTATTTTTCTTCATGGAAGGCTAAACTCTTAGGTTAAATCCCTTTGGTAATGTATCACATACTCTTGAGGTTTTGTTCTGAATGCTATTTCGTTTTTATTCACTGTTTTCATGCTTATTGATATGTTATGGTTCACTTAGTTCCATTATATAGAGATAATCCATGTGTATGAATGCTTAATTTATGCAAACTTGTAAAAACTCCATGCTTTGGCTTTTAATGCTTAATTAGAGGTTTGGGTTTTGGGGTGAGAATTGAATTTTCGCTTAGTATTTAATTCTCACGAGTTGGACAGTGAAGAGGAAAGAAATTGATCTTTTGTGACCGATGATAGAGTTGTGAACGCGAGCCAAAGGGGTTTATCCGCTTTTCCTTATCTGTTTCTTCGTTTTGATTTAATTCTATTTTGATTTCAATTATTCAATATTCAATACAAAAAAACTCCCCCTGTTTTCTATGCATACTATGTGTTCGACCTTTTGCTTGATAAGATATTCCTTGGGAGACGACCTAGGAGTCACTTCCTAGTACTATATTTAAACTATTTTTATTTGTATCGGGTACGGCCTCGATAAAATTTGGCGCCGTTGCCGGGGAATATCGGTTCTTGCCAAAGGTCATTAGTAGTTAGTTAGTGTCGTAGTTAGTATAGTTATTATAGTGTGTCCTTTCTGATTTAAGGTCTAGTAGTCAATTCTGATAATCGGTTGAAGTTGCACTGTTTGCTGTTTTGCTATTTTGTTGCTAGTAGTCAATTAGTGTATTTGATTGATTCTGTGGTTGCTAGTTCACATAGTTGTGGGTGGAATTTTTGCACGAAAATTTATATCCAAACTACTTTTATCATATAAAAAGGTTTTGAGGCACCACGATCACTCAGATCACCACTGGTTGTGAGTTCCAGAAAATTTTTCCAAGTTTTAGCAGCACTTTCTTCAAATCGTCGCAACTTTTGACCCGTAACTCGGAATTTGACGAATTTTATATCAAATCGAAGGGAATTTTCTGAATAATCTGATTTTTCTCACTTCGTCAGAAAACTCCTTCGTCTGGATCCTGAAAAAGCCGTTTTACTATTTCTCTTTTATTTTACAAGTTTTATTTTCTTAGTTTTTGGTCTCTGATTTAATTGTTTGACTTGGTTCCCTTTTGAATTTTGTCCTCAAACTTTTTGTGGTATGTTTTCATGATTTTAGGGTGCTGAAAAAAATAAAGGAAAAAATTTTAAAAAATAAAAAATTTTGTTGCCTATTTTGGTCATGTATATTAGTGACAGTTTGCTATGCTTCATGGTGTTCTGTTCAGTACATGACTAGGGGCAACCCAAGCTACTTGCATCCATATAACCCTGAAATTGATAGAACTTATCACAGACTAGTTAGACAAAATAGGAACCAGTCCATAGGTAGTGAGTCTATTGAGTCTTTACATAGTGAGTCTGCTTCTTTTTCTTCTATTCCTATAAATTCTGATTCTTATTCTGATTATTCTGAAAATATGGCTCAACCTCCACCACGTGAGAGGACATTGAGGGAGCTGGCTGCACCTGATTTCACTATTGAAGATTTGTGCATCCAATATCCCGATGACCCGTATGAGCTAAGGTCTGGACTAATTCATTTGTTGCCCAAGTTTAATGGTCTTGCAGGTGAGGATCCTCATAAACATCTCAAGCAGTTCCATATTGTCTGTGCTACTATGAAACCACATGATGTGCAAGAGGATCATGTTTGTCTTAAGGCATTCCCACACTCCCTAGAGGGGCTAGCCAAGGATTGGTTGTACGATCTGGCCCCTGGTTCTATCACAGTCTGGGATGACCTGAAGAGGGCATTTTTGGAGAAATTCTTCCCTGCATGCAGAACAACAGCAATCCGAAAGGATATATCAGGCATCAGGCAACAAAGTGGAGAAAGTCTCTATGAGTATTGGGAGAGATTCAAGAGACTGTGTGCGAGCTGCCCCCACAATCAGATCTCAGAGCAGCTGCTTATTCAATATTTCTATGAAGGTCTCAACCTCATGGAGAGAAACATGCTTGATGCTGCAAGTGGTGGTGCCCTAGGAGACATGACACCTTTAGAAGCCAGAGTCAAGATTGAGAAGATGGCTTCCAATTGTCAACAATTCCATGCAAGGGGCAACAACGATGCAATCATAGTGAGAGGAGTGAATGATGTTGGCACAAGTTCTGGTAAGGTTGAGAAGCTTGAACAGAAGATAGATTCACTTACAACTTTGGTCACTCAATTGGCCATCAACCAGAAGAAGTTGTCCCTGCCTGCTAGATTATGTGGCATATGCACATCCGCTGAGCATCCCACAGATGCATGCCCTTCTGTGCAGCAGCAGCCCACGACTGGTGCTGACCAACCTGAGGCATATGCCGCCAACATCTTCAACAGTAGAAACCAGCAGCCACAGAACTTTGATCTCTCTACCAATAGATACAACCCTGGTTGGAGGAACCATCCCAACCTGAGATGGTCTGATCAGCAGTAACCTTCACAGGTTCAATTTCAGAACAATTCTAGACCACCATATGTACCTCCTCCAGTCCAGCAACAAAGACAACAACAGGCTAATTCTGCACCACCAGCTCCTAGTACTGAGCAGCAGCCTTCATTGGAAGAGCTGATGAAACAGATGACCATGCAAAATCTCCAATTCCAACAGGAAACTAGAGCATCCATTCAAAGACAAGAGGCCTCCATTCAATCTTTGACCAATCAGATGGGACAGATGGCAACAGCAATCAACACTATGCAATCTCAGAATTCTAACAAGTTGCCATCCCAAACAGTGATCAATCCAAACCAGAATGTGAATGCCATTAGTCTAAGGTCAGGGAAGCAGATTGTCACACCCACACCAGAATCTGACCTCAACAAAGATGATCTAGTTTCAACCAATAAGAAGAGCCAAATGGTCGAGGAGAGTGAGCACACAAGTACCAGAAAATTCCATCCAGCTCAGCCTTCCACAAGCACAACACCTGCTGCTGCCCAACAACCACCCCCCATTCCTCTTCCTTTCCCACCAAGGGGGGTGACTCAAAGCAAGAAAATGGAAGAGATTGACAAATTGATACTTGACACATTCAGGAAGGTGGAAGTCAACATACCCCTTCTTGATGCAATCAAGCAGATTCCAAGGTATGCAAAGTTCTTGAAGGATCTATGCACACACAAACGGAAGCTCAAGGGCAATGAGAGGATCAACATGGGAAGAAATGTCTCTGCTCTTATAGGTAAACCCGTCCCTCATATTCCTGAAAAGTGTAAGGATCCTGGAACTTTCTCTGTGCCTTGTATCATAGGTAATACTAAATTTGAGAATGCTTTGCTAGATTTAGGAGCATCTATTAATGTTATGCCTATGTCTGTTTTCAAGTCTCTTTCACTTGGACCCCTTCAACCTACGGGTGTGGTTATTCACTTGGCAAATAGATCTACTGCCTACCCCGCAGGTTTGATAGAGGATGTCCTGATTCGGGTTGAAGAGCTTATCTTTCCTGCTGATTTTTATATTCTTGATATGGAAGAGGACACCTCTCGTAGTGCTGTCCCTATCATATTAGGGAGACCATTTTTGAAAACAGCCCGAACCAAGATAGATGTGCATGCAGGTACACTTTCCATGGAATTTGATGACAGTGTGGTTCGATTCAATATTTTTGATGCTATGAAACATTTTTCTGATGACCACTCTGTTTTTCATGTTGACTTGATTGATGATCTGATTGATGAGCATGTTCTAGACTTTTTGCATGATTATGATTTGCCATCTTTCACTAGCTCATTTACTTGTTCTGCATGTTCTGATTCCGAAATGTGCACTGCATGCATTGAAATTGACCAGTTTTTAAATTCTGCTACTGCATCTGTTGATTCATATGATATAGATTCAGATCATGCTAACCCCATTTCTGTTTTGCATGAGTCTAATTCACTTGTTCAGGTGCAGGCGGCAGAATCCAATTCTGCTGCTCCTTTAGTTCCATCTGTGATGCAGGCACCTTTATTGGACCTGAAGCCCCTTCCTCCTCATCTCAAATATGCTTACTTGGAGGCTAAGAAGAAACTTCCAGTGATCATCTCTACCTCCCTTTCTGTTGATCAAGAGAAGAAGCTGCTGGATGTGATTAGAGCAAACAAAAGGGCAATAGGATGGACTTTGGCAGACATACCTGGTATTAGCCCCTCCATGTGCATGCATCGGATTTTATTGGAGGATGGGGCTAAACCAGTGAGACAACCCCAGAGACGGTTGAACCCCCAGATTCTTGATGTGGTGAAGAAAGAGGTCACCAAGCTGCTGCAAGCTGGCATTATCTACCCCATTTCAGACAGCACTTGGGTAAGCCCGGTTCAAGTAGTTCCCAAGAAGTCTGGGGTGACAGTTGTCAAAAATGAGAAGGATGAGCTGATTCCCACTAGAGTGCAGAACAGTTGGAGAGTCTGCATTGATTATAGGAAGCTCAACCAGGCGACCCGCAAGGATCACTTTCCTCTTCCCTTCATTGATCAGATGTTGGAGCGCCTGGCAGGTAAATCTCACTATTGCTTCTTAGATGGTTTCTCTGGTTATTTCCAAATCTGTATTGCACCAGAGGACCAACATAAGACTGCATTTAGCTGTCCTTTTGGTACATTTGCTTATAGGAAGATGCCTTTTGGCCTATGCAATGCTCCTGACACTTTTCAAAGATGTATGATGAGTATTTTTAATGACTTACTTGAGCATTGCATAGAGGTCTTCATGGATGATTTTAGTGTATATGGTTCCTCTTTTGATGCATGTCTTGATAGTTTGTCTAAGGTGCTTAATAGGTGCATTGAGACTAACCTTGTCTTGAATTTTGAAAAATGTCATTTTATGGTAGAACAAGGCATAGTCTTAGGGCACATTATTTCGCATAAGGGCATAGAGGTTGACCCTGCTAAGCTGCATGTAATATCACATTTGCCTTACCCCTCTTGCGTGCGAGAGGTGCGTTCTTTTCTTGGCCATGCAGGTTTCTATCGCAGGTTTATTCAGAACTTTAGCAAGATAGCCCTTCCACTATCCAACTTGCTTCAAAAGGATACCGCATTTGAGTTTGGAGACCAATGCAAGAAGGCATTTGATGAGCTAAAGAGAGCACTCACCACCACTCCCATCATCCAACTACCTGACTGGACTCTCCCATTTGAGCTCATGACCGATGCCTCGAATTATGCTTTGGGAGCAGTTCTCTCCCAAAGGGTTGGTAAGATGTCTCATGTGATTTATTATGCATCTAGGACTTTAGATTCAGCACAAGTTAATTACACCTCAACTGAAAAAGAGCTGCTAGCCATTGTCTTTGCACTTGATAAGTTTAGATCATATCTGTTAGGTTCTAAGGTTGTGGTGTATACTGATCATGCTGCCCTGAAGTATCTTTTGAAAAAGACAGATTCCAAACCTAGGTTGATTAGGTGGATGTTGCTCCTCCAGGAGTTTGATCTTGAGATTCAGGATCGGTGTGGTGCGCATAACCTTGTCGCAGACCACTTGAGCAGAATAGAGAGAGAGGAGGATGCATTTCCTATCCGGGATGACTTCCCGGATGAGCAGCTTTTAGTTTTGCATGTTTCACATCCCCCTCCCCTTACTCCTTGGTTTGCTGATATTTTAAATTATATAGTTGCATCTGTTTTTCCACCCTTGGCATCCAAAGCTCAAAGAGACAAATTGAAGAGCGATGCCAAGTATTATGTATGGGATGACCCCTATTTGTGGCGTTTTTGCAGTGATCAGGTCATTCGCAGGTGCATTCCAGACCAGGAGATCCAATCGGTTCTCCAATTTTGCCATGCTTCACCAGTTGGAGGCCACCTTGGCACTCAAAGGACAGCACGAAAGGTGCTGGATTCTGGATTTTATTGGCCTACCATCTTCAAGGATGCAAGCAAAATCTGCAGCTCATGTGAGCAATGTCAAAGAGCAGGAGGCGCCCTATCTTGGAGGCAACAGATGCCGCAACAACCTATGTTGTTCTGTGAGGTGTTTGATGTCTGGGGTATAGATTTCATGGGTCCCTTTCCTGTTTCTTTTGGTTTTTATTATATCTTACTTGCTGTGGATTATGTATCCAAATGGGTGGAAGCTAAGGCCACCAGGACTAATGATGCTCAGGTTGTTGTAGATTTTGTCAGGTCTAATATCCTCTGCAGGTTTGGCATACCTAGAGCCATAGTCAGTGATCAAGGCACACACTTCTGCAATAGATCCGTGCAAGCTTTGCTCAAGAAGTATGGGGTTGTGCACAAAGTTTCTACACCATATCACCCCCAAACCAATGGGCAAGCTGAGATTTCAAACAGAGAGATCAAGCGGATTTTGCAGAAGATGGTGAAGTCTAATAGAAAGGATTGGAGCACACGATTGGAGGATGCTCTATGGGCCCATCGGACTGCTTACAAGGCACCCATAGGGATGTCACCTTATCGGGTTGTTTTTGGTAAGGCATGCCACCTGCCTGTGGAGATAGAGCACCGTGCATATTGGGCTGTGAAGCAATGTAACTTAGCTCTTGATCAAGCGGGTGAGGAGAGGAAGCTGCAGTTGAGTGAGCTAGATGAGATCCGTTTGGAGGCCTATGAGAATTCCAAGTTCTACAAAGAGAAGACCAAGAAGCTCCATGATAGCTCAATTTGCAGAAAGGAGTTCTTGGTTGGTCAAAAAGTGTTGCTCTACAACTCTAGGCTTGGACTCATGAGTGGAAAGCTCCGCTCTAAATGGATTGGACCGTTTGTAGTCACCCAGGTGTTTCCTTATGGCACTGTGGAGATCAAGAGTGAGTCCACAGACAAGAGCTTCAAAGTCAATGGCCACCGACTCAAGCCTTTCCTAACCTCTCCTACTTTGGATGATGCACCTGTGGAGGAGGCCTCATTGGTCGACCCCATTTTTGACCCACCATGATTTAGGGAGTCTTCTTTTCTCCTTCTTTACTACTTTTATTCCACTTGTCTATATCTGTCTGATTCTGCTATTTGTTTTACATTGAGGACAATGTGTGATTTAAGTGTGGGGGGGAGAGTAGTTTAGGTTGCATATTTTTTCTTTGATTTTTTAGGTTTTGCTAAGTTTTGGGCATTTTCTTGCATGTTTTTGCTTCATTTTAGTAGAGTCTTGGTATCTTGTGTCTGAATTCATGCATTTCTGTGTGTAAAGTTGCTTTTGATAATTAAGAGGTGGTAACACTGTGATAGAATTGTCCCTTTTGTGAGGATTTGAGCCTTAATTGTGGGTGGATTGCTATATATGCCACCTAATTTTTCTTTCATGTGTGATTGCACTCTGGATTACTTGCACTCTAGAACTTGACTTGACTCTTGTTGATACTTGATATTCTCATGCACATTTTGAAATGATTTAGGCATTGTTTTTTTTTCTTGAATAAGCCACTAGCCATATGAGCCTACCTTGAATGAATTTATCCTTTGATAGCCCCTTTGAGCCTTTATATCCCTTTTCTTTGTTCTTTAGCTCATTACAAGCCTATGACTGAAAAACCATGATTGTCCTAACCTTAGGGAATGTTGGAGCTTTGGAATTGTTTTGGGAATGGGTATTAAGTAAGCGAAGGTGCTTTGTTCTTCATCTCTTGTGAGTTCTGGGTTTTGCCTCTATGGTCGGTGATGTAATTATGGCTTTATCTCATTATGCCATTTTTGTTGTTTCTTCTTTCCTTTCGTTCATGAAGTTCTGCAATGAAAAAAAAAATTGAAAAAATGAATGATGAAAAAAAAAGAAAGAAAGAAGAAGAAGGAAAAAAAAAAAGAATAAAAGGTTGATTGAGGCATAGAGGATTGGAATTAGAGGTTGTTGTTATGTTTACCATTTCATTCTGGGGTGGATTGTGCTTATTTTTTTTACTTGTTCCCCATTGCTCCTCTATTCCCTGGGTTTTAGCTACATTTCCCATATTTTTATCCTACCTTGTCCTTGGCCCCATTACAACCCTGAAAAGACCTTTTGATCTTAATGTGCATGTGTGTTGATTGTTGATGTTAGAGGCTTGTCAAGCCTATGGTTGTGTTTGTTTTTCATGATGTGCCTTGAGTGTAAACACTGATTAACCTTAAACACTTGAGTGTAAACACTATTGAGTGATCCTTGTGAGTTTCTATCATCTTTGTGACTACCCTCTTGATGTCATTGGTTTTCTTTGCATATTTGAAATAATTGGATGATGTTCATGAATGCCTTGATTCTTTGGTCCTTATTTTCTTCGTGTGCTCGATTTTGCCCATTTCTTTGCATTTCCTAGAATTCATTGTGAAGTATGTAATCTCTTAGGTTTGCATTCATTAGTTTTAGTAATCTTGTTACATGATTCACTTTGGTGCATATTGATTTTCTCAGTCCTAATTCTTAGTTTTGCCCAGGAGTGCAAAAGGATAAGTGTGGGGGTATTTGATGAGCATTTTATTTCCCATTATTCCTTCCATTATTTTACTCCTATTATTGATACTTGTTGCCTATTTGACATTTTTTAGCTTGATTTAGTGATTTAGAGTTTATTGGACTACTATTCTGAATATTGTTTAATTTGGGATTATTTAGCCTAATTAATTCTATTTCTATTTTCAGGTCATATTTGGCACAAGGGCTTTTTGGACATTTTGGCAATGAAGATTTAATGTTGGAAGAGAAGATATATGATGAAGTGAAGATTGTAATCTATCTTTAGGATTAGTTGAGATTTAGTTATATCTTTTAAGATTTAGATTTTATCTATAGGATATTTTTAGATTTAATTTAGAGATAAGCTTTCTTTAGGATTTGGGCCCATGATTTAGGCCCGTTTTGTGATTTAAAAAGCTAAATTCGTGTAAACCCTAGGAGCCATCTATCATTCCACGTTTTTTACATTCTCTCCCATAGAGAAGGCTTAGTTTTGCTCTCCAAGCTTGTGGTGGCTGCTAGGGTTTCTCTCTCTTCCCTTTTCTACACGTTTTTTGGTATTTTTCTTCATGGAAGGCTAAACTCTTAGGTTAAATCCCTTTGGTAATGTATCACATACTCTTGAGGTTTTGTTCTTAATGCTATTTCGTTTTTATTCACTGTTTTCATGCTTATTGATATGTTATGGTTCGCTTAGTTCCATTATATAGAGATAATCCATGTGTATGAATGCTTAATTTATGCAAACTCGTAAAAACTCCATGCTTTGGCTTTTAATGCTTAATTAGAGGTTTGGGTTTTGGGGTGAGAATTGAATTTTCGCTTAGTATTTAATTCTCACGAGTTGGACAGTGAAGAGGAAAGAAATTGATCTTTTGTGACCGATGATAGAGTTGTGAACGCGAGCCAAAGGGGTTTATCCGCTTTTCCTTATCTGTTTCTTCGTTTTGATTTAATTCTGTTTTGATTTCAATTATTCAATATTCAATACAAAAAAAACCCCCCTGTTTTCTATGCATACTATGTGTTCGACCTTTTGCTTGATAAGATATTCCTTGGGAGACGACCTAGGAGTCACTTCCTAGTACTATATTTAAACTATTTTTATTTGTATCGGGTACGGCCTCGATAAAAAGGGACGACAGCGGCTTCAATAGCACGAACAAGGGAAGGAGAGCGGCGGTTCGTGCTCCAACATCTGCAGCGAGCATCAATCGGCAATGGAGGGAGAACGAGGACGCGTGCATGGCGACGTCGAGGGTGATGCAGCGGCGAAGAGAGATAGACCACGGCGAAGAGAGAGAACTAGAAAGAAAAACCGTGATTGGAGGGAGGTGGGTGTCCAAGGGAAGAAGAAATTGAAGGAAGGACGCTGGGGAGGAAGGGCGGCGACTGATTCTTCCATAGAAAGGAGAGGGAGAAGGAGAGAGGGACTATAGGGGCATCGCCCAGAGGAAGAAGAAGAGGAACATCAACAACCCAACAAAATAAGGTTTCCAAAACCTTTTTTTTTTTAAAACATAAGGAAATACTAATATTAAAACTTAGACTTCATACAAATTCCTATAGAAAAGCCATAAAGTTGGAAATTAGCTAGATATTAGAAAGTAACAAAATTTAATATTGTATCTTCATAAATACCAAAATAAAGAATGGAAAGTCTATTTTTCAAATAGGGTAATTGTTTCAATTAAATTTACTTTAAAATACAATTAAATATACCTTCGTAATTACCATAATGTATTTTATAAAAATACCCAACAACTAAATAATTGATTTTTGATAAACAAATATTTAATTCAATAAAACTTATAATTATACTAGGGACTAAAATTAGGGATGTTACAATGATAATCACTAATCAACCAGGATTTGACGTTGGAACACACAAAAGAAGGAAATTATAAACAAACATAACTGAAAGATCAGATGAGCCAACTGCAATCCATTTCCAACAATGCATAACATTTGTCATAAATAATCACAACACCAAGAATATTGTATGTTCAAATCAGACATCATGTCTTTTTCATAGCCAAAGAGATTGTGTAACACCCCGATTTAGTCAACATGATTTTATTTTTATTTAGTGAAAAATCTAGGAATTTTTTTTTAACATCGGTGACGTGGACATGAAATCGTTTTCATAAAAACATTTTCTTATTACTCAAATCATTCATGTCCATTATCACGCATCAAGTTCCAAATCGAGATGTTACCAACATCACGCTTTGAAACTCTTTCTTCCCATTTCATAAAACATTTTGTTTTACGGATAATATTCTCAAAACACATTACTTTTATCAGAGTTATAAAATTTCCAAAACATACTGTCCCATAAAACAGTTACATCATGGTAGAGTCATTCCTTTCGAGTACATCTCAAGATAGTGCGTTACACATTACATGTAATCTCAAAGGAAGGAATAGCGGTAGATCCAGCCAAGGTAAAGGCGGTACTGGACTGGAAAGTGCCAACGACGGTGACGGAAATCCGAAGTTTTCTCGGTTTGGCAGGATACTATAGGCGTTTTATCGAAGGGTTTTCAAAATTATCCTTGCCAATGACGAAGTTAACCAGGAAGGGACAGCCGTTTGTGTGGACCACAAAGTGCGAAGAAAGTTTTCAGGAGTTAAAGAGGAGGTTAACTACAGCCCTAGTGCTTGTTTTGCCTGACCCGAAGAAGAGTTTTAGTGTTTACTGCGATGCGTCGAAGCAAGGTTTGGGTTGTGTCCTGATGCAAGAGCGAAAGGTTGTGGCTTACGCCTCTAGACAACTGAAAGTTCACGAGCAAAATTACCCCACTCATGACTTGGAGTTAGCTGCGGTAGTTTTTGCTCTGAAAATATGGCGACATTACCTCTATGGCGCGAGGATTGAGGTATTCAGTGATCATAAGAGTCTTAAGTATCTCTTTGATCAAAAGGAGTTAAACATGAGACAAAGGCGATGGATGGAGTTTTTGAAAGATTATGACTTCGAGCTACAGTACCACCCGGGAAAAGCGAACGTAGTAGCAGACGCTTTGAGTAGGAAATCTCTTCATGTGTCTGCAATGATGGTGAAGGAGATGAAGTTAATTGAGGAATTCAGAGATATGAACTTGGAAGTCAGGATGAATCCACGAAGTATAACCCTGGGAATGTTGGTTGTGTCGAACGAGTTTATGGAACAAGTCAAGAAAGGTCAATCAAACGATCTGGAGTTACAAGCCAAGAAGCAGTTAGTTCTGGAAGGAAAAGAGACTGAATTCGAAGTAGGAGCTGATGGAGTATTAAGGTATAAGGATCAGATTTGTGTGCCGCGAGACAAGGAAATGAGAGAGATGATTTTGGAAGAAGCTCATAAGAGTAGATTGAGTATCCATCCCAGAGCAACTAAAATGTACCAAGACTTGAAGAAAACGTTTTGGTGGCCTAGAATGAAGAGAGAAGTAGCAGAATATGTGTCGAGGTGTCTGGTATGTCAGAAAGCGAAGATTGAACACAAGAAACCCGACGGAGTATTACAACCATTGGAAATCCCAAGTTGGAAATGGGACAGTATTTCCATGGATTTTATGACTGCTTTGCCTAAGACCCAAAGAGGATTTGACGCTATTTGGGTAATTGTGGATCGATTAACCAAAAGCGCTCATTTCCTACCTGTCAATGTGAAGTATCCGTTGGAGAAACTGGCAACCATATATGTCAAAGAGGTAGTGAGACTTCATGGAATGCCAACAAACATCGTATCAGATAGAGATCCGAGATTTGTTTCAAAGTTTTGGAATAGTCTATATGCTGCACTCGGGACAAGACTTCAGTTGAGTTCAGCTTATCATCCTCAGACGGACGGACAATCAGAAAGCACCATTCAATCACTAAAGGATCTTCTTAGAGCTTGTGTTCTGGAACAAGCAGGAGAATGGGATACTCTTCTACCACTGATTGAATTCACGTACAACAACAGCTATCACTCAAGCATAGGGATGGCTCCTTATGAAGCTTTATATGGAAGAAAGTGCAGAACGCCGTTATGTTGGTTTGAAATTGGGGAAAATCTCATTCTAGGTCCAGAAATGGTTCAACAAACAACAGAAAAGATTAAAATGATTCAGGAGAAGATGAGAAGTGCGCAAAGCCGGCAGAAAAGTTACTATGAACAAAGGAG
Source organism: Crotalaria pallida (assembly GCA_037953625.1). Lineage (NCBI taxonomy): Eukaryota > Viridiplantae > Streptophyta > Magnoliopsida > Fabales > Fabaceae > Crotalaria > Crotalaria pallida. Next base: position 71,923,667 of record CM075652.1, on the reverse strand, counting down.
AACTCCTATCGAGTTTAACGAAGGTGATCATGTATTCATGCGAGTAGTACCAACTACTGGGATTGGTAGAGTGCTTAAAACCCGAAAACTCACCCCAAAATTCATAGGACCTTACCAAATCCTGAAACGTGTAGGACCAGTAACTTATGAAATTGCCTTACCCCCAATGTTTTCCAATCTACACAACATCTTTCATGTGTCACAACTTAGAAAGTATATTAGTGATTCTTCTCACATCATCGAACCCGACTCTATACAACTCAAGGAAAATCTTACGTACGAGACTTTGCCCTTAAGGATAGACGGTCGGAGTGTAAAGACTCTTCGAGGAAAGGAAATTCCTCTGGTTAAGGTGATATGGAATTCTGTGAATGGTGAAAATGCTACTTGGGAACGTGAGAGTAGCATGAGGGATTCGTACCCTCACTTGTTCGAAACAGGTATGGCATTTCTCGAGGACGAGAAATTTCTAAGTTGGGGAGGATGCAACATCTGCCTTTTGACTCACTTCTTCTACAAGTCCCTAATTAAGAAATTATTTTAACCTAATTGATTTAAGAATTGATTTAAAAGAGTTTTGATTTCATGATGGGTTTTTATGCTTTGAAATTTAATTTGCTTGTGTTGTGATTTTATGTGCTTGATTTTCTAAGGTTTTCAATGAATCATATTGCTTGAGGTTTTCATTGAGATTTTGTCTTCTTAATTGATTTTATGGTTTTAAGATGGAAAATTATTTCCTCTAAGTTTCAAAAAAAAAAGTCAAAGTCCAATCATGTTGATCTAGAATCGTCTCTAGAAAACCCTAATTAGCATCCTTAATCTCTGATTAAGCCTTAATCGAGTTCTTAATCCTTGATTAAGCACTTAATCATTCTCTAAAACCCTAAACCCTCAAGGTTAGTGAGCTAACCAAGAATTAGTTTTCCATAAACCTATGTTAGAAAAGATTAAGTTTTTGATTAGTACCTTAACCCTTGATTAAGCCCTAATCTCTAAGGATTAGTGGACTTAACCTAAATTAATTTTCCTGATTCTACCCTAATCATGATTAGACCCTAATTAGCACCTTAAAACTAATTAAGCTAACCTAATCTATCCTAAATACCCTAATGGCCGAATGCTAAGTATATTACTTGGCCACCAAGTTCATTTACTTGGTCACCAAGTTGCCATGCTTAAAAGTCAAGCACATGACATCATCCTAATGACCTAAGCATGACCTAAGGGAGGAAAAGAAAAAGAAAAAAAAGAAGGAAAATCGTGGAGGGACTTAAAAGCAAAACTTGGGCCCCAATTTTTGTAACTTGGTCCCCAAGTAGTTGCAATCAAGCCCCCCATGCAAGCCCTTGATGGCAAATAAGAGAAAATAAGGAAAGATAAAAGAAAGGGGTCAAAACCGTGTGGAAGGGAGTGAGTTCTTCTTCATTCTTTCATTCCTCATTCTTCCTTCTTCATCCTTTCTTCTTTCTCTCATCAACACAAGCCACACCAACACACACCAACATACACCATCAAAACCGTGATGAGTGAAACCGAGAGAGAGTGATCAACACCCACAAAAAATCCAACTTTAAGCCTTGATCCTTAATCTTCTAAAACACACAATCATTAACCAAGAAACAAAATCCTAAAGTAAACAAGTTGAAACCGTGAGGGACTTGATGAATGGGAAAACCGTGAGATCAAAAGAGAATCAAGAGCTAAGAACTTGAACTTTTGAAACCAAAGTAAGCTTTCCTTGATTTCTTGAACTTTTTCATCTCTTCTTTGATTTTCTTAAAGTATTCTTTGAAAAAGTTTGATTTTGGTTTTTGCATGACTTTTTTTTTCAAAGGATCAAGACTTGATCTTGAAGTTTTTGTTAAGAAAGTGTTTTCTCTCATGATCTTGAGTTTTCTTCTTGATTTCTTAAAACTGTTTTTGAAAAGAACTTGATTTTAAGTTTTCATGAAAGATTTTTCAAAGATCTAGTGTTTTGTTTGCATGCATGTCAAGATCTATGTTTGAACTATGATATGTTTAATGCTTGAGTTTTGATGTTAAGATCTTCGAGAATGATTGAGTTTTCTTGGTGATTTTCTTTATGTTGGCCACGATTTTGAGTGGTCTTTAGGTTAGAAATTTTGATGATTGTTGTGTGTTATGTGCATGTAAATATTCTTAGATTTTGAGTATGTTTTGGAAGTTTGAATCCTTGAGAAAATTCTTTTTAAGAAAACCATGAACAAGTCACGGTTTTGACGATTTTTGTTGTTGAAAGTTTGATTTCCTTATGTTTGATTTCATGCATGCTATGATCTTGGATTTGATGATGTTTTAGGTGAATGAAATTTATGTGATGTTGTGATCTTTATGTGATTAGCCACGGTTTCACATGCTTGATTGAAAAGATTAGAGTTTTCTTAGGTCTAAATGATGAATATGTGATTTCCATGAACTATTGAGTTGATTTTATGTGTTAAATGATAAATAAAATTTGTTTAGAGGTGTAATGATGCTCACGGTTTCATGTGTGAATGCATGCTAGGATTATGTTTTTACTTACTTGATGAGTTATGTGAACTTGTTATTGGATTTGAAGTCATTTTTAGAAGTCTTGAATCTTTGAAAATGTTTTTGAGAAAACCTAGTTAAGGTCACGGTTTGGACCTTAACTTTTGAGTTAAATTTTCTTGAAAGTATATGTGTTCATGCCATGAAACTATGTGTTGATTTGTGAAGTTACTCTTTGAGAAAATAATTTTTAAAAGGCCAATGACATATACGATTTTGGCATGTTTAGGCATATTAAGATGAAGTTTTGCTAAGATGGAATTGATTAAGTGAAAGTTAAAAAGAAAAATGTGTCTAAGTATTTATGTGATGCATGATTCGGCTTATATGTGCTTTAGAGTTTGATTTCTTTATTTGATTGATATGTATGAATAAGTGTATGAACATGTTTATATTCAACTTGATAACTTGTGATTGTATGATGTTTGAAATGAATGAATGTTTGCTTGAGATTCTTGAGCAAAGTAAGAATGATTTTTAGAATGCATGAAGATGTTTAAATGGTTTGAGCTGTTCAAGTATCATGCTGCCCACATGTAATTCTAAGTGTTTGAACTTGATAGATTGTTGATCAAAGTGTTTATTTGATTGTTTTCAAGATGCTTGGTTTGTTTATGGATTTGGGTTGGCTTTGAACAATGAAAAATGAATTTAAAACTTAGAATATGATGCTGTCCAGAATTTTCTAAGTTGTATCTCTTGTTTTAAAAATGTTTTCAAAGTGTTTTGAAGTTTGGTTTTTATGAGTATTTGATATAAGACAAAGTTTGGATTTTTCCTAAGTTACCTTGAGAATAATTTTAAGAACAATATTAAATAAAGTTTAATACTCATATGTCTATCTTATGAGACTTGAAAGAAGTTGGAGTCGGGCAGACTAGGAAGGAAGCAGATCGTTCGGAACTTGTAGATTCGGTAACTGCAAACCCAGGTGAGAGAGAAGTTATCCTAAGACACTTTGGTGTCTAGTGAGTATATTAGGACACTCCGTACTCTCTCAAAGTCGGAGTAAAGGTCTATTGTAGCTAGTAGTATACTCGATAAGTTGTGTGCCTTGTTTGTATCGCGGTATACGAAGACTCAGACCTATACCATCACATGGTATGAATTGATTGATATATTTGTCATGTTGAGATATATTGTTGTTTATATTGCCATTGCATAAGCATAATGCATCATCCCGCGATATAAGTTAAAATTAGTAAAGACATTAGAAACTATAAGAAATCCCCCAAAGAATAGAGCAAAACTCTAAGGGATAGAACGCGCTACGAAACCGGATGATGCTGATGCGCCCTAGTACGTGGATCGAGCGAACGACATGGCTAATGGGCTAGCGTTTGGACGATGATGATGCCTTTGGACCGGATGCAACTACTGCAGAGTCCCACAAAGACGGTTCCCATATGGTCGTAGCCATATGGTGGAATGACTTGGGATAGGTCGGAGCCTATCTATCAAAGATTGATGGATATCCCGCATATAGTCGGAGCTATATGCTGAAGTTGGTTCTGAATGGGTCGGAGCCCGTCAGAATAACTATGATATCTCACATATGGTCAGAGCCATATGCCGAAAGTGATTCAGGATGGGTCGGTGCCCGTCTACCATAGGGGTCGAGTCCCACAGAAGTATTCCGCATATGGTCGGAGCTGTATGACGGAGATGACTTAGGATGGGTCGACGTTAGGATAATCGAGTATAATCTCACGACTTAAACCCTTACCCGAAGTAGTGGAGAGGAAGATACGGTGTTTACCTGCGTGGTAATCACTTGATGATTAGGATAGGGGAGGGCAGTGGCGGTGATTCGTCGAGAAGCTTGAGAGAAGTCTGTCTAGGCGGGAAAAAGCTACAGTGACCTGGGTTGACCATCCAAGGTTGGGTAGGTAGTCTGGTGTCGTAGCTGAAGTACTGCATGATCACTAGACGGATGACTGACACCCCCTTGACTAAATCGAGATCAGGAGAGGGATACTTGAACACGGCGGAGGTGGACACCTTTGTCATGACATCTTTCCCGGGCATCTTATATTTTGGTGTCGTCTCCCGGAGCCGGTGTGGTTAGAGATCCTGTACTTCTGGTTGCTTCCGACTAGGCGGATGGATTCCGAGAAGATGTAGACCCTAAACTATAAAGCTTGAATTCCCGATATTATGGACTCGAGAAAGGTGGACAAAGAGACTTCAGCTTTGCGAGACGTCAGATTTAGGAATTCTCTTAAGTGAAAGATAAAGTGTTAGACAATGCGACGATTGCATTGCATCCTCATGCATCATGCATAATTATCTGCTGTATGGTTTGCTTGTATTGTTTGTTATGTTCTGGTATACGTCGCTAGTGTAAATCCAAGAAGTCGATGGGAGTAATTCCATTCGGGTAACTTACTCTCTCAACTTCTTGTGCATATGCGACGATGAACCTCTGGTTCTAAAAGATGGTGGAGCTAGTATGGATTCTCCTGGAAGAAAGACTCACTGATCGTGATGCGCTGACGAGAGGGCTACTTCTGAACGACGGAGATTGCTTTTGAAGACTTACGTTCCGGATCGAGAAGGGGACTCTGCTTAGTAGTTTATAGTTAAGTTCTAATGGACCCTTGCATGATATGTATATCAAGTGTACCCCTTTTTTTTTAAATGCTTTGCTAAGGTAAATGTTTATGTAAGAATGGCACCGATGAACTATGGTGACCACTTTTGAAAGAACCTTTATGGTCTGTTATTAAACTGTTCTTCTGGATGACTGTCGTAATTAGACAGATAACTGTTTTAAGCAAATCAATTATGTCTCCTATAAGTATAATGTTTTACTTATATATTGAAAGTGAGCTTCCAATATCAAACTGTTTTTAGAAACTTCAGCAAACGTTTTTGAGAGAAAGGATTTAAAAGTAATACCTTGTTTTGGGAAACTTGACCGATGAGTTCTCTACTAGTGGAAAAAAAAATTTACTCTATTTTTCATGAAAAGAATTAATTAGTATTTGTAAGTGTTTATTTCGAGTTTTCCAAATCGGGGTGTTACATACCTCACCCTCAAACACCGCTCGGTGATCCTCGTAGATCCATATGCCACTAGGAAGTGGCCGGATCTTGTTGCAAGCGATGTAACGTGACATCACCTACAAGGCCACAAGGGTAAGCAATTCTATACACATAATAAATAGAGCTTAAATAAATGTGCAATATGAATATGTGAACATGCAGCTATAATCAACAACCACATTTAGCACTTAGCAAGTATTTAATGCAAGTAAGATGCTCATACTTATTTCATTTATCAACTTTAATTTGAATGAGTGGCATGATGTATGAGTCTAGCTCTCAATCCTAACTCCATCAATCTATGTCACTCTCTGACGTCCATCCTTTACTTTATATCAGCACTCAACAGTGCATTGTACTCATAGGTGTACAACATTCGTACATTCACCAAGAATGTACACGACAAGCTTGGAAATGGTACATAACGTGCTCCTCGAGAAACGTCCCGTCGTCTTAACGGAATAACCATATCATCAGCATCTCACTTTCGCTGGCCACGTCGTCCATCATAACGTGTCATCAAGCAAGCCACCAGTTGGCACTCCCAGAGGCCCTCCTCATGTTATCATAACATAAAAAACGATCTAACACCCAAACTCCAGGATGAATGCAAATTCTTAACTTAAACGTATTGATTGATATATCTCAATTAATAATATCTCACATTATTAATTCATTAGTTTCATACCATCATCAATCAATTTCTTTTAAGTCTTAGATCACTTGGATGATTATCATTTAAGTATTCACAGAATGATTCACAATTAAAAATGGTATTTTTAAGTTTCTGACTAAAATACACGAGTATTATGTATCCTTTATAATACTCGAGTAGTTCTTCAGTTTCCAGTTTTACTCGAGTAGTTCATGCATTACTCGAGTGGTTCATCAGACTACACTCTTGCTACATCTGTTAATACTCGATTCCTAAACCTGATACTCGAGTCGTGGTGCCCAAAAGACACACTGGTGCATCACGAAATACTCGAGTATCGAGCCATCTACTCGAGTATTATCAGACAGAACAGACTGAAAACTTGGTTTGTACATACCATTTTCAATTCTAACCATTTCTATTCCAATCCCATGATCAACAGAGTTCATATATCATATATTAAACATGTTAAAGCACTTAGAACACATCAAATTACAGATTTGACAGAGATTCACAAGATTATGCATAAAACATGAAAATTCACAACTCAACAGTTTGCATGCATTACATGGGACTTGCTCAAAGCAACTTTAGAGAACAAGTTGGTCTCCAAACCAATTTCCCTATTCAATCTAAGCCCTTAGAGCCTCTTGGTGGCTCTCTAATCAAATACATGCAATTTAAACTCTATCTAGTGAATAGAAAGATTTCCCCTTACCTCGCAGTCGTGAATCAACAGAAAATTCGCAAGAAAAACTCCTCCAACACCAACAACGACTTCAAGCACCAACATGCAAGACAATTTGAGTGGAGTACCAAAACCCAATGGGTTCATACATGAATCAACAATAAAAATTGGGGAAATTAGTATATCTAAACTATCTGCAACCTATTCTAACTAAAGAAACAAATTTGAGGCTCAAAGAATACGTGAGCTTACCAAAATCAGGGATCAATGTAAGCTCCAGAACCAACTTGACAACACCCAAGCTCCAACTTTCGAGATCCAATTCTTCCACCACACACACTCTCAGCTCACGATTTTGATCTCTATACAAAGATCGTGATGTGAGCTTTGTATTTGTGTATAGTTTGTGGCTTATCTCTAAACAGAGAAGGAGAATCGATCGAACCAAATCGGGAACCCTAACTCATGCAAAAACTCACGAAATTAGCAAATGGAGGGGTTGATTCATCAACCACAACTTAAATAGGATGATTGAAGGTCCATGCAACTCGACACGAGTTGTAGGACGTGTTTCGTGAGGTGTTTTCGTGTCAACACGGCGGAATCGTTGGTGGTGACTCACCAAAACACACTACCTCGTCCAACTCTGACCAGAATACTCGAGTACTCTCAGAAATGCTCGAGTATTTTGGCCAGTTTTTGAAAAATATATATTTTATTTTCTTTCCCTCCAAAACCTTTCCTATAATTACTTCTAGGTCCCAAATCAGGGACTAATATGCAAAATATTTATTTATGCATAAATATAATTACCAAATTAAATTGACACATTCACCAACAACATAAACACAGATTTTAATCAAAGATTAAAATAGAAATAATTAATTATAATAAATTTTATAATTAACATTTCATTAATCAGGGATTAAAATTTTGGGGTGTTACACTACTCCCCCACTCACAAGGAATTTCGTCCCCGAAATTCAACTTATACAAACAACTCAGGATAGTCCTGACGCATCTTATCCTCTAATTCCCAAGATGCGTCCATCACATCACCACAAATCCAGATAACCTTGACCAAAAGAATATCCTTCCCTCTAAGCTGCTTGACTCTTCGATCTTCAATACGGATAGACATGGCTTCAAACGTTAGGTTCTCACATATTTCTAGGTCATCAGGTTGGATCCTAAGAACAATGTTGGGGTCATGAATATACTTTTTCAACTGAGATACGTGAAACACATTATGAAGATTAGCTAATGACGGGGGTAGGGCTAATTGATAGGCTACTGGACCAACCCTTTTAAGAATCTGGTAGGGACCAATAAACTTAGGTGATAGTTTCTGAGTTTTCAAGGCTCTACTAACACCTTTAGTTGGTACTATTCTAATGAAAACATGGTCACCTTTAGCAAATTCTAAGGGTTTCCTCCTCCGATCAGCGTAGCTTTTTTGCCTACTTTGAGTAGTCTTCATCTTCTCTTGTATCATCTTAATCTTCTCATTTGTCTCTTGCACAAAATCTGGTCCAATAAGAGAACTCTCCCCCACTTGAAACCAGCATAATGGTGTCTGACACTTTCTCCCATACAGAGCTTCAAATGGTGCCATTCCAATGCTCGGATGATAACTATTGTTGTAAGTAAATTCCACGAGCGACAACATTTGTTCCCAACTTCCTTGACCTTCCAAAACACAAGCTCTTAAGATGTCCTCCAGCGACTGAATAGTCCTTTCCATTTGACCATCAGTCTGAGGATGGTATGCAGAACTCAACTTCAATCTTCAACCCAGAGCTCTATGTAGATCCTGCCAAAACTTCGATGTAAACCTTGGATCGCGATCTGACACGATACTTGATGGCACACCATGTAGGCGAACAACTTCCTTGATATACAACTGAGTGAGCTTTTCCAAAGAGTAGCGCATATTAACTGGAATAAAATGCGCTGACTTTGTCAAGCGATCTACACTCACCCAGATTGCATCATGACCAGTAGTTGTCCTTGGCAATCCAGACACGAAATCCATTGAGATACTATCCCATTTCCATAACGGAATCTCTAAGGGAAGTAATTCTCCTCCTGGCCTTTGGTGTTCCACCTTCGCCTTCTGACACACCAAACAACACGCTACGTATCTTGCCACATCTTTTTTTAAACCAGGCCACCAAAATATCTTCTTCAAATCCTGATACATTTTGGTAGCTCCTGGATGCATACTCATCGTGATCTTATGCGCTTCATCGAGAATCATTCTCTTTACTTCTGAATCATCGGGCACACAAATCCTTGCTCTAAAGAGAAGGATTCCATCTTTCCCTTCTTGAAATTCTAACTCTTTGCCCTCTTCCATAAGCTTCCTCTTTTCCTTAAGCTCATCATCTTCTTGTTGCAACTCACGAATCCTTTGCAAGAACTCATTAGCAATCTGCAACATCCCCATCTTGACACTTGTCGGCTCCACTTGTATCGTCAAACTCAAATCTCTAAATTCTTCTATCAATGCAGCTTCTTTGACCATCATCGAACTGATGTGCATTGCTTTTTGACTCAATGCATCCGCCACAACGTTTGCTTTCCCATGATGGTAATGAAGCTCAAACTCATAATCCTTCAAGAACTCCATCCATCGACGTTGCCTCATGTTCAACTCTTTCTGGTCAAAAAGGTACTTTAAACTCTTATGGTCACTAAACACCCGAAACGTAGTGCCATAGAGATAGTGCCTCCAAATCTTTAGAGCGAAGACAACAGCTGCCAGCTCTAAGTCATGAGCTGGATAGTTCATTTCATGAACTTTTAGCTGTCTCGAGGCGTAGCGACTACCTTTCCATATTTCATCAAAACACTCCCAAGTCCTTGTTTCGATGCATCACAGTACACCTTAAAATTCTTCTGTGGATCAGGCAAAATCAACACAGGAGATGATGTCAATCTTTCCTTCAACTCTCGGAAATTCCTTTCACACTTCTCATCCCATATAAATGGTTGATCTTTCCAAGTTAGCTTCGTCAATGGTAGCGCAATCTTCGAGAAACCTTCTATAAATCTTCTATAGTAGCCAGCCAAACCAAGAAAACTTCTCACTTCCCTGACCGACTTCGGTTGTTCCCATTGTAGAACTGAACTTACTTTCGCCGGGTCAACCGCTATCCCCTTGTTTGAGATCACATGTCCTAAAAACTTAACTTCCTCCAACCAGAACTCACACTTTGCAAGTTTGGCATACAATTGCTTCTCTTTTAGGACATTCAACACTATTCTCAAGTGTTCAGCATGTTCCTCCGGACTCTTGGAGTAAATAAGGATATCGTCAATGAACACAACCACGAATGAATCTAAATAGGGTATAAAGATTCGATTCATGTAGTCCATGAAAATAGCTGGTGCATTAGTCAATCCGAACGGCATCACAACATACTCATAATGCCCGCATCGGGATCGAAATGCAGTCTTAGAGATATCCTGTTCTCTAATGCTGATCTGATGATACCCCGATCTCAGATCAATCTTGGAAAATACTGAAGCCCCACGAACTTGATCCATAAGGTCATCTATCCTTGGTAAATGATACTTGTTCTTGATTGTGACCTTATTCAACTGCCGGTAGTCGATACACATCCTCATACTACTATCTTTCTTTTTGACGAACAAAACTGGAGCACCCCAAGGTGACATGCTTGGTCGGGTCATCTGCTTCTGCAACAACTCTTCAATCTGCTTCTTCATTTCAGCCATCTCCGGTGGTGCCATCCTATAAGGAGTGATAGAAATGGGACCGGCTCCCGGAACTAAATCAATTCCAAATTCAATCTCTCGCTTTGGTGGCAAACCCGGTATCTCGTCAGCGAATACCTCAGGAAAATCTCTGACAACGGAAATCTCTTCAATCCTTGGGCCATTCTCTTCAACTTCAATGTTGAACAAACATATATAGCCTGAAGGTTTTGGGTTTCTATAGATCACTACTTTTCTATCACAATCAATGATCACTTGGTTTCGGCTTAACCAGTCCATTCCCAAGATCACATCTAATTGCGATAAGGGTAAACAGATCAAATCTACCCTAGAGGGTTGTCCTAACACTTCTATACAACAGTTAAGACATGCTTTAGAAACAACTACAAGAGCATTAGTAGGGGTTTCTACTTTAAGAGTGTATGATAACTCAGATATGGGTAAACTCAAACGATTTACACATTCATATGAAACAAATGAATCCGTTGCACCAGAATCAAACAACACATTACAAAGCTGACCATTTAGCAAGTAATTACCTTGCACAAGATCAGAGGATTGGCTTGCCTCCACACCACTAAGCGTGAAAACCCTTCCTTGAACCACGGGCTTGTCAGCTGCCCCTCTTGAATTAGCCTTGGCCGGTTCCTTGAAGTCCTTCGCAAAGTGTCCCGGTTTTCCATAGTTGAAACAACCACTTGTTGCCCAACAGGTACAACCATAATGACGGCGCTTGCACTTGTCACAGAAGGGAGTCTCGCTTCGGAAGTTCCTTCCAACACTACCTCCAACTTTTCCTTTGCCTTTCCCTCGACGATCATACGGACCCTTGCCTCGATTGTTGAAACCCTTGCGCCTCTAAGGTCCATAATTCTGGCTATCTTTCCTCTCTGATTCTTGCAATCCTTCTGCCTTCTTGTCATCCTCATACATCCTACACATGTCCACTAGTGCAGGAAAGCTTTGGATCCTTTGATAACTGAAAATAGATTTCAACTTAGGCCTTAAGCCTCCTTCAAACTTGATGCACTTACTTCTTTCATCTGGATTGTTCTGGTAATATGGGGAGTACTTCATCAATTCCTCGAACTTGGTTGCGTACTCACCCACACTCATATCTCCTTGCTTCAGCTGTAAGAACTCAACCTCATTCTTTCTCCTCAAATCCTCAGGGAAGTATTTATTGAGAAACTTCTCCATAAATACACCCCAGTTCACTTCCCTTCCTCATAGTGCAAAAGCTGAACTGTATGGTTCCACCAGTTCTCAGCCTCATCTTCCTACATATAGACTGCATACGCCACCTTCTGAGCTTCCGTGAAATCTAATGTTCTGAAGATTTTATCCATGGTATGAATCCACTTATTAGCCTCGGGTTTAAATCCTCATTCAAACTTGGGTGGGTTACAACTCCTAAAATCCGCCAAACTCTTAGCCTCGGTATTACCCACATTACACTGGTGAGGTGGATTAACAGGTTGAGGTGGTTGCTGAGAGTGTTGTTGCTGCATAGACTCCAGCACCGCGGTAATTCTCTCTAACATCGCGTTTGTATGATTTTGGTTTCTAGTTGCCATAATAGACCTACGCTATGGACTTATGGTCACATATGATGAACTAAAGAAACATTCATCACACCACCTATACTAAGGCTATAACCAAAACCTCAAACAAAACATTCAATTGTATCTAGTGCTTAAAATAAGCAAGATACTAGCATTTAAAACAATAAATATGCCCTGTGGATACTTGCTTGATGTTGATTACTACCTTTCTGGGACTACTTCAACTACTACAGGATCTGACTTTTGCTCTAATACCACTCAGTGTGACACCCTCAATATACTTCAAGTAATTAATACAATAAATGTACTATTACTCATATTAGTTATAGACTTGTAAGTATTTAGTAAATGTAGAAAATAAAATTTTCTTTTTATTTTCTATAGAGGCGGGTGCACAAATCAAAAAATGGAGTCCTTGGAGAATGTAATTTATATCATTTTAAACATTACACTGAATTCGACATTTTCTAAGACAAGAAAATCTTTTCACAATCCAGATAGCATCGGTACTTTGAAATCGTATTTACATAGTAAAAATTAAATGATGCCATCCATTCTTTCGTTTCACGGAACTAATACAATTTTCAAATATCGTAGCCGAATTCTTTCAATAATCTTTATCAGAGTAAGCGGAAATAATAGGACTATGCACAGTTGTAATATAAACATAAGATATATATATATATATATATATATATATATATATAAAAGTCAAGAAGTACATAGTCCATGTGGTAGTCTCCAAACTCCAGTACAAGTCCATAAAACAGTAATAACAAGTAGATCATCACTCCAGAGTTCTCAAAAGCTATATACAATATCTACAAATCAAAAATAAAGACTCTGAAGCTGATCATAGAACATAAGCAGCAGTAGTAGTAGTAGTAGTAGAAGTCTTCAAGAAGTAGCAGCAGTAGTCATCATCCAACATCACAACAGCATCATCATCTTCTCCACAACATCCATCACACCGGATCCCCTGATCCTCATCATCTACCATATGCACATAACTAGGGATCATCGTCCCTCCACTGACTCCCGGTAGAATGAACGACAGGCTCGCCTCCGCTCTCGTCCTCCACAGAGTCCTCCTCTATCTCATCCGAAGGACTGGGTACCCTACCACTGGGCACAGGGTCAGATGATGGCGAGACCCTTACAGGGCTCCTCGGATCAGATAGGGGAGTCTCCTCGCGGATGACTCTAGAAGAAAAAGGGTGTGAGCGGGTAGGTCGAAAGTGAAAACTGTGATATGAGCGAGCTGGTCGTGTGGGAGGTGGTCCATGGTAAGTGTAAAAAGGTGGTACGTGCATAGTGTATATGATAGAGATCCTAAACCTACGAGGACGAAACCGGATCAGCGGGTTGGGGTGGTAGAAGGTAACCTTTACCTCACCCTCAAACACCGCTCGGTGATCCTCATAGATCCATATTCCACTAGGAAGTGGCCGGATCTCGATGCAAGCGATGTAACGTGACATCACCTACAAGGGCACAGGGGTAAGCAATTCTATACACATAATAAATAGAGCATAAATAAATGTGCAATATGAATATGTGAACATGCAGCTATAATCAACAACCACATTTAGCACTTAACAAGTATTTAATGCAAGTAAGATGCTCATACTTATTTCATTTATCAACATTAATTTAAATGAGTGGCATGATGTATGAGTCTAGCTCTCAATCCTAACTCCATCAATCTATGTCACTCTTTGACGTCCATCCTTTACTTCATATCAGCACTCAACAGTGCGTTGTACTCCTAGGTGTACAACATTCGTACATTCACCAAGAATGTACATGACAAGCTTGGAAATGGTACATAACGTGCTCCTCGAGCAACGTCCCGTCGTCTTAACGGAATAACCATATCATTATCATCTCACTTTCGCTGGCCATGTCGTCCACCATAACGTGTCATCAAGCAGGCCATCAGTTGGCATTCCCAGAGGCCCTCCTCATGTTACCAAAACATGAATAACGATCTAACATCCGAACTCCAGAATGAATGCAATTTCTTAACTTAAAAGAATTGATTGGTATATCTCAATTAATAATATCTCACATTATTAATTCAATAATTTCATACCATCATCAATCAATTTCTTTTAACTCTTAGATCTCTTGGATTATTAACATTTAAGTGTTAACAGAATGATTCAGAATTAAAAATGGTATTTTTAAGTTTCTGGCTAAAATACTCGAGTATCCCTTATAATACTCGAGTAGTTCTTCAGTTTCCACTTTTACTCGAGTAGTTCATAATTTTACTCGAGTCGTTCTCACTTTTCATAAAGTCAAGTTTCAGGTTTTTCTAAAAATACTCGAGTAGTTAATGAAATACTCGAGTCGTTCATCAACCCAGAATACTCGAGTAGTTCATGCATTACTCGAGTGGTTCATCAAACTACACTCTTGCTACATAAGTTAATACTCGAGTCCTAAACCTGATACTCGAGTCGTGGTGCCCAAAAGACACACTGGTGCATCACGAAATACTCGAGTATCGAGCTATCTACTCGAGTATTATCAGACAGAACAGACTGAAAACTTGGTTTTTACATACCATTTTCAATTCTAACCATTTCTAATCCAATCCCATGATCAACAAAGTTCATATACCATATATTAAACATGTTCAAGCACTTAGAACACGTCAAATTACAGATTTGACAGAGATTCACAAGATTATGCATAAAACATGAAAATTCACAACTCAACATACTAAATTTCAATATACTCAATAAACTTGTGAGTTTAAGTTCAAAACAGTTTGCATGCATCACATGGGACTTGCTCAAAGCAACTTTAGAGCACAAGTTGGTCTCCAAACCAATTTCCCTATTCAATCTAAGCCCTTAGAGCCTCTTGGTGGCTCTCTAATCAAATTCATGCAATTTAAACTCTATCTAGTGAATAGAAAGCTTTCCCCTTACCTCACAGTCGTGAATCAACAGAAAATTTGCAAGAAAAACTCCTCCAACATCAACAACGACTTCAAGCACCAACATGCAAGACAGTTTGAGTGGAGTACCAAAACCCAATTGGTTCATACATGAATCAACAATAAAAATTGGGGAAATTAGTATTTCTAAACTCTCTGCAACCTATTCTAACTAAAGAAACAAATTTGAGGCTCAGAGAATACGTGAGCTTACCAAAATCAGGGATCAAAGTAAGCTCCAGAACCAACTTGACAGCACCCAAGCTCCAACTTTCGAGATCCAATTCTTCCACCACACACACTCTCAGCTCACGATTTTGATCTCTATACAAAGCTCGTGATGTGAGCTTTGTATTGGTGTATAGTTTGTGGCTTAACTCTAAACAGAGAAGGAGAATCGATTGAACCAAATCGGGAACCCTAACTCATGCAAAAACTCACGAAATTAGCAAATGGAGGGGTTGATTCATCAACCACAACTTAAATAGGATGATTGAAGGTCCATGCAACTCGACACGATTCGTAGGACGTGTTTTCGTGTCAACACAGCGGAATCGTTGGTGGCGACTCACCAAAACGCACTAGCTCGTCCAACTCTGACCAGAATACTCGAGTACTCTCAGAAATACTCGAGTATTTTGGCCAGTTTTTGAAAAATATATATTTTATTTTCTTTCCCTCCAAAACCTTTCCTATAATTACTTCTAGGTCCCAAATCAGGGACTAATATGCAAAATATTTTTTTATGCATAAATATAATTACCAAATTAAATTCACACATTCACCAACAACATAAACACAGATTTTAATCAAAGATTAAAATAGAAATAATTAATTATAATAAATTTTATAATTAACATTTCATTAATCAGGGATTAAAATTTTGGGGTGTTACAAAATACCAGTAGAAGAAATGGGGTAGAAGAGAGAGTGAGCGATCCCAACGATTTCTCGCCGACGGATGGAATTACAGTAGGCACAATATTAAGACAAGCACACAACAATACATATATATATCAAATAACAAAATATAGAACATAATTCACCTTATCATCATTATCAACATCAATGTCATTGTACAGGGATACTTTCATTCGTACCATTCTCTCTCTTTTCACACTCATCTTTTTCATTATTTATTTCATAATGCCACCACACATCTCGTAATCATAACACGACACAACCTTGATCTTATCCATACTTTCTTACCACTTGACCTTTTTCAATTTCCTTTCTCAACAATCCGTATTGTATTTTAATATCTTATTCCAACGATCCTTTTAATAATTTCATCTTACTTTATTAAGTCTTATCAAGCGCATCCATCGATGACAGGGGAAATTAAAGAAATGTCATCGAGGAGTTAGTTAGCACACATACATCTTCTCCAATCCTCCCAAGCCTAGTCGGAAGCAAACAGTAGTACAGGAACCTTAACCCACGCCGGTCGAACAGCCGAGAATCCAACAACATTTGTATTTGTCAAAGCCACAACCGCACAGGTCGGCCATCATGACAATTAACATTTTATGCGACATCGCAAGGGCCCAACACCAATCGAATGTCCGCCTCGTTCAGGTTCCCTCTCACTGTTCCAAATTTGATCAAGGGGGCGACAATACTTTTCTAGTTCCGGGTGCAGAACACGCTACGATCCCTTGGGTATTAATCCCTGATTACTTATAGACTCGTTCTGCCTAGAAAATCACTCTAGGTTACTTGACGTTTCACCGTCATCACCCTCCCCTATCACAATCACTCACCCGAGTATCCGCAGATAAACATGATATCTTCCTCTCCACTACTCCACACTCAACTCGCCGCATTATTCAATGTCTTTTAAAGTTTTATTAATCTTTTATTAATCCTAGGTTCGGACGAGTCGCCCTTGTTCATCCCTTCGGTGAGCCTCGACCTCTAAAAGAATCTTTCACATCAATGCTTTCTTGATGCTCTGCAGTTGTCACGATCATTGATCACGTCGGGGAGCTCCTCAACCCGGCAAACACGTCACGTCAATCGTACATCTTGAAGAGTTCCTCGAGTAGGTACATGTCATAGATTTTGATCATACTGGTCTTATCATTTCTTTCCTTGCACTTCCATATCCAAGATTTCCAGAGTTTCTCAACACATCACATCATTATTCAAAATCCTTTGCTTTCATCACTTAATTAAATATCATCGCATTATTCCCATCAACATCATTATTTCTTTTCATAATTTTCATTGTCCCACTTAATTTCCTTCAGGGATTAATCATCCATACATCTCCCATGGTTCCAAACATTGACATCATCATATATAAAATATTCATCATGCATAAGAATAAAGATAATTCATATCGTCATGGCATATTGACATCCATAACATCATGCATTGTAGGGTACGTGGTCCTAGTCCTCTTCGTATACGTGGCCACACACACAAACATTTGCCACGATACTACTGACCCAGAGACCACTAAGTTCCGATCTTTGAGATGATACGGAACGTCTTAATATGTACCTAAATACCACAGTGTCTGGGGAAAGCCCCTCTCTCGCCTTAATTCCAGCCATACTAGTCCAAAAACTACTGCGGGTACTTCCGACTGTCAGCTGCTCCAATTCCCGACTTGAAAGTTCCTTTCTCAAAATGGAACACACAATTAATACTCAGCTATCTAATTAACATGCATGCTTAATAATAATCACTTTCTGAAAACTCGCTTTATCCCTGTCCGTAAATCGTATTCGAAAACCTTAACCTTGTCAAATCAAATCCAACTTTCGAATACACTTTAAATATCTCAAATCATTTGAAAACAATCGATAAAAAATTTTAAAACAATTTTCTTTGCCGCTGGTCCATTTCGGACAGCCATAAATCGAAACCCAAAAACATCGAAAACATCACTTTTTCCAATCCAACTTTTCTCTAAGTCGAATACCCTTGAAAACACAAATTTCAAACCACTTGAAAACATTTTTGGAAACAATACACAAACCAAATAAACGCTGGAAAGCGGAGAATAAATTCAAAAGCACTTTTTGCAAAAACCGAAAACGTCGAAAAATCGTACTTTAATCCCTTCAACACTTTTCTTTAAAACCAACACTTGAAACAATTTAATTTCCATCATAACATCATGAAATCAAATAGGGAAGCAACCAAACAATAATCATTTTACCAAATCAATACCCTTAAAAAATTATTCCGTTTCAAAGGATAGTTTGAAATCGAATTCAACGCTTTAGCTTAGCTAAATAATTCATTTATTATCAAACCCAAACACTTCTTTAAACCATGATAAAACAATTATTTCAAAACATCGTAATTACTTCACAAGGTCCAGTCAAGGTAAAAATATACACAAAAGCTCACATAAATCCAAAAAGTATCCAATGAGGCAATCTTTTGATTACGAATAAAACACAAAAGATAAATTCCATTACCACATCAAATCAATTTATTTAGTTCCCAAAATTTAAAGAACTTACCTACACATATCCAAGTTCAAAATATAAAATTTTCAAAGTCATTTGAACAATCTTAAATTAGGTTTCAAATCAGATTTCGCATAAGAATTCAAACAGGACTGTTGCTGTCCAGAGGAAAAAATGCAACGATTAAAAATAGTAAATCAACTCCGAATTGCATAAAACTTAATACAAATCTTCATTATACAGTGAAGAAAACTTCATAAAAATTTCAGAATTTTTGAAGTCGTTTAAGTTATACTTTTTCAATTAAAATCATCACTAAGTCTGAAAAATCTGAACCAAATGATTCACTGTTTTGCCTTTAGAAAAATTATCAAATCAACTCCAAATAACTTCAAAATTTACAGAGAAACTCCAGACGTGTTCCAGAAGCTACCATAAAAATTGAAAGCCATTTGAAATAGATTAAGTTCAAAAAATCTGTTCTCATTTGATCCGAAAAGCGCATCTTTCCGAAATCGTTTTCAATGAGATAAGTTCAATACGTTTAACAAACCATTTTAAAAAATAACATAAAAATTCAGAGGCATCACATTTAGTATTATGAAAACAGTGGCTTAGTTTCATAAGCACTAGCCTTTGGGAAAATATTTTTCAATCCACTCTTTGATCAAGAAAACACAAGTTTTAATTCCCTAACCATTTCTCAACAAACAAAATTCATTTAAAATACCAAAACACTTCCACGTCAAACCAAATTTTCCAAAATACATTTAAATCATATCAATAACAACATATCAAATTTTCAAGGCGATCGGATTTACCTACTATCATTTAGCTCACAAATACCTATAAGCTTATGCAACATGTATAAAAATTCAGCATTGTATCCACTTAGCATTTCCTATCTTATTTTCACTTGTGCAACCCCTAAGTAATTTTATTCTCAATCTAAACACACAAGGACACGTATAAGATTTACAATTTTTCAGCCACACTACTAGCTTTCGCAAATAATCACTTTTCAAATCATTTTCTCTTATAACACCGAATTGTACTTAAGAAAATTAGGGATTTTCACACAAACCACATACTACTCAAATATACACTAAAAATCCATTTCTCATTATTTTATTCTAACTTAACTCAAGGCTTTTACACAAATTTTCTTGAGATAAAATCTTAATAATACCGTATGGATCTTAAAATTTCATGCTTGTCCTTTTTGGTTCATTTTAAACTTAAATTCTCACTTGCATGTCACTAAAAATGAAAGATCAAAGCTTAACTTCACTTTCTACCAAAAAAAAAAGCTTAACTTCACTCAAACATCAAAAATCAAATTTGTTTCATTCTTTTCTCATGTTGGCCGAATCATTGAGGAAAGAAAACAAGTAACTTTTGAAAAATCCAACAACATATAAGCACACATTTCAACTTAATCAAAATCAAAGCTCATTATTTACTTTAAATATAGAGCAAATCATTGAAACAAAATAAAATACATTAAACATAATCCAAAAACAAAACCGTATTGTCCTCATTAGTCCATGCATGTTCATGTTAACTTTTTAAGTTTAAATCTTTATATTTTAGGACTTGAAAAGCACATAGGAATGCAAAAATATGACATGCAACAAAAATGAAACTCACCCCCTTTTATTTTTATGTCTTGGCCGAATGGCCTAAAGAGGAAAATTAAAAATTTTCCACAATATAAATCAATATTTTCATAATTACTTCAAGACCAAAAATCCAATATTCAAAGGAAAACAAAAATCATTTTTAAGTACCATCAAAAACAAAACCGTGGCACCCTTAAAAATACTCCAATCAAAGAAAAAATCCTTTATTCATGCTTTCACTCATAAAATCCGAAAATACAGCAAATAAATATCAAAAACCAATAATCAATTACATGCATGAGAAAACAATTTCATTTCACCCAATAACAAGCCTTAGGCCGTGACATGCATCAAGGAAATAGGAAGAATTTGTGAAAATCCATAACACATAGTTCATAAACATCTTAAATCAACTTATATTTAAGCATAAAAACATGAATCAAAATTCAAAAATTATTCTAAACAAAAGGACCCTAAAACCGTGAGCATCAAAGGTGGATGCATGTCTACTTTCTTGTTTTTAATCTTCAATCCATACATAACCAAGTATAAAAATGCAATAGAAATAGGAAGAATCAACATGCATGAGTTCAAAGTCTAAGAATCAACAAAATCCTCTTTGGAAGTTAATGAAACCGAAACAAGAAGAGAAAATAAAGAGTAGAAGGGTAAAGGAAGTTGTATACCTAGTGGAGAATCAAGAATGAATCACCAAAATGCAAGCTTCTCCCTTTTTTTTTCCTCCCCCAAGTCTCGGCCTCTTCTCTCTTTCCCTCTATCTCTTCTATTTTTTTTGTTCTCAAGACAATGAAGATGCAAGAGGGGTAATATGTCTTGGCTCTAGGGTATTTATAGAAAACTAGGATGGGGGTCTATGGACTAAAAATGGGGGGTGCACAAAAATCAAGAGGCTTCCCTTGTAAGCCACCTACTCCCCACGGTTTTGGTCATAAAATAGGGGGGTTGAACTTTGATTTTTATTTAATGATTGTATGTAGTAATAAGTTTAGGGTTAGGCATGGGTAGGTTTAGGTACACTAATAAATTTTCAATACAAGAGAATAAAAGCATTTGCATTCATTGACCAAGAGTTTATGACATGTCACCTATAGGGACAATAGAGTGGTTATGCTTTAATTGGGGTAGGGTGTATTTAATTAGGTTACCCTAGGATCTTGTGTACTTTTAATTGTATGTCTAAAAATTTAAAATTCAAAATGCACAAAATAAATCCAAAACCGCACAACACACTATTTTAATAGATAACAATATTTTTCCAGTACAGAAAATTCCACTTTGAAAATCATAATTAAATATACTAAATCAAAACAATATAATATCCTTCAAAATAATAAGAATTTCATGTGCAGCAAAATAAATCCCAAACAGTACCAGAATAAATTCTATATTTTAATACAATCGTTTTGACTATAAATTTATCAAATTCGGATTTACGGATCAAAAGTTATGAATTTTCAAAGTTACTTAATCAAATAAATCAATAAATAATTATTCCTTCAAAACTCAAATCAAAATAAAATAATCCATCATTATAAAAACAAATTCCAAATAATTATTTCCACTCGTAATCAAATAATGAATTTATACGAATTTAAAAATAACTGACCAATAAAAAATTCCCGAAAATTAATTTATTAAAATGCTGGAAATTGCGGGTGTTACTGATTGCAGTGCCAACAATAATGATTCCAAGACCATCCCCATTGCACCAGACACTCATATGTTGCTCAGTTTGTTCCTGTCAGTAGATGCTTCATACAATATAGGAAATTGCTCTTAAAGAGAAATAGGGTCACGCCAACAATAGAGTAGAATTGTCGGAGCCTATCTTCTTAGTGATACAATCCTTAAACCAATCCACACCTCCGTCAACAGATCCAATTACACAAAGATATTTCTACCAAAGAATCTCTACTGAAAATTTTGTCCTCGTGAACTCACAAAGGATGAAGCATCAACATCACCATTTCTGGCCTTGAAAAAACTAAAACACAAGGAATCCTCATGGGTCATAAGCCTCTGCCTCCAAGGAAAATATTAAATAAATTTAAATCTTTAACACTCAATCCCTCATCTTCTTATCTTTATAAATAGGGTCCCAACTAAACCAAGCAATTTTTCTCCTATACAATTACCCCACAAGAAATTCCTCTAAATAAATATTAAAATTCCATAAACCTTGGTTGGAAGACGAAAAAAAGATAGAAAATAGATAGGCAAACTAACCCGGACGGATTTAATTATAGTGATCCTCCCACCTAAAGGAAGGTGTTTACCTATTTAGCTTGAGCCAACTTATTTCTCAAGACATCAATTACCGGTTGTCAAGAGCTAGCTTTCCTCGCATTAACACCAATTGAGATATCAATGTAGAGAAAATGGATATTGCTAATCCTGCAATAAAATCAAGTAAAGGCAACATCTAATAATTTTTCAGGAACATTCACCCCAAACATACTGCTCTTTTGGAAAGTTCACTTTTAATTCAGAAACCAGCTTTTACATCTTAATAAAGATTTAATACAAAAAACATTTTCTTGAGATGCCTCGCCAACAAAGACAATATCATCCCCATATTGGAGAATTGAGATCTCAACCTGTGAGCCATCCATCTCATAACAATAGAAACAACTAGAATTAATGGCCTCTGTCATAAGGCCGCTCTAACCTTCCACCACCAAAAGGAGTAGAAAAGGAGTAAAAGGATCACCTTGCTTAATACCACATTGACTATAATATTTATTTTCTCTGTAGGAATGCCATTAACGTATAACTAACCTTATTTTTAAACAGGTCAGGCATATGATAAGCCAAATCGTAACCCCTAATAGGTCGATTGGCCTATTTTCACCCCAAGTTGTTCATGTAACCATCATTGCCCAATTTGTATTCTGACCAAAATTAATTTTTTTAAGTAGGCACACAATGACACATGCAATCGCATGTAGCATGATTTTTTATTTTTGTTTTATGTTCGTGTTGGAATTTCTCAGTGTGGCACCAAAGGTGCATTCATGTTAAGTAGATCATATGGTTTAAGTGTCAAACAAATGCTCATACCAATCTGTTTGTATATAAGAAAGTAGGGGTAATTTACAATTTAAAATAGTTAAGATTTTGAAAGATTACGAATTCATAAAATAAGAATGTGATCCAAAGTGTCAGCACATAATAACAATATAGCATCAAATATATTATAAAATACATAGAAACATAGATACAAGATACTTGACAGAACAAGAACTCGTTTGTTATAGACCAGATACTTTGTCGACATTAGTCCAATTTACCATCATTTATCTACGATCATATGTAATTGACCAAAATAGATTAGTGAGGACAATCCCACAAAACTGACTCATCGCCTTCATCATTCCTTGATTCTCGCCTTCCATCAACATTATGTGTTAATAATAACCATAAAGCCAACATAATATTCTCCATATTCTTTACCTTTATTCTTGCTAGCCATAATTGCTGTTGACTAACCACTGCGGAATATTCTTCTAGTCCCCTTTATCTTGTCTACCTATCAAGCCCAACCCAATTGAACTAGGTTGTCTAGTCTTCCCTATAAGTATAACGCTTATTACAAGGATTAGGTATGTTCTCTCGACCCTTCTACTAAGAACTACGTGTTCCATGATTTAATTTTTACTAGGGATATGTATGACAGGGGTCACTCCCTCAGGTGCAACAACACCAAAAACACATCATGTTATATTGATATCCAATCTGCCTTTGTGCTCACTTGGAACCTGGGCACTTGGCAATATTGGTACTCTAAATTGGTGCCATTTGCGGGAACGATAAAATTTGATTCCCATCCACCATCAAGAAACCATGTTTTGCCATATCTACCACGACACCACCAAAACGAAAGGATTTTCATTGGTACTGTTCTTCAAACCACCATTTGTCATCCACCTCTCTACTATTATAGCCACATTGCAAACCAAATATTGTCCATTGTGTAGCATCGTCCTCGCTTTCATGGACATCACGCCACTACGAAAAATTCTCCTCGATTAGACCTGATTGGTGTTTGACCTAGAGGAGACGAATGATTTATTTTACATAGGTCTGGTTGCCATTCGTTAGTGCATCAGCGTGCCCATGTCCCTCTGTCATTGTTCATTTTATGCAAAACTCTATTCATTACAACCGAGCTGTAACCCGAGCCACGGCTACATATTTGTTGTACATGATTTTTTTATGTATAACTTATATCATAAAATCATAATTTAGTTTCATATTTTTTAATATTCGGATTTTTGTGAGTAAATTAAAATACATTAATGACAATTTAATTTTAATTAATTATGTATTTAATTAATTATTAATATAATAATTTTTTTTTATAATTAATTAATTGGCTTAATTAATAATAAAGAAAATAAACGAATTTAATTAATTATTGTAACAATAGTTTTTAATTCTCTAATTATAATGTTAAGTAGTACTTTCTGTTAGTCAACACTTTATTAATGAAAATAATTAGAAAAATTTTGACAGAGTTTACTTTGTTTTTCTGACTATCCAAATTTTTATTTCAAGTACCTGTCAGATCCAGTAACATATATATCAAGTTTAAATACACATCAAAATATTTTTTAGCCACCATATTCTCACACCCAAAACAATGGTATATACTATACCATGGTGGTGGCACTATCTGCGACATCCGTCAAAATCCTCGTATTATTTTAAGCAATAAAGAGATTGATTTTTGAGAAAATGTTTTTAAAGAGTATTTCTTTGAATGAATATCTTATTTCACGATTTTAAAGTGATGAATGATTTTTAAAGGAGTGGTTTTCATGGAATAATACTATGATTTTTAAAATTGAGTTTTTGTATAAAGGAACGGTTATGTATCTAACATTTTTATGCTTTGATGAAATTGTAATTTTTATACATGAGTGGTCTTATGAGAAAATTTTATTTCCTATGCATGTATGTGTATGTGTGTACGGTATTGCCATGTATGTGTATACTTAGTATTTTATTTTAGGACAAGAAGCTCATAGGATAAATTAGAACCATATGGAAATTAAATTGGTGGAAGAATGTGAGTAAGGAAAAATAGCCAACCAATAGAAATTAGGGTAAGTGCCTTAATTTACTCCTTTTTGTCTAGGTTGATGAGACTTCATCCATGCAAATTTTCCAAGTGCCAAAATTACCCCTCACATTCACACATGGACCGAATTAGTATCAAGGGCAAAAGGGGAACTCACGGTTTGCCTATAAATAGGCTTGGCCATAGTTCATTTCCCTTTCATTCATTTCATTTCCTCATTTTCACACCAAACACCCATCTAAGAGCCCATCCAACTCTTAGACTTAGAGAAAGAGAGAGAGAAGGCCGTGAGAGAGAAGGAAGAAGAAGAAGGAAATTCAAGGCTTGATCAAGGATTTCCTTTGAAGATCAAAGTGTTAGAAGCTTGAAGATCATTTTCTCTTGGTGTGTAATTCGAAAATCATAGAAGAGTTGAGTTAGTTTAGAATTTTAGACTTTGTAATCTTATTTTCTTTTCTTGCATGTTGATTTTGTGGCTTGGTTGATGATTGCATGTGTTGGTTATGCCTTGATCATGAATTTTTAGAGCTAAAGAAACTTGTAAAATGCTAAACCATGGGTTAGATGATTCGGCCATGGTTAGTAAACCATGTGTTGATGATTTTCAAGTTGATCTAAGTGATTGCATGTCATGATCTTAACTTGATCTATGATAAAGCTTTAATCTTGAGTCTTGCATGTTGTTTTTGAGCAAAAAGATTTGATTTTTCCTTGATGCATGTCACGATTTTGAAAGAAACTAAGGAAAGCAAGCTTTTGAAAATGATTTTGATACAAAAAGGACTTGATCTATGTATTATGATCTTTGTATGTTAAAGATTTGAAGCCAAACTTTGATTTATGATGATGGTTATTCGGTCAAGTCTAGAAAACTAGGAGATCATGCTTTGATCATTATGAAAAGGCACATGCATGTTGATATTCATTTGATTTAAGAATTTTAAAGTGCATGCAAGAGAGTTGAAATGAAACTTTGTTTGAGTGATGATGATGATTCGGTTTGATGCTTGAAGAAGGAAATGATGTTTTAAAATTTTGTGTGAGCAAGTACATGATTTGGTTTATGAATCTTGATCTTTGCATGTTGAAAAATGAAACAAAAATCTTGTCTTTGTCATGACGAGATTCGGCCAATGCATGTTAACTAGGTTAATATTATTTTCATGAAATGACATGAAGTAATGAGTGTGTTTCATGGGTTGATGCTAAATTAGTTGGTTTGGAATTGTGTTGTGGTTATTTCTTTGCTATTCGGTTTTGGTGTTGGAAATGGATAAATGAGTTTAGTTACTTCAAGAAGAGTTTTCAATGATTTGGTTTTCTTTTCTTTGCTGTCCAGAAATCATCTTAAGTTATTTCTATTCTAAAAGTGTTTTCAATTGATAAAAAGTATGAGTTTTAAGTACCGTTTGAAATAACAAAAGCTAGATGGAAAAATATCGATTTTTCGGTGTTTTAAGAAGCTAAAATTGTGGATGGATCGATTGCATACAGCAACCTAAAGTGATTATTTAATTTGTATTATTATGAGTTTTCAAATGATTTTGAGAAATTCCAAGTACAAGAAAAGATTGGAATCGTTTTGACAAATGATTGTATTTTAAAGAGGATGATGAAAAGAAATAAGAGTTTTCCTATTTTAAGTAAAGAAAAATAAAGTGATGTGTTTCAATTGAAATAAATTATAACGTAAACGTATTTTTAAATACGAGGTATTCTTTAGACGGTGGAACAGAATCGCAAGGAGAAGCGAGAGACTATCAAGGACAAGGCAATTCACCTGCTGGACTAAGAGGTGAGAGTGCAGTGAACCTACGACGTAGTGGCGTTTAGACTGAAAATATGGACTGTGTCAATTGTTGAGATTTATTTGATATACTAAGTGCTACTTGATTATCTGTCTATTTGTTATTTGAAAATGATAGCTGTTTATCTGCTCAGTTAACTATAACGCATGATTAGTTTCGTTATGTATCTGATTTCATTGATATAGCTGAATATATTTTTATTCTGTCCGAAACTTTGGCTGTTATTACATATGACAATGAGAATCATGAGAAATGAATGATACTTAAGAATCTCTGAAAAGCTTAAGGAAAGATGATGAGTGATGAGATCTGAGAATGCTCCAGTTAAGCAATGATGCTGAGATTGTGCTCAAGGACTCACGAGTGATGATGACTACCAAGTATCAGATGGATACAAGAGACTTATGAGATCTTCCTGCGGGAATTATTTGATGTGGTTGTGATGCCAAGTGGCTATTGGAAATGAAAGCAATATGTGATACTTTGGGGAACGGATTTAACCCTTAGTGGTCGGGACTTGTCGAAGGGATGAATCAAGGGCGAGCCGACCTTAGGAATAAGTTGTTAATTAAAAATATAAAAGACTATAAAAGACTCTAACAAATGTGGTGAGCAGCGAAGTAGTGGAGAGGAAGATACCATGGGTATCTGCGGATACTCAGGTGGAGATTGCATGAGGGGAGGGCAAGGACGGTGAACGTCAAGAAGCCTGGAGTATATTTCTAGGCGGAACGGATTCCACATGTGGCTTCAGGTTGATCGATTCCGGATGGCCGTGGTAAGTTCTGCATCGCGAACTAGAAATAGTACTGTCACCCCCTTGATTGCAAATCTAGAACAGTGAGAGGGACTGGAACGAGGCTCTGTGATTTGCCACTGTACCGGATTTTCTACAGTGTGCCTTGAGTTTATGATTTGAGACTGTACCGGATTTTCTACAGTTCTCTTGGCATTGAGTTTTGTTGAGACAGCTGTCAAGCCTGCGTGGTAAAGGTCTCGTACTCCTGTTTGCTTCCGATTAGGTTGGTTGGATGACCGAGGAGATGTAGACGTCTGTGCTGATTAAATTTTCCTCAGTGATGGTTTTTCCCCACCTCATTGAGTGAACCGATTTGATAAGACTTAAGAATGATGAAAGATTCAAAGAAAGAAAGTATAAGAGAATTGTAGTGGACCTTTAGTAGACCAAAAGTTACCTGACTAAAATTACCTTGGTCCGACCAGTTAGACGCTGGAACAAGGCCAACGGTCGGAACGCTACACCGAGCAACTGGGCTTGTGGAGATGTTACATGCTTGTGAGATTAATCCCGAACACAAGATTTTCATCCTTATCTCTATCACTTACAGTCTCATTAAGCTTAACAACTTTTCTTAGATTCCCACTACTCTTGGTTAGATAAATATGATATCGGATAAAGATTTATCACCTACAGGATTTAAGGGGAAGACCTTATTCTCTACATGTCAGTGGCAGATGCGGCACTCAGCTCGGTATTGGTACGAGAGGATTCGTGAGTTGAGGGCCCTATTTATTTTGTTAGCCGAGCACTTCAGGGATCCGAGCTGCGGAACCAAAAACTCGAGAAACTTGCATACTGTTTGGTCATATCTGCTCGGAGGTTAAGATAGTACTTCCAGGCTCATCGAATCATGGTCAGGACAGCTCAACCCCTTAGGCAGGTCCTTCACAAGCCTGACCTAGCTGGCAGAATGGTTTCATGGTCTGTAGAGCTCTCTGAGTTCGATATCATCTATGAACCGAGAAAAGCAATGAAGTCTCAAGTTCTTGCTGACTTTGTTACTGAATTCACCGAGATTCTTTCGGATACACCTCAGGACTTGTGGTCAGTCTATGTGGATGGTTCGAGCAACAGGAAAGGAGCAGGCGCTGGCGTCATTATTGAAAATCCCGAAGGAATTTGCATGGAATACTCATTAAAATTTGAATTCTAAACTTCAAATAATCAGGCAGAATACGAAGCGGTCCTTGCAGGTCTCAAAATGGTTCATGAGTTTGGTGCGAATTGGGTGTCGGTATTCAGCGATTCACAGTTAGTGGTCTCTCAAATTAAGGGTCAGTACTCGGCTAAGGAGCCCATCTTGTAGAAGTATCTTGAAGAAGTGAAGCGAATAATCTCCAATTTCTCAGAGTTTGATATCTCCCATGTCCCACAAGATTCAAACTCCTGAGCTGATATCTTATCTAAGCTGGCAAGCACGAAGGGGTCGGAGAACAACAAGACTTTGATACAAGAAAATATCCCAAGACCAAGCGTCATTCTTGCGGTATCAGTATGTCAGTCGTGGATGGATCCGATACTAACTTACTTGCAACATGGTTTCGTTCCCCAAGATCAGGCAGAAGCTCGTAGGTTAATTCGGCAATGAGCCCAATACACAGTTCTTAATGGAGTCCTTTATAAGAGAGGGTGCAGCTCACCCATGCTCAGATGCGTCAATCCCTCTCAATCTGAAGAAATCCTTTAAGAGATCCACGGAGGAATCTGTAGCCATCATATAGGTGGAAAATCTCTAGCTCAGAAAATAATCCGAGTAGGTTACTTCTGGCCCACGTTGCAAAAAGATGCCATGGAACATGTCAAGAAATGCGTTCAGTGTCAATTTCACAGTGATACTTACCAAAGACCTGCGGAAGATCTACATTCTCTCGGCGCTTCCTGGCCTTTCTATCAATGGGGAATGGACATCATCGGAAAGTTTCCCACTGCACCTGGACAATTGAAGTTTGCGGTTGTAGCCATTGATTACTTTACTAAGTGGATTGAAGTTGAACCGTTAGCAACAATTACTACAGCCCGGATTCAATCTTTCTTTGTAAAGGAAATAATCTCTCGGTTCGGAGTGCCCCATTCTATAGTCACCGATAATGGATCACAATTCGCAGCCTCTCACTTTCAAGAACTAGCAGCTGACCTGGGGATCATTCACTACTTCAGTTCTGTAGAACACCCGCAAACCAATGGATTGGCCAAAGCTGCTAACAAAACCATTTTGGACGGAATAAAAAAGAAACTTGGCAACGCAGCTGGTACTTGGGCAGATAAGCTTCCTAGTGTTCTATGGTCGCACAGGACAACTATACATTCCTCAACTGGGGAAACCCCTTTTCGATTGACATACGGCTGTGACGCAGTCATTCCGATCGAAAAGAGAATCCCCACTTTTAGGATGCTTGAACGTCCCTCTGAAACCAACAACAGCCTGCTTAGCAATGAACTCATACTGCTTGAAGAAATACGAAAGACAGCTTCAGTTCATGAAAGAAAAATGAAAGAACGCCAGGCACGAGAATACAACAGGAAGGTCCGACCACGAAGCTTCGAAGTCGGAGATTTGGTTCTTCGCCGAGCAGATATTGGTAAAGGAAACGCTGGCGTGGGAAAACTAAGCCCAAAATGGGAAGGCCCATATAGAGTAAAAACTAAGACTGGAACATGAGCCTACAGGTTGGAAACTCTCTCGGGCAAGGACATCAACAACAGTTGGAACGCTGCCAAACTCAGAGCTTACTACAGCTAAGCTCCCACTTTGTTTTTCTTTGCTTTTAGAATAGTTTAGTCTATTTATTGCTCAAAAACAGAATAACGAAGGGCAACACCCTTCATAGATTACAACTTGATTTTTAGGAATTTCTTAGCCATGAGCAATTCAACTCTTGTACTTCCTTATTAATAAAAGTTCATAATTTCGTTGAGATTTTATCTTTAAACATTGTGAAACCGCGTACGACTCATTTTGCTCGGCAAGCCACCGAACGAAATCGAGATACAGCTTCTTTCAGAAGCTTAACGACGTACTAAAAGAACACCCGAACCCAGGAATAACCTTCCCAGCTTCGCGGTCCGAAGATCCCGCTTCGGCTAAAGTCGGCGATCTGAGTTCTCACTCACAATCCCTATCAATAAAATATACATGCAAATTCAAGTTTGCGCTCGGAAAAACTGAGCATGAAAATTCATACAGTGTTCACTGGTAAATCCTCTAAAGAATTAGCACTCAGAAAGTTCGAGTAAAAACATGACACTTGCACACAAGGCAGTTAAAAACATATGAAGCAGCGATACAATTTGCTGAACGACAGATTCATTAAAAGCCATATCAGAAGTAACAAAAGAGTTTGGATCAAAATAAACAAAGTATAACGCTCGGATACAACGAGCAACAGAAAGAAACCCTACATGTGTTACCAACAAGCAGAAAAATAAAGATCAAAACAAATAGAAACTGGCCAACAAGCACACCAAGTTCATGCCTCATCATCTGACAAATTGATATCCTTATCATCAAATTCAGGAGCTTCAGTCAATTCCACCAAAGGATTGGGAAGATTCTCCGCCTGCAAATCAATTTCAGCTTTGGTTTCGATATCAATTAACTTCCCATCTTCTACACTATGGAAAGGGTGTGCTCCGACCACTCTGAACTCAGTTTCAGGATTCAAAAGCTGGATCTGTTTGATCGCTGAAACAAAAGAGTCGTCAACACCCTTACCCCAGTTGTAGAAGTTAGCTGTTGCCTTCTTCTTGAAAAACCAGAGCTTTTTCCTTATATTTCTCAACAATTGCAGCAGATTTCTTCACCTCAGAATCCAATTCCGTGATCCTCTGTCGGCTCACTTGCAGTTCTTTGTTAAGAGTCTCCTCAATTTCCTTCTTCTTGTCCTCAGAAGCCTTTTGTGTAGCCTTCAAGGAATCTCGCTCCTTGATCAGTTCAGTTTGGTCAGCCTTCAAATTTTCCAGTTCAGTCTTTACTCGAACCAGCTCGTCCGACAAGCTGGCTTCTTGGGCGGCTTGCAGTTCACGAGTCTCCCCCTGTTCAACATTCAAGCCCTTGAACAAGTCTTCTGGATGCTTAGACAGGTAATGGGTTAAGCTGGCACCTCGAAGCAAAAACTTGGTCAAAGAGATAGTGTAACGTGACCATTCAGAAGCACTAAGATTATCATACCGGATATGGTCAGATTCCGGGCAGATAAACTCTGGAAATTTTTCATCCAACTGTCGATTCCACACTGAAACTACTGGTGTAGTCGGAGTAGGAGTAGGATTTGCAGCTGCTCTGGCACTTGTTCCCTCGGTCCTGGCGCTTGCTCCTTTAGAAACTTTTTCTTTCCCTTTATCAAGCCTTCAGCGTCGAGTCAATTGCAGAGGGGGAGAGGGGGCTTGGGCTTGACCACTTGAGGCCGGTGAAGTTGTAGTAGCTGTAACAACGACCAAATTGGGAGCTGGCTGAGGAGACCCTTCAACCGGAGAGTCAGTAGGGGTCGGAGTGCTTAAACTTTGTGTGCTCATAATTTGACGACCCTGAAGCCGCACTTGAAGGGGGAAATTTTCTTTTCTTTCCTCCTTGGAGCAGTGCAGCCATACGAGAAGCCATTTTATCTGCAAAGGAAACCAAAGACCATTAGATCTAAACAAATTTACATGTGAAAATAGCAAAATAGTTTACCAAGTTGAGCCTTGACATCTTTTGAGGGGATATTCACTATGTCCCTCATTTCAATCATCCCATTGTTGGCCAAGTAGTTCTCAAACTCTCGGCACACCTCCTTCTCGTGTTCAAATAGCTGTTTCCACTCCGACCCGTATGAAGCAATCCTACGATTAAAAAAGCTTGCGCTCCACTGAAGGGGGAATCGTGGAACCAGTCGGTCTTCACCAGCCCTTGTAAACCAGCAAACGCCATTCCCAACAAAGTTGTATTTAAAATAAAAAGGTTTGAACGTTTTCCAAGACTCAGAATACTTGGTTAACAGAGCATACCCATTTCGCGATTTCAATGAAACCCAGGGTCGTTTTGTGGACCCTTTCTCAAAGGCGTTGGCTTGCGGGGCAAATAGGTAGGAAAAAGTTGGAACGGTACAGGACCAGTCCATTGCTGAGCAAACTTCCTGAAAGGCTCTAACAAAGGACCATGCATTCGGGTGAAACTGGGAAGGGGCCACTCTCAGCGTATTCAAAACCTCTATTTCAAAATTGGTGAAAGGCATCCTAATTCCGAGACGGGTTATAACCTCTTCATAAAAATAAAAACCAGTGCTGTCCTCGGGAATACGAGTGCAAATTCTCTCGTTGGGCCCCACTGGGCTTACTGAATACAATTTTCCGCTACGATCTCCAGGACAGGGTAGTATAATGGCTCGGGTTTGTTCCAAAGATTCGTCGGTTGAAAGTTCGGATTGGGTGCCTACAACTTCTCGGTCAACCCAATCATACTGGCCAGCATATGGTGGAAGGGGGTAAAGTTCAGGATTTGTAACGCACTTTCGCTTCATACCTGAGGAAAAGGAGGCACACGCGGAGTCAGAAGCAGTAAAAACTTGATTATTTCTGATCAAATACTTATGTATATTATCAATTGGGGAACACCTCCCTTCTTGGGTAGATTTTCCCCAAACGAATTAAAACACTGAATACCTCTCCGTTGCCTCCTTAACCTCATTTGTTCTACCCTCTCAGCGATCCTATAGTAAATCACACCTTCTCTGGCCTCTTTCAAGTTCCGAGGAAAATGGGTTGCAATTGGTTTAATGCAACTTCTGGGGTTCTCTTCTTCATGTGTTCTCGGTATATTAGAACTTACAGAATCCTCACTCATGCTTCTCACCGCTTCAGTTCAAACCCTAAGAAATTAGGAACAGACAAAAACAAAATTATCCAAAGGAACCCTACGGTAATCGCTCAAAGAATGGCAAGGAATTTCAGGAAAAAGTGGGGTACCCTGGCGATCAGTGCAAGGTTTAAAGAAAACCCTAGATTGTGTTCAGAATCAAGAAAAGAGGTGCATGGCTAGTGATAAAACGCAATAACGAAAATTCTAAGCGCAATACTCATAACAGACAACATGAACAATCACATGCAGTATCTCATAAGCTTGCAAGGAAGAAAGAAGAAGATAGTCAAAGTTTGAAGAATGTGTTCATTACCTATTTGACGATGTATGATCAAGAAGTTGAAGACGATGTGAGTACCAGCGAACTTGGAATATGCTTAGTATAAATAAAAAGGGGCGAAATCGGTGCAAGAATCCCTTCGATGATCTCTAAGTCTGCTGCTCAAACGCAAGAGAAACAATTTTTCAGGAAGGCAAGAATGAGAGAGAAAAGGAGTTGATGAGTTTCTAATTTTGACAGAAGTGAATTTCGAAAACTGCTCCCAACTTTTCTTTCAGAAGTTTCCCTTCACTTTCTAAAGACTTGGGCCGAATTAATAAAAGCCCATTCCTCTTGCAAATGTATACGTGGTCTTTACTGAAGCTTTGAAATCATAACGTTTCGTTTCCCGGTAATAGAATGAACACGTGGAAGTATAAGAAGAAATGAAAGGTCCTTTCTATGTCAATGAAAGGACAGCTCTGTTAAATGCACTAAGACAACTGGATCTCTCTTCTCCTCAACGATGCCAGCCTTTGATCGGCCAACAGCTTATTTGTCTCTTCAACTCGGCAGGGCTCAAATCACCCAACCGAGCTTGGGGGGCTTATGTAGTGGACCTTTAGTAGACCAAAAGTTACCTGACTAAAATTACCTTGGTTCGACCAGTTAGACGCTGGAACAAGGCCAACGGTCGGAACGCTACACCGAGCAACTGGGCTTGTGGAGATGTTACACGCTTGTGAGATTAATCCCGAACACAGGATTTTCATCCTTATCTCTATCACTTACAGTCTCATTAAGCTTAACAAATTCTCTTAGATTCCCACGACTCTTGGTTAGATAAATATGATATCGGATAAATATTTATCACCTACAGGATTTACGAAGGTGATCTTATCATAACCTTTACTAATCCTACTTGAATTCTTCCTCTTCAGAAGCCTTATCAGAAAGGCCCATGACACACAGGTAATCCCCTATAAGAATCACCATGCTATAGGGGCTAAGGTACGTCTTCTCATCCCTAAGTTGACACTAGCACACACATTATTGACTAGGGAGAACCTGTTTATCCCAACTGGATATACGGAAATCCTAAAGAGTCCTACATTAACATCTTGATTGAGATCATTCCTTAAGTTCTTCCATAACTTCAAGGTTGGTTTCAATTAAGGACACGACAAGAATCTCTGAAGGATTGAGAAAGGCTCTGATAAGATTTGAATACTCGAAAAGATTGTGATCCCAAGTGCATTGATTTATATGGCAATGAGTTGTGATCTTGATGTATTTGGAATACTGTTATATGCCTTGTTTATAAGTGCTTTCTATATGCCTCTGTGGATAACATGTTCAGTTATGATGATATTGATATGATTATACTGTTCTACATGTTTATGTTACACTATTCTGTATAGTCTGGTTATATTGTTCTGTTCTATCTATTCTATTCTATTATTTGCCTGTCTCTATATTTGAGTCTATTGTGAGACCACATGGTCGACACATAACTGTTCGGAACATTGACTCTCTCCTATCATGTTGTCGTATCGGCGTTTGCCGGTATTGCAACGGGTAGATGGCGTATCGTGTAGCGATTCACATGTGGCCTCTTCAAGGAGGAACATGGGTGGTTGTCCCTGAAGGATGGATATGGAAAGGAGATACTCGGTTGGAGATCGACGATCCCAGACACATTTTGCAAGGGACAAGTTTGGATGTGCATGTGGGGCATGTCACTCTTCGTGATTATCAGGATGGTGGACCAAGGGAACATCATGAGTATGATGGTCAACCCGCACCGTTAGCAGCAGTGACTCCACAGCGGATGGAGGAGGAAGATGTACGTGACTCTGGTCACGAAGTTGATGCGGAATCTAGTGAAAAGATGGAAACGGATGCTGGTTCGGATGGAGAGTGAAGCCCGATGTTCCGATAGTGTATAGATGTCCTAGTGTCTAGGATCTAGTTCCCAATCGAGGATTACCTTTGTGAAGTACTAGTAATGTAATCATGCTACTTTTATCTATGTCTTAAAATTAAGTTTCTAAACTTGGGGTATGTAATATTTTGTAACCATTAGCAACTTTTGAAAACTGTTGGAGACGAGACTTCGATGCTACTGGTTTATGAACATATGCTAATGGTAATGATGATGTTATGTATTTTCAATGGTACTTCGGTTGTTGGGAGTTTCAAGTAACATCTCGATTTTTAGCAAGTGATATTATCAAATGTTGGACTTGTGTTTTAAAAAAAAATGGCCTCATTTTTACAACAAACTAATAACAAATTAATAATATTTTTGGAAATGAAAATCGGGCTGTTACATTAGGTGGTATCAGAGCAACGGTAATCCTCAATGGCCTTAAGCATAGCCTTATATGCTTACTCTGTGTGACTCTGTGCGTCTATAGTGTAGGTTTGAGGTTTTGTGTTGAACCCTTTTGTTTCATTTTCAAGATGAGTCGTACGCGTGGAAGACCTCCCTGTTCGGGTTCGAGAATCTCTGGTGAGGGCGCTGAAAACCCAAATTCGGCGAATCTTATGGCTCAGATGACAGCAGTAATGGTGGGCGTCAATGATAACCTGCAAGCGCTACATCAACAAGCACAACAAAATTTCAACAATCAACAACAAGCCCAGAACTTGGAAGCACAGGGATACAAGGGATTGGATGAATTTTGTCGTCGCAACCCAAAGGAGTTTGCTGGAGGTTTCGCTCTGGATGCAGCAGTAGAGTGGATAGAGGATTTGGAAAGAATTTTCAGAGGTATGGTGCAGTGCAATGATGAGCAAAAGTTGGCTTATGCTGGATATGTGATGACAAAAGAGGCTGCAGCATGGTGGCGAATTACCAAGCAAGTAATGTTGAATGCGGGAGGAGTGCTGACATGGGAAGCTTTTAAGCAGAAATTTCTAGAGAAGTATTTTCCGGTGTATCTAAGGGTTGAGAAAGAGATGGAATTTTTAAGGTTGACTCAAGGAAACCTGTCAGTCGATGAGTATGCTTCAAAATTCGAAGAGTTGGTTAAGTATGTACCTCAGTATGCTGGAGGAGAGAATGAGCGATCAAAATGTGCTAAGTTTAAGGATGGTTTCAAGCCGGAAATCAAGTTAGCTTTTTCTCACCTAGAGATAGAAGACTTTGCTAATCTGGTGAATAGGTGTCGTATGTATGAGGGAGGTTTGAAGGTAAAGAGTGCAGTTGAGAAGGTGACAAATCCATCTTCATCTCATGGACCGATTCGAAATCTTCCTTTTCATAGAGACTCTAGTGGAAAGTATCGGACCCCAAATCCGTACTCTGGTTCTGGTGGTAGAAGGGATCAACGTTTTGGAGGAAGTGGACAAGGTGGAAACTTTGGAGGCAATGGTAATCGTGGTGGAAACCGTGGAAGCAACAACTTTGGGGGAAGCCGTATGGGTCATAGTGGTGGAAATCGTAACAGCTTTGGCGGAATGAGATCAGGAACTACACCTCCTCGTTGCAACAAGTGTGGTCACAATCATTTTAGTTCGATGTGTCCACCCAGGAATCCGAACTGTTTCAATTGTGATAAGCCTGGTCACATTGCAAAGGATTGCAAGGAACCCAAGAAAGTGGCTAATTCAGGAATGCAAATCGACTTACTCTGCAAGGGAGAGTGTTCCCTATGAGCGGAGCTGAAGTTGCGAATGCTGCTAATCTGATCCAAGGTGAATGTTTCATTCATAAGAATTCCTTATTAGTGTTGTATGATTCGGGTGCTACTCACTCGTTTATTGCTGATGATGTGGTGAATAAATTAAAGTTGAAAGTAGATACTTTACCTTATAATTTGATTGTTTCTACCCCTATTGATAAACCTGTGATAGTATCTACCTATTGTTCTAATTGCCCAGTAGAGATAGAAGGTAACACCTATTTTGTTGACTTGATTCAACTACCCCTTTCTCAAATAGATGTTATCTTAGGAATGGATTGGCTTATGAGGAATCATGTTCTTCTGAACTGTTCCGATAAGTTATTAGTCTTTAGTAAAACCCAATCTTCTTTACCAAAACCCAAAGACCCTGAGCATTTATCTTCCAAGCAAGTTCAAGCTTCATTGAAGGATGGAGCAGTGGCCTACATGTTCTTAGCTTCATTGGATGTCAAGAAGAATAAGGAGCTACACGAATTGCCGGTGGTTAAAGATTTTCCTGAGGTATTCCCAGAAGAGATACATGGTTTACCGCCAATTCGAGAAGTTGAATTCTTAATTGATGTAATCCCTGGAACTGGAACTATTTCCAAAGCACTGTATAGAATGGCCCTGGTGGAATTAGCTGAACTGAAGAAGCAGCTGGAAGAGATGTTGGAGAAAAAGATGATACGACCTAGTGTGTCACCATGGGGAGCACCGGTGTTGTTCGTCAAAAAAGAAGGATGGCAGTATGCGTTTGTGTACGGACTATCGTCAATTGAACAAGGTGACGATCAAGAATAAGTATGCTTTGCCCAGAATTGATGACTTGTTGGATCAACTGAAGGGAGCATCCGTATTCTCCAAGATAGATCTTCGGTCAGGATATCATCAGATTAGAGTGAAGGAGGAAGATATTCCTAAGACTTCTTTCAGAACTCGTTATGGGCATTACGAGTATCTAGTTATGCCTTTTGGTGTAACAAATGTGTAACACCCTATAATTAATTACCCTTAATTCCCCTTATATTAAAATACGGACTCAAAAATTCCTTTTTAGTTTAGTAAAATCAACCGTCAAACGGACGGAGTTTTGTTTGTTTTTCGGACTAATCCAAAATTTAACCTGTGATAAACAATTTCAAATAAACAACTAATAGCCAGCAGGGCTTCAGATTATATTTCTAAATCATAACAAGGCCCCATGGGCTCCAAATATATCAACGTGCATAATTAATCAGAGTAATAGCAGAAAAATACTAAGTTTGAGTGTTAAAACCAAAAGTTATAACTTTAGCAAAATAAAACATCCTAAGCCTCATTCAAAATATGCATATTCAATTTACATCAAAATAATATAATAGGCTTAGGTCCATGCTATGATCTAAATCCCATAACACCCTACTCTCCCTGTGAGGGAAAGTACTCCTGCTCGGCCGGGGGTTGTGCCAGCTCAATCTCCGTACCTGAAAATGTAAGGGAGTGAGCATTGCACATGAAATAGAAAGCAGTTTCTAACTAGACATAAAAACCCACTAGGTCAAACACAATTAGCAAATAAGCATATATTCACATATTGCACACCATACTCATTTCATCATTTCCATATTCATTATTCATTTTAACATCCATTTCCATTATTCAGTTCAACATCCATTTTCCTTATTCATTTCAACATCCAATCAACATTCATTTCCTTTTCTTTTTATTCATTTCACATACTTATTTCATTTCAGTACATCACCTCAAATCAGAGGCCAATGCACAGTTTCATGCAACACATTTATCACCTCAAATCAGAGGCTCTCATTCTTTTCCTTATTTAAATTATGTGTCCCTCAGGTCAGAGGTCAACACCCATTCATTATAATTCATTTTGTGTCCCTCAGGTCAGAGGTCAACACTTCAATCTCTTAATTCACGGTGTGTCTCTCAGGTCAGAGGTCAACACACCAATACACATTTCATCCGGTGTCCCTCAGGTCAGAGGTCAACACTCAACTCTTTATTTAATCCGGTGTCCCTCAGATCAGAGGTCAACACCCATTCATTCTAATTCATATCGTGTCCCTCAGGTCAGAGGTCAACACACACTTTCATTGTAATTTATCCGGTGTCCCTCAGGTCAGAGGTCAACACTCATTCACTTTATTTCATTTCGTGTCCCTCAGGTCAGAGGTCAACACACATTATCATCATTCTCATTATAAACAATTTACCACAATTTAAATAACGTCACCTCAAAACAGAGGCCAACATATATACTACATTCACAATATTCGGCACCTCAATTCAGATTCCAAGAATTATTCACTTCCTTGTTCAATCAATCATAACACATTTAAACACAACAACACACATTCCACAACTAGTTATTCATGTAATTACCTTATTCATTTCCTTTCTCAGTTATCACAGTCATACCAGATAGTATTCCCTTTCATATTCCAACATTTATATCACACTTCATTTCAAATTACATATTTCACCTTCTTATATATTTGCTTAATCACCACATAATAAAATCACCTTCTACTTTTTGTTTACACAAAATCATTTGTTTCCATTTTCGATATTCACAAGTTCAATTCATAAGCCATGAGCTTTATTCACAATTGAAAATACTTATCATTTATACTCATTTAGCATTTAGATACAAATACGCGCATTCATCACATATAATTGTTTCCATTCCCTTTTCTTCCTATATTAATTTATTCCATAACACATACACATATTTGCAATAGCAGTGAATTATCATTTAATACAAGACTTTACCATTAAAATCAATAATCTTAGAATACATTTATGTCAACTTCACTATCATATTACCCAATTCCTCATGTACTTCAATTTAATCCTTATCCAAGTTTCATTTATCAAATAATTTATTGTCATATTATTGGGTTTCCTTTTCCTAGTCTTAACATCCAATCATCATGCATATTTAATTAATTAGGATTTTATATTCAATAACCTAAGGTTTTATAATCTAATTTTCTCCCCTAACACATAACCCTAACAAGCATTATATACTAACTAGAGCCTACTCCCTAGAACAAGGCAAAGCTCACTATATCCACTCCTTTACCTCAAACACTTAAGGATAAGGAGATTCCAAGTGTCCTATGCTTGAGTTTGCCCACCAAGAGCTCAAAATCCACAAGAGAGTGATAGAACCTATTAATAAGCCACAAAAAGGAGGACTATTGCTCGTTCCATGATGCTCAAACTAAACCCCATGGAAAACTTGAAGGTTCTAAGCTTAGAATTGAAAACCTCCATGAGAGGGAGGAGAGAGAGAACTCGAATTATAGAGAGAGAGGGAAGGAATTAAAGGCTTGAATACTTACTTGGAGCAAGGAGGAAGGAAGTTTGATGATGGGAATGGAGTATCACCCTTGCTTCTTGATGATTTGAAGGAAAAGAATGAAGCCCTAGAGGAGAAGAAGAAGAAGAGGTCGAACAATGAGGGAAAAGAGTGTTGATTTCGTTTTATTTTTTTTCCTCAGCAGCAGTGTTTAATCGATTAAATTGCAGCTTAATCGATTAAGAGGCGATTAAGCTGCACAATTTTGCAGTATCCAGATTTTGAAAGGCCATAACTTCTTCGTTACCCGTTGGATCTTCCTCAAATTTTAAAGCAAGCTTCCCTACATACTAATCTTCACATCCAACGGTGGAATTTGCGTTTAGAGTTGTAAATCTTTTATTTTGAATTTCCTAAAGTTCTATGTTTTAAACCTAGTTCTACATGTATTTTTGGCTAAATTCTAACTTATATCTCCATTTCTTCTACCCTAAGACCATCCCAACATAGAGTATACTTGGAATTAAATTTGGGATGTTACAAAATGCTCCAGCGATATTCATGGATTATATGAATAGGATTTTTCATCCTTACCTGGACTCATTCGTTGTCGTGTTTATCGACGATATTTTGATTTATTCCAAAACTAAGGAGGAACACGCAGAGAATTTAAGGACAATTTTGACAGTGTTGAAGGACAAGCAGCTTTATGCTAAGCTAGCGAAGTGTGATTTTTGGCTGGACTCAGTGCATTTCTTAGGGCACGTGATCACAAAGGATGGAATTGCCGTGGATCCTGCAAAGGTAGAAGTTGTGTTGGAATGGAAAACACCGACACCTGTGACAGAAATACGAAGTTTCTTAGGATTAGTAGGGTATTACCGTCGATTTATCAAAGGATTTTCTCGCTTATCTCTGCCTTTGACAAAGTTGACGAGGAAAGGTCAACTATTTGAATGGTCGGCAATGTGTGAAGAGAATTTTCAAGAATTGAAGAAGAGGTTAACAACCGCGCCAATGTTGGTTTTACCGGATACAACAAAGCCATTATGTGTATACTGTGACGCTTCGAAGCAAGGGTTAGGATGCGTGCTAATGCAAGAGAGGAAGGTAGTAGCCTATGCTTCGCGACAACTGAAGGCTCACGAGCTTAATTATCCAACTCACGACTTAGAGCTGGCAGCAGTGGTGTTTGCTTTGAAGATTTGGAGACACTACTTGTATGGTGTAAGGATTGAAGTTTTCAGCGATCACAAGAGTTTGAAGTACTTGTTTGAACAGAAGGAGTTGAATATGCGTCAGAGAAGGTGGATGGAATTTTTGAAGGACTATGATTTCGAGCTACAATATCACCCTGGAAAGGCAAATGTAGTTGCTGATGCCTTAAGTAGGAAATCATTGCACATTTCTGCATTGATGATAAAGGAATTGAAGTTGATTGAAGAGTTTCGAGATTTGAATTTAGGAGTGGAGTTAAAACCTAAGAGCATGATATTGGGACAGTTGACAGTCTCAAGCGGATTTATGGAGAAGATAAAGGAACTTCAACTGAAAGATGAGGAGCTTCAAGCTAAGAAAGAACTTTCGGAAAAAGGAAAAGAAGTGGAATTTAGAATTGGTAGTGATGGAGTACTAAGATACAAGGATCGTGTCTGTGTACCAAATGATGCTGAGATGAAAGGAATGATAATGGAAGAAGCTCATAAAAGTAAGTTGAGTTTTCACCCTGGCTCTCAAAAGATGTACCAAAACCTCAAGAAGATATTCTGGTGGTCTGGAATGAAGAGGGAAGTTGCGGAGTATGTGTCTCGATGCTTGACATGTCAGAAAGCAAAAAAAGAGCATAAGAAGCCTGGTGGTGAGCTACAACCGTTGGCAGTGCCAGTGTGGAAGTGGGATTGTGTAACCATGGATTTTGTCTCTGGTTTTCCTAAAACTCAAAAGGGATATGATGCCATATGGGTAATTGTGGATCGATTGACGAAGACTGCACGGTTTATTCCTATCAGTATGAAGTATCCATTGGATAGGCTGGCTGAACTATATCTAAAGGAAGTGGTGAGATTGCATGGAGTGTAAGATCCATGAAGAATGTTTTGATAAATGCCAAAAGGTTTTGAACAAGCTTAAATGTGTTGATCAAGTTCAAGCTCAACAAGCAACAACAAACATCAAGTGATGAAGAGAGAGCCAACTCATGAAGACTTAGTTTGGTAGTTTGTGTTTTATTGTTTTATCTTTTGCCTCACAAGTCTTTTAGTTTATGAGTTTGGGTAGAGTTTATTAGAGGGTAGTGAATATCTTTTGATTGCATGATTATATCATATTTTGAGTATTCACTTTGCCTAAAATCAATAGGTGGCTTAAAGGTTTGAAAGAAAAGGTTTAGATTTTGAGAAAACAAGTTTTTAAGTGTTTTTTGAACTGACTACTCGATTAGCCACTTGATTACTCGAGTAGAATTTTGCAGACTTGCGCAAATACTCGATTAAGGGGCTGATTACTCGATTAGATTTTTGAAGCTTTGCGTAAATACTCGAGTAGTAACTTAAATACTCGAGTAGTGAACAAGTTTTACACTTGTTACTCGAGTAGTGACTTTGTTACTCGATTAACACGAGCTGTAACTGTTTTTAAATGAGTTTTTCACTTCTCAAAAGCACTTCTAACCCTTTCTAACTTTTGGGTATTCTATATAAATCTTTTCCTAACCTTTGTGAATCATTATTACAATTACCTATCATTTTGATATTCATTTTACAAGAATCAAGCCACTCTATTCTCTCTCACTTTCTCAAGATCAAAGCTTTAACTTTTACATTCTTTGATCAAGAACCTTGAATCTCTCATGTTGATATTTTCATAGCTTTTGAAAGAGATTCATAGGATTGTTATTTTGTTTTCATTTGAGTTGTAATCTTTGCAAGAGGCAAGCTATCTACAACAATTGGAAGTGTTGGTTGTGAATCAAGCAAAGTTATTTGGAAGCCTTGGTGTGGCATTTCATCAAGCACTTGGAAGTCTTGTTGTGTTAACAAGAAATTGGAAGTCTTGTAGTGAAGCAAGCATTGGAAGTCTTGTTGTGGGGTATCGGCAAGCAAA
The DNA here is from genome assembly GCA_037953625.1 of Crotalaria pallida. NCBI lineage: Eukaryota > Viridiplantae > Streptophyta > Magnoliopsida > Fabales > Fabaceae > Crotalaria > Crotalaria pallida. The sequence continues at coordinate 71,879,522 of CM075652.1, read as the reverse complement.
AGAGAAGAGGTTAGATTAGATATCAATAGGGTTACAAGGCAAGGGTATGGTATCTCTTGTAGGCTAGCAAGAAGGAAGTCTTGTGAGGCATTTACTTGTAATTTGAGAAACTCTAATTCCTCATAGTGAAGAATCTCTCTTGGTTGAAGAGGGGACTGGAGTAGCTTTCAAGTGGATGAAAGTGAACCAGGATAAATCACTGTGTCGTATCTCTAAATTCTCTACTCTTTACAATTCTTGTTATTAATTGTGTTCTTGATTGAAAACTTAGAAAAAGTGATTTTTCATAATTGATTGAAATCAATCTTAATTGTGCAAAATTGATAAATGGAAAATCATTTTCATACCTAGGATAATCAATAAGAATATAGGTGTTAATTGTTTCCGCTGAATCTCTGGTTATACTTGTTAATTGATTGATTTTCGTATTTGATTGAAAAGTGATTTTTCAATGTACAGAGGCATTAATCGATTAGTTCATGTCATTAATCGATTAAGGTTAAAGAATTTTCAAGAAAATCATTTGTTTTAATCGTTTTGATTTGTTTCTTTCGAAAATCTTTCAAGGTTTCTTTTACACCTATTCAACCCCCCCTTCTAGGTGTTTTCCCAGTGTATCCTAGTTGTTTCACTCACCGAGTGTAGGTTCTCACAATTGGTATCAGAGCTCGGTCGAAAGACACGAGCATAGAGCTTTTTCGTTAAGATCCTTGAGAAACTACAATGGGTTCTACGAATCCTTTTGGCGGTGAAGGTGCTTCAATTAATCGCCCTCCTATGTTTGGTGGAGAGGGTTATGGTTATTGGAAAATTAGGATGAGAATCTTTATAGAAGCCATAGATGTGAACATTTGGGAAGCCATTGAAAATGGTCCTCATATTCCCTCAAAAGATGTAGAAGGTGTGCTTACCCTAACTCCCAAAGATAAGTGGACAGATGATGATAAAAGGAAAATTCAATATGATTTAAAAGCAAAGAATATCATCACCTCCGCTCTATCTTATGATGAGTTCTTTAGAGTCTCCCAATGTCGTGATGCCAAAGAAATGTGGGACACCTTGCAAGTCACACATGAAGGCACTAGTGAAGTTAGGCGTGCTAGATTAAATTCTTTGATGCATGAATATGAATTGTTTCGTATGTTGCCTAATGAATCTATATGTTTTATGCAAAAACGTTTTACTCATATTGTTAATCATCTCATTGCTCTTGGTAAAACTTTCGTGAATTGTGAACTTGTTAACAAAGTTTTAAGATGTCTAAGTAGGGAATGACAACCTAAGGTTACCGCAATTGTTGAATCAAAGGACTTGGACACCATGGACTTAGCAACACTTTTCGGAAAGCTACAAGAACATGAAATGGAGCTTGAACGTTTGCATTTACATGAAGAATCAGACAAGAACAAAGAAAGAAAAGGAATTGCTCTTAAAGCTCAAAGGTCATATCAAAAGGAAGAGAGTTCCGATGATGATGATGATAATGAAGATACCGATTCGGAAATTGATGAAGAGGAGATGAAGCTTCTACTAAGAAAGTTCAATAAGATTCTAAGGAGAAAAGGAAGGTTGAACAAGAACAAAAGTAAAGAGAAGGATTCCCCACACTACAAGACAAAGACTTCAAAAGAAGGTATAGTTTTCCATGAATGTGGAAATCCCGGTCATCTCAAGTACTCATGCTCTAAGTATCTTAAGAAGAAGGAGAAAGAAAAGAAAACTAAAAGGGCATACATAGTTTGGAATAGTGATGACGAAAAAGACAAGAAAAGTACATTAAATAGTTCTTCGGATGATGAAGAAGTCGCTTGTCTCAACTTGATAGCTCCAGTAAATGAAGAGGAAAGTTCAAATGATGAATCAAGTGAACAAAGCTACGAAAGCGATGTAAGTGAAACTAAATCCGAAATTTCTTCCAAATATGAAATTTTATATAATGCTTATGAAGAAATGCATGAACAATTTAAGAAACTAGCTTTGAAAAACATTGAAAGGAAGAAGCTCATTTTGAAACATCAACAAGAGATTTTAGAACTTCAAAAACAAGTTGATGAGCTTAATCTTCAAAATGAAACTCTTGATCTTATATATGCTAGTTCTTCTTGTGATTGTGCTAGTAGATTGAATATTGTGGTTGATTGTGAGGATTGCAAGTTGCTTAAAGATGAAAATTCTATTTTGAAAAATAAGCTTGCAAGTTTCTCAAATGGTGATATTAGATTGCGCACATTGTTAAATTTTCAAAGAGAAAATTCAAACAAGTTTGGTTTGGGTTATACTAATGCTAAGAGTAAATCTCATAGAAATGTTGTTGATTTTTCTAAAGTTGATTTTTCAAATGCACCAACATGTTTCTATTGTGGTACTCATGGACATACTTCAAATGTCTGTTATATTAAAGTGCATGGTATACCTAAAGGAGATTTTGTTTGGGTGAAAAAGGGTGAGAGTCCCTACACTAAAAAAAATGGATCCAAAACCATTTGGATACCAAAAAGCAAAGCATGATTTTTTTTGTAGGTATGATTGAAGAGCAAAAGGACTTTCATGTGATAATCATTCATTTGCTTCTTCAATTGGTATTAAGGAGAAGATCCTACAAATTGGTAACATTCGATATTATACAATTGATATCTTCAATTTGATATTGTTGGATATTGCTCATAGTTCTCTCAATTGGTATTATTTCTTATAATGTGATATTGTTTATACTATTGAGAAAATACCATTGGTATCAAATTCTTACAATTGTTTTACATTTGGTATCATGCTTTGGTTGTTATATCTTATTAATTTCTCTATTTTGGCTTAGATCTTATATTTCAATTGGTATATATTTCTTTTTGATAATGCCAAAGGGGGAGAAATATGATGTTTTGAAAAAGGGGAGAAATATTAAGTTTTGACTATTTTTTTTAGATATGAAATGGTATGTTTGGAGAAAGGTTGTTTTTGTTGTTTTTATGTAGGTTGAGCAAAGTTGTTGAAGATAGGGGGAGAATCAAGCTTTCTATCAATTGGATTTCAAATGTCAAAAGCATAAATTGAGGGGGAGCAAGAGTCTCACCAAGTGATCAAATGGTTCAAGCATCAACAACTTCAATGAACTTCATAATTTCAAAACATGTTTGTCATTTTCAAAAAGGGGGAGATTGTAAGATCCATGAAGAATGTTTTGATAAATGCCAAAAGGTTTTGAACAAGCTTAAATGTGTTGATCAAGTTCAAGCTCAACAAGCAACAACAAACATCAAGTGATGAAGAGAGAGCCAACTCATGAAGACTTAGTTTGGTAGTTTGTGTTTTATTGTTTTATCTTTTGCCTCACAAGTCTTTTAGTTTATGAGTTTGGGTAGAGTTTATTAGAGGGTAGTGAATCTCTTTTGATTGCATGATTATATCATATTTTGAGTATTCACTTTGCCTAAAATCAATAGGTGGCTTAAAGGTTTGAAAGAAAAGGTTTAGATTTTGAGAAAATAAGTTTTTAAGTGTTTTTTGAACTGACTACTCGATTAGCCACTTGATTACTCGAGTAGAATTTTGCAGACTTGCGCAAATACTCGATTAAGGGGCTGATTACTCGATTAGATTTTTGAAGCTTTGCGTAAATACTCGAGTAGTAACTTAAATACTCGAGTAGTGAACAATTTTTACACTTGTTACTCGAGTAGTGACTTTGTTACTCGATTAACACGAGCTGTAACTGTTTTTAAATGAGTTTTTCACTTCTCAAAAGCACTTCTAACCATTTCTAACTTTTGGGTATTCTATATAAATCTTTTCCTAACCTTTGTGAATCATTATTACAATTACCTATCATTTTGATCTTCATTTTACAAGAATCAAGCCACTCTATTCTCTCTCACTTTCTCAAGATCAAAGCTTTAACTTTTACATTCTTTGATCAAGAACCTTGAATCTCTCATGTTGATATTTTCATAGCTTTTGAAAGAGATTCATAGGATTGTTATTTTGTTTTCATTTGAGTTGTAATCTTTGCAAGAGGCAAGCTATCTACAACAATTGGAAGTCTTGGTTGTGAATCAAGCAAAGTTATTTGGAAGCCTTGGTGTGGCATTTCATCAAGCACTTGGAAGCCTTGTTGTGTTAACAAGCAATTGGAAGTCTTGTAGTGAAGAAAGCATTGGAAATCTTGTTGTGGGGTATCGGCAAGCAAAAGAGAAGAGGTTAGATTAGATATCAATAGGGTTACAAGGCAAGGGTGTGGTATCTCTTGTAGGCTAGCAAGAAGGAAGTCTTGTGAGGCATTTACTTGTAATTTGAGAAACTCTAATTCCTCATAGTGAAGAATCTCTCTTGGTTGAAGAGGGGACTGGAGTAGCTTTCAAGTGGATGAAAGTGAACCAGGATAAATCACTGTGTCGTATCTCTAAACTCTCTACTCTTTACAATTCTTGTTATTAATTGTGTTCTTGATTGAAAACTTAGAAAAAGTGATTTTTCATAATTGATTGAATTGAATCTTAATTGTGCAAAATTGATAAAGGGAAAATCATTTTCATACCTAGGATAATCAATAAGAATATAGGTGTTAATTGTTTCCGTTGAATCTCTGTTTATACTTGTTAATTGATTGATTTTCGTATTTGATTGAAAAGTGATTTTTCAATGTACAGAGGCATTAATCGATTAGTTCATGTCATTAATCGATTAAGGTTAAAGAATTTTCAAGAAAATCATTTGTTTTAATCGTTTTGATTTGTTTCTTTCGAAAATCTTTCAAGGTTTCTTTTACACCTATTCAACCCCCCCTTCTAGGTGTTTTCCCAGTGTATCCTAGTTGTTTCACTCACCGAGTGTAGGTTCTCACATGGAGTACCTTCAAGCATAGTATCAGACAGAGATCCGCGTTTTACTTCTAAATTTTGGGTTAGTTTGCAAGCATCGATAGGAACAAGGTTTGATTTAAGTTCGGCTTATCATCCGCAAACTGATGGGAAATCAGAGCGAACTATTCAAACACTGGAAGATCTACTGAAAGCTTGTGTGATAGAGGATGCTGGAAATTGGGATTCTTTTATGCATCTGATCGAGTTCACTTACAACAACAGTTTGCATTCAAGCATTGGAATGGCGCCGTAAGAAGCTTTGTATGGTAGAAAATGCAGAACACCCTGTTAGTTCCATGATGAATGTTTTGATAATGACAAAGTGTTTTGAACAAGCTACAAAGATGTTGATCAAGTTCAAGTTCAACAAGCAACAACAAACATCAAATGAAGAAGAGAGAAAGCAAGCTCATGAAGACATAGTTTGAGTGTAATTGTAATTGTTTTATCTTTTGCCTCTCAAGCTTCTTAGGACTTTTATTTGGGTAGAGTTAATAGAGGGTAGTGAATCTCTATCATAGTCATGATTAAATCATAATTTGAGTTTTCACTTAACCTAGAATCAATAGGTGGCTTAAAGGTTTGAAAGGAAAGGTTTAGTTTTGAGAAAACAAGTTTTAAACAAGTATCAGACATGTTTAATCGATTAAGAACATATTTAATCGATTAGTACTCGATTAAATGTTGATTTAATCGATTAAGTACTGTTGAACTGGTTTTTTAAAATACGATTTTCACTTCTCAAAATCAGTTTTCAAGTGCTACAACTTTTGGGTATTCTATATAAACCTATTCCTAATCTTTGTGATTAATTACATCACTTTCATAATCAATTTTACAAGAATCAAGCCACTCTATTCTCTCTCAATTTCAAAGATCAAAGCTTTCATATTTTCATATTCTTTGATCAAGAACCTTTGAATCTCTTGTGTGAATTGTCATAGCTATTGATTGAGATTCATAGGAGTGTTATTGTGTTTTCAATTGTGTTGTAATCTTTGCAAATAAGGCAAGCCAACTACAACAAACAAGAAGACTTGGTGTGTCGATTATCATCAAGCAAAGTTCAAGAAATTGAAGAAGAAAGTCTTGGTTGTGAATCAAGCAAAGTGAAGACTTGGTGTGTGGATTATCATCAAGCAATTGAAGACTTGTTGTGTCGATTATCAACAAGGGGTAGAGGTTAGATTAGAGAGAAGATCAATAGGATTACAAGGCAAGGGTGTGGTATCTCTTGTAGGCTAGCAAGAAGGGAGTCTTGTGAGGCATTTACTTGTAATTTGAGAACTCTAATTCCTCATAGTGAAGAATCTCTCTTGGTTGAAGAGGGGACTGGATGTAGCTTTCAAGCGGATGAAAGTGAACCAGGATAAATCACTGTGTCGTATCTCTAAACCCTTAACTCTTTACAATTCAAGTCATTGATTGTGTTCTTGGTTGAAAACCTAGAAAAGAGTGATTTTCATAATTGATTGAATTGAATCTTTATTGTTCAAATTAAGTTGGGAAAAATCATTTTCATAACTAGGGTAATCAATAAGAATATAGGTGTTAATTGTTTTCGCTGAATCTCTGATCTTACATGTTGATTGATTGATTTTCGTATGCGATTGAAAAGTGATTTTTCAGTTTCTGATAGATTTAATTGATTAAGTGTTCGTTTAATCGATTAAGGACTTTTGAACTTTCAGGTTTAATCGATTAAATTGCAGGTTAATCGATTAAATTTCAGTTTAATCGATTAAGTGCTGTAGAATTTGCAAAAATCATTCGTTTTGATTGTTTCGATTCATTTCTTTCGAAAATCTTTCAAGGTTTCTTTTACACCTATTCAACCCCCCCTTCTAGGTGTGTTCCTAGGGTTCCTTAGTTGTTTCAACCACCAATTGCGGTTTCCTCAATTGGTATCAGAGCTCGGTCGAAAGACACGAGCATAAGAGCTTTTTCGTAAAGATCCTTTAAGAAAATCGCAATGGGATTCGTACCCTTTGGTGGTGAAGGTTATTCAATAAATCGTCCTCCATTGTTTGCCGGAGAAGGCTATGCTTATTGGAAAGTTAGAATGAAAATCTTTTTCCAAGCCATAGATAGTGAAATTTGGAAAGTAGTTGAAAAAGGCCCTCATATCCCCTCTAGTTTAGTTGAAGGTGTAGAACAATTGATCCCCAAGGACAAGTGGAAAGATGATGATAGAAAGAAAGTACAATATGATTATAAGGCAAAGAATATCATCACATCCGCTTTATCTTATGATGAGTTCTTTAGAGTTTCTCAATGTTCTAGTGCTAAGGAAATGTGGGACACTTTACAAGTGACTCATGAAGGAACTAGTGAGGTTAGGAGAGCTAGATTGAATGCTTTAATGCGTGATTATGAATTTTTTCAAATGCTTCCAAATGAATCTATTAATGATATGCAAAAGCGTTTTACTCATATTATTAACCATTTACTTGCTCTTGGTAAGACTTTCTTACAAGGTGAACTTTCTAACAAAGTGTTGAGATGTTTAGACAGGAATTGGCAACCAAAAGTAACGGCTATTGTTGAATCTAAAAACTTGGATTCTATGGATCTAGCAACACTCTTTGGAAAGCTTCAAGAACATGAAATGGAGCTTGGACGATTAAGTATCAATGAAGAGTCGGATAAGAACAAAGAAAGAAAGGGACTTGCTCTTAAAGTCAATAGATCATATAAAAAGAAAGAGAGTTCCGATGATGATGATAGTGAAGATTCCGATTCGGATGTTGATGAAAAAGACATGAAACTTTTGCTAAGGAAGTTTGACAAGTTTCTAAGGAGAAAAGGAAGGTTGAACAAAGACAAAGGTAAAGAGAAGGATTCTCCACACTACAAGACCAAGACTTCAAAAGAAGGTGTAGTTTGCCATGAATGCGAAAAACCCGGTCATCTCAAGTATTCGTTCTCTAAGTATCTCAAGAAGAAGGAGAAAGACAAGAAAAATTCTAAATCTAAAAGAGCATACATAGTTTGGGATAGTGATGAAGATAACAAGAAAAGCACATCGAGTAGTTCATCGGATAATGAAGAAGCCGCTTGTCTCAACTTGATAGCTTTAGTTGATGAAGAACAAAGTTCAAATGATGAATCAAGTTATCAAAGCGAGGAAAGCGATGTAAGTCATACTAAATCCGAAATTTCTTCCAAATATGAATTGTTATATAATGCTTATGAAGAAATGCATGAACAACTTGAAAAACTAGGTTTGAAAAACATTGAAAGAAAGAAGCTCATTTTGAAACATCAAAAAGAGATTTTAGAACTTCAAAAACAAGTTGATGAGCTTAATCTTGAAAATGAAACTCTTGATCTTATATATGCTATTTCTTCTTGTGATTGTGCTAGTGGAGTGAATATTGTGGTTGATTGTGAGAATTGCAAGTTGCTTAAGGATGAAAATGCTATTTTGAAAAATAAGCTTGCAAGTTTCTCAAATGGTGATATTAGATTGCGCACATTGTTAAATTTTCAAAGAGAAAATTCAAACAAGTTTGGTTTGGGTTATACTAATGCTAAGAGTAAATCTCATAGAAATGTTGTTGATTTTTCTAAAGTTGATTTTTCAAATGCACCAACATGTTTCTATTGTGGTACTCATGGACATACTTCAAATGTGTGTTATATTAAAGTGCATGGTATACCTAAAGGAGATTTTGTTTGGGTGAAAAAGGGTGAGAGTCCCTACACTAACAAAAATGGATCCAAAACCATTTGGATACCAAAAAGCAAAGCATGATTGTTTTGTAGGTATGATTGAAGAGCAAAGGGCTTACAAGTGTTATTCATACATTTGCATCTTCAATTGGTATTACATTTGCATCTCAAGTGCATGTCCTACAAAGTGGCAAAATGATATTGTTGAATATTTACAAATTGTTTAGTCTTCTTAATTGGTATAATTGAATTGTTCTCAAATAGTATTACTTTTCTAAAGTTCAATTGGTATCATATAGTGATGATTAGATGATTATCATGCTTTTGTTGTTATTGAAGAAATATATCAATATATCTTATTTCTTTACATTGATGATATCTCAATTGGTATTATGACTTCTTAGTATTTCTATTGGTTCATAATTCATTGTTATATTTTCTTGCCAATTGGTATCACATTTCAAAGTATAGTACTTGTTATATTTCAATTGGTATCAATGTTGAAAAGGAATGATTGGTATTTTCTCTATTTTGACTTAGTATTTTATATTTCAATTGGTATATATATTACTTTTTGATAATGCCAAAGGGGGAGAAATAGTATGTTTTGAAGAAACGATATTTTGGGAGAAATGGTATGTTTTGAAAAATGGGAGAAATGATATGTTTTTGGGAGAAAGGTTGTTTTGTTGTTTTTATGTAGGTTGAGCTAAGTTGTTGAAGATAGGGGGAGAATCAAGCTTCAATCAATTGGATTTCAAATATCAAATGCATTGATTGAGGGGGAGCAAGTTTCTCACCAAGTGATCAAATTGTTAAAGCATCAACAACTTCAATTCAAATTCAAAACATGGTTTGTCATTTTCAAAAAGGGGGAGATTGTTAGTTCCATGATGAATGTTTTGATAATGACAAAGTGTTTTGAACAAGCTACAAAGATGTTGATCAAGTTCAAGTTCAACAAGCAACAACAAACATCAAATGAAGAAGAGAGAAAGCAAGCTCATGAAGACATAGTTTGAGTGTAATTGTAATTGTTTTATCTTTTTCCTCTCAAGCTTCTTAGGACTTTTATTTGGGTAGAGTTAATAGAGGGTAGTGAATCTCTATCATAGTCATGATTAAATCATAATTTGAGTTTTCACTTAACCTAGAATCAATAGGTGGCTTAAAGGTTTGAAAGGAAAGGTTTAGTTTTGAGAAAACAAGTTTTAAACAAGTATCAGACAAGTTTAATCGATTAAGAACATATTTAATCGATTAGTACTCGATTAAATGTTGATTTAATCGATTAAGTACTGCTGAACTGGTTTTTTAAAATACGATTTTCACTTCTCAAAATCAGTTTTCAAGTGCTACAACTTTTGGGTATTCTATATAAACCTATTCCTAATATTTGTGATTAATTACATCACTTTCATAATCAATTTTACAAGAATCAAGCCACTCTATTCTCTCTCAATTTCAAAGATCAAAGCTTTCATATTTTCATATTCTTTGATCAAGAACCTTTGAATCTCTTGTGTGAATTGTCGTAGCTATTGATTGAGATTCATAGGAGTGTTATTGTGTTTTCAATTGTGTTGTAATCTTTGCAAATAAGGCAAGCCAACTACAACAAACAAGAAGACTTGGTGTGTCGATTATCATCAAGCAAAGTTCAAGAAATTGAAGAAGAAAGTCTTGGTTGTGAATCAAGCAAAGTGAAGACTTGGTGTGTGGATTATCATCAAGCAATTGAAGACTTGTTGTGTCGATTATCAACAAGGGGTAGAGGTTAGATTAGAGAGAAGATCAATAGGATTACAAGGCAAGGGTGTGGTATCTCTTGTAGGCTAGCAAGAAGGGAGTCTTGTGAGGCATTTACTTGTAATTTGAGAACTCTAATTCCTCATAGTGAAGAATCTCTCTTGGTTGAAGAGGTGACTGGATGTAGCTTTCAAGCGGATGAAAGTGAACCAGGATAAATCACTGTGTCGTATCTCTAAACCCTTAATTCTTTACATTCAAGTCTTTAATTGTGTTCTTGGTTGAAAACCTAGAAAAGAGTGATTTTCATAATTGATTGAATTGAATCTTTATTGTTCAAATTAAGTTGGGAAAAATCATTTGCATAACTAGGGTAATCAATAAGAATATAGGTATTAATTTTTTTCGCTGAATCTTTGATCTTACATGTTGATTGATTGATTTTCGTTTGCGATTGAAAAGTGATTTTTCAGTTTCTGATAGATTTAATCGATTAAGTGTTCGTTTAATCGATTAAGGACTTTTGAACTTTCAGGTTTAATCGATTAAATTGCAGGTTAATCGATTAAATTTCAGTTTAATCGATTAAGTGCTGTAGAATTTGCAAAAATCATTCGTTTTGATTGTTTCGATTCATTTCTTTCGAAAATCTTTCAAGGTTTCTTTTACACCTATTCAACCCCCCTTCTAGGTGTGTTCCTAGGGTTCCTTAGTTGTTTCAACCACCAATTGCGGTTTCCTCACACCCTTGTGTTGGTTTGAAACTGGAGAGCATCTGATAATAGGACCTGATATAGTGGAGCAGACGAATGAAAAAGTAAAGTTAATTCAGGAAAGAATGAGAGCTGCTCAGAGCCGACAGAAAAGCTATCAGGATAAGAGGTGAAGTCCGCTTGAATTCAATGAAGGAGATTATGTGTTTATGAGGGTAGTGCCAACTACCGGAATTGGCAGAATGCTCAAAACCAGAAAACTTACACCTCGTTTCATTGGACCTTACCCAATTCTTAAAAGAATAGGACCCTTAGCCTACCAAATTGCTTTACCCCCTTTGCTTTCTAACTTTCATAATGTCTTTCATGTGTCTCAACTGAGAAAATATATTCATGACCCTTCACACATCATTGAGCCTGACTCAATAAAACTAAAGGAAAATCTTACATATGAAACCTTACCTCTAAGGATAGATGGTAGTAGTGTCAAAAGGTTGAGAGGGAAAGAGATACCTTTAGTTAAAGTAATATGGAGTCAGAACAATGGAGAAGATGCGACATGGGAGCTTGAGAGCAAGATGAGAAGTTCTTATCCGCACCTTTTTGCTTCAGGTACGACATTTCTCGGGGACGAGAAATCTTCAAGTTGGGGAGAATGTGACATCCGTCAAAATCCTCGTATTATTTTAAGAAATAAAGAGATTGATTTTTGAGAAAATGTTTTTAAAGAGTATTTCTTTGAATGAATATCTTATTTCACGATTTTAAAGTGATGAATGATTTTTAAAGGAGTGGTTTTCATGGAATAATACTATGAGTTTTAAAATTGAGTTTTTGTATAAAGGAACGGTTATGTATCTAACATTTTTATGCTTTGAAGAAATTGTAATTTTTATACATGAGCGGTCTTATGAGAAAATTTTATTTCCTATGCATGTATGTGTATGTGTGTACGGTATTGCCATGTATGTGTATACTTAAGATTTTATTTTAGGACAAGAAGGTCATAGGATAAATTAGAACCATATGGAAATTAAATTGGTGGAAGAATGTGAGTAAGGAAAAATAGCCAACCAATAGAAATTAGGGTAAGTGCCTTAATTTACTCCTTTTTGTCTAGGTTGATGAGACTTCATCCATGAAAATTTTCCAAGTGCCAAAATTACCCCTCACATTCACACATGGACCGAATTAGTATCAAGGGCAAAAGGGGAACTCACGGTTTGCCTATAAATAGGCTTGGCCATAGTTCATTTCCCTTTCATTCATTTCATTTCCTCATTTTCACACCAAACACCCATCTAAGAGCCCATCCAACTCTTAGACTTAGAGAAAGAGAGAGAGAGAAGGCTGTGAGAGAGAAGGAAGAAGAAGAAGGAAATTCAAGGCTTGATCAAGGATTTCCTTTGAAGATCAAAGTGTTAGAAGCTTGAAGATCATTTTCTCTTGGTGTGTAATTCGAAAATCATAGAAGAGTTGAGTTAGTTTAGAATTTTAGACTTTGTAATCTTATTTTCTTTTCTTGCATGTTGATTTTGTGGGTTGATGATTGCATGTGTTGGTTATGCCTTGATCATGAATTTTTAGAGCTAAAGAAACTTGTAAAATGCTAAACCATGGGTTAGATGATTCGGCCATTGTTAGTAAACCATGTGTTGATGATTTTCATGTTGATCTAAGTGATTGCATGTCATGATCTTAACTTGATCTATGATAAAGCTTTAATCTTGAGTCTTGCATGTTGTTTATGAGCAAAAAGATTTGATTTTTCCTTGATGCATGTCACGGTTTTGAAAGAAACTAAGGAAAGCAAGCTTTTGAAAATGATTTTGATACAAAAAGGACTTGATCTATGTATTATGATCTTTGTATGTTAAAGATTTGAAGCCAAACTTTGATTGATGATGATGGTTATTCGGTCAAGTCTAGAAAACTCGGAGATCATGCTTTGATCATCATGAAAAGGCACATGCATGTTGATATTCATTTGATTTAAGAATTTTAAAGTGCATGCAAGAGAGTTGAAATGAAACTTTGTTTGAGCGATGATGATGATTCGGTTTGATGCTTGAAGAAGGAAATGATGTTTTAAAATTTTGTGTGAGCAAGTACATGATTTGGTTTATGAATCTTGGTCTTTGCATGTTGAAAAATGAAACAAAAATCTTGTCTTTGTCATGTTGAGATTTGGCCAATGCATGTTAGCTAGGTTAAGATTCTTTTCATGAAATGACATGAAGTAATGAGTGTGTTTCATGGGTTGATGCTAAGTTAGTTGGTTTGGAGTTGTGTTGTGGTTATTGCTTTGCTATTCGGTTTTGGTGTTGGAAATGGATAAATGAGTTTAGTTACTTCAAGAAGAGTTTTCAATGATTTTGGTTTTCTTTTCTTTGCTGTCCAGAAATTATCTTAAGGTATTTCTATTCTAAAAGTGTTTTCAATTGATAAAAAGTATGAGTTTTAAGTACCGTTTGAAATAACAAAAGCTAGATGGAAAAATATCGATTTTTCGGTGTTTTAAGAAGCTAAAAACGTGGCTGGACCGATTGCATACAGCAACCTAAAGTGATTATTTAATTTGTATTATTATGAGTTTTCAAATGATTTTGAGAAATTCCAAGTACAAGAAAAGATTGGAATCGTTTTGACAAATGGTTGTATTTTAAAGAGGATGATGAAAAGAAATAAGAGTTTTCCTATTTTAAGTAAAAAAGAAAAAAGTGATGTGTTTCAATTGAAATAAATTATGACGTAAACGTATTTTTAAATACGAGGTATTCTTTAGACGGTGGAACGGAATCGCAAGGAGAAGCGAGAGATTATCAAGGACAAGGCAATTCACCTGCTGGACTAAGAGGTGAGAGTGCAGTGAACCTACAACGTAGTGGCGTTTAGACTGAATATATGGACTGTGTCAATTGTTGAGATTTATTTGATATACTAAGTGCTACTTGATTATCTGCCTGTTTGTTATTTGAAAATGATAATTGTTTATCTGTTCAGTTAACTATAACGCATGATTAGTTTCGTTATGTATCTGATTTCATTGATATAGTTGAGTATATTTTTATTCTGTCCGAAACTCTAGCTGTTATTACGTATGACAATGAGAATCATGAGAAATGAATGATACTTAAGAATCTCTGAAAAGCTTAAGGAAAGATGATGAGTGATGAGATCTTAGAATGCTACAGTTAAGCAATGATGCTGAGATTGTGCTCAAGGACTCACGAGTGATGATGACTACCAAGTATCAGATGGATAGAAGAGACTTATGAGATCTTCCTACGGGAATTATTTGATGTGGTTGTGATGCCAAGTGGCTATTGGAAATGAAAGCAATATGTGATACTTTGGGGAACGGATTTAACCCTTAGTGGTCGGGACTTGTCGAAGGGATGAATCAAGGGCGAGATGACCTTAGGAATAAGTTGTTAATTAAAAATATAAAAGACTATAAAAGACTCTAACAAATGCGGTGATCAATGAGTGCGAAGTAGTGGAGAGGAAGATACCATGGGTATTTGCGGATACTCAGGTGGAGATTGCATGAGGGGAGGGCAAGGACGGTGAACGTCAAGAAGCCTGGAGTATATTTCTAGGCGGAACGGATTCCACATGTGGCTTCGGGTTGATCGATTCCGGATGGCCGTGGTAAGTTCTGCATCGCGAACTAGAAATAGTACTGTCACCCCCTTGATTGCAAATCTAGAACAGTGAGAGGGACTGGAATGAGGCTCTGTGATTTGCCACTATACCGGATTTTCTACAGTGTGCCTTGAGTTTATGATTTGAGACTGTACCGGATTTTCTACAGTTCTCCTGGCATTGATTTTTGTTGAGACAACTGTCAAGCCTGCGTGGTAAAGGTCCCGTACTCCTGTTTGCTTCTGACAAGGTTGGATGGATGACCGAGGAGATGTAGACGTCTGTGCTGACTGAATTTTCCTCAGTGATGGTTTTTTCCCACCTCATTGAGTGAACCAATTTGATAAGACTTAAGAATGATGAAAGATTCAAAGAAAGAAAGTATAAGAGAATTGTAGTGGACCTTTAGTAGATCAAAAGTTACCTGACTAAAATTACCTTGGTCCGACCAGTTAGACACTGGAACAAGGCCAACGGTCGGAACGCTACACCGAGCAACTGGACTTGTGGAGATGTTACACGCTTGTGAGATTAATCCCGAACACAGGATTTTCATCCTTATCTCTATCAGTTACAGTCTCATTAAGCTTAACAACTTCTCTTAGATTCCCACGACTCTTGGTTAGATAAATATGATATCGGATAAAGATTTATCACCTACAAGATTTACGAAGGTGATCTTATCATAACCTTTACTAATCCTACTTGAATTCTTCCTCTTCAGAAGACTTATCAGAAAGGCCCATGACACACAGGTAATCCCCTATAAGAATCACCATGCTATAGGGGCTAAGGTACGTCTTCTCATCCCTAAGTTGACACTAGCACACACATTGTTGACTAGGGAGAACCTGTTTATCCCAACTGGATATACGGAAATCCTAAAGAGTCCTACATTAACATCTTGATTGAGATCATTCCTTAAGTTCTTCCATAACTTCAAGGTTGGTTTCGATTAAGGACACGACATTGGCGCCGTCTGTGGGGAACTGAATAATATATCATTCCCGCCACCACCATGGTCACTACAAGGAGCCAAGTTGGTGATCTCCGTGATCGCATTGGTCGCACTCGTGGCAGACCCAGAAACATTAGCAATAATGAGCAACAGCCACAACCCGTGGGTGACCTGCGAGATATTCTTAATCAAAATCGTGAAACTAATTCTAAGCCACCCCGTACATCTCATTCTGGAACTAGGAATAATTCGCATCCTCCTCATAATTCGCAAAGCCAAAATCATCCTGCCAACTCTCAACCACCACAATCTTCTCAGCATAGAACCGGGACAAATCCCCCACCACTCCAAACCTTACAGAATTTACTTCCTCCGCCGCCACCCCCACCTCCTCCCACACCACCCCCCTCCACTCATGGCGATTCAAGTAGCACTGCCCCAACTACCCAAAATACTGCCAGATCTACTGGAACCCGAGCACACCACGGGAGAAATACTCACCGAACTCCTAATCCGCCTGACCAACCCAACCCTGACCATGCAAGTGCAACCCCCAGTGCTAGATTAAACCCAGGAAGAACATCCCATAGTAACTCCCGACGAGTCCACTCCACCAGTAGATCCTATGCCACCTCTGCATCTGCTCGTGCTCGTGAGCAAGAGATAATTAATATTCTCAACTGACAAACAACTTTAATTGAGCGCCAGGGACAAGCCATAGCCGACCTCCAACAACAGGCAATGGCGAGAATCACTCAAAACCAACCTACTGTCCAACAAGCCAATAACCAAGTACCACAACCTTTAGATCCACAACCCGTTCCCGTGATGCAACTCCCTCCACCCCAAAACTTTCACACTAACCCAGTCACAGATCACGGTGAAGGTGATTTTCACCCTGGTCATCCTTTTACCCCGTACATCATGGAATTTGAAACCCCTCAAGGGTACTTAGGCCCATCCAACGTACCACACTTTTCTTGTAACTCCCAGGTAGCTTCTTCTATGTTATTCTGATTCCAAATCACCTTGACTAATGGAATTTCCTTCCCCCGAAGCTGTTTAACTCTTCTGTCTTCAATTCTCACCGGCTGTACTTCGATTTTCAAATTCTCCCGAAGTGGCACTTCATCAGTTGAGAGTATGTGAGAAGGGTCATGGATATACTTGTGTAATTGGGAAACATGGAACACATTATGAATGTTGGATAGGTGAGGAGGAAGTGCAATTTTATAAGCCATAAGGCCAATCCTTTTAAGAATTTGATATGGCCCAATAAACATTGGAGTAAGTTTTTTGGGTTTCATTACCCTCCCAACTCCAGTGGTTGGCACCACTCTTAGGAAAACCTGATCGCCTTCTTCAAACTCCAATGGGCGCCTACGTTTGTCAGCATAACTCTTCTGCCTGTCTTGTGTTGCTTTCATTTTTTCCTATATCATTTTAATCATATCTGTGGTGTCTTGGATAATGTCGGGGCCAATGAGTTGACTCTCCCCCACTTGGAACCAGCATAGGGGAGTTCTGCAACGTCTTCCATATAGTTCCTTGAATGGAGCCATACCTATACTAGCATGATAACTATTATTATAGGTAAACTCCACTAAAGGCAAAAGTTGATCCCAGCTTCCTTGTTACTCCATGGTGCAAGTACAAATCTTCTAAAGATTGGATGGTTCGTTCCGTCTGACCATCAGTTTGAGGATGGTAAGCGAAACTAAGTTTTAGATTTGTCCCCAATGCTTGCTGGAGACTTTGCCAGTATCTAGATAAAAATCTAGGATCACGATCTGAGATGATGTTGGAAGGAACTCCATGCAGCCGGATGATCTCCTTGATGTACAATTGGGTTAGCTTTTCCATGGAATACCGCATATTGATGGGGATGAAGTGAGCAGACTTAATTAGCCTGTCCACTATTACCCATACTGCTTCATGACCTGCAGTAGTCCTTGGTAACCCGGACACAAAATCCATAGCTATGCTATCCCACTTCCAAACTGGGATTTCCAATGGTTGCAGTTCACCCCCAGGCTTTTTGCGTTCCACCTTTGCTTTTTGACAAATTAAGCACTTAGCCACATATTCAGCTACGTCATGCTCGCGTTTCGGCCACCAGAAGAGTTTCTTCAAATCTTGATACATTTTTGTAGATCCTGGATGTAAACTCAATTTTCTTTTGTGAGCTTCATCTAGGATCATCTTCTTCAGTTCTGGGTTGGAGGGAACACAAATTCTATTTCTGAATCTTAGGAGACCATCAGATCCTTCAGAAAAAACTGGTTCATTTCTTTCTTGAGCGGACTTCCTTTGCTCTTGCAGTTCAGAATCATTCAACTGTTTTTGCTAGATTTGTTCTACGAGTTCATTTGTGATTCTAAGCATTCCCAGAATAATACTCCTTTCTTTGAATTGGACACCTAAATTGAGGTTATTAAATTCCTCAATTAGTTCCAATTATTTCACCATCATGCTACCAATATGGAGGGCTTTCCGGCTTAAGGCATCTGTGCAACACCCTCACATTAATTAGTTAAATTTAGGTTTTATTAAAATTGGTGCTAGAAAATTCCTTTTTAAACTTGATTACTTATAAAAACTTTTTACGAAAATCCGGCAGAGTTTCCTCTGTTTTCCGGACTTCCCAAAATTTTTCTTCTTGAAACCTGTCAGTCCAGAAATATTTAAAAACATAAACTACATCAGTTTAATAGTCATAACAGATCCTAACGCCCGATTAGTACAAGCCACAGGGCATACGTCTATTTCATATTCTAAAACTATAAAAATGACTGTCCACTCATAATAATAAATATACATTCCACGTGGTGGAATGAAAATCCTGCTCGGCCAGGTCCTATGTAAGCTCCACTTCAGTACCTGCAAAATATAGCAAGAAGGGTAGCATTACACAGAACTTAAAAAGATAAATTCTACAAGAGACATAGCAATAAACTAAGCCTACCCTATTATTGACATCAGTTACTCATAATTTTCCATACATTTAATTTTCATTAGTTCTTCTCTTATTCTCACATTCTTTGAATTCTTAATTCGCTATTCAATTTACCTCATTCACTCATTTATTTCCATTCTTAGTTCTATGATTATTTCTACATTCTCTTTTCTTTTCTTTTTCTTCTTCTCTTCCTTTTTTCTTTTTCTTTCTTTTTCTTTTTCATTTCACTTTTATCATTTGGCCACAGGGTCACCATGACCAACCTGCGCCATTTACCTTTTATTTTCTTTAGGCCACAGGGTCACCACGACCAACCTGCGCCGTTTATCTTTTATTATTATTCGGCCACAGGGTCACCACGACCAACCTGCACCATTTATCTTTTATTATTATTCGGCCACAGGGTCGCCACAACCAACCTGCACCATTTATCTTTTATTATTATTCGGCCACAGGGTCACCACGACCAACCTGCACAATTTATCTTTTATTATTATTCGGCCACAGGGTCACCACGATCAACCTGCACCATTTATCCTTTTAGTTTTATCAGGCCACAGGGTCACCACGACCAACCTGCGCCATTTATCTTTTATTATCTTTCTCATCATTAATTCATCTTAGTCTTTTCTCTTTACTTTTAGTTCCTTAGTTCTCTTTAATTCTTTTAGTCTCTTGACCCTTCTTTTATCTTTTTCTATTTAAGTGTTTCTCTTTACTAATGTTATTCTTACTTATAATTAACTCTTAACTTGGTCATATACTCTATTTTAATTAACTACCCCTTTTTAACTTAGCTTAGTTTCCATATCTTATTACAACATTTTATTTAACTTCCCTAACAACGTACTCTCTCTTTGCTTTAGTATCTTTTTACTAATTTATTTTACCGGTTATCTATTTTCTTTTACATCTAATTCATTATTTTGTTTCTATTCCCATATTCGACTCCGCACGTATTCATTATTCCATATTCTAATCCCTCTTTTATCTCATTTAAATCTTCACGTACTATTTTACTTATTATCTTTTAGTTTATTAGTTCTACTCTTTTTGCCTATTACGTTTACCCTTTATTCTTTTACTCCCAAGTTTAGCTGGTTTTTCCTTGACTTTTCCCCTTGGTTTTATTCTATGTTTTTCTACGTTTTCATTCGCCATTACCCTATTTAATACCCTAAATACACCCATTCGTTCTGGACCTTGTCCCACACGTACATATTATATTCCCTAAGGCGTGGTTTCCATTAATAATTCTAAATACTTCATTTATGTCAGCGGGGACTACCCTAAGGTTCATTAACATATTACCCTATTCTTAGTCATCACTATAGCATCCTAGAATTTACTTTCTAAGTAAAGGTAACGCAACCCGTCTTACCTCAACCAACAAAGAGAGAGAAGGGAGTACCAAATCCTTGCTTTATGGCTTACAAATTGAAACCGGATGAATCAAGAGCGGCGGTGATGGAGAGCGATCGAGAGACAAGCCAGATAGTGATAATAACCTATGATAATGTGGGGTGGAGGAGTTCACCACCCTCTCCATGAAAGAGAGGAAAGGAGAAACCCCAAGAGAGAGAAAGGGCCAATAAAACCCTAACACACAAAGAGAGAGACAAGAGTTAGAGGTGATGATGATTAGCTTTTACAATGGAAGAAATAGGAGGAAGAGAACTTGTTCTCACATACCTAGGACTTGATGGGAGTGTTGGAGCTAGAGAGGGAGGAAGCCATGGAGAGAGAGAAGCACCAAAAGAGAGGGAGAAGAGAGGATGACACTTGGGACCTTGAGGATGATGATGGATGGCCACAATAGCTTGAGGTTTTAGGGTCTCAAGGCATGGAATAAGCGTTCTTGGGGTGGGGGAAGAAGAAGGGACGAATTGGGGATGAAATGGAGCTTGATTCCCTTTTATTTTTTTCAATTCTGATGCGTGTTAGTCGATTAACCCAGTGGTTAATCGATTAACCCTTGTAAAATGGCAAAAATCAACTTTCAGCCCTTAATCGATTAACCACCAGGTTAATCGATTAACCTGCTTAGCCTTTCAATACTTAGCACTTCAAAACGCCACAACTTCTTCGTTACCCGTCGGATCTTGCTCAAATTTGAAAGCAAGCTTCCCTACATACTAATATTCACATCCAACGGTGGAATTTGTGTTCAGAGTTGTAAATATTTTATTTTGAATTTCCTAATATAGGGTGTTTATAACACCAAAAACATCGCTTCTAACGCTCTTTTGTTCATCTTTCAACCTCCTTTCTGATGCCAATGCTTCTTGATTCCTTTATGGCATTCAAAGAACTCTTAATCCATCATTTTAAATTATTTTTAGAATAATCCTTACTTCCAAATCATATCATTATTCTAATTACTCTTAGAATTAAAATTCGGGATGTTACAATCTACAACTACATTCGCCTTTCCTGGATGATATTGTAGATTAAAATCATAATGCTTGAGAAATTTCATCCATATTCGTTGTCTCATGTTAAGATCCTTCTAATCAAACAAGTATTTAAGACTCTTATGGTCGCTGTACATTTCAAATTGAGTGCCATATAAATAGTGCCTCCAAATCTTAAGAGCAAAGACGATCTCTGCAAGTTCCAGATCGTGTGTAGGATAATTCTCTTCGTGCGGTCTTAGCTTCCGAGAAGCATAAGCAACCACTTTACCATTTTGCATAAGCACACATCCTAGTCCTTGTTAAGATGCGTCACAATACACATCAAAAGACTGGGATGGATCAGGTAGCACCAATACAGGAGAAGAAGTTAACCGGTGCTTTAACTCTTGAAAACATTGTTCACATCGTTCATTCCATGCAAATGGAATCTCTTTTCTAGTTAACCTTGTTAAAGGCAAGGCAATTTTGGAGAACCCTTCAATAAATCTCGTATAGTACCCTGCTAACCCCTGGAAGCTTCTTATTTCAGCCACGTTCTTCGGTCGTTCCCACTGTAACACGACTTCTACTTTCGCAGGATCAACAACTATCCCTTCGCGAGTAATTACATGGCCCAAGAATTTTACCTTTTCTAGCCAAAATTCACATTTAGACAGCTTAGCATATAATTGTTTCTCCTTCAGAACTTCCAATATTCTTCTCAAGTGTTACTAATGCTCATCTGGAGTCTTTGAGTAGATGAGGATGTCATCAATAAATACTACTACAAAAGAATCCAGATAAGGTCGGAAAATTTTGTTCATCTAATCCATGAACACAACAGGAGCGTTGGTCAATCCAAACGACATCAATATATATTTATAGTGACCATACCAAATCCTGAAAGCTATCTTAAGAATATCTTCTTCCTTGATTCGAATATGGTGGTATCCAGATCTTAGATCAATCATGGAGAAGATTGCTACTCCGTGAAAATGATCCATCAAATCATCAATTCGAGGAAGAGGGTACTTATTTTTAATCGTCACCTTGTTTAATTGTCGATAATCAACACATAGCCTCTGGCTTCCATCTTTCTTCTTCATAAAGAGCACTGGGGCTCCCCAAGGTGACGCGCTTGGCCTTATGAATTTCTTCTCCAACAACTCTTCTAGTTGTTTCTTGTTTCTGCCAATTCAGTAGGAGCCATTCTATATGGGGCTATAGAAATAGGTTCTGTTCCAGGCCTTAGGTCAATGGCAAACTCTACTTCCCTGACAAGAGGCAACCCAGGAACTTCATCAGGAAAGACTTCAGGAAATTCATTCACCACTGGAATGGATTGGATCTCTGACTCTTTCTCTACTTCCATCATAGTCGCAGTCAGATTGCAATCATATGCAAAATCCTCTTCTGGATTAGTGTTCAAAGTGTTTGAGTTTAGGGTAAGTGTTTTATTATGACAATCAATCACAATGTGATTATTGGACATCCAGACCATTCCAAGAATCACATCGAGTTGACTTAAGGGGAGACAGATGAGATCAATATAGAATGTGTGGTTTAGAACTTTCAGGATACAGTTGGTACATATTTTTTTAGTTATGACAGTAGGATTAGTGGGGGTAGATACTAAAAGTTTGTAAGGTGTATCAACAATAGGTAAATTTAATCGTGCAACATAATCAAAAGAGATAAAGGAGTGGGTGGCACCACAGTCAAACAATACTTCACAAGGATGGTTATTAATATAACATGTACCTTTAATCAGTCCCTTAACATTATCAGCTTCAGCACCGCTGAGGGTGTAGACTCTACCACTAGTGGTAGGCCTGTTGTCACTGACCTTTCGAGTTTTTGCGATGCTAACTTCTTCTTTCTTTGGAATTTTGTTGGGACATTGAGCAACTATATGGCTAGATTGTTGGCAGATGAAGCAGTGCCGCTCTTTTCCTTGATTCTGCAGTTTCCAGCAGATACCTCGGTGTGGTCTGCCACAATGTTGGCAAATAGGAGCATAACTGAAAACAGATGGAGAAGATGGAGCTGATGACCCCATTGAGCTTGTTCCTTCGGATATATCTTCTCTTGGTCGAGGATTAGGATAAGAAGCCCCTTGACGAGAGGGTTCCCTAGGCCTATTCCTAATAGGCCCATATCCCTTTGGAGCTGGTCGGGAGCTCTGTTCCATAGCTTCCTTTGCCTTCAAGTCCTCCTCATATGTCCTGCACATATTCACCAGCTGAGCAAAGTTAGGGATGTCCTGATATCTGAAAGCTACTCGAATTTGTGGGCGAAGGCCGATCTTGAACTTAACGCATTTGGATCTCTCGTCAGGATGATGGAGAAAATATGGGGAGTACTTGATCAGCTCCTCGAATTTAGATGCATACTCACCCACATACATAGATCCTTGCTTCAATTATAGAAATTATATCTCCTTTCTATGTCGAACTTCTTCGGGAAAGAACTTTTCAAGGAATTTCTCCTTGAAAAGATCCCATGTGATGATCCGACCTTCAACTTCCAATACCCTACTTGTATTACTCCACCAATCTTCCGCCTCTCTAGTCAGCATGAAGGTGGAGAAGTTGACACGTTGCTCATTTGTACAAGGCATTGAATGAAATATTTTCTCCAGCTCCTGAATCCATCTCTTAGCTTTATCATGATTAAACTCTCCATCATACTGAGGAGGGTCTAACTTCTTGAACTCTGTTAGCCCATGAATCTCCGCTTGTCCTTGAGGTTGATTCTAGTTTGGATTTGCATTTTGGTTGGCTTGATTGTTCAGGTTTTGGGCCAACGCCTCAAGAACAGCGGTGATTCGTTCAAGAAGTTGGTTGTTTCTACCAGCCATCTTCAAGCTCTGAAATAGAACTAAAACAATAAGAATCATAAAATTCTACGACTTCCCATACTATACTAATTAATAGTTACTCTTTTGTGGAGTAACGCTTTGGGAGTATGGGAGTCCATACTTCACAACCGAGGACTGTAACCATTGCTCTGATACCATAAATTGTAACACTAGTTTTTAATTCTCTAGTTATAATGTTAAGTATAGTACTTTCTGTTAGTCAACACTTTTATTAATGAAAATATTTAGAAAAATTTTGACAGAGTTTACTTTGTTTGTCTGACTATCCAAATTTTTTTTAAGTACCTGTCAGATCCAGTAACATATATATTAAATATAAATACACATCAAAAAATTTTTTGGCCACCATATTCTCACACCCAAAACAATGGTATATACTATACCATGGTGGTGGCACTATCTTACAAACTACAACATAAAAGTTTGTTCTACTATTTTACATGACAAAAAGTAAAGGATTTATAAAGTTTTACAAAATATTATATTTAATTAATCAAAAGTGTAAGATTTTCTATATCAGCGAGCTTGGTTGCACAAAAGTGGCAAAACCACATCATCAAGTCTATACTCCATGTGATGGAGCATGACTCTCCCCAGCAGGGGGAATCGAAAAGACCTCACCAGGTGCAGTACCTAAAGTGTCAACATAAGGGAGTGAGTGGTTTAACATAATTAAAAATAAAGAATTAAGAACAATAACACAAAAACCAAGAAGTTAATATTAGAACATAATACTTTAATTGAATAAACATACATTAACATCATATTCATAATATCAATAACGCAATGATGCATGAAAACTCTATCCTTGAATTCTCATGAAATGATGCATGCATGACTCTCTTAATTCGTAATTGAATCCAATGATTTTAGAAAACATCATCATCATGTTATTGTCAAATTTCACTTCTTCTCAATTTATCTTTCAATTCTCAATGCATTGGATCCAATCAAGGATTATTAAAAATATATTGTCCATCTCACTCTTTTCATCTTTTCCCACATCTCTTGTCTTTTCACATTCTCATCATCATTTCAATTCATTCATTAACACTCCAATTCATTCCTCACTTCACCCTCCGCTCCAGGGAAAGACCAACCGGGAGTAAGTGTCCTTCCACCAGTGCTTGCACAGTACTGGCCATCTCTCTCGGTCCAGTACAACTTGGGTTGAAGGCCCAAGTCGGCTATAGCTGGGAACCACCCTTAACCGGTCCCGAAGTGACTCTGTGACCGATAGAATTATCATGGTTAATGCGGAACCAATCTCTCGACATGGATGGCCAGTCCGTGCCCTCCTAGGAGATCAAAGTTCCACCCAACGACAATTCCCGCGGTTGTTTCATTAGCACAACCTAGTCACATACCACTCACGTGCCTCCGCGTATTGTCTTTCCCAACTTCCTCACCGTCCACCTTATAACTCCATGTATGATGCATGATCCTAATTACTTCTCAATTGAATTCATACTTTTTAAAATTAAAAATTTAGAAATTAGTTTACAATTTAGTATGATTTCAATTGGGAAGTATAAGTGCTATTCTAATATATGGAAATGCAATGCAACCATTATAATTAATATTCAAAGTATTCAAATTTAATCATTCAACCTTTTTATATTTACATACAATTAAATCATTTAATATTAATATCACATTCCGTAATACTCAATAGTGTACATTCACATAATTAGTCTTATATAACCAAATACAACAAATTCATTTAAAATCAACATCATATAATATTTCAAAGTATACTTATTAATCTAGCATATAATCATTAAGAGTCAAAAATAAATATATAACCATCATCAAGAATTAGAGCGATAATTCTACTTCAACATTAAAGGTTTTTAACGCAACAAATCAAAGGTAATTGTATATACATCATCATCAATCCTATGGTTCTATGTTATTAAGACTCAATTCTTTACTTTAAATTAATAAAACTACTCCTCCCTTACCTTGAGTGAGGAGAGAGAAACCCTAGTGAGAGAAAGTTTCTCCTAAGCTTTGATGGCTATGATGCTTTGCTTCTCTTCCTTAGTTAATCCTTCTTCCACTATTTCTTTGTCCTTAAAATCTTCTTCCACTTATTTAGTAAGAACACAAAGGGTATTATGATTTAGAGATTTGGGTATAAAAGGGTATGGATTTTAATGGAGAAAGAGGAGTGGATGATGATTATGGAAAGCTTGGATGTGTTGGTTTTTTTATTAGAGGTGATTTTAGGATGGCTCTTGATGGGTTTGTGGAGAGGAAACTAGAAATTTCTAGAGCCAAGGAAGAAGGAGCCGTGATTTTTTATGGAGAGACACGTGAGGGACCGATTTAAAATCACGTTTTGGATGCTGGCTAAACAGGGACTAATAGATTAGTCCCCAACTAATCTATTAGTCCGGATTTTTTATTTAAGGATTAATCTATTTTTGATGCCTCAATCGATTGGTTTTTGGTGTTTTGGACAGCCACTAATCGATTAGTGCCCTATGTAACGACCCAACTATTTAACCTTTAATTACCTGTGGAATCAGTTAGGTCCCTGAAAGATTTGTGGAATCTCTTAAACCCCTCAAAGATCATTTTGGCGTCACATTAATCCCCCCCTTTCAATTTCGTCAGGATGGACCTGACGTAATTCTACGTGGCATGTTAAATGCTTTGTCGGCCCCAATGTGATGTTGGAATGTTAAGAAGGTGACACGTTTGGGCCAACAAAGCATTTAATGTGTCACATAGGATTCCCTTAGGTCCTTCATGGGGGGACTAATGTGATGTCAAATTGATCTTTGGGGGTTTAAGAGATTCCACAAATCTTTCAGGGACCTAACTGATTCCAAAATGATCTTTGGGGGTTTAAGAGATTCCACTAATCTTTTAGGGACCTAACTGATTCCACATGTATCTTTAGGGGACCTATATGACTATTAACTCTACTTATAAATAAAGTAGAGAAAATTTTTCGCCAAAATAAGTTTATAACTTTATCATTTCAAAAAGCGGAAGCAACTTATACATAATATCCCTACCAAATAAGGCATACAAGTTTTACAACTTTATAATACAATAGTTCGAACTATAAGTAAACAAAATAGACTCCGAGCTACTTAATATATTAATAGTAACCCAGAGCATGGTTCTTCAAACTCCATCATTGGAAAGGGAATTTCGCATCCCTTGTCAGCACTATTCTTCCCCTTGGAAGACAGAACCTCCATTACCTACAAGGGCAACAAGGGAGTAAGTCATAGCAAATCACGTTAAAATGAATGATAAAGAACATTGGCTAAATAGAATAAACACAAGTAATGGCAGTTTTACAAATGCATAAACACATGTCAATCCATTTTAACTTTTAGCATTAATCTTGTCTTTAATGGCATGATATATGTCTATCTAGAATCCTTTCCCGGGGCATCACAACTTGGAGGAAAATGGTCCTCGTGAGCTTCCTCCGCTCGACCTTTCGCGACTTACAGGCTTCCTCCGCCCAGCGTAACTAGTATTAATACCTCAACAAGCTGGAGCAAAACAAATGCATGAATGCAAACAAAATCTATTACCAATTATTATCTTTTAATTCATCATCATCGTTCATCTCATTTCCATTTAGGACATAGTCCATGCTTCCTATTTCATTCTTTCATTCCATTTCCCTTAACCTTTCTTTTAGTTGGTGCTGATGCTTTCAGAAAAAAGGCCATCAGCGGCATAGCCACTTTGGGATGGGTTTAATCATTTCTATTTAACAGTTTCAGGAAACGTCCATCAGCGGCCTAGCCACTTTGTGATGGTTTTAGAAATAGTATCGAATTATTTCATTTATAGTCCATCGGGGCATAGCCTCCTATTGATGGTTAATTGCAACGACCCCATTGGGACTCCTATAGTAAAAAATCAACCAAGTGAATAAAACTTTCACTGGGACATCTATAGGATCAATATCGATCAAATGGGTGTAAGCACTTCCGTTGGGACTCCTGTAGGGAAAACATCAACCACTGAATAAAATTCGAGTAATATGTCAGATTAGTCCCTGACTTTGTAAGCATCGGTCATGTTAGTCCCTGACTTTATCGAAATAGCAATTTAGTCCCTGAGATTTCATTTTAATTCACATGCATCCTTATCTTTATCCAATTTTAAAGCAAATACATCCCTGCGATAGTGACGGCAGGGACTAACTTGATCGACGTTCTCCTATCTCAGGGACTAAATTGCTATTTCGATAAAGTCAGGGACTAACTTGACCTACGCTTACAAAGTCAGGGACTAATCTGACATATTACTCATTAAAATTCCAGTAGGACACCTCCAGGATAGTTATCAACCAACGGGATTTAGATATTAAGCATAGTGATGTTTAGTAATTCAAGGGATTAGACGAGTTAATTTCTGAAATTTTGAAAGAATAAGAGATTTATGAAGTTTTTCTCAAAATTCTCGAGTAGTTCATGAACTACTCGAGTAGTTCATGCCAAAAATACTCGAGTACTTGAAGAAATACTCGAGTCGTTCATCACTTTCCAGAATACTCGAGTCTTTTTCAAAATACTCGAGTCTTTTTGCTGCAACAGCACCAGTTTTCTCCATTTTATGCACCAAATCGTGATTCTTACACTTTTACTTCAATTCTGCACAAAACAGAAGTTATTCCACATATAATAAACATGTTGCACATATCAATTAACATCAAATTAACAGAAAATATAATCAAATCACAGGATTACATAAAACATAGAAAATGTCCATTTTAACATATCAATTTCATTTCTACTTGATTTTAAGTTCGTAAATCAATCTAGTGAGCTTCCTTAGGTCCAATTAAACTTGTTTGAACACAAAAACCATGAGTCTCTGGCTTCCAAGTCAGATTCCCATTTCAAACTTACATTACCCATGAACCTCATATGGTTCCTATGAATTTAGCTTATTGATTACCATTCTAGTGATTAGGTAACTTCTCCCGTACCTTAGAGAAGCTAAACAAATGATTGGTTGAAGGAAAAAGAGACTGGATCAAGGTTGGTGATTCTGCACCGGTGCACAAACAGTTGCACTAGCTAACTTTGGACATTAAATTCACCACGATTAAGGAATGAAAAAGAATGAAATAAGTTAGCTTAAACAACTAGGGAGTGCTAACTTTAATCAGAAATGAATTTGGAATCGAGAGGGTTCCTGAATTTACCAGACCAATTCAAGAAAGAGAGGTTGATGGTGCTGTTTGATGCTCTGTTTTCACAGCTTAGAGTATGCAACTTTGGAAGCCAATATCTTGATCTACAGGAAGTCAATTTGAGTGGTTCTTGGTTCTAATTCAAGATTGGAATTAGAACTCGAATAGTGTTTTGGTTTCACTGGATTTGGGTGAGTGAGGAGGGAGAATCGAAGACTCAAAGAGAGCACCAGAAAAATGAGAATAATGAGAGTGGAAATTCGGGTTTGGGAGTTTTGAATGAGTTTCTAGCTTCCCAAATCACTTATTTATAACTTAGGATTACCATCATATGAAGTAAGGTCCAGCTCTGTGCTTGTAACTAGATGAAACGGGCTATTGGTTCCAATTTGGTTTGAAACCGACTTTTATTTTTTTGCAGAGCTGCACGAACTACTCGAGTATTACTAGAAATACTCGAGTATTCTGACTAAAATTTCAAATTTTTCTAACAGCTAGTTATGATACTCGAGTCTTCCCACCAATACTCGAGTCTTTTGACTAAAAATCGGAAAAATTAATATTTTATTCAATTAAAATAGTTTATTTTATTATTTATTTTATTTACTTTATTTATTTTAAAAATGTTGGACCTTACATCCTCCCCCACTTAAAAAGGAATTTCGTCCCCGAAATTCGGTTCGGAAAATAAAACTTACTCGAACAGATACGGATATTCTTCCTTCTTTTGACTTTCCAATTCCCAAGTGATGTCGCTAACACCACCACGTCCCCATACGACTTTCACTAAAGGAATCTCCTTCCCTCGCAGCTGCTTCGTTTTTCTATCTTCTATCCGAATGGGACCGGTTTCGAATGTCAGATCTTCTAGCAAGGGTATCTCGTTGGGTTCAATGCGGATAATCGAAGCAGGGTCAGGCACAAACTTTCTTAGCTGAGACACATGGAACACATTGTGCAGGTTGGATAGAAATGGTGGCAAGGATATCTGGTAGGCAACAGGGCTAATTCGGCTCAGGATTTGGTATGGACCGATGAATTTGGGTGATAACTTCTTTGGTTTTATCACACGTCCAACTCCAGTTGTCGGAACTACTCGGAGAAAGACATGTTCTCCCTCTTGAAATTCCAATTTAGTTCTTCTCCGATCCGCATAATTCTTTTGTCTGCTTTGGGCAGCTTTCATCTTTTCTTGAATTACTTTAATCCTTTCGGTTGTTTCTTGAGCGGCATCGGGGCCAATGTGCGTATTCTCCCCCACTTGGAACCAACATAGTGAGGTTCTACACTTTCGCCCATACACTGCTTCGAAAGGTGCCATCCCAATACTTGCATGGAAGCTAAATTTTACCAAAGGCAATAATTGACTCCAGTTTTCACTATACTCCAAAGCACATGCTCTTAACAGATCCTCAAGAGACTGGATTGTCCTTTAAGATTGGCCGTCGGTTTGGGGATGATAGGCTGAACTCATCCTCAGTTTGGTTCCCATTGCTTGGTGTAAACTTTGCCAAAACCGAGAACAAAACCTTGGGTCACGATCAGAGATTATGCTTGATGGGATTCCATGCTACCGCACCACCTCCTTGATATAAAGTTGTGTGAGCTTTTCCAATGAATATTTCGTATTGATTGGAATAAAGTGAGCCAATTTTGTCAATCGATCCACTATTACCCACACAACTTCATATCCTCCTTGTGTCCTTGGAAAACCGGAAACGAAATCCATTGCAATGCTGTCCCATTTCCATTCCGGAATGTCCAATGATTGAAGTTCGCCTCCAGGCCTCTTATGTTCTATTTTTTGCTTTTTGACAAACAAAGCAAGATGCCACATAAGTTGCCGCATCCTTCTTCAGTCCAGACCACCAAAACATTTTCTTCATGTCTTGGTACATCTTTGTAGCTCTAGGATGAATACTCATTTTACTTTTATGGGCTTCGTCCAAAATGATCCTTCGCAACTCCGGATTTGCCAGAATGCACACTCATCTTTGAATCTTAAGACTCCATCCGGGCCAATTTGGAAATCTGGTTCCTTTCCCTCCATACTTAGCCTCATATTTTCTTGCAGTTCCACATCATCTCGCTGCATCTCCTTTATCTGTTCTAAGAATTCATTGGTTATCTTTAGCATTCCCAAATTGATACTGGACGACCTCACTTCTATTTCCAGATTCAAGTCTCGGAACTTTTCAACCAGCTTCACTTCTTTGATCATCAAAGAACTCATATGCAACGTCTTTCGACTTAAAACATTCGCTACCACATTGGCTTTTCCATGATGGTAGTGAAGCTCAAGGTCATAGTTCTTCAGAAACTCCATCCATTTACGTTGTCGCATATTTAATTCCTTTTGATTGAAAAGATATCTGAGACTTTTGTGGTCACTGAACACCTGGAATGTTGTTCCATACAGATAGTGCCTCCATAACTTCAATGCAAACACTATGGCTGGCAATTCTAGATCGTGAGTTGGATAATTCTCCTCATGAATCTTCTACTATCTTGATGCATAAGCTACCACCTTTCCTTCTTGCATCAACACACATCCGAGTCCTTGTTTGGAAGCGTCACAGTATACATCGAAACTTTTGTGAGGATTGGGCAAAATTAACATCGGTGAAGATGTCAATTTGTCCTTTAACTCTTGAAAGCTTGCTTTGCACTTTTCATCCCAAACAAAAGGTTGTTCTTTTCTTGTTAAACGTGTTAATGGCAAAGCAATCTTTGAAAAGTTCTCAATGAATTTTCGATAGTATCCTGCTAGTCCAAGAAAACTTCTTACTTTCGTGACAGTTCTTGGGGCTTCCCATTTGAGTGCAGCTTCCACCTTGGATGGATCTACAGCAACTCCATCTTCGGTAATCACATGGCCAAGAAATTTCACTTCTCTTAACCAAAACTCGCACTTAGCCAATTTCGCATAAAGCTTCTTCTCTCTCAAGGTTTCAAGAACCATTTGAAGATGCTTGGAATGCTCATCTGGGGTTTTCGAGTATATCAGGATGTCATCTATGAACACAACCACAAATGAAACCAAATATGGTCGAAAGACCCGATTCATGTAGTCCATGAACACAACCGGTGCATTTGTTAGACCAAACGGCATCACCACATATTCGTAGTGACCATAACGGGATCGGAAGGCCGTCTTGGGAATATCTTCTTCTCTAACTCGAATATGATGATAGCCGGATCTTAGATCGA
Source organism: Crotalaria pallida (assembly GCA_037953625.1). Taxonomy (NCBI): domain Eukaryota; kingdom Viridiplantae; phylum Streptophyta; class Magnoliopsida; order Fabales; family Fabaceae; genus Crotalaria; species Crotalaria pallida. The sequence continues at coordinate 71,847,301 of CM075652.1, read as the reverse complement.
TTTTAGAGAACACCTTATCTCCACGGACTTGATCCATAAGATCATCTGTTCGGGGCAACGGGTACTTATTCTTGATAGTTACTTTGTTCAACTACCGATAATCAATGCACATGCGCATACTTCCATCCTTCTTCTTTACAAATAATACCGGTGCACCCCGCGGTGATACAATCGGTCTGATAAACTTTTTCTCCAACAGATCTTCCACTTGCTTCTTTAATTTCTCCAACTCTGATGGTGCCATACGAAAGGGAGCAATCGATATAGGACCAGTTCCAGGGATAAGGTCAATACTAAACTCTATTTCGCGAGGAGGAAGTAAACCGGGTACTTCCTCGGGAAAGACATCGGGGTATTCGCACACTATAGGAATATTTTCGATCTTGGGTTCTATTTTGGGTGTTTCCTCTACTGAAACAGAGAATAGGCATAGGTATCCTTCGGGTGGTGACATGGGGGGTTTGGCTTCGGGAAATAAGATGGTCTTACGATGACAATCTATGGTTACTTGGTACTTGGTTAGCCAATCCATTTCTAAGATTATATCTAACTGGGATAAAGGTAAGCATATGAGGTCAACTACAGTGTTTTTATCTAGTATGGTTACCTTACAATCTACACAGGCCTTAGATGTGGTTACAGGTAAATTGGTTAGTGTTGATACTGTGAGATTATATGGTGTATCGGTGATTTTTAGTTTTAATCGGTTGACACAATCATAAGAAATAAAAGAGTGGGTGGCTCCAAAATCTACAAGGACCCTACATGGTTTACTATTCAAAAGGCAATTACCTTGGATCAGGTTCTCAGATTGATCAGCTTCAACTCCCGACATGGTGAACACCTTTGCTCGTGCCATAGGCCTTTGAACAGCTCCTTCTTGATTAGCGTTTCCCTCGGGACAGATATGATTAATGTGACCTTTCTTTTCACAAGTAAAACAAGTTGGGGAAAACAACCCAACATGCTTTACCTCCATGATGTTTCTGACACTTGTCACACTTGGGTAGATGGATTGGTCTTCCTTCACTTTTGTTCCCCTGTCCATTGTTGTGATATGGACCCTTGTTGCGATTTTTCTGGCTATGGCGTCCATGATTACGGTGAGGGCCGTAATTCTGCTGGCTGCGTTGCTGCTGCTCATACACTGCCTTTTCCTTGAGATCATTTTCAGTGACACGGCAGTGTTGCACCAGAGTTGCAAAGTGTCAGATGCACTGTCCACTTACGAATGGTTTAATATCAGGCCTTAAACCATTCTCGAAGCGAACACATTTAGAATGCTCATCAGGGCGAAGCATGAAATATGGGGAATACTTCATCAGTTTTTCGAACTTAGCAGCATATTCCCCAACGGTCATGGCTCCTTGCTTCAGCTCTAGGAATTCAATTTCTTTCGTGTTCCTCACATCTTCCGGGAAGAACTTCTCATAAAACTTATCCACAAAGACCTCTGAAGTAATTTATTTGTTCTCATGCTCCAGGGCTTGCTTGGTATACTTCCACCAAATTGTCCGCTGGACCCACGAGGACATAAGCAGCATAAGTAACTTTTTGTTCCTCATCACATGGAATGGTCTGAAATATCTTCTCCATATCCTGAATCCAGATTTGTGCCTCCTCAGGGTTAGCTCTACCATAGAATTCCGGAGGATCACACTTCCTAAAATCGGCCAGTCCTTTGAACTCAGATGGACCAGCAGGTAGCCTATTTGTCAGGTGCTCCAAGATAGCAGCGATACGATCTAAGGATTCATCGGTATGGCGAGCGTGCCTTGATGCCATTGCTACGTTGTGCTATTTACCAAAGATAACAGTTATATTTTTAAATAAAACTATATATATATATATATATATATTACATCCTACTGACTTAATCCTAATCTACCCATAACTCAATCCAGAGTTATCACAACTAATAGCATGTGTGGCCATATTCCATAGGCCAAGAGTTTGAACCATTGCTCTGATGCCACTAAGTGTAACGACCCAACTATTTAACCTTTAATTACTTATAAATAAAGTAGTGAAAATTTTTCGCCAAAATAAGTTTATAACTTTATCATTTCAAAAAGCGGAAGCAACTTATACATAATATCCTTATCAAATAAGGCATAGAAGTTTTACAACTTTATAATACAATAGTTCGAACTATAAGTAAACAAAATAGACTCCGAGCTACTTAATATATTAATAGTAACCCAGAGCATGGTTCTTCAAACTCCATCATTGGAAAGGGAATTTCGCATCCCTTGCCAGCACTATTCTTCCCCTTGGAAGACAGAACCTCCATTACCTACAAGGGCAACAAGGGAGTAAGTCATAGCAAATCACGTTAAAATGAATGATAAAGAACATTGGCTAAAAACAACAAACACAAGTAATGGCAGTTTTACAAATTCATAAACACATGTCAATCTTTTTTAACTTTTAGCATTAATCTTGTCTTTGATGGCATGATGTATGTCTATCTAGAATCTTTCCCGAGGCAGCACAACTTGGAGGAAAATGGTCCTCGTGAGCTTCCTCCACTCGACCTTTCGCGACTTACAGGCTTCCTCCGCCCAGCGTAACTAGTATTAATACCTTTTCCGAGGCAGCACAACTTGGAGCAAAACAAATGCATGAATGCAAACAAAATCTATTACCAATTCTTATCTTTTAATTCATCATCATCGTTCATCTCATTTCCATTTAGGACATAGTCCATGCTTCCCATTTCATTCTTTCATTCCATTTCCCTTAACCTCTCTTTTAGCTGGTGCTGATGCTTTCAGAAAAAAGGCCATCAGTGGCATAGCCACTTTGGGATGGGTTTAATCATTACAATTTAACAGTTTTAGGAAAAGTCCATCAACGGCATAGCCACTTTGTGATGGTTTTAGAAATAGTATCAAATAATTTCATTTATAGTCCATCGGGGCATAGCCTCCTATTGATGGTTAATTGCAACGACCCCATTGGGACTCCTATAGTAAAATATCAACCAAGTGAATAAAACTTTCACTGCGACATCTATAGGATCAATATCGACCAAATGGGTGTACGCACTTCCGTTGGGACTCCTGTAGGGAAAACATCAACCACTGAATAAAATTCCAGTAGGACACCTCCAGGATAGTTATCAACCAACATGATTTAGATATTAAGCATAGTGATGTTTAGTAATTCAAGGGATTAGACGAGTTAATTTCTGAAATTTTGAAAGAATAAGAGATTTATGAAGTTTTTCTCAAAATACTCGAGTAGTTCATGCCAAAAATACTCGAGTACTTGAAGAAATACTCGAGTCGTTCATCACTTTCTAGAATACTCGAGTCTTTCTCAAAATACTCGAGTCTTTTTGCTGCAACAGCACCAGTTTTCTACATTTTATGCACCAAATCGTGATTCTTATACTTTTACTTCAATTCTGCACAAAACAGAAGTTATTCCACATATAATAAACATGTTGCACATATCAATTAACATCAAATTAACAGAAAATATAATCAAGTCACAGGATTACATAAAACATAGAAAATATCCATTTTAACATATCAATTTCATTTCTACTTGATTTTAATTTCGTAAATCAATCTAGTGAGCTTCCTTAGGTCCAATTAAACTTGTTTGAACACAAAAACCATGAGTCTCTGGCCTCCAAGTCAGATTCCCATTTCAAACTTACATTGCCCATGAACCTCATATGGTTCCTATGAATTTAGCTTATTGATTACCATTCTAGTGATTAGGTAACTTCTCCCGTACCTTAGAGAAGCTAAACAAATGATTGGTTGAAGGAAAAAGAGACTGGATCAAGGTTGGTGATTCTGCCCCGATGCACAAACAGTTGCACTAGCTGACTTTGGCCATTAAATTCACCACGATTAAGGCATGAAAAAGAATGAAATAAGTTAGCTTAAGCAACTAGGGAGTGCTAACTTTAATCAGAAATGAATTTGGAATCGAGAGGGTTCCTGAATTTACCAGACCAATTCAAGAAAGAGAGGTTGATGGTGCTGTTTGATGCTCTGTTTTCACAACTTAGAGTATGCAACTTTGGAAGCCTATATCTTGATCTACAGGAAGTCAATTTGAGTGGTTCTTGGTTCTAATTCAAGATTGGAATTAGAACTCGAATGGTGTTTTGGTTTCACTGGATTTGGGTGAGTGATGAGGGAGAATCGAAGGCTCAAAGAGAGCACCAGAAAACTGAGAATAATGAGAGTGGAAATTCGGGTTTGGGAGTTTTGAATGAGTTTCTAGCTTCCCAAATCACTTATTTATAACTTAGGATTACCCTCCTATGAAGTAAGGTCCAGCTCTGTGCTTGTAACTAGATGAAACGGGCTGTTGGTTCCAATTTGGTTTAAAACCGACTTTTATTTTTTTGCAGAGCTACACAAACTACTCGAGTATTACTAGAAATACTCGAGTATTCTGACTAAAATTTCAAATTTTTCTAACAGCTAGTTACGATACTCGAGTCTTCCCACCAATACTCGAGTTTTTTGACTAAAAATCAGAAAAATTTATATTTTATTCAATTAAAATAGTTTATTTTATTATTTGTTTTATTTACTTTATTTATTTTAAAAATGTTGGACCTTACACCCTACTAATAGATTAGTTCATTACAGTTCTTACTTTTCCTAATGCAATTTAAAAATTCCTAATAATCCTCATGCTTAAACAAAGATCTCACCACATTAAATCACAATTCTTAACATACTTTAATTGTACTTAAGTTTAGGATGTTTCAATTCTAATTTTATAAATTTTTATACTTTATTAATTAATTAATTAATTAACTATTTATTTAATAATTAAAGAACAAAAGGAATAAATTAAAATAATAAAATATAAATAATATAATGTTGCATGATTTTTGGTTATTTAATAACTTTCAACTACTTCAAAAGTTAGTTTTGTCAAACAACACTATTCTTTTTAGGTTTTGCCTAAAAAACACCAAATATTTTTGGTGATTGCAGCACCATGTGTTAATTAAAAAATTCGCTCTACCTGCAACCTGTTGTATAAGTAATATGTATGTGCTTAATGAATTTGGAAATGTTGACCTCATTAATGAACTTATTTATTGTTTGCATTTAAAGTTTTTTTATTAATAAGTAATAAATAAAAATATCTACATATTAATTTTTTAATTATCACTTATGCTATAATTTATTGAAAATTATTTATTTTATAAAAAATTATAAATTTTAATTTCACTGAATTATTTTTGACATATGATTTGGGTCTAATATATGATGTGTTTAGGGCATGAATTAACTCCCTTTTGCTGAGGTTTTGACTTTTTTCTTAGGTAATATAGGTAAATTAGTTAAGTTTTTAGTTAGTTTAGGTAATTTAGGATCCTGGAACGTTTTGATCTGTTTTGGGTTTGATTTCAGGTATTTTGGAAGCTTTATTTGATTAATTGTGCAATGGAATGGAAAGGAGCTTTGAAGGCCTTGAGATTGGAGTCAAAATGGAGAAAAAGCGAATGTTGAACAGTGACCCACGCCCAGGCGCATGATAATCGCGCCTAGGCACGTAGGGGTCAAAAGTACAAGGACAGGGGTTCAAATGATTAAAATCAATTGTGGAAAAGTTGTCTTCTCAGGTAGATTCACGCCCAAGCGCATGTGCATCGAAGAAAAGTTTGCTGATCAGAGTGAAGCTCGTGCCTAGGCGTGGGTGACTGGCGCCTAGGCGTGAGGATGACGAGTTTATGGGCTTTTTGATAAGATTTAATAGATTTATTCCAGGTGAGTTTTTACTATAAAAATTAGGTTTAAGGAATATAATTGGGGAGATTAGAAAGGGAGATTACATAGTTTTTCAGAAAGAATTTAGAGAGAGAAGAAGATTGGAGATCAAGAGCAGAGGAATCCTGCTTGAAAATTGAAGATTTATCGGGAATTTCAGGTTGTCTATGATCATGAATTCCTTCTTTTATCTTTGCTTTTCTTATTTCAATATGTGTAACTAAAACTCTTAGTTAGGAATATGGTGGATTTGTATGGATAATTAGTTATGAAGTTACAAATTGATGTTTTCCATTTAAATCTATTGTTTGGTTGTGTGTTAATTACAATTCATGAACCTGATCAATTTATGTTTTGTTTTGGATCTCAAGTCCAACAAGAGACATCTAAAGATTAGAATAGGTCGTTCTTCCAAACTTTATAACCACCTAGTTTGTAGACATACATCTAGGGCTTATATGACTTTAATATTCCAGTGTGCTTAATTAGTGGTTATTCATATGTCAAAATCGCTTAAGACATTAAGGGTTCTCATACTGAATAAGAAACATAAATTCACAGAGACATCTGGTTTTTATTACCTCTGGGATGTCGTAGATTTAATGGAAACAGAAACTCATAACTAGTAGCTAGGTCCTGCAACGAAACCACGTTCCTAATGCTTTTCCCATTCATCTCACAAACACCATTTAATTTCTATTTTATTTCTTATTTTAGTTTTTCAATTTAATTAATCAAAAACCAAAAAATATTAGTTACTTTTCAAGTTTCATTAGTACTTATAATAAGGTGAAAGTTATTGAAAACAATTTGCAATCCTCGTGGGAACGATAATTTTAATTCTACTATATTACTTGTGCACGATCTAGTATACTTGCTAGAGAGTCCAACATGTTTTTGGCGCCGTTGTCGGGGATTGAAATTCGATTTCAATAATTTGTGGTACTTATTTATAGTTAGTTGCTAAAAATTTGTTTATTTGCATTATCTCAATAGCTACTACTGACCCTTTTCCTTTTGTGTACCTGTATTCCGCAGGAAAGAAGGAGAAGAAACCACTCGGAGGAATGGCTAAAAAGGAGGAATCTAAACCAAAGACTTTTGCTGATTATGCAAAGATTAGCATGAATGCATGTGCAACTAGCATCATCAGACCTGCTATTGATGCACCACACTTCACCATTGATCCACAATACATCTACCTAATTTAGAAGGATCAATTTGGAGGTGGTCCGCAAGAGGATCCAATGGAGCACATTGCTAACTTTCTCAGTATGTTGGATTTCTTCAAGATTGAGGGTGCCTCTGATGAAGCCATCCGGATGAGGTTGTTTCCAGTATCCCTTAAAGATAAGGCAAGGAGCTGGATCATCAAGCAACCAGCAGGGAGTTTGTCTTCATGGGATATACTTGTTCAAAAATTTTATGAAAAGTATCTTCCATCAGTTGATCGGGTTAATGGAAGGAAAAACATCACCTCATTTGTACAACAAGAAGATAAGCCCTTGCATAAAGCCTGAGAGAGATTTAACCAGCTGTTGAAGAAGTGTCCAACACATGGAATATTAAGATACATGCAGATCCAAATCTTCTATGATGGATTGCAACCATCTGACAAGGACATGATAGATATAGCAGCTGGTGGATCTCTAGCCAAGAAGAAGACCATTGAAGAGGCCAGAGATATTATTGAAATAATGGTGGAAAATAGCATTCAAGCAGAACCAGAGCGGATAGCTAAGGAAGAAGATTCTTCACATGATCAGACCCTCATCATGCAAAACAAGATGATGCAGAAACATATAGCAGCATTGACCAAACAATTGAGTCAAGCTCATATGGCACTACCTGTCTCTGAGTTCTGTGGAGGCGAATCTGCTTTCGTTGTGACAAAAACTGGGCGCAATGAGGGGCAAGCGAATTATTTTGGTGAAGGCCAACAAAGGAATCCGATCCATCATACTCACAATTCAAGGTACCAGGGTTACCCAAATTCCTCATGGGATGATCTTGCACCTACTCGTCCACCAGAGAAGCCACTATGGGAAATAGCGGTAGATAAGATAGCTCTGACAACTTGTTCTTTTCAAGAAGAAACTCGAACTAAATGGAGCAATCAGCAAGCGAGTATTGACACTATCCATAATCAGATGGACAAGTTATCTAAGCAGATAGCAGAGATGCAGACAAGACACTTCCCCAAAAATACCAGTGATTGCGAAGCCATTACTCTTCGAAGTGGTAAAGCTTATGATGAGCCACAGCAAAAGAGTGATGAGGTGGTAATTGAGCGAAGAGAAGAGCCCAAACAAAAATCTCAAGAAGAGAGTCTTGTAGTGCAACCTATTGAGGTTGAGGAAGAGACAAAGAGTCCAATTGAAGCTGAAGTGGAAAAACCAAAAGTAATTCTGTGACACCCTTCTCAATTACGAGTAATTAATATACTAATTATACTATTATATCGGATAATATATGGACTTGTAAGTATTTAGAGAATGTAGAAATAAAATTTTCCTTCAAGGCGGGTGCACAATCAAAATGAGGAGCTCTTGGAGAGAGTAATTCGTATCATTTAAAACATTGTATTGAATTCAGCTTTTGCTAAAATAAGAAAATCTTTTCATAATCCGGATAGCATCGGTGCTTTCGAAAACGTATTGACATAGTAAAATTAAACGATGCATATCCATTCTTTCTTTCGCGAAACTGATACCATTTAAAGAACACAACCGAATCCGTTAATTAATCTTTATCAGAGTGAGCGGAAAGGGTAGGACTATGCACAGTTGTAATATGAACATAAGTTATATATATAAGTCATGTAATACATAGTCCTAGTAGTCATGTCTCCAAGATTCCCATACAAGTCCATAACAGATCTATATCAAAATATAACCATATCGCTAGAGCTCTCAAGAGCATATCTACAATATATACAAATCAAAATATGAACTCTAGAGGTGGTCACGTAGATCTGGCAGCAACAGCAGTAGTAGTGATAGTAGTAGCAGTCTCCAGGTAGCAAAAGAAAACATCATCATCAGCAGCAGCAGTGTCTCCTCCACAGCATTCCCACATCGGATCCCCTGATCCTCATCATATACCATGTACACATACCTAGGGATTATCATCTCTCCACTGACTCCCGGTGGAATAAACGACAGGCTCGCCTCCGCTCTCGTCCTCCACGGGATCCTCCTCGATCTCATCCGATGGAGAGTGTACCCTACCACTGGGTACAGGGTCAGGAGATGGTGTGACCCTAACTGGGCTCCTCGGATCAGAAGGGTGAGTATCCTCGCGGACGACTCTCGAGGAAAAAGGGTGTGAGCGGGTAGGTCAAAAACGAAAGCTATGATAAGAGTGATCTGGTCGTGCGGGAGGTGGTCCATGATATGTGTAAAAAGGGGGTACGTGCATAGTGTATATGATGGGAATCCTAAATCTATGAGGATGAAATCAAATCAGCGGGTTCGGGTGGTAGAAGGTAACCTCTACCTCTCCCTCGAACACTGCGCGATGGTCCTCATAGATCCATATGCCACTAGGAAGTGGCCGGATCTCGATGCAAGCGATGTAACGTGACATCACCTACAAGGGCATAGGGGTAAGCATTTCTATACACATAATCAATAGAGCATAAATGTGTGTACAATGTGAAGGTATATACATGCAACAATAAACAACAATCACACTTAGCATTTAGCAGATATAGGATGCAAGTAGGATGCTCATACTTGTATCATTTATCAATCTTAGTTTAAATGAGTGGCATGATGTATGAACTTATCTCTCAAGCCTATCTCCATCATTCTATGTCACTCTCTGACTTCCATTCTTTACTTCGTCCAGCACTCAACCGTGCGTTGTACTCCTAGGTGTACAACATTCGTACATTCACCAAGAATGTACACGACAAGCTTGGAATCCATGCCACTCGAGCACGTCCCGTCATCCAAATGGTCCGTCATCCAAACGGTATAACCATATCGGCATCCACTAAGCCGACCACGTCGTCAACCATAACGTGTCATCAAGCAAGCCATCAATTGGCACTCCCAGAGGCCCTCCACATTTTACCAAAACATGATAAACGATCTACCATCCAGACTCCAAAGTGAATGCATCATTTTTCGCTTAAAGGAATTGATTGATGTTTTTCTTGTTAATAATACCCGACGTGCCACCCGAGCAGCGTCTCGTCATTCAAACGAAAATTTATCAAATCATCAATCGGGTTCCTTTAAGTCTTAGATCACTTGGATTATTGTCATTTAAGTATTAATCAATGATTCAGAATTAAAAATGGTATTTTAATATTCTGGGTAAAATACTCGAGTGTTCCTCAGAATACTCGAGTGTTCTTCAGTTATTTCCAGATTACTCGAGTGTTCCTCAGTTACTCGAGTTGTTCATGCCTTTCTGAGGATTTGGGTTTCAGATTCATAAAAAATACTCGAGTAGTTCATGAGTACTCGAGTGTTCTTCATCAATTCCAGAACACTCGAGTGACCCCTGCAATACTCGAGTGGTTTACCTTAACATATCCCCATGCATCAGTCGATACTCGAGTTCTGGGCCTGGTACTCGAGTGTTCTAACGCAAAATACACTATTTTTTCAAAAATTTACTCGAGTATCAAGCCAAGTACTCGAGTCTTTTCTTGCAGAACAGACTGGAAACTTGGTTTTAACATGCCATTTTCAATTCTATTCATTTCTAGTCCAATCCAATGATCAACAGAGTTTATACAACACATATTAAACATGCTCAAACACTTATAACTCAACAATTAACAAATTTGACAGAGAATCAAGAATTTATGCATAAAACATACAATTTCACAACTTAACACCTCAAATTGCAAAATACTCAACAAACTCATGAAATAAAGCTCAATACAGCTTGCATGCATCATATGAAACTTGCTGAAAACAACCATAGAGCATAAGTTGGTCTCCAAACCAAAGTTCTTATTCAATCTAAGCCCTTAGAGCCTCTTGGTGGCTCTCTAATGAAAATCATGGATTTTAAACTCTATCTAGTGCATAAAACAACTTCCCCTTACCTTCAGACTTGACTCAACAAAGGATTTGCAAGAAAAAGCTCCACAGCACCCAGAACAACTTCAAGCATCACATGCAGAACAGTTTTGAGTGGAGGTCCAAAATGGAATTGGTTGACATATGAAACAGAGATAGAAATTGGGGAAATTAGAATTTCTAAACTCTATGCAACACCTACTAGCTATAGAAACCAAATTGAGACTCAAAGAACTCGTGAGCTTACCAAAAATCGAATTCAAAGTGAGCTCCAGGAAAAGGTTTGACAACAACAACTTCACTTCCAAGCTTTGATTCTTCCTCCACACTCACTCTCAGCTCACGAATTTGGTGTCTATACAAAGCTCGAGATGTGAGCTTTGTATTGGTGTATAGTTTGTTACTCAAATCAACACACAGAGGGAGAATCGACTGGAACAATTCAGGAACCCTAACTGGAACAACAAGCTCGAATTTGACCAAATGCCTCAACAATTCGAGCTTGATTGGTTTATATAGACTGATTGGAAGCCCATGCAGATCGACACGACAACAAGAGACGTGGTTGAGAGGTGATTTCGTGTCAACGGAGGGGAATCGGTGGTGGTGACTCACCAAACGCACTAACTCGTGCAACTTTGTCCAGAATACTCGAGTAGTCGAGAAAATACTCGAGTGTTTTGACCAGTTTTTGAAAAAAAAAATTTATTTACTTTCCCTCCAAAATCTTTCTTATAATTACTTCTAGGTCCCAACTCAGGGACTAATATGCAAAATATTTATTTTATGCATACTTACATTTAATAAATAAATTCACACACATTCCCTAAATGCATAAATACAGATTTTAATCGAAGATTAAGAATGGAAATAATTAATTATAATAAACTTTATAATTAACCTTTCATTAATCAGGGATTAAAATTTTGGGGTGTTACAAATTCCACGGGTACCGTTTCCTCAGACACTGAAGAGGAAGGAGGAGAAGAATCAGAGGCAGTTTGCAAAGTTCATGGACGTATTCACAAAGCTCCAAATCAACATATATACCATTTGTAGAGGATCTTGAAAAAATATCCTTGTATGCAAAATTCATGAAGCAACTGCTCACCAACAAGAGAAAGATGAAGGATGATGAAACAGTTCTACTTACTGAGGAGTGCAGTGTTATCCTGCAGAAGAAGCTCCCACAAAAATTGAAAGATTCGGGTAGCTTCACTATACCTTGCAATATAGGTGGGGTGGATATTGGTAGAGCTTTGTGTGACTTAGGGGCTAGCATCAATTTGACGCCTCTCTCCATTTTCAAAAGGTAAAGTGGAAGATGTGTTTGTCAAGGTGGATAAGTTCATTTTCCTAGAAGATTTTGTGATTCTAGACATGGATGCAGATCAGGATATTCCATTACTCTTAGGATGATCTTTCCTAGCTACTGGGAGAGCCCTGATCGATGTGCAGAATGGTGAACTTATGCTCAGAGTTCATGATGAATCAGTGAAATTCAATGTCTATGAATCAATGCAGAATGCCATAGGGGAAGATCAGTGTTTGATTTTGGATGTCATCGAATCTATTGTGGACTCTGTGTTTGAGGAGATCTGTTATGAAGATCCTGTGGAAACAGCTTTGGTGACTGATTGTGAGGAAGGAACAGAGGCTCACCACATTAAGACCCTTCTTGATGGATCTTCAGAGATCAGGAGGGGATAGAAACCAGCAGACCTGAGGCCAGATGAAAAGGAGGAAAGATCGAAGCCATAGCCCAAGGATTTACCAGCCAATCTCAGGTATGTTTTCCTTTATGATACTGAATATTACCCCATAATCATAAATAGTGCCTTGACTGAATCTCAAACTAAAAAATCATTAAGAGTTTTGAGGCACTATAAATCTGCTATTGGATGGAGTGTATCAGATATAAAGGGAATTAGTCTCTCCTTTTGCATGCATAAGATTCTCTTGGAGGAGAATTTTAAACCAATAATACAACCATAGCGGAGGTTAAATCCTACTCTGCAAGAGGTTGTTAGGAAAGAGGTGGTGAAGTTATTGGATGCTGGGATTATCTATCCCATCTCAGACAGCACTTGGGTAAGCCCAGTGCAAGTGGTCCCGAAGAAAGGTGGGTTAACAATGGTGAAAAATGAAAATAATGAACTGATACCCACCTGTACTGTTTCTGGGTGGAGGGTGTGTATTGATTATATGAGATTAAATAGTTGTTGGAATAATTGGTGTAATTGGCGAGAATCACCCAAGAGGGGGGGTGAATTGGGTGTTTATAAAACTTTGAATTTTAATCGAAATAAAACGTTCTTTTAGAAAATAATAGAGATTAAAACGAGCGGAAGACTTAAAGAACGATTTAAAACGTTTTTAAGTAAACAACTTAAATAATATTACTTATGAATATGAAAAACATAATATACACGAGATTGATTTAAGAAAACATTACATAGAAAAACCACAATCTTCGTGTTATATAGATTAAAACTTGAAAGTAGTTTTTATCCACGAAAATAATTTTAACACAATTTAAACAAGCAGAAAATAAAAGATAAGGGATAGAAAATTGTACACTAGAGAATTTTATCCTGGTTCGGCAAACCCAGCCTACTCCAGTCCCCAAGCGACTCGCTTGAGCTTTTCACTAAGCCAAGACGCAACTGCGTCCCCAATTACATCCAGAGCGCCCCGCAAGCTACTAGGAATCCCACCGTTCGCAAGGGACCTCAAAAACAAATAGCCTAACTACTAGGAATCCCACCGTTCGTATAGCGCTACCCAATACACAAGGGTTATCTCACCCTATGAACGCGACACACGTTCAATCCTAAGGGAAAACACTCCTTAAACACTAAGGTTGTCACACCCCTTACAAATATATGGTTTTGCACGAAGGAATTTGTGCAACTAACAATTAAGCTCTCTAATTAGAGCGGATACAACAATAAAGTCCTATAGCAAAATAATAATCTCAAGCAAGACTTAGGATAACTCTATATGATGATGATGAAATGATTTTTATTTTTCTTCTCAAAAGAATGTTCAAAAAAAAAAATTAGAGGAGAAGAAGAAGAAGAGAAGAAAAAGAGATCTCATTTCTCAAAAAATGAAAACCATTTTAAAAAGAAGAAGAAGAAGCAGTCAACAATCAATGCAAGATCATCCAGAAAAGGAAACAAATCATTCTAGGCATCATGTTTGATTTCAGCACGTTTTTCAAAATTTGAATAAAATAATCGATTACTTTGGTCATGATAATCGATTACATGCTCTCAGGTTTTTCACAAAAGTTGCAGCATTGAAATATAATCGATTATTAGTTTCTAGTAATCGATTACTTACACCCAAATGACCAGTTCAAGGAAGTAATCCATTACAAGATCCTAAATAATCCATTACATTCTCTCTGGTTACAAGTTGCATTAAGTAATCGATTATACCAGAAGGGTTAATCGATTACTCCTTATAAAAAATAGATTTTCATGAAAAAGGTTGTAACCAAAGGTTTTCGTAAAACATTTTTCACAAAATAAAAATCCTGGAGCAAAAGATTTAAACAAAAAGCTTCTTCTAAGTTTTTCAAGAGAAACAAAAATCATCATCACATAAGTTATAATTCTAAGTTGTTTAAGAGTATTAACTGCCTTACAAAGATTTCTAAGCCTAAAGCTAGATCTTCAACTATGAAAACTGTCTTTGCCATCTTTTAAATGTACCTGAACCTGTTAAGCATATATAAATTTGTGTTGTGTCATCATCAAAACACTAAGAGAGAAACAAATGAGTTACAACACTCAGTTTCAACAATAGTGTCACCAGTAAGGAACAATTTCCCCTTCCATTAATGGGCCAGATGTTAGAATGATTAGCCGGACATGAATATTATTGTTTTTTAGATGGTTATTCCGGCTATAACCAGAGTCATGTGGATCCAATAGACCAAGAAAAAATGCTTTTACTTGTCCCTTTGGAGTTTTTGCATATCGGAGGATGCCTTTTGGTTTGTGCAATGCACCAGCAACTTTTCAAAGGTGCATGTTATCCATCTTTTCTGATATGGTTGAAAAGTTCATTGAGGTTTTTATGGATGATTTATTAGTCTTTGGATCTTCACTTGAATCATGTCTAAGTAATCTGGAACATGTGTTGAAAAGATGTCAGGAAACTAACCTTGTACTTAACTAGGAAAAATGTCAATTTATGGTTAAGGAATTGATAGTTTTAGGGCATCTGATTTCTAAAAAAGGAATCGAGGTAGATAAATCTAAAATTTATGTGATTGAGAATCTACCTCCTCCAACAAATGTCGAAGGTGTTAGGAGTTTTATGGGACATGCCGATTTTTACCGAAGATTTCAAAAATAGCCAAACCCCTTTGCAATTAGTTGTAGAAAGATGTGGAATTTAAGTTTGATAATGATTGCATGAATGCTTTTAATGATTTGAGAAATAGACTAGTATCTGCCCATGTAGTAATTCCACTTGATTGGAATGAACCTTTTGAACTTATGTGTGATGCTAGTGATTTTCCTATAGGTGCAGTTCTAGGACAAATAAAAAACAGATTATTTCATGTAATTTATTATACTAGTTAGTATTTGCAATTAGGGCCGCCACCCGCGGGCCAACCCGCAAAATTTGCGAGAAGAGCTTTATTTTTTCGGCCATAAAAATTTTAGGGCTGGGCATGCCCGCCTGCAAAATTTGCTGGCATTTTAGGGTCGCCCACGGGCCGCCCACGGGCCGCCCACAGACATTGTTATACTCCCTCCGTCCCATTATCTTGGTAAAAGTCAAACGAGCCAATGAAAATCAGAGAGTATCTATTTAATATAATGCATGATTCATTCATTAATTACAAATTGATATTACACAAATTTTCATATCATTACAATTAATACATAATACAATATTGCCTCCAAAAAAATCTTTAAATGTGTTTTCCTTACTTATTTATCAATCATTGATACAATATACAATCTTTAAGATTTTTCATTTATTTTTTTTACTTTAATATGGGACAAAATATTTTGCATTTTTTTACCAAGATAATGGGACGTGTTAGAATTGGAAGCCTTCACCCAAGAGGGGGGTGAATTGGATGATTATAAAAACATTGGAAAACGATCAATTCAAAACGTTCTTAAAAAGGTTGAAGATATTTTACGTAGCGGAAGACTTAAATAACGATTGAAAACGTTTTAAGCGCAAGTGAAACAATATATTTATATTAATATAAGAAAACTATTATTTGCGAGATCGAATAGATTAACAACACAAAAACACAATTCTCACGATAGATAATTTAAAACATGAAAATAGTTTTTACTTCGCGAAAATAAGAATATCACAACATAGAAACGCGAAACTTAAAGAGATAAAGGATAGAAAATTTGTACACCGTAGTTTTTATACTGGTTCAACCTTTCCAGCGAAAGACCTACGTCCAGTCCCCAAGCGACCCGCTTGAGTTTTTCTTCACTAACTGAAACAGGGACAACCAGCCCCAAATACAAGCAAGAACACCCCGCACGCTACTAGGAACCTCCGTTCGCTAGGGACCTCAAAACAAACAACCAGGAAGACCCTTCCTAGATTTCCCAGATAGCCTAACTACTAGGTGCCCCACCGTTCGTCTAGCACTACCCAATACACAAGGGTTTTCTCACCCTACGAACGCTACACACGTTCAATCTAAGGGATAACATTCCCTAATCGCTAAGGGTAACACTCCCCTTACAGATAAAGGTTTACAAATGATAGTTTGGTGCAACTAACAAAAGTACTCTCTAGATAGAGTGGATACAACAATGAAGTCCTATAACAACTCTTAGTTCTAAGGCACACTTAGGTTTTTGTTCTTTTAGAAATGAGTGAAGAAGAAGAAGGGTGATGACATTTTCTCCAAAAATGTTTTTCAAAAATATGTAGCAATGAAGTGTGTTGGAGAAGAGTTTTTCAAAAAATGGTAGAAGAAGGATTTTAAAATCAGAAACGTGATCAATCAACTTAGGAAATAAATCATTTTGAGAATTAAATTGATTTCAGCATGTTTTTCAAAAATTTGAAAATGAGTAATCGATTACTTGGGAAAGGGTAATCGATTACCTGCTCTCTGGTTTTGATTTTCAAAAATTGCAGCATCAGTAATCGATTACTTTGGTCTGGATAATCGATTACTTACATACTGGTTTGATAAAAATGTTGCAGCATCAAAAGTAATCGATTATTATCTTCAAGTAATCAATTACTTACACTCAGGTGACTAGCCCATGAGAGTAATCCATTACAGGAAGCTAAGTAATTCATTACTTACTCTCAGGTTACAAAATTTGCATAAGGTAATCGATTATTCCAAAGGCCTAATCGATTACTCTAGCTTAAAAATAGATTTCCATAAAAGGTTGTAACCAGAGGTTTTCACAAAGGCTTTCGCAAATGATTTTCTCAAAAGGATTTCCAGGAGCAAAGTTATAAAAATCTTCTTCTAGTTTTCAACAAGAAAAACATCATCATCTTATCTTAGCAATATTAAAATTTAATTTGAGTGCCTTAGACTAATTTTTGTTTTAAAAAATATACTAAACCCTAAAAGGTCAAATACTATAAGCACGCACAATCTGCTTTGACATCATCCATGTACTTGTTCAATATAAGATCATGTTGTCATCATCAAAATATCATCATGGGGAACATGATTCTCAACACTCCCCCTTTTTGATGATGACAAACACTTCCTGCAAAACATATGTTAGTACATAGACAAAATATAACATATCGCAAGATAAGCATTATCATGCTATACGCACAAATCATAAGCTCAAATATCATAAGCATATAAGTTTGCAAGCTAGCTTCCCCTGAACTTATGATAAATCTTTTCTTTTCTCTCCCCCTGTATCCTGTAACATGTCCTCTGTCCTGTTTTTCACATAACACTTATATTCTCCCCCTTTTGTCAGCAACAAAAAGGGTGGCATAAACTCATAAACTCGAATCACACCACATGACATAACATCGAATAATATAACCAAATAAATATTGTCATAAAATAGCATAATCCAACATGAAACCACATATCCAGAGTTATACCAACATAGAAAAAACAGAATCAGAAATAGTTAAGCAAATATAATAAATTTCAGGAGAGAATAGAGATGAGATAAGGTCAGGTCCCACAAGCTAGATGCCACGGTTGAAAGGTTCCCTATGCTGATGTCATAGGTCATATATGTCTTGCCGCATAGAATCCATGATCATGTTCATGTTCTGCATGTCTGATGTAAGCTGGGCAAGACCACTATCAATTGAAAGCATGTGGGCTTCATGACGCCGCATGTGATCGTCAAAGCGTCGCATGTAGCCTCGAACATCATCCATGAAGGTCTACATATAGGGAGGAATGTGATCAGGTGGCAAAATAGCTTGCAAAGGTGGAAGATTGGGATCATGACTAGGAGCTTGATCTTGTTCATCTTCAGATTCATTATCATGTGCCGACTTTCGCTCTCGATGCATAACCTTAGGTGACCAACCCTCTCCTTCCACGCATTTCCAACCCATATTTCCAATAAAAGTAGCATCCATGCACATATCAGTGGTTGGAACAGTTCTCGATTCTCCATTTAACGGAACTCTGAAGCGCTTGAGAATCAGGGTAATCAAGGTAGCATATGGAAGTCTAGAGGTTTTCAATTTCATGTTTCTGTCGATCGAGCGTCGAACCTTGTTTGCGGTTTTTGTCATGTGATAAAGCACGTACCATCCCCAATTGATGGGTTTATTGTGAAACCACGCGCAAAGTATGATGTAGTCGGTGTCCATGACTCTAAAGTAATTCCCCTGTTGAGGGATCAAGCATCTGTTCAAAATGAAGTGCAACAACCGATACTCGAATCTCAGATTTCCTGAAGTCATTGCCTTGCTAGTAGGGATGTTAGGATCAATAAACTCGTCCTTAGCATTTTTCTTGTCATATTCATCACCCCATAGATTATCAGAACCAATTCTAGTGAAGTGTACGCCATTGAGTGGGAGGTGAGTGAGGTTTGTCCAGATATCCATGGTGATTCTGATCTTCTGGCCTTTGACCTCAGATAACAAAATTTTCTCATCAGCATCCCATTTCAGATTTTTATAGAACACACGAACGAGATCTTCATAAAAATCACTGCCAATGGTACTAAACTCAAACAATTCCTTTTCTTTTAACAGAACAACTGCTGGAAGATTACACTCTTCATTATCAAATGTGTTCGCATCAAGGAATCTCGATGAGATAATAGAACAAGCCGCAAAATATTTTTCATAATCAGCTATCTGCACGACTGAAGTGAACCATCTGTTATATTTCTCAATAGTACCAGGTTGAGGAACCAGAGGTGGAGGTGCTGAAGGACCTGCTCCATCTTGACTCTGGCGAGACGGTCTCTGACTATGGACAATGGGAGGTGAGGGCTCATCATCATCAGATTCAACAATTTGAGCTCTCTTTCTAGGTCTTCTGCTTGCCATAATCACAAAAATTCCAGACAAAACCATTTAAACCGGATAACTAAATAACCAGATAAAACTAGCACAATCTTTGAACAATATACTCAGTCCAGATCAATCAGATCAACCACAAATAATCTCAGAATCTCCAAAGCAGTGCGAGCTCAATAGCCAACAATAACTTGTGTATGTATACTACTAAGTTTAGATCATCAACATTTCAACACAAACTAGTAGCATTGACATCGTACCAAGAGTGTAGAGTATTGTGGCTAGAGAGGAGACAATGTTTTAGACCAACATGAACCGAAGTACACAATACCAACACTGAACCAGAACTGAACTGACGAGAACACTGAACCGAATCAACTGAATCTAAGCACTGAACCGAAGTACTAAACCCGTCTCTAACCAATCTCTGAACCAGAATCTTCACAGAACTAGTGAACCGGAGATGAGAGAACCAATGAACCAGTGAATCCTTTGCATAAACCGAGTTGAACCAAGAGTGAACCGGTTGAGGCTAAGGTTTCTAGGTATGGTGGTAATGATGAAGGTTTTGGTTGAAGAGAGGTTAGGTATGGTGGAGAAGTGGTGGTTATGGTGGTTGAGAGGTTGAAGATTGAATGAGTATGGAGAAGAGAGAGGGACGGTTTTGAGTGAAAGGGAAGAAGAGATGAAGGTTTATGAGTGTAGGTGGTATTTGAAGGTTTAATGGTGAAGTTTGATGAAGGTTTGAGTGGGTGGCTATGGAGGTTTGAAGGTTAAAGGAGAAGAAGAAGTTGAGAGAGAATGAGAGAGGGAGGAGAACGTGTTTTTTGAGAGAGAGAGAGAGAGAGGAATGAGAGTGACGGCTAGGTTAGGTCATATGAGGTTCCACTTTGTTCAACTTGGGTCAAGGCCTACATACACGGTTTTTCCTTTTTTTTATGTTTGATACAGGGTAATCGATTACTTGCTGATGGTAATCGATTACTCGTCCTTTGATGGCTGTATGATGCAACTTGAAAAGGCATGTAATCGATTACTTGCAGATTGGTAATCGATTACATCATCTCTGATGAAAGTATAGTGCAACTGAGATAACCGATTATTTTGATGGTTGTAACCGATTACTGTGTCTGTGTTTCATAAGTGATGCAACCATGAATAATCGATTATTTGGAGACCTGTAATTGATTACTACTCCTCTGATAACTGTGACACCCTTGTTTTATATCTTAAAAATAATAAATATTTCCAAATATAGAATACTTGCTATCAAAAATTTGGACTAGGAAATTTTTCCTTTTTAATTTATACTTGCCCAATTATAAACACCTTTAACCTTGATGAATAATTTGAATTCGGCTTAATAATACCTTAATTACGAAAAGGCTCGTGAGACAATGTCTTTTTAACACAATGAAACATATTCGTATCGTTTATTAAAAATATATTATTTGTCTCTTGAGTTTAATCGAACTTATAGAATATAACTTATTGCCGAATCCTTTTGAATCAAAATCAGATTATGTGGAAGTAAAATAATACTTGTGGGGCACTGCTGAGGTAAAGAAAACATCATATATATATATATATATATCATAATAAAAACATCCCCACCAATATCAGTAGCAAGTAGCAAAAGTCGAGATAGCAAGTTTTGATGAAACATATACATAACCAGCTGCTTAAAATAAACCTCACTCTAAGACCTCTCAAAATATATACAATATATGACAAAATCAAAATAGAAGTCCCAGAGCAGGTCATCCATGTCCTCAGCAGCTCCTCTGATCCTCTGCAGCTCTATCCCTAGACCTAGGACCCAAAACATCTATGCTATGCAGGCTCCTAGGAACCAGCAAGTCCACCTCTAGCAGTAATAGTAGGCTCGACAGACACCTCCTCCTCGTCCTCATCCTCCACGGGATCCTCATCGACCTCGCCCGACTGTGCCGAGATCCCACCACTGGGCCTAGGATTTGCAGAAGCAGTCCTCTCAAAATCAGTCGGACCAGGAGAAGGAGTCTCCTCAGTAACAACTCTGTGGGAAGAAAGATGAGTACGAGTGGCAGCTCTAAAGCGAAAACTATGAAAACGACGCACTGGTCGAGCCGGGGGTGGTCCTCTATATGAGTAAAAGGGTGGAACATGCATAGTATAGACTAAAGCGATCCTAAATCTACGAGGTCGCACCCGAACCAGAGGGTTAGGATGGTAGAGAGTAATCTTCACCTCCCCCTCAAAGGTGGCTCGGTGCTCCTCGTACGTCCATATACCACTAGGGATAGGGCGTATCTCGATGCAGGCTAGGTATCTGGCCATCACCTAACCAGGGCATAGGGAGTAAGTATACACATATACATAATCAATAAAGACTAAAATACAAACACAAGTATATCATGGACAGACAATAATGCAAGTACATATGAGCACACAGATTTTCAACATTATATCTCTTATAATGCAAGTGGCATGATGCATGATTTCTATCCACAACTGAGGCCTCTAACAAAAGTCCATCTTGGACGTCCATCCAATACACCGTTGTATTCCAAGAACACTGACATTCGTTCCCAGAACGTATGCCAAACCATACTTAGAAAAACAAGCATCACTCCCAGAGTGTGCATCACGTTCTCGGAACGCATAAAAACCATGTCCCAGACACTGGCCACATTCCCAGAATGTGTCATCAAGTAGGTTACAAATTTGGTACTCCCGGAGTACCCTCCTCATATTCCCAGAATATGATAATCGTTTCCTACCAACCCATCTTCCATTCTCTATGCATGAATGCACAATTATTAAGGTTGGTTTTTATCTTTACTTTAATTATTGTGATTTAGAAATATCTCAATTTCTCTTTTGAATGATTAATTTAAGGTATAACCTTTGGCACAAAAATTCATTCTTGAATTAACTTAAAAACATGCCATTAGGCTTGGATTGGGAAAAACTTAACCAATGGTATCCACTTTTCACTTAAAAGATTTAACTTTTATTTTTCAGTTTCAGGTACTAACCGGTTACAATCTCAGGCTAACCGGTTAGAATTACAGACCTGAACTTACTAACCATTGCAATTTAGAAAACCCTTTTTCTTGAATTCTCAACCCAATTCATAAACAAGTTTTCAGCATTGTCATATACCTCAAATTCCACTGATTTCATCATTCAAAGATTAAATCACAATTTCATTCCCAATTAAGCATAATTTCCACTTGAAATTATCTCATAACATTAAGGCATTAACTCCTCCATTACAATCTGAAACAAACAGTATTTAAGAACATGTTTTCAGATTGATTCCAAGTGAAATTAGAGTATAGACTTGAGTAAAAATGGTAAGAACACAGGACCAATTTCAGAAATTCATTTTCTTTGAAAAATTACAGTATGTAACCGGTTACAAATATCGAATAACCGATTAGATTATGCAGTCTGTACACTGAAAAATGAGGTTTTGCATACCATTCTTTTCAATACTCAAATCTAACCAATTTCAACAATCAATAGAGTTCATATACCTTAATACTAGTATGTTCAGCCACAGAAACATATCTATCTTGCATGCATTAAATTTAGATACTCAAATTGCATATAATTCCACATAAACACAACTTGATATCACAAATCTCATAATAAACCTTTAAATTATGATTCAATCATCAGAATAGCTTGCATGCAGGTTATTAACTTTGCTCAAAAAGAATTGAGACACAGAATTTGCCTCCAAGCCTTTTAACACTAAACACATAATGCCCTTTTGAGTCTTTGTTGACTCAAATCCTAAAACACTTGATTTTAGTCTCAATCTAGTATAAGGTAAACTTCTCCCATACCTTAGGATAGTGTTTGATGAGTCAATACACTGAGATTGAAGAAAAATCCACAGATTCCACAAGAACCCTCAGTTCTACCCTTAGCCACGTTTTCAGCAACAGGGTCCAAACACCAGGAATTTTGACATAGCAATTGACCAAAAAAATTAGGGAAAACAATTAGGACTTGCTCTAGGTAACATGCATTAAAGAATCGAAGTGGTTTGAGGTTCAAAGAGTGCTTGAGCTTACCTAAATCGAAGCTCAAAGACGGCTCCACGAACACAGAGACAGTGTTGGCAGCTTCAACTTCTTGGATTGGTTCCTCCTCACACAAGAACTCTCAGCTCACAAATCTTATATCAATGAAAAGCCCTTGATTCAATCTTTCCAGTAGTGTATCACTCAAACCCTAACTCACTTGCACGAAGAAGAATTACTCCAGACGAATTAGAAACCCTAACAGAGCCTCCCCAACACCAAACTCAGAAAATCAACCCCAATCCTTCAACAATCCATCCTTTTATGGAGAGATTAGGTTGACATGCACAATGACGCGTGTTTTCCACTAATCTGAGGCTGATTTTGTGGCGATTTCGTGGATTAATCAAGTGATTACTCATCAAAACGCACTAACCCAGTTTCTGGGTTCATCGTGTAATCGGTTACAGGGCATTTCTAACCGGTTAGATCAGTGCAAAATTTAAAAATTAATACTTTTTAAATCTTTCCCTCCAAGAACTTTTCTAATATTACATTTAGGTCCTAATCCAAGGACTAAAATGCAATATCCGTATTTTTGTATTTATTTGCGATATAAAAATACCTTCACCTATTTTTATATTTCAAGGCTAATTAAATACAAAATATAAACTTGGGGAATTTATATAAATTAATAATAAAACTTTATTATTAATTTCCTTATTATCCGGGAGACGAAAATTAGGGGTGTTACAATAACTAGACCTGATGCAAAATTCTGAAGGTAATCGATTACTGCTGACCGATAATCGATTACTTCTGCCCAAATTTCCAGATTTCCTCTTTTTCTGATCAAACAAAGCTCCCTTGCATGCCATATTGATTCTTTGATTCTAGGGAACATGAGTGGATATAGCTTGTGGGTAACTTACCTTTTGAACAATGTTTCCTGCAAAACAAAGTGTTTTGGCTATCTCCAACGCTCTAGTTAGTAAATTTTTCAATGTAAAACATTGAGAGCAATTGAAAGAATTAATATGAACCATATGATAATATAATGTAATACTCAAAGTCACACAAGCCTTATATAACTATGAATTATAACAAGTTCATACATAGTATGAATTTAAATGCTAACTTAATTCACTCAAGTTTGCACTAAATACCATATTATGAATGAAGTACTCTATTATTCCAAGGTTTGATAATCATGTGACCACCCTATTTAAAACAAATTTTTACTACACATGATTCATTTTTCAAAATTGATATCGCTTGGAATAATTGAAGTACATTCTTGTATAATCATGGTTATAATAGTAAGATGACTTCTTTACCTCAGACTTGTTGTGCCGAGATGAATGTGTTCTTGACCATTGCTTCCTCTTCTAATATTTAACTCTGTTATAATTCCCATTTCTTCTTGAGAGGATTTTGGTCCTTGAGAACTTGTTCTTCATTTGGTCAACCATTCTAGTTTTTGGCTTCCAATAAGTCATCATGAATGTTTTCTTCTTATGATTTTCTTTTGGTTCTTCCTTGGGTAACTGATTTTGCATATTCCTGTTACAAGGAAAACCTTTTGGTACCCGTCTCATTTTGGGTCCAGGAGGATTAGATTTGGATTCCTTAGATCCCTTTGGAACCCATTTCATTTTATTTCTCATATAATAATTTTTCTTATATAGGCATAAATGAGAAATATGACCTGAATGTCCGCAATAATTACAGATAATGGGTTTGAGAGATGATTTTCCCTTTTCAAAATTGTTTTTACAAACATTAGGCTTATTGTCCTTGTATTGAAAATCACAATTGTCAATAACCTTACTTTATTTCTGAATATCCACATTCTTATCTTTGTTATCAAGTAAAGAGTTGGAACAAGAGGATGTTTCAATACTACAGAACTCAAAAGGTGCAACCTCAACATGTTTTTCAATAAAATGCAATTTTCACAATTCGTAGAGGTGCTATTTTCTAAACATGTATTTTTCAAATCATTACTTGTAACGTGCAGATTCTGAGAATGAAGGTCAAGTAATGTTACCTCATGAGGAGTGAACGAGTGAAATTCAATTTCTGTGTCTACTGACTCCTCATTCGAAGAGCTTGCCTCTAAGTTTGATTCCATGAATGCTTCAAATAGGCTTTCTAGATCATCATCTTCACTTGATGCATTGCTCCTCATGCTTTTAGTGTCATCATTAAAAATTTCATCATGGGAGTTGTTGATTTCATCCTTTGTGCCTCTTTCATGATGATGTGTTGATTGTTTCCTATAGACACTAACACTTTCAAGTAGATCGTCAGTAGCATAGTGTGTTTTTAGAGTGTCCCAAATATTTTTTGCATCAGCACAATCCTTGATTCTAGCATATGCCTCATCATTCACAACATTTCTTAGAATGCGCATAGCTTGAATATTCAAGGCAAAACACTTTTTTATCAAAATCATTTAAAACAGATTTTGGTTTTAAATCAAAGCCATGTAGCACAGTATTCCACAAATGACAATTAATAGATTCCAAGAAAAATTTCATTCTAACACTCCAATATAAATAATTTTTACCATCAAAAATTGGTGCATCATCGAATGTAATACCCTCCATTTAAAATCAAAAACAAATATCCCAACACTGCCAATTTACAACGGATCTTGAACTCAGGCTGTTAGGCCTTCTACCAGAGCACGAAGCTCTGATATCAATTGTTAGAATTGGCAGCCTTCACCCAAGAGGGGGGTGAATTGGGTGATCATAAAAACGTTGGAAACGATCGATTCAAACCGTTCTTAAAAAGATTAAAGAGATTTTACGTAGCGGAAGACTTAAAGAACGATCAAAAACGTTTTAAGCGCAAGCGAAACAATATATTTATATTAATATAAGAAAACTATTATTTGCGAGATCGAATAGATTAACAACACAAAAACACAATTCTCGCGCTAGATAATTTAAAACATGAAAATAGTTTTTACTTCGCCAAAATAAGATTATCACAACATAGAAACGCGAAACTTAAAGAGATAAAGGATAGAAAATTTGTACACCGTAGTTTTTATACTGGTTCAGCCTTTCTAGCGTAAGACCTACGTCCAGTCCCCAAGCGACCCGATGAGCTTTTCTTCACTAACTAAAACAGGGACAACCAGCCCCAAATACAAGCAAGAGCACCCCACACGCTACTAGGAACCTCTGTTCGCTAGGGACCTCAAAACAAACAACTAGGAAGACCCTTCCTAGATTTCCCAAATAGCCTAACTACTAGGTACCCCACCGTTCGTCTAGCACTACCCAATACACAAGGGTTTTCTCACCCTACGAACGCGACACACGTTCAATCTAAGGGATAACACTCCCTAATCGCTAAGGGTAACACTCCCCTTACAAATAAAGGTTTACAAATGACAGTTTGGTGCAACTAACAAAAGTTCTCTCTAGATAAAACGGATACAACAATGAAGTCCTATAACAACTCTTAGTTCTAAGGCACACTCAGGTTTTCGTTCTTTTAGAAATGAGTGAAGAAGAAGATGATGATGATATTTTCTCCAAAAAGGTTTTTCAAAAATATGTAGCAATGAAGTGTGTTGGAGAAGAGTTTTTCAAAAAATGGTAGAAGAAGGATTTTAAAATCAGAAACATGATCAATCAATTTAGGAAATAAATCATTTTGAGAATCAAAATGATTTCAGCACATTTTTCAAAAATTTGAAAATGAGTAATCGATTACTTGGGAAAGGGTAATCGATTACCTGCTCTCTGGTTTTGATTTTCAAAAATTGCAGCATTAGTAATCGATTACTTTGGTCTGGATAATCGATTACTTACATACTGGTTTGATAAAAATGTTGCAGCATCAAAAGTAATCGATTATTATCTTCAAGTAATCAATTACTTACACTCAGGTGACCAGCCCAAGAGAGTAATCCATTACAGGAAGCTAAGTAATCCATTACTTACTCTCAGGTTACAAAATTTGCATAAGGTAATCGATTATTCCAAAGGCCTAATCGATTACTCTAGCTTAAAAATAGATTTCCATAAAAGGTTCTAACCAGAGGTTTTCGCAAATGATTTTCTCAAAAGGATTTCCAGGAGCAAAGTTATAAAAAATCTTCTTCTAGTTTTCAACAAGAAAAACATCATCATCTTATCTTAGAAATATTAAAATTTAATTTGAGTGCCTTAGACTAATTGTTGTTTTAAAAAATATACTAAACCCTAAAAGGTCAAATACTATAAGCACACACAATCTGCTTTGACATCATCCATGTACCTGTTCAACATAAGATCATGTTGTCATCATCAAAATATCATCATGGGGAACATGATTCTCAACAGGACGGAGGGAGTAAAAAAAAGAAATTGGACCAAGTGGCCCAAAAGCCAAAAATACATTCCCTCCTCTTCATTTCACGCGGAAGGGAGTAAGTCTGGCATAATATTTTGAGTTCACTTCACGAATGGTTGCTTCCTTTGGTTGGAATCGTTGGATTGGCTGTTGTTTGAGTGAAAAAACTTTCATTGAATGATCACAGATCACTCTTGTTTTTGATTTTATGAGTATGAGGAGATGGGTGGGTGATAGCATAGTGAAGAATATTATGCAACAGCAGTTTTTTTTTCTTATGTAGCAGCAGTTTTTTTTTTAAAAAAAGGGAAAAATCTAATAAAATTGGGCGGCCCGCATGCCCGCACGCAAAAAACATGGGCGACAGGGCCTGGATTTTTCGCCCTAAACTCAATTAGGGTCGCCAATGCCCGCCCGCAAAAATGCAAAGGCCTTAATGGCCCGGCCCATGCCCACCCATTGGCCCTTATTGCCAATACTAATGTTAGTCGTGTGTTGAATGATGCTCAAATTAATTATACGACTACTGAAAAAGAATTGCTAGCTGTGATTTTTGCAATGGATAAGTTTCGATCTTATTTGATAGGGTCGAAAGTTATTGTTTATACTGACCATGCAGCTTTAAGGCACCTTATGGCTAAGCAGGATGCTAAGCCAAGATTAATAAGGTGAATCTTGTTACTACAAGAGTTCGATATTGAGATTAGTGTCGTGTCCTTAACCAAGATCAACCTTAAAGCTATGGATGAGCCTTGAAGAATGATCCCAGCTAAGATGTTAATGTAGGACCTTTTAGGATTTCTAAATATCCAGTTGGGATAATCAGGTTCTCCCTAGTCAACAATGTGTGTGCTAGTGTCAACTTAGGGATGAGAAGACGTACCTTTGCCCCTATAGCATGGTGGTTCTTATAGGGATTACCTGTGTGTTGTGGGCCGTTCTGATGAGCCTTCTGTAGAGGTAGAATTCAAGTAGGATTTGTAGAGATTATGATAAGATCGTATCCATAAATCCTGTAAGTGATGGACCTTATCCAATGCTGTTTTATCTAACCAAGAGTCATGAGAATCTAGGAGTAGTTACGGTTTGATGAGGCTGTAAATGATAAGGATCAGATTGAAAGTCCTGTGTTCGGTGTTAACCTCATCGGTACGTGACCTACATGTAGAAACCCAGTTTGCTCGGTGTAAGTATCCGATCGTTGGCCCTGTATCAGTATCATACTAGTAAGGGTAATGAGGCTCTCGGTCGGTCGACGCTCGGTCCACTATAAGTCCACTACATAAGCCCCCCAAGCTCGGTTGGGTGATTTGAGCCCTGCCGAGTTAATAAGACGAGTGAACCGTCTTCCGACTGATCTTTGCTGATTGAAAGAGGTACCCAAGCATTTTGTGCTTTTATCAGAGCTGTCGTTTGATTGACCCTAATGTGACCTTTCACTTCTTCTTGTGTTTACACGTGTCCCTTACTTTACAGGGAAATGGGACGTTATAATTTCAAACTTACTGGAGGTGCCACGTATTTAGTTTTCCAAACTAATGGGCTTTTTCTGACTCAGGCCCAATCCTTTTGAGTTAGTGGAGGGAAGTTTTTAAGACGAATTCCAAAGGGCGGTTTCACACAATTCTTCTAACAAACTTCAGAAACCTTTCAGACTCTCTCACCTCTGTTCATCGTTTTCTTGTAGCTTTGATTATCGAAGCCAGAGTTCTTCAGGGGAGTTCTTGCCAAGTTTATCTTCTCTACATCAAGTGCATTTCCATTTCTGTGGTCTCGATTTCTCTTTGGTTTCTTGATCATTCGTCACTAACAGGTAACGAACCTTCCTATCCTTTTCTAGCGATTTTCTCTTTCTTCTTTGACGTTTTAGATTCTTTGCATGCAATTGCTTCTGCCATCTGCTGTGTATATGTGTTTAGAACTTTCTTTTCAATGTATTGGCTCTGGTGCTTCTTCCCTGATTTTGAAAAGATTTTCCTAGGTTTTGGTCAAACCCTCATACCATTTTGCCCTTCGAAGTCCTTTACCCCCCTTTAATGTTTACTGAGTGATCGTCGTAGCGTTTCTTAGGTCTGTTTTACGTTTTGCTGCACTTAACTTCTTAGGGTTGATACTGAAGCGACGTTTATCATGAGTGAGGAATCTGTAAACTCTGATGTTCCAAGAACACATAAAGGAGGAAACCCAGAAATTTGTGTTAAACCGATAGCCACGCGTTTCCCTCAGACTTTGAAAGAGTTCAGGCAGGGTGTGATCCGCTATAGGATTTCCGAGAGGGTAGAACAGAGGAGGTTAAGGAAGCAACAGAGAGGTATTAGGCATTTCAGTCGGTTTGGGAAATTTCTGCCCTGAAAGGGAGGTGTTCTCCAACCGACCGTAGCCGTAAGTATTTGAACTGAAATAGTTAAGTTTTCCTGCTTCTGACTCCAAGTGTGCCCCCTTTTCCTCAGGTATGAAGAGGAAGTGTGTCTCTAATCCTGAACTTTATCCATTTCCATCGGACGCAGATCAATATGATTGGGTGGACCGAGAAGTTCTTGGTACTCAATCTGAGCTCTCAACAGAAAATTCATTAGATCAAACACGGGCTATAATTCTGCCGTGTCCTGGTGATAATGCTGGGAACCAATACTCTATTAGTCCTGTGGGTTTGAATGAACGGGTCTGCAGTCAAATTCCGGTGGGTAGTCCTGGTTTTTATTTTTATGAAGAAGTTGTTACTCGGTTAGGGATTAGGATGCCTTTTACTGATTTTGAGATAGGTGTTTTGAATACTTTAAGAGTGGCCCCATCCCAGCTGCATCCCAACGCTTGGGCATTTGTGAGGGGCTTCCAGCAAGTGTTCTCAGCCATGGAGTGGTCCTGCACTCTTCCAATTTTCTTCTACCTATTTGCCCCTCAATGCAACACCTTTGAGAAAGGATCAGTAAGACGACCTTGGGTCTCTCTGAAATCCCGCAATGGCTATACTCTTTTCACCAAGTATTCTGAATCTTGGAAGGGTTTTAAACCTTTTTTCTTTAAATACAATTTTATCGGCAATGGAGTCTGCTGGTTCACCCGACCTGGTGAATCCCGACCAATTCCTCGGTTTCCTCTCCAGTGGACTGCGAGCTTCTTTAACCGATCGATAGCCTCATACTCCTCAAATTGGAAAGAACTGGCTGAACATGAAAAGGAGGTGTGTCGAGCAGTTGAGAGTTACATGAAATCTAATGGGAGGATAGAAACAAAGGACATTGTGAACATCCCCTCATCGGATGTTAAAGCAGAACTTGGTAAAACTGTTTTCTTTTGATTGTTGCCTTTGTTAAGTTGATCCGTTCTAATGTTACTTTGTTTTTCTTTGTTCTTTGCAGAAAAAATGGCTTCCCGGATGGCTTCTTTAGTTCAAGGGGGAAAGAAGAGGAAGACCCATGCAACGAGTACGCCATCCGGGTCTTCAAGCTTGAGTACCCCGAGCTTGAGTACCTCTACTCCAACTGCTTCTCCAGCCGAGGCATCCCCTCGGCCAACTTCGAACGTGGTGGCTGTCGGCGCCACGGTTTCACTGGGCCCTAGTGGCCAAGTTCAAACCATTTCTCCCCTTCAACCACTAATTCGTCGCTGACGGATTGACAAAGGAAAAGAGAAGGTGACCGAAGGGGCGAATCCGCGGGTTGAAGGTTCAAGTGCTAAGGCTGCTGTCGTTCCCTCTTCTGACAACGCTCCATCTTCTGCTGCTACCCCACCAGACACGTCTATATGGGACCAACAATTTGATGAAAGATTTGGCCAATATATCTGTTCTGAATCTTACTGTACTCGTTTTGGAACTCTTTCTTCTGACCAATGGTCTCGTTGCAACATGACTCTTGCCAAATATCTGCTGCGGGGTGCCAACCTTGCATATTTTTTGGCCAAGCAACCTGATGGACTTTTCACTGGTTATAATGCCGAGCAGAGGGAGGCTCGTGAACTATCTGTTGCTCAAGAAGCTAGCCTCTCGGATGAGCTGAACCGTATAAAGAATGAGTTGGAAAACTTAAAGGCTGACAAGAGTGAACTGATTAAGGATAGGGACTCTTTGAAGGTTTCCCAAAAGGTTGCTGAGGATATGAAGAAAGAGGTCGAGGAAGCTTTGAAGAAGGAATTGCAGGAGAGTCGGCAGAAGATGGACGAGTTGAGGGCAGAAGTTGAGAAGTCTGCTGCGGTTGCTCAGAAATTAAAGGAGAAAGCTCTTTTTCACAAGAAAAAGGCGGCAACCAACTTCTATAACTGGTGTAAAAGCGTCGATGATTCTTTTGTCTCTGCCATCAAGCAAATTCAATTTTTGAATCCTGAGACTGAATTCAGGGTGGTCGGAGCTCATTCATTTCATCTTGTCGAGAATGGGAAGCTAATTGATATTGAGACCAGAGCCGAAGTCGATCTACAAGGGGAGGATTTGCCAAATCCTCTTGTTGATCAGACTGAAGCCCCTGACTTCGATGATTCCAACGTTGTTCTATCTGATATTGAGCAGTGATCTGCTTTTCTGTAGGGTTTAACATTTTGTTGCTCGTTGTTACCGAGCGTCTTTACTGAACAATTTTTGTTTTAACTCGTTGCTCGTTGTGGTCGAGCGTACTTCTTTATAACCATGAACAATTTACTTTTGCTCCTGTTAAATTTTGCTTAGTATACAAATTGTGTTGTGTAAATCACTTTCGTTATTTTATTTCGGGTTCCGTTTAATGACCCCTGATTTTACTGCTATTCTTGATCAGAAAGGCTAATTTAAGAATAAATTATTGTGAGTAGAACTCGGATCGCTGACTTTAGCCAAAGCGGGACCCTCGAACCGCGAAACAAGGAAAGTAATTTCCTGAATTCGGGCGTTCTAAGAATACGTTGTTAAACTCTCGAAAAGAGTTGTATCTCGATTCCGCTCGGTGGCTAGCCGAAAGAAATGAGGCGTATGTCACATCACAATGTTCGTAAAAGAATTCGAAGGAAATTGATGCATTTTATTGATAAAAGAATACAAAAATGATGTTGCTCGTTTGTCAACTAACTCCTAACCAATTGTCTCTAAGCTAGGAAGGATGTTATCCTTCGTTTATTCCACCTAAACATTTTCGTGCAATAGACTAACTTATTTGTAAAAAGTGAAAAATAAATAGGAGCTTAACTGTAATAAGCTCTGAGTTTGGCCACGTTCCAGCTGTTATTGATTTCCATGCCCGAGAGCATCTCCAATTTGTAAGCACCAGATCCAGATTTAGCCTTCACTCGATATGGGCCTTCCCACTTTGGCTTCAACTTTCCAACTCCAGTATTTCCTTTGCCGATATCTGCTCGGCGAAGGACTAAATCTCCTACTTCAAAACTTCGCGCACGAACCTTCTTGTTGTATTCCCGAGCTTGCCTCTCCTTCACTTTTTTTTCATGAGCGGCTGCGTTTTTTCGAATTTCCTCGAGTAAAATGAGCTCTTCGCTGATCAAATGGTCATTAGTTTCTAAAGAACGTTCAAGCGTCCTAAAGTTAGGGATTCGCTTTTCGATCGGAATGACTGCGTCGCAACCGTATGTCAAACGAAAAGGAGTCTTCCCTGTAGATGAGTGTACAGTTGTCCTGTGTGACCATACGACGCTTGGAAGTTTATCCGCCCAAGTGCCGGCTGCGTTACCGAGTTTCTTATTAATTCCATCCAAGATGGTTCTTTAGCAGCTTCAGCTAACCCATTTGTTTGTGGGTGTTCAACAGAACTGAAATAGTGAGTGATCCCCAGGTCGGCTGCTAGTTGTTGAAAGTGCGAGGCTGCAAACTGTAATCCATTATCAGTAACTATAGCATGAGGCACCCCGAACCGAGAGATAATTTCCTTCACAAAGAAAGATTGAATACGGGTCGTGGAGATTGTTGCTAACGGAACTGCCTCAATCCACTTAGTGAAGTAGTCGATAGCCACTACCGCAAACTTGAGTTGCCCTGGTGCGGTGGGAAACTTTCCAATGATGTCCATGCCCCATTGGTAAAAGGGCCAAGGGGCGCCGAGAGAGTGTAACTCTTCAGCAGGTCTTTGGTAGATGTCGCTGTGAAATTGGTATTGGACACACTTCTTAACATGTTCCATGGCGTCCTTTTGCAGTGTAGGCCAAAAGTATCCCGCTCGGATTACTTTTCTCGCAAGGGATTTTCCACCCATATGGTGGCTGCAAATTCCGTCGTGAATCTCCTCCAATATCTCCTCAGCTTGGGATGGGTTAACACATCTGAGCATGGGGGAGCCAAAACCTCTTTTGTATAGAACTCCATTCAGAACTGTGTACTGAGCTGCTTTTTTAACCAACTTTTGAGC
This sequence comes from Crotalaria pallida, assembly GCA_037953625.1. Taxonomy (NCBI): domain Eukaryota; kingdom Viridiplantae; phylum Streptophyta; class Magnoliopsida; order Fabales; family Fabaceae; genus Crotalaria; species Crotalaria pallida. Next base: position 71,813,315 of record CM075652.1, on the reverse strand, counting down.
CTCTGCCTGATCTTGGGGGACGAACCCATGTTGCAAATAAGTAAGAAGCGGATCCATCCTTGATTGAGATAGTGAGACAGCCAAAATGACACTCGGTCGTGGAATAGTTTCTTGTATCAATGTTTTATTGTTTTCTGACCCTTTTGTACTTGCCAATTTGGATAAAATGTCGGCTCGGGAATTCGAATCCCTCGGAACATGGGAAATCTCAAATTCTGAAAAGTTTGAGATGATTTGCTTTACCTCTTCAAGATATTTTTGTAGGATGGGCTCCTTTGCCGAGTATTGACCCTTGATCTGAGACACCACTAGTTGTGAATCGCTGAAAACCGACACTCGCTCTGCTCCGAACTCTTGAAACATCTTGAGGCCTGCAAGAACTGCCTCGTATTCTGCTTGGTTGTTCGATGTTTGGAACTCGAACTTCAATGAGTATTCCATGCATAAACCTTCGGGGTTTTCAATGATGACCCCCGCTCCAGCTCCTTTTTTATTGCTTGATCCATCAACATAAACTGACCATAAGTTTTGAGAGACGTCCAAAGGGATATCTGTGAATTCCGTGACAAAATCGGCAAGAGCTTGAGATTTCATCGCCTTACTCGGTTCATAGGCAATGTCGAATTCGGATAGTTCGACAGACCATGAAACCATCCTACCGGCTAGGTCGGGTTTATGAAGCACTTGTCTGAGAGGTTGAGCTGTTCTTACCAATATTCTATGTGCCTGAAAATACTGTCTCAATCTCCGAGCCGACACGACCAGACAGTACGCAAGTTTCTCCAACTTTTGATATCTCAACTCCGGTCCTTGAAGTGCTCGGCTAACGAAATACACTGGGGCCTCAATACCTGAATCCTCTCTTACCAAGACCGAACTGACCGCCGCTTCTACCACTGACATGTATAGAATGAGGTTTTCACCAGGAAGTGGGCTGTGGAGGACGGGTGGGCTGGAAAGATACACCTTCAATTGATCAAAAGCTTGCTCACAGTGCTCGTTCCAAAGGAATTCTTTGTTTTTCCTAAGGAGTTGGTACCATGGCAAGGCTTTCCGAGCAGCTTGGGATAAGAATCTGGAGAGTGCCGCCACTCGGCCCGTGAGTTGTTGAACTTCTTTAAGATTAGCTGGGCTCCTCATTTCATGTATTGCTTTGCATTTATCTGGATTAACTTCAATCCCTCTCTCGGTTAACATAAAACCGAGGAAAGAACCGGCTGGGACTCCGAACACACTTCTCCGGATTCAACCTCATGGAGTACTTTCTCACTCGGTCCAGTATTGTCGCGAGGTCCTGGGCATGGTTTTCTTGCTATCTGCTCTTTGCAATAATATCATCGATGTATACTTCCATGCTTGAGCCGATCATGCCTTGAAAAACCTTGTTCATCATCCTCTGGTAGGTAGCACCCGCATTCTTCAACCCAAAAGGCATGACATTGTAACAATAAGTTGCCTTGTCGGTGATGAATCGGTTTTGTCTTGATCGTCAGGAAACATAGGGATCTGGTTGTAACCAGAGTAAGCATCCATAAAGGACAAGAGTTTGTAACCAGCTGAACTGTCGACGAGTTTGTCAATAATGGGGAGAGGATACTGGTCTTTAGGACAGACTTTATTCAAGTCCGTGTAGTCGACACACATCCTCCACTTTCCATTGGGTTTTTTGACCAAGACGGTGTTAGCTAACCAGTCTGTATAGTCAATTTCCCTAATGAAACCTGCTCGGAGTAATTCAGCAACCTTTTCTTCAATGGCAGCGGCCTTTTCAGCACTAACCTTCCTTTTGCGTTGTGCCACCGGTTTCGACCCCGGAATGATACTCAACTTATGGAAGATAAAATTTGGGTCGATTCCTGGCATATCAGCTGATGTCCATGCGAACAGATCTTTATTTGAAATCAACAGAGTGGTTAACTCCTCTCTTACACTTGTGGGTAGTTCAGACCCGATTTTTACTTGTCTAAGAGGGTCATTGGTCAATGTCAAGAATTCCCACTGTCCCTTCAGGGTTGGTCTATTTCTGTCGGATTGGTCTCTCATATCCAGATCCGCGAGGTTAATATTGCCCTTTCCCAAAGAGACTCTTTCCAAATTGCTCGGATCCTTGTTTTTTACCTTCCCTAAACTGGCGTTGTAACATTTCCTTGCTGCTTCTTGTTCGGCCTTGACAGTTACGACTCTATCATCAGTTCCGACGAATTTCATAGCCAAGTGAACTGTAGATACTACCGCCCCAAATGCCTGCAAAGAAGTTCTCCCAAGAATGGCATTGTAGGCCGCTGGACAATCAACCACCAAAAATTTGACTATCTCGGTTCTGGCCGAAGGCTGTTGTCCGAGGGTTACAGGAAGTTGGATGTACCCCTTTGGTTCAATGGTATCCCTCGTGAAACCAATTAATTCACCTTCAAAGGGAGTTAAATTGCACTCCCTGAGTTTAAGGGCCTTGAACAGAGGGAAAAACATTATGTCCGTCGAGCTCCCTTGGTCGATGAAGACTTGTTATACCTCATAATTACCAATAACGGCAGTAATCACCATGGGTTCATTATGTCCTGGAAGGATTCCATCCAAATCGCCGTCATCAAAAATAATGGGAACGTTTTTTGTTGATCTCTTGGCTATAGGCTTCTGACTGACTGCCAGAATTTGGTTGATGTATTTCTTCCTGTCGGCTTTCTTCTCTCCACCTCCAGCAAAACCTCCCGCAATAGTATTAACCAAGAATTCATTTTTATTAGCATTCGTATCAGGAGCTGGAGTGGGATCGATTCTCTGCCTCCCGGCATTTCTATCGTCTGGCGACCTACTTCTCTGTCGTTTGGACTTTGCTGGTGACTGAGATCTGTTCCTACTTCTTCGGCCGGCTGCATCCCTGATGTATTGTTGTAACTTGCCATCTCTGATCATCTCTTCGATCAGATTCCGCAACCAGATGCACTCGTCGGTCGTGTGGCCGTATCCCCTGTGGAAGTCACAGTATTTTGACCTATCACACTGTGCGCCCTTTCTCAAAGACGGAGGTCTTTGGGCCGAGCGTAAGTCAGTCTGCATTGTTTCCCTTAGGATTTGACTCCTTGGAACAGTTAAAGGAGTGTATTCCTGAAACTTATTCCTCGGAGGAATCCTTCGGTCTCGATCATTCCTATCTTGTCTTCCGCCAAAACGTTCGTCACGTTTTTGTTTATTTTGACCTTGAGGGTCAGCTCGTTGCCTTTCTTCTCTGACTTTCTGTCCCTTGTGGAATTCCTCCAAATTAATGAACTTATTTGACCTCTGTCTTAGCTCGGCCATGTCTTTTGGAGGTTTTCCAATTAAAGACTTTCTGAAATCTCCCGACTGTAAACCCTGTGTGAACAATAGTACTGCCACACCAGGTTCTAATCGAGGAACTGAGCTAGCCTCTGCATGGAATCGCGAAAGATAGTCCTTCAATGATTCATCTTGTTTTTGAGTGACTGCTGCTAAGGTGTGGTCGGACTTGGGCTGGATGCAACTAGCCGTATATCTGTTTAGAAACACTCTTTTCATCTCCTCCCAAGAATTAATTGAGTTCCGAGGGAGGGATGAGTACCATCGTAACACTGACGGCTCTAGGGTCATGGAAAAGGCTCGGCATTTCATCTCCTCCCCTCCTCCGTAGTAATTCATCGCTCCTTCATAAGAGACAATATGGTCCACTGGATCAGTGAGGCCGTTGTAGTGTGGTACATTAGAAGGACCCAAGTAACCTTGAGGGGTTTGGAATGCCATAATATATGGAGTAAAGGGATGACCAGGGTGAAAATCACCCTGATCATGGTTCATGGTAGGGTTAGAATGGGTATTTTGTGGCGGGGGAAGCTGCATTACCGGGAGTGGTTGTGGGTCCATGGTTTGAGGCATTGTACTTTGGGGTAGTATGGTGGATGGTTGACTCTGTGCAATCCTTGCCATAGCTTGCTGTTGGAGGTCGGCAATAGCCCGTCCTTGTTGTTCAATTAGAGTCGTTTGTCTGTTTAGGATGTTAATCATCTCTTGCTCCCGAGCCCGAGCAGATGCAGACGTTCCATAGGACCTTCCGATGGAGTGGCTATGATGGGAATTTCCAGGAGCAGTTCTTCCTGGATTCAATCTGGTTCTAGGGGTTGTACTTATGTGGTCGGGATTGGATGGGACAGGAGGGGTACGTTGAGTATTTCGGCCATGATGTGCTCGAGTTCCAGTGGTCCTAGATGTGTTTCGAGTGGTTAGGGCTGTGTTGCTCGAATCACCATGGGTGGAGGGTGGTGGTGTAGGAGGGGGTGGTGGTGGTGGAGGAGGGGGTGGTGGTTCGTAAAACTTGGAGTGGTTGGGGGTTGCTTCTAGTCCTAGGATGGGAAGATTGTGGTGTTTGGGAGTGAGTAGCATGATTATTACTACGATTATGGCTGCGATGAGGGGGTGGATGACTTTGTGAATGGTTTGGTGGCTGGGAGTTATTCGCTGCCCCAGAATGGGAGGTTCGTGGCGGTTGCCCATTATCTACACGATTATGGTTGAGAATATCGCGCAGATCTCCCGCAGAATGAAGCTGCGGGTTGTTGTTATCAGCGTTTCTGGGCCTGCCACGGGTGCGGGTGATGTGGTCACGGAGGTCACCAACTTGACTTCTGGTGGTTACCATGATGGTGGTGGGAATGATATGTTATTCAGATTCCCACAGACGGCGCCAATGTCGTGTCCTTAACCAAGATCAACCTTAAAGCTATGGATGAGCCTTGAAGAATGATCCCAGCTAAGATGTTAATGTAGGACCTTTTAGGATTTCTGAATATCCAGTTGGGATAATCAGGTTCTCCCTAGTCAACAATGTGTGTGCTAGTGTCAACTTAGGGATGAGAAGACGTACCTTTGCCCCTATAGCATGGTGGTTCTTATAGGGGATTACCTGTGTGTTGTGGGCCGTTCTGATGAGCCTTCTGTAGAGGTAGAATTCAAGTAGGATTTGTAGAGATTATGATAAGATCATATCCATAAATCCTGTAAGTGATGGACCTTATCCAATGCTGTTTTATATAACCAAGAGTCGTGGGAATCTAGGAGTAGTTACGGTTTGATGAGGCTGTAAATGATAAGGATCAGATTGAAAGTCCTGTGTTCGGTGTTAACCTCATCGGTACGTGACCTACATGTAGAAACCCAGTTTGCTCGGTGTAAGTATCCGATCGTTGGCCCTGTATCAGTATCATACTAGTAAGGGTAATGAGGCTCTCGGTCAGTCGACGCTCGGTCCACTATAAGTCCACTACAATTAGGGACAAAAAGGGGGTTCAGAATGTTATGGCAGGCCATTTGTCTAGGCTTCCCTTAGAGAGTTGTGAAGAGGATGTTCTGTTAATTTTTATGTTTGGGATGAACCTTTCTTGTACAGAAAAGGAATAGATGGAATTCTTCGGAGGTGTGTTTCTGAGGAGGAGATACCTGATATTTTGTGGCAATGTCATGCTTCCCCATATGCGGGACATTATAGTCAGGATAGGATAGCATCTAAGATTTTGCAAAGTGGCTATTGGTGGCCACATATAATTAAAGATGCTAGGAGCTTTGTTATGCACTGTGACAGGTGCCAGAGAACAGGTAATATCTCTCGAAAGGATGAGATGCCTCTCCAAAGTATTTTGGAGGTGGAAATCTATGACGTTTGGGGGACTGATTTTGTTGGACCATTTCCTCCTTCATTTGGCAACAAGTATATCTTGGTTGCAGTGGATTATCTGTCTAAATGGGTGGATGCGATAGCAAGCACCACCAATGATGTTGCTGTTGTTGTAAAATGTGTTAAGAACAATATATTCAGCAGGTTTGGAGTCCGTAGGGTGCTCATTAGTGATAATGGTACCCACTTTTGTAATAGGGTTTTAGAAAAGGTTTTGGCCAAGTATGAGGTGCACCATAAAGTGTCTACCGCTTACCATCCTCAAACTAGTGGCCAGGTAGAAGTTTCTAATTGTGAGCTCAAGAGAATTTTAGAGAAAACTCTTAATAGCTCTCGAAGAGATTGGTCTAGGAAATTAGATGATGCACTGTGGGCATATAGGACAGCTTTTAAAGCACCTTTGGGTATGTCTCCTTATCAGGTGGTTTTTGGTAAGAATTGTCATTTGCCTGTTGAATTGGTTCATAAGGCTTATTGGGCAACCGGGTTTCTTAATATGGATATGCAACAAGTGATAGCCTCCTCCGGAGGAACCAAGGTGACTCAAATACTTTCCTAAAACAATAAGCTCAAGATTGGAGAATTTAAGGGGTTGCCCTTAAAGGTGCTCTTCTGGAGGACACATACCCTTAATAAAGACACTTTTAATCATGAAAAAAGGTCACTAAATATGGAGGCCAAGGTGTGCACGAATTTGGTTCATGGGAGAGCAAGGAATCAAGTGGAATAATGTGATGCTTGAAAAGTGAATGACAATTAATGCCATTAATTGAACGTTACAAATACTTAATTCAATTAATAAAGTTTTGTAACCACAAAACATTAGTGACATTAAAGTCAATCATGAATTGAAAATGAATGCAATATTTTCTCTCCTTCATGAAAGGAGTTCGTGCAAGGGAAAGAAGAATGAAGAAGAAAGATTCTTCTCATTCATGAAGACATCAAGACATGGAAGTTACAGTTTGAACTTCAAATTCAATGGAGCAATCATTGAGCTCACGACCATCATAAGGAATCAAATGATGAGGAAGGTTTCAAAATTAATCACACATTCATGTGATCATTAATGTGTGCGGCCAAGAGGAGGTTATGAATTGAAGTCACTTTCATGAGGCCATTAACTTTGGGCGGCCAACTTGGAAAGCAAGAAGAGGAAATTACTTTCTTCTCATCAAATTGGCCATAATCATCATCAAAATGGAAATGAATGGCGTGAAGGTTACTCTTGGGTTTTTATTCCTCATTAGTTAGGAATAATTGCTCATCATGGCTAGCCTCATGTAGTTCTCACGTGTATAGGATATTTGGGCAGCCAAGAGAACACATTTGTAACTCTATATATTGTACTTGAATTTCATGAATGAGGATACAACTTTGCTCTTGTGAAAAACCAACGTGTGAGCCTTTGTGCTTAGAGGCATGATGCCTTCTTCTTCTCAAAGGAGTGATTCTCTTGAAGGTTCAGTTATTGAACCAAAACCAAGACTTCCAAAGTGAGATGCTTTGTGAAGCAAGGTGGTCTCCTCTCTTTCTTTGAATGGTGCACCATCTTCCTATCCTTTGTGTTGTTGTCGTTGTTGTTTTTGAGTCTAAGAACACACTTGTGTTCATCTTACCAAAAATAAAAAAAAGAGTAGTTTTCTTGAGTCTTGTGTTTGATGATCAAGTCATGATCATTTCTTTGTGTGATTGAGAGAGTTATCAATTTGTGTTTCTTCTTGAGTTTTGTGTCTGTGCATCTCATTTAGAGATTGTTCAAGGGCTTGAGTTTTTGTTTCAAGTCTTATGTTCATGAGTCCAAGTCGGTTTTGAGCAAATTCCATATCCTTCTGTTTAAGTTTTGTTTTTAAGAATTCCATGCTTGGTTTTCTGAAGATTTTAAAAGATTAAGAACCTTAAAACAAAATAACACAACGGTTTAACAATGAATCATAAGATTCATGGCCTTTAAGGGTGAATTGTTTGAAAACCGAATCCTTTTTTAGTCAGAGTCTAAGATCGTTTGATCTTTTCCTTGGATAAAAGAATTGAAATCTATGGTCTCATTTCTTGGGCATATCAACAAGCTGGTGAAAAAAGGATTTTGCAACTGACTAAACTAATGAGTTTAGGGAGGAGGCATATAGATTTTCTAAAGCTTTAAAAGAAAAAATAAGCAATGGCATGATAGGAAAATTTTTCTTAAAACTTTTGAAAAAGGTCAGTTGGTTTTGTTTTATAACTCTAGGCTGAGGCTTTTCCCTGGAAAGCTTAAGTCTAGGTGGTCTGGTCCCTTTACTGTTGAGCAGGTATCACCTTTTGGTGCTGTGGAGCTCAGAGATCCAAAGAATAACTGCACTTTTAAGGTGAATAGGCAAAGATTGAAGCTGTACCTAGGAGGAGAAGTGGATCCAGCAACGACAGGGGTCAAGTTCACAGACCCTTAGCATCTGATTAGAGAATATACATCAGGCTCGGGACGTTAAACAAGCGCTTCTGGGAGGCAACCCAATCGTACTTCGTATCTCTCTTGTTTTTTTTTATTTTAATTTTCTTTTTAAATTTTTTTTGTAGTATAGGTTAGATTTTTTTGCTTGAGGACAAGCCAACCTCTAAGTTTAGGGGAGTGGACAAAATAAAAATAAAAATTTTTAAGAATTGAATTATTCTCCCATTATTTGGTGTTGGTTTGTGTCTTGGGTCGAAGTATATGATTATTCTAGGCTTAGTACTGTTTTTCTAAATTATATATGTAAATATTTGATTTAGGATGATGTCTCATTGATTGCATGACATTGTTTTGGATTGAGTTGTAAATTTTGTTGAGAATTGGTTATTTTGATAAACTATTTTGGAACAAATTATTAGTGAACTAACTGTTTAGCTTGTGAGATTTTTGAGCCTTTACACTTGACAGGGGTATGTGATTTATATTGATTATTGTGATTGAGACCTTTGATTCTTTCATGAGTGTGTTCACTTTGACTTTGTGTTCTAGAACTTAACCCGTGACCATTTTGAGATTGATAACTGTTTGCATGCATTAAGAGGATTAAGGCACTTAGGATTGTGTTTTTGTGGCCTTCAACTGATTTGATTTGATTTGATTAAATATTCCCTTAGTTGCCCAATTTGAGCTTATTAAGGTATGATGATTTTTCTTTGGTACCCTGCATTGTATGTATTATTTTTGGCGAGTACCTTGGAAATTTTGAATGAGCAATTGAGAGGAATGACTCAAGAAAGTGATTGAATAGTGAAAAGTGTTGTTGAGTTCTATGTCTCTTCCAAAATAAAGAAAAAAAGAAATTTAATGGAAGAGAATAGATAAAAAGTAAAGAAGAATAAAATGTTCCTGATGTGAGTGTGAGTCTTTATTGTATTCATTGCTCATTCAGGATTTTTGAGGGAAATATGTTTTGCATTTTAGCCCTTAGTTTTATTCCTTCTTTCTTTTGTCCCACCATACACTTTTAGTCATGGCCTCATTACAACCAAAATTAAGGCCTTTCAATTTTTGCATGTATTCAATAATTTCAGTGGAGATTTGGGTCTATAGTCAAGCATATGGTAACACATTGTCATTGGATGAACTTGAGTGAATTGTTATGAGCCTTATACACATGAGAGATATACACAGTAAGGTTGAGAGTGTTCACTAGTTCCTGATTCTATTGGAGTTTGTTTTTCTGACCAGTTTTTGATGAAGTTAATGCTTGTGAATAAAAGTATCTGAGTCATGAGTCTGAAGTCTTAGATTAGGTGTTTGCAAATTAATTTAGAAGATCGTCTTGTGTTTTAGAGTTTTTGTTTACTTTTTCCTGGGACATGCAAAATGCTAAGTTTGCTGGAGTGATTTGGGACTAATATATGATGTTTTAGAACATGAATTAACTCCCTTTTGCTGAGGTTTTGGCTTGTTTCTTAGGTAATTTAGGTAAATTAGTTGAGTTTTAGTTAGTTTAGGTAATTTAGGATCCTGGAACGTTTTGATCTGTTTTGGGTTTGATTTCAGGTATTTTGGAAGCTTTATATGATTAATTGTGCAATGGAATGGAAAGGATCTTTGAAGGCCTTGAGATTGGAGTCAAAATGGAGAAAAAGCGAATGCTGAGCAGTGACCCACGCCCAGGCGCATGATAATCACGCCTAGGCGCGTGGGGTCAAAAGTCGAAGGACAAGGATTCAAATGATTAAAATCAATTGTGTAAAAGTTGTCTTCTCAGGTAGATTCACACCCAGGCGCAGCCTATAGTGTGCCCAGGCGCGTGTGCGTCGAAGAAAAGTTTGCTGATCAGAGTGAAACTCGCACCTAGGCGTGGGTGACTGGCGCCTAGGCGTGTGGATGACGAGTTTATGGGCTTTTTGATAAGATTTAATAGATTTATTCCAGGGTTAGTTTTTACTATAAAAATTAGGTTTGAGAAATAGAATAGGGGAGATTAGAAAGGGAGATCACATAGTGTTTGAGAAATAATTTAGAGAGAGAAGAAGATTGGAGATCAAGAGCGGTGGAATCCTGCTTGAAGATTGAAGATCTATTGGGAATTTCAGGTTGTCTATGATCATGAATTCCTTCTTTTATCTGTTCTTTTCTTATTTCAATATGTGTAACTAAAACCGTCAGTTAGGAATATGGTCGATTTGTATGGATAATTAGTTATGAAGTTATGAATTGATGTTTTCCATTTAAATCTATTGTTTGATTGTGTGTTAATTAAAATTCATGAACCTGATCAATTTATGTTTTGTTTTGGATCTTTAGTCCAACAAGAGACATCTAAGGATTAGAATAGGTTGTTCTTCCAAACTTTATAACTACCTAGTTTGTAGACATACATCTAGGGCTTATATGATTTTAATATTCCAGTGTGCTTAATTAGTGGTTATTCATATGTCAAAATCGCTTAAGATATTAAGGGTTCTCATATTAAATAAGAAACATAAATTCACAGAGACATCTGGTTTTAATTTTATTACCTCTAGGATGTCGTAGATTTAATGGAAACGGAAACTTATAACTAGTAGTTAGGTCTTGCAATGAAACCACGTTCCTAAAGTTTTTCCCATTCATCTCACAAACACCATTTAATTTCTGTTTTATTTCTTATTTTAGTTTTTCAATTTAATTAATCAAAAACCCAAAAATATTAGTTACTTTTCAAGTTTCATTAGTTATGATTATAAGGTGAAAGTTATTGAAAACAATTTGCGATCCTCCTGGGAACAATAATTTAACTTCTACTATATTACTTATGCACGATCTAGTATACTTGCTAGAGAGTGCAACAACATATTAATTTATGAGCATGTAAATTAATTAATTATTTTTATTTAAGTATCTCTGACGCATGAAATATAAATTAAATCAAATAACTAGAATTATCATGAACTTTGAGGGTATAAATTAAATAATTTACTAATACCAAGTTTATTTTGCCATTTTGTATAGTATAATTTATTTTTTCATTTTTAGTATATTAGATTATTAAATCTACATTAAAAAATAACTTTAGCAAAATATAATTTTAGATTATATTCTTGGAAAAATAATAAAAATTCAACATCTCCACTACTGGAAAAAAAACACTTTTAAAATCGGTCATTTTGGACATGTAAACTCGGTTGTTGAGGTGATGTGGAAAACAGTGATGTTAAAAGTCAAACTTTTAAACTCGGTCAAGTGACCGAGTTAAAAAGTACTTTCTAACTCAGCCTTCCAACGACTTTCTAACTCGGCCGACCAAAATGACTGAGTTAGAAACGAAATTAACTATTATTAATGCATACATACAGTTCAAAATCAAACACTAGAAATCACCAACAACAAAAGTGCAGTTATAATTACATCGATAATAATAATGAAAATAAAATAATCACAACAGCAAAAAAAATCCAAACCCCAAATTAATCAATTCGATAATAATAATATTGACATTTAAAATAAAATAAAAATAAGCATCTAGATCTAGATCTAAAATCTAAGCCATCATCGTCCACGTTGAGTTGTCGCCGTCATCGTCGAAGAGGAAGGAGTAGCTGTCGTCGTCGAAGAATGAGATCTGAGCCATCGCCATCCAAGTTGAGCAGTCGCCATTGTCGTCGAAGAGGAAGGAACCGTCGCCGAGATCTGAGATCTGATATTTGAAAGAGGAAGGAGTAGTCGTGTTCAACACCGTTATCTCTGTCAACAGCGTCTTTGTCATCTTCGCTGTCTTCATCATCTTCATCAGCATCGTCAACGTCATCTTCATCAGCGAAGGTTGAAGCGAGAGAGGACAGAGATACGCAAACTACGAGAGAGAGAGAGGTCGCGGTGGTGGATAGGGGAAGGTTGGCGACGCAATAGTGGTGTGCTCTGTGCTCAATGCTCTCTCTTACTCGGTGAAGATTGAACAAGAAAGAAGGAGTGAGAGAGGCATCAGAGTTATGCTACGTAGTAGAACATAAGTGTTTATATGCTGCACTTTTATTGAGTGTTTTTTTTAAATCGGTCGACAAAATGACCGGTTAGAAAGTAATTTCTAACTCGGCCGACAAAACAACCAAGTTAGAAAGTAGAAAATACTTTTTAACTCGGCTGACAAAACGACCGAGTTAGAAAGTACTTTCTAACTCGGCTGACCAAATGACCGAGTTAGAAAGATAAAAAAATTAAAAATTAAAAAAATAAGCACACTTTCTTACTCGGTCGTTTTTTGATTGATTTTAAAAGATAAAAAAAATTAAAAATGAAAAAAAAAACACTTTCTAACTCGGCTGACCAAACGACCGAGTTTAAAAGTTAGAATTTATTTACAAAATTGCCACCGCATTTTTTTGGCTCGGTTTTACAGTAACCGAGTTTAAAAGGCCGATTTTAAAAGCCTTATTTCTAGTAGTGCTCCTTCATAGATGCAGTAAATTAGTTTTTGAGACCTATGTAATTTTCTTATTCTACCTTTATCACTCCAACAACAATAACTAACTCCATACCTTTTTTGTAATTTACTCAATAAAAATAATATTTTCTACACTACCCAAACAAAATAGATCAACTTAAATTCATTTTTCAGCTAAGAGACCCAAACATAAACATATTATAATTTTAACGGATTATAATCATAGATAAAAATAGGCGTATTAAAGTTTTTAGTCCTTGAACTTAAGTGCTCTTTTGGAATTGGTCCTTAGACTTTTTTTCGATGCTTTAGGTCCTTGAACTTTGTTAAATTTTTGAAAATGGTCATTTCATCACTTTAGTGATGATATGACTAACGATATGTCATGTCACATTTGTCATGTTGATAAGTAATGTGCCACATGATGTCACGTGAATTTTTTTTAAATTAAAAAATTCAAATTTATTAAAAAAATTTAAAAATCTTATTTTTTTAAAGAAAATAAAATTTTTTAATAAAATTTTAAAAAATGATTTTTTAATTAAAAAAATTATGTTGTGTCACGTGATACTACATAGCACGTCACTTGTCGATTTGGGAAAAGTGACATGGCATATCGTAGATCATATCATCAATTAAGTGATGAAAGAACCATTTCCAAAAATTTAACAATGTTTGGGGACCCAAAGTATCGAAAAAATTCAAGGATCAATTTCAAAAGAGCACCTAAGTTCAGGGACTAAAAACTTAAATAAACCGTAAAAATAATCATAATCTAATTTTTTTCAGTTGCATCAAACATGCTAAATGACGATCCATGTATCATTCACATGATAGGTTAATCTAGTAGACCATAACTCATAATGTGAACTTATACGATGACTCGACATCCCGAAATCATGATTTATTAGAAGTGGTCGTCAATCTATTGCATACTATTTTCAATGCATTATAGTTTTCTTTATTAACTATAATATTTGAATATAAATATTCATGGTTAATGTTATTAATGAGTACGTAAATATATTTCTACAAAACAGTTAGACTATTTTTGTCTACAAAAATATGTTATGCAATGTTAATTTGTTCCAACTGAAAAAATATCTTTGTCATATCATATTCTTTAAGAGAAAATAGACGGTACACCGACAATGTAAAGATTTTTTACATAATCAGTACACCATCCACCACTCATGGGTGTATGGTCGTTGACTATTAGATAAAAGTAATACAAATGAATAGTTGATGATGGATTGATGATGTAAAAAGCTTTACACTGTCAGTGCATACCCATTAATTGTTGGAGAGTGCCCTAGTGGCAATCGTATTTTCTCTTTTACTTGTACTTATTTCATGTTTATGGATTATTACTATTAATAATAATGAGGCATTTCATTTATTATATTTATGCTTTAATTGTTTAATTAAAATAGATGTAATAAAGTCCTTAGGATTATAAGTTCAATGTCATAAGAATATCAAGTACATGACTTGATAGTGAGATCTTATTGATTGATAATTATCCTTAAAGATTCCCTAGTCAAGTATTATAGTTAACTATAATACATCGAGACAAGTATGTGACAGACTGATGACTGTATCTCACCTGTCATGGATATGGGATATCAAGTCTTCACGTAAGTACACATTGGGACAATTGTGTACTGGATTGACCCGCCATGAGAATGCTACATGGGTTATTAAGTGAGTGTCACAAGCGATTCTCATAGTGACAATGGTGTACATGGTCCTTCGACCTGAAGTCGCTACGGTTCCCAACATGAGGAATTATGTGCTTTCACGCAATCAAACGTCATCTTTAACCAGGTGATCATAACGGTTGTAGTCGGGTATATGACAAATCATGTAGAGGGATGTGAGTGACGTAGATGGGATTTGTCCTTCTTTGTCAATAGGAATTATATCTCTGGGCCCCTTGATTGAGTGAGACGGTGAAATGTATGGCCATACTCAAGATAGTCAATATGAGATATTGACGAGACTTGTTTAGACACGTCTATTCAGGGATCAAGAAACCATAGGTTACACTATACATGGGTGACATGTTCCATGCCATGAGTGTAACTAAGATATTTGGACAAAGGGATTAAATTTACACATGATCATTGGTCACACTAAGGTTATGTCAGATCACAGACATTCCTGTCACTTGGGTAGCAATGACGTTGATGAGCATTTTATTTCCCATTATTCCTTGCATTATTTTACTCTTATTATTGATACTTGTTGCCCATTTGACATTGTTTAGCTTGATTTTGTGATTTAGAGTTTATTGGACTAATATTCTGAATATTGTTTAATTTGGGATTATTTAGCCTAATTAATTCTATTTCTATTTTCAGGTCATATGTGGCACAAGGACACTATGGGCATTTTGAAGTGAAGATTGTAATTTGCATTTAGGTCCCTTTTTAGTTGTAACTTTCATAATAGTGTTTCTTAGGATTTGGGCCCATGTTTTAGGCCCATTTTGTGTCTTAAGAAGGGAAATTCGTGTAAACATTAGCAACACTCTCCCATTTCAGTTTCTCACTCTCTCTCTAGGTTAGAACTTCTCTCTTGGCTCTCCATAGCAATTGGTGGCTGCTAGGGTTTTGTTCTTCCCCCTTTCTACACGTTTTTCTTGATTTATGACCATGGAAGGCTAACTTCAAGGGTTAATCCCTTTGGTATTGTATCACTTACTCATGAGCTCTTGTTCTTAATGCTATTTCAATTTCTCTCTACTATTTTCGTGGTTTATCTCTATTTATGGTTCGCTTAGTTCTGTTTATTAGCGATAATCCATGAGTGTGAATGCTTAATTTATGCTAACTCGTAAAAATCCCATGCTTTGGTTTCTGATGCTTAATTAGAAGCTAGGGTTTTGGGGTGAGAACTGAATTTTCGCTTAGTATTTAGGTCTCACAAGTTGGACAGAGGAGAGGAGAGGAATCGATCTTTAGTGAGCTAGGATTGAGTAGTGTGCGTAGCCAAAGGGGTTTGCCCGCTTTTGTTTCTGATTTTGTTAGTTTTAATATTCTGTTTATGTTTTGTTCTTCACAATTGTTACACACAAACCCCCCCCCCATTTTACTTCACACTACGTGTTTGATACTTTGCTTAGACCGATATTCGCTGGGAAACGACCTAGGATCACCTTCCTAGTACTACAGAATAAACCCCTTTTATTTTGATCGGGTACGGCCTCTATCAAAATTTGGCGTCGTTGCCGGGGATTATCGGTTCTTGCCAAAGATCATACAGTAGTTAGTTAGAGTAGTTAGTGTAGTTAGTGTGTGAATAAGCATTCTGATAACTGATTGAAAGTTGCCCTGTTTGCTGATTTGCTGTTCTGCATAACTGATGCTATTTTAGTGATTCTGTGAGTGCCATTCAACATAGATGCGGGTGGAATTTTTGCACAAAAATTGGTATCCACACTTGTTTCATCATATATTAGTATGTTGATGCATCACAGACACTCAGATAGGCACTGGTTGTGAGTTCCAGAAAAATTTTCCAAGTTTCAGCAGCACTTACTATAAATAGGCATAACTTTTGATCAGTAACTCGGAATTTGACGAATTTTATATCAAATCGTCGTAAAACCCCTTCGTTTGGATCCCCAAAAAGCTTGTTTACTATTTCTTTTTTATTTTACAAGTTCTATTTTCTTAGGTTTTGGTCACTGTTTTAATTGTTTGACTTGGTTCCCTTTTGAATTTTGTCCTCAAACTTTATGTGATATGTTTTCATGATTTTAGGGTGCTTTAAAAAAATAAATAAAAAAATTTTAAAAAATAAAAAATTTTGTTGCCGATTTTGGTCATGCATATCTGTTACAGTATGCTATGGTTGATGCTGTTCTGTTCAGTACATGACTAGGGGCAACCCAAGTTATTTGCATCCTTACAACCCTGAAATTGATAGAACTTATCACAGATTATTTAGACAAATAGGAATCAGTCATTAGATAGTGAGTCAGAGTCATCTTATAGTCCTTCTAATTCTGCTTCTGTTTCTGCTTACTCTATTCCTTCTTCTTCTGTTCAATCTGATTCTGATTTTGTTAATTGTGATAACATGGCTCAACCCCCACCAAGGGAAAGGACACTTAGGGAGCTGGCTGCACCTGACTTCACTATTGAAGACTCGTGTATCCGGTATCCTAATGAGGATGTTCCTTTTGAGCTTAGAACAGGACTAATCCATTTGTTGCCCAAGTTTCATGGTCTTGCAGGTGAGGATCCTCATAAGCATCTCAAGAAATTCCACATAGTGCGCACCACAATGAAACCTCATGATGTGCAAGAGGATCATGTCTGTCTCAGAGCATTCCCACATTCCTTAGAGGGTTTGTCCCAGGATTGGTTATCTGACTTGGCCCCTGGTTCCATCACAAGCTGGGATGACTTGAAGAGGGCATTTCTGAAAAAATTCTTCCCTGCAAATAGGACCACTGCAATCAGAAAGGAAATCTCTGGTATCAGGCAACAACATGGAGAGAGTCTCTATGAATATTGGGAGAGATTCAAGAGGTTGTGTGCTTCCTGCCCTCACCATCAGATCTCAGAGCAGCTGCTTATTCAATATTTCTATGAAGGTCTCAACTTTATGGAGAGAAACATGGTAGATGCTGCAAGTGGTGGTACATTGGGAGATATGACACCCTTACAAGCCAGGAGCAAAATTGAGAAGATGGCTTCCAACTGTCAGCAATTCCATGCAAGAAGCAACAGTGATGCAATAGTTGTGAGAGATGTAAATGATGTTGGTGCAGACTCGGGCAAGGTTCAGAAGCTTGAGCAGAAAATTGATTCACTTACAACATTGGTCACACAATTGGCTGTCAATCAGAAAAAGATGATACTTCCTGCTAGAGTGTGTGGCATATGCACATCCATTGAGCACCCCACAGATGCATGCCCTTCCCTTCAGCAGCAACAACCGATGATCAGTGGTGACCAACCCGAGGCCTATGCGGCCAACATATACAACAATAGAGGCCCACAACAGCACAATCATGACCTCTCCTCCAATAGATACAACCCTGGATGAAGGAACCATCCCAACCTGAAGTGGTCTGATCAACAACAGCAACCTTCTCCTAATGTTCCATTTCAGAGTACCGCTGGACCGAGTAGACCACCATATGTACCTCCTCCAATCCAACAGCAAAGGCAACAACAATAGCAGCAAGTGGTTCATCCTACACCATCAGCCCCTCCATCCAACCAACCTACCTTGGAGGAGTTGGTGAGGCAAATGACCATGCAAAACCTCCAATTTCAACAAGAGACTAGAGCATCCATTCAGAGACAAGAGGCATTCATTCAGACTTTGACAAATCAGATGGGTCAAATGGCAACTTCTCTCAACAACATGCAATCTCAAAATTCTGACAAGTTGCCATCCCAAACTGTGATCAGCCCTCAGAATCAAAATGTGAGTGCCATCAACCTGAGGTCAGGAAAGTAGATTGTCACACCCACACCACAACCTCACCTCAACAATGATGCTCTAGCTTCCTCTAAAGGGAAGAGCCAAATGGTAGATGAAGGCGAGCAAGCTAGCACCAAAGAGAATCATCCAACTCAACCCTCCTCGACTTCAACCACAAGCCCTGCTGTTGTCCTGCAACCTCCTCCCATTCCTCTTCCATTCCCACCAAGAGTGCCTCAAAACAAAAGGGTGGAAGAAGTGGACAAGGACATTCTTGACACATTTAGGAAGGTGGAAGTCAACATACCCCTTCTTGATGCTATAAAATAGATTCCAAGGTATGCTAAGTTCCTTAAGGAGTTGTGCACTCATAAGAGAAGACTCAAGGGCAATGAGAGGATAAGCATGGGAAGGAATGTCTCCGCTCTCATAGGTAAACCTATCCCTCACATTCCTGAAAAATGTAAGGATCCTGGGACTTTCTCTATACCTTGCATCATAGGCAACGTTAAGTTTGAAAATGCTATGCTAGATTTAGGAGCATCCATAAATGTCATGCCTATGTCTGTTTTTAAGTCTCTTTCTCTTGGACCTCTTCAACCTACGGGTGTGGTGATTCAATTGGCAAATAGAAGTACTGCCCACCCCGCAGGTTTGATAGAGGATGTCTTGGTTCGGGTTGAAGAGTTGATCTTCCCTGCTGATTTTTACATACTTGATATGGAAGATGACTCCCCCCGTAATGTTGTTCCTATTATTTTGGGGAGGCCATTTTTGAAAACAGCCCGAACCAAGATAGATGTGCATTCAGGTTCACTTTCCATGGAGTTTGATGGCAGTGTGATCCATTTGATATTTTCCATGCTATGAAACATTTTCCTGAGGATCACTCTGTTTTCCATGTGGACTTGCTTGATGAGTTGATAGATGAGAATATGCTTGACTTTTTGCATCATGATTTTGAATTGCCATCTTTCACTGATTCATTTACTTGTCCATCATGCACTAACTCTGGATGGTGCACCGCATGCACTGAAATAGCTCAGTTTCTAGACTCTGCCACTGCATCTGATTATTCATATGTTATAGATTCAGATTATGCTAACCCTAACCCCATATATGTTATGCATGAGTCTGATTCACTTGTTCAGGTGCAGGCAGCAGAATCCATTTCTGCTGTCCCTTTAGTTCCATCTATTATGCAGGCACCCTCATTGGACCCGAAGCCCCTCCCTCCTCATCTCAAATATGCTTACTTGGAGGATGAGCAGAAACTCCCAGTGATCATCTCTACCTCACTTTCTGTTGATCAAGAGGAGAAACTGCTGGATGTGATAAGAAAGAACAAGAGGGCAATTGGATGGACTTTAGCGGATATTCCTGGAATTAGCCCCTCCATGTGCATGCACCGCATTTTGTTGGAGGATGGGGCTAAACCAGTGAGACAACCCCAAAGGCGGTTGAACCCCCAGATTCTTGATGTGGTTAAGAAAGAGGTCACCAAGCTGCTCCAAGCGGGTATCATCTACCCAATTTCAGATAGCACTTGGGTGAGCCCGGTGCAAGTTGTTCCCAAGAAGTCTGGTGTCACAGTTGTCAAAAATGAGAAGGATGAGCTGATTCCCACTAGAGTGCAGAACAGTTGGAGAGTCTGCATTGATTACAGAAAGCTCAACCAGGCGACTCGCAAGGATCATTTCCCTCTCCCCTTCATTGATCAGATGTTGGAGCGCCTGGCAGGTAAATCTCATTATTGCTTCTTAGATGGTTTCTCTGCTATTTTCAAATTTGCATTGCACCAGAGGACCAACATAAGACCACATTTATCTGTCCTTTTGGCACATTTGCATATAGGAAGATGCCTTTTGGCCTATGCAATGCTCCTGCCACATTTCAAAGATGTATGATGAGTATTTTTGCTGACTTGCTCGAGCATTGCATAGAGGTCTTCATGGATGATTTTAGTGTTTATGGCTCCTCATTTGATGCATGTCTTGATAATTTGACTAAGGTGCTTAACAGGTGCATTGAGACTAACCTTGTCTTGAATTTTGAAAAATGCCACTTCATGGTAGAACAAGGCATAGTCTTAGGGCACATTGTTTCGCACAAGGGCATAGAAGTTGACCCTGCTAAGCTGCATGTAATATCACATTTGCCTTACCCCTCTTGCGTGCGAGAGGTGCGTTCTTTTCTTGGTCATGCAGGTTTCTATCGCAGGTTTATTCAAAACTTTAGCAACATTGCCCTTCCTCTATCCAAGCTGCTTCAAAAAGATGCCCCATGGGAATTTGGAGACCAATGCAAGAGGGCATTTGATGAATTGAAGAAGGCACTGACCACCACCCCCATCATCCAACCACCTGATCGGACCCTCCCATTTGAGCTCATGATTGATGCTTCAAATTATGCTTTGGGAGCAGTTCTCTCCCAAAGGGTTGGTAAGCTGTCGCATGTGATTTATTATGCTTCTAGGACTTTAGATGCAGCACAGGTTAATTACACAACAACTGAAAAAGAACGTTTGGCTATTATTTTTGCACTTGACAAGTTTAGATCATATTTGCTTGGTTCTAAGGTTGTAGTGTACACTGATCATGCTGCTCTAAAGTATCTTTTGAAAAAGACAAATTCCAAACCTAGGTTGATTGGGTGGATGTTGCTCCTCCAGGAGTTTGATCTTGAGATTCAAGATCGGAGTGGTGCGCATAACCTTGTCGCAAACCACTTGAGCAGAATAGAGAGAGAGGAGGATGCATTTCCTATCCGGGATGACTTCCCGGATGAGCAGCTTTTAACTTTGCATGTTTCACATCCCCCTCCCCTTACTCCTTGGTTTGCTGATATTGTAAATTATCTAGTTGCATCTGTTTTCCACCCTTGGCATCCAAAGCTCAAAGAGACAAATTAAAGAGCGATGCCAAGTATTATGTATGGGATGACCCCTACTTGTGGCATTTTTGCAGTGATCAGGTCATTCGCAGGTGCATTCCAGATCATGAGATCCAATCGGTTCTCCAGTTTTGCCATGCTTCACCAGTGGGAGGCCACCTTGGGACTCAAAGGACAACACGAAAGGTGCTGGATTCTGGATTTTATTGGCCTACCATCTTCAAGGATGCAAGCAACATCTGCATCTCATGTGAGCAGTGTCAAAGAGTAGGAGGTGCCCTATCTTGGACACAACAGATGCCGCAACAACCTATGTTGTTCTGTGAGGTGTTTGACGTCTGGGGTATAGATTTCATGGGCCCCTTTCCTGTTTCTTTTGGTTTTTATTATATCTTACTTGATGTGGATTATGTATCCAAATGGGTGGAAGCTAAGGCCACCAGGACTAATGATGCTCAGGTTGTTGTAGATTTTGTCAGGTCTAATATCCTTTGCAGGTTTGGCATACCTAGAGCCATAGTCAGTGATCAAGGCACACACTTCTGCAATAGATCCATGCAAGCTTTGCTCAAGAAGTATGGGGTTGTGCACAAAGTTTCTACACCCTATCACCCCCAAACCAATGGGCTGTTGGAAATCAACAAGCGGCTCAATATAGTCTAGAGGGGGGGTGAATAGAATATTGAAGCCTTATTACAGATTTTTCGTCCACCTAAGAGAATGGTTTTATGAAAATAAATTTTCTTAAGAATTCAGTTCAGATTACTCGAGTAACTCAAGCCTTCACTCGAGTAATACGCAACCAAAAATAATTTCACTCGAGTATTCAGCAAATCACTCGAGTATTACGAAAGCAAATTTTAAATCACTCGAGTAACAGAAAACCTACTCGAGTAATGTTTATAAACTGAAAGCAGATTACTCGAGTGACAAGAACTTTACTCGAGTAAACTGGGTAAAATTCAATTTAAACTTTGTTTTCAATGGAGTTCTTCAAGAATAACAATGCTATGATGATTCAACAAATTATGAATGATTAATATGAACAATTTCAAGTAATATTAACATGCAATTTTAGATCAATTTAGTAGAATTAAGAAAACCCCAATTCTAACCTAAAAATGCAAATGTTAATGAATTAATGAAATACAAGGAATGAAACTAAAAGAGACACAAGGATTTATCCTGGTTCACTTTCACCCACTTGAAAGCTACTCCAGTCCCCTCTTAAATCAAGAGAGATTCTTCACTAGAAATCTTCAAATGTAGATTTTACAATGTTTTAAGATGCAACTAGATTCTTAGTTCTCCTATCTTAAAACCCAACTCAAAGTGTGTACCAAACACTTTGATCTAATCTACCCCTTTTGAGTATTCTAGATTTCCTTGATAATTGATTGAAGATGCTTCCAACCAATCCTCTTTTCTTGCTTTGATTTGATCCTCAAAGTCTTCCTTGTGAGATTCTTCACTTGTGTTGAAACTTCAATGATGCAATCACAAATTGCAAATCTTCAACAACCACTAAGAACAAAAATATGATCTCAAGAATATTTGAACAATGATAGAAAATAGAGTGAAGAATGAAAAGTTCTTTGTTGAATCTTGATAGCTCTTGAAAGATGTAAAATAGCTCTTGAATTACTTTTCAAAGTGTATTAGAAAATTGTAAGAATGAAAGTCTATATTTTTGAAAGAGAAAATTAAGTCCTTTTAAAATTTTCCCAACACTGATTGAATTACTCGAGTAAACCAAACAACGTCACTCGAGTGAAACATGTCAGATTAAGTTACTCGAGTGATGTGTAAACCATTACTCGATTAACCTGTCAGAACATAAATTACTCGAGTGAACCAATACTCATTACTCGAGTAAACTGATCAGAATCTGAATAAAAACAAAGTTTTTCTAAAATGATTTTCACAAGCTATTTAATCAAGATTTAAAGTATCTTCACTCTTAATCAGACATTATTTAAATATTCTTAAAATCACCTAAGCTACCCACACCAATGAGATGCATTGCATAAAATAAAGATTACATTGAAATAGAATTAATAAAAATCCTAATTCTAATCTTCATGTGGTGTAGCTTGCTTGTTGCCAATGTTGTTGCTTGGAGAGAGATTGTTAGCATCAAAACATGAGAATCCTACAAACTCCCCCTTTTTGATGATGACAAACCTCCTTTCAAATTAAGCACTAAGTTTTAACATACTCCCCCTAAATGTAAAACATCTAGGAAAAATATAATAAAACTTAACCTACAAGAACAACATCAACAAAATATTCTCCCCCTTTTGGCATCATTAAAAAGATAATATTTTTGAGAAAAGTCCTTTGCCAAAAGTTGAAGGTAAGTAGTTCACAATGGTATAGAAAATATATAACAATAAAGACAATACCAAAATAAACCACAACAGTGCCTCAACGTATATAAACAACGAATATAAACGAACAACGAATATAGCACCAGAAATCAGAGTATCAGAGCATCACACTATGCAGCAAATCATAGCAGATAATCAAAACGAAAACTAAACAAACTAGACCATACACAAGGTCCTAAAGTCATAGTAGCAACAGAGTCAGAAACATGAAACAGAAACATAAACAGAGAATATGCAAATGAAACATGCAACAGAAATCAACAGCAAACATCATCAGCATCCACAGGTCTAGGAATCAGGTGGAGGAGGAGGAAAATGATGAGAAAATAATCCAGACATGTAATCCATCAAACGATGCTCCATGGCAATATTCTTCACATCCTGTCTCATCTCCAACTGAGTGAATTGAGCATTGATGTGCTCAACTAATGACTCATGAGCAGCTTGTGCATCAAATGGAGTACCAAGATTATCCAAATCGATATAGTCCTCAATACGATCGGTATCCATCGGATCAGTAGAAGTAGGAGGAACAGAAGAGGATGCACCAGCCCTATCACCAAGTAAATTCCTTTTCCTAGTACCTGAAACTCTTGCAGCCTTTGCAGCTTCAGCCATTTCCTTAATCTGTGATTTCCATAACCAAGTGCGACTGTCCCTATGCCAAGCAATTTTCATATAACTAATGTGCGAATCATTAAGACACCAGTTATTTTTCTTTTCCTTTTCAGCTGGCTCATCATCAGGGATTGGAACACGATAATACCTCATGATCTTGGTGACATGCATAGGATATGGCAAGAATTGGGTAGGAGGAGATTGAGCAGCAGCTTCCATACGAGCTAAAAACATTTTATTCCAATTCATCTCATACCTCTTTTTAATCCCATGAAACAAAGTAAGATCATCATCTCCCAATTGAGCATAATTTTGATTGCATTTTGGAATCAAACAATAAGAGATAATATACATGAGCACCCTATCCACAGCATGCAAAGGTGATACAGTTCTAGTAGTTCTATCACCCCAAGATTCACCAGTACGCAACAAATCAGTATAAATCTTATTAGTATCCACATCCAAATCCAGACATTCAGTATCACCAATAAAAGTTCCCTTGTTTTCTAAACCAAACATCATAGTCAAATCCGCAGGCTTTATAACAAAATGATGTCCTCTAACCATTGTTTGATACTCACCATCTAGCTTAGTAAAATTTTGATAAAATTGTCTGACAAGCCTAGGGTAATAATGAGTCTCAAATTCCAAAAACCTCTGCAAATTCTGAAATTCTAAATCCTCTACAAACGGAAATTGCTCCTTATGCAACCAAGCAAATTTAACATACCTTGTAAGACCAAAAGAGCGATTGATAAATGCCGGTTCCCGCAAATCTCGGTTGATTCCAGAAAACCAAGTATCATTACGACCTGCTCCTTGCTTTGCTTTCTTTTGAGGAGGTTGATAGTGAGAGGAAGAAGCCATTGATTCAGAAAAAACAAATTCGGTTTTGAGAGGTTAGGGTTTTGATTTGGGGTTTTCGGATTTTTGGATAAAATTGGTGAAATTGATGAATGAAAGGAGTAGAAATGATGATATAATGATGAAATATGGAAGAAATTTGTATGATTTGTGAGTTTTGTGGCTGAAAGATGATGATTTGATGAAGATCCGTATGAGAGAGAAGAGAGAAAGACGAACAAGAGAGAGAAAAAATCGTAAAAATGATGCAGATTTCAACAGTTCAGCTTTTAAAATCACGTAAGTTACTCGAGTAATGTTCATACGTTACTCGAGTGATTCGAGCAGTACTCGAGTGAAAGAGTATGTTACTCAAGTATGCCGAAAGATAAAAAGATTTTACTCGAGTGATGGATGAACTTAATCGAGTGATACGCAAGTCATTTTAAAATTAATCGAGTGACAGACAGAATTACTCGAGTAATACGAAAGAGTTTTTAAAATTACTCGAGTGAAATTTCTGTTACTCGAGTGAACTGTCCAGAATTTCAAAAATTTCAATTTTTCATGCAAAATCATTTTTCATGCACAAACACAGAGAAACACTTAGCATGTAGCAAGTAACACACATACAAATAAAGCAATTAGCATATTATAGAAAACATACACACATAACTGCATAAAAAAAATAAACACTTTAATAAGATACAACAACTCAAAATACAAGTCACATTGAAATAGGCTTGAAGGTGAGTATAAAAAGCATCAAATACAATTAGCTAATAGTTAATTCATCAAAAATACCAAGTTCTCTTCGAATCTTATAAAATGTGTCCCTTGGTAATGGTTTTGTAAAGATATCAGCTAATTGATCCGAAGTTTGAACAAACTCAATAACACAATCACCTTTTTGAACATGATCTCTCAAAAAGTGATGCCTAATTTCAATATGCTTTGTCCTTGAGTGTAATACTGGATTTTTAGTCAAATTAATTGCCGAAGTGTTATCACACTTTATAGGGATATTTGTTAAATTTAAACCAAAGTCAGATAATTGTTGCTTCATCCATAAAATTTGAGCACAACAACTACCTGCAGCTATGTATTCGGCCTCCGCGGTTGATAAAGCTACACAATTTTGCTTTTTAGAAAACCACGATACAAGTGAATTACCAATTAAATGGCATGTTCCGCTTGTACTTTTTCGCTCAACTTTACAACCGGCAAAGTCAGAGTCCGAATATCCTATAAGTTTTAGAAAAGCATCCCTAGGATAATAAAGTCCAGTATTCGTTGTACCCTTTAAGTATTTCATTATTCTTTTGACAGCAGTTAGATGCGACTCTTTCGGTTTTGCTTGAAAACGTGCACACATACATACACTAAACATGATATCAGGCCTAGATGCAGTTAAGTATAACAAACTACCAATAATACCACGATACTTCGTTACCTCTACCGCTTTTCCAGCCTCATCTTGATCTAGGTAGCATGCAACGCTCATTGGTGTAGAAGCGGATTTGCACGAATCCATTCCAAAACGTTTGAGAAGCTCTCTACAATATTTACTCTGATGAATATAAATGCCATCATTAAGCTGCTTTATTTGAAGGCCAAGAAAGAATGTAAGCTCTCCCATCATCGACATCTCGAATTCACTTTGCATCAATTCTGAAAACTTCTTACACAAGTTATCGTTAGTAGCACCAAATATAATATCGTCAACATATATTTGAACCAATAAAATATCCTTACCGGAACGTTCAATAAAAAGTGTAGTGTCAACAGTACCTCGTTTAAAACCTTTTTGTAATAAAAAATTGCTTAGTCGGTCGTACCAAGCTCTAGGAGCTTGTTTCAAACCGTACAAAGCCTTTTTCAGTTTGAAAACGTAGTCCGGATGCTCAAAACTCTCGAATCCGGGAGGTTGTGACACATAAACTTCCTCTTGAATGTATCCGTTAAGAAAGGCGCTCTTAACATCCATTTGAAACAATTTAAAATTCATAATTGAAGCAAAAGCGAGAAGAATACGAATAGCTTCTAATCTAGCAACGGGAGCATATGTCTCATCGTAATCGATTCCTTCTTCTTGACTATAACCTTGTGCTACCAACCTAGCTTTATTCCTAACAATAATACCCGATTCATCTAACTTATTCCTATAGACCCACCGAGTACCAATTTCAGGACGATCATCGGGTTTTGGCACAAGCTCCCAAACTTGGTTTCTTTCAAATTGATTTAATTCTTCTTGCATGGCCATAATCCAATGATCATCTTGAAGAGCCTCTTTGATATTCTTAGGTTCTATTTGAGATACAAAGGCAACATAATAACAAAAATTATTTAAAGTGCGTCGGGTTACCACTCCCTTCGCAATGTCACCTAAGATATTAGAAATCGGATGATTTTTGTTGGACTTCCAAGCTATTGGTAATTGAGGTTGTATCTCTTGTGCTAAGTCTTTATCTTGTGCTTGCACCTCTCGATCTTCATTTTGATTCTCTTCTATTTGTTGTGGTGTTGAATTCTCATGATCCAAAAATGTACCTATATAATCATCACAAGAAACAACACAATCTCCTTTCGAAGATTCATCAAATACAACATGCACGGATTCCTCAACGGTTAATGTTCTTTTATTGTAGACTCTATATGCTTTGCTATGAGTTGAATAACCTATGAATATGCCTTCGTCGGCTTTAGAGTAAAACTTGCCGACCGGTTCCTTTCCGTTATTTAAAACAAACACCTTACACCCAAAAACATGAAAATGTGAGATATTTGGCTTTCGCCCTTTTAAAAGTTCATAAGGTGTTTTATTTAAATGCGGATGAATAAGAACCCTATTAAGCACATAGCAAGCGGTGTTTACCGCATCAGCCCAAAAATATTTAGGAACATTTGATTCTATCAACATAGTACGAGCAAGTTTCACTAATATTCTATTTTTCCTTTCTACAACTCCGTTTTGCTCCGGAGTCCTAGGGGCCGAAAATTGATGATCAATACCAAACTTATCACAAAACGCATCAATCCTAGTGTTTTCAAACTCACCTCCGTGATCACTTCTAATAGACACAATTTTCAAACTTAGTTGATTTTGGATGAGTTTGGCAAATTTTTTTAAAACATTTATAAACTTCACTTTTTGCGGATAAAAATAAAGTCCATGTGAATCTAGTAAAATCGTCTACTAAAACAAATCCATAGTAATTGCCACCTAAACTTTTAATTTGTGTAGGGCCAAACAAATCCATATGGATTAGCTCCAAAGGCTTTGTTGTGCTTATCACATTTTTAGGTTTAAATGAACTTTTAACTTGCTTGCACTTTTGACAAGAGTCACAAATGCCATCAAGCTTAAAGTTTAGTTTAGGCAAACCAATCACTAAATCTTTTCGCAAAAGTTTGTTCAATTGATTCACATTCACATGAGCAATTCGTCTATGCCAAAGACGAATTTCATCATCAAAAGATTTGAAACATTTTGAAAATAGTGAAGTTATCTCATCCAAATCAATTAAGTAAGTGTTATTAGAGCGACGACCAACAAACTTAACACTATCATCTATAGAAGACTTAATGAAGCATAATTCCGGAGTAAATGTCACATAATTGCCCATATCACATAGTTGGCTTATACTAAGCAAGTTGTGTTCTAAGCCTTCTACGTATAGGACATTTTCTATGACAAGGTTAGATACGTTACCGATTTTCCCGACTCCTAGAATTTTGCCCTTGTTGTTGTCGCCGTATGTCACAAATCCATCACTTTTTGGAGTAAGTTCCATGAAGTGCGTTTTGTCTCCCGTCATGTGTCTCGAACAACCACTATCCAAGTACCATTTTCGCTCTTTGGTTCGAAGACACACCTACAAGAAAGATATCATTTGGTTGACTTAGGTACCCAAGTGGTCTTGGGTCCTTTGTTGTTAGCATGAGGAGAAGTCCCCTTAACAATCCAAATATATTCACCGCTTGGTATACCAAATTTCTTTATATTACATTTATTCGTGGTATGCCCAAAGATTCCACAATAATGACAAGTTGGGTTTTTAGAAATCTTATTCTTTGAAAATCCACCAACTTTGCGATAATTGCGTTTCTTAGGTTTGGTATAGCCAAGACCGGATCTATTGCTATTGTTCCTTTGAGTTGAAAGCAAATGATCTAAAGAACTATCTCCTTTCATGAGCCTTGCAAGTCGATCATTCAAATTAAAAACTTCTTTTTCCAAAGACTTGCAATTTTCACAAGATGGAGTCTCATTTGATTTCAATTCACAATTGCATGTAGAGTTTGCATAAATGAGTTCAAGAGTTTCATTTTGAAGCTTAAGTTCTTCTAAATCTTTTTGAAGTTCAATTATCTTTTCATGTTGCTTCATTATGAAATTCTTTC
The DNA here is from genome assembly GCA_037953625.1 of Crotalaria pallida. Lineage (NCBI taxonomy): Eukaryota > Viridiplantae > Streptophyta > Magnoliopsida > Fabales > Fabaceae > Crotalaria > Crotalaria pallida. The sequence goes on along the minus strand of CM075652.1, from coordinate 71,784,177 downwards.
TTTCAACATTTATTTTAGCAAGTTTCTTCAACTCTTTATGCATCTCTACATACACATTGTACAATTCATTGAATGAAGGAGAATTAGAACTTGAGCTAGCATCGGAAAGATAATCTACCTCATTGACGTTCTCACTTGATTTAATGCTTGAAGATTCCTCTTCATCAAGCTTTGTCATTAAACATAGATTTGCAAGTTCTTCATCATCCGATGAGCTAGATGTTGATTGACTCTCCACTTCATCCCATACTATGTAAGCCCTTTTTCCTTTAGAAGAATTGAATTTTGAGTTGTCACCTTCCGACTTCTTAGAATGAGTTGGACAATTCGATCGATAGTGACCAAGCTTTCCACATCCATGACACTTGATGTGATCCTTGATAGTCTTATTTCTTGGTTGTGAGTCCTTAGAATCTCTTTGTCTATTTCTATTAAAGTTCCCCTTTTTCTTAAGGAACCTACCAAGCTTTTTAACTAGCAAGCCAAGGGTCTCATCATCTATATCGGAGTCCGAGTCATCCACTTGAAAGTTTTCCTCTTGTGCCTTAAGGGATTTTGAAGTTGATTTAAGAGCTATCCCCTTTTTCTTCCTATCGGCATCTTCATTCATGGATAACCGTCCAAGCTCCATTTCATGCTCTTGAAGCTTTCCGAATAGAGTTGCTAAATCAATTTGATCCACGTCTCTAGCTTCCATAATGGCCGTCACCTTAGGTTGCCATTCCCTGCTAAGACATCTCAAAATCTTATTAACAACTTCACCATTAGATATAACTTTTCCAAGTGCAGAAAGATGATTAATGATATGAGTGAACCGCTTTTGCATGTCACCTATGTTTTCATTAGGTAACATACGAAAGAGTTTATATTCATGCATGAGTGTATTTAGCCTAGCCCTTCTAACCTCCGAAGTGCCCTCATGTGTGACTTGTAATGTGTCCCACATTTGTTTAGCATCAACACATTGAGATACTCAAAAGAACTCATCATAAGAAAGAGCGGACGTGATGATATTTTTAGCTTTTAAATCAAATGCAACTTTCTTTTTATCATCATTGTCCCAACTCGATTGAGGTTTAATTGAAACAACATCATTTACTTTCGTTTGAGGAACAAAAGGTCCATTCTCTATGGCGTTCCAAATTTCCATATCTATGGCTTGAATAAAAATTTTCATGCGGACCTTCCAATAAGCGTAACCCTCACCACTAAATAGTGGAGGACGATTAATGGAAGTTCCTTCACCACCAAAAGGATTTGAAATTGAGCCCATTGTTTCCAAGTAAAAAGGATCTTTTCGAAAAAGCTTTTTAAGGCTCGGATTTTTCGTCCGAGCTCTGATACCACTTGTTGGAAATCAACAAGCGGCTCAATATAGTCTAGAGGGGGGGTGAATAGAATATTGAAGCCTTATTACAGATTTTTCGTCCACCTAAGAGAATGGTTTTATGAAAATAAATTTTCTTAAGAATTCAGTTCAGATTACTCGAGTAACTCAAGCCTTCACTCGAGTAATACGCAACCAAAAATAATTTCACTCGAGTATTCAGCAAATCACTCGAGTATTACGAAAGCAAATTTTAAATCACTCGAGTAACAGAAAACCTACTCGAGTAATGTTTATAAACTGAAAGCAGATTACTCGAGTGACAAGAACTTTACTCGAGTAAACTGGGTAAAATTCAATTTAAACTTTGTTTTCAATGGAGTTCTTCAAGAATAACAATGCTATGATGATTCAACAAATTATGAATGATTAATATGAACAATTTCAAGTAATATTAACATGCAATTTTAGATCAATTTAGTAGAATTAAGAAAACCCCAATTCTAACCTAAAAATGCAAATGTTAATGAATTAATGAAATACAAGGAATGAAACTAAAAGAGACACAAGGATTTATCCTGGTTCACTTTCACCCACTTGAAAGCTACTCCAGTCCCCTCTTAAATCAAGAGAGATTCTTCACTAGAAATCTTCAAATGTAGATTTTACAATGTTTTAAGATGCAACTAGATTCTTAGTTCTCCTATCTTAAAACCCAACTCAAAGTGTGTACCAAACACTTTGATCTAATCTACCCCTTTTGAGTATTCTAGATTTCCTTGATAATTGATTGAAGATGCTTCCAACCAATCCTCTTTTCTTGCTTTGATTTGATCCTCAAAGTCTTCCTTGTGAGATTCTTCACTTGTGTTGAAACTTCAATGATGCAATCACAAATTGCAAATCTTCAACAACCACTAAGAACAAAAATATGATCTCAAGAATATTTGAACAATGATAGAAAATAGAGTGAAGAATGAAAAGTTCTTTGTTGAATCTTGATAGCTCTTGAAAGATGTAAAATAGCTCTTGAATTACTTTTCAAAGTGTATTAGAAAATTGTAAGAATGAAAGTCTATATTTTTGAAAGAGAAAATTAAGTCCTTTTAAAATTTTCCCAACACTGATTGAATTACTCGAGTAAACCAAACAACGTCACTCGAGTGAAACATGTCAGATTAAGTTACTCGAGTGATGTGTAAACCATTACTCGATTAACCTGTCAGAACATAAATTACTCGAGTGAACCAATACTCATTACTCGAGTAAACTGATCAGAATCTGAATAAAAACAAAGTTTTTCTAAAATGATTTTCACAAGCTATTTAATCAAGATTTAAAGTATCTTCACTCTTAATCAGACATTATTTAAATATTCTTAAAATCACCTAAGCTACCCACACCAATGAGATGCATTGCATAAAATAAAGATTACATTGAAATAGAATTAATAAAAATCCTAATTCTAATCTTCATGTGGTGTAGCTTGCTTGTTGCCAATGTTGTTGCTTGGAGAGAGATTGTTAGCATCAAAACATGAGAATCCTACATGGGCAAGCTGAGATTTCAAACAGAGAGATCAAGCGGATTTTGGAGAAGATGGTGAAGCCTAATAGAAAGGATTGGAGCACACGATTGGAGGATGCTTTATGGGCCCATCGGATCGCTTATAAGGCACCCATAGGGATGTCACCCTATCGGGTTGTCTTTGGTAAGGCGTGCCACCTGCCTGTGGAGATATAGCACCGTGCATATTGGGCTGTGAAGCAATGTAACTTAGCTCTTGATCAAGCGGGTGAGGAGAGGAAGCTGCAGTTGAGTGAGCTAGATGAGATCCGTTTGGAGGCCTATGAGAACTCCAAATTCTACAAAGAGAAGACCAAGAAGCTTCATGATAGCTCAATTTCCAGAAAGGAGTTCTTGGTTGGTCAAAAAGTTTTGCTCTACAACTCTAGGCTTGGACTCATGAGTGGAAAGCTCCGCTCTAAATGGATTGGACCATTTTTAGTCACCCAGGTGTTTCCTTATGGCACTGTGGAGATCAAGAGTGAGTCCACGAACAAGAGCTTCAAAGTCAATGGCCACCGACTCAAGCCTTTCCTAACCACCCCTTCTTTGGACGATGCACCTGTGGAGGAGGCCTCATTGGTCGACCCCACTTTTGACCCACCATGACTTAGGGATTCTTCTTTTCTCCTTCCTTACTCTTTTTATTACACTTGTCAATATATGTCTGCTTCTGCTATTTGTGTTCCATTGAGGACAATGTGTGATTTAAGTGTGGGGGGGAAAGTAGTTTAGGTTGCATATTTTGCTTTGATTTTTTTAAGGTTTTGCTTAGTTTTGGGCATTTTCTTGCATGTTTTTGCTTCATTTTAGTAGAGTTTTGGTATCTTGTGTCTGAATTCATGAATTTCTGTGTGCAAAGTTGCTTTTCATAATTAAGAGGTAGTAACACTGTGATAGAATTGTCCCTTTTGTGAGGATTTGAGCCTTAATTGTGGGTGGATTGCTATATATGCCACCTAATTTTCTTTCATGTGTGATTGCACTCTTGATTACTTGCACTCTAGAACTTGACTTGACTCTTGTTGATACTTGATTTCTCATGCACATTTTGAAATGATTTAGGCACTTTCTTTCTTGAATAAGCTATTAGCCATATGAGCCTACCTTGAATGAATGTATCCTTTGCTAGCCTCTTTGAGCCTTTTTATCCCTTTCCTTGTTCTTTAGCTCATTACAAGCCTATGACTGAAAAACCATGATTGTCCTAACCATAGGGAATTTTGGAGCTTTGGAATTGTTTTGGGAATGGGTATTAGGTAAGAAGTGTGCTCTATGCTTCAATTGGTTGAGTTCTTGGTTTTGCCTCTTTGGTTGTTGTAGTTATGGCTTCATCTTCATGTCATTTGTGTTGTTTCTTCTTTTCTTTTTGTATATGTCTCAAAAAAAATAGAAGACAAAAATACAAAAAAAATGCAAAAATAAAAAAAAAGTGAATAAAAGGTTGTTAAGGCAAAAAGGATTGGAATTAGTGGTTTTTGATTTTGGGGTGGATCTTGCTTACTTTTTACTTATTCCCCATTGCTCCTCTATTCCCTTGGTTTTAGCTACATTCTCATATTTTTATCCTACCTTGTCCTTAGCCCCATTACAACCCTGAAAAGACCTTTTGATCATTTTGTGCATGTGTGTTGATGGTTGATGTTAGAGGCTTGTCAAGCTTATGGTTGTGTTTGTTTTTCATGATGTGCCTTGAGTGTAAATAAATATTAACCCCAAACACTTGAGTGTAAACACTTTTGAGTGATCCTTGTGAGTTTCTATCATCTTTGTGACTATCCTCTTGATGTCATTGGTTTCTTTGCACACTTGAAATAATTGGATGATGTTCACGGATGCTTTGACTCTTTGATCCTTAACCATTTTGTGTGCTTGAGTTTGCCCATTTCTTTGCATTTCCTAGAATTCATTGTGAAGTATGTAATCTCTTAGGTTTGCATTTCTTAGTTGTAGTCAGCTTGTTGCATGATTCACTTTGGTGCATATTGATCTTCATAGTCCTATCTTTTGGTTTTGCCCAGGAGTGCAAAAGGATAAGTGTGGGGGTATTTGATGAGCATTTTATTTCCCATTATTCCTTGCATTATTTTACTCTTATTATTGATACTTGTTGCCCATTTGACATTGTTTAGCTTGATTTTGTGATTTAGAGTTTATTGGACTAATATTCTGAATATTGTTTAATTTGGGATTATTTAGCCTAATTAATTCTATTTCTATTTTCAGGTCATATGTGGCACAAGAACACTATGGGCATTTTGGAAATGATGATTGAAGTATTGAAGTGGTGATTGTAATTTGCATTTAGGTCCCTTTTTAGTTGTAATTTTCAGAGTAGTGTTTCTTAGGATTTGGGCCCATGTTTTAGGCCCATTTTGTGTCTTAAGAAGGGAAATTCGTGTAAACATTAGCAACACTCTCCCATTTCAAATTTCTCACTCTCTCTCTAGGTTAGAACTTCTCTCTTGGCTCTCCATAGCAATTGGTGGCTGCTAGGGTTTTGTTCTTCCCCCTTTCTACACGTTTTTCTTGATTTATGACCATGGAAGGCTAACTTCAAGGGTTAATCCCTTTGGTATTGTATCACTTACTCATGAGCTCTTGTTCTTAATGCTATTCCAATTTCTCTCTACTGTTTTCGTGGTTTATCTCTATTTATGGTTCGCTTAGTTCTATTTATTAGCGATAATCCATGAGTGTGAATGCTTAATTTATGCTAACTCGTAAAAATCTCATGCTTTGGTTTCTGATGCTTAATTAGAAGCTAGGGTTTTGGGGTGAGAACTGAATTTTCGCTTAGTATTTAGGTCTCACGAGTTGGACAGAGGAGAGGAGAGGAATCGATCTTTAGTGAGCTAGGATTGAGTAGTGTGCGTAGCCAAAGGGGTTTGCCCGCTTTTGTTTCTGATTTTGTTAGTTTTAATATTCTGTTTATGTTTTGTTCTTGACAATCGTTACACACAAACCCCCCCCCCCCCATTTTACTGCACACTACGTGTTTGATACTTTGCTTAGACCGATATTCGCTGGGAAACGACCTAGGATCACCTTCCTAGTACTACATAATAAACCCCTTTTATTTTGATCGGGTACGGCCTCGATCAGACGTGTTGCTAGATACTGCTCATTGCTTGTAAACTTAAAATGGGATTTTAACTTTACTGCCAACGTTATAGAAACCTATAGGGTCACACACTAAGAACAGATAGATTGGAGATATCACATTTGATAAAAAAAATACAATAGTTGTATTTTTTATAAAATTTACGTCCGTGCGATGCACAGTATGACCGTGCGACGCATTCTGATATGTGCTGCCAAGCCCAGCCCGCTAGCCTAACACTATTATAAATAATAGTATTAGCCTTAGGGTTTTGGTACGTGTGAGACACAGAACGGCAACCCTAGCCGTCCATATCAGAGAGTGAGTGATACACTGAATTTCTCTCTTCTCCGCTAGCACTGAGAAGAGAGACGTGACTCCAATTGGGAATCTGTTCGTGTGGATACCGATAGAGGCGCGACTACCTTGCTGCGCTCGTGATTGACGTGAATTGTTCATGGACGATCTGACCAGCGCCGTTCTCCTCTTCGCATCAAGAGGTAAACATTTTTCTATCTCGAATCATGCTCTCTCGCATGGATCCTATTCTGGAAATAGGGGATTTCGTTTTTATTTTCCGTTGCGTATTCTATCCCTATTTCCATCATTAATTTCATTTTTTAATTATGTATGGTTTAATTTTTTTTATAGTTATTTATGTTTAAAAAATCATAAATTTTTATAATTAACATATTTATACAAAACACATCAGGGTATTGTCTACAGTAAACTGTTATGCTATGTTAATTTGTTCCATCTGAAAAATCACATTTCTCATATTATATTTTTTAATTATCTATGCTAAAAGTTTTTTTTAATAATTATTTTTTCTAAAATATCATAAATTTTTATAACTAACATATTTCTACAAAACAAATAAGAGTATTTTTGTCTACAATAATATGTTATACTCTCTCCATCCCATTATCTTAGTAAAAGTTAAAGTTGTAACATCCCCAATTTTGTTAATAATTATATATATTAGGAAAAATAAATTTTAATGTTTTGGTGCATATTTTATTTTTAAAGAGGATTTGGAATAGGTTAGAATGTGTTAAAAAAAAGTAGAACTGCATCAGATGGTGCGCCGAGGCGCGCCAGCCTGGCGCCCAAGCGTGCACACCAGATTTCAGTTCTGGTGCATTAGATCTGCACCAACCAAAGCACCAGAAATTCAGCCACATGCACCAGCCAGAAGCACCAGACGCACGCTTGAGCGTGCGCCTGAGCGTGCGCACCAGATTTTAATTTGGTGTAGCCAGATATGAAACAAAAATCGCATGGCTCTCTCTTCTCTCTCAACCGAAGTTTCTCCTCTTTATACCCTAAGATTTTCAATTCCAAAATCAACACCAAAACTCAACAAATCATCACCCTAAACTCATTCCCCATCACAAATCCACCTCTTTCCCTCTTTAAAAACTCTATTTCACTCCCTCTCCTCTCAAATCCACCAACACCCATAAACCCTAACTTGTTCAATCAAGAAGCTTTGGCCATGGAACTAAGAAAGAAAGCTTAGAAAGTGTTGGGGAACAAGAATATAGGAGCTAAAGTGGGCATATTGGAGCTTGGAGAGAAGTCTCTCACTACCACTCTTCCTTCTCTCTCCACCTTTCTTCCTTCTCTCTCCTCTTCTTGAGGTAAGAGGGGGTTATTTGTCATAAATTAGGGAAGAGATTTAATGATAATGGTAGGGATATATGTATGTGTATATAAATAGTTGAGTAGGGATTGGAATTAAATTTATATGAAATAATGAAATTATGCCCTCTTTGTATGTGATCGTTTGTATGTTGAATATGCTAACTTAGGTGTTTCCTATATAAATATATGTTCATGACTAGTATTATTATGAGTTATTTGCTTATGAATGGTAGGAAATTGATAATGATATGTTGATTTAATGTATGAGTATTAATGAAACTTTAGGCACAAAGTTAGGATAGAACATTTTCTAATTGAATTTACACCTAAATGATTATGATTTTCAAAAGTTAAAGGGTTCAAATTCAATTAGAAAGCATATTGAGGTATGCATCATACATGGTGTAAAAAACAACCGCCGAGAATTGTTATGGAAAACTTTGATCTTCCAAAGGGCCGGGTTCACTACCCGTGTCGGGGATTGGTTTTATGCGAACCATAATAATTTTTTCAGTCACTTTGGTTCTTTGTGGCCGGTCGAGGGTGATCCCTGCTATAGCCAATTTGGACAAATCAAACCAAATTATATGAGGTACCCTTGAACAATGGGATGAAGTACTGTGCAAGCAAAGGTTGAGGGATGCTTACTCCCGATCGGTTCTTCCCAGGAGTGGAGGGTGATGTGAGGAAAAGGAAAAGTGTGCAAAATGATTGTATGAGGAACCCTTGAACAATGGGGTGAAGTACTTTGTAATGAAACGAAAAGTGAAAAGAAAAAGGGAAAGGGAAAGTAAAGAATGCATATGCATATGTTAATGGTTGAATCCAATAAAAAGTAAAGCTTTAAATAAATGAAAAATGAAAGAGAATGGTATTGGATTCAATTATTGGACAAAAGCGAGTGACGTGCATGCATCACTTTCAATGCATTGAGTTACACGCAATCACCCTCTTTCTATTTTGCTTTATGTTATATAATGAAAATGTGTGTGAATTTGTGAATGTTAATACACCTATATATGTTTTATTATTGTTATTAAATGTCTTTCTTGATTTATGTTTTAAATAACTCACCTCTTAAGTTGTTATTTTTAGGTGCAAAGTTTGGAAGAGTCCATGTACCTTAAGGCCGAGGAAAAATACACACTTATTAATAGGGTGTAAGTTGATTAGTGTGACTTGAAAGTCACATTGATATTGCAACTGTCCTAGAATTCCATGATGTGTAGAATTTTGTTATATCATTAGCTACTAAACTGTTAACTTTACATTTATACACAAGTAAACTTTTCTTTGATAAAGTTATGAAAAGTTTTCAATTTAAACCAATTCAACCGTAACAATTGAATTGGATTTTTTTTTTTGTAAAAGAACTATGTGATTGTCATAGGACATATATTTTTAATTAATGTATTAATGGTTGCAAAGTATATTCATATATCCTCCCTTTGATAATAAATACTTATATGTATCCCTATAAATTGATCTGGACAGGTGAAAAATTAATTTTGGGAAAAGTCCATATTTTAAAAGGAACTCCGTCAAAATAAATTTTTAAAAAATTTCTATGATTTAAATATAATAAATGGAATTAAAAGGTAGGATATTACAAAAGTAGTCAACTGTAACACCCTACCTTAATTAATACGCTAATTACCCGATTAGATTTGGTTACGTTTGGTTACTTAAAAATTTCTTTTTAAAGCTCTTGATTACTTATGAAAATATCCGTAAAATCGAATGGAGTTTACTTTATTTTATGGACATTCCCAAAATGTTAGTTTTCCTGTAAAACCTGTAATTAAAATATTCTTAACATCAAGATAGCCGGATAGCATAATTTGAAAATAATTATAAGTCTTTGAAATGGTTTGATATCCCAAAAATAATATTGTACATTAAATTTCTAAAACTAAAACCCAAGTCCAAACATGGTCACCCAACTAACTACTTACACTCCGGCCATGCATTAGTGTAAGCTCCACCTCTATACCTGTAATAAAAACAGTAAGAAGGGTAACATTACAGAAAACTTAGGAAATAATTTCTAAAAAAGTCATAGTCATAAACTAAGCCTAACTCATTTATAATAATTCTCTATTTATAACATTCACATTCAGGTTTTCGTTTACTTTCTCATTCTATTATTCTCACTTGCCTATTTCTTCCCTTTTCATATTTATCCATTATTATTTCCATGTTCCCTTCTTATCTTTTCATTCTATCTTATTATCTTTTCACACACCTCTCGGCGAGTCCAATTATCACAATTTACATACACCACTAGGGTGGGTCCTATTCTTATCAATCTACACACACCATATAGGCGGGTCCTATTCTTATCCTTCTACACACACCATAAAGGCAGATCCTATGTTCATATTATGCACTCTGTTATGGAGGGTCATTATTCACGCTCCGTTATGGATGGTCATTATCTCGCTCCTTTCGGAGGGTCATTATCTCGCTCCATTATGGAGGGTCATTATTCACACTCCTTTCGGAGGGTCATTATTTATATTCACGCTCCCTTAGGGAGGGTCATTATTTATATTCACACATATCTTAATCCTGTATCTACCCACATCATAACCATATATTCACACATAACACAATCATACATTCACACACCATATTAGGTGGGTCCATCTCACATTGGTAGTATAATTCCATTTTCCACTTTTAACTCTCATAATCAATTTGTTAATTACTTAGTTTCATTCCAATTTCGTTATCCAATTATTAACACTCTTACCCAATTATTTCTCAACATTAGTTTCTCTTCTTTATTTCTTTTCATTTATAGCTTATTATTGTGTTCTTATTATCATCCCAAGGTTAACAAAAAACAAGCATCCACAATAATCATACACAATCATCTCCATATTATAGTTCCTCAATTCCTTTACATCTTCCTATTTATAGTTTAAAACCCAGTTCATACTTAGTCTCTTTTTACTAACCTCTATCAATCCTAACTCCACCAATCCTATCTTAGTTAGTTCATTTGTGCCTAAGACCTTTCAACTAATACTCAATTGATTTCCCCTTTATTAACTTCCGTTAGACGTAAGTTCCTAGTTCTAACTTCACTTAACCCTTCCATTGCCCTATTCACTTCATAAAATTAACTAAACTTAGCACTATGTCATATTCATTTCAAAACCCTAAGTCATTACTTATATCACCATCACAACATCCATCAACTAACATTCCCATAAAAATTACACACATCACAAACATCATCATAACACACTTATATTCATAAACATATTAAAATGGGTTTTCCTCTTTTATTGAAAATACTCTATTTTTATCAATATTGTCTACCCTAAGGTTCCTTAATATACATATATATACTCTTCTAATCTTAGCTACCACTATAAACATCCTATAAATCATGTCCAAAATCAAGGTAATACCACCTTCTTACCTTGAATGAGAGAGGGAGGTAGAACCTCAAGATCCTAGCCTTACTCCTTAGATTTGGACTCCTTAGAACTTGAACCTCCTAGCCTTAGCTTGAAACCTCTAGAGAGCCCCCAAGAGATGAGTTGAGATGGTTCCTAATGAGGAGTTTATTGAAGGAAGAGGCTTCTCCTTCACTTGCTCCTAAGTTCATTAATTTCTTTATCTTTAAACCTAACTTATTACTAACATCAACAACTCTAATGTTCTTAGTTATAACTACTCTCTCCTACCCTTAGTCACCAATATAATCACCCCAGAAATCATGCCCTAAATAATGGTAACACCCCCCTTCTTACCTCTATGAAGGGAGAGATGGAAAACAGTAAACCCTAGCCTTACTCCTTTGCCATAGCTCCTTAGAATCCTGAACCCTTGAATCTCCTTTGAAACCTTGTTGGACTCTCTAGCAAGTATACTAGATCATACAATAGTAATATAATGTAAGTTAAATTATCATCCCACGAGGATTGCAAATTGTTCAATTACTTTCACCTAAGAGAAGTTTTAAGTTCAATCTATTAAATTAAACTACTAATTAAATCTGAATTTTTGAATAAAATTAAAAGCAAAATAAAATACTGAAACTCCAAAAGTAAAATTAAATTACTTTTCATGCTTTCCTCAGCTCCAATAATATTTTCTCCAAATAAAACTCCAAAAGCACCTGAAACATACCCAAAACGGATCAAAACGTTCAAAGGACTCTATAATACTAAAAATTCCTAAAACTAATACAAATTACCTATATCAAGAGAAACAAGCCAAAACCAAAGCAAAAGGAAGTGAAATTAAGCCCAAAAACATCATATATTAGACCCAAATCAAACCTCAAAAGCGCAACTTTCAAATGTGTTGGTATCTTGCTTCAAGAGGGTTGGAATGGTGGAGGTAGCTTCTCTATTAAGGGTTCTTAAGAGGGAGGCATGAGAGAGTGTATGCCTCCATGGTCATGGAACTTAAAAACTCAGGAGAGATGGTCAAGAGGGCGAGAAAGTAGTGAATGAGAATAATGATGATGGTTCTGTGATCTAGGTTCTTGGTTTAGCGTGGAGGATGAGAGTGAAAGAAGACAAACTCTCGGGTTTTCTAGTTGATGGAGAAGAAGAAGTACGAAGAGGAGGGAATGAGTGAACTGTTAGTTGTAAATTTTGCTTTTGCCTTTGGAAATAAAAATGTGGTGCTGGTGAGAAGCTTCCCTTAGAAGCTTGGAAAATATGTGGTTATAATTTAATGGGTTCCTGAGGAAGCCACAAATGAGTGGTTGAGAGGGACCAGAGTCTGACGCGCGCGCCTAGGCGAGGAGAATGGTGCGCCTGGGCGCGGAAAACGTTGTGAGAGCCATCTGTCTTGGCTCTGTTTCTCGGCCCTAGCTCGGTGTGTCGGCGTACGATCGAATAGATCAGACTAGATTCATGGGGACTGTGTTGGTACCTCGGTGCTCGGATCCCTGGAAGCACCTACTCGGAATGAGACGGGCAAAGCGAAATGCTCGGCGCATGAAGGCTGAGATATCTTGGCATCGGTGTAAGATCAGTTTAGCCTCTCTAAAGAAATGCTAGGCACGTGGAGTCTGAGATGCCTTGACGTCGATGCGAGGTCGGTGTGACCTCTCGATGGTCGGTCCACAGTCCTTTAAACCCGAGAAGACTGGTTACTACTTAAGATCGGCTGACGTGAAACGACTCGATGTGGTCGGCTGATCGCTACCAAGGGGTGTAACACGAAATGAGGTCGGTTCTCATGAGCTCGGTGCTGACAGTTCGGTTCTCATGAGCTCGGTGTTAAATGTTAACTGTTCGGTTCTCATGAGCTCTATGCTACATGCTCGATTCTCATGGACTCAGTGTTACATGCTCGGTTATCATGAGCTCTGTGCTAGCTGATCGGCTCGGAAGCATGTACACTACATAAGTCCTTTTAGCTCGGTATGGTGATTTTAGCTCATCACAACTTTACGGGGTAACCTAACAGTCTGACATTCGCTGCTCGGTTTATGTCAGTTAGGATGGCGTCTGCGACCCCGAACGTCGCTCGTTGGTCGGTTAAAATGAGCTAGGTCGGACCGAGGTCCGATCCACCATACTCGAACTCTCACACTTTACTAAGGCTTCCCAACTACTTCACTAAATCCCAGCTCACTCTTTTGATCATCCTCGGATCTAACTCGAATTTAATCGAACTAAGCTTGGAATAAAATTTGGGATGTTATAATTCTCCCCCACTTACTGGAATTTCGCCCCCGAAATTTCGTTCAGTCTCTCAAATGGAGAACCATCCCATTGAAAAAGCTTGCAGCTCGGATTTCTACCCGTTCCATTCGCCTACATATCATTCTACGGCTCCCCAGGCCGAGTCTATGCTTAGTTGCTAAGTCCTCCCTCACTTAGCATTGGCATACTTTATTGTATTCGAACGCCCCTAAAGTCTTGTACTCAATGAAGAGAACGATCCGATTGCTCATTTAATTGGTCCGAGTCTTAGTCCAAAAGATGGGGGGTTAAGATCCTAGGTAGGGTACACTTTACCTCGTTTTTCCAATAAAGGATTAATGAAGGGAATTGCTTAAAGTTTGCTATGTCGCTTCCTATCCTAGGACATGCTAATCTTTTAAAGTAGTTATATAGGACAGGGGAACGGTACAGTAGTTCAGTAACACACTATACAAGGAATTGATTAATGGTATGTACCTCTGATCAGTTCAGCCGGATCAACTTCTTCACCATCTAAGGTGTATACTTTTCCTTCCCGAATAGGTTGGCACCCAGCCGCTCGCTGCACCTTCGTTGCATTAACTTCCTGCTTTGGAGCATTCTTAGGGAAACTTGTGGCAAAGTGGTCGGGTTGTCCAAAATGGAAGCAGAGTCCCTTTCTCCCGTTTTGAACTACACTCCAACATACACCCCGATGAAACCTTCCACAACGTGGACACTGTGGGTTGGTACTCGGAACAATTGCAGTCTGGACGGTCTCCTTTGGAGTTGTCACCATGACATTGGGACGAGCATAGGGACTTGATTCTTAGACCGGTCCTTTTCCCCTAATAGGGCCAACTGATTTCTGTGTCGTCTTGCTCCGCTTTCCGTCAGCTTTCCGCTTGAGTCCTTTTTCATAAGTGCTGGCCATATTCACCAACTGAGAGAGATTTGCAACGTTCTAATTCTCTACTCGAAAGCAAGTCGAGAACTTGATGCATTTAGTGCGCTCGTCCGCATCTCGGTAGCTGCCAGAATAACGGATCAAGTCCTCGAACTATGCCGTATATTCCCCGACACTCAAATTTCCTTGTTCCAACTTGAGAAAAGCAATCTCCTTTTCCCTTCTTACATCCTCGGGAAATTACTTGTCGAGGAAACGGATCTTGAATAGATCCCAAGTAATCTCCTGGTCCGCTGCCTCCAAGCCCCTCCGTTGTTGCTCCCACCAATGCTCGGCCTTATTGGTCAGTACATACTCGGCCAGTCGAACCCTGTGATCGGCAGGCGGTTGTAGAGATCGGAAGATCTTCTCAATTTCTTGGAGTCATTTCTGAGCTCCATCCGGGTTGTAGCCTCCTTTGAATCGAGGCAGTTCGCTTTTCCTAAATCGACCCATCTAGTCGATCTCGGCCAGAGTCGGTGGTAGAGGGTGTAGGGTTGCTGCGGCTGTGGCTATGTTTTGTGCCTGGTTCTATTGCATCTGAACCAGAGTTTCCAAGATAGCAGCAATTCGATCATTGTCGGCATGTCTCCCAGTCATACTATTTAGTCATGGAGGGACAACTATTCAAAGATCGAATAAGTAAACAATTAGATATACATCCTATTAACTAACTTAGACACTTAACTATACACATCGGCTACTCGCTTGGTGAGCAACCACTGAGTTACTCCAAGGCAGAGTAGAAACTGCTCTGATACCTCAATGTGACATCCTCACTTTTATATCCTAAATAAACCCTAAAATGAGATGCCAATTTGAAAAATTCTTTTTAAACACATAGCTTATTATAAAAATATCCTATTAAATTTTAAAATAACAACCTTTTCATAATTCATAAATATTTACAAGTTTGTGAAACAGTTTAGGTTTC
Source organism: Crotalaria pallida (assembly GCA_037953625.1). Classification (NCBI taxonomy): domain Eukaryota; kingdom Viridiplantae; phylum Streptophyta; class Magnoliopsida; order Fabales; family Fabaceae; genus Crotalaria; species Crotalaria pallida. The sequence goes on along the minus strand of CM075652.1, from coordinate 71,768,994 downwards.
ACAAAATATAATCCCTTTCCCAAGAGAAATCCTGGACCCGCCCAAAATAAATAATTACATTTCCTACAAAATATATCTAAAACATAGTCGAAATCAAAAAGGGTCCAGGTCATGCAGCATGCCCTAACTTCACTACTTACACTCCCCGAAGGAGAGTGTACTCCTGCTTGACCGGGGACAGTGTATGCTCTTCCTCTGTACCTGTAATAAAAACAACAAGAAGGGCAACATTACAAAGAACTTAGGAAATAATCTCTAAAGAGCTATAGTAATAAACTAAGCCTGTTCACACAAAACAATCACGTTAATCACAATCAATTTCATGCATCATTCTCACTTTCCATTCTATTAACTTATTCATTTTTCCTCACTTGACTTTCTTTTTCATTCACTTTCTACTTTTCTTTTATTCCACCCCACTAGGACATTTACACCTGTTAGGACATTTACACCCAATAGGACATTTTCACCTGTTAGGACATTTGGCACCCATCAGGACATTTCCACACACATTAGGACATTTCATACCCGTTAGGACATTTCATTTCCTTTAATTCCTTTAGCCACTTAATTCTCTCATGCCCTTTAGCCAATCTTGTTTCTCAATTTCTTTTAATTGCGCATAATGATCCGGGGTGACACACTCTACACGTAACAGGGCCTTTTTCACCTAATGGGACATTTTTCCCTGATGGGACCTTTGCACGTACTGGGACATTTGCACCTAACAGGACATTTGCACCTAATGGGGCGTGTCACCCAACCGGATCATTATTCAGCGCCACGAACACAAGCACATACATGCATCACATACACAAACACATTCCTTTTTACTCATATATTATTTATTTCCCTATATAAGGTTGACATTTTACTCTAATTTGTTATGTACTCTTGATTTCCTAACAACGTACTTGAGTCCATTTCCTTTATTTATTCCTAACTTAAACCCTAGTCATGTATTCACATCAACACCAACCAAAACATTCAAGTCTCACAATTACACATATCAATTATTCATAATTTCCTAGATACATATTTGAGTTCATTTCTTTATCTTTACACCTAACTTATTACTAACATCAACTACTCTAATGTTCTTAGTTATAACTACTCTCTCCTACCCTTAGTCACCACTATAATCACCCTAGAAATCATGCCCTAAATAATGGTAACACCCCCCTTCTTACCTCTATGAAGGGAGAGATGACAAACGGTAAACCTTAGCCTTACTCCTTTGCCCTAGCTCCTTAGAATCTCGAACCCTTAAATCTCCTTTGAAACCTCAAGAGTGCAACTTTCAAATGTGTTGGTATCTTGCTTCAAGAGGGTTGGAATGGTGGAGGTAGCTTTTCTATTAAGGGTTCTTAAGAGGGAGGCATGAAAGAGTGTATGCCTCCATGGTGATGGAACTTAAAAACTCAAGAGAGATGGTCAAGGGGGCGAGAAATTCGTGAATGAGGATAATGATGATGGTTCTGTGATCTAGGTTCTTGGTTTAGCGTGGAGGATGAGAGTGAAAGAAGACAAACTCTCGGGTTTTCTAGGGCTAGAGAAAAAAGAGAGTTGATGGAGAAGAAGAAATACGAAGAGGAGGGAATGAGTGAACTGTTGGTTGTAAATTTCGCTTTTATTTGCCTTTGGAAATAAACATGTGGTCCTGGTGAGAAGCTTCCCTTAGAAGCTTGGCAAATATATGGTTATAATTTAATGGCTTCCTGAGGAAGCCACAAATGAGTGGTTGAGAGGGACCCAAGTCTGACGCGCGCGCTTAGTTGAGGAGAATGGTGCGCCTGGACGCGGAAAACGCTGTGAGAGCCATCTGTCTTGGCTATGGTGCTCGGCCCTAGCTCGGTGTGTCGGCGTACGATCGAATATATCGGACTGGATTCATGGGGACTGTGTTGGGACCTCGATGCTCGGATCCCTGGAAGCACCTACTCGGAATAAGACGGGTAAAGCGAAATGCTCAGCGCGTGAAGGCCGAGATATCTTGGCGTCGGTGTAAGATCGGTTTACCCTCTCTAACGAAATGCTAGGCACGTGGAGGCCGAGATTCCTTGACGTCGATGCGAGGTCGGTGTGACCTCTCGATGGTCGGTCCACAGTCCTTTAAACCCGAGAAGACTGGTTACTACTTAAGATCGGCTGACGCGAAGCGACTCGATGTGGTCGGCTAATCGCTGCCAAGGGGTGTAACACGAAATGAGGTCGATTCTCATGAGCTCGGTGCTGACTGTTCGGTTCTCATTAACTCAGTGCTAAATGCTCAGTTCTCATGAGCTCGGTGTTAAATGTTAACTGTTCGGTTCTCATGAGCTCTGTGCTACATGCTCGGTTCCCATGGACTCAGTGCTACATGCTCGTTTATCATGAGCTCTATGCTAGCTGGTCGGCTCGGAAGCATGTCCACTACATAAGTCCTCCTAGCTCGGTACGGTGATTCAAGCTCATCACAAGTTTACGGGGTAACCTAACAGTCTGATATTCGCTGCTCGACTTACGTCGGTTAGGATGGGGTCTGCGACCCCAAACGTCGCTCGTTGGTCGGTTAAAATGAGCTAGGTCGGTCTGAGGTCCGATCCACCATACTCGAACTCTCACACTTTACTAAGGCTTCCGAACTACTTCACTAAATCCCAGCTCACTCTTCTGATCATCCTTAGATATCTAACTCGAATTTAATCGAACTAAGCTTGGAATAAAATTTGGGATGTTACAATTCTCCCCCACTTACTGGAATTTCGCCCCCGAAATTTCGTTCAGTCTCTCAAATGGAGAACCATCCCATTGAAAAAGCTTGCAGCTCGGATTTCTACCCGTTCCATTCACCTACATCTCATTCTACGGCTCCCCAGGGCGAGTCTATGCTTAGTTGCTAAGTCCTCCCTCACTTAGCATTGGCATACTTTATTGTATTCAAATGCCCCTAAAGTATTTTATTCAATGAAGAGCACGATCCGATTGCTCATGTAATTGGTCAGAGTCTTAGTCCACAAGATCGGGGGTTAAGATCCTAGGTAGGGTATACTTTACCTCGTTTTTCCACTAAAGGATTAATGAAGGGAATTGCTTAAAGTTTGCTATGTCGCTTCCTATCTTAGGACATGCTAATCTTTATAAGTAGTTATACAGGACAGGGGAACGGTACAGTAGTTCAGTAACACAGTATAGAAGGAATTGGTTAATGGTATGTACCTCCGATCAGTTCAGCCGGATCAACTTCTTCACCATCTAAGGTGTATACTTTTCCTTCCCGAACAGGTTGGCTCCCAGCCGCTCGCTGCACCTTCGTTGCATTAACTTCCTGCTTTGGAGCATTCTTAGGGCAACTTAAGGCAAAGTGGTCGGGTTGTCCACAAATGAAGCGGAGTCCCTTTCTCCCGTTTTGAACTACACTCCAACATACACCCCGATGAAACCTTCCGTAGTGTGGACACTGTGGGGTGGTACTCGGAACAATTGCAGTCTGGACGGTCTCCTTTGGAGTTGTCACCATGACATTGGGACGAGCATAGGGACTTGATTCTTGGACCGGTCCCTTTCCCCTAATAGGGCCAACTGATTTCTGTGTCGTCTTGCTCCGCTTTCCGTCAGCTTTCCGCTTGAGTCCTTTTACATAAGTGCTGGCCATATTAACCAACTGAGAGAGATTTGCAACGTTCTGATACTCGAAAGCAAGTCGAATATCATCGCGGAGACCGGACTCGAACTTGATGCATTTAGTGCGCTCGTCCGCATCTCGGTAGCTGCCAGAATAACGGATTAAGTCCTCAAACTATGCCACATATTCCCGACACTCAAATTTCCTTGTTCCAACTAGAGAAAAGCAATCTCTTTTTCCCTTCTTACATCCTCGGGAAAGTACTTGCCGAGGAAACTGATCTTGAATAGATCCCAAGTAATCTCCTGGTCTGTTGCCTCCAAGCCCCTCTGTTGTTGCTCCCACCAGTGCTCGGCCTCACTGGTCAGTACATACTCGGTCAGTCGAACCCTATGATCGGCAGGCGGTTGTAGAGATCGGAAGATCTTTTCAAAATTCCAATTGAAAAATCACATTTCTCATATTATATATTTTTAATTATCTATGGTATAAGGTTTTTTTATAAATATTTTAAAAAAAATCATAAATTCTAATTTAAATAAATTATGGTGTGTTTGAAATTTTGAATAAAAAAATAAATAAAGAAAATCATTACTTTCTAAATTTATGATGTAAGTAAAAAATAATTAAAAATAAAAATTTCTAAAATCTTTAAAAGTTATAGCAATAAATGATGAGTAACTTGTTATAACAGATAAAAAATAGTGGTGTTTGTGAACACCAAAACAAAACTAGGTGTAACTTAAGCTTCACCTTCTTTTTAGACAATCAACTATACAACCACCCACAAACTTACAACTCTTAATTAGCTTTTCAGCTACAAACTCACTCACAGTTACGGCTACAAGTTACATGCCCAATTGATCCTATATATAAAACTCGAATAAAAAATCATAAAAAAATATTAAAAAATCGCACCACTTTGACCAACCAATCTTAACCCGAGCAGGAGAGAAACCAGAATTCCTTGTACACCAAACGTTATCCCGTGAACTAGTGAAATTTTGCTCTACACCGGGTGTTGTCATGCACTCATTATATTAGCCATTGATATTGGGAATCCGTTGATCAATGGCTGAAAATTTTTATTGGATAAAGGTGGGACTGATCAAAGGGTGTATGTACATCCAGGAAAACTCCGGGAACCAGCCTCGCCGGGATAACTTCGGTTAGCGATCTATGTCGCCGGTGACACGAGCCGATAATGTGGCAGCTAGATCCATTGTGAGTCGAAGTCCATCTGCGAGAAGAACTAACCAGTCTCTTGCTTGGAACAGAACCGTCATGCCGGAGAATGGTGGTCGGAAAGGACCCTTCATTGTTGCGGCGGGGCTGTCCAGGTTCTGATTGACGGTCCCCATCACCCGTCACCCATGCCACTAGTGTTGTTCGTCTTGCTGTCTCCAGCGCGACGACACCTAGGATTGGAAGAACAGCGAGTTCAACGCTGCATTTTCGTGGTTGTGGCTCTCCGGTGAAAGCCCCTCGTGGTTTCTTCGAGCCCCGGTACCTCAAACACTACTGTTCCTTCGAGCTCCAAAACCTTGAACGATCTCCGCCACCAAGCCTGCGCGATCCATTGTCTCTCTCTCCCTCAGCGATCGATCGCAAGTTCTCTTTCCCCTTCATTCTCAGCCACCGTCGCCTTTGCGGTGATGAACGGTTTGCGAATCTGGACGGAGGTGCTGGTGAAGGTGACTAGTTTTGCAATTAAGTCATTTTTAGTTTTGCAAATAAGTTCAACAATTAACTTATTTAGATTTTGCAATTAAATCACTTTTACCTGTGACAATGGGTTATCAAACAAGTGCACATGTGCACCCGGTACAGGGCAAAATCGTTCCGTGATCGAAGCATTGGATTTGATTATTGAAAGTCGATAGAGTTTATCTCGGCCGTTTTTATCTATCCTCCAAAATAAGTTGAATAGGTGAATCACTCACATTTTCTTTCACCTCTCTCTATCTCTTTTTCCCCCCACCTAACCCATGTTTTCTTCTTCTTAGCCCCTTTCACACAAAGACCCTCCCTCCCTATTCCCCTTTCTCCCTCTGCTGTGCTGGTCCCTTTATAACCTCTCTCCATCAGTGGGATCACCAGAGGGTGAATCAAAAAAAAAAAGTCAAAGATCCAAAAGCAAAGATGGTGAGTGCTGTAAAGGCAGCAATTGGAGATGCAGTGTTGACCTTCATGTGGGTCTTCTGTTCTTCACTGTTGGGGATAGCTACTATGACAATAACAAAAGCACTTGATGTTCAACACATCTCTTACAATGGCTTCCCTTACCCTTCAGTCTTTGTCTCCACTTTCCTCGTCTTTGTCCTTGTCTTTGTTTTTACCATCATTGGTAATGCATTGGGTGGTTCCAGCTTCAACCCCACCGGCACTGCTTCATTCTATGCTGTTGGTCTTGGCTCTGATACCCTCATTTCTATGGCTCTCCGTTTTCCTGCTCAGGTTTCAACGAACCCTTTGCTTGCATTTTTTTTTTGCTCCAAAAGGCTCTTTTTTTATTGTATTTTTTGATTTTTTGCTTTGTGGGTGTTGCTTTCTGATGCTGTTAAATCAACTTTTTTTTTTTTTAGCTTTGTACACTCTTTTTTGCTTTTGAGGTCACTTTTTTACATAAATAAAAATGTTTTTGATCTTCTGATCTCTGAAGTTTGAATCTTTTGATGGATTAATGTGAATTTTGGTATAGTGGATTGCAACCCTGGATTAACTTTACCTGTAATGTCAGGCGATTAAATCCTCGAGTCGCTATTTGCGGAGGGTTTCACCTAACCATGCCCACAAATATAACTTAGCTGTGATACAGATTCGTATTCTCCATCACTCACCATCAAGTATCATATCATAACCATATTTTACATTTTTCAACTTATTAAAACAATTAAAATCACAATAGGCAAAATGTGATCCCTTAGTGTTAAACTCAATCGGTGAACATGACTTAAGGTGCAAGCAATCAATAACCGATACAGGACAAAAGGAATTGAAGAATTAGTTAGATAGTTAGTTAAAGTTAGTTAGCTTTGTACAGCTGTAGCTAGTTAGTTAGTTGTAATTAGAGGCTTATAGTTTTAGCTAGATACATCAATTCAACTTGTATATAAAGCTCTCATGAGCTTAGTTTGTAACTTAAGCAAATTCATTTTCTCTCTTTCAATAACAAGAATATTCAGATTACTCTTTCTCTTCTGAACTTTTCTCTTATTCAATGAGCATCCATTTCAACATGGTATCAGAGCTCTCTTTGTAGAGAGTTTCTGATACGCTTCCGCGATTCAGATCCAGCTCTTCGATTCATTCGAGCTTCTCACGATTGATGCTTATCTCGTGATTGATTGTGATTCTGATCATCTTCATTCTTACGATTTTCTGATTCTGTGATTCTGCTCCAGTTCTTCAACTTGTTCGATTTTCTCACGATTGATTCTCATCTCGTGATCGATTGTGAGTTCGATCTTCTGATTCTGACTTCTACTGCAATTTCTCATTTTCTTCTTTAATTGATCAAAACTATTTCTAGTGGAGACAATTAAATAAGATGAATAATCATCATGTGAATCCAATTATGGATCCATCGAGTGTATACTATTTGCATCCGAATGAGAATCCAGGAACAAATCTTGTCAATGCGATTCTCATAGGAAGCAATTATCATTCCTGGAATCGATCAATGACTATGGCGCTCAAGTCGAAGAACAAATTGTGTTTCGTTGATGGTACATTGCAAAGGCCACGTAACACTGATCCTTTATTTGAAACTTGGGATAGGTGCAATACATTAGTGATTTCATGGTTGAACAATTCAATTGATCCTGCGATTGTGCAAAGTGTTCTCTGGATGGATTCTGCTGCTGAGATATGGAATGATCTTTATGAACGATTCTATCAAGGTGATGTATTTCGAATCTCTGAGTTACAAAAGGAATTATACATGCTGAAACAAGGAGAATTATCTGTGAGTGCTTATTTTACTCAAATGAAAGGGATATGGCAAGAATTAGAGAATTTTAGGCCAATTCCTTCTTGTTCATGTGAAATTACTTGTGAGTTGGTTCGAATTATTCAACAATATAGACAGAATGATTATGTAATCAGATTTTTGGATGGATTGAATGACATGTATGCATCTGTCAAGTCTCAAATAATGCTTATGGATCCTTTACCTCCAATTAACCGAGTTTTCTCATTGCTTATTCAACAAGAAAGACAACTAAATCTCCATGTGAATTCTGATTATAACAATAGTGAAATCAATCTGATGAGTGCTGATAGAGGCAGATCTAGAGGTAGAGGAAAACCTTATGACTCAAGCAGAAACAATAATAGTGTTGGTAGAGGTCAGAATACTAGAGATAATCGAGTTTGCACATATTGCAATAGAACTGGCCATACCATTGATACATGCTACAGGAAACATGGGTTTCCAACACACTGGAATAGAAGATCTGGCAATGTGAATCAATATTCAACAAATGACAATGAGTCATATGAGGATCAGAATGAAGATAATGAAGATGATCATATTCAAATCCAAAATCAGAAGGAGACTAGTAGGAATTCAAGTTTGTTTTTTACACCTGACCAACACAAGGCTTTATTGGCATTACTACATCAATCATCATTGCATGCTTCTCAAGAACACAGTCCAAACCAAATTATAACTAAACCTGTTGCAAAGTCTCAGGGTCATATACCCTCAGGTATAACTTGTATGACAATAGCACCAAACATTAAAAATGATTCATGGATTTTAGATACGGGTGCCACAGACCATGTGTGTTACTCTCTATCTAAATTCCAAACTTATAAGAAAATTAGACCAATTTCAGTTAAACTTCCCAATGGCAATCAAATTGACACTTGCATTGCTGGCACTGTGCTCTTTACCAATGAATTTTACCTTACTGATGTGTTGTATATTCCTGATTTTACATTCAACCTAATCTCAGATTCCAAACTAACCAAATCTTTATCATGTAAATTGATATTCTTGAAGAACAAGTGTGTGATACAGGACTGCCATACTTTGAAGATGATTGGTGCAGCTGAAGCTGCAGGAGGCCTATATTCAGTGATTTCTCCAAGTTTACAAGTTGCTCAATGTCATGTTTTCCATTCTGTAAATATGCATTCTTCTAGTTTGCCTTGTAATTTGTGGCATTTAAGACTAGGTCACCCATCTCACCATAAACTTCTAGTATTGAAATCCCTTTTCCCTTTTATTCAGTGTAATAAAACACTTGATCCTTGTGATGTATGCCATTTGGCAAGACAAAGAAAATTACCATTTAATGATAGTTTTTCAGTTGCTGAGTCAATTTTTGATCTTATTCATATTGATATATGGGGTCCCCTTTCTATTCCTTCTACTTCAGGTCACAAATACTTTCTCACTATTGTTGATGATAAGTCCAGAAACACATGGCTCTACTTTATGAAACAAAAATCAGAAACTGCTACTCACATTAGGAACTTTGTTAATCTCATTGAAAATCAGTTTCATAAAACTGTTAAGTGCATTAGATCTGATAATGGTTTAGAGTTTAATTTGAATGAATTCTATGCCAGTAAAGGTATCTTGCACCAACAAGTTTGTGTTGAGACTCCTCAACAGAATGGGATAGTGGAAAGGAAACACCAACACCTATTGAGCATAGCTAGAGCATTACTTTTTCAATCTAATATACCCAAATGTTTCTGGCATTATGCTGTTGGTTATGCTGTTCATATTATAAACAGGTTACCATCTACTTTTCTCCATAATTTGACACCTTATCAAGTCTTGCACAACAAATTACCAAATTATGATGACTTGAAAGTCTTTGGATGTTTAGCATATGCATCAACTCTTATTTCGCATAGGAAGAAATTAGATCATAGATCTAAGAAATGTGTTTTTCTTGGTCTGAAACAAGGCACTAAAGGTTTTATTCTCTATGATTTAGCAACAAGAGAGTGCTTTGTCTCAAGAAATGTCATTTTTTATGAGCAACACTTCCCTTATAATTCAATAGCTCATTCATCACACTCACAATCTACCAATGCTGTCCCTAATCAGTATGTATATTTTGAATTGTTTGATTCTAATTCTCATAATCCTATTCATCATAATCCATCAAACAATCAAATTTCTGATTCACAGCAGCCTTCTATTTCCAATAGTCATGATCCTGATCTTATTGATAATCCTGGTCCTGTTGTTCAAGACAATCCTTAGCCTGAAAATCAAGTCATTGGTCAAAGACAATCTTTAAGAGTCAAAAGAGCTCCAAGTTACTTGAAAGATTATCACTGTTCACTGGCATCCACAGCAGCACCATCTTCTTCAGTAAGGTATCCTTTATCTCAGGTTTACTCTTTGCATAATTTTTCAACTCACCATCAAAATTACACTTTAGCCATATCAACCACAAATGAGCCAACCTGTTTTAAAGAAGCTGTGAAGCATGAGTGCTGGAGAAATGCCATTAAATCTGAACTGTTGGCACTTGAAAAGAACAACACTTGGACAATTACAAGTCTTCCTCCTGACAAGGATGCAATTGGTTTCAAATGGATCTTTAAGATCAAGCACAAAGCTGATAGTTCAATAGAGAGACATAAGGCTCGATTGGTGGCTCAAGGTTTTACACAGACTGAAGGCATAGACTATTTGGAGACTTTTAGTCCTGTGATTAAGATGACCACTGTGAGGTTATTGTTGGCTATTGCTGCACAAAAACAATGGTATCTTCATCAATTGGATGTCAATACTGCGTTTTAACATGGTGATATTGACACTGACATTTATATGAAACTCCCTCATGGTGTATCCTCTTCAGTTCCTAATGCTGTTTGCAAGTTGAATAAATCTCTCTATGGGCTGAAGCAAGCTAGTCGCCAATGGAATGCAAAGTTAACTGAATCTTTAATTGCTCTAGGGTATCAGCAATGCAAAGCTGATTATTCTCTATTCACTAAAAGCACTACATCTAGTTTCACTGCAATTCTAGTTTATGTAGATGATTTAGTGATTGCAGGAAACAACCTTGCTGAAATTGAACATGTCAAGAGAACACTTGATGATCAATTCAGTATTAAAGACCTTGGAGCATTGAAGTATTTTTTGGGCTTTGAAATTGCTAGATCTTCTCAAGGCATTGTCATGTATCAACGAAAATATGCAATGGATTTGTTACATGATACAGGGTTACTTGCTTCCAAACCAGCTTCTACACCTATGGACTCTAATGTCAAATTGTCAAATCAAAGTGGAGAATTGCTTTCAGATCCTTTTCCATACAGAAGATTGCTTGGTCGTTTATTGTATTTGACTCATACACGTCCAGATATCTCTTATGCAGTTAGTTCTCTTAGTAGATTCATTGCCAAACCTACAACTGATCACTATCAAGCTGCTTTAAGAGTTATTCGCTACATCAAGCAATCTCCTTCACAAGGGTTATATTTTCCTTCTACCTCCAATCTGAAACTTCAAGGCTTCACAGATTCTGATTGGGGCAGCTGCATAGATACAAGGAAATCGATCACAGGCTTTTGTTTCTTCCTTGGACCTTCTCTAATTTCCTGGAAAAGTAAGCAGCAAAAGACTGTGGCTCGTTCTTCCTCAGAGGCTGAATATCGAGCATTGGCTGATGGTGGCTATGAAGCACAGTGGTTGTTGTATATGTTACATGCTTTTCACATTGATCATTCTACTCCAGTTGTGATCTATTGTGACAACAAGTCTGCCTTGCATATTGCGAACAATCCGGTTTTTCATGAACGAACCAAACACATCGAACTTGACTGTCATAGTATTCGTGAAAAAGCATCCTCTGGTATTGTTCACTTACTTCCAATTTCCACCAAGTCTCAGCTGGCTGATATTCTCACTAAACCCTTGGCTGTTGGTTTGTACAATTCCATTCATTCCAAGCTTGGATTGCTTGACATATGCAATCCAGCTTGCGGGGGGGTGTTAAACTCAATCGGTGAAGATGACTTAAGGTGCAAGCAATCAATAACCGATACAGGACAAAAGGAATTGAAGAATTAGTTAGATAGTTAGTTAAAGTTAGTTAGCTTTGTACAGCTGTAGCTAGTTAGTTAGTTGTAATTAGAGGCTTATAGTTTTAGCTAGATACATCAATTCAACTTGTATATAAAGCTCTCATGAGCTTAGTTTGTAACTTAAGCAAATTCATTTTCTCTCTTTCAATAACAAGAATATTCAGATTACTCTTTCTCTTCTGAACTTTTCTCTTATTCAATGAGCATCCATTTCAACACTTAGATGTTGATGGAGAGAGGATAGAGACTATGCGAATCGAATATGGATTTCCAATTGCTGTGATACAGTGATACTAACCCTCGGACTGGGGCTGTTGCAGGAGAAATTATTGTATGGTCCTTGACCATGGCCCCAATCTCGTGTACACCATTGATTTTGAATAATTATGTATAGTTTTTAAGTTTTAACTAATTAATGCATGGTCAATGGTTTAGATAGATGTATTTCAGACCATTGGTCCCTGATCATGCAACAATTTCTCCGAAGGCAGAGGGGTTCTCTTGCCGTTATGTATGTGTGAATACTGGTCAAGACCAGAAAATGTGAATTAAGGAGTGTTTGATCAATATTTGACCTCTGGATTTTGTACTTGTGTTCCTTTCTCAGGCTCTTGGAGCTGCTGGTGGTGCTATTGCAATTATGGAGGTAATTCCTGATAAATACAAGCACATGATGGGGGGACCTACTTTGAAAGTGGACCTACATACCGGAGCAGTTGCTGAAGGGATGTTGACATTTGTGATTACTTTTGCCGTTCTCTTTATCATCCTCAAGGGCCCTCGTAGCGAGTTACTAAAGACTTGGTTGCTTGCTATGTCGACCGTGGCTTTGGTCATGGTTGGCTCTGCTTACACCGGGCCATCAATGAACCCTGCCAATGTGAGTGTTACTTTATTTTCTTTTCATTTTGTGAATGAATCATATGTCATGTGTTGCTTTCATAAGTCTAAGTATAATCTATGAAGCATGGGCCACTCCTTCTCTTGGTGTTGAACTGTCGGAAACATGTCGGGTACTGCTAACGAAATGTCCAATTAAAAATCTATTTTAGTTAGCATAGACATGCGCTGGACATCTGGGACACCAGTCTACACCCAAAGTGATTTACATTTTTATTTCAATACACGTAAAATCATGAATTAGTAACTGCATCCAATCTCCTAATAATCCCATTGTTTAGAGTTTTCTTTCTCAAATGGAATATGTACATAATGTCCATGAATAGGACCAAATCTTATTCCATGATTTTACATAAGATTCTTCTTTCTTATTCTTAAGCAAGTTCCCGAGAGGGCTTAGTTGATCCATGATTTATGTTTCAACTTTCGTTTCCATTTTTTATTATGGACATCCTTTTTTAGAAGAAGTATTTTTTTTTTTAAATAACTCTCATAAAGGTCTCAGCTATATTTTTTTCTGATTAGGTGGAATATATAATTCATTGTCATAGAGAAGAAGTAAAGCTTAGTAAGTTGTTTTGTGAAGGTGAATATATAAATCATGATTCTCAATTTAGATCTTTTGCAATGGTGCTCGAGTTTAATTTCATTTGACATTCTAATGTATAGCGTTGTTTCCCAGTACGTGTCCTATGTTTTGGATACTGTTTGTGGCTAAGTGTCTCTGTTCGAGTCAAAGTTCCATGTCTGTGCTTTGGTATATCAACCACATCATGTTATCATGATGGTAGTATAGCGTTTTAACAGCTTCTACCAAGGATTCATGGAACTTTAACTCTTGTCTCTTGACTTTGAATGTGAGAATAGTATATTCATTTTCCTAATTTGTTCAACTATTTAATATCTTACTTTGCCTGTTTGGCACAATCATCCATTGAGAAAACTTCAAAGTGATATATCAGCATAAAACATGGGGATTTGGCTCATAATTCTGGCATTCAATTAAGGGCAGACTAACAGTAAGATTGAGGTACCCATGAGGGATGGCAAACTAGAAGAGATGAAAAAGTTATTGCATGGTGCATAACTCAGAGTTTAGTGACTTAACTTACATATCCGAGTTTATTTCTTCCATGATTGCAATATTTGTTGGGCTATAAAGTGGCAAGAAGAGCATAAGCTAAGTGTCATGAAGATAAAGGTTGCTATGGATGTGTGGACATAGAAGGAAAGGCATTAAGAATGAAAGGTTTTGAAAGAAAGTTAGAGTAGCACTTCTTGAGGAAAAGTGGACAGCTTGCCAAGATGGCTTGGTCAGTATGGTCATGTAAGGAGACGGCTTTTGTTGGTATACATGATCGCACTTATTTTCTAATTTCCCTCTCAACATAATGCAAGGATTTATGAGTAAGGTAAAATCTGGATTTTATACCCAACTGTGCCAATTTCAGCTGTCTTTTTTAATATCAAATGAGTTATGGTTTATTGGAATCTTTTTACTTGACATAAAAAATGTCTTGGCCATCTTTCATGTTTGTTTTTGGTAGGGAATATAAATAGTGCAGAAACAAATTAGTTTGCTTGAAGGTGTAGTCAATTTAGCATCAAACATTTCATGTTCATTGTATTTTAGTTTATTTCTATGAAGTTGCTGTAGCTTTTGTGTGTATTTAATTTGTAGTTTTCTCTTCAAAACCTGTTTGCTTTGGGTAAGTAACATCTGATGATGTTATAATGCATATCAGCATATGTGCCTAGCAACTTAACTTACTCAACAATTGTTATCTTTACAGGCCTTTGGTTGGGCATACTTGAACAATTGGCACAACACATGGGACCAATTCTATGTTTACTGGATTTGTCCCTTCATTGGAGCAATATTGGCTGCTTGGCTGTTCCGTGCGGTCTTTCCCCCACCAGAAGCCAAAAAGAAACAGAAGAAAGCTTAAAGAGGCCTTTAGATTTGGTTCTTTAGTTCAACTGTTAGGCACCAAGCTAGTGTGCATTAAGAACCTTTTTTTTTCCTTTTATCATCTGCTGTCCATTCCCTCTTCTTTTTTCTTTTTTTTTTTTCCTTCTTGTTGGAGACTCCATCTTTCAGATTATATTTATTTGGGAACAATTATCACATTCAGAAATTTATGTCAGATTTGGTACATGATAATTCCATGATGATAATAATAATATGTGAAATCTTGTTAACACCCATACATTCCTTACTCACCCATTCTTTTAGATCCTTAGCACCTAAATTACCTAATATACCTTCATCCCTTTATCCCTTTCCCCACTTCACTTACCCACGTGGAGAAGCAGAACCCCAACCCAACATGATAGAACACCATATTTAAAAATGAGTACTTATATTAATAAGTAAGGAATTACAGACAATACAGCAATAGAGACCAAGGTCTACCATTACACATAATGCAACTGTAAATGTTGTCCCAAACTTCTAACAACTCCTATAAATATACTCTGTCCAAAAAACTGGGGGATGCACACTTCATAATTGCTTATTTTGCCACAACACGTTAAAAATGAAAATACATAAAAACTACTCTCTTCGTCCCTTAATATAGGGCACCATTTTGGTAGAATTGGTGTCCCTTTTTATAAATCATTTTAAAATATCTAGGGAATATTAAAGAGTTAATTCGAAATACACCCCTCATGATTGCGTAAGGGTGATAGGATAATAATTATAATAGAGATAGAAATGAATAGAGTGGTAAAATTTTAAATAGGGTTAACTTTGGAATGACAACATATTTTTTTTTTTGATAAAATTGAGAGTAATAATTATTTTTCTTAATCTGCGTGAATTAGGTAAAAGTGACTTATATTAAGGAGAGATGAAGTATCACCTAACTACTACTAAAAATATGTAACTGCTCATAATTAACTACTTCTTAAACTTCTCTAGTTATAAAATAACTTTTAGATATGAGGTTCTTATAATTTACTTCCCCTATAAGTTTAGCCTTGTCCATGTAATACCCGCAATTTTTCGGATTTTAATAAATTGATTTTTGAGAATTTATAATTGGGTATTTCTTTTCGAATTTATGAAAATATATTATTTGATTTATATTTATGTGAAAATGTAGATTTTGTTTTATAATGATAAATTATTTAATTGTGTTTTGGAGGAATTTATTCTTTTAAAGCTTTTGAAATTTAAATTCTTAAGGGGTATTTAAAGTGACACAAATTCTTTAGAAGGGTGACCAATGCATGTAGGGCACCCTAACCAATTCATTTAATGATGAATTTACTCTTTAAGGAAAATAAAAATGATTTTTTAGGCTATTCTTTGATGCATGTTTCAGTTTTTATGAGTACTTTGCACAAATCATTTTGTTTTATTTGATGCATTTCAATTTGGGTATGTACTTGAAGAAATGAAATTGATTTTGTGATTATTTATTTGTGCATGTTAATTTGTTGATTTGTTTTGCAATAATCCAACTTAATACCCTATGTATATTTCGGTTTTTGGCATAAGTGAGCTAGGGAAATAATTTTTATGCTTGATGGGGCCTGATTTTGATTAATAGTGTAAGAAATGATAAATTGGTTATATGCTGATTTTTTAGAAATATGTCATTTTACTTGTAGGAGGTTTTGGTAAAAAGTGTTTCCACAAATCGGATTGCTTTAAAGATTTAGTATGTTTCTCTTAGTACCATTTGAATGTATTCTGGAAATCTTGGTTTGGTTTGAACTTGTTTTGGTATTTTAAATGAATTTCGGTTTGTTCGGTGCTGATTTTGGAAATAAGTGATTTTGGTGGCAAGAGGTCTTAATGAATGACACTTGCCCATGTTTAATGATCTTGAAATTTAGCCACTGTTTTTATAAGGTTAATTTAAGCGTCTCTGAAATTTTGTATGATTTTTAGAGTTGACTTACTATTTTTACAAGAATTTTTTTTATGAAAAACGGTTTCGGAAAAACGGATTTTTCGGAGCAAAAGTGAACAGAGTTTTTGAACCTAAGCTACTCCAATGAACTTGTAATTTTTATGCTAATACCTTGTACATTTTGAGAGACTCTGTAAAATTTGAGGTTATTTGGAGTTGGTTTCGTTTTTTTATTAAATACAAACAGATCAATTATGTTGGAGAGATTTTTAAATGGAAAAATGTGACTTAGACAACTTCAAATAATCTGAAAATTTTATGAGATGATCTTGGATGTGTGGAGATGTCATGTACAAAATTTCGTGCAAATTGGAGTTATTTACTATTTTGAAAAATTGCATTTCTGCCTCAGGTCACAACATATCTATTTTGATTTTTGTGGCAAATTTCAATAAAAAAACTTGTGTTCTGAATGTCTGAATGGCTTGAAAATTTTATGAGTAGAACTTTTATATATGTTTTAGTGTTTTGAAAAATTTGGGACTGAAAATTATTGATTTGATATAGTTTTGGAATTTATTTCTCTTGATTTATCCGTATCCGATCCAACACCTTATTTGATATTTTTCAATTTGTTTGATACTTTGTGCATTTTTCTATGACTTGGCTGAACCTTACATGTTAGTTGTGATGTTTGGATATGAGTAGATAAGTGTAGGAGATTGGTTTGTATTTTGATGAAGAGAGCATGCATGATTAGGATTTAATTGACTTAAGAGTTGAATGTTTGTGTGCCCTAATTGATTTATTTTCTTGCTTCAATTCTTAATTATCAATATGAAAATGTATTCATGGAAACTTGTTTATTTTAAGTTGCCTACTTGTTAACATGAATTGTTTTAAGTCGATTAAGGCATGTAAGATAGAGTTAGGATTATTTTCTGAGCATGATGCTAGTTTCGGTTTTATGAAGAAGAGTTAGGGAAAGTAACCTTTGTCTTGATTTCATTTCTCTATATGGTTCGGTTTTGGTTAGATGTGAGGATTATATTTGATTTGTCCTAAGTGTTTCATGTTAATTGAATTATTTGAACTATACGTGTGTGCATGACTTGGTTAGGATGAGTTTAGGGATTTAGTATGAAGTGTTTGCTTGTCTATGTGTTAATTTATTAGAGCTATTTGCATGATAAAGGAAGTGAAGGAAAATGAGTTAAGTGCATAAGTGCATGTGATTGAAGTGATGTGTTTGTTTTTGTTTTAATGGTTACGTATTAAGTTATTTGATTTAGTGAATTGTCTTTGAAAGCAAGTTGATTTTAAGTGATTAACTTCGGTTTGTTTAAGGATGTTTGAATTGTCTAAGTGATGTCCCTCTTTCATTTAAAGTGTTAAGGTTAGAAAAATAAATTGTTTTAAGTATTTATTTTACGTCAAAGAGTATTATGAACTAAAGTGTGACTTTACGATGTTTTCGGATTTCTAAAATGTGATTTATGGAATTTGTCCAATGTTGTCTAGAATTTTAATTAAAGTCTTTTCAATTTATGAAATGTTTTCAAGTGGTTCAAAGCTTAAGTTTTAAGTGGTATTTGATTTGTGTAAAAGTTAGATTGAAAAGTTGAAGTTTTTTTGTGTTTTCGGGTCTAAACGAGCTGCTGTCCAAGGCGGACCAGCAACTAATTTATTTGTTTTAAATTTATTTTGTTATTTGTTTTATGATGGTTTTGAGAAATTTAAAGTGTTAAAGAGTTTTGAAATGAGTTTGGGAAGATGATTTGTGTTTTGATTCTGCCCGAAGGAATTTGATCAAAGTTTTCAAAGATTGATTTTTGTAATGGACTTAATGCTTGATTTGGATTCTGATATTAATGTGTGATGTATGTCGCGAGGATTTAAAAGGTGTCAGTTGTGGACGTGTGTCAAAGGACTAAACCTGTAAGGACCTTTTTGGACTTCTGTCAGCAACTAAGGTGAGAGAGCAGTTTTCCTAAGACACCGTGGTGTGTAGGTAATGTATTAAGAAGTTCCTGGTGTGTAGGTAATGTATTAAGAAGTTCCTCGCCATCTCAAAAGCTGGAACGCAAAGGTCTGTGAGTCAGTCATATAGTAGCAATTGGTTGCGTGTGTATGACCATCTATACGCAGGACTAAGACTTCCCTTTTTCTGTTGCAAGATTATGACATGATGCTATGTATTTATGATGATGAGATGCTATGATATGTTACTTTATATCTGCTGAACTTTTATCCGAATTTGAAAGTAATCATGCGTTGTAAAATGCTTGCCTTGTTTAATTATTAAATGGAATAATGATGTAGTTATATTAAAAGTATATGATGAATGATAAAAGGTTTCTGGTAATGGCAAGTTTTGGTTATGATGAAAAAGATCGACGATTTGTGAAGTAACGGAAGTGAAAGTACAAGGAAAGGAATGATTAAGTGAGTATGATTTGGATTTAATGATGTGTGTAACACCCCGATTTAGAACTTGAATTATTCCTTTATTTTAAAACAATATAAAAAATATGAGCCAAATTTTTTTTAATTGGTGGCATGATCATACTAAGGTTCTTGTAAAAATAACATCCTTGAATAAAATAACATGAGTATGTGTAATGCCACCTATCAAGTTCCAAACCGAAGTGTTACCGCACCACGCTTTGGAACCCGTACTGCAATTTCATAAAACTATTTTCATTTCCAAAATGTTTATCAATTCATCCCTTGACGTTTCTAACAAATCAAGTAAAACAATTCGGTCACATTCGTAATCATCAAACAAGCTTCAACACTTCACAACTCTTACACAATTTAACACATCATATAACAAAATTTGGTTCTATATATGGGCAAAGGGGGCTCACTGCCTCCCCTTCATTTTGCTCAAAGTTTTCCTTTTCTTTAACTCTAAGTCACATATAAGGTTACATATTGATTTACAACACAAAACAACTCAATAAAGCATACTCTTTTTCAATCAAATGCACAAACCAAAAACAAACCTTCAAGGTCATTAATCTTTTTCAAACTTAGGAACCTTACTTAACAAATAAACATTATAAAGCAAGTTGACCAAAACAACCCAAATGAATTGAACTCATTGATATTAAACATCAAGTTTTCATTAAACATATTTATTTCTTAACGTTTTAGGATTTTGCCAAAAACTCAAAAATCGATTTATCAATCAACATGCTTGAAATCAAGAACCAAAATAATCTTTTCCTCTTTCTCTACCCATTCGGCCACATCACAAATCAAGGCATAGTTTTACAACTTTTCACACTTAGAAATAAGAACAAGGTTCTATATTTAAAATAAGCTTTGAAATCCAACCCAATTGAATTATCAATATGTTTTTGGAAAATTTCATTAGATTAACAACATCTATTCAAGAAAATCAAGTACTTTGGCTTTACTCATAACTTAAAACACTAACTCACAAAATCTCCTAACGCCTTCTACTTTATCATTACCACAAGTCCATAAAACCAAAAATACACTTAACATTTGTGCCTTAACAAACCAAAGTCCTTAAAGGTTCAAAAATCATTCTTCACATAACCAAATAAAACAACTTGTTCTTAACCCCGACAAGAAATCAAGCGAAATCATTATCATGCACCACAAGATTAAAGTTATCACACGTGTCACTTTCAACGAAAACAAAGGATTCAAGCTCTAAAACAATTTTAAAACTCTTTTTCACTTTTCATAGTAACTTCGGCCAACACACAAAAACACCAAGAACAAAATCCTTTTTATCACACAATTTAGAATCAACTCTCTTAAATAGGGAACAAAATCATTGAACATGCAAGCTAGGGTCTTTACTCTTTAACATTTTGAAAACATTATTTCCAACGCGAATACCTTTATCTATCATGCAAACAAAACTAATTATCATTAATCCTTCAAAACAAAAGAAAACAAGGCATAAAACAATAATTCAAAGCCTATCTCCTCTTCCTCAAACAATTCGACCAACACATAGAGTGCCAAAAACAAAAATCTCTTTTATACTCGACTAAAAGTTGGCTTTAGTAACTAAAAAGCAAGAACCATTGAGTTTGCAAGTTAAAAATCTTTTCTTTTTAAACACTTTGGAAACATGGTTGTCCCACTCTAGCATCCTTATTTCTCATATTCATCAAATCAAATAAACGAGACATAAAACAATTTCAAGAACTATTCCCTTTTCTTTCAAATAATTCGACCAACATGCAAACACCAAAAACTAAGACCCTTTTTCACCATACCAATCAAAAGCAATTTGAGTAAGTATAAAAATGAAAATCATTAGACATGCAAATTAGAGCCTTTACTTTTTATTATTGAAAAACACCATTCCTAATCTTCACATCTTTTATAATCAAGACTAATTAACTTTATTCTTCCAAACAAAAGGAATAGAGCATCAAAACAATTTTCAAAAATCTATTTTCTTTTCCTTAAGTAATTTGGCCAAAGCCCCTATAGGTACAAAAAAAATTGCCCTTTTCACTAACTTATGAAACCCAACTAAAGTCACTTGTTCTTATAAGTCCAAAAATCATTTAAACCAATTTAACAACATGCAACCTCAAATCAAAGCTTTATCTCATTTCCTTTTTATCAAAAGCAAACCATTTTGGCTCAAAATAAATTTCTAAAACTCTTTCCTGTTGTCCAAGGCCAATTCGGCCAAAGCCCCTAAATTGGGGAAAAATCACTTTTTGGTCCGAAAAGCTTGTTATTGGCTTGCAAAAATTCATACATAAACACTTATGCACATTTGAAAACCGTATACCCACATGCAAGAGCACTACTATTTTATTTTCACAAAAATGTCACTTTTTATTCGGGTACATGCTCTAGGTCATACATGCAAGAAAAGATTTCCACTTCTATTAATTTATTAAGCACATGCATCATAAAATGGCTTGTTACTTGCAAAAATCAAAGCTTTTTGGACACAAATCCCTCCCAAACAAATCCTCACAGCCGTATATACATATATAGGACACATGCAAAAATCAAAAACTCAAATTTAATCACCAACCAATTTCAAACAGTCAAAATAAATTAAATCAAATTAAGAATCATTACCCACAAACAAAGGTTGATGTAAATGAGTTTCCCTTCCTCCTACCGGAGACTTGCTTCCATATGTCCTTGACCATAAGGATTTTCTAAATAAAATGGGTAATTAATTTTTGATCTTTAAATGGAGGATAAAGGTTTGTTGTTGTTACTGTTTCATTGAGGGAAAATAAGAGGTTGTGGGCATGAGGGAGAAGAGGGAGCCGTATGGAAGGAGGGAGTATGTGGGTTGGGTTTTTAATTTACTGTTTGTGAGAGGAAGAGAAATGAACAAACATGCAGAAGGAAAGGAGTGGGTCGATGGGTTGGTGGAAGAAGGAGAGAGTTGCTTCTGCTTCTTGTGTTGCTGTTACTGCTTTGGAGAAAATGAAACCAGAAGATAAAAGAGGACGGGTATAAATCGTGTATTAGAAGCTAAGGGGGTTTCTTCTTTTTTTTGTTAACTAAACCCAACACACACACATATTCAAAAATAAAAGAGAGAAAGAACTAGAGGGGGACGGTTTTCTTGCCCAAAACAATAGGTCTCATTTGTTTTTAATTAAAATACCCATAGGGTAATTAGGATGGCAATAAAATTAGCATTGCAATTATTTGGGGTTGGTTTTCCAAAAGACTTTTCCTCTCCTTATTTATTTTAAAAACCGTGACAATAAAAGAAACATGAGGAAAATAAGCATTTCATTAAACTCTTGTAGGGTGCATTAAAATCATCTCTAATAAATTATAAAACACTCAATATTTTTATACAAATCACTTTGACCGTAACATCAGTTTATTCACATCTCCTGTGAAAACGTAATGCCTTTGAAAACCATAATCAAATAAATCAATAAATAACAAATAATAAATAATTAACTATACAAATAAATAAATCAAAAATCCATTGCTATCGTAAATAAAAATCATCCTGCCAATTCAAATCCCAAAAACTGAAATCTGACAACTCAACGTCTCAGGAACTCCTTTTACAAGAATAAAATAATAATATAAAAATCAAAGCTCCCCATAAATCACAAAACTCAAATGAGTTCACCTATTTCTACCGGAAAGAAATAAAATAATATTTTAAATCATGGAAATATAATTTTTGTCAAATATGAAAAATAACGGGTATTACAATGTGGATGATTTGAGCTTGTGAAAGATCAAACTCCCCGATGTGCACGATTGATGTGATGTGCTTGTCAGGTTGAGGATTGAACTTCTTGATGTGCACGATGGTTTGTGACGTGCTTTTCAGGTTGAGGATTGTAACACCCCAAGTTTTTATATAAAATATCACTTAAAAGGTTTAATAATTAAAATGGAGAACTTAAAATTTTCTTTTCATAAATCAAATTTACATATGAAATTGGGTATTTCAATTACAATATGAGTAGCGCAACATATAATTTCCTTCTTTCCAAATCTTCCGCTGCGACACTCTGATCCTCAAGCTCCTTGACATTCACCTAAAATGATAACCACTAAGGGTGAGACCTTTTCACAACAGAATTATAAGATAGTAAAAAGGCACATAATAGAAACTCAAGTATCATAATCAAGTCAAGCCATGAATAACAAAATGTTTCTCGTTCTCATTTCCAAAATCATTTTCATTTCCCATTATAAACCATAAAACGTGTGTCTTCTCACGGTCAGAGAACAACACACCCAACATAATACCGCATGTCTCCTCACGGTCAGAGGACAACATACCAAACATAACATCGCATGTCTCCTCACGGTCAGAGGACAACATACACACTTTTCTTTCTTTTACTCATTTCTTTTAGTTTGTACCACTAGGAATTGGTTGCTCCTGCTAGGGCATTTGTACACCCATTAGGGACTTATACACCCATCAGGACTTTCACCCACTAGGCCTCACCCGTTAGGACTAATACATAAAATCTTATACTCATACTTATCACATTCCTAAGCATATTTAATTTACATACTTTAGTCTTTTTCACATTTTCCATTCTTTTAGTTTTAGTTGAATTGATCAATTGGGTACACTGACTCCTAACGGTGCATTTTCACCTAATGGGGCATTTTAGCCTGATGGGGCGTTTTGCCCTAATGGGGCATTTGTACACCTAGCAGGAACACCTAGTGTCCCAATGTCCCAATGATAATTTCAACCGTCCATATCAATCCAAACACATTCACCATAAATCACACAATTCAAATAGCCATTTATAACAGGTAGCAATCATCCACATTCATGTATTTACTTCATTCTCAATTTTCACATCACATAACAACAAATAATCAACCCTCGAATACAACTTCCACCACTATTTCACCCATGCAAATCAAGAGCTCATACTCCTTCCCAACTAATACTTATACCATTAATCAGCACCAAAGAAATTGTAACACCCAGCGTTTTTCCGACTAGGATAAATAAGATTTTATTAAAGAAGAATTTTTAGAAATTGTTTTATGTAACACCTAGGATTTATACCCTTAATTCACCCTTATAATAAAATACGGACTTGAAAATTTCTTTTTATTATATTAAAATCAACCGTCAAACGGACGGAGTTTCGTTTGTTTATCGGACTTTTCCAAAATGTCCACCTGATTAACACATTCAATTACATAACAGCAGTAGCCAGCAGGGCTTCAGGTTATATATATAAATCATAACAAGGCCCAACGGGCTCCAAATATACCATAGTTCATTAATTAATCAAAGTAGTAGCGGAGAATACTAAGTTTGAGTATTAAGACCAAAAGTTATAACTTTAGCAAAACAAAACATCCTAAGCCTCACTTAAAATATTTATAACAAACTTTACAAAAAAATAATGTAAGAGGCTTAGGTTCATGTTATACACTAAACCCGTAACACCCTACTCTCCCTGTAAGGGAAAGTACTCCTGCTCGGCCGGGGGCTGTGCCAGCTCAATCTCCGTACCTGAAAATGTAGGGGAGTGAGCATTGTACAGGAAATAGAAAGCAGTTTCTAACTAGACATAACAACCCACTAGGTCAAACACATTTAGAAAATAAGCATATATTCACATATTGCACACCACACTCATTTCATTATTTCCATACTCATTATTTATTTCACATTCCCATTTTCATTATTCATTTCAACATCCATTTTCATTATTCATTTATTCATTCCACATACTCATTTCATTTCAATACATCACCTCAAATCAGAGGCCATTATACTTTTCCATATTTAAATTATGTGTCCCTCAGGTCAGAGGTCAACACTCAATTCTTTATTTCATCCGGTGTCCCTCAGGTCAGAGGTCAACACTCAATAACTTTCTTTTCATCTTGTGTCCCTCAGGTCAGAGGTCAACACCCATTTCATTCTGTGTCCCTCAGGTCAGAGGTCAACACTTTAACCTTTTATTCATTTCGTGTCCCTCAGGTCAGAGGTCAACACTCATTAACATTTTATTCAGTTTGTGTCCCTCAGGTCAGAGGCCAACACGTATCGTACTTCACCTCCACGCCGGAAGGTACCTCATACATTTGGCCTATGGGTACTTCACCTCCACACTGGAAGGTACCTCATACCATTGTACTTCACCTCCACACCGGAAGGTACCTCATACAATTTGGCCGGTGGGTACTTCACCTCCACACCGGAAGGTACCTCATACAACCACCTAGATTATACTTAAACATTATTCTCATTATAAACAATTCATCACAATTTAAGAATCATCACCTCAAAACAGAGGCCAACATTTATACCACATTCTTATTTAATCAATTATAACACATTTAAATTCAACAACACATATTCAACATCTAATCATTCATGTAAATTTCTGATTCATTTCCTTTCTCAGTTATCACAATCACACCAAATAGTGTTCTCTTTTATAACCCAACCTTTAGATTTCCCTTCGTTTTATTTTACATATATCACCTTTTACCTTTTTATTTCCTCATAATCGTTTTACTTCCATTTCCCATATTCATTAGTTCAATTCCTAAGCCATGACCTTTATTCACAATTGATAATACTTAACATTTTTACTCATTTAGCAATTAGATACAAATATGAACATTCATGACATTTAATCGTTTCCATTCCCTTTCTTCCTATATCAATTTATTTCACAACACATGCATATAATTGCTACAGTAATTAATTATCATTTAATTCACAACTTTACAAATAAAATCAATAATCATAGAAATCATTTATGTCAACTTTATTATCACATTACCCAATTCCTCATGTACTTCAATATATTCATTAACCAAATTTCATTTATCAAATTATTCATTTTCATATTATTGAGTTTCCTTTTCCTAATCTTAACATCCAATCATCATGCATATTTAATTAATTAGAATTTTATATTCAATAACCTAGGGTTTTATAATCTAATTTTCTCCCCTAACACATAACCCTAACAAGCATTATATACTAACTAGAACCTACTCCCTAGAACAAGGCAAAGCTCACAATATCCACCCCCTTACCTCAAATACTTAAGGATAAGGAGATTCCAAGTGCCCTATGCTTGAGTTTGCCTACCAAGGAGATACCAAACCACAAAATTAGGATGGAACCTAAAATAGAGAGCCATAAAAGAGAGGAATTATCATTATACCATTATTCAAATCAAAACTCCAAGAAGAGGGTAGCCTCCTATGCCTAAGTATTGAAACCCACCATTTATGGTAGAGAGAGAAAGGAAAAACGAATTTTGAGAGGGGAAAAGGAGAACCCACACTTAGATACTTACTTGGAGATGAGAATAACAAGCCTTGATGATGGAAGGAATGCCACTCACTTGATTCTTGATCAATTTGGAGTGAGAAAAGCTTGAGCCCTAGAGGAGAGAGAGAACACGAATTTTAGAGAGGGAAGGAAGAAATCAAAACTGAAACACTTACCTTGAGATGAGAAAGAAGAAATTACAATGATAGAGATGCAAAGATCACTTGTTCTTGGTTATTTTGAGGAAAGAAAATGGAACCCCTATGGAGGAGGAGAGGGAGTCGAACAAGTGAGAGAAGAGAGAGAGAAAAGGATGAGTGAGTGTAAATGAAGGTGAGGATGAGAGAGACTATTTTATTTCCTTGGGTAGCAAAGGAGTGGCCCAGAATTAAAGCCACAAAAAGAGATTCTCTTTTGTGTGGTTGAGAGTGCAATCACGTGCACTCTCTTTTCCTTTTTTTTTTGTACAGACCCTAAAATAATCGATTACCTTGACCTGGTAATCGATTATTCCTTCAATGCAACATTTTTAGGACTTCCAACCTGAGGCCTTGTAATCGATTAAAGACCTGAAAGTAATCGATTACAGCTCAGAATAATCGATTACTTCATTTGAGGTAATCGATTAGAATTGCTGCAACTTTTGTTGTTTTCATCAGGGGCCTTGTAATCGATTACCGACCATCCAAGTAATCGATTATTTTAGTGAAAAGTTATAATTTGATGATTTTCTAACTCCAATTCATTCCCTTAGGCTCATTACTACTTTAGGTTTAGTTTGATACTCAAAACCTTCTTCAAATCTTGGAAATTCCTCCTAAATAATTGGCATAATTTCCCTATTATGCCGAAATAAAAATTTGGGATGTTACAATTCTCCCCCACTTATTGGAATTTCGTCCCCGAAATTCCATAAGTTTAGTAAATGGAGAACCATCCCATTATTAGAGTTCATGATGTCTGACTTTACCTCCCTTCATTCTCTTCCGCCAAATTCTCGATTCGCCCTGAACTAACCGGAATTTAACTTAGATTAAGAATTACTCCCCCACTTAGCGCCGACATACCCGAAAAAGATACGGAACTGATTTGGATTCAATTCTGATAGTATTACAATTAACTCTGAGGCAGGAGTTGTAAGAACTAGATATAGAAACTCGAAATGCGTAGCAGTCCGACATAGTTCTAGAATCTTTTCTTGAAGAGATGCCCTGGAATCATGGCATGCGAAGGTTCGTGTAGAGTATATCGCCTTAAAGTTTGTCTCTCATAAGGATTGACTAGCACTGATAGGATTTAAAGCTTTCAAAAACCACGGGCATTCATGAACAAGAAACACCCCAAAGGTTAAGAGTTTCCCTCAACGCTTAGTTGATTAGAGCCGACACCACTCCTACTAAATGCTCAACAATCAACTTCTTCCATGAATCGATTAAAAAGAGTAGGAAGGAAGAAATCCACATTAGTTCCAAAATTTACCCAACTACCAAAGGTGAAGGGTACGACAACTTGCCGTTGGCTGGGTCAATTATCAAGATTGTTTGGTCTTAACGCAGGGATTTACAAATTTGGCAAATCCGGCTAGTCTTACGAATGGTTATCTACTTTCACCTTAAAGGTTACAATGATAGCATTTATTGATAGATGCAAGAATTGAGGTGATCAATCCCATCCTCACGTCTACCAACAACACATCACTGTCGGGTTCTGTCAATAATGTCATCATTTAACAAATGCAAGGATTAGAGTGATCAGTTCTAACCTTACATTACATCAAATAACAACATCATAACATAGTATTGGCCACTTGACACTAGAAATCTTAGGCATAAGAATTTTCTTATAAGATCTTTCACAAGCTCTCTATAAGAACAAGATTTGAATTTGGAAGGGCAAATATCCAATATGTTTTAAACACTTCCATCCTAAGTCATCACTAACTCACTATTTAGCTAACAGAAGGGCAAACTAATTTCACAACAATCAAATTTAAAAGCACTCCGTATGAGCTTGCCGAACAGTAATTACCTGCAATCGCATCAGCTGGGTCCACCGCGTCACCCTCTACGGTGAATAATTTCCCTTTCTGTAATGATGGACCTCCACGGGCCTTCTGTGCCTTAGCAGCATTAATTTCTTTCTTCATGGTGTTCTTAGGACAATTTGAAGCAAAATGTCCGGGTTGTCCACAATGAAAGCATAACCCCTCCTTTCGACCCAATGTCCAGCACACTCCCCTATGCATCCTGCCACAGTGCTGACAAGTTGGTATTGGACCATAAGCATTCACTGTTGGTCTGGATTCCCTAGGAAACGTGACCCCGGAAGGAGAGTATGGACCCGACTTCTGAATCGGTGCCTTGTCCTTATTTTGACCTCCGATTCTCTGGTTTGCCCGAGATCTCTCATCAGCTAGCTTTCGTTTGAGACCCTTCTCATATGTGCTTGCCATGTTGACCAAGCGAGCAAAGTTGTCAATGTTGTGATACTCACACGAGAGGCGGAGATCACTCCTAAGCCCAGCTTCAAACTTAACACACTTGCCACGATCACTTGCATACCGAAAATCAGAAAAACGGATGAGATCTTCAAACCGAGCTGCATAGTCCCCAACCGACATAGAACCTTGAGTCAATTGGAGAAAAGCAATCTCCTTCTCCCTCCTAACATCTTCAGGGAAATACTTCCTTAGGAATAGATCCTTGAACATCTCCCAAGGAACTATAGGATTAGCTGCCACCAATCCTCTCCTCTGCTAATCCCACCAATGTTCTGCCTCATTAGTCAGCATGAATTCAGCTAATCGAACATACTGCTCCATTGGTGGTTGAAGAGAACGTAGAATCTTTTCTATCTCCTGTATCCACCTCTGTGCTCCATCAGGGTCATTTCCACCTTCAAAGCGAGGCGGATCATTCTTTCGGAAACGAGACATCCAGTCAATCTCAACTGGAGCTGGTTGCAGAGCTGTTGCTGCTGCTGTAGCTGCTGCCGCTGCGGCAGCTGCCATCTGTTCCCTCTGCTACTGCTGCATCTGAGATAGATGCTCCAGAATAGCAGCAAGTCCATTGTTACCAGCCCTTCTTCCAGCCATACTGCTTAGCCAGATAGAACAGACCAGTAAGACTCAATCACTAAGTAGATACAAAGTACTATAATTATCCTATTATAATCCTAAACTATTACTATGAGCATCAATTACTCGCTAGGTGAGTAATCATTTGGAGTTTGTATAACTCCATGGCCGAGGAGAAACTGCTCTGATACCATGAATGTAACACCTAGGATTTATACCCTTAATTCCCCCTTATAATAAAATACGGACTTGAAAATTTCTTTTTATTATATTAAAATCAACCGTCAAACGGACGGAGTTTCGTTTGTTTATCGGACTTTTCCAAAATGTCAACCTGATTAACACATTCAATTACATAACAGCAGTAGCCAGCAGGGCTTCAGGTTACATATATAAATCATAACAAGGCCCAACGGGCTCCAAATATACCATAGTTCATTAATTAATCAGAGTAGTAGCGGAGAATACTAAGTTTGAGTATTAAGACCAAAAGTTATAACTTTAGCAAAACAAAACATCCTAAGCCTCACTTAAAATATTTATAACAAACTTTACAAAAAAATAATGTAAGAAGCTTAGGTTCATGTTATACACTAAACCCGTAACACCCTACTCTCCTTGTAAGGGAAAGTACTCCTGCTCGGCCGGGGGCTGTGCCAGCTCAATCTCCGTACCTGAAAATGTAAGGGAGTGAGCATTGCACAGGAAATAGAAAGCAGTTTCTAACTAGACATAACAACCCACTAGGTCAAACACATTTAGCAAATAAGCATATATTCACATATTGCACACCACACTCATTTCATTATTTCCATACTCATTATTTATTTCACATTCACATTTTCATTATTCATTTCAACATCCATTTTCATTATTCATTTATTCATTCCACATACTCATTTCATTTCAATACATCACCTCAAATCAGAGGCCATTATACTTTTCCATATTTAAATTATGTGTCCCTCAGGTCAGAGGTCAACACTCAATTCTTTATTTCATCCGGTGTCCCTCAGGTCAGAGGTCAACACTCAATTCTTTATTTCATCCGGTGTCCCTCAGGTCAGAGGTCAACACTCAATAACTTTCTTTTCATCTTGTGTCCCTCAGGTCAGAGGTCAACACCCATTTCATTCTGTGTCCCTCAGGTCAGAGGTCAACACTTTAACCTTTTATTCATTTCGTGTCCCACAGGTCAGAGGTCAACACTCATTAACATTTTATTCAGTTTGTGTCCCTCAGGTCAGAGGCCAACACGTATCGTACTTCACCTCCACGCCGGAAGGTACCTCATACATTTGGCCTATGGGTACTTCACCTCCACACTGGAAGGTACCTCGTACCATTGTACTTCACCTCCACACCGGAAGGTACCTCATACAATTTGGCCGGTGGGTACTTCACCTCCACACCGGAAGGTACCTCATACAACCACCTAGATTATACTTAAACATTATTCTCATTATAAACAATTCATCACAATTTAAGAATCATCACCTCAAAACAGAGGCCAACATTTATACCACATTCTTATTTAATCAATTATAACACATTTAAATTCAACAACACATATCCAACATCTAATCATTCATGTAAATTTCTGATTCATTTCCTTTCTCAGTTATCACAATCACACCAAATAGTGTTCTCTTTTATAACCCAACCTTTAGATTTCCCTTCGTTTTATTTTACATATATCACCTTTTACCTTTTTATTTCCACATAATCGTTTTACTTCCATTTCCCATATTCATTAGTTCAATTCCTAAGCCATGACCTTTATTCACAATTGATAATACTTAACATTTTTACTCATTTAGCAATTAGATACAAATATGAACATTCATGACATTTAATCGTTTCCATTCCCTTTCTTCCTATATCAATTTATTTCACAACACATGCATATAATTGCTACAGTAATTAATTATCATTTAATTCACAACTTTACAAATAAAATCAATAATCATAGAAATCATTTATGTCAACTTTATTATCATATTACCCAATTCCTCATGTACTTCAATATATTCATTAACCAAATTTCATTTATCAAATTATTCATTTTCATATTATTGAGTTTCCTTTTCCTAATCTTAACATCCAATCATCATGCATATTTAATTAATTAGAATTTTGTATTCAATAACCTAGGGTTTTATAATCTAATTTTCTCCCCTAACACATAACCCTAACAAGCATTATATACTAACTAGAACCTACTCCCTAGAACAAGGCAAAGCTCACAATATCCACCCCCTTACCTCAAATACTTAAGGATAAGGAGATTCCAAGTGCCCTATGCTTGAGTTTGCCTACCAAGGAGATACCAAACCACAAAATTAGGATGGAACCTAAAATAGAGAGCCATAAAAGAGAGGAATTATCATTATACCATGATTCAAATCAAAACTCCAAGAAGAGGGTAGCCTCCTATGCCTAAGTATTGAAACCCACCATTTATGGTAGAGAGAGAAAGGAAAAACGAATTTTGAGAGGGGAAAAGGAGAACCCACACTTAGATACTTACTTGGAGATGAGAATAACAAGCCTTGATGATGGAAGGAATGCCACTCACTTGATTCTTGATCAATTTGGAGTGAGAAAAGCTTGAGCCCTAGAGGAGAGAGAGAACACGAATTTTAGAGAGGGAAGGAAGAAATCAAAACTGAAACACTTACCTTGAGATGAGAAAGAAGAAATTACAATGATAGAGATGCAAAGATCACTTGTTCTTGGTTATTTTGAGGAAAGAAAATGGAACCCCTATGGAGGAGGAGAGGGAGTCGAACAAGTGAGAGAAGAGAGAGAGAAAAGGATGAGTGAGTGTAAATGAAGGTGAGGATGAGAGAGACTATTTTATTTCCTTGGGTAGCAAAGGAGTGGCCCAGAATTAAAGCCACAAAAAGAGATTCTCTTTTGTGTGGTTGAGAGTGCAATCACGTGCACTCTCTTTTCCTTTTTTTTTTGTACAGACCCTAAAATAATCGATTACCTTGACCTGGTAATCGATTATTCCTTCAATGCAACATTTTTAGGACTTCCAACCTGAGGCCTTGTAATCGATTAAAGACCTGAAAGTAATCGATTACAGCTCAGAATAATCGATTACTTCATTTGAGGTAATCGATTAGAATTGCTGCAACTTTTGTTGTTTTCATCAAGGGCCTTGTAATCGATTACCGACCATCCAAGTAATCGATTATTTTAGTGAAAAGTTATAATTTGATGATTTTCTAACTCCAATTCATTCCCTTAGGCTCATTACTACTTTAGGTTTAGTTTGATACTCAAAACCTTCTTCAAATCTTGGAAATTCCTCCTAAATAATTGGCATAATTTCCCTATTATGCCGAAATAAAAATTTGGGATGTTACATTTTACAATGGTTTTCAACGAGTATTTTATTCGATTACGAAGTAAAATATTGATTTTACGGAGTTTTGATAAACAAATATTTTTCTGGAGTAAGTGAAATGATTTTTATTGAAAGTGGATTGATTTGATAATTAAGAAATGAGAAATGATTTTATATTTGGTGATTTGTAAAAATGAATTTTCTTTATGGACTTTAAAAGATTGATCAACTTCAAAAATCCATAACTTTTTAACCGTAACTCCGATTTCTATGATCTTTATATGAAAACGATCGTATCGAAACGTAGATTTCAAAAATGTATCTTCCTTAATTTTCTGGATTGGTTTGCGAAAATTATTTTCCAGTACTGTAAAGGACGAATTTTAAAGGAATTGATCATGAAAAATGATTTTTGATTTTTAATAAATTTTTCCTTTTGGGATTATCTTTAATATATTAAAATATGATTTTAGAAAATGAAATAAGGGCTATAATTGCAACCAATAAGTACAGTTTATTAATTAAGGAAGAAAACATGTATTAAGTATTATTATGTATGTTTGATTATTTAGTTAAAGGAGAAATTATTTTGTGATTAAAGTGTGTGCTTGATTGTGAATGGGTGCTTATATATGTATGTTGATTATTTATTTTAGGATCAAGTGTGTGATTAATGAATGAAATTTCTTAAGTGATGTTTGAATTATTAGTAATTATAATAGAAAATAAAAGAGTAGGACATGTGTAGGCATATGGGAGTGTCACGGTTTTGTGTGTGTGTGCATGTAGGAGATAGGTGTGATATGTGTGTGTATGACAAGTGTATGCATGGTGTTTGTGTGTGTTTATGGTGCATTTGCTTGGTGACTAAGCTAGAAGGAGGAAATAAAAATAAAAAGAAAAGAAAATGGAAAACTTGGGGACCAAGTAGAAGTCTTAGAATGTCAAGACTACCCCTCCTAGGTGCATTATGGCCGAACCACATTAAGGCCAAGGAAGGAAAATAAAGCTCCACCCTTAGTCCATTTCCTCCTATTTCCATTCACACCTTCATTTCCCTTCATTCTTCCATTCATTCTTTCTTTCCTTCGTTCCTTTCATTCCTTCATTTCACATCTTCCTTCCACACACCAACATAAACACTTAGTCTCAAAGAGCCACACTAGCTCTTGAGACACAAAAAAAAAAGAGAGAGAGAACCATGGAGAGAGAGAGAACCGTGAGGGAGAGAAGAAGAGGAAGAGAACTAGCTTCGATCTTGACCTTATTTCCACTCATTTTCTTTAGGTATAACCTTGATCTTTGTTGGTTCTTCCTTCTTTGTTATTTTTATTTTTGGATCTACATGTTTTTATTTTAAAAGTGTTGATTTGTTCAAAGTGTATTCATGCATGTTGATTTTAATGTTGATCTACATTTTTCAAAAACTAATAATTAAAGATTGAAGTTTTAAAACCACAAAATGAACATGCAAAAAACAAAAGAATTGAAGGTTATTCGGTTTTTATAAATGTTTTGTGAAAAGGAATTTGTTTTCTTTGATGAACTTTGGTTTTGTGCATATATTTGGAAAATGAAATTGATTTTTGAACTTGTTCTTTGATGCATGTTGAGTTTTGAGCTAGATCTAGTATTTCTATCTACATGCATGTGATTTTCTCAAATGGGTCTTAATTTTCTTACTTGCATGCGAAGATCTTGATTTAAAAATAAGAAATCTACTATTTTTAAGAACTTAATGTTCAACTCGGTTTTAAAAGAATTTTTGTGTCAATGATTCTATTTTCTTACTTGATTCGGTTTTATGTGCATGTAAAGAAAATTATTTTTAATAAAAGAGTTTAACTTGAAGCATGGAGTTTTTGATAAAAATGAACTTATTTTTCTTGATGCATGTTTCGGTTGTAGCTTAAATCTTTAAGAAATGAATTTTTAATTGAAGAATTTAGTACATGCATGTAAAGATCTAGTTAAAAGGAGTGTGTTTTAATGTTTGTTTTGATTTTCCCTTGAAGTCTTGATTTTGGCTCTTAAATGTTGATGCATGTATGATTTTTCTTAAGATCTATTAATTTTAAGTATGTGCATGTCTAGATCTAGATAGTTTGATGTGATCCTTGATTTTTAGTTAAAAGGTTTAAATTGTTATTTGTAAATGTGATGCATGTTGTGTTTGAAAATTATTTTCATAAATATGTTAATTCGGTTTTGAAAAAAATAATAATTGATGGATTGATTTTGTAATTGATTTGTATGTATGAATGTATCCTTGATTTTCATGAAAATGAATGAATGAACAAAATTGTTGAATAAAATGTTATGCTGAAAATTGTGATTTGTGTGTTTCTAACTTTGATAAATGATGTGTGTGTATGCTCAATAAATATGAAATTTTGTCACTGACCTAAGTATGTTAAAAAGAACTTCTCTGAATTTTTGAATGATTTTTGGAAGTGATTTCCTTTTTTTATGAGAACCAACTTGGTGAAAACGATTTTAAGAAAATAAGTTTTTCGGTTTAAAGATGAACAGAATTTTTGAACTTGTGCTACTCCAAATTGTTTGAAATTTTTATGGTAGCTTCCTGAACCTCTCTAGATGTTCTCTGTAAACTTTGATTTGGAGTTGATTTGATAATTTTTCAAAAGACAAAACAGTGAACTGTTTGGTTCAGATTTTCTGGACTTAGTGACAAATTTAATTGGAAAAATATAACTTTCACAACTCCAAATAATCTGAAAATTTTATGAGATAGTCTTGACTGTATAAGGAAGATTTATACTGATTTTTATGAAATTCGGAGTTGAACAACTATTTTTAATAATAACGTTTTTGCCTCAGACCAGCAACAGTACCGTTTTGCTTTTCATGCGAAATATGGTTTGAAACCTAGATTAGGATTGTTTAAATGGCTTGATAATTTTAGATGATGAACTTTATCATATATGTGTATATTCTGGAAATTTTTAAGATTAAATAAATTTATTTGATTTAGTTTTGGATTTTATCCTTTGTGTTTCACCTTTAATCACACTAAGTTTCTATTTGAATGTTTTTGATGAATATGAATTTTTATGCTTGATGTTATGACTTGGCTGCCTTGTATGATAATCATGATGCTTTGAAATGATTGAATGAGTGATTGTTTGATGATATGTTTAGGTTATGCATGAATAAATTATTTAGCTAATCAAAGTGTTGTGTTTGATCTTATAATTGGTTTTGAAAATTAATTGGTTTTTGAAATAGTTTAGCTTTGATTTAATTGAATAACATTGGACTTAATGGTTGCTTCCCTTAAGTCATTTCACAATGTTAAGTTTTAAAAATAAATCGTTTAAGTGTTTATTTTATAGCAAAGCATTATATGAATTAAAGAATGATTTTTCGATGTTTTTGGATTTTCTGAAAAATAATTTATGGACTTGTGTAATTGCTATCCAGACCTTATTTAAATTGTTTTTCAATCCTAAAAACTTGTTTGAATGGTTTAAAGTTTAAGTTTTAAGTGGTATTTAACTTGAGAAAGATTTGGTTTGAGAAAGTTAAGTTTTTTCGGTGTTTTTGAGTTTTGGTTGATGGCTGTCCGGAACGGACCAGCAACCAAAACTAATGATTTTAGAGTATTTTTTAAAATGTTTTAGAAAGATTTTGAGATGTTTAAAGTATTTTCAAAAGACGAACTTGATTTGAAAAAGTTTTAACATTTTACGATCTTTCGACGAGAAATAACAAGAGTTTTCGAAAACGCGTTTTGATAATGCGTAGGACGATTATTTAAGATAGACTTATAACATTAGTGTCATCTCTTTAGTACAAGGTACGTATAAGTCAAGAAGCGGAACGGCCGACTTGTTGGGAAGAACCCGCAACGATTTCAGAAGCTGGAGCGAGAGGTGAGAGATGCAGTAGGCCTAAGTCGTCGTGACGCGTAGTCTCGGTTCTAAAATGAGTACATCAAGTCTAATTAGAGTAATGGTCATATGTTAGGTGCTACATGATTATATGTGACATATATGTGCTACATGTTTACCTGTTTTGTTAAATAAGATACATGACTGATTTTGTTATGTACTGAATTTCTCTGTGATTATACTGTTGAGTATGTCTTGTTCTGTCTGGAAAAGCTGATTGTGGATATACGTAATAATAAGAATCATAAGAAAGAAATAAGTCATGAAACGAATAAATCGTGAAAGAGATAAATAGCGATTGAAAGCGAAACATGAGATGAAAATTAAGAAGAGATAAATTAAGATGAAAAGATGATTGTAAGATGGCGATAAGAAATACCTGACGAGGCGAGCGGAAGCGTGGTGGTGATGGTGCTGCTGAACAACAACTAAGGAGAGCAATGCGGATGATGCTGAACAACAACTGAGGAGAACAACGCTGATGGTGCTGCTGAACAACCACTGAGGAGAATGATGCTGATGATGATGCTAAGGAGAAATGACGATGAGGATAATGTCAATGAGATGTATGAGAAAGAGATAAGAGGCAAGATGCCATTGAGAATTTAGGGGGAACGGATTGCGATTAGTGGTCGGGTTCACTGAAGGGATGCACCAAGGGTGAACCGACTATTAGGATTAAGCCGCTAATTAAAACTCTAAAACCTTAAAAGACTTTAAAAGACTTTAATATACGCGATGAGGTATGAGAGTGCGAAGTAGTGGAGAGGAAGATACTATGGGTATCTGCGGATACTCAGGTGGGGATTGCAGGAGGGGAGGGCAAGGACGGTGAAACGTCAAGAAGCCTGGAGTATATTTCTATGCGAAACGAATCCCACATGTGGCATACTAACGTGGTAGGGACTGGGTCCAATGCCGTGGTAAATTCTGCACCGCGAACTAGAAATTATACTGTCACCCCCTCGATGCAAGTCTAGAACAGTGAGAGGGACTGGAATGGGGCATTTGAGATTGCCGCTGAGAGTGTGCATTGATATGATATTATATGAATTGAGTTGATATGATTTGAGGCTGTAGTCCTCCTGGTCTGGGACCATTTGATTGTGAGACAGCTGTGCCCGCGTGGTAAAGGTCATGTACTCCTGTTTGCTTTCGACTAGGTTGGGTGGATGACCGAGGAGATGTAGACGTGTGTGCGAGTTCAATGATGTTTCCCCCTCATCATTGAGCGAACCGTTTGATAAAACTTAATAATGAAAGATTATAAGAATGAAAGTATAAAGAATATATTGAGAAAGATTCAAAGAAGAAAGAAAGTATAATTGATTGTTGGAAAGGATGAGAAAGATGATGATAAGACTTGAAAGTTCGAAGGCTTGTGATGCCAAGTGAGGTGATGTGTGTTGTGATGATTTATGATGTGGTTATATTTGATATGTTTTATTTATAAGTGATTCCTATGTGCTTACATGAATATATTTGTCATATGCATAGCATGAGTAGTTGTCATTGCATGAAAATTAGTAGATCATATGTCTTTATTATATGCCTCTAGTCATTACTTTACTGTCTGGTCATGTTTGTACTTCTGGAATGCTACCTATCATGTTGTCGTATCGGGTTATTCCTGTATTGCAACGGATAGATGGCCGACCCTGTAGTACAATATGTACTTTCGTCTCGAAGCGGATTCGGCAGTGGACTTCAGCTAGAGAGATTAAAGATCAAGATTAGTAATAGGTAATCCCTTCGAGCACCGTATTCCCTGCAACTACTTGGTTAACATTGCTATATCATTTTGTACCCCGCTTGGAATTTTATTGAGCAAGATTTTTAAGAAGTAAAGTTTTATGAAACTAGATTTGAAAATGTTTTTCCCAACTCAGATTTATGAAGCCAAGTTACAAAGTGTGATGTTAAGTAACATCTCGGTTTGGAACTTGACTTGTGATGTGTGACATGAGAATACTATTTTATTACAATCATGTTAATGAAATGTTTTTGAACTTGAAGCTTCTCATGTCCATGTCACCTTGTAAAAAAAAAATTTCCCAAATTTTTACTATAATTTGTTAAAGAGATAATGTTTTCAAGTTGCCGAAATCGGGGTGTTACAGAGTGGTATCAGAGAAATGGTTATCCAAAGTAGCCTGATGCATGGGCTTACATGCTTGCTTGTGTGTCTGTCTGTGCGTTAGTGTTAGAATTACGATGAGTGAGAATAGGAGTACGAAGTCACGTGAACGTTCGTTCTGTCTCTATCATTCTATCTCTATCGTTCTATCTCTCTATCTTCGGAACGTGTCAAGAATTTGTTTACGATGGTACAAGGAATCGCAATCAGAATCATACGGAGACTTCAATCTTTGAGACCTAAACCCCTCTTGACTGTTGAAACCTCTTTTGTTGAGAATCCCTTTTTGTTTGTAACGACCTCTGAGCTATTGACATGCGACCTTGTTTTGCGACTAGAATCCTCTTTTCCTTGTTGAAACTCCTTTCTATGTAAACCCTATGTGTTGTCGAGTTGCCTTGACAATACTTTTGTTCACTCTAAAAGCCTTCCATGAAAACTTTAGACCCTGACACCTTATGCCAATCGACTAGATATACATAGGTTATGAGGCGGATGGTGAGATGTTGTTAAGGAAAGAGTTATAATGGTTGAGGAAGGAATAAGCATGAACGGATGTGATACATTAGAATAAGAGTACCCCTAGAACCTTAAGTAAGATAGTGGGATGTATAAAAGGATCAAAACTAAAAAGATTGATAGTAGTCTAACCCAAGTAATGGTATAGATGGTGTTAAGATGGCGGATATCTGGGATGAGTCTGAAAGAGTTGGAGTTAGAAAAGCTCTAGTTGGAGTAGGTGAATGATTGGGGTAAGTGTGAACTTATAATAAGACCATAAGATCAACTAGATGGAGTGGTGAAATTAACGGATAGAACATTTAAGTGACGACCAAAATTAGGTTAAATGACCAAGATTTGATGTTTTAATGGACATAGGTGATTATAAGCTGTGGAGTTAAGGGTGTCATTAGGTGCTAAGACCGTTAATCTGAAGGATAAATCCCTAAGTTGGAGAGCTTTTGATGGTTTAGAACACGAAAATGGATCATGAAGGGTTTAGAATACTTAAGTTGTTTGAATAGGTACTGAAGATGAGGAGTGAAGTAATACATATTTCTTTATGGATTAGTATGTAACATCCCGCATCTTCTGGACTCAAATAAATCCATGAGGTTTATTTAAAAAGAATTTTTGAGAATTTAAGAAAGACTTTTAGAAAAAAAAATGTTTTAGCAAATGATTTTTATTGAGAATGATTTCTTGAAAACCCAGTTATAATTTTGATTTTTCTTAAAGAAACAAATCTTCCTTTTGAAGTTTTAAACCAATTATTCTTTTCAAAGATTTTTGGTGTGTGAGAAAATGTGAGTTTTTAAAGTTTATGTTGTGATTTTAATTGTTTCGGTTATTTGGTTTCTTATGAGTTGTATCTTTGAAAATTTTGAGTTGAGAATGTGTGTGTATGAAATTTAATTAGCGAAACTAAATGAATGAATGCATAAGTGTGTAAATGTGAATGGTGTATGTATGATGTGTGTGCCGTGTGTTTTGAGTGGAACATGATTGTGTGCATGATCAAATATGTGCATCATCCCATGATTTCATGCATTGTGAAAATAAATGAAATTATATGTGCATAATGTATACGTATGCCGTATGAAATCTAATGCCTAAAAGTATGGTATGTGTATGAGCTACATGTATGCATGGTTCCATAATGATATGATAAAATAAAAAGAAACTATATGTGCACGTGTTCGGTCGTGTGAGTGAGGAGAGAAACCAAAATAAGTTGTCTTCCCTTAGCCATTAAGAAATAGAAAATGAGATGGAAAGAAAATAGAAGGTTTAGGTGGCAAGCAAATATGAGGCTTAGAGTGGTGAGTAAGTGAGCCTAGGGTAATGACTCATAGTGCCTAAGTGAAGACTTTCCTTTCCCTTTGTCTTCCACGAAGAAGACCCCCATGCAACCTTAGAAGTAGACCAAATTGCCTTTGTTTCCCTTGACAAATCCCACCCCTTGTTTTGCTTCATAAACCGTGTGAGTGAATGAGTGTTGGCCTTGATTCATTCCTCATTCCCTTCATTCATTTCTTTTCACACCCAAACACAAACACTTTGGTCCAAGAGAATATCAAGCTCTTGAGACCCTTATGAAAATAGAGAGTGGCCGAGAGAAGAAGAAGAGAAAAACAAGAGTAAAACCCAAAACTCCCAACCCAAACACCTTTGATCCCTTTATTCAAACACCTTATTCTTCAAAGATTAAGAAGAAAAAACTAAACCCTTAAACATAGAGAGAGGAGGCCGAAGCAACCCTAAAGGGAGAGGAGAGAGTTGGAGCTTGAAGATTAGAGTTTTATTTAAGGTAGTTGTTAGGGAAGCTTCAATGTAATGATTTTAGTTTTGATCTTGTAATGGACCTTGTTTCAATTCAAATTTTTATGATGCATGTATTTGTGTTCCTATGATCTTGAAGTTTAATCACCTTGCATGTTATTTTTATGTGTTAATCTTGAATCTTTGTGCTTGAAAGTTTTGATCTTCCAACTTATGAGTTTTCTTCTTCACGGTTTTGCTTGGAAATTGTGTTTGAGCTTATGTAATTGCTTGATTTCTTTTGCATGTTTTGATCTATGATTAATCCTTGAAAAGCATGAAGTTTGAACTTGGCATGTCACTTAAATTGTGAAGTCTTAATTCTCTTTTGATGCATGCTACCATTTTAAAAAGAAAATTATGATAATAAGTGTTAAAAGTGATTTTTGGTACAAAAAGGGATTTTCAACCAAATTTTGTGTATGTGATGATGATTTTGTTGATGCTTGAAAAGAAAATGTTGTTTTAAAGTCTTGCATGTGAAAATAGAACCCAAGATCTTGCTTTTGTGTACTTTGTCATTCGGCCAAACCTAGGAAAAATAGGGAATCATGTTTGACCTTTATTCTAATTGCATGCATGTTGAAATTCATAAGATCCAAAGACTTTTGATGTGATCTTTGATTTTATTGTGATAAATTTATAAAATTAAAGTTTGATGAATTTTTCTATGGAGCTCACGGTTTTGTCTTTGTAAATACTAAAGTTTGTTTGTTTTGTTTTGCATGTGTGTTTTATTGATGGATCTATGGATTTTAAGTGTGAGAAAACCTAAATTTTTGATTAAAAACTTAAAAGTGATTTTCATGGTCCTATTCGATTTTGAAACAAGTTTTATTCAAGATTATTTTTATTTTCTTTATGTGTTATGTTTTGAGTTTAGCTTTGACTAAATGAAGTGAATTTGGTATGTGATTATCTTTTTGAGTTATTATTTTTCTTTTGCTTAATTCGGGTTGGTTGAGAGATAAAAGAAATGAATTGATTTTCATTTGCATGTTAACTTAGGGATAAAGCTAATTGATTAGAAAGATGTTAGCATAATTTTAAATGAAAGTATTCCTTTCTTTTGTTTATAATTATTCTCGGTGATGATGTTTTGAAGTAGGGTGTTGTGTCTAAATGATTATTTTCCCTATGTGTATGTTTTGTTTATGTATTAGTAATTATTAGTGTTTGACATGGTGAATATAACTTGGTCTCATATAGGACAAGAGTCGGCCATGCATAGGGAAAATAGGGGTTTATGTTTGATCCTTGTTTTATATGCATGAATGATGAGTGGTTTGTGATATTATATTTGTTTGTGTGTGTGTGTATGATTTAAGTGTTTAATGACTTTTACATTCTTTTGATTCGGTTTTAAGAAAATAAAGTAAGAAGAATGATTTGATTAATTGAAAAGCATTGTTTTGAAAAGATTTTCATATGATCTCTAAAGAACCTTGTTTTAATTCAAAAGATGTTTTATAAACCCATTATGTTTTTAACAAGTGTTTGAAAAGAATTTTCTGAAAGTTTTTATCTTCCTTAAAGGAATGTTTTACTTGATTTTAATTATGAGAAACCTAAAATTGATTTCAAAAGTGTTAAGAGGAAACAAATACCTGGTTTTCAAATAAAAAGTTTTATAAGTTGCTTGTTTCAAGATAATTGAATAAGAATGATTTTAATAAGAGGGAAATATTTGAGTTCCAGTAACGATCGGGAAGCGGTTACGAACGTCGCAATGGAGACTAAGGAGCTCTTCGAAGATCGTCATCGATTGAGGTGAGAGAGAAGTTTCCCCCAAACACCGTGGTATTTAGGTAACATATTAAGTGTTTCGACCATCTCAAAAGTCGAAACTTAGTGGATCTGAGTCAGTAGCGAATGCCAATTGTCTGTTTGTGTGGCTACTCGTGTGAAATGGACAAAGCCCACATAATATTAGGTAATTGAGTTTATATGATAATCTCTGAATGTTAGTGTGTTGTTTATTCGTTTATGTGATGAATTTATTATGCATGGTGAGATTGGAAATAATGTGAATAATAATGAATCAAATGAATACAAGAAAAGTAAGATTAAGTTTGAGAGAGAAATTGAGATGTTGTGGAATTTATAATCAATAATGCATGAGAACTAATGATTATGATGTGGACGAGCCAGAGCTGGGAAAAGTGATGATGATGTGATGTGAGCGGAGCTGGGCTCCCTTTTGTTTTTGGTTTTAGTCTGGGACTAGTGTTGAGTTGAGTTTGCTCCTTCATTAGTGCTCAGCAAGTTTTTATTTTTGGGAAGAAGCTTAATGTTGAGTTGAGCTTGCTCCTCCATTAACACTCACCCAAAAATATGGTTTGTGAAAACGGTTTTTGAAAAGAGATTTTGAAAAGATCGTGAAAGCAATTTTGAAAAAGGTTTAGGAAACAATCTTTTGAAAAGATTTTTGTAAAAAGATAATTTTGAGAAATGTTTATGAAAACAAGATTTTTGAAAAGGAAGTTTTAAAAAGGATCCTTTTGAGAATGTTTTGGAAAGGAGATTTTGAGCAGTGTGAAGCTAGATTTTGAGAAAAATTACAAAAAGGAATTTTATGAAAACCTTTGTGAAATGAGGTGATTTCAAGAACGGAGAGTGTTGAAAAGGATTGGGAAATGAGACACGAGTTTGTGACGTGACCCCAGCTCTGTGCTATGATGAGAGAAAAGATTGTGCAAAGATAGTGGTCGGGACTCATTGAAGGGATGCACGAAGGATGGGCCGACCATTAGGTTGAGTTAAAAAGATAAAAGACTTTTAAAAGACATGAACATACGTGGTGAGATATGAGAGCGTGAAGTAGTGGAGAGGAAGGAACGATAAGTATCTGCGGATACTTAGGACGAGATTGCATTAGGGGAGGACAATGACGGTGATACGTCAAGAAGTCTAGAGTATGTTTCTAGGCAGAACAACTCCACATGTGGCGCACTAACGTGGTGGGGACTGGGTCCAATGCCGTGGCAAGTTCTGCGAGCTCACTAGAAGCATACTGTCGCCCCCTAGATTGCAAATCGAGAACAGTGAGAGGGACTGGAGTGGGGCATTTGTTTGCCACTGCGAGGCAGTGTGCCATGTTTGTGAATTGATATTATTGAGGCGATGCCTCCTGGTCTGGGACCACTTGTGTTGACAGCTGTCGTGCCCGCACGGTAAAGGTCCTGTACTCCTGTTTGCTTCCGACTAGGTTGGGTGGATGACCGAGGAG
The DNA here is from genome assembly GCA_037953625.1 of Crotalaria pallida. Lineage (NCBI taxonomy): Eukaryota > Viridiplantae > Streptophyta > Magnoliopsida > Fabales > Fabaceae > Crotalaria > Crotalaria pallida. Next base: position 71,724,740 of record CM075652.1, on the reverse strand, counting down.
ATGTAGACGTGTGTGCTAACTTTGAAAGCGACCCTCCTCAATGATGATTAAATTCCCCGCATCATTGATGGATACGAACTCATAAAACTTAATTAAGAAAAGATAACTGATATTGTTAAGAAATAATTCTTAAGAGATAGCTTGAGAAAGAGGATGAGATGGATGTTGGAATCAGAGTTCGCAGCGGAAGCGATTGATGGAAGTTTTGTGGATATGTAAAGTTCTGAGAAAAGAAAAGGAATGAAGTAAAGTAGCGGTTCGAATATGAGTGCTTGTATGTGTGATTTATGTGTTTTTGTTATTTCTTAATATTTTACCTATTGTAATCCCACATCGTTGGCATAACATGCTTGGGAATACTTACTCTCTCGAGTCCTTTTGTTCTGCATGCTTGTTGTCGCGATGTTTATCCCCTAGTCTATGGACCCTGTCCGGTGTACGTACAACGCTTGAGACGAAGGAAGATGGAAAGTAACGTGAAGACATCAAGATCGGTGGGTCCGCTAACTAACTCGGTGGGCGCCCGATTGCTCTCTGCTTACCCGCAAGAATTGGTCGGAGACGTAGATGCTCGGAGGTGGACACCGACTCTAGCTAGTCATTCTCCATGGACCATCATCTTCAGTTCAATGGGCTTGGTGGCAGTCCTTTTATTTCCCCCGGAAGTAAGTTGTTTTCCATTTATTTACTTAGTGTCATTGCAATACCATGATGTAACCCCAAACTTGTGAACGAAATCTATTGTAGCAAACATCACTGCTCTTGATTGAGAAAAGAAACGGGCCATGATAATTGAGTTGAGAAGGATTAGGTTGCAAAGCGTAGTGTTAGTAACACTTCGGTTTGGAACTTGAACTCTAGCATGACGTACGAGAACACTCTTTGATTGCAAAGAAGTTTTGGAAAAACGTATTGGTTCTCATACTCATGCTACTCAACTACGTTACAGGTATGTTTAAAAAAAAAAAAAATTGGCCCTAATTTTCACTTAAAATGACTATGGTTTCAAGTTGCCAAATCGGGGTGTTACATAGTAACTGTTAGAGGGAAAGGGAAGGAATAGTGGTCACCGTAGTGACTCTATTAGGACGAAAGTTTGGTTTAGTCAGTAGAATTTATGATGATACTCGGATAGGCTTGAACAAAGTGATGGGAAGTTTTGTAAGATAAACTAGAGTTAGTGGATGTTGGAAGATTTTATGACCTTGGTCCCTATCAAAAGTTATTGGATAGATGTGATGTATAGGAATATGATCCGTCAAAGTTGGGGAGTAAACGGAGATTTTGAGGTTTGTAATAACCCACCTAGGCTTAAAAGTATGAGAAGAGTCAAATTAAGGAAAAAAGACCATGAGGAAAGTAGTACCCTTGTCAGGATTGGCATAAGCGTGCTATTCTTTTTGAATTTTGTTTCGAAACCATTGTACCCTTTGAACTCTTGTTGACAAAGTTATACCATTAGTGTTTCATTGTGTTCGATGATGAAATGGCCTACGAAGATCACCTTTAAAAGAACGATGCAGATGCGACGACTCGAAGACGACGACTGCTGTTATAGATTAAGAGAATCATTCCAAGGAATCCGACATCCGTTGATCGTGGAATTCTGCATAGCATTTCTCGAGGACGAGAAATCTGCAAGTTGGGGAGAATGTAACACCCCGCGTTTTTCCGACTAGGATAAATAAGATTTTATTAAAGAAGAATTTTTAGAAATTGTTTTACAATGGTTTTCAACGAGTATTTTATTCGATTACGAAGTAAAATATTGATTTTACGGAGTTTTGATAAACAAATATTTTTATGGAGTAAGTTAAAAGGATTTTTATTGAAAGTGGATTGATTTGATAATTAAGAAATGAGAAATGATTTTATTTTTGGTGATTTGTAAAAATGAATTTTCTTTATGGACTTTAAAAGATTGATCAACTTCAAAAATCCATAACTTTTTAACCATAACTCCGATTTCTATGATCTTTATATGAAAACGATCGTATCGAAACGTAGATTTCAAAAATGTATCTTTCTTAATTTTCTGGATTGGTTTGCGAAAATTATTTTCCAGTACTGTAAAGGACGAATTTTAAAGGAATTGATCATGAAAAATGGTTTTTGATTTTTAATAAATTTTTCCTTTTGGGATTATCTTTAATATATTAAAGTATGATTTTAGAAAATGAAATAAGGGCTATAATTGCAACCAATAAGTACAGTTTATTAATTAAGGAAGAAAACATGTATTAAGTATTATTATGTATGTTTGATTATTTAGTTAAAGAAGAAATTATTTTGTGATTAAAGTGTGTGCTTGATTGTGAATGGGTGCTTATATATGTATGTTGATTATTTATTTTAGGATCAAGTGTGTGATTAATGAATGAAATTTCTTAAGTGATGTTTGAATTATTAGTAATTATAATAGAAAATAAAAGAGTAGGACATGTATAGGCATATGGGAGTGTCACGGTTTTTTGTGTGTGTGTGTGCATGTAAGAGATAGGTGTGATATGTGTGTGTATGACAAAGGTATGCATGGTGTATGTGTGTGTTTATGGTGCATTTGCTTGGTGACTAAGCTAGAAGGAGGAAATAAAAATAAAAAGAAAAGAAAATGGAAAACTTGGGGACCAAGTAGAAGTCTTAGAATGTCAAGACTACCCCTCCTAGGTGCATTATGGCCGAACCACATTAAGGCCAAGGAAGGAAAATAAAGCTCCACCCTTAGTCCATTTCCTCCTATTTCCATTCACACCTTCATTTCCCTTCATTCTTCCATTCATTCTTTCTTTCCTTCGTTCCTTTCATTCCTTCATTTCACATCTTCCTTCCACACGCCAACATAAACACTTAGTATCAAAGAGCCACACTAGCTCTTGAGACACAAAAAAAAAAGAGAGAGAGAACCATGGAGAGAGAGAGAGAGAGAGAGAGAACCGTGAGGGAGAGAAGAAGAGGAAGAGAACTAGCTTCGATATTGACCTTATTTCCACTCATTTTCTTTAGGTATAACCTTGATCTTTGTTGGTTCTTCCTTCTTTGTCACTTTTATTTTTGGATCTAATGTTTTTATTTTAAAAGTGTTGATTTGTTCAAAGTGTATTCATGCATGTTGATTTTAATGTTGATCTACATTTTTCAAAAACTAATAATTAAAGATTGAAGTTTTAAAACCACAAAATGAACATGCAAAAAAAAAGAATTGAAGGTGATTCGGTTTTTATAAATGTTTTGTGAAAAGGATTTTGTTTTCTTTGATGAACTTTGGTTTTGTGCATATATTTGGAAAATGAAATTGATTTTTGAACTTGTTCTTTGATGCATGTTGAGTTTTGAGCTAGATCTAGTATTTCTATCTACATGCATGTGATTTTCTCAAATGGATCTTAATTTTCTTACTTGCATGCTAAGATCTTGATTTAAAAATAAGAAATCTACTATTTTAAGAACTTAATGTTCAACTCGGTTTTAAAAGAATTTTTGTATCAATGATTCTATTTTCTTACTTGATTCGGTTTTATGTGCATGTAAAGAAAATTATTTTTAATAAAAGAGTTTAACTTGAAGCATGGAGTTTTTGATAAAAATGAACTTATTTTTCTTGATGCATGTTTCGGTTGTAGCTTAAATCTTTAAGAAATGATTTTTTAATTGAAGAATTTAGTACATGCATGTAAAGATCTAGTTAAAAGGAGTGTGTTTTAATGTTTGTTTTGATTTTCCCTTGAAGTCTTGATTTTGGCTCTTAAATGTTGATGCATGTATGATTTTTCTTAAGATCTATTAATTTTAAGTATGTGCATGTCTAGATCTAGATAGTTTGATGTGATCCTTGATTTTTAGTTAAAAGGCTTAAATTGTTATTTGTAAATGTGATGCATGTTGTGTTTGAAAATTATTTTCATAAATATGTTAATTCAGTTTTGAAAAAAATAATAATTGATGGATAGATTTTGTAATTGATTTGTATGTATGAATGTATCCTTGATTTTCATGAAAATGAATGAATGAACAAAATTGTTGAATAAAATGTTATGCTGAAAATTGTGATTTGTGTGTTTCTAACTTTGATAAATGATGTGTGTATATGCTCAATAAATCTGAAATTTGGTCACTGACCTAAGTATGTTAAAAATAACTTCTTTGAATTTTTGAATGATTTTTGGAAGTGATTTCCTATTTTTATGAGAACCAACTTGGTGAAAACGATTTTAAGAAAATAAGTTTTTCGGTTTAAAGATGAACATAATTTTTGAACTTGTGCTACTCCAAATTGTTTGAAATTTTTATGGTAGCTTCCTGCACCTCTCTAGATATTCTATGTAAAATTTGAAGAGATTTGAAGTTGATTTGATAATTTTTAAAAAGACAAAACAGTGAACCATTTGGTTCTGATTTTCTGGACTTAGTGACAAATTTAATTGGAAAAATATAACTTGCACAACTCCAAATAATATGAAAGTTTTATGAGATATTCTTTACTGTATAAGGAAGACTTATACCAATTTTTATGAAATTTGGAGTTGAACAACTATTTTTAATAATAACGTTTTTGCCTCAGACCAGCAACAGTACCGTTTTGCTTTTCATGCGAAATATGATTTGAAACCTAGCTTAGGATTGTTTAAATGGCTTGATAATTTTAGATGATGAACTTTATCATATATGTGTATCTTCTGGAAATTTTTAAGATTAAATAAATTTATTTGATTTAGTTTTGGATTTTATCCTTTGAGTTTCACCTTTAATCACACTAAGTTTCTATTTGAATGTTTTTGATGAATATGAATTTTTATGCTTGATGTTATGACTTGGCTGCCTTGTATGATAATCATGATGCTTTGAAATGATTGAATGAGTGATTGTTTGATGATATGTTTAGGTTATGCATGAATAAATTATTTAGCTAATCAAAGTGTTGTGTTTGATCTTGTAATTGGTTTTGAAAATTAATTGGTTTTTGAAATAGTTTAGCTTTGATTTAATTGAATAACATTGGACTTAATGGTTGCTGCCCTTAATTCATTTCACAATGTTAAGTTTTAAAAATAAATCGTTTAAGTGTTTATTTTATAGCAAAGCATTATATGAATTAAAGAATGATTTTTCGGTGTTTTCGGATTTTCTGAAAAATAATTTATGGACTTGTGTAATTGCTATCTAGACCTTATTTAAATTGTTTTTCAATCCTAAAAACTTGTTTGAATGGTTTAAAGTTTAAGTTTTAAGTGGTATTTAACTTGAGAAAGATTTGGTTTGAGAAAGTTAAGTTTTTTCAGTGTTTTTGAGTTTTGGTTGATGGCTGTCCGGAACGGACCAGCAACCAAAACTAATGATTTTAGAGTATTTTTTAAAATGTTTTAGAAAGATTTTGAGATGTTTAAAGTATTTTCAAAAGTCGAACTTGATTTGAAAAAGTTTTAACATTTTACGATCTTCCGACGAGAAATAACAAGAGTTTTCGAAAACGCGTTTTGATAATGAGTAGGACGATTATTTAAGATAGACTTATAACATTAGTGTCATCTCTTTAGTACAAGGTACGTATAAGTCAAGAAGCGGAACGGCCGACTTGTTGGGAAGAACCCGCAACGATTTCAGATGCTGGAGCGAGAGGTGAGAGATGCAGTAGGCCTAAGTCGTCGTGACGCGTAGTCTCGGTTCTAAAATGAGTACATCGAGTCTAATTAGAGTAATTGTCATATGATACATGATTGATTTTGTTATGTACTGAATTTCTCTGTGATTATACTGTTGAGTATGTCTTGTTCTGTCTGGAAAAGCTGATTGTGGATATACGTAATAATAAGAATCATAAGAAAGAAATAAGTCATGAAACGAATAAATCGTGAAAGAGATAAATAGCGATTGAAAGCGAAACATGAGCTGAAAATTAAGAAGAGATAAATTAAGATGAAAAGATGATTGTAAGATGGCGATAAGAAATACCTGACGAGGCGAGCGGAAGCGTGGTGGTGATGGTGCTGCTGAACAACAACTAAGGAGAGCAATGCGGATGATGCTGAACAACAACTGAGGAGAACAACGCTGATGATGCTGCTGAACAACCACTGAGGAGAATGATGCTGATGATGATGCTGAGGAGCAATGACGATGAGGATAATGTCAATAAGATGTATGAGAAAGAGATAAGAGGCAAGATGCCATTGAGAATTTAGGGGGAACGGATTGCGATTAGTGGTCGGGTTCACTGAAGGGATGCACCAAGGGTGAACCGACTATTAGGATTAAGCCTTTAATTAAAACTCTAAAACCTTAAAAGACTTTAAAAGACTTTAATATACGCGGTGAGGTATGAGAGTACGAAGTAGTGGAGAGGAAGATACTATGGGTATCTGCGGATACTCAGGTGGGGATTGCAGGTGGGGAGGGCAAGGACGGTGAAACGTCAAGAAGCCTGGAGTATATTTATAGGCGGAACGAATTCCACATGTGGTGTACTAACGTGGTAGGGACTGGGTCCAATGCCGTGGTAAGTTCTGCACAGCGTACTAGAAATTATACTGTCACCCCCTCGATGCAAGTCTAGAACAGTGAGAGGGACTGGAACGGGGCATTTGAGATTGCCGCTGAGAGCGTGCATTGATATGATATTATATGAATTGAATTGATATGATTTGAGGCTGTAGTCCTCCTGGTCTGGGACCATTTGATTGTGAGACAGCTGTCGTGCCCGCGTGGTAAAGGTCATGTACTCCTGTTTGCTTCCGACTAGGTTGGGTGGATGACCGAGGAGATGTAGACGTGTGTGCGAGTTCAATGATGTTTCCCCCTCATCATTGAGCGAACCGTTTGATGAAACTTAATAATGAAAGATTATAAGAATGAAAGTATAAAGAATATCTTGAGAAAGATTCAAAGAAGAAAGAAAGTATAATTGATTGTTGGAAAGGTTGAGAAAGATGATGATAAGACTTGAAAGTTCGAAGGCTTGTGATGCCAAGTGAGGTGATGTGTGTTGTGATGATTTATGATGTGGTTATATTTGATATGTTTTATTTATAAGTGATTCCTATGTGCTTACATGAATATATTTGTCATATGCATAGCATGAGTAGTTGTCATTGCATGAAAATTAGTAGATCATATGTCTTTATTATATGCCTCTAGTCATTACTTTACTGTCTGGTCATGTTTGTACTTCTGGAATGCTGACCATCACTCCTATCATGTTGTCGTATCGGGTTATTCCGGTATTGCAACGGATAGATGGCTGACCCTGTATTACAATCTGTACTTTCGTCTCGAAGCGGATTCGGCAATGGACTTCAGCTAGAGAGATTAAAGATCAAGATTAGTAATAGGTAATCCCTTTGATCGAGGCCGTACCGGATCAAAATAAAAGGTGTTTATTCTGTAGTACTAGGAAGGTGATCCTAGGTCGTTTCCCAGCGAATATCGGTCTAGGCAAAGTATCAAACACGTAGTGTGCAGTAAAATGGGGGGGGGGGGTTTTGTGTGTGACAAATGTGAAGAACAAAACATAAACAGAATATAAAAACTAAGAAAATCATAAACAAAAGCGGGCAAACCCCTTTGGCTACGTACACTACTCAATCCTAGCTCACTAAAGATCGATTCCTCTCCTCTCCTCTGTCCAACTCGTGATAACCAAATACTAAGCGAAAATTCAGTTATCACTCCAAACCCTAACTTCTAATTAAGCATCAGAAACCAGAATTGGAGTTTTTACGAGTTAATACAAATTAAGCATTTATATTCATGTATTATCTCTACGAAATGGAATTAAGAAAACCACTACACATCGATAAACATGAAAACAGAGAAGAGAAAACGAAATTTCATTAATAACAAGAGCTCAAGAGTAGATAATACAATACCAAAAGGATTAACCCTTGAAGTCTAGCCTTCCATGGCCATATATGAAGAAAAACGAGTAGAAATGGGGAAGAACAAAACCCTAGCAGCCACCACCACTTGAGAGAGCCAAGAGAGAAGTTCTAACCTAGAGAGAGAGTGAGAAATCTGAAATGGGAGTGTGTTCTTGGGGGTTACACGAATTTCCCCTCTTAAGACACAAAATGGGCCTAAAACATGGGCCCAAATCCTAAGAAACACTATTCTGAAAATTACAATTAAAAAGGGACCTAAATGCAAATTACAATCTTCACTTCAATACTTCAATCTTCATTTCCAAACTTCCCAAAGTGTCCTTGTGCCAAATATTACCTGAAAATAGAAATAGAATTAATTAGGCTAAATAATTCAAAATTAAACAATATTCGGAATATTAGTCCAATAAACTCTAAATCACTAAATCAAGCTAATCAATGTCAAATGGGCAACAAGTATCAATAATAGGAGTAAAATAATGCAAGGAATAATGGGAAATAAAATGCTCATCACCCTTCGAGCACTGTATTCCGTGCAACTACTTGGTTAACATTGCTATATCATTTTGTACCCCGCTTGGAATTTTATTGAGCAAGATTTTTAAGAAGTAAAGTTTTATGAAACTATATTTGAAAATGTTTTTCCCAACTCAGATTTATGAAGCCCAGTTACAAAGTGTGATGTTAAGTAACATCTCGGTTTGGAACTTGACATGTGATGTGTGACATGAGAATACTATTTTATTACAATCATGTTAATGAAATGTTTTTGAACTTGAAGCTTCTCATGTCCATGTCACCTTGTAAAAAAAAATTTCCCAAATTTTTACTATAATTTGTTAAAGAGATAATGTTTTCAAGTTGCCGAAATCGGGGTGTTACAGAAATCAATCCCATACATTTTCAATAAACATCATCAACCTTAAATAAGCGATTATATTACACTTCTTATTCAAGCATTCAAGTATTATCCTTATATCCATTAGTCATTACACCACCTCATAGCCAACATTATTAATTTATCACATTATTTAGCACTTAGTCATAAATATACTCATTTAACACACATAGTGAACATAACAACTCTCAAAAGACAACAGATATCACAAATAAATCGACATACTCAGGTATGTCTCAGAGTGCTGTAAGATAAGCCAACTCCCTAGGGTTCTTCACTTCCTACTTTACAACATATATAAGGGACTTTTAGCAAATTATGTCAATTAAATTAAATAATTAAATTAAATAAAAAAAACATTCAATCTCCCTAAACCAACTTTAAATAGGTGCTATTTTGCTACCCACAACCCAGTTTAACTACTTAACCCAAGTCCTATTATATACCACAACTATCCCTAACTCAAAGTGTGGAAAAAAGACTCCCCTTACCTCAACCAACGAATCAAAAGCAAGAACCTTAACCCGAGGCTCCAAACCCTACACCGATTAACACCGAAGCTTGCCGACGAGACGGATCGGCGATCCGAGAAGCCTTTTTAGTGACCGAGAGCAAAGACCGAGTCGGTTTTGGTCGGTGTCGGTGAATGTCGGTATGTCGGTGGCTCGGTTCCTCCTACCCCAGTGATGCCGAAGCCGCCGAGAGGAGAGAGAAAGGAAGGGCTTCATGATGGTCCTTTCTTGCTTAGACTCCATGGAACCAAAATGGAAGGGATTAGAGCCTGGGTGCCTAAGTTGAGAATGAGGGGTTGGCATAATTGTTAAATCAAGGAAGAGGTATGGTGATGGAAATGAATGGTGCTGCAAAGAGAGAGAAAGGGCGTCGATGATGGAAAGAGTAAGGGAAGAAGTTCATGCTCAATTTCATGGCTTGGAAGCAAAAGCTATGGTGTTTCCTTCATGAATTAAGGAAGAAGAAATGGTGATGGTGGTTGCCTTAGGTTGAGAGAGAGACACGGTGGAGCAATGGAAGAAGAAAGGAGGATGAGGCTTGGTGCTCCATTGTGGGTCTAAGTCATGAAGAAGAGTCGGTATGATGGAGAGGAAAAGGGCTTGTTCCACAAGCCATGATTTTGTGGCTCAAGAGGTGCCACACGCACCAATTTGTCGCATCAGCTAGCAGCCCCGCGTGCCTGGGCGCGGGTCATGGCGCGCCTGGGCGCAGATCTGTCTGAGTTGCGCACAAATTGAGGGACTGGCGCGCCTAGGCGTGCCCCGGTGCGCCTGGGCGTGCCCTGGGGGGTCCTGACTTCAAATCGCCATAACTTCTCCGATAACCGTTGGATCTTGATCAAATTTTGAGACAAGCATCCTAAAATCCTAAACTTCACATCCAACGGTGGGAGTTGGGTTTAGAGCTATGGATATTTTATTCCTAATTTTCTTGCACCGGACGAGTTCTAACACTTAAAACCTTGATTTAACTCCCGATTTCACTTCTATAATTCTACTTCTTGCTACCGATGCACCCTACGCAACCCCTAGTACTTAAAATTACTAATCACCTTGCTCCCAAAATTCTTTAAGAAGTTAATATACCTATTCTCTACACTATAAACCTATTAACTCACTAATTAGGCTTGGAATTAAATTAGGGGTGTTACAATTCTCCCCCACTTATTGGAATTTCGTCCCCGAAATTCCCTCCGATTCCTTTAATGGAGAACCATCCCTACATAAGGTCCTTCGATCACGGTACCCACTCCTTTTGGCTCTACTCCCCCACTTAGATTCGGCATACCTCTCTACACTAGTATGCCGCTATGCTCTTGCACTCGGTGAAGGGTACCGACTATGGTTCAACTGGGTTAGTCTCAACGTGGAGACTCTATCAGGTCTACTTATGGTTTACTCCTATTATGGTTGAAAGTTTTGAGAGTCTCACTAAAAAAACTCTCAAAGGGTCCTAGACTCTCAAAAATCAGGTTTAACTTCCCAAGGAAGTCAAAAATGGTTTCTAAGATCAACAGGGTTCCTTCCAGGATACTACATCACAAGTTGAAAAGGGTACCATTAAGCTCTACACGCAAAAGCCCTCAAGGGTCTAATAATAATCTAACTCCAAAACTCACAACCTCTATGCTATTCCTAAGCCCTAGTCAACCACATTCATCATTCAAATAAATGTAGATCATGTAAAAGTCACTCAAAGTTAAAGCATACACAACAACAACTCCCAATAACAGATAATTCAAGTACAAACGCCATACCAAGTTCGAGCACACATACAACATTCCTAGCAATCATGCATTACAAACAGACATATGGCTCAACCCTACTTCTTCCTAAGCTAATCCTTGTCTAACTTAAGGCTAAAACTTACCTCTACACACACATTCATCACAATCATCATATATTTGAAAATTGGTTAAAAAGGGGTTCGGGGAATAGGACTCATAAGGTTTGCAACCAAAAATACATTTTCATCGATTCAATTCTCTAATGATATGAAAATTTTAAAATAGTGTCTCAGTACATAAAAGAACATCAGGGTAAGTTTTCAAGTCAATCAGAGTTCATTAGGTTCATTTTTGACCCTACGACCACTTTGTCAAAAATTTGCAATGGTCGGGGTGAACCTACATCAAATTCACTTAAAAAAATAGTAGACAAACTCCAATTGGCCTCAAAATTTAATGGGACAACACCTAAATTCAGCCCAAGGTTGTGTAAAATTGTCAAACCGATCAGAGCACGTTAGATTCGCTTCTTTTAAAACATTAACTTGCTCTAATTGGCTTGAAATGTTACATGAAACAAAAATTCAACCTTAGGGTGCTTAGGCCAAATTTTCCACGCCAACCAAATATCCTAAACCCAAAAACTTAGTTTTCCACTTTATATAAAAACCCTGATTTCCCAACCGACACTTAACCACAAACACATACATTTTAAAATCTTTGGTTTGAATAATCACTAGGTATGGGAATTTAAAATTTAAAAGGAATATCCCATACTAGTGGAACACTTAGAAAACAATGATACATTTATAAAAACAACATTCTTTTGCAAATTAGGCTCCTCTCTCGATAAGGAATAATTTGTTTCACTTGAAACTTCAATAAAACTTTTAATCATGCACCTTACCATGAAGAGCTACTTCCATTTAATTTCGTAAGAACCTAGATGAAGGAGTGAAAGATCACTCAAGATTGGTAAACTCAAAGGAAAAAGGGAATATGCCTCGGACTTGGAAAAATTTAATTTAATTCATCTTCGAAAGTCGGAAACAATTACATTCCCTTTTCACTTCAAGTTTGAAAGTTGAGTTTTCATTCCGAATTGATTTCAGTCGCATGAGAAAGGTTCCTATTTGATCGACGTGTGACTTGGTTACAAACAGTTAAGGTAATTCACTACTCGATCACTTAGAAATCCTTGCTTTTCTTACTATTTCTTGAAAATTTGTCGTGCGACCTCACGATCCATTTAGAATGATTGTGGTTCGGTGCAAACTTTTGAAATTCATTTTAAACACTCACATAATCAAATAAGCATTTATCTTAACTTCCACTCACAAGCATCAAACAAAAATTCACTTTTCAAATACTAGAGTCAAGCACATAAATTAATCAAACATGTACAAACATAATCAGTTTTTATTCCGAACACATTTTTTCCCAAAAACAACATCTTTAGTCAATGCTTAGTGGAAGTTAGTTTTGGGACTTTAAACATAAAGATGGTAATTGAAAAGCTATTAATCCCAAAATCGTTTGAAAATATTTTCGAAAATTTAAATTCATTTCCACATAAACATAGACTTGTTCATGTATACCAAATATGTAATCAAAAGTGAGGTAAGAACCACTATATTGAATTTTAACCCCATCCTCGATTAAATAAACATCTTTTCGTTACAAAATTTTATTATAGTAGCTCGGGGTTCAAGTTCAATCATTAAAGGCTTCCAACTTAACTTTCGATTAGTATTAAAGTCACCGGAAATCAAATAAATGGTGGAATCATCTACGAGTTCAACAGAAATGTTTTTGTTGTTTTTTTATGGATTTTAACCTATCCGATGCAAACTGAGTCACTCGGATAGATTAGAATCGAGGTAGTAAATCATTTTGATTCTCATGGTTCCACTTCTAGTTTTTGTCCGCTTACTTTAACACTACACTATTCCACATATAAATTGATTTCAAGAACCTTTTGATTGGATTCAAACCACCTCTCAAATTGGGCAAAAAAAGTTTGTTTTTTATTTTCAACTCAAATTAATATGATTCAGTGTTTTAAATCCAATCGATTAGTTCGCGATTCCTATTTTTCATTTGATGTCACAGTCCCTTGAATCAAGTTTAGCTACGGAACCGCTTATTAATTTAATATAAACATTTTTTTGTTCTCTTAGATACTAATCGAATCAACATGACCTCAATCACTTGGTTGGATTAGTATTCAAGATTCATAATTTATTTATTCCATGCGATTCCATATCTAATCCCTATTCAATTACTTTGACACCAATTTGCTCAACAAACATACATTGAAACCACACACAAATGCACATAGCAAAGCAACCAAACAAAACAAGAATTAACACAAAAGTTTTATACAGAGAAAATCAGTTACTAATTCACGATAATGCATAAGCTTCTAGATTTCGACGACGTCACCTCCCGATAAATGCAACACCGGATTGGCCAGTTCCGACACTACATTCCATCAGTGGTAATAGCCCTCGCCATCCAGTTAAATTTTATGTACTTCGTTTGAATTAGCAGGATTTACTTTGTAAGAAACTTCCAGTTTTGATTCAACTCAAAACTTAAAATTTTCATCCTTAGACCAAAAATCAGTTTGCACCCTTTTAAGTTTCCTGTTTGCAAATGGATAAACATTTACAATATGTGATTCCTTGAATCCCTAAGGGATCCGCTTAGGTTCCAAAGAATTCACTTTCCTTTTCACTTTTATACACCATTTATTAGTATCCCCATTTGAAAACATAAACTCATTCCACCCATACAAGGCACATTATTCACTCACTTAACATTAAATTTTCAACTGAAAAGAGTCTCACCACCGGAAAAGAGACTTGAGATGAGAGTGTTCGCAACGAGATTGGGACCACTTTCCCTCAGGTCGGAAGGAACTGCTCTGATACCATAAATGTAACACCCCAAGTTTTTATATAAAATATCAATTAAAAGGTTTAATAATTAAAATGGAGAACTTAAAATTTTCTTTTCCTAAATCAAATTTACATATGAAATTGGGTATTTCAATTACAATATGAGTAGCGCAACATATAATTTCCTTCTTTCCAAATCTTCCGCTGCGACACTTTGATCCTCAAGCTCCTTGACATTCACCTAAAATGATAACCACTAAGGGTGAGACCTTTTCACAACACATTGAATTATAAGATAGTAAAAAGGCACATAATAGAAACTCAAGTATCATAATCAAGCCAAGCCATGAATAAAAAAATGCTTCTCGTTCTCATTTCCAAAATCATTTTCATTTCCCATTATAAACCATATAACGTGTGTCTCCTCACGGTCAGAGAACAACACACCCAACATAATACCGCATGTCTCCTCACGGTCAGAGGACAACATACCAAACATAACATCGCATGTATCCTCACGGTCAGAGGACAACATACCCACTTTTCTTTCTTTTACTAATTTCTTTTAGTTTGTACCACTAGGAATTGGTTGCTCCTGCTAGGGCATTTGTACACCCATCAGGACTTTCACCCACTAGGCCTCACCCGTTAGGACTAATACATAAAATCTTATAATCATACTTAACACATTCCTAAGCATATTTAATTTACATACTTTAGTCTTTTTCACATTTTCCATTCTTTTAGTTTTGGTTGAATTGATCAATTGGGTACATTGACTCCTAACGGGGCATTTTCACCTAATGGGGCATTTTAGCCTGATGGGGCGTTTGGCCCTAATGGGGCATTTGTACACCTAGCAGGAACACCTAGTGTCCCAATGTCCCAATGATCAATTCAACCGTCCATATCAATCCAAACACATTCACCATAAATCACACAATTCAAATAGCCATTTATAACAGGTAGAAATCATCCACATTCATGCATTTACTTCATTCTCAATTTTCACATCACATAACAACAAATAATCAACCCTCGAATACAACTTCCACCACTATTTCACCCATGCAAATCAAGAACTCATACTCCTTCCCAACTAATACTTATACCATTAATTAGCACTAAAGAAATCGATCCCATACATTTTCAATAAACATCATCAACCTTAAATAAGCAATTATATTACACTTCTTATTCAAGCATTCAAGTATTATCCTTATATCCATTAGTCATTACACCACCTCATAGCCAACATTATTAATTTATCACATTATTTAACACTTAGTCATAAATATACTCATTTAACATACATAGTGAACATAACAACTCTCAAAAGACAACAGATATCACATATAAATCGACATACTCAGGTATGTCTCAGAGTGCTGTAAGATAAGTCAACTCCCTAGGGTTCTTCACTTCCTACTTTACAACATATATAAGGGATTTTTAGCAAATTATGTCAATTAAATTAAATAATTAAATTAAATATAAAAAACATTCAATCTCCCTAAACCAACTTTAAATAGGTACTATTTTGCTACCCACAACCCAGTTTAACTACTTAACCCAAGTCCTATTATATACCACAACAATCCCTAACTCAAAGTGTGGAAAAGAGACTGCCCTTACCTCAACCAACGAATCAAAAGCAAGAACCTTAACCCGAGGCTCCAAACCCCACACCGATTAACACCGAAGCTTGCGGACGAGACGGATCGGCGGTCCAAGAAGCCTTTTTAGTGACCGAGAGCAAAGATCGAGTCGGTTTCGGTCGGTGTCGGTGAATGTCGGTATGTCGGTGGCTCGGTTCCTCCTACCCCAGTGATGCCGAAGCCGCCGAGAGGAGAGAGAAAGGAAGGGCTTCATGTTGGTCCTTGCTTGCTTGGACTCCATGGAACCAAAATGGAAGGGATTAGAGCTTGGGTGCCTAAGTTGAGAATGAGGGGTTGGCATAATTGTTAAATCAAGGAAGAGGTATGGTGATAGAAATGAATGGTGCTCCAAAGAGAGAGAAAGGGCATCGATGATGGAAAGAGGAAGGGAAGAAGTTCATGCTCAATTTCATGGCTTGGAAGCAAAAGCTATGGTGTTTCCTTCATGAATTAAGGAAGAAGAAATGGTGATGGTGGTTGCCTTAGGTTGAGAGAGAGACACGGTGGAGCAATGGAAGAAGAAAGGAGGATGAGGCTTGGTGCTCCATTGTGGGTCTAAGTCATGAAGAAGAGTTGGTATGATGGAGAGGAAAAGGGCTTGTTCCACAAGCCATGATTTTGTGGCTCAAGAGGTGCCACACGCACCAATTTATCGAATCATCTAGCAGCCCCGCGCGCCTGGGCGCGGGTCATGGCGCGCCTGGGCGCAGATCTGTCTGAGTTGCGCACAAATTGAGGGACTGGCGCGCCGAGGCGTGCCCCGGTGCGCCTGGGCGTGCCCCGGGGGGTCCTGACTTCAAATTGCCATAACTTCTCCGATAACCGTTGGATCTTGATCAAATTTTGAGACAAGCATCCTAAAATCCTAAACTTCACATCCAACGATGGGAATTGGGTTTAGAGCTATGGATATTTTATTCCTACTTGCACCGGACGAGTTCTAACACTTAATACCTTGATTTAACTCCCGATTTCACTTCTATAATTCTACTTCTTGCTACCGATGCACCCTACGCAACCCCTAGTACTTAAAATTACTAATCACCTTGCTCCCAAAATTCTTTAAGCAGTTAATCTACCTATTCTCTACACTATAAACCTATTAACTCACTAATTAGGCTTGGAATTAAATTAGGGGTGTTACAAGGATGGTGCTGGCTGCGTGAGCTTTATGTCGTGGTTTCGAGCCCTTAGTTGCGATGATTATGTGTTAATGGGAAAGTGACGATGTGAAATATGTAATTAGAGATCGAGGTTCACTGAAGGGTTGTACAAAAGTGAATAAACCAAACACTTAGGGTTGATAAAACATGATCGGGGCTTAAGACCCAAGGGATCGTAGCGTGTTCTGCACAGCTAACTAGAAAAGTACTGTCGCCCCCTTGATTAATTTTGAAACGGTTAAAGAGAACCTGAACGAGGCGAGCTGTCGAATGGTATTGGGCCCAATGATATTGATGATAAATTATGAAATGATGTGCTTATGCTTGTGATGATGATGATTTCTCGGCAGTTCGACCTGTGTGGGTTAAGGTTCCTGTACGTCATGTTTGCTTCCGTTTAGGCTCGGGAGGATTGGAGGAGATGTAAATGTGTGCTAACCCAACTCCTCGATGATATTCTCTTATTTCCTTGTCATCGATGGATGCGCTTCAATAAAACTTAATAAGAAAGGTTAAAGAATATGATAAGACATGATTCTTATTGTCGAGAAAAGGAAATTGTGAGAATGTGGTGACATTGGTGAGCCTTGGGTTCGGAAATGATTTTGGATAATGACAAGGGAAGGATTTGTGATTAATATTTGGATACCAAGGAAGACGATAATTCGTAATGAAGATAATTTGTGATAATGGAAATGATATGAACCTGTGCATGATGTGTAAGTTGTTAGTTATTGTATCTTAATATATTGCTTGCTGTAATCCTACACTGTTGGCTTTATCCGCCCAGAAAAGCTGACTCTCTCTATCTCTTGGATGTATGTGTTTCTATCGGTCCTTTGTCGACCAATTAGATGGTGGATCTACGGATTGAAGAGGACTCGAGCGAAGGATTTTCTCTAGAGGAGTATTCTGATGCTAATAGGTGGGAGTGCGATCCAGAGGAGGCACCGACAGCAGTTCCCAGCGATGAGGGTCATTAGTTATCTTAGTTTATGTTATGTTTTAGATATGGTACTGTGTCTTATTCAGATTGACCTTGTACGGATATCAAGTAACTCCCAAAGTTTTCAGACTTTATATTTGAGACATTATCATGATGATTTTGATTATGGAAAATTGGGTTTCAAAGCGCGATGTGGTGGCATCTCGATTTAAAATTTGATGGATGATGTGGGACATGAAGGAATTAACTCATAATGAAAATGTTTCAAAAAGGTAATGTATTTTTAGGAATGAACCCATGTCCACGTCATCATTGAAAAAAAAATTTACCTGTATTTTCATGAATTAAATAAAAGAATATTACCAAATTTCTAAATCGGGGTGTTACGGTCCTCAGGACTAAGTGTATGATATTGACTCTTTAGGATATATTCCTCTTCCTAGGCTACATCTTTAGCTGGCGTTTCTTAGGAGAAAATATTTGGTTAAGGAGAAAAAGTAGAGAGATATTTAGTGAGTCTGTTAGGGAGCTTTCCGGATTAGTGCGTAATGATTTTTCTGAGGCCGTCTTTTTACTTGTGTAATTTGTTTATCTCAATAATATTTTTTTAGGGCTCTAGTCTCTCTTTTGATAAAATAAAAATAAAAAGAAAAAATAGGGAGAGAAATAAAATTTGAAACCAGAACCGTTGGATCAAAGAAATTTTACGAATGAAATTAGGTATAACAGAAGTAGGTTTAGATCGATGTAAACCAAGCCCTATTCATAGTTTTTTAACTTTAAACACCTATAATAAAATTTACCATTTTTTTATGATTATTTGTTTGAGATTTTATAGCTTTTTTTTTTATTTTTCAAATACCTCCATTGTATTATTGACGTAGAACTAATCTCTCCAAATGTTTTCCCATGTTGTTCTCATATTGTAGGGAATTTTTTTTCTTTTCGTACTTTAATTTCCCTATGAGGAAATAAATTTCTTTCCCATTGTATTTTTCCACTCAAAATTGAGAGACTAATCTCCAAGCTTCAATCTTTTATAGGACTTTCCCAAAATTACAAGACTTAGAAATTGAATCTGACCACATAATCCTTTGACTTACCTAGATCCTACTACGAAATTTTTTAAATCAATACATATTCATTTCATAATTTAATAATCACTAAATATAAGCATTAGGTAGTGATTATTTTTATGTCTCTAAATATTACCCTCTATCTCAAGTTAAAATGACATTAATTACTTTTTTTCCTACAAACACTCATGTTTTGTTAACACTTTTAAGAGTCTCAATGATAATTATAAGGGTAATTTTGAAAAAGAATATTAAATATTATAAATGCTTATATTTAAAGACGAAAGGTGTATTGTACTAAGAAAAATCTAAGGAGCTACTCCCTCCGTTTTATAAATTTATGGAAGAGTTTTAAGAAATGATTAAACGATGTAAGAATTTTGGATATTTTGATTATAATATCCCTATATAATCATTATTGTAGAGAGATAAAGATATTAGAAGTAAAAAAGAACAATAATACATATGAAACATGAGATAGAAGCTGTATAAACACTACATATAAAACGGAGAAAGTATATATATAATTGAAAAGTACTGAAAAATATAGTTTTTATATTCTCGAAAGAAGGAAAAACTAAGTTTTGTTATTTTTTCTATTTTAAAAAAATTTATAGCAAGACCCTTATATTTAATAATAATTAATTAATAATAATACTCTCTTTTTCATTTTGGCTTAATTACACTTTTGGTCCAAATTTTATCAATTGGGAGAATTTAATTATCTTATTTTTAATTTGGAAAATTTAGTTATTCAATTGTTAATTAGTGACGATTTCAGTCCTTCCATGCTTAACAAAAAAACACGTGTCAATACCTGAACAATTTCGTTAAACATGAAAAGACTGAAATCGTCATCATTAAAGAATTAAATTTGACAAATTAAAAATAAGGAAATTAAATTAACCAAATTGAGGGACAGAAACGCAATCAAGCTTTATATTTTCCCTGGAGTCAAAATCTCACTTTTTATAACATTTTCCCTCGTGACAAAATCTGTTTTTACAATTTATTTATTTTTTGAATATTTCTATCATGCAATCTAAATTTGGATGGTTGTTATGCAATCCTTTTTTAAATTAATAAGTATTTGTCACCTAATACATGTATGTCATGTCATTGCTTAAAATAGTCAAAATTGAATTTTTTGCAATTTAGTCCAACATTAAAAACTAGATTATTTTTTATATTGGACTAAATTTCAAAAATTAATTTTGATTACTTTTGTAAGCAAATTAAGGATCTTGAATTCATGATTCTCACGGTATTTGTTTGCTATAATTAGAGATTGCAATGAAAGAAAACTTACCCGGATCCATGCTTGAAGTTCATCTTGAATCTCTTGAGTGTATTATTGTGTTCCTTGATAGTAATTGGTTTTCTCACCTCTGTTCCTTCTCTCTTTTATGGATTCCCTGATGATAGGAGAATGTCCCTTTTGTTATGTTATTTCATAACCATCATGTGAACTGATACTTATATATCAGTGCTTTCTGAACAGTTGCGTCCTTTTGTCCACAGTTATATGGTTTGACAATTTATTCTCTTTTTAAAAGCATAGGAGAGGGACTTTTAAATTATAAAAGACACAATTGACTCTAAATGACTTTAATAAGGTTAACCATCATCACATTGAACCTTCTTTAATAAGAATCAATTCTTTAAATTACATGAGCCACCATAGATTATTAAAATAATCTAACAATCTCCCACTTGGCTCATGTGATGACTTGAATGTTCAACTAACTATAATTTGTACACTATACGTTGAAACTATTAAGTCATCATCTTTAATTGAATTAAGATGATCGGATCATGGCGGTCGCAAGTCAATTAAAACGACATGATTCCTTCCATGTATCACATAACCAACTCAACCCAAAATAACTTTTATCCTTGATGTCTTTCATAGACACAATTCATCATCACACTAAACAATACATATATATAACATAATGTGGATAACAAATAATCAAAAGGGAAACATAACTTTAATTGAATTCATAAGTGTCATTACAATACGAGCAATATAACTATAAATATATGTACATATCTTACTTTTATGCTAACAAGGTCTTATCTATGATGCCCATCTCTCTAACATGGCCAATGAATGTTTTGGGCGGCAACCCTTTGGTTAGTGGATCCGCTATCATCATATCAGTACCAATATGCTCAATCAACACTCTTTGTTTCCGAACTTCTTCCTTGACACTCAGGTACTTCAAATCCATGTGTTTCGCACCCTTAGAGTACATATCATTCTTAGAGAAGAAGACAGCTGCAGAGTTATCACAATACATTCTCAGCGGCCTAGCTATACTGTCGACAATGCCAAGTCCTGAGACAAAGTTCCGCAACCACAATAAATGAATAGTGGCCTCAAAGCATGCCACAAATTCAGCCTCCATAGTAGAAGTAGCAATCACAGATTCTTTTCCACTCCTCCATGAAATTGCCCCTCCAGCTAATAGGAAAACATAACCAAATGTGAATTTCCTATAGTCCACACATCCTGCATAGTCTGAATCTGAGTATCCGATTACCTCCAGGTGATATGACTTTGTGTACGTGAGCATGTAATCTTTGGTGCCTTGTAAATACCTAAGAACTTTCTTTGCAGCTTTCCAATGATCCATTCTGGGATTACTTTGATATCGGCCTAACACTCCAACAGCTAAACTGATATCTGGCCGAGTACATGTTTGAGCGTATATCAAACTCCCAACAACTATTGCATAGGGTATAGACTCCATTTCCTTTCGTTCCAAGTCATTTTTGGGACATTGCATTTCACTAAATTTATCCCCTTTTTGGATTGGAACTATTCCAGGAGAACACTTTTCCATTCTAAATCTTTCTAGCACTTTATTGATATAGCCTTTCTGAGGCAATCCCAAAAGTCCATGTGATCTATCATGGAATATTTCAATTCCTATCACATAGAATGCCTCACCCATATCCTTCATTTCAAAGTTCATAGAAAGAAACTTCTTTACATCATGTAACAAACCAGTGTCATTAGCAGCAAGTAGGATATCATCAACATATAGAACTAATATAATGAACTTACTCCCACTGATCTTCATGTAGATACACTTGTCAACAACATTTTCTACAAAACCATATGACGTAATGGTATCATTGAACTTAAGATACCATTGTCGGGAAGCTTGTTTCAATCCATATATTGACTTCTTTAACTTACACACTAAGATTTCTTTTCCTGTGACCAAAAAACCTTCTGGTTGGTCCATATAAACTTCTTCTTCCAAGTCACCATTAAGAAAGGCGGTCTTTACATCCATTTGTTGTAGCTCTAAATCATAATGAGCCACCAACGCCATTACAATCCTTAGGGAGTCCTTCTTTGAAACTGGAGAGAAGGTCTCTTTATAATCAATGCCATCCTTTTGAGTGTAACCTTTGGCAACAAGTCTAGCCTTGAATCTTTCAATGTTGCCTTTCGAGTCTCGTTTGGTCTTGTAGACCCATTTATTACCGACTCACTTTGAATTTTTAGGCATCTCGACTAGTTCCCATACATTGTTGTCATCCATTGATTTCATCTCCCCTTTCATGGCATTGAACCACTTTTCAGAATTGCTATATTCCATGGCTTGTCTAAATGAGACTGGATCCTCATCAATGCTTAAGTCACATCCATACTCAACATAGTAAACCACATAGTCGTTCGGAATAGCTGATCTTCTATGCCTTTCAGACCTTCTTAATGCTACTTCTTGTGGTTCATCTATCGCTTGTTCATTTGCAACTTGCACATCATTAGCTGGTTCATTACCTATATGTTCATCTTGTGGGTTTGGAATATTAATGTGTTGTCTTGCTGTGTTGTGTGACTATGATACAACAAGAGGACAACAACTTGAGGAGGAACACTAGATGTAGGAGTTTCTATACGAATCTCTCTAATATCCACATTTTGTGGTTCTCCACTCCCACTGAACTGACCATTCTCAATGAACCGAGCATTTCCAGACTCAATTATTCTCATACTATGGTTAGGACAATAAAATCTATACCCCTTTGATTTTTCCGGATACCCGATGAAGTAACAACTAATAGTTCTTGCATCAAACTTCTTTTCATGCGGATTATATACTCTTACTTCTGCCGGGCAACCCCAAATGTGAAGATGCTTCAAACTGGGTTTCCTTCCTGTCCACAGTTCATAAGGAGTCTTAGGAACTACTTTACTGGGAACCCTGTTCAACAAATATGTAGCAGTCTTTGCATGCATCCACAGCGATATAGGTACAACATTGTCACTATTACTTAACATACTCCTAACCATATCCATAAGAGTACGATTCCGCCTTTCAGCTACACCATTCTGTTCAGGTGTACCGGGCATTGTATACTGTGCACATATGCCCCGACTTTCAAGAAACTTTGCAAACGGACCTAGATATTGTCCACTTTCATTGAATTTACCATAAAACTCACCACCTCTATCAGACCTAATTACTTTCACTTTTCTATCTAATTTCCTTTCAACTTCATCAATGAACACCTTTAGGAAGTCCACTGATTGAGACTTTTCATGCAAAAGATACAAATAACAATATCTAGAGTAGTCACCAATAATGGTAATGAAATACTTTTCACCTCCCCATGACGGAACATCAAAAGGACCACAGATATCAGTGTGTATTGACTCAAGTAATTGACTACTTCTTGTGGCAAGATAGTTTGATCTATTTTCGTTAGTTTGCCTTTAATGCAATCTACACATATTCCCCAGTCATCAAAATCCAATTGAGGTAAAATTTCATTTCTCATTAACCTCAGTATCCTTTCTCTGGATATGTGACCTAACCTTTGATGCCACAAGAAAGTAGAATTTTCATTATGTGCACTACGTTTAATACCAACATTATGTTAAACATGAAACAGGGATTCAACAAAATTAACATCAAGATTAAAACGATATAAACCATTAACTAATGTACCAGAACCGTAATAGTACTTATCTTTATATAATGAGAATACACCATGTCCAATCTTAAAGTTAAAACCTATATTATCCAACATTGGAACAGAAACTAAATTTCTAGCACAATCAGGAACATAAAGACACTCTTCAAGATCCAAATGACATTCAGTGTCCAAGATCAATCTATACGTCCCAATTCCTTCTATTCGTGCCTTCATTCTGTTCCCCATGTACAAAAACTTTTCATTTCCTTTTATGGTTTGGATCGAAAGAAATCCCTGTGTAACATGAGAAACATGAGTAGTAGCACCAGAATCTAACCACCAGGTACTATTAGGTACTTCAATAAGATTTGATTCAAAATTTACCGAAACATAGTAAATACCTTTCTTTTCGAACCAAGCCTTTCTTTTAGGGAAGTCTTTCTTGAAGTGACCTCTCTTCTTGCAGAAATGACATCTTTGCTCCTTCTGGATTCTGCCTTCATTGACTTTCATTGAGGCTTTCTCCTTTTTTTTTACCCTTCGAACCTAGCTTTCCCTTGCTGCTGCTAGCATCATCATACCCCACGAGATGGACGGATTGATCCTTCAGTTTCTTTAATCGCCCTTCCTCCTGAACCAACATTGCCTTAAGTTCCTGGAAGCTCCACTTTTCCTTGATAGTGTTATAGTTCACATGGAATTTCCCAAATTCTGGAGGAAGCGAGTTCATAATAAACTGAACCAGAAACGTCTCATTCACCTCCATACCCATGGTCTTTAACTTTGCTGATAGATTTGCCATACTAGTTACATGATCATGAATGGATTGTGACCACTCAAACTTCTTTGTTGTTAACTCACTCATTAGGCTCCCAACAATGGACTTGTCAGTAATGTCCGATTGAGAGTACTCCTTAACCTTCATCATAAATTCCCTAGCATCATCGGTTTTGGGCATTGACGGCTTTACATTTTCTGCCATCGTCATCCTCATTAAATTCAAGCTCAACCTGTTAGACCGCTCCCAAGCCTCATAAAGAGATTTGTCAGCCTCTGTACTAGTCTCCTTGATGGTCGCGGGCTTCTCATCCATAATCAATGCAAGGTCCAAATCCATCACACCAAGTTGAAACTTGATTTGCTCAGACCAATTAGCATAATTCAGCCCGTTGAATTTAATGACTCCATTGCCCATACCATATAAATTAGCGGAAACTGCAACATTACACATGCTCATACCATTAATGCTTTGAGTAAACATAATAGATTCAGACATATACAAACTTTGACTATGTATTTAAGTTCACCTTTGGGTTACACTTAAATCCATAACTTCTAACAATAATGATGCTAACTCCAACATGCTTAAATAGACAATTAGTCCCGCTTAAATGAACATGCAAGTTATCTTTGGATATAAAAACATATTCTCCAAGTATGTCAAATAATTCTTTAATATTATTAATTATAAGCAATGGTATACCTTTGGGTAACACATGGAGACCTTATAATAATAAATTTAATTTAATCCATAAATTTACTTTTATATAGCATCAAATTTATGGGTAATTGGAACAACCGTACAATTTTGGAATTAACATTCTAAGACTCGACCACTTTGGTTATTAAACAAATCTAACCCATAATGTAATTCCAAAATAAAATCCATAAGTTGTATATATATAATATACACAAGCATTCGTATGATCTATAATAATTTCATACAATGGCAATATATAATAATTCTTTCAGCCTACACAATTTAGTAGGAAATCGAAAGCACTTATATACATAACCATATATATACATAGCCATATATGCAGAACTTTCGTTAATACCCATTAAAATAACAAAAAACATATACATACACGGTACAGTGAGGGTGGCATACTCATCAATGTGTTTCACATACCAGGTTATAGATATATAACACATTAAGTCCTAGGATTAAGTAGCAGACAAGAATCGCATAAAGGAAAAAGGAAGAAATAAATAAATAAAATATGCATATCAGAGACAAATCACATGATTTGAGCACTGTGCAAGATGACTATTATGTACTTTAATGAAGCCTTCATGCAGTGAAAAATTACAATGACCGAAAGGGAATAATCATTTATTGAGTCGCAAGTCTATAAGGCGATAAATCTGAGAACAAACAGTAATGATAATACTATGTATGTATTATCGATTCGGTGCAACGGAAATCATTATAATGATGCACCAAAATTACTATGATGTGCAACGGAAATCAATATACTTTTAGCGGAGAATCATAAAATTCAGAAACCTTGCTCTGATACCAATTGTAAGCAAATTAAGGATCTTGAATTCATGATTCTCACAGTGTTTATTTGCTATAATTAGCAATTGCAATGAATGAAAACTTACTCCAATCCATGCTTGAAGTTCCTCTTGAATCTTTTGAATGTATTCTTGTGTTCCTTGATAGTAATTGGTTTTCTCTCCTCTGTTCCTTCTCTCTTTTATGGATTCCAATGATAGGAGAATGTCCCTTTTGTTATGTTATTTCATAACCATCATGTGAACTGATACTTATGTATCATGCTTTCTGAACAGTTGCTTCCTTTTCGTCCACAGTTATATGGTTTGACAATTTATTCTTTTTTTAAAGGCAGAGGAGCGGGACTTTTAAATTATAAAAGACACAGTTGACTCTAAATGACTTTAATATGGTTAACCATCATCAGATTGTACCTTCTTTTAATAAGAATCAATTCTTTAAATTACATGAGCCACCATAGATTATTAAAATAAGAGTGAAGGGACACTTTGGTCCCTCAAGTTTTTCGACAGGGGCACTTTAGTCCCTCAAGAAATTTAATCCATTTTTAGTCCCCATGTTTTCCAAAAGTACCAATTTAGTCCATCATGTTTTCTAAAAGTACCAATTTAGTTCCTCAACGAAGTGGCTAACGGAAATAGGACGGAGACTAAATTAGTACTTTTGAAAAACTTTGAGGATTAAAAATAAATTAAATTTCTTGAGGGAATAAAGTGTCCCTATCGAAAAACTTGAGAGACCAAAGTGTCATTTCACTCTTAAAATAATCTAACAACTTTAAGCAATGACATGACATACATATATTAGGTGACAAATTCTTATTAGTTTAACAAAGGGTTACCTAGCAACCATTCAAATTTAGATGGCACGTTCGTAAATTTTTTTTTTCCCTTTCCTTTGCCAACGTGAGAGTCAAATCCAATCCGTCAACACCCCTTTAAAAAACACTTGCAAATTATGAAAGGAGACATGTGGGAAGGGAAGGGAAGGGAAGGTTCCAGAATTTGCAGCAGCGGGGATGGGACACCGCCTTCGTACAACTCTTACCATCAACTCCCGCTCTCTCTTCCTTTTCCACCGTTTAAAGGTCGTGGGACCCATCCTTCACGCCACTAGATGCCCCTTTTCTTCTTCTTCATCTTCTACTTCTTCTTCAGGTAAATCTCCGAAGGAAGATAAGAAGCATAAGCTGGTGGATCGTCTTTCCGTTGTAATCGACGCCGTTAACGATCGCAAACTGCCCCCTGAGCTACGTGGCCAACGCAACATCGTCAGGTTTTCTTTCTTTCTGTGGCTTTAATTGTTTCATTATTAAATAGAATAACCCTTCTTATCAAAATAACTCTTACTTTTCAAATTTTAAAGTGTATATTTGCTTCCCTTCATCTCTCTAACTCTAACTTTATTGTGAGAAGTTGTTGTCCTCTGTTTTGAATGAACGGATGGTGCATAGTTACTAGTTGTTTCATGTGCAGTGTGTTTTAAGGTTATGCACGGATTTTTAAAAAATAGTTAAATGGGAAGAATTTGGTGTATTTCCACTATAATGCTCCTATATAATCATTATTGAAGAGAATGAAAGATATTGAAAGTGAATAGGAGAGTGTAATAAATATGGATGTGTTGGTATTGGGTTTTGTAAAAGAACACTTCATATGAAACATGGGACAAAAACTCTATGAACACTACTATGAAACGGCGGAGGGAGTACATCGCACGTTGCATAAGTGAAAGTCTTGTAATAATAACGTAAAAAGTTATCAAATGATCTATGTACCAAAAAATTTATGAAGTGATCCGATTTTGCTCTATGTTATTGTAGATTTACCTCGATGCAATTTTCATAAATTCGAAATAGATTGGGAATATTACATTTGTTGAGACTCTTTGTCTTATCATATGCAAATCTTGCAATTAGATTTGAAACTTGAAAGAAAGTTCAATCCAGGAAACTGTAGATTGCACCAAATGAACTAGTACTATGCCTCATGGCATTTTATTTACTATTGGATTTCGTACTCTCCAATGGTCAATTAAGATGCCAAACGGCCAAAGTACTTGTTGGTCTTGAAACCAATATTTTTGTGGGAAATTGTTTCATGAGCAACTTTTGCTAGTATTAATCGAGCATATGTTTTAGGCAGAGAAAACAAGGTGAGGTGTTTGGGTATTTTTGTACACTGCTGATTTTCAGAATAGTTGTACAGATAATAAAACACTATTTTGTGCGGTTGTTACTTTGTGCCGGTTTTCTGCTCTTTTCGTGTTTTAACATTTGTTGGTTGCTTGACAGGTCAGAAACTGACATAGTGAACGTTGTTGAGCAAAGAATATGGCATTCCATGGAAGAAGGCCATTTTGAGAACTTACCTGGGAAAGGAAAGCCGCTTAAGCTCGACACAAATCCTCATGCGGATCCAGCCGAAGACACCTTATACAGAATCCTCTCAAAAAATGGATGTGCACCGGAGTGGATTGAGCTTAACAAAGAGATAAGATCTAAAATATCCGAATGGAGAGCATCCTTGAAGAAAGCTTGGGCAGATAAAAGCAGTGGAGATCAGTCTAAGTGGGTTGAAAGTTCAGAGACTTTGAAATTGCAGATAAAAGAGATCAACAATATGGTGGGTTAGGCCATTTTGATATGTTAAACTGTTGCTTGGAATTGCACATTGAAATCAATTCCGAGTCCTTTCAAACCTGGAATAATGTTTTTGATATTCTACTTTCCTTATTTGCAGGTTTTCCGGTATAATCTCATCGTCCCTTATGGTCGCCAAATGTTTGGCCTTAAGTGGGAGAAAGAAATAGGTTATATAGAAGAATAATGAGAACGAGCTCTGTTATTTAACCTTGAGCCAGTTGAGTTTACTATTGTAAAAGGTCAAGTTTTCTTAGACTGAGAGTGAGACTAATCGACTGGTATAATGAGACCGAAGGCTGTTTTTAAACCTTGAACCAGTTGAATTTTCTATTGTAGAAGATCAAGTTTTCGGAGAGTGAAACAAATCAACTAGCTTAAGTTATTTAGTTCAGCCGTCATTGATTAATTTTTATTTCCTAGCTGGTATCATATGGTTTATTACTTTGGTCAGTGTTCGTATTTCCTACCTTGATCATGTACAAGCAAGGAAAACAAAAGTAATAATAATGAATTGAATGTAACACAGTATTCTTTCCACTAGTTGTCATGAAAATTGAGCTCTTTCGTGTTTATGCATTGAATGCTATATTTTGCAGATGGCAATTGTTGTTCTCGGTTCTCTGTGAAGAGGTTATTTGTTGTAACTACTGGTTAGTTTGAGTGGTGTGAGTGATTTTTCTTTCCAAGTGCGATTCTGCAATTAGTAGTACGATATTTGGTAGAGGGTAGTTTTCGGCTTGAAAAAGGCTTTGTTGGTAGAGGCAAAACCGACTTAGGTGATCTTTACATCTCAGAGGGAATTAGTTTTCGGCTATCAGTTAGAATATACCTTAGTGTACACCCAAAAAAAAAAAAACTCTAAGACCAGACTTTAAGATAAATTCAGCACCACAGTGGTAACCAAACTCGGTAAAATCCATTAACAAATTTTTGTAATAGACAAATCTTGATGTTAGGTCGATCGAAAGAATGGAAGAAGACAATGACGAACAGATCAGACTTAGTTTCAAACTAATAGCATTACCAATACAATACCTGGGTATATCACTTGGAGCTAATCAAATAGCTTCGCAACATGGCAGCTGGTGCTGAAAGAAATTTCAGAAGATCAGAGGACTTGCAATCTAGAAGGTGTGACGACATTTTTGAAAGATGTTTTAATAATGATAAATGTATTTGTGTGAAAATAAATGTTTTAATGAACTCAAATGAGATGATTTTATTATTTGGGATTTCTTTGAGAAGTAAAATTCCTTGTGAACTCTAATAGGTTTGAGTGACTTTGAAAATTCGTATCTTTTTAACCGTAATTCCGAATTTTATGATCTTTATATGAAAACGATCGTCTTTAAATGTAGAATTTGAAAATGTAACTTTTAGAATTTTCTGGGTTGATTTATAAAAAGTTATTTTATAAGTTGTGGAAAACGAATTTTGAGGATAATGGGTGTTAAAAATAGCTAAAAAGAAAATCATTGTCAAGGCATAAATCTATTATGTGATGTGTGTTGGTTTGATATGTGTTTGATGGATGATGCATGAAAATAATTGTGTGGATATGATTCTTTAGAGATAATTACATCATTGTGTGAATTGATGAACATAAGTGAACGTTATTAGGAGATGAAAAAGATAATGTATGTATGTATGTGTGTGCTACGTGTGTATGTATGTATATATGTAAGCTTAGGATTTTAATTTTTAGGACAAGGAGCCTATAGAATAATTAGAACCATAAGGAAGTTAAGTTGGTAGGAAAATTTGAAGTAGTAGAAATAAATTATGCATGAAGTGACCCTAAAGCCTTAAATTGCTCCTTAGTGTCCCCTTGATAAAATCTACCCATGCAATAAATTGAAGTGCCAAAACCACCCCTCACCCTTGCACACATGACCGAATTTCCAAGAGCAAAGAAGGGATTTCACAAATTGCCTATATATAGCTTTGGCTTTAGTACATTTCACTCATTCACTCCATTCATTTTCTCATTTCCTTCCCACACCAAACACAATTCTAAGAGACTCCTTAAGCTTTTAGAGAGAGAGAGAGAGAGAGAGAGAAAGAAGAAGAAGAGGAACCAAGCCTTGATCATGGATTTTTCTTGAAGATCAAAGTGTAGGAGCTTGAAGATCATTTCTTTTTCTTGGTGTGTTCGAAGATCCTTGAAGTGTTGGAGTTAGTTTTGATTTCTAAGCCTTGTAAATTTTATTTTCTTCTTGCATGTCTAATTTTATGATTGATTGATGGTTGCATGTAATGTTAAGGCTTTGATCTTGAATTTTTAGAGCAAAATGAACTTGTAAAACACTAGATCAAGAGCTATGTGGTTCGGCCATAACTAGAAGACTAGGTCTTGATGCTTTTTAATTTGATTGAAGTAGTTGCATGTTAACCTTATACTTAGAAAAGTTGATTTGAGTGGTTGAAAGGTTTTGATTTTAACTTGATCTTGATAAAGCTTTGACTTTGTCTAGATCCTTGAAAAAGTTTTGTTCTTGAGCCTTGCATGTGATTTTTGAGCAAAAAACTCTAACCTTTCTTGAGTGCATGTCACGGTTTTGGCAAGAAACCAAGGAAACAAGCTTTTGAAAAATGATTTTTAACTTGATCTATGTCTTGTGTTTTTGCATGTTAAAGATTTGAAGTTAACTCTTGATTTTTGGTGATGAGTATTCGGTCTAAGCTTAAAACAAAAGAGATTATGTTTTGTTTCTCATGAAAAAGGCACATGCATGTTGATTTCTTATTGATTTAAGGATTTCTAAAGTGCATGCAAAAGAATTAAAGTGAAAACTTGGTTTGAAGTGGTGATGATGATTCGGTTTGGTACTTTAAAAAGGAAATGATGTTTTTAAAATTTTGTGTAAGAAAGTGCATGATTTGATCCATGAATCTTGACATTTGCATGTTGAAAAATAAACCAAAAAGCTTGTCTTGATCATGATGAGTTTTCGGCCAATGCATGTTAACTAGGTTAGGATTCTTTTTCATGAAGTGACATGAAGTAATGAGTGTGTTTCAAGGAGTTGATGTTAAGCCAGTTGGTTTGGAAAAAGTTTTGTGCTTAAATGTATATATGTGTATTCATTTGGTCAAGAGCAAAAGGAAGAGTAAATCATTTTGTTTCATGAAAAAGAAAGTGGAGTTTAAGTGCTTAAAATGAATTAAGTTGGTTTATGTGTTTTAGATTTGTAATTTTTGACTTGTTTTCTTTGATTCCATTCGACCATGTAGTGTAAATAAGTCTAGGAAACTTAGCTGCATGAAAACAAATTTACGTAGTGATTTTTGAAAGGAATTAAGTTGTTTAAAGTAAGAAAAACAAATGTGCTTGGTTTATATCTTTGGTTCAATTCGGTTTGTGAGCATATGCATGTCTAAGTGTTTTGTTTTATGAAAATGAATTATTTGGAAAAGATTGTGAGTTGTATAATTACTTTGATGTTGATCAAATTGGTTATATGCTTCTAATTAATTAATAAAGTGTTGTTTGTTGCTTGTGTGTTAAGTTGATGTTTGGAAAATATTTGAGTACGTAATTGGTTTTGAAATTAATTGATTTTAAGATAGTTCGATTTGATTTAATTGAGATTGTTGGATTGTGTTTATGGCTGTCCAAAATTTGTTTTATGACAAAAGCTTGAGTTTTAAAGTGCTAATTTTGAGCTAAAGAATTATTTAAAACAAAAGTGCTTTTACAATGTTTTCGGATTTTTATTAAAGTGATTTTGTGAAACAATCCTTTGCTGTCTAGAATCGTTTGGAATTGTTTCTTAAATTTAAAAATGTGTTCAATTGATTTAAAGTGTGGTTTTCAAGTGGTATTTGATTTGGGAAAAAGCCGGATTAAAAACGGTGAATTTTTCGGTGTTTTTGGATATGATTAGGGTGCTGTCCAAGACGGACCAGCAATCAAATCATTTGGTTTGAATTATTTTATTAGATGTTTTCAAATGGTTTTGGGGTACTTAAAGTACCAGAAAAAGTCAGAGTTGCTTTGAGAAAAATAATTATGTTCTACATTATCCGACGAGAAATGAATTATGTTTGAGTAAGAAGAAGATTTTCTTGATACAAGTTAATAACATAAACGTGTTCTGTTAATACGAGGAATTTTAAAGACGAGGGATTGGGACAGCTGGCAGCGACAAGGATCCGCGGAGACCGTGTACAATTTATAACTGGACTTGAGGTGAGAGAGAAGCTTTCCTAAGACACCGTGGTATTTAGGTGATTTATTAGGACGTTCCGGATCATCTCAAAGATCGGAACTTGGTGGTTCTGAGTCAGTAGTATAGTGGTAATTGTTTGTGTTGTGTGGCCACTTATACGAAGGGGACAAAGACCACATGTTGTTGTGTGATGAAATTATATGATTATGATTTGAATTAGCATGCTTATGTTTATCTGGTTAGCTGTTTAATTATGTATGATGATATTGAATTGTGAATAATATGAGTAGCATGCTGATGGACGTTTGATACGTCTTGAGATAAGATAATGTGGAAAAGATTGTGAAAGTAAAAGACACAAAGAGAAAGATGTAACCCCCTGTTTGGCCTAAGTCCTTATGGAATAAGGCAGTCTTGATAAGACATTAAGAAAAGAAGTAATGATATGAGATATGAGAAAGAGATATGAGCTGAGAATGAGAAAGAGATGAGAAATAATTTATGATGTGAATGAAAGTATCGTAATGACGTCAAGCCAGAGCTGGGGAAGGCAGTGCTGTTGTTGTTTATTTGAAATGTGATATGATATGAGCTGAATGTTGTTTCTTTGTTGATGAGCATCGGAATGAAATGAGATATGATATGAGTGGAGCTGGGCTCCTTAGTGGTGAAAGTGCATCCAGAAGGCTAATGTTTCAAAAAAGATATATGTCGAGATGTTGAGAAAGTTTATGAAACAAGATTTTGCAAAAGTTTATGAAATGAGATTTTGAGGAAGTTTATGAAATGATATTTTGCAAAAGTTTAGGAAATGATATTTTGAGAAAGTTTACGAAACGAGATTTTTGAGAAAGCTTGCAAAACGAGATTTTTGAGAAAGTTTGCAAAATGAGATTTTTGAGAAAGTTTGCAAAACGAGATTTTTGAGAAAGTTTGCGGAATGATATTTCGAGATAATTTATAAGATAAGATGTTGTGAAATGAGATTTTCGGAAAGAGTGTGATTTCGAGAAAGATTACGAAACAAGATTTTGAGAAAGATTATGAGAGGAATGTTGAGAAAGTTTATGAGATGAGATTTTGAGAAAGATTGTGAAATGAGATGCAAGTATGTCGATGTGAACCCAGCTCTGTGCTCTGTTGAGAAAAGATTGAGAGATTAGCAGTCGGGACTCGTTGAAGGGATGCACCAAGGACGAGCCGACCTTAGGTTAATTAAAAAGATAAAAGACTATAAAAGACATTGACAAATGCGAACGCGGTGAGCTATGAGTGTGATATCGAAGTAGTGGAGAGGAAGGAACCATGGGTATCTGCGGATACTCAGGTGGAGATTGCATTAGGGGAGGACGATGACGGTGAAACGTCAAGAAGTCTTCAGTACTTTCTAGGCAGAACGAACTCCACATGTGGCATACGAACGTGGTAGGGACTGGGGGCCAAAGCCGTGGTAAGTTCTACAGCGCAACTAGAACTAGTACTGACGCCCCCTAGATTGCAAATCTTGAACAGTGAGAGGGACTGGAACGGGGCAATGTGATTTTGCCACTTTACCCGATTTTTCTACAGTGAGCCTTGATTATATGATATGATATGATTTGATTTGAGACTGTACCGGATTTTCTACCGTTCTCCTGGCTTGGAGCCATTTGATTTGTTGAGACAGCTGTCGTGCCCGTGTGGTAAAGGTCCTGTACTCTTGTTTGCTTCCGACTAGGTTGGGTGGATGATTGAGGAGATGTAGACGTGTGTGCTAACTGCGAAAGAAACGAGTACCTCGATGATATTTTAAACTTTCCCAATCATCGATGGTTGTGATCTGATAAGACTTGATAAGAAAAGTTTAAGAGTTATGGAAAAACTTGTAATTATAAGAGTGAAATTTTATGAAAGATGGATATTGAGAATGAATTGAGAATGAAAGTGTGAAAAGTGAATGAAATCATATGAGAATGGAAATGAATCTGAGAAAGGAATTGAGGAAGAGAGAATGTCATGTTGAGAAATGATAACAAGTTTGGCAAGATAATGATAATGCTATTGATGATGATATTAATAACATGCTTGAATGCTATGTTGTATGTGTGTTGTATTGTTATGTTTGTTTTGTCTTGATATCTTGCCTATCGTAAACCCACACCGTCGACGATGCGTCGTTCGGATTGCTTACTCTCTCCTATTCGTTGGCATATCGGTGTTGCTGGTATCTCAACGGGCAGATGGAGCATCGTATGGAGATCACCACCTGGAAAAGGCACGAAAATGGTTGGAAACCTACTGTCTATGGCTGGGTATGGACTGGCTACACCCGGATAGTGATTCCGGACTCAGAATACAGATTGAGCGGAGTTAATTTAGTACCGCATTTGGGACAAGTCACCATACGAGGATACGAAAGCTATGAACAAAAGGTCAGGAGTGAGACCCAGGAAAAACTCACCACTCTAGACGGAGTGGAGTTGGAGTCAAACGACAATGGGAAAGCAGCGTTAGAGATGGTATCGTCTTCGGGACTAAAGAAAGGGCGCAAGAAGAACGGGAAACTTCATCCGGTTGTTTTAAACAGGAAGGTTTAAGGATAGTGTATTTAGTCTAAGTCTATTGTCAGTGTTTTGAATCAAGGATTACCTAAGTGATGAACTATTTATGTAATTCAGTTTATTTTAGATTATGCCCTATCTTCGAAAAAGTGTAAACATGAAACCTTTTGGGAATTGTATAAGTTTTTCTGATGAAATACAAAGAGCTATGTTGGGTTTGAAACCAAACTATTTTCCGACGATAAATGTTTTCAGAGATTCATGTAAGTAAGTATGAGTTTTAGTAACAACTCGGTTTTCAGTAAAGGATTTTAAGTACACCAACGACATTTCAATAATGTTTAAAAAAAAAATTGGCCTCATTTTTGCAACTAAATAAATAAAAGTTGATTATCCTGTGTTATGAAAATTCGGCTGTTACAGAAGGCAAAGGTTCTTTCAAAAGTTAGGACACTGATAAATGCTCACTAGCCTACAACTTTATTACATGGGCATTTTTAAAATGCCGAAAATGGTAGCTAAGAAGAACATAAAGATGCAGCGAAATTTCCTTACGGAAATGAGGCGAACCTAGCAAAGGTATCCCCTTGATTAAATGGGAAATCATCCAAAGACCAAATTGCAAAGGCGACCTTGGAATAGGAGATGTCATCATCCAAAATGCAAACAACTCTTTAAATGGTGTTGGAGATTTTCTAATGAACATAATACGCTTTTGAAGAGGATAATTGCTTCAATTCACAACATAAGCACACAAACATTATATGGTTAGCGGTGGCCCCTCCTAGAGATGAACTCCTACCTTAGCTTGGTTCGTTCTAGCGAACAGAATCAACATTAGAAGCAAAATATGGAAAATGAATTTAATTCAACAGGCGTAAGCAAAATGTATGTTTTGCGATGTGGGGAGCACCTATTTCTACATAGTTATTTCTCCTTAAAAATACGGTCTTATTATTCAAACATCTTTATCTGACATTTGTAGGGACACCTGCCTTTTTAGGTAAAAATTGAGTGGTCCTTTAATTTCTTTTTCTTACAGGATTCACCAATTTTTATCTAAAAAGACAGATGTCAACCCAGATGTCAAATACGGATATTAGATAAACATTTTCCTAGAAAATATGGTATACCATCCTCGCTTGGTGGGAAATGTCAAATGGTGATTCCTCAACAAATGATTACCGACCAAACTATCACTTTAGTCCCTGAATTTACACAGCACTTTCACTCTAGTTCCTGAAATTAACAAAATTGCTTTTAGGTCCCTGACTTTGTAAAAAGTCATTCACTTTAGTCCCTAAAATTAACAAAATTGCTTTTAAGTCCCTAACTTTGTAAAAAGTCATTCGCTTTAGTCTCTGCCCCTAACCTCCATCAACATACGTTAACAGAATGATGATGTGACTGTTTGGGGGCATTAAACCACATCGTTTTTGCACAAGAGGCAAATGATGCTTCTAATCCTAATGTAGTTGCTAATGATGCTACTGCACTTGCAGCTACTAATGCTGTTGCTCCTCATTCATATGCGATAGATATGTCACAAACACAACCATCACAAGATTTCTCCCAACCAGAACCTCCAAATGAAGTGGCTACATCATCTAGTGTTAAGGCTAAACTACCTATCAGGCCAAGATCAGTTGCACCGATCCCAAGATCAGCTGCACGAGTCCCATCTAATACAGAGGCATCGTCAATGGTGTTTTATGCCCACGCATGGTTCTAAAGAACCTAAAAAATCCTCTGGGCCATCTTCACCATCAGCTATAGGATTTAAAAGATGAAGAAATTAGTTTTTGGTCGTGTTTTGCCCACATTTTGCCCTCTTGTGCAAAAATGATGTGCTTTAATGCCCCCAAACAGCTACATCATCATTCTGTTAACGTGCGTTGATAGGGGTTAGGGGCAGGTACTAAAGTGAATGACTTTTTACAAAATCAGGGACCTAAAAGCAATTTTGTTAATTTCAGGGAAAGTTAGGGACCTAAAAGCAATTTTGTTAATTTCAGGGACTAAAGTGAATGACTTTTTACAAAGTCAGGGACCTAAAAGAAATTTTGTTAATTTCAAGGACTAAAGCAAAAGTGCTTTGTAAATTCAGGGACTAAAGTGACAGTTTAGTCAATGATACCTGTTTTGATACATGGACAACAATAATGATCAATGGCGGCTTCCAAGGTAAATTGTGGCCTCTTTTTTTTTTTAATATGGTCAATATGGCATCATTACGATAAAAAAAAGGTTTTTGAAGGAGTAGAAGTGGATTGGTCTGAATAGTGCACATGAAGGTTTTGTAAAGGTTTGTTAGCAAACTCATAAGATTTTGTTAGATGTATACATTTCAAGTCCATGTTGACATGTAAAACTAATTTCTAGATGTGAGACATGGCATGGTCGTAGCAGAAACATAAAAATTGGAAAATTAAGACATTGAATTGTTATAAACACAAACTTGAACCAAATATTAGTTGATGAGTTAAAGGTAATCTCGATAGCACAAATAAAAAGCGAAGATGGAACTTGTACTAACAAGGTTTAGATATTGCGTAATTAATCTATACTCCAATTGTTTCTTCTATGCGCTATATGCTATTCTATCTACGCCATTGCATAGTATAATTTCTTTTCAGTTTTTAACTTTTTAATCTATTAGGCATTTGATTTTATTAATTAATTTAAAGCGGAGATCTTATCCCTATGATCATTTTATATATCCAGACTTTTTGTTTTCTCAGATTTTATCTACACTAATTGCAAGCTTTGTGCTTGAGAATGTCTTTGAACATCATCCAAATAAGGAAACCAAAATGGGTGATGGAATTGATCATGCCATGGTATCCTTCACTTCCATTTTTTTTAGCCCTTTTAGCTTTCAACTACAATTATAATTGATCTCATCATAACTTCCTTTTTGTTGCCCTGGATAAATGATTTCTAGCCTAAACTATTTCAGGATGTAAACTAAATGATATTTTTCTTTCATGTCTATATTTTATCAGATTTCTCGTTTCTCTCTTTTTTCAATTTCTTTGTTTCACTATTGCGGCTCACTGTGCACACAGTTGTAAGTCCATCAGTCCACCACACATAACTTGCTTATGTTGAAAAATCAATCTTTGATTTAATAATTTATTGCTTATATTGAAAAACCACCTGTCTCTGATGTTAATGAAGCTCTAAATGAAATTCATGTTGAGAGTACTATAATATCATATGACTCTTGCCCAGAAGGTAAAAGCTGAAGTTGTGCGAATATAATATGGATTGAAAAATGAAGGCATATTGTGCAAATGCAAGGTGAAGTAGGTGAGTTTTTATTTGAAGTTTTATTAATTCCTTTTGGCTTTTTTAAGAGATAGTTCTCTAAACTTAGGGGTGTTTTGCATTTAGTCCTTAATCTTTATTTTTGTTGGATCTGGTCCCTAAACTTTAACGCCGTTTGAAATTAGTCCTTCCGTTAACCCAAAGTTAACTCCGTCAGTGTCTTCCAATAAGATGTTGCCACGTGTCCCAACTTGCATTTTTTTTTGCTTTTTTGACTTTGAGGTCCCTAAACTTAGGGGGAAAATTGAATTTAGTCCCTATCATTTTTTTCGTTGGATCAGGTCCCTAAACTCTGGACCATTTTGGATTAAGTCCTTCTGTTTTAATCTAACATCGTTACCCTGAGGAAATTTTTATGCCATGTGGACCAATAAATTAATGCCACATGAAATTTTTCTTTTAAAATTGAAAAATTACAAAAAATAAATAAAATTAAAAAGAAATTGATTTTTTTATAACGATGGGAATACAACTCGTCTGCGACGAGATGCATCATCGTCATGGTAGTGATGTCTCGAGCGCTCACCACTGCCATCAGGATAACGATTTGAGAAGCTTTCGCCACTGTCCTCAAGGTCGCGCCTCGATTTGAGTTTTGTGCTTGCTTCGGTTTACAGCGAAAATCACTGTCATAGTCACGAGTTCGCTTGATGATGTGCGGCGACGCTAGTTATAGCCAAAGCCCCTGGAACCTAGTTGCGGCGGCGACCCCGAAGATCATCTTCGTTCTTCATCCTTCACTTGGTTATCTTCTCTGCAAATCTGATGCGACACCGAAGGAGACCAGTCGCGCTTCCTTCACCGTGCAGCAGCCTCGCAACTTCGAACCCCCAACAACCTCAGCGTCCTCTGCTTTCCAGCCTCCGCCCTCTTCTCCGCTTCCTCCACCTTCTTCTTAGCGGCGCGTCATATGCAGAGTCTAGAGGGAGGAAGAAAAACAACAAGTATCTTTGATTGACACATAAAATTTTATTACTTTAGAGTTTGATGATGAAGGTTTGGTAGGTGTCTAACTCAGTTTTTTATCACTTGACACTATGTGTGTTCTTTTTTTTTTGTTTAGATCTTTATATTCTGAAAAAAAATGTCACCCCCTAAGCAAGGTGAAGAAACCATGATATCAAGCCTTAACGAGACGATCGAGCACGACGAGGAACGAGAGGAAGATATGGAAGGTGGTTCACATTCTGGCCTGAAAAATTTTGTGGCATGGTGGGTCTGTTTATGATGCTTGGTTCAGTTGTGCTTCAAATCATGTAATAATAAGCTAAAAGAAACAAATAGGATGCAGGTGGATGGATTAACAAATGCTTGAGTTCTAGGAATAAACTTATGTTGAGGAAACAAGAGTCTGTTTTTTTTAAAATTTTATTTATTTTTTGTAATTTTTCAATTTCAAAAGAAAAATTCCATGTGGCATTAATTTATTGGTCCACGTGGCATAAAAATTTCCCGAGGGTAATGATGTTAGATTAAAACTGACAGAAGGACTTAATCCAAAATGGTCCGGAGTTTAGGGACCTGATCCAACGAAAAAAAGGATAGGGACTAAATTCAATTACCCCCCTAAGTTTAGGGACCTCAAAGTCAAAAAAGCCAAAAAAAAATTTCAAGTTGGGACACGTGGCAACATCTTATTGGAAGACACTAACGGAATTAACTTTGGGTTAACGGAAGGACTACTTCCAAACAACGTTAAAGTTTAAGGACCAGATCCAACAAAAAAAAGATTAAGGACTAAATCCAAAACTCTCCCGAAGTTTAGGGATCTATCGCTTAAAAAAGCCATTCCTTTTCTCTATGAAAGGTATGCAGCCTTATTTGCTTGTTATTATTGGTTCTCTTCACTTCTCAAACAATAAAACCACAAATATTTGTGGGTTATGTTCTATATTTTGGAGAACGGGTAGATAGTTAGGATTAGGGTTTTAATTTCCAATACTACCATTCTCTTTTCTATGGTCAATATAATTACAGAAAGCTGGTCAAAAACTATCCTGGTTGCTGATTTGATTTGAACCCTCATCTTATTGTTACCACTTTCAAAATTACATGTTTATTATAGCAATAGTTTTCAATCGTCAAATCCTGTAATTTGCATACACCTTGTTAGTTGTGCATGCTTTGTAAGATGTTAAACACAAACGTTGATTTATAATTTAGAAATGCATGGAATGTATGTTAGAATATTAAGTTTTAGAAGTCAATTATTGCCAAGCTAGCCACATACAGCTTAAAGAAAACTAGCCCTGTTATGGACCGGTATCACAGACATTTAATAACCGGTATCACGGACCAACAAGCATCAATTCGGCATACCGGCAGTTCAACATCAATAGTCAATCAATATGTAACCGTTATAACAGTTAGTTATTATTGCCGCTCATCATGGCATTCATGGAGCTGTTACAACCGCCACCTTAATGGCCCATCATGGCACATCATACCCTTCACCTTATAAATAGAGGTAATGGCCAAGGTATGAACTATGCTCTCATCCCGTTGTTTTCACACAGCACACACATCACCCCAAATATCCCGATTCGGTGACGGAGTTCTTTAACCGAGAACCCGTTATCATCGTCGTACATCAACAAACCGGCTTGCCGGTACATGTGGGAAACACCCCACAACAATGGCGACCACAGTGGGAGTGGCAAATCAATTCCCACCACCTTACCATCAACAATTCGAAACCCTTAACATGAGAACCGGGTAAAAAAAACGAATTATATCAGAACCGGGTAAAAAGAAGGCACTGTTCACAGCAAGATGCATTCAACAAAAAATCAAAAGTTATCTCCCCATCACGGGAGCAAATCCTCTAAGGCAAATCAGTCTTTCGCCGTTAGCAGGAACATTGCCAATCAACATCAGCCAACGTCATTCAAAAAAAAAGAATAGAATGAGAGAAGAAATACAACATCAGTTATGCTAGCACAGGACTGGATCTATGAACTGGAGACATCCTCTCATGAACACCCATTATTGGTCATAATCTGACCGTCAGCCCTCTCGCCCGGATCGCGTCAGTTCTAGTCTCACGCTATCAGCTTCATTATCACGGATTCATCATCGTAGATCCAATGCCGTTTCCGCCTCTATCGCCAGCCACGAGCGGAATACCATGGCAACTGCGGATTAGACAACCTCCGCCACCCTCCCTTCTGTTGAACCTGCACTTGTTTTCATCCCCTACCATGGAGGTTCTTCACCGAAGATGCTGAAAAGCTTCATAATGCTGACTATGAAAATGAGCCTCAAAGCCCAAAAGAAATTTAAAAAACAATAACAAATGATGGAACATGGGCCTCCACGGAACAAAGTATAGCAGCCCATCAAAGCTCAAACAGGACTAGTCAAAAAAATGACTCTGAGATTCTCGTCAACAGACTATAAGCTTTTCCAGAGGAGGATAAAAAATATCCCCCACCACGGTTATTCTAGCCCATGAGGTTTCCTGAATGTACCACCCCCTAATTCGACTAGCCATTGATTTAGTAGCGGTTAGAGAGATACATGATTTTTTACGATCACTATTTCGAGAGTACCTACACGGACATAACTCTGATATTTTCTACAATATTCAATATGCTTCCAAAGATGAGGAACACGTTGTTATATTCCCTTATCCGGACTCATTTGTTGACGAAGAGGAACCTTGTGTCGAGTTTCCCTATTCGC
This sequence comes from Crotalaria pallida, assembly GCA_037953625.1. Taxonomy (NCBI): domain Eukaryota; kingdom Viridiplantae; phylum Streptophyta; class Magnoliopsida; order Fabales; family Fabaceae; genus Crotalaria; species Crotalaria pallida. The sequence continues at coordinate 71,682,370 of CM075652.1, read as the reverse complement.
TTTAGGGTTCAGAATGAGAAGAACTTCATGTTGAGTTCTCCTTCCCGAACTCTTGCCAAGAGTGAGGAACCCTCAATTGGGCTTCCCCCTTAGGTCTTGTATCCGGCAAGCAAGGAATCTTCATACTAGATTTCTTTCTTCGAGCTCACTAGGCGACTCGAGAAACCTCACACTGAGTTGCCCTCTTCAATCTCTGGTTCTGGATAGGGAGAGTATTGTTTTGTTTTCCCTCCTTTGAAATCAATTGAAAGATTTGAAGAATTTCTTTAGAGTTAAGGATCCGTTTCATAGTCATAAAAAATTCAACGGTTATACTGGTCTTTCCTATTCATACCTCGACGCTCCTCCTTACGTCACAACACCGAGCTGGGGGGGCTACTGTTATGGACCGGTATCACAGACAAATAATAACTGGTATCACGGACAAACAAGCATCAATTCGGCATACCGGCAATTCAACATCAATAGTCAATCAATACGTAACTGTTAAACGGTTAATTATTATTGCCGCTCATCATGGCATTCATGGAGCCGTTACAACCGCCACCTTAATGGCCCATCATGGCACATCATAAACTTCACCCTATAAATAGAGGTAATGGCCAAGGTATGAACTATGCTCTCATCCCGTTGTTTTCACACGACACACACATCACCCCAAATATCCCGACTCGGTGACGGAGTTCTTTAACCGAGAACCCGTTATCATCGTCGCACATCAACAAACCGGCTTGCCGGTACATGTGGGATAACACCCGACAGCATTGGCGACCACAGTGGGAGCGAGAAATCTATTCCCACCACTTTCTGAGATAAGATGGATAACCGGTCACATGGAGAACATATGGAAACCAGCCACCACAGTGTGGAAGACCTGAGGAACCGTTTAAGTGGGGGACGAGCTCCCTCACACCAAAAAAACTTAAGGGAGTATTTGAGTGAAGGAAGGAGACGTGTGGAGGCTGAACGATTCAGGCATGAAAGTCCCCCTCATATTGATCAGGAGAAATCGCGACAAAGGCCCCCCACAAGAGGTGGAAGCCGCTCCCGTTCTGATCATGAGAGTAAAAGATTGTTAGATGGGCGTTCACAGAAGAAGCCAAACTTGGAAATGGAATTAGCTCGTCTTCAGAAACGCCTAGATGCGCAGGATAAACTGATGAAAGAGTTGAAGAAATGAGCAACGTCCTCCCAACCGAATAACGAGTTTGAGGTTGATCATGTGGAGGAAGAACAACAGGACCATCCCTTCTTTGAGCAAATAATGAGTTTCCTGATGCCAGAAAATCTTAAGGCCCGACCAACATGGATTATTACTTTGGAAATTCTGATCCCCAAGAGCACATAGACAGTTTTCTGGTGGCGATGTCCTGCAAAGTGGCTAAGGATGCGTACAAGTGCCACACTTTCCCTCTAACTCTGAAAAAAGCAGCATTACGCTGGTATTCAAAGCTGGAACCCAATTCAATCAGATGTTGGAAGGACTTGGCAGCAAAGTTCCTAGGCCATTTCACCACAAGCAAGGCACAACCAAAATCTGAACACCACTTGTCCCAGATTAAGCAAGGGAAAGATGAATCACCAAGGGACTTCCTCACTCGGTTCAATTCATAATATCTGTATATCAGTGACATTGAAGCTTCTGTGGCACTTCACTTGCTGATGAGGGCTTTGAAACATGGTGAATTCTCTGATCATTTGGTAATGCACAGGATTAGGACCATGGAAGAAGTCATGGAAAGGTCAGAGAAGTACAACAATCTTGAGGAATACCAGAAAGCCCAGGATAATTACGTCCCTGGAGGATTTGGTAAGAAGAAGGATGCTGGGAGAGGAGATTATGGGGTTAGGAAACCAAACGGTAAATATGACGAGTACACACCCTTGAATGCTTCAAGATCTCAGATTCTCCGAGAAGTTATGAATGTAGAGCTAATGGAGGTGGACAGACCACCCTCGCTGAGAAGGCCACCAATGAAAGAAAACCAAGGTAAGAGATGTAGCTGGCACGGTGGATATGGACATACCGATGATGAATGTGTCCAACTCAGAGATGCGTTAGAAACACCGATCAAAAGAGGAAAGTTGAGTAGGTATGTCCAATTTTCTAGAGGGGTACCCAATGAGCGTAACCCTAAAAGAAGGACAAGGAGTCCGGTCAGGAGGAGAACCAAGAGTCTAGACAGGAGGAGAACCATAAGTCCTGATAGGAGGAGAACTCGTTCACCATCACAAAGGGATAGAACCCCGAAACATGCTCAAACCAGGAACTCATCAGCCAAAAGAGAAGGTAATAATGATACTGGTAATGAGGATTTAGAATTAATCACAACCATTGCAGGAGGTTTTGTAGGGGAAAGTGAATCTATCACCTCTCAAAAGCGGCAGCTAAAGCTAGCAACAATGGTTGTCGCCTCTTCCAGCAAACAGAAAGTGTCTCACCCCCATCATGTTCACTGAAGCAGACTTGGAAGGAGTCATTCCCCAGCATAATGACCCGTTGGTGGTAATAGGGGTAATTGACAGGTTTCGCGTCTTTAGAATGATGGTGGATCAGGGAAGTTCTTCAGATATTATGTTCTCTGAGCTTTTTGACCATTTGAAGTTAAAGCCCTAGGACCTCCGCCCTTGTCAAAAGGAGTTAGTCGGTTTCACTGGAGATATTATCAGACCTAGGGGGTACATAGACATCAGGCTAACATTGGGAATACCTCCTCGATGTAGGACCGAGAAAGTGTGCTTTGCGGTGGTAGATTGCCCATCAGCTTATAATGCGATCTTAGGGCGCCCCACCTTGAAGACATTTCAAGCGGTTGCTTCTCTCCACATGGCTATGAAGTTCCTAGTTGAAAAGGGCTCGGTTATCACTGTTCGAGCAGATCAAATGCAAGCAAAAACCTGCTACATAGCTAGTTTGAAAGCCACAAAGGAGAATGCAAGGAAATAAGCACAATAAAGAAAGGCAAGGCCCCTGCTTTCCTATTTTCTGGAAACAATGATAGGAAAGAGAATAAAAAATGCAGCTAAACTACGAATACACAACAGTTGAAAGCCCTCTTTAGAGTGGATTGACAAGAGAAAGCAGTTTTTAGGATATTTCAATTCCAATAAGGCCTTTTGAGTCACTGTTGTCTTTAGTCAGTGTGAATGCTTTCCCAGTTGTAAAGATTTGATGCTATAATAAACAAGAATTTCAGTTTGCATTTGTTGTGTTCTTTTTATCGCCATTAAATCGGACTAATGGTTTAAAAGTGCAGTGTAAACATAGTTTACATAAACCGATTAAACGGTTTAACATTGTTTAACTCCACAAAACTGGTTTAACGGTTTAGTAGTATAGTTCAGGCATTTAATACGATGATAAACCGGTTTAACGGTTTAACATTCTGAATTTCCGCTAAACCGGTTTAACGGTTTGGACTTGTGAGGAAACATAGGTCTAAATTCACAAAATCAACACTCAAAAGTCCAACTTCAAGGGGATTTTCCAATCCTATGGAAATTAATAAGTTCAACTTAAAGTACACCACCTATTTGGCTAGCCACCTTGTAGGGAGTGAAATGGGTAAGAGGATGTCCTAAAAATCAATAAGAGACACCACCCATGTACTGAAGGTAAGACTACTGTTAGACTTTATTTGGAGTCTAATAAGGTTAAAAGGAATTTCCTTCACTGGCTAGAAGATAAATTACTAAATTTCTACCAAGTATGGGCACAATTCGGATACGAGATTTAAACACGTTTAAATAAACGAATACAAGACTTGGAAGCGTTTCAAGATCCATGCTTTTGTCATAACCGGTTTACCGGAAAAGGGAACAATTTTCTACTTATCGAAACCGGTTAAACAGTGAAACAAATTATCCTTTCATGAAGACAATAAAACCAAGGTTCATAAGGATAAACCCTGGTCTGGGGGGCAACTGTTATGGACCTGAAATAAAATCATACCTTAGTAAACTGGGTTATCGGTAATAGAGGCCCAGTAAGGGTCCTGGACCTCAAGAAACTGGTTTACCGGTATTAGAAGCCCTTTAAGGACCCAAGTCTTCACTAAGCCGATTTATCAGTATAAAAGGCTCTTTAAGGGCCTAATACCCCTTTAACCGGGTACCGGTATTGGAGGCCCTATAAGGGCCCCAGACCTCACGAAACCGGTTTTCCGGCATAAAAGGCTCTCTAAGGGCCCAATACCTCTTGAAACCGGTTTACCGGTATAGGAGGCTCATTAAGGGCCCAAATCCTCCACTTAACCAGATTAACAAAAGAGAAGCTTTGTGGCTGACAAGCATAGAGAGGGAAGATTCCCTTTACCTCGTGATACCGGTATAACGGTTACTAACAGAGGAGGAAAGTTAAGCAGTTTCATCTAGGATCCTCTGAGCATCAAGACACCCGCCATAAAGTACATGCCTTAACGGGAATCCAGCAAAATGCATCAATAGGGAGAATATGCAACGGTAAGGGGGGAGTAGTGTCTATAGAACCACAAAGGGGGTAACCAGATATGTACCTTACCCACTCACACAAACACACACCACACCCAAGTAAACGACAAGAGAGTTGGTATCCTGGTAATCAGGGTGCTATTCTTCTGTCTGAAAGCAACTAGTAGGAGACTTGGGCACTTGACCGTATAGTTCAAGTACCAAAGATTCTGCGACAGAACATTGTTGTGGACAGGTATCACGAGGTAAAGAGAATCTTCCCTCTCTATGCTTGTCAGACACAAAGCTTCTCTTTTGTTAATCTGGTTAAGTGGAGGATTTGGTCCCTTACTGGGCCTCCTATACCGGTAAACCGGTTTTAAGAGGTATTGGGCCCTTAGAGAGCCTTTTATGCCGGAAAACCGGTTTCGTGAGGTCTGGGGCCCTTAAAGGGCCTCCAATACCGGTAACCCGGTTAAAGGGGTATTAGGCCCTTAAAGAGCCTTGGCTTAATTATGTCACATGTCCCTGAAGTTTGGGGTACTTTTGTCAGATACCCTCATTCTTTTTTTTTCAATGTCTGACTCCCTGAAGTTACTTCTGGGTTTGTCATATACCCTTACTACCAATTTTGGTCAATTTTGCTGACATATAACATCGGAATCCTGATCAGACGTAGGAGGTTAAGCACCCGGTGCCATGTTGGCGAAGATCCTTTTTTCCAAAACTTTAACAAACTAAAAAACTTAATATTTTTAGTTAAATAAAAAAAGAAATAAAAGGATTGAAGAGAGAGGTCGTCTTCGCCAGTGTGACATCACGCGGCACCACATGACCAACCTCCTGGGTCTGATTAGGATTTTGATGTTACATGTAATCAAAATTGGTCAAAATTGGTAGTAGGGGTATATGACAAACCTAGAAGTAACTTCGAGGAGTTAGACATTGAAAAAAAAAGTATAAGGGTATCTGGCAAAAGTACCCCAAACTTTAGGGACTTGTGACATAATTAAGCCAAGAGCCTTTTATACTGATAAACCGGCTTAGTGAAGACTTGGGTCCTTAAAGGGCTTCTAAAACAGGTAAACCGGTTTCTCGAGGTTCAGGACCCTTATTGGGCCTCTATTACCGGTAACCCGGTTTACTAAGGTATGATTCTATTTCTGGTCCATAACAGTTGCCCCCAGACCAGGGTTTATCCTTATGAACCTTGGTTTTATTGTCTTCATGAAAGGATAATTTGTTTCACCATTTAACCGGTTTCGATAAGTAGAAAAATATTCCTCTTTTCCGGTAAACCGGCTATGACGAAAACATGGATCTTGAAACGCTTCCAAGTCTTGTATTCGTTTATTTAAACATGTTTAAATCTCGTATCCGAATTGTGCCCATATTTGGTAGACATTTAGTAATTTCTCTTCTAGCCAGCGAAGGAAATTCCTTTTAACCATATTAGACTCCAAATAAAGTCTAACAGTAGTCTTACCATCAGTACATGGGTGGTGTCTCTTATTGATTTTAGGACATCCTCTTACCCATTTCACTCCCTACAAGGTGGCTATCCAAATAGGTGGTGTACTTTAAGTTGGACTTATTAATTTCCATAGGATTGGAAAATCCCCTTGAAGTTGGACTTTTGAGTGTTGATTTTGTGAATTTAAACTGATGTTTCCTCGCAAGTCCAAACAGTTAAACCAGTTTAGCAGAAATTCGAAATGTTAATCCGTTAAACCGGTTAGTCATCGTATTAAATGCCTGAACTACACTACTAAACCATTAAATCGATTTTGTGGAGTTAAACGACGTTAGACTGTTTAATCAGTTTATGTAAACTATGTTTACACTGCACTTTTAAATCGTTAGTCCGGTTTAATGGCGATAAAAAGAACACAACAAATGCATACTGAAATTCTTGTTTATTATAGCATCAAATCTTTACAATTGAGAAAGCATTCACACTGACTAAAGACAATAGTGACTCAAAAGACCTTATTGGAATTGAAATGTCCTAAAAACTGCTTTCTCTTGTCAATCCACTCTAAAGGGGGCTTTCAACTGTAGTAGATTCGTTGTTTAGCTGCATTTTTTATTCTCTTTCCTATCATTGTTTCCAGAAAATAGAAAATCAGGGGCCTTGCCTTTCTTTATTTGTGCTTGTTTCCTTGCATTCTCCTTGGTAGTTTTCAAATTAGCTATGTAGAAGGTCTTTGCTTGCATTTGATCTGCTCGGACAGTGATAACCGAACCCTTTTCTCTTGGGAACTTCATAGCCAGGTGGACAGGAGAAGCAACCGCTTGAAATGCCTTCAAGGTGGGGCGCCTTAAGATCGCATTATAAGCTGATTGGCAATCTACCACCGCAAAGCACACTTTCTCGGTCCTACATCGAAGAGGTGTTCCCAATGTTAGCCTGATGTCTATGTATCCCCTAGGTCTTATAGTATCTCCAATAAAACCAATTAACTCCTTTTGGCAAGGGCGGAGGTCTTGGGGCTTCAACTTCAATCGATCAAAAAGTTCGGAGAACATGATATCTGAAGAACTCCCTTGATCCACCATCATCCTACAAACGCAGAATCTGTCAATTATCCCTGTTACCACCAGCGGGTCATTATGTTGAGGAATGACTCCTTCCAGGTCTGCTTCAGTGAACAAGATGGGGAGGGGTGAGACAACTTTTGTTTGCTGGAAGAGGCGACAACCATTGTTGCTAGCTTTAGCTGCCGCATTTGAGATGTGATAGACTCACTTTCCCCTACAAAACCTCCTGCAATGGTTGTGATTAGTTCCAAATCCTCATTACCAGTATCATTGTTACCTTCTCTTTTGGCTGATGAGTTCCCTGTTTGAGCACGTTTCGGGGTGCTATCCCTTTTTGATGGTGAACGGATTCTCCTCCTATCAGGACTCCTGGTTCTCCTCCTGTTTGGACTCCTGGTTCTCCTCCTGTCTGGGCTCCCGGTTCTCTTCCTGACCGAACTCCTTGTCCTTCTTCTAGGGTTACGCTCATTGGGTACCCCTCCATAAAATCGGACATACCTATTCAACTTTCCTCTTCTGATCAGTGTTTTTAACGCATCTCTGAGTTGGACTCATTCATCATCAGTATGTCCATATCCACCGTGCCAGCTACATCTCTTACCTTGGTTTTATTTCGTTAGTGGCCTTCTCAGCGGGGGTGGTTTGTCCGCCTCCATTAGCTCTGTATTCATAACTTCTCAGAGAATCTGAGATCTTGAAGCATTCAAGGGTGTGTACTCATCATATTTACCTTCTGGTTTCCTACCCCCTGAATCTCTCCTCTCAGCTCTTTCTCCATTTCGATGCCCTTTTCCTGATCCCTCTGAAAAGAAAGCATCCATCTTCTTACCAAATCCTTCAGTGACATAGTTATCTTGGGCCTTCTGGTATTCCTCCAGATTGATGTACTTCTCTGCCCTTTCCATGACTTCATCCATGGTCCTAATCCTGTGCATTACCAAATGATCAGTGAATTCACCAAGTTTCAAAGCCCTCATCAACAAGTGAAGTGCCACAGGGGCTTCAATGTCACTAATAGACAAATATTCTGAATTAAACCGAGTGAGGAAGTCCCTTAGTGATTATTCCTTTCCTTGCTTAATCTAGGACAAGTGGTGTTCAGATTTTGGTTGTGTCTTACTTGTGGTGAAATGACCGAGGAACTTTGCAACTAAATCCTTCCAACATCTGATCGAATTGGGTTCCATCTTTGAGTACCAGCGTAATGCAGCTTTTTTCAGAGTCAAAGGGAAAGTGCGACATTTGTACGCATCCTTAGCCCTTTGACAAGACATTGCCACCAGAAAACTATCAATGTGTTCTTGAGGATCCGAATTCCCAAAGTAAGAATCCACATTAGTCGGGGCTTTAAGATTCTCAAGCATCGAAAAACTCATTATCTGTTCAGAGAAGGGATGATCCTTCTCCTCTTGCTCATCCTCCACCGAAGCACCAACCTCAACCCCTTGTGAGGAAGATGTTGCCCCCTTCTTTAACTCTTTCATTAGCTTATCTTGCGCGTCCAAACGTTTCCAAAGACGAGCTAATTCCATTTCCAAGTTTGGCTTCTTCTGTGAACGTCCATCTGACGATCTTTTACTCTCATGATCAGAACGCGGAGGGCTTTCACCTTTAATGGAGGGCCTCTGTCGCGATTTCTCCTGATCAGCATGAGGGGGACTTTCATGCCTGGATCGTTCAGCCTCCATACGTCTCCTTCCTTCACTCAAGTGTTCCCTTAAGTCTTTTTGGTGTGAGGGAGCTTTTACCCCACTTAAGTGGTTCCTCAGGTCTTCCACACTATGGTGGCAAGTTTCCATACCTTCCCCATGTCACCGGTGATCCATCTTGTCTCAAAAGTGGTGGGAATAAATTTCTCGCTCCCATTGTGGTCACCAATGTTGTGGGGTATTTCCCACATGTACCGGCAAGCCGGTTTGTTGATGTACGACGATGATAACGGGTTCTCGGTTAAAGAACTCTGTCACCGAGTCGGGATATTTGGGGTGATGTGTATGCCGTCTGAAAACAACGAGATGAGAGCATAGTTCATACCTTGGCCATTACCTCTATTTATAGGGTGAAGGGTATGATGTTCCATGATGGGCCATTAAGGTGGCGGTTGTAACGGCTCCATGAATGCCATGATGAGCGGCAATAATAACTAACCGTTATAATGGTTACGTATTGATTGGCTATTGATGTTGAATTGTCGATATGCCAAATTGATGCTAGTTGGTTCATGATACCGGTTATTATTTGTCCGTGATACCGGTCTATAACAGTAGTCCTCAGCTCGGTGTTGTGACGTTAGGAGGAGTGTCGAGGTATGAATAGGAAAGACCGATATAAGCGTTGAATTTTTTGTGACTATGAAATGGATCCTTAACTCTGAAGAAATTCTTCAAATCTTTCAATTGATTTCAAATGAGGGAAAACAAAACAATACTCTCCCTATCCAGAACCAGAGATTGAAGAGGGGAACTCAGAGCGAGGTTTCTCGAGTCGCCTAGTGAGCTCGAAGAAAGAAATCTAGCATGAATATTCCTTGCTTGCCGGATACAAGACCTAAGGGGGAAACCCAATTGAGGGTTCCTCACTCTTGGCAAGAGTCCGGGAAGGAATACTCAACATGAAGTTCTTCTCATTCTGAACCCTAAAGCGAATAGGGAAACTCGACATAAGATTCCTCGCCGTCAACAAATGAGTCCGGATAAGGGAATATAGCAACGTGTTCCTCATCTTTGGAAGCATATTGAATATTGAAGAAAATATCAGAGTTATGTCCGTGTAGGTACTCTCGAAATAGTGATCGTAAAAAATCATGTATCTCTCTAACCGCTACTAAATCGATGGCTAGTCGAATTAGGGGGTGGTACATTCAGGAAACCTCATGGGCTAGAATAATCGTGGTGGGGGATATTTTTTATCCTCTTCTTGAAAAGCTTATAGTTCGTTGACGAGAATCTCGGAGTCATTTTTTTGACCAGTCCTGTTTGAGCTTTGATGGGCTGCTATACTTTGTTCCATGGAGGCCCATGTTCCATCATTTGTTATTGTTTTTTAGATTTATTTTGGGCTTTGAGGCCCATTTTCATAGTCAGCATTATGAAGCTTCTCAGCATCTTCGGTGCAGAACCTCCATGGTAGGGGATGAAAACAAGTGCAGGTTCAGTAGAAGGGATGGTGGCGGAGGATGTCTAATCCGCAGTTGCCATGGTCTTCCGCTCGTGGCTGGCGATAGAGGCGGAAACGACATTGGATCTGCGATGATGAATCCGTGATGACGAAGCTGATAGCATGAGACTAGAACTGACGCGATCCGGGCAAGAGGGCTGATGGTCAGATTATGTCCGGTGATGGGTGTTCATGAGAGGATGCCTCCGGTTCATAGATCCAGTCCTGTGCTAGCATAATTGATGTTGTATTTCTTCTCTCATTCTATTCTTTTTCTTTAATGAGGTTGGCTGATGTTGATTGTCAATGTTCCTGCTGACGCCGGAAGACTAATTTGCCTTAGATGATTTGCTCCCGTGATGGGGAGATAACTTTTGATTTTTTGTTGAATGCATGTTGCTGTGAACAGTGCCTTCTTTTTACCCGATTATGATATAATTCGTTTTTTTACCCAGTTCTCATGTTAAGGGCTTCAAATTGTTGATGGTAAGGTGGTGGGAATTGATTTGCCGCTCCCACTGTGGTCGCCATTGTTGTGGGGTGTTTCCCACATGTACCGGCAAGCTGGTTTGTTGATGTACGACGATGATAACAGGTTCTCGGTTAAAGAACTCTGTCACGGAGTCGAGATATTTGGGGTGATGTGTGTGCCGTGTGAAAACAACGGGATGAGAGCATAGTTCATACGTTGGCCATTACCTCTATTTATAGGGTGAAGGGTATGATGTGCCATGATGGGCCATTAAGGTGGCGGTTGTAACGGCTCCATGAATGCCATGATGAGCGGCAATAATAACTAACCGTTATAACGGTTATGTATTGATTGACTATTGATGTTGAATTGCTGGTATGCCGAATTGATGCTTGTTGGTCCGTGATACCGGTTATTATTTGTCCGTGATACCGGTCCATAACAAGCCCCAACAAAGGTCTATCTTACTTTATCTCTTCTTACATCATTGTGTCTCTTTTTAATATGTGTATGCATACCGATTTACTGATATAATTATTAATATGTGACTAAGTTGATGACCTAAACTTTTTAGCAGGCGATCAACATAGTCACAACCCTGATATAAAGTTTAGAAAAAAAAGATTTGTAAATCACTATGCTTCACAACCCATGAACTAAAACTCATGTAGAATGAAAGATAAGAGATTTAAAGATTCATCCATTTCATACAAAAGTCATGTATGATGATGCGTTGTGTGGGAAGTTACGTTTAAAAAAAAGCATCGGGTCGTGACGACTGTGTTGATAAACCTGCTCAAAAGTTTAGGGCTATCAACATAGTCATGACCCTGATAAAAAAATAAATAAAAAGACTTGCAAATCAATATCTTTCACAACCCATAAACTAAAAATCATCAAAAATAAAGATAAGGGGCTTAAAAGTTCTTTCATTTCATAAAAAAAGTAAGTGCGGTAATGTGTTGTAAGGGAAGTTTAATAAAAAAAACCTCTGGTCGTGACTTTGTTGATGGTCTGCACAAAAGTTTAGGTCATCAACACAATCACAATCCTGATATAAAATCTTAAAAAAAAAATTGCAAATCAAAATCAATATTCTTCACAACTCATGAACTAAAACTCATTTAGAATGCAGGATAAGGGATTTAAAGATTCACTCATTTCGTACAAAAATCATGTGTGGTGATGTTTTGTGAGTGAAATTCAAAAAAAAAAAAAAGACCCGGGTTGTAACTATGTTGATGACCTGCTCAAAACTTTAGGTCATCAACACATTCACGTCCTAGATATAATTTTTTTTAAAAAAAAAATTCTTGCAAAACAATATCCTTATAACTCATGAACTAAAAATAATATAGAATTCAAGATAAAGGATTTAAAGATTCATTCATTTCATACAAAAGTCATGTGCGGTGATGTGTTGCGAGGGAAGTTTTTAAAAAAAACCTCGGGTTGTGACTATCAAGGTTGTCAAACTCGCGAGTTTACGTAAACTCGTGAGGCCGAGGTAAACTCGACTCGTGAACTCGACTCGTAAACTCGTACGAGTTTACCTCAAGTCCACTTATTTTAAAATTAACCTGTAGATAACTTTCATTGCTTCCATTTCATAGTTTTACTCTAAAAATTAAACATAAATATTTAAATATTGCTATAGCATATAAGAACCCAATAAATAATATTAGCAAACCAACTTAACAACAACCAAATATGATGGTTTTATGATTTAAGTGGTTAGTTAAGTAAAAATAGTGGTTATAGTGTTATTTTAGTGAAAATATCGTTCAAAGATCGATCAGTATCTTCTTTGTTAACCGTTGGATCGTGCTCAAATTTTTATATTCGCTTCCTAACTCGTTTATCTTGACATCCGACGGTGGAAATTCGTTGGAGCGTTTAGGGTGAGTTATTCATTAGCCCTACGGGTTATGGTATGATCATCGGACATTGAGTCCGGCTCGATACAATCTTTCCTACGCTTCGTTACCGTTATGCATTCCACCTTGTTACTCAGATAGGATCCATAATTTTCTTGTTGTTAAAGTTCCATCTTACATTCCTTGGATTGAAATCCTCCCCCACTTAGCATCAACATACTTGATTATATCCATGCTTGGGGGTAATTCTCATTCGTTATTCAGAATTTCGTACGTAAGCTTCTCGACCGGTATCCAAGGTTAGAAGGGACATGTGGATGGTTATCTATCAGTAGGCACAGAACTATGTTGGGTTTCTATGTCTTGGTGAATTCTCACCTCTGCATCTGAGATGCTTGAAGCTTGAAGAGAGTGAAGATGAAAGGAAGAAACACGAAGCACTCAAGGATGGGTTTCATAGTCTCCTTACGACGACCCAGGATGTACTGGATACATGTCAAGCAAGAAGACAATGGAGATTATCCTTAAGTGTGCGTTTCCAGCAGAGAGTCCTCGAAAAATGCATTTTCTTTGGAACTACCGCTGATTTGATTTGGTCTTGATAAAGGTACTTGGGGAAATGACTAAAACTTGCTTCCTTTGGGAGAATCGTTTGGAAACTTGACTAGGTTCTTATGTGAATTCTAATCCCTAATGGTGAGCACGATTCACTAGTTTACTTGGGTCAGTCTCGGTGTGGATACCCTACTTATTTATCCAGTTTCGCCTTTCTCGCGAATAACCACTTCGGATTCTTAATAAAATGCTTGATGTGTTTTGGGCTTTTAGTTTAACTTTCCATGAAGTCTAAAGACGGTTACTACGGGTTCGCTCGGCTCGGTTTTCTCGCGAGTTCCATTCGCGACTACACTAATAGTAAGTGGGTGCACTGTCTTAAGGCTCCTATCTGTCTATCCTGATTTTTGGTTGGAAAGTGTCAGTGATATCGACCACTAATAGTTGCGAAGATCGAGGTGATCAGTCCCAATCTCACATCTATCAATAGCAACATCACCGTCAAGTTTGTTGATGTTATCGTCCCCTAGCAGATATAAGAATCAGAGTGATCAGTTCTAACCTTACATTCTACCAGTGGCAATACCATCACTGTGTTCGGTGAAACTTTAACTAATGTATTATCAGTTATTGATTTCTTTTTAAGTTAAATCAAATATTTATATCCTTTATGCAAAACATTTTTAATTAAGTATTTTAAATAAACGTTTAGTACATAGTTAACATTAAAAGTACCTCGGGTGAATTCATTCACTCCCTTCACCTATACGTCCAGGACAGTTTGTCCCCATGTGTCCTGATTGTCCGCATATATAGCAGAGACCCTGTTTTCTTTGCTGCCTCAATATTAGGCACAGTTTCCGGTGGATTTTCCCACATAGTGGACATGGTGGCCTGTTTCTCGGGGCATTCACGTCTGGAGCGGTGTCCCTTGGCACCATTGCCATAGCGTTGATGTCGGCATGTGTATCGGATTCCTGAACCGGTACATTGCCTCTGCTTGAACCTTCAGCCCACTGTATCATCCTGTTCCTATCCCCAGATGTCCACTGCCCTATTCCCTTCTCATAAGTGCTAGCCATATTTACCAGTTGAGCCAAATTATCTATGTTCTGGTACTCAAAAGCCACCTTGATCTCCGTGCGAAGTCCTGCTTCGAACTTGATGCACATAGTTTTTCCATCAGCATCCCTATAGCTTCCAGAATACCGGATGAGATCTTCGAAGTGTGCGACATATTCTCTAACACTCATACTTCCTTGTGTTAAGGTCAGAAATGCTAGTTCTTTCTCTCGGCGAACATCTTCTGGGAAGTATCTTCCGAGAAATTCCTCCTTAAAGAAGTCCCAAGTAATCTCCCGGTTGGAATTCTCCATGTCTCTTCGTACATGCTCCCACCAATATTCTGCTTCTCCAGTGAGCATGTACGCCGCCAAAAGGACTATCTGCTCCGCGGGCGGTGACATTGTGCGGAAAATCTTCTCCAAGTCTTGGAGCCATCTCAGTGCTGCATCAGGATTGTAGCCACCTTCAAACTTGGGCGGATCATTCTGCCTGAATCGGGCTAGCCAATCAATGTTGATTGGGTTTGGTGGTTGCTGGAGTGCGGCAGCTGCTGCTGCTGCGGCTGTTGCTACCGTTGCAGCCTGATTCTGATTCATTTGAACCAGATTCTCAAGTATTGCGGCCATCCTGTCATCGCAGTCACGTCTCCGAGGCATGGTGACTAAGTTCTGGAAAAAGAATACGTTATTCCACAATTGACTAAAAACTCTTATTTAAATATATCTATTTATCTATTCTAAGACTTGACACTATTACTTGATTACTCGCTGGGTGAGTAATCAATAGGAGTTGTGAGTCCAAACTCCAAGGCCGAGGGAAACTGCTCTGATACCATAAATGTAACATCCTCACTTTTAATAGTTAATTTTAGATTTTAATAAAATCAGAGTTTGAAAATTCTTTTTAGCGTTTGATTTCTTATGAAAAGTTTTACGAAAATCCGGCAGAGTTTCCTCTGTTTATCGGACTCCCAAAAATTTCCTTCTAAAAACCTGTTAGTCCAGAATTATTTAAAAACATAAACATAATAGATTAAAAACCAGTTCAGATCCTAACGCCCGATCAGTACCAGTTTCAGGGCATAATACTACACATATTATAAATTACAAAAATAGCAGTTTTTAAATATAATAAAACCCACTCGGGGTATCACAATTTCACTCCACGTGGTGGAGAGTTTCCAGTTCGGCCGCAACAGTGTAAGCTCCGCTCCCGTACCTGTAAAATGATATCAAGAAGGGTAGCATTACACAGAACTTAAAAAGATAAATCCTAAAAGAAGACATAGCAAATAACCAAGCCTACATAATTATTAGTACATTTTATTCATAGTTATTCATATAATTAATCTCTTTTAGTTCTTTACTTATTCTCACATTCTTTTAATTATTGATTCTCTTTTCATTCTTCCTTTCCCATTCTTTTATTCTTTTTCCATTTTCATTAGGTAGTCCAGCCCCAGCCAGCCGTACGATACTGAGCGCTAGGAGTTCCCTTATTCACTATTCATTTTCCTTTCTTTTTCCCTTTTTCTTCTTCTCTTCCTTTTCTTTTACTTTTTCCCCTTCTTTATCTTTTCCTTTTTCCTTATGACTGAGTCCAACAGACCATCAGCCGTTTACCTTTATTATTCCTTTATCTCTTTATTGGTGACAGTGGCTACCGCCCGCCTGTCATCGAAAACATTCCTTTCTTTTATTTCTTTTAGTGATAACAGGGACTTCCGTCCGCCTGCTATCGAATCCATTCTTTTCTTTTTAATCGACACGCCCTTCCAGGCTCGCATCGATGCCGATACGCCTTCCTAGGCTCGCACCGGACTTTTATTTACTTTTTAATCTTTTTAATCGACACACCTTCCTAGGCTCGCATCGACGCCGATACGCCTTCCTAGGCTCGCACCGGACTTCCATTTTTCCTTTTTAATCGTCACGCCTTCACAGGCTCGCATCGATGCCGATACGCCTTCACAGGCTCGCATCGGACTTCCATTCTTTTCTTTCCTTTCTTTCTCTTTCTTTTTCTTTCTCTTTCTCTTTCTCTTTCTCTTATTTCTCTTTCTTTTCTTTCTCTTTCCCTTTATCCTTTTTCTTAGTCATGTATCTTTTCTCTTTTTATGGTTTATTGTATTTTCTCTTTTATTTCATTTCTTTACTTAGAGACTTGTTATCACATTGTTTATCTTTCACTATTTTCAATATCCTTCTTTCTTTTCCTTTTTCTTTTTCTTATAATTTAAGTAACTTTTTTAATCTTTATTTTCTTTTATGACTTATCACCTTTTCTATATTTTCTACTTTACTCTTTTTCTTTTTATTAGCTTCCCTCAATTTTTATCCAACTCTAATTAATACGGTCAAATATAATATATTCTAGTTCTTGTTACTAATTCTTAGTTATTTCTCAGTTTCCTTATCTCAATCAATTACCCAATTCTTTGTTCCTATTTCATTAACTATATTAGTTTTAATTGCTCTATTCTCTTAATCGAACTTTTCAATTATTTCACTCCAACTTCCCTCATAATGTACTCTCTCTTAGTTTTCTTATCTTTTCGTAAACCCGCTTATCGTTTTCCTTATTTTATATTAAATCTTAATTCATCTTTTTATTTCTATTCTCTACTTTACTCTGCGTGCATTCCTTATTCCTTGTTCTAGACTCTCTTTTACCCTTTTTGTTCCTTTACCACCCCTATAGCTTTTACTTTATAATTTCCCACATTTTGTTTTATATTAACTATTTCAATATCCTAAATACGCTCATCCATTCCGGGACTTATTCTATGCTCATACATCTTATTCCCTAAGGTGTGGTTTCTCGTCACTATTTTATTTACTTTATTTCTATCAACGGGGTACCCTAAGGTTCATTAACATACTTTTAATTACTCTATTCCTAGCTACCACTATATAATCCTAGAATTTACTTCTTAAGCAAAGGTAACGCGAACCCTCTTACCTCGGGCTTTTTAAATAGAACCTGGATTTTAGCACGGCGACGATGACGGCGTCGGTGTTGCTCCTCGCTAGCGGGGAACGATCGTGACTAAACCGAGGCAAAGCTTCGAGCTTCGAGGTTCCCGACACGAGCCCGGCACGATCACGGGTCGATAACGGCGCCGGTGAGATCCGTGGAGAGAGAGCTCGTGGTAGAGGGAGAGCTTGGGAAGAGGGAGAGGCTATGGTGGTTTGGTGATGGTGGTGGTCACCACCGCGAGTGGCGGCTGTGGTGGTGAGGGGCGGCGGTGTGTGTGTGTGGAGAGGGAGAGAGAAAAAGCTTGTGGGTGAGAGAGAGATCGGAGTCAAGGGAAGAGAAACAAGGAGAGGGAGAGGTCTTGATAGTGGCGGGGGTCCCTGGCGGTGGCGGCCGGAGGTGGCGGCTGTGAGTGGGGAGGAGAGAGAGAGTTGGTGAGGGAAGGAGGGAAAGCAAGAGAGAGAGAGACGGGTTGAGAGAGAGAGGAGGGAGGCCACGGTGGGGCGGCTTGGGCAGCGGTGGAGGTGCTGGACGGAGGAAGGAGGAGGAGGAAGATCGGAGGGAGAGAGAAAGAGGGGTTGGAATGGGGGTTTCAACCCCAAAACACGAATTTAACGTTTCAGATCGAAGAATACTCGAGTGTTTCTGTAAACACTCGAGTGTTTTGGCCCAAAATACTCGAGTATTTCACAAAATACTCGAGTAAAATGATCAGATAATGCTAGTTTGTTTTTCTATTTTTCAGCTATTTTCTCCCAACTTCAAATAGCCATAACTTCTTCGTTCACCGTCGGATCTTGCTCAAATTTGACGAGTAACTTCCTAAAAATCATATCTTCATATCCAACGGTGGAAATTGTGTTTGGAGTCTTAAATCTTTTATTTTGAATTTCCCAAGTTAGCGAATTTAAAACACCGAAAACACCGCTTTTAACCCCCGTTTGGTCTTCTTTAAATTCGCTTTTCGATGCCAATGCTCCTTAACTCCTTCATGGCACTCGAAGAATTCCTAATCCATCATTTTAAATCCCTTTTTGGATAACCCTTATTTCCAAATCTTATTATTATTCTAATTATTATTAGGATTAAAATTCGGGATGTTACAAGGCCACTGCTGTTTACCCGAGTTTGCACGAGTTTGCACGAGTTTACCCGAGTTTAGTGGGAAGCGAGTTTGCATGCGAGTTGACTCGATTCTATGGGTAGGATCGTAAAGTCGTACGAGTTTACGAGTTAACTCGCGAGTTTGACAACCTTGGTGACTATGTTGATGACATGTTAAAAAGTTTAGGTCATCACCAGAGTCATGACCCTAGTACAAAATTAAAAAAATTGCAAATCAATATCCTTCATAACTCATGAATTAAAAATCATCTAAATGCAAGATAAAAGATTTAAAGATTCATTCGTTTCATACAAAAGTCATATGTGTGGTGATGTGTTGTGAGGAAAGTTTTTAAAACAAAAACCTCAGGTCGTGATTGTAATGATGACTGAAATTTTTGAGCAGGTTATCAACACATACATGACCCAAAAATAATCTTTAAAAGAATGTACCGTATATCAAAAATTGTGGTGTGCATGTCCGAATATGGAGTGACAAAAACCCCTTGCAAATCTTGAGTCTTAAAAACTGGATTGACCCAACCCCAAGTTAAACATATTTTATTTATGGTTTACTTGTGTAATAACAATATTCAATTCATTATTACAAATTAGTTTAATTTCTAATCTTACTCTATCAAAAGATGATATTTCTTGTAAAAAAAAGGGTAAAAAAATATTTAAAAAAAAATCTTAAAATGAACTCGCATTAATAAAAAAATATTTAAAAATTGTATAATATGATATGTGATTGACTAATTAATAAATAATATATTAAAGTATTGGATTGATACTTGATTTGTTTTTTAAGCAAAATATTAAAAGTATATATATATATATATATATATATATATATATTTTGAATTTTCAAAATATTACCATATTTTAGGGAGGGAGTATGAAATCTCGTTACTTGTTCAACAAACCAAATCATCGTAATTTTCTTTATTTTTTTCCCTCTTCTCACACGTTTCATCATTGCAAAGTGATTGTGCATATGATGTTAGGGTCCTGAATCGTGATGTCCCTATACGATGCTTCATGAAACATTTAGTGACGTAATATGCACCAAAGAATCTAGATTCATGGCTTTGCGCCCAAGTTTCCGAAGTCATCTGTGGCTGCGAATGTGACCTGGCAGTTAATTTCACTAGGATCCAAATTCCAAACTTGGGCGTTACTAAATATCTATTGGACTTACGGCTCCCTTAAGTATCTTGTTTGAAATCTTCGGATCTGAACCTTATGGTTTCTAATTACCTTCCGTTTCAACTATCAGCACGTCCCTTTTTATAGAAATTATTAGTTGATTATTTATTATCACATCAATTTTAATGGAGACCAATAATGAATAGATAGTTAAAAACAAGGTTGATCAAGTGGTAGCTCATTTGGTTCCTTAACCAACTAGTTTCGGGTTCGAGTTTTGGGTATAGAGCAACCCCGCTGGGAAACCCTTACCGCTTAGTGCGAGCTCAGTTGGGTCAGACCGGATGAGTCGGATTCTGGATAAACCAGAATCGGGTACCGGTTGGTGTAAAAAAAATGAAATTAAAAAAAAAAACAGATATAAAATGAATAATTGATTATTTTTGCTGCTTATAAGTTGAAATTTATCGGAACTACGGATATAATATGGAAGTACAAGTCTAAAACGAATAATTTTTTCTATTCTTCAAACATTAATCACTTTCCACGAAAGTACAAACAGGACACCTGTTTTCTTTTACCCTTAGTCCCTCATGCATGGCAATATATAAATATTTGGACAAGTTGTACATTTTTAATCCATCAAGTATTTTTTTTTTTTTTATCAATCATCATTAGCACAAACTTGTAGGGGAACACAAGTGTTTTGATTTTTTTTTTTATCTGTTTCTGAAAAGTGAGACCACATATAATTATATAAATAAAGATGCTTGGAGCTAACAACAATCATGTCATGAAGAGAAAAGGGCAAGATAAAAGGAACAAAAAGGATATCAAAGTCACTTATATTCCAAGCCCAATGAAGTTCAAGACTAGTGCTTCTAACTTTAGAGCTCTTGTGCAAGAACTCACTGGCCAAGACTCCTGTGTTGCTGAAACGTTCATGGAGCCAGGTGATGTTATAGGTGTTGTTCACAACAATAAAGGCTTAGCTCAACAGTGGAGTAATGAGGTTGATGAGGGCCATTTACTAGACCCTACCTGGTTGAAACCTGATAACAATGTGTTGGCTTCGAGATCCTCTATGGAGCCACTAAAGGAAGACGTGCTATATGATTTGTTGAGCTTTGATATGCTATAGATTTTTATAGGCTTATTTAAGTTTTTTTAAAAAAATTGACCGAGTTTTGGTTTTAGTCCTTGTCTTTTTATTTAATCGGTATTATCCTTAAAAATTTAATTTTTTTGGTTTTCTTCCATGTCGTTAGGGATCCGGTGTTAATTGATGACGTGACTAATAGAGTGTCACGTCAGCCTGACATGTGTCTTTTTGTTTAAAGTAAAAGGTCCTTGAAAGTTGATCGAATTTTGGTTATAGTTTCTATCTTTTCTTTTGATCGGTAAAGGTCCTTAAAAGTTTAAAATTTTTTGTTTTGGTCTCTGACATTAATAAAATACTATTAATTGCTGACATGGCTAACGGATTGTCATATCAGCATGCCATGAGTTTGCATAATAATGAGTTGTTACCAGGTTGACATATGACATGTAAGAACATATAATAACAATATATAATAAGACATGAGTTCTATTATGTATTTGGTTTATTATATAAACATAAAGGCCGAAACACTAAATATTATAATATTTTAATTCATTTGAAGTCCCACGTCGAAATATTTATGTAAGAATTGAATGTTATATACTCCAATAATGCTTATGAGTTTAAGTTATTGGATTCATGTAAGTTGGACAATCCTGGCCAACAGCCTACTAGAGTTTTGCTTGTCTTGTTAGGTTATCCATGTCATTGCCAACGTGACAACAACTCACTCATTATTGTGCAGACATATGACATGCTAATGTGGCAATCTGTTAGCCATGTCAGCAATTAACGACATTTTACTAATGGCGACAAGGACCAAAGCATATTTTTTTAAAAAATTTAAGGACCTTAACTGGTCAAAAGAAAAGATAAGGATTAAAACCAAAATTCGGTCAACTTTCAGGGACCTTTTACTTAAACAAAAAGACACATGGTATGTTGATGTGGCACTTCGTCAACCACGTTATCAATTAAAGGTGAATCCTAACGATAGAGACCAAAACCAAAAAAATTAAACTTTTAAGAATCAAGATCGATCAAATAAAAAGATAAGGACCAAAACTAATACTCGATCAACTTTCCGAGAAAAAACTTAAATAAGCCATTTTTATATATATCTGAGTTAGTCGTATATTTGAAGATGGGCTACTTATTAACTAATGTATATGTAATTTATATGCTATAAATTTTTAGAGTGAAGTACCGCTTTGGTTCCTTATGTTTTTTAGATGGGACACTTAAGTCCCTCAAAATGTGGAAAATCACTTTTAGTCCCAGAAGAATTTTTTATGGGATACTTAAGTCCCTAAAGAATTTTTTATGGGACACTTAAGTCCGCAGTTGAGGTAATTGGCAGAATGGACGGAGGAACTTAAGTGTCCCATAAAAAAATCTTCAGAGACTAAAAGTAAATTTCCACGTTTTGAGGGATTAAAGTGTCCCATTTAAAAAACATGAGGGACCAAAGTGTTACTTCACCCAAATTTTTATGTACAATTATGAGTTAATCGCATATTGAAGAAGGTGAATGTATAACTTATATATAGTTATATAAGTTATATGCATGCATATAATTATATGCATACATATACATACATATAAGTGATAAATAGTTCATCTTCAACATGCGATTATCTAGATATGCATAAAAATCTTTTATATTATATATATATATATATATATATATATTTTGATTTATTGGGAAAGAATATAGTACTGATTGCGTGGAGAAAAGATTGAAAAAGATGGATATATGTTTTGAGTTTCGGTATTGCAATACCAAATTTTTTTATAGATTCATATATACTTATCTCTAGCTTTATCTAAAATATGGAAAAAAAAAATGATTGAATTCTCTCTCATTTTATATACAGTGTTTATAGAGTTTTTTTTTTTATTTTTCATTGTTTCATATGTATTATTCGTTTAAAAATACATAATTAATCCTATGTTTTCAAACTATACTTTTTTTGTGGATAACAAAATATCACTTTTAACATAATTATCAATACTATAGAACATAGTTATTATAAATCCTAAAATTGTTCAAAATATATTATTATTTATCATAATCTCTTTTTCACTTTTAATATTATTCTCTCTTCAATAATGATTATAAAGAGGTTTTATAGTCAAAATACCCCAAATTCTTATATCATTTAACTATTTCTTAGAATCCGTGCATAACCTTAAAACACACTACATATGCAATGGATATAGTATTATATTGAAGTTTTGGTGTTGCTCAGCATTTTCTTCTATCCCTATACTTGATTGATTAGTGTATTACTTTATTATTTGTAGAATTGATATCACACAACTAAAATATAGTTGAGAAAAAAAAATAGGAACTGACACAAATATTTTACATAGAAAACCTTTTGGGAGAAAATTACGGGGCAAAAATAGAAGGTTTTCACTAAGTGGGGAAAAGTTACAACATAACCTCTCTAATGATAAGGAGAGAACAATGACACCATCTCTTGCATCAGGAGAATACTATTCTCTCTATATAAAAATATAGGAAAAATACTAAGAATACACTACAAGGATTTTACACTAGGATATATTTAATATATTGTGTTCGTGATTGTATGAATGATTTGAGGCCTCTATTTATAGAGAACTCCAGCTCCTCTTCACCCTCTATTAGTTATATTGCCAGCCCATGCAAAATGCTTTCGGTGCAGCTTTGTTTGACAAAGTAAAGTCACAAAAGCGTTTTTAGCTGGGCTGCATTTAACATCCCTAATTTAATTCCAAACAATAATTAATGAATTAATAGAATTAAAGTGGAAGGAATGGGTAGATTAATTTCTTAAAGAATTTTGGGAGAAAGGTGAGTAGTAATTATAAGTATTAGGGGTTGTGTAGGAGACATTGGTAGCAAGGGGCAAAATTATCTAAGCGAAATCGGGAGTTAAATCGGCGTTTTAAATGTTGGAAATCAGCCGAAAAGAGAAAATTAGGAATTTATTATAGGATGTTAAGAAATTAAATTCCACCGTTGGATATGAAGTTTAAGGGATTAAGAAGCTTGTCTAAAAATTTGGGCCCGATCCGACGGTTAACGAAGAAGGTATGGCGAATCGAAGTCTGAAACCACTGGTGCACACCCAGGCGCACCGGTGCACGCCCAGGCGCACCAGGGTGCATCAGATGCACCAACTCAGGGGCTCCAGCGCTCAGGCGCGCCACACCTACGCCCAGGCGCACCCCTGATGCCCAGTTCGCGCACCAACCAGAAATGGCGCACCAGAGTTTCCCTAATCCCGCACCAGACGCACGCATCCCGCACCAGACGCACGCATCCCGCACCAGCACCAGCCTGGTGCGTGCCTTGTGCTCAGGCGCGACTAGTCCGCGCTCAGGCGCGCGGGCGGATCTGATCCGCACCAGCTTTATAAAGTTGTGCGCCAGCCTCCCCCCATTTCCAACCCTCTTCCTCTCTCTCCACCCTCCCTCACCCAAAACCGCCCCAACACCAGCCACCATCACCGGAGCTGCCACCAAGGCCTCCTCTCCCCCCTGGCCTTCCTCCTCTCCATAGATCTCTCTCTCTTGTGGCCCTTTCTCTCTCCCTACTTTCTTTCTCTCTCTTCTTTCCCACCACCAGCCACCACTGTGGCCACCAGCCACCACGGTGGACCACCACACCGGCCACCCACCACCCTCACAACCTCTTTTCACTCTCTCTCTTTCTCTCCCTTTGACCCTTACTCTCTCTCTCCCTCTTCCCTCTATTTGGTTTCTCTCTCCTTCCACCGGATCTCACCGGCGTAGTTACCGATCGTGTTCGCACCGGGCTCGTGTTGGGTACTCCGAGGCGTGAAGCTTTGGCCTCGATCCGACCGCGATCATTCTCACTAACGAGGAGCAACACCGACGCCGACATCGACATCGAGCCACAACCCAGGTTCTTTGTTTAAAAGAAAACCCGAGGTAATAAGGGTTCGTATTACCTTTATTTAAAAAGTAAATTCTAGGAGTTTATAGTGGTGACTAAGAATAGGGTAATTTAAGAATAAGTTAATGAACCTTAGGGTAATCCCCGCAAATATAAAAGATTTATTTAAATTGACAATGGAATAAATTGAATGTGCATAGAATGAGTTCCGGAGTGAATGAATATGATAGGATATTAAAAGAGCTAAAATGGAAATGAAAGTGTAGGAAAACACAAAGTAAAGCCAAGGGAAATTAGTTAAGGAAAACCCGCGAAACGTGAGAGTAAAAGAATATAGAGTATTTGTAATAGGCAAGGAGAGTAGAATGATTAAAACTAAAGGTGGGGTAAAATAGGAGTTAACGTATGAAAGCAATAAGAAATCACGGAGTAAACTTAGTTAAGAGTGGTCGGGTAGTAATGAATTCGAAACGAAAATGATAAACTAGAATTCCAAATCCAAGAGGGTAATTGGTAAAAGAATTGAGTGAAAAGATGATAAGACAAATAGAGAGAATTTGAGTATGGTAATGTAGTAGAATGGAGTAGAGGTAAACTATAGTAATTAATAAGAAGTATAATGAAAAAGAAAAAGGAAGAGAAGAAGAAAAAGAAAAGAAAAGAAAGGGAAAATAGAAATAATGAAGAGCTAGTAAGGAGAATTGAAATATAATGTATATGGCCTAATTAAGCAAAGCTAGAGGAGAATGAGAATCATTAGTGAACAGAAAATATCTAAATAGACGAGAATAAAAATAAAGGGGAAATGATATAAAACGACAGGAGGTCGTGAGACCCTGTCACCATAATGTAAAACGGCGAGAGGTCGTGAGACCCTGTCACAATGAAATAAAACGGCGGGAGGTCGTTAGACCCTGTCACCATGAGATAAACGGCGGGAGGTCGTTAGACCCTGTCACCATGAGATAAACGGCAGGAGGTCGTTAGACCCTGTCACCATGAGATAAACAGCGGGAGGTCGTTAGACCCTATCACCATGAGATAAAACTGCAGGAGGTCGTGAGACCCTGTCACCATAATATAAAACGGCAGGAGGTCGTGAGACCCTATCACCTTGACATAAAACGGCGGGAGGTCGTGAGACCCTGTCACCATAATATAAAACGGCAGGAGGTCGTGAGACCCTGTCACCTTGACATAGAACGGCGGGAGGTCGTGAGACCCTGTCACCATAATATAAAATGGCGGGAGGTCGGTAGACCCTGTCATAATAATGAAAGGTATAATGGCGGGAGGTCGATAGACCCTGTCACAATAATAAAGGGTATAATGGCGGGAGGTCCGTAGACCCTGTCATAATGCTAAGGGAAATTTGTGTAGATCTCTGATTGAGGCTACACCTAATGGAAAATGAATAAAAGAAGTAAAAATGGATAATGGAATGGACATTGGGAAAGGAAATAATAAAATGGACAATGGAAATGATATTGGAATTAGAGGAAATAACTAAGGAGAGTAATTATGGAGATGTTAAGTACAAGCGGCTAACGGGAAATGGATAAAGAACGGAAATGAGAGAATGATAAGAGAACCATGTATCAAACGAATATGAGAATACGTAAAGGACTAAAAGAGATTAATTATATGAATAATGTATAATAAGATTTGGGTAGGCTTAGTTTATTACTATGCCTCTTTTAGGATTTATCTTTTTAAGTTCTGTGTAATGCTACCCTTCTTGCTATATTTTTACAGGTACTGAAGTGGAGCATACATGGGACATGGCCGAGCAGGACGTTCATTCCACTACGTGGAGTGAATATATATATTATTTCGAGTGGACCATTACTCTTTGTAAATTATAATATGGAATTCGTAGTTGCCTTGAAACTTGTGCTAATCGGGCGTTAGGATTTATTATGACTATTAAACTATTGTGTTTTATGTTTTTAAATATTCTGGACTGACAGGTTTTAAGAAGAAAATTTTTGGGAAGTCCGGAAAACAGAGGAAACTCTGCCGGATTTTCGTAAAACCTTTTAAAGAAATTAAGTTTTAAAAAAGGAATTTTCTAACTCCAATTTTAATAAAACCTAAAATTAGCTAATAAAGTGAGAGTGTTACATTTTTGGTATCAAAACAGTTTTTCCTCGGCCTTTGGAGTGTGGACTCACATCTCCGATGGTTACTCACCAAGCGAGTAACTGATTTGTTTAGTAAGAATCTAAGTCTAAGAATAGGATATTTAGGTTATTGATTAAGTATTCAGTCTTTAACCGGCTGTTCCCTCCATGACCTAACAGTATGGCTGGGCGACGTGCCGAAAATGATCGGATGGCTGCTATATTGGAGAACCTGATTCAAATGAATCAGAATCAAGCACACATGCAACAGAATCAAGCTGAAAGCATCGCAGCAGCAGCAACAGCAACAGTTGCAGCAATGAATTCTCAACCCCCAGCTCCAGTTGCGATTGATTGGTTGGCACGATTCAGGAAGAATGACACGCTAAAGTTTGAAGGAGGGTTCAATCCCGATGGGGCACAACTTTGGTTGCAAGAGATTGAAAAGATCCTGAATACCATGGCACCACCGGAGGAACAGAAGGTTCTGCTGGCACAATACATGTTGACTAGTGAAGCAGAACACTGGTGGCAACAGATGCGGAGGGGTTTGGAGGCGAACAATCAGGCGATCACTTGGGATTTGTTTAAGAACCGTTTTCTGGGCAAATACTTTCCTGAGGATGTTCGTAGAGAGAAGGAGATAACCTTTCTGCAGCTCGTGCAAGGAAACATGAGCGTTGGTGAATATGCTGCTAGATTTGAAGACTTGATCCGATATGCAGGGAGTTATAGAGATGCTGATGAAAGGACCAAGTGCATCAAGTTCGAAACCGGACTTCGTTCTGAAATCAGGATGGCTTTTGAGTATCAAAACATCGCCGACCTGTCTCAGTTGATCAACATGACTAGTACTTATGAAAAGAGTCGGAAACAACGTGCAGCTGAGAAGTGGAGCAAATTAACGCATGGGTCAGAAGGTTCCAGCCGAGGAAGGGAACCGGCTCAGGAAGGAGATCCATACACCGACATGGGCATTAGAGAAGTAGTGCCAAGAGACGTGGCCCCGTATGGGGATACCCCAGGAGTTAGGCAATCGTGTTCGCTATGTGGGAAGCCCCACAGGAGTCTATGTCGGTTGTTGAAGCAGCACAAGAACAAGGGCCTCTGCTATATATGCGGACAACCGGGACACATTGGGGCAAACTGTCCTGGACGTATCGGAGAAGGAAGCGAATAAACTAACCCAAGGTATTCTTTTATGTTAATACTGCATCAAGTGATTTCTTTAACGTCTTTGTCTAGATTAAGTGTGGGTAGTGTTATCTAGAAGAAGTCGATAAGTGTTAAAACCTTACTTAGTTATAGGACCGCAACAAGAAATCTAACCAAAGACCTTGTGATAGTGTCGTCCTCTAATAGAGTGTAAGGTCAGGATTGGTCATCCTTTCTCTTGCACCTGTTAAAAGATAATGCTATCATTCAATAACGCAGTGATGTACAGTCGATAAATGCGAGATTGGGACTGACCACCTCGGTCTTTGCGTCTATTGACATGTTATATTATTGCAATCATCTAGTTGAGATCCGAATAAACCACCTAGTAATTCTATCTCTGTCGAAAGGCCTATTAAACTTTAATCCTATAGGATCTTTACCAAGACGCATGAACAGTGATTCGCAAACCAATCCCATTCAAGACACTCTTATTCTATATTTCCACCGAGAACATCCAACTAAATGATCGAACCACCCTTCTAACTCGTATGAGAATTTAGCCGTATGCGTAGGTATGAAGAACCCAGCTCATCAATTCCTGGAATCAACTCAGTTTCCTCCCTGCCTTCGTCTTACTCAGGTATGTTGATAACAAGTGGGGGAGGATTTCAATCCAAGGAATGGGAGATGGAGCTTTAATAAAAAGAACTGACGACCTTGTGCAGATAGAGATGACACAAAGTGTTAGGAGACAAGCGTTGAAATGGACATGACCCTAACCACATATGGAGCGGAAAGTAAAAATCGAAGGAAAGTGAAAACCGTGATCAGAAGCTTACCAATGGGATGGTTCTCCATTTGAAGGAATTGAACGGAATTTCGGGGACGAAATTCTAATAAGTGGGGGAGAATTGTAACATCCCTAATTTAATTCCAAACAATAATTAATGAATTAATAGAATTAAAGTGGAAGGAATGGGTAGATTAATTGCTTAAAGAATTTTGGGAGAAAGGTGAGTAGTAATTATAAGTATTAGGGGTTGTGTAGGAGACATTAGTAGCAAGGGGCAAAATTATCTAAGCGAAATCGGGAGTTAAATCGGCGTTTTAAATGTTGGAAATCAGCCGAAAAGAGAAAATTAGGAATTTATTATAGGATGTTAAGAAATTAAATTCCACCGTTGGATATGAATTTTAAGGGATTAAGAAGCTTGTCTAAAAATTTGGGCCCGATCCGACGGTTAACGAAGAAGGTATGGTGAATCGAAGTCTGAAACCACTGGTGCACGCCCAGGCGCACCGGTGCACGCCCAGGCGCACCAGGGTGCATCACATGCACCAACTCAGGGGCTCCAGCGCTCAGGCGCACCACACCTACGCCCAGGCGCGCCCCTGATGCCCAGTTCGCGCACCAACCAGAAATGGCGCACCAGAGTTTCCCTAATCCCGCACCAGACACACGCATCCCGCACCAGCACCAGCCTAGTTCGTGCCTTGCGCTCAGGCGCGACTAGTCCGCGCTCAGGCGCGCGGGCGGATCTGATCCTCACCAGCTTTATAAAGCTGTGCGCCAGCCTCCCCCCATTTCCAACCCTCTTCCTCTCTCTCCACCCTCCCTCACCCAAAACCGCCTCAACACCAGCCACCACCACCGGAGCTGCCACCAAGGCCGCCTCTCCCCCCTGGCCTTCCTCCTCTCCATAGATCTCTCTCTCTTGTGGCCCTTTATCTCTCCCTACTTTCTTTCTCTCTCTTCTTTCCCACCACCAGCCACCACTGTGGCCACTAGCCACCACGGTGGACCACCACACCGGCCACCCACCACCCTCACAACCTCTTTTCACTCTCTCTCTTTCTCTCCCTTTGACCCTTACTCTCTCTCCCTCTTCCCTCTATTTGGTTTCTCTATCCTTCCACCGGATCTCACCGGCGTAGTTACCGATCGTGTTCGCACCGGGCTCGTGTTGGGTACTCCGAGGCGTGAAGCTTTGGCCTCGATCCGATCGCGATCGTTGTCACTAACGAGGAGCAACACCGATGCCGACATCGACATCGAGCCACAACCCAGGTTCTTTGTTTAAAAGAAAACCCGAGGTAAGAAGGGTTCGTATTACCTTTATTTAAAAAGTAAATTCTAGGAGTTTATAGTGGTGACTAAGAATAGGGTAATTTAAGAATAAGTTAATGAACCTTAGGGTAATCCCCGCAAATATAAAAGATTTATTTAAATTGACAATGGAATAAATTGAATGTGCATAGAATGAGTTCCGGAGTGAATGAATATGATAGGATATTAAAAGAGCTAAAATGGAATTGAAAGTGTAGGAAAACACAAAGTAAAGCCAAGGGAAATTAGTTAAGGAAAACCCGCGAAACGTGAGAGTAAAAGAATATAGAGTATTTGTAATAGGCAAGGAGAGTAGAATGATTAAAACTAAAGGTGGGGTAAAATAGGAGTTAACGTATGAAAGCAATAAGAAATCACGGAGTAAACTTAGTTAAGAGTGGTCGGGTAGTAATGAATTCGAAACGAAAATGATAAACTAGAATTCCAAATCCAAGAGGGTAATTGGTAAAAGAATTGAGTGAAAAGATGATAAGACAAATAGAGAGAATTTGAGTATGGTAATGTAGTAGAATGGAGTAGAGGTAAACTATAGTAATTAATAAGAAGTATAATGAAAAAGAAAAAGGAAGAGAAGAAGAAAAAGAAAAGAAAAGAAAGGGAAAATAGAAATAATGAAGAGCTAGTAAGGAGAATTGAAATATAATGTATATGGCCTAATTAAGCAAAGCTAGAGGAGAATGAGAATCATTAGTGAACAGAAAATATCTAAATAGACGAGAATAAAAATAAAGGGGAAATGATATAAAACGACAGGAGGTCGTGAGACCCTGTCACCATAATGTAAAACGGCGGGAGGTCGTGAGACCCTGTCACCATGAAATAAAACGGCGGGAGGTCGTTAGACCCTGTCACCATGAGATAAACGGCGGGAGGTCGTTAGACCCTGTCACCATGAGATAAACGGCAGGAGGTCGTTAGACCCTGTCACCATGAGATAAACGGCGGGAGGTCGTTAGACCCTGTCACCATGAGATAAAAGGGCAGGAGGTCGTGAGACCCTGTCACCATAATATAAAACGACAGGAGGTCGTGAGACCCTGTCACCTTGACATAAAACGGCGGGAGGTCGTGAGACCCTGTCACCATAATATAAAACGGCAGGAGGTCGTGAGACCCTGTCACCTTGACATAGAACGGCGGGAGGTCGTGAGACCCTGTCACCATAATATAAAATGGCGGGAGGTCGGTAGACCCTGTCATAATAATGAAAGGTATAATGGCGGGAGGTCGATAGACCCTGTCACAATAATAAAGGGTATAATGGCGGGAGGTCCGTAGACCCTGTCATAATGCTAAGGGAAATTTGTGTAGATCTCTAATTGAGGCTACACCTAATGGAAAATGAATAAAAGAAGTAAAAATGGATAATGGAATGGACATTGGGAAAGGAAATAATAAAATGGACAATGGAAATGATATTGGAATTAGAGGAAATAACTAAGGAGAGTAATTATGGAGATGTTAAGTACAAGCGGCTAACGGGAAATGGATAAAGAACGGAAATGAGAGAATGATAAGAGAACCATGTATCAAACGAATATGAGAATACGTAAAGGACTAAAAGAGATTAATTATATGAATAATGTATACTAAGATTTGGGTAGGCTTAGTTTATTACTATGCCTCTTTTAGGATTTATCTTTTTAAGTTCTGTGTAATGCTACCCTTCTTGCTATATTTTTACAGGTACTGAAGTGGAGCATACATGGGACATGGCCGAGCAGGACGTTCATTCCACTACGTGGAGTGAATATATATATTATTTCGAGTGGACCATTACTCTTTGTAAATTATAATATGGAATTCGTAGTTGCCTTGAAACTTGTGCTAATCGGGCGTTAGGATTTATTATGACTATTAAACTATTGTGTTTTATGTTTTTAAATATTCTGGACTGACAGGTTTTAAGAAGAAAATTTTTGGGAAGTCCGGAAAACAGAGGAAACTCTGCCGGATTTTCGTAAAACCTTTTAAAGAAATTAAGTTTTAAAAAAGGAATTTTCTAACTCCAATTTTAATAAAACCTAAAATTAGCTAATAAAGTGAGAGTGTTACATTTTTGGTATCAAAGCAGTTTTTCCTCGGCCTTTGGAGTGTGGACTCACATCTCCGATGGTTACTCACCAAGCGAGTAACTGATTTGTTTAGTAAGAGTCTAAGTCTAAGAATAGGATATTTAGGTTATTGATTAAGTATTCAGTCTTTAACCGGCTGTTCCCTACATGACCTAACAGTATGGCTGGGCGACGTGCCGAAAATGATCGGATGGCTGCTATATTGGAGAACCTGATTCAAATGAATCAGAATCAAGCACACATGCAACAGAATCAAGCTGAAAGCATCGCAGCAGCAGCAGCCGCAGCAGCAGCAACAACAACAGTTGCAGCAATGAATTCTCAACCCCCAGCTCCAGTTGCGATTGATTGGTTGGCACGATTCAGGAAGAATGACCCGCTAAAGTTTGAAGGAGGGTTCAATCCCGATGGGGCACAACTTTGGTTGCAAGAGATTGAAAAGATCCTGAATACCATGGCACCACCGGAGGAACAGAAGGTTCTGCTGGCACAATACATGTTGACTAGTGAAGCAGAACACTGGTGGCAACAGATGCGGAGGGGTTTGGAGGCGAACAATCAGGCGATCACTTGGGATTTGTTTAAGAACCGTTTTCTGGGCAAATACTTTCCTGAGGATGTTCGTAGAGAGAAGGAGATAACCTTTCTGCAGCTCGTGCAAGGAAACATGAGCGTTGGTGAATATGCTGCTAGATTTGAAGACTTGATCCGATATGCAGGGAGTTATAGAGATGCTGATGAAAGGACCAAGTGCATCAAGTTCGAAACCGGACTTCTTTCTGAAATCAGGATGGCTTTTGAGTATCAAAACATCGCCGACCTGTCTCAGTTGATCAACATGACTAGTACTTATGAAAAGAGTCGGAAACAACGTGCAGCTGAGAAGTGGAGCAAATTAACGCATGGGTCAGAAGGTTCCAGCCGAGGAAGGGAACCGGCTCAGGAAGGAGATCCATACACCGACATGGGCATTAGAGAAGTAGTGCCAAGAGACGTGGCCCCGTATGGGGATACCCCAGGAGTTAGGCAATCGTGTTCGCTATGTGGGAAGCCCCACAGGAGTCTATGTCGGTTGTTGAAGCAGCACAAGAACAAGGGCCTCTGCTATATATGCGGACAACCGGGACACATTGGGGCAAACTGTCCTGGACGTATCGGAGAAGGAAGCGAATAAACTAACCCAAGGTATTCTTTTATGTTAATGCTGCATCAACTGATTTCTTTAACGTCTTTGTCTAGATTAAGTGTGGGTAGTGTTATCTAGAAGAAGTCGATAAGTGTTAAAACCTTACTTAGTTATAGGACCGCAACAAGAAATCTAACCAAAGACCTTGTGATAGTGTCGTCCTCTAATAGAGTGTAAGGTCAGGATTGGTCATCCTTTCTCTTGCACCTGTTAAAAGATAATGCTATCATTCAATAACGCAGTGATGTACAGTCGATAAATGCGAGATTGGGACTGACCACCTCGGTCTTTGCGTCTATTGACATGTTATATTATTGCAATCATCTAGTTGAGATCCGAATAAACCACCTAGTAATTCTATCTTTGTCGAAAGGCCTATTAAACTTTAATCCTATAGGATCTTTACCAAGACGCATGAACAGTGATTCGCAAACCAATCCCATTCAAGACACTCTTATTCTATATTTCCACCGAGAACATCCAACTAAATGATCGAACCACCCTTCTAACTCGTATGAGAATTTAGCCGTATGCGTAGGTATGAAGAACCCAGCTCATCAATTCCTGGAATCAACTCAGTTTCCTCCCTGCCTTCGTCTTACTCAGGTATGTTGATAACAAGTGGGGGATGATTTCAATCCAAGGAATGGGAGATGGAACTTTAATAATAAGAACTGACGACCTTGTGCAGATAGAGATGACACAAAGTGTTAGGAGACAAGCGTTGAAATGGACATGACCCTAACCACATATGGAGCGGAAAGTAAAAATCGAAGGAAAGTGAAAACCGTGATCAGAAGCTTACCAATGGGATGGTTCTCCATTTGAAGGAATTGGACGGAATTTCGGGGACGAAATTCTAATAAGTGGGGGAGAATTGTAACATCCCTAATTTAATTCCAAACAATAATTAATGAATTAATAGAATTAAAGTGGAAGGAATGGGTAGATTAATTGCTTAAAGAATTTTGGGAGAAAGGTGAGTAGTAATTATAAGTATTAGGGGTTGTGTAGGAGACATTAGTAGCAAGGGGCAAAATTATCTAAGCGAAATCGGGAGTTAAATCGGCGTTTTAAATGTTGGAAATCAGCCGAAAAGAGAAAATTAGGAATTTATTATAGGATGTTAAGAAATTAAATTCCACCGTTGGATATGAATTTTAAAGGATTAAGAAGCTTGTCTAAAAATTTGGGCCCGATCCGACGGTTAACGAAGAAGGTATGGTGAATCGAAGTCTGAAACCACTGGTGCACGCCCAGGCGCACCGGTGCACGCCCAGGCGCACCAGGGTGCATCACATGCACCAACTCAGGGGCTCCAGCGCTCAGGCGCACCACACCTACGCCCAGGCGCGCCCCTGATGCCCAGTTCGCGCACCAACCAGAAATGGCGCACCAGAGTTTCCCTAATCCCGCACCAGACACACGCATCCCGCACCAGCACCAGCCTAGTTCGTGCCTTGCGCTCAGGCGCGACTAGTCCGCGCTCAGGCGCGCGGGCGGATCTGATCCTCACCAGCTTTATAAAGCTGTGCGCCAGCCTCCCCCCATTTCCAACCCTCTTCCTCTCTCTCCACCCTCCCTCACCCAAAACCGCCTCAACACCAGCCACCACCACCGGAGCTGCCACCAAGGCCGCCTCTCCCCCCTGGCCTTCCTCCTCTCCATAGATCTCTCTCTCTTGTGGCCCTTTCTCTCTCCCTACTTTCTTTCTCTCTCTTCTTTCCCACCACCAGCCACCACTGTGGCCACCAGCCACCACGGTGGACCACCACACCGGCCACCCACCACCCTCACAACCTCTTTTCACTCTCTCTCTTTCTCTCCCTTTGACCCTTACTCACTCTCTCCCTCTTCCCTCTATTTGGTTTCTCTCTCCTTCCACCGGATCTCACCGGCGTAGTTACCGATCGTGTTCGCACCGGGCTCGTGTTGGGTACTCCGAGGCGTGAAGCTTTGGCCTCGATCCGACCGCGATCGTTCTCACTAACGAGGAGCAACACCGACGCCGACATCGACATCGAGCCACAACCCAGGTTCTTTGTTTAAAAGAAAACCCGAGGTAAGAAGGGTTCGTATTACCTTTATTTAAAAAGTAAATTCTAGGAGTTTATAGTGGTGACTAAGAATAGGGTAATTTAAGAATAAGTTAATGAACCTTAGGGTAATCCCCGCAAATATAAAAGATTTATTTAAATTGACAATGGAATAAATTGAATGTGCATAGAATGAGTTCCGGAGTGAATGAATATGATAGGATATTAAAAGAGCTAAAATGGAATTGAAAGTGTAGGAAAACACAAAGTAAAGCCAAGGGAAATTAGTTAAGGAAAACTCGCGAAACGTGAGAGTAAAAGAATATAGAGTATTTGTAATAGGCAAGGAGAGTAGAATGATTAAAACTAAAGGTGGGGTAAAAGAGGAGTTAATGTATGAAAGCAATAAGAAATCACGGAGTAAACTTAGTTAAGAGTGGTCCGGTAGTAATGAATTCGAAACGAAAATGATAAACTAGAATTCCAAATCCAAGAGGGTAATTGGTAAAAGAATTGAGTGAAAAGATGATAAGACAAATAGAGAGAATGTGAGTATGGTAGTGTAGTAGAATGGAGTAGAGGTAAACTATAGTAATTAATAAGAAGTATAATGAAAAAGAAAAAGGAAGAGAAGAAGAAAAAGAAAAGAAAAGAAAGGGAAAATAGAAATAATGAAGAGCTAGTAAGGAGAATTGAAATATAATGTATATGGCCTAATTAAGCAAAGCTAGAGGAGAATGAGAATCATTAGTGAACAGAAAATATCTAAATAGACGAGAATAAAAATAAAGGGGAAATGATATAAAACGACAGGAGGTCGTGAGACCCTGTCACCATAATGTAAAACGGCGGGAGGTCGTGAGACCCTGTCACCATGAAATAAAACGGCGGGAGGTCGTTAGACCATGTCACCATGAGATAAACGGCGGGAGGTCGTTAGACCCTGTCACCATGAGATAAACGGCAGGAGGTCGTTAGACCCTGTCACCATGAGATAAACGGCGGGAGGTCGTTAGACCCTGTCACCATGAGATAAAACGGCAGGAGGTCGTGAGACCCTGTCACCATAATATAAAACGACAGGAGGTCGTGAGACCCTGTCACCTTGACATAAAACGGCGGGAGGTCGTGAGACCCTGTCACCATAATATAAAACGGCAGGAGGTCGTGAGACCCTGTCACCTTGACATAGAACGGCGGGAGGTCGTGAGACCCTGTCACCATAATATAAAATGGCGGGAGGTCGGTAGACCCTGTCATAATAATGAAAGGTATAATGGCGGGAGGTCGATAGACCCTGTCACAATAATAAAGGGTATAATGGCGGGAGGTCCGTAGACCCTGTCATAATGCTAAGGGAAATTTGTGTAGATCTCTGATTGAGGCTACACCTAATGGAAAATGAATAAAAGAAGTAAAAATGGATAATGGAATGGACATTGGGAAAGGAAATAATAAAATGGACAATGGAAATGATACTGGAATTAGAGGAAATAACTAAGGAGAGTAATTATGGAGATGTTAAGTACAAGCGGCTAACGGGAAATGGATAAAGAACGGAAATGAGAGAATGATAAGAGAACCATGTATCAAACGAATATGAGAATACGTAAAGGACTAAAAGAGATTAATTATATGAATAATGTATACTAAGATTTGGGTAGGCTTAGTTTATTACTATGCCTCTTTTAGGATTTATCTTTTTAAGTTCTGTGTAATGCTACCCTTCTTGCTATATTTTTACAGGTACTGAAGTGGAGCATACATGGGACATGGCCGAGCAGGACGTTCATTCCACTACGTGGAGTGAATATATATATTATTTCGAGTGGACCATTACTCTTTGTAAATTATAATATGGAATTCGTAGTTGCCTTGAAACTTGTGCTAATCGGGCGTTAGGATTTATTATGACTATTAAACTATTGTGTTTTATGTTTTTAAATATTCTGGACTGACAGGTTTTAAGAAGAAAATTTTTGGGAAGTCCGGAAAACAGAGGAAACTCTGCCGGATTTTCGTAAAACCTTTTAAAGAAATTAAGTTTTAAAAAAGGAATTTTCTAACTCCAATTTTAATAAAACCTAAAATTAGCTAATAAAGTGAGAGTGTTACACTGCAGGTTGACCACAATCTCCTACTTAAAGTCACTTTTGGCTAACTTAAAGAATCTGTCTTAACTTTCCAGTTTCATACTGCTTATGTTTTCTATAAGCCATATGAGGATCGACACCATATAAACTTATTAGTGTTGATTGGCTCATCATCACATTTGCTATGTCTGGATCATTTGCATATCTACATTCTCATCTTCTAATAATTATATAACAAAATGATATTGTGTCCCTATGTGCGTTGTCCTTGAATTAAAGGTTGGATTCCTTGCAATGTGCAAGGCACTCTTACTATCAAATTACACAATAATCTTCTTCTGCTTGCGCCAGAGTTCTTCCATTAACCTTTGAATCCAAATTGTTTCCTTGCATGCTTGGGTAGCTGCCATGTATTCAAATTCTGTAGTATATAAAGGTACGACAGATTGTAATTTGGATAACCAGCTAACTGCTCCTCTTGCAAGTGTGAACACTTGGCCTGCAGTAGATTTTCTTTTATCAAGATCACTCGCAAAATCTGAATCAATATAGCCTCTAATAATAAACTTCAATCTTCCAAAATATAGTTCAACATCACAGGTTCCTTTGCTGTATCTCAGGACCCTCTTAACAATGTTTCAATGCTCTCTACCTAGATCTGCCATGTAACGACTTATCACCCCAATTGCTTGAGCAATATCTAGCCTAGTACAAATCATGACATACATAAGGCTTCCCACTGTTGATGCATACAGTACTCGAGACATTTCGATCCTCTCCGCTTCATTGCTATGACACATACTTGAGGATAATTTGTAATTGATAGGAAGTGGGGTATAGATTGGCTTACAGTCATGCATGTTGAAGCGCCGCAAAACTTTCTTCAAATAATTCTTTTGAGAAAGTCAAATCTTCCTATCTTTTCTGTCTCAGTGAATTTCTCTAAAATCTTGTTTGCTGGTCCCAAGTCTTTTATATCGAACTCTCGCCAATTGTGCCTTCAATTCCTGGATTCAAACTTTGTTGGGGCCTACCACCAACATGTCATCCACATACAACAGCAAAATGATGAAATCATTATCACCAAACCTCTTGTAGTACGTATAGTGGTCTGAACTAAGTCTTTTGTATGTGAGGCTAATAATGAAGGAATCAAATCTCTAGTGCCAACATCTGGGTGTCTGCTTTAGACCGTAAAGATATTTAGTCAACCTACAAACCAAGTTTCCTTTTTATTCAAAGTCTTCTGGTTGGAGCATATATATTTCTTCTTCAAGTTCTCCATGAAGAAAAGTAATCTTTACATCCAATTGCTCAAGATGTAAATTGAATGCAGCACACATTGTCAAGAATACTCTGATAGTGGTAAGTCTAACCACTGGAGTGAATATCTCATTAAAATCAATACCTTCTTTCTGAATCTGCCATTTCAAGATGCAAATTGGTAACAACATTATCATCTATCTCCTGCCAGTTTTCATCAGTTATCCCTGTGGGTATGCCTTCCTTTTCTAGTAAGCAATTGTCCTTCCTTAAGATAGCCTTGATCTTTAGTTTCCATAGGGAGAAATTACTTCCGTTGAACTTCTCTCACTCATATTTTGTTGCCATAGTTTTTGAAAAGGATTTGTTTCCCAACTGAAACTGTATACGTGAATAGTAACATATACGTGAATAGTATTGTACGCGTGAATAGTGTCGTACGTATACTCGTATACTTAGTTCCAGTATACACTACTGGTTTACAACTTTTCATTGTGAATAGTACCATATATGTGAAAATATTGTACGTATTCTAGTATACTAGTATAGGTTAACAATTACAGTAAAAGTATACAACTACACGTATGAATAGTGTTGCAACGGAATAGTAACTATTAACCAATGACTCTGATACCATTGTTGGGTACCAAGGTTATGAAAACAATATCACGCAACTAAAATGTAGTTGAGAAAAAAAATAGGATCTGACACAAATATTTTACGTGAAAACCCTTTCGGGAAAAAACCAAAGAGCAAGAATAAAAGGTTTTCACTAAATGGGAAAAAATTACACCTCTCTTTAATTATAAGGAGAGAACGATGACACCCTCTCTTGCACTAAAAAAATTCAATTATCTCTATATAAAAATATAGGAGAAATGCTAACACTTGGATGTATTTAATATATTATTTTTGTTATTTATGAATGAGAACCCCGACTCCTCTTCGCCCTCTATTAGTTATATGGCCATCCCATGAAATATGCTTTTGGTGCATGCAGCTTTGTTTGACAAAGTAAAGTCACAAAAGTAACTTTAGCTAGGCCGAAGGTCGGCCACAAGATTTAACCAAATTACACATATAAAAGAAAGTAGTTAGATTTTTTAATTTTATGAGAATACATTGTAACATTACAATTTTATTCTCTCAACTTATTTTGGAAAGTTCACATTCATTGATGAATAACAAAAAACATATATAGTCAAATATTTAATAAGAGCCAAAAAAAAAAAGAAAAAAGCAATGCAGCTAAATCACCATATCGCTTACCGTTCACCGCTTTCTGCTATTCAAAGAGAACTGGAAATGATACATAAAAAATATAAAATGACTTATAATAAAAATCAATAACATTTTCTACAAAAATGACCTATGATAAAAAAAAACCAGAGAGGGAGTATATTATTTCAATTAATGACTTCTTAAGTTTTGTACATCAACCTTAAACAATCATAAGTAGGAATTAGGAAACGGATGAAGTAATGCTTGGACCAACAATGTGCTTATCCAAGCCTGAATAATAAATGGGCGAACTTAAGCATGATAAATCCCTTCCACCAAATAAATCTCGGATTATTTTGATCTGATTCGATCTTGCCTAAACTCAGCCGAACCTTGGATCAATCCACATAGGTCACAAAAAGCTCATCCGGATAATGTTATCAGTGATAACTAAACCAATCAGTATTTATGATGATGTAAATTTATTCAAAATTGATTAGAAACTGCCAACATATATTTTCAAATTTTAATAATTTCAAGGAGGATTAATAGTTAAAGCCTAATTGATGAGCGTTAATCTACTATCTATATATAAAAGGATCCCTTTTCGAGGCAACACGTTTGCCGGAGAAATTTTTGAGGCACCACATTTATCCCGTGAAGCTTTTCTCGCACCAGAGAGTTTGTAGGTAGATAATCATTAATCAAAATTACAATTTAAAATTAAATAAATTATTTAAATTTATTATTTAATAATTATATGTATGTAAAATTATTATCCTCAATTATTTTTTGAAAAAAAAAGTAATCATTGTCCTCAACAAAAGTATTTAAAAAATATTAAAAAATCACAAATTTATTTAATCATTATCTGTACGTAAAATCATTATCCTCGATTTGTTAAAAAAAAAAATAAACATTATTCTCAACAAAAATATTAAAAAATTTATAATAGTAATCATTAACCAAATTACAATTTGAAATTAAATTAATTATTTAAATTTATATAAACATTATATGTATGTGAAATCATTATCCTCAATTTGTTGAACAAATCATTATCCTCAACAAAAATATTTAAAAAATATTAAAAAGATCACTATATATATAATAGGCTCTCCGACTCAATTTTTAAAGTTCTATCTAATTCTAAGAATTCTCTTCTCCAAATTCTCTCTTTTATTTTTATTTTGTCCCTCATTCCTCTACTTAAATCTCTTAATTTTGATTTTTGAGTGTTTGATGAATTACTTATTAGATGATGCATATTTGTTATACTTTTAATTGACTTTTGTTTATTCCTTTACTTAAAGTTCTTAATTTTGATTTTTGAGTGTTTGATGAATTACTTATTAGATGATGCATATTTTGTTATACTTTTAATTGAATTTTGCTTAATGCTAATTTCAGGAAAAATGACAGCAATGAGTAACTTCAAACAAGAGCATGACCTTGGTAAGTTGTTTTTTTTTTTGAAATTTTGGTAAGCTGTTATACATACTTTGATTATTCTTTGTTGAAAGAATATGCAAATAATTGATCTTTTTCTCTTTTCAAAGAAGAGAAGGGCTCTCCTAGGATTAGGAAGATAAATACCTTGATCGTATTCCGGTGAGAAATAATTTTGGTGAGTCTTTTGCCTGTTTGAAGAAACAATGTTTTTCGATTTATTTATGATTTTTTTTCGTTTTTGTCATGAGATAAGATAAATGATGAAAAAGATCAAAATATTTAAATATGAATAATAATAATAATAATAATAATAATAATAATAATAAATGTGATAATTATATTAAAAAAATAATAATGGTAAAAAAATATTAATTTATCCATCAAATAAATATAAGAAATATCTTATAATATTATCCAATAAAAAAATCAGAATTTATAATTTTGGTTTAATTATGTATAATTTTTCATATTAGATGTGATAATTATATTTAAAATATGCTAAATTATCATGTCTTATGCAATAGAAAATATTTCGATTTATCTTTAAATCTACTCGTAATATCATCAAACAAAAAAATATAAAAAAAGTTTAATTTTCGTTTCATTCTAATAATTAATCATAGTATCATGATAAAACGTGTTAATTCATCGATCAACGAAATAAGGAATACATTAAAATAATACTCATCTATACATAGACAAATATAATATTAAATATATATATATATATATATATAAAAGAGCCAACATTATATTCATAATAAAATGCAATGTGTTAACCAAGATAGTCAAAAATAACAATTTCAATGCCGTCTTCATGTTCTATGAAATAGTGGATATTCCAATTTATCCTTAAATTTTCTCATAATACCATTAAACAAAAGA
This sequence comes from Crotalaria pallida, assembly GCA_037953625.1. Taxonomy (NCBI): domain Eukaryota; kingdom Viridiplantae; phylum Streptophyta; class Magnoliopsida; order Fabales; family Fabaceae; genus Crotalaria; species Crotalaria pallida. The sequence goes on along the minus strand of CM075652.1, from coordinate 71,640,415 downwards.
GATCAAAATATTTAATTCTGATTTGATTTTAATTATCATAATAAAGTTGATAAGCATATAAAAATATTAATTTATTTATTAAATAAATAAGGAAGATCTAATTCTTATTTACTTTTGATTCATCATAATAAAGTTAATAATCATATAAAAAATTGTTAATTTATCCATTGAATAAATAAGGAAAATCTCAGAAAAAAAATTTTATTTTTTATTAATAAGGAAGTACAAAATTTTTCAATTAGCTCATTTTTTATTGTTGTTTAATAATAATCTTTACTTTAAAATATTTAAATATTAATAATTCGTGCATTGCACAGGATAAAAATAAAAAAGTTTAATTTTGATTCCACTCTAATTAATAAAACATGCTAATTATCGATATTAAAATAAGGAATACATTAATTTAATATTGATCTATACATAAATAAATATAATATTAAAAAACGAACTGTCATCATCTTCCAATGAATTCATGTCCAATGAAATAAGGGATATTATCATTTATCATTAATTATTCTCATAATACCATCAAATAAAAAAATCAAAATAATAATAATAATTTTTGATTTATCTTAATAAAGTATATTGAATAATCTTTTTTTTATAATTATTTTTGTTATTGTTTAATAATAATCTTTACTTTATAATGAAAATAATAATAATTTTTAATTTAAAATATTTATTATAAAAAAATTTAATATCAACAACCCGTGCATTGCACGGGGTAAGAGCTAGTAGTATAAATAACTTTTTTACATTGTCACCGTGTATTCATCATTCTTATATTATAACTCATTGACTCTAATACGAGTATATGACGATGGTGTATTAAAATTTACACAATAAGTGCATATCATTGTTGTCATACTTAAATTATGATGCTTTATTTATAGTTTGAAAATCCCACAAGTGGGCGGAAATAACATATAAGTTGTTCATAAAAAACAAAGCTCGAAAGCAGAAGAAACATAGGAATTATCAATAGTTGAGATTTGAGTATTAAATCATATTTTAGAGAGCAACATTGTTGCATACAACTAAATTTCTATGACTTAGTACACAACTTTCTTATTTGTAGAATAAACGAAACCTCGCACATTCTCTTTTGTCCCTAAATACTATGTTTTTCTATCTTTAACCAATCAAATTTAATCAAATACTACAAAAGTATCATAGCAAGTTGGGAAGTTATTTTTCACTTTATTAAAATCGGTGTGAGAAAATGTTCACTCTCTAGCAAGTATACTGGATCGGAAAGTAATATAGTCAATAAGATCAGATATCGTCGCACAGGGATTGCAAATTGTTCAATTAATTTTCACTAAAGAGTAGTTAAAAGCAAAATCTATAGGTTTCTAATTAATTAATTAAGATTGAATTGAAATAAAAACAAAAAATAAATTAAAAACAGAAAATAAATAAAAGTTGTGAGCAATTTGAGAAAGATGTTAGGAACATGGTTTCATTGTAGGCGTTGTTTATTTATCATGAATCTCTGTTTTTCCCTAAATCAAGAACAAATTCCTAAGATAGTAATTACTATATTCCTCTTGCAATTACTGTTTATTATTCAATTTGATAACACTTAATCCCTTAAGTAATTAAACCATTGAATAATCATTAATTAAGAATAGTAGAATTTATAACAAGTTATATAATTACCCAATTGTATCCCTACTTGTTGAATAATTATATTGTTTGATTGAAAGGTCTATTCTAATTCCTAATTTACCAATTGAAGAATTAGAGATCCAAAACATAGATTAATTACTTCCATGCATAACAGTGAAAACACAATCAAACACTTGATTTAGAAACGGAAAAACATCCATTCATGAAATCAATAAACTAATCCATACAAATTCACCAATTCCTAACACGAGGGTTTTAGTTACACATCATGAAAATAAGAACAAAAGCAATAGAATAATACATGATTACCATGGAAAAGCCTTGGATCTTTCAATCCTTGATCTTCTCCTCTTCTAAAACACTCTAAAATTATGTAAACTTTCCCTCTAAAAGCTGCCTAACCTAATTCTAAAACCTATATTTAAAAGCTAAAACAAAATCCTAAGCAAACCCATGAAAAACGTATCAAAATTCAGTCACAGCGCGCCTGGGCGCGCCTGGCATTTGATACTGGTTTCTCGCTGCATGCACGCCCAGGCGCGGGATTCATGCGCCTGGGCGTGCAACTGACTTCCCGACTCCGTTTCGTTCCGTTCTTGCGCCATTTTCAAGGTCCTTTCGCCCTCTTTTCATCTCCAGAATTATTTTCTTCAATTAAGCTCCGAAAGTACTTGAAACATATCCAAAATGGATCAAAACGTTCAAAGGATTCTAAACTAATAACTGTAAAATCAAATCTCCGATTACGGTGGATTAATTTTGATGATGACAATGTAATTAAATTATGGACTTAAAGTGAAGAATGCAAGCCCAACATTAAAGAAGATCAAGTGCTTGGTTAATTATTCATTCTCATTTAATTTTAATGTATTTTATTTTATTTATGAGAGTGGGTAGTTTAGGTTTTTATTCTCACATAAGGTCAAATAATAATCATGCATGAAAGGTTGAGATTAAAACCAATTGGACTTGAGAAGAGAATCGAAAACAATGTTAGAAAAACTTAATTTTTCCAACATTGAGCAATTCACTCGAGTGATTCTCAATTCACTCGAGTGATTTATGAATTTTCAGTAATATAGCCGTTGGATAAAGTAAAAAGGCAACACTATCAGAGCTGACCAAAAACACTCGAGTGTTTTCAAAAAGACTCGAGTGATTTAGGTCTGTCAGCATATTTTTTAAACGTTAGAAGAGGACAAAAAGGGAGAATAACTTGGTTTTTGCTTCCTTTTTGTCCCCTCACTTATATTCTGAGTGGTGGCCATTATCCAAGAAAAAGAAGCTCACATTCTTTCATTGATTCTCTCTCTCTCAAGTGTTAAAATCATTTTCTCTCTCTAAACTCAACCAAGCATTCATCTTTATTATTTGTCTTAGTGAGTTAAGAGAGTGTGCTTCATTTGTAAGAGAATTATTTGTTGTAAAATTCTCAAACACTCATACACTTTAGCTTGTTTAGAAAATCTTGGTGAGGTATCCAAGTACTTGGTGAGGTATCCTGTTGGAAACCAACAAGCGGCTCAATATAGTCTAGAGGGGGGGTGAATAGAATATTGAAGCCTTATTACAGATTTTTCGTCCACCTAAGAGAATGGTTTTATGAAAATAAATTTTCTTAAAAATTCAAGTCAGATTACTCGAGTAACTCAAGACTTCACTCGAGTAATACGCAAGCAAAAATAATTTCACTCGAGTATTCAGCAAATCACTCGAGTATTACGAAAGCTATTTTTAAATCACTCGAGTAACAGAAAACCTACTTGAGTAATGTTCATAAACTGAAAGCAGATTACTCGAGTGACAAGAACTTTACTCGAGTAAACTGGGTAAAATTCAATTAAAACTCAGTTTTCAATGGAGTTCTTCAAGAATAACAATGCTATGATGATTAAACAAATTATGAATGATTAATATGAACAATTTCAAGTAATATTAACATGCAATTTTAGATCAATTGAGTTGAATTAAGAAAACCCCAATTCTAACCTAAAAATGCAATTGCTAATGAATTAATGCAATACAAGGAATGAAAATAAAAGAGACACAAGGATTTATCCTGGTTCACTTTCACCCACTTGAAAGCTACTCCAGTCCCCTCTTGAATCAAGAGAGATTCTTCACTAGAAATCTTCAAATGTAGATTTTACAATGTTTTAAGATGCAACTAGATTCTTAGTTCTCCTATCTTAAAACCCAACACAAAGTGTGTACCAAACACTTTGATCTAATCTACCCCTTTTGAGAGTTCTAGATTTCCTTGCTAATTGATTGAAGATGCTTCCAACCAATCCTCTTTTCTTGATTTGATTTGATCCTCAAAGTCTTCCTTGTGAGATTCTTCACTTGTGTTGAAACTTCAATGATGCAATCACAAATTGCAAATCTTCAACAATCACTAAGAACAAAAATTATGATCTCAAGAATATTTGAACAATGAAAGAAATAGAGTGAAGAATGAAAAGTTCTTTGTTGAATCTTGATAGCTCTTGAAAGTGTATAGAAAATTGTAAGAATGAATGTGTATATTTGTGAAAGAGAAAATTAAGTCCTTTTATAATTTTCCAAATACTGATTGAATTACTCGAGTAAACCATATAACATTACTCGATTAAAACATGTCAGATTAAGTTACTCGAGTGATGTGTAAACCATTACTCGATTAACCTGTCATGACATAAATTACTCGAGTGAACCAATACTCATTACTCGAGTGAACTGATCAGAATCTGAATAAAAACAAGGTTTTTCTAAAAGGATTTTCACAAAACTTTTAATAGAGCTATTTAATCAAGATTTAAAGTATCTTCACTCTTAATCAAACATTATTTAAATATTCTTAAAATCACCTAAGCTACCCACACCAATGAGATGCATTGCATAAAAATAAAGATTACATTGAAATAGAATTAATAAAAATCCTAATTCTAATCTTCATGTGGTGTAGCTTGCTTGTTGCCAATGTTGTTGCTTGGAGAGAGATTGTTAGCATCAAAACATGAGAATCCTACAAACTCCCCCTTTTTGATGATGACAAACCTCCTTTTCAATTAAGCACTAAGTTTTAACATACTCCCCCTAAATGTAAAACACCTAGGAAAAATATAATAAACTTAACCTACAAGAACAACATCAACAAAATATTCTCCCCCTTTTGGCATCATTAAAAAGATAAGAAAGTTGGGAAAAGTCATTTGCCAAAAGTTGAAGGTAAGTAGTTCACAATGGTAAAAAAAATATAACAATAAAGACAATACCAAAATAAACCACAATAGTGCCACAACGAATATAAACGCACAACGAATATAGCACCATAATCCATAATAGCAGAGTATCACACTAAGCAACAAATCATAGTGTAAAGCAAAAAGACATCAACCATAGCAAATAAGCAAACGAAACTAACCAAACTAGACCATACACAAGGTCCTAAAACATAGTAGCAACAGAGTCAGAAACATGAAACAGAAACATAAACATAACATAGTCAGAAATATGCATATGAAACATGAAACAGAAATCAATCAGCAAAACATCATCAGCATCCACAGGTCTAGGAATCAGGTGGAGGAGGAGGGAAATGGTGAGAAAATAGGCCAGACATATAATCCATTAAACGATGCTCCATGGCAATATTCTTCACATCCTGTCTCATCTCCAACTGAGCAAATTGAGCATTGATGTGCTCAACCAATGACTCATGAGCAGCCTGTGCATCAAATGGAGTACCAAGATTGTCCAAATTGATATAGTCCTCAATGCGATCGGTATCCATCGGATCAGTAGAAGAAGGAGGAGCAGAAGAAGATGCACCAGCCCTATCACCAAGTAAAGTCCTTTTCCTAGAACCTGAAGCTCTTGCAGCCTTTGCAGCTTCAACCATTTCCTTAATCTGTGATTTCCATAACCAAGTGCGACTTTCCCTATGCCAAGCAATTTTCATATAACTAATGTGTGAATCATTAAGACACCAGTTATTTTTCTTTTCCGTCACAGCTGGCTCATCATCAGGGATTGGAACACGGTAATACCTCATTATTTTGGTAACATGCATAGGATATGGCAAGAATTGGGTAGGAGGAGATTGAGCAGCAGCTTCCATACGAGCTAAAAACATTTTATTCCAATTCATCTCATATCTCTTTTTGATCCCATGAAACAAAATAAGATCATCATCGCCCAATTGTGCATAATTTTGATTGCATTTTGGAATCAAACAATAAGAAACAATGTACATGAGCACTCTATCCACAGCATGCAAAGGAGATACAGTTCTAGTAGTCCTATCACTCCAAGATTCACCAGTACGCAACAAATCAGTATAAATCTTATTAGTATCCACATCCAAATCCAGACAATCATCATCACCAATAAAAGTTCCCTTGTTTTCTAAACCAAACAACATTGTCAAATCTTCAGGCTTTATAACAAAATGATGTCCTCTAACCATTGTTTGATACTCACCATCTAGCTTAGTAAAATTCTGATAAAATTGTCTGATAAGCCTAGGGTAATAATGAGTCTCAAATTCTAAAAACCTCTTCAAATTCTGAAATTCCAAATCCTCTACAAATGAAAATTGCTCCTTATGCAACCAAGCAAACTTAACATACCGTGTAAGACCAAAAGAGCGATTGATAAAATTCGGTTCCCGCAAGTCTCGGTTGATTCCAGAAAACCAGGGGTCATTACGGCCTGCTCCTTGCTTTGCTTTCTTTCGAGGAGGTTGAGATTGTGAGGAAGAAGACATTGATTCAGAAAGTGCAGATTCGGTTTTGGGGTTAGGGTTTTGATTTGGGAATTTTCGGATTTTGGGTAAAATTGGTGAAAATGATGAATGAAATGAGTAGAAATGATGATATAATGATGAAATATGGAAGAAATTTGTATGAGTTGAGAAGTTTTGTGGCTGAAAATGATGATTTGATGAAGAATCGTATGAGAGAGAAGAGAGAAATACGAACAAGAGAGAGAAAGAAACGTGAAAAATGATGCAGTTTCAACAGTTCAGTTTTTAAAATCACGTAAGTTACTCGAGTGATGTTCATGCATTACTCGAGTGATTCGAGCAGTAATCGAGTGAAAAGAAATGTTACTCGAGTGTGCCGAAGATTAAAAAATTTTTACTCGAGTGATGGATGAACTAATCGAGTGATACGAAAGTCATTTTAAAATTAATCGAGTGACAAACAGAATTACTCGAGTAATACGAAAGAGATTTTAAAATTACTCGAGTGAAATATCTGTTACTCGAGTGAACTGTCCAGAATTTTAAAAATTTCAATTTTTCATGCAAAAACATTTTTCATACACAAACACATAGAAACACTTATCATTTAGCAAGTAACACACATACAAATAAAGCAATTAACATATTATAGAAAACATACACACATAACTACATATAAAAAAAAAATAAGAAACACTTTAATAAGATACAACAACTCAAAATACAAATCACATTGAAATAGGCTTGAAGGTGATTTCGAAAAGCATCAAATACAATTAGCTAATAGTTGATTCATCAAAAATACCAAGTTCTCTTCGAATCTTATAAAATGTGTCCCTTGGTAATGGTTTTGTAAAGATATCAGCTAATTGATCCGAAGTTTGAACAAACTCAATAACACAATCACCTTTTTGAACAAGATCTCTCAAAAAGTGATGCCTAATTTCAATATGCTTTGTTCTTGAGTGTAATACTGGATTTTTAGTCAAATTAATTGCCGAAGTGTTATCACACTTTATAGGGATTTTTGTCAAATTTAAACCAAAGTCAGATAATTGTTGTTTCATCCATAAAATTTGTGCACAACAACTACCTGCAGCTATGTATTCGGCCTCCGCGGTTGATAAAGCTACACAATTTTGCTTTTTAGAAAACCACGATACAAGTGAATTACCAATTAAATGGCATGTTCCGCTTGTACTTTTTCGCTCAACTTTACAACCGGCAAAGTCAGAGTCCGAATAACCTATAAGTTTTAGAAAAGCATCCCTAGGATAATAAAGTCCAGTATTCATTGTACCCTTTAAGTATTTCATTATTCTTTTGACAGCAGTTAGATGCGACTCTTTCGGTTTTGCTTGAAAACGTGCACACATACATACACTAAACATGATGTCAGGCCTAGATGCAGTTAAGTATAACAAACTACCAATAATACCACGATACTTCGTTACCTCTACCGCTTTTCCAGCCTCATCTTGATCTAGGTAGCATGCAACGCTCATTGGTGTAGAAGCGGATTTGCACGAATCCATCCCAAAACGTTTGAGAAGCTCTCTACAATATTTACTCTGATGAATATAAATGCCATCATTAAGCTTCTTTATTTGAAGGCCAAGAAAGAATGTAAGCTCTCCCATCATCGACATCTCGAATTCGCTTTGCATCAAGTCTGAAAACTTCTTACACAAGTTCTCGTTAGTAGCACCAAATATAATATCGTCAACATATATTTGAACCAATAAAATATCCTTACCGGAACGTTCAATAAAAAGTGTAGTGTCAACAGTGCCTCGTTTAAAACCTTTTTGTAATAAAAAATTGCTTAGTCGGTCGTACCAAGCTCTAGGAGCTTGTTTCAAACCGTACAAAGCCTTTTTCAGTTTGAAAACGTAGTCCGGATGCTCAAAACTCTCGAATCCAGGAGGTTGTGACACGTAAACTTCCTCTTGAATGTATCCGTTAAGAAAGGCGCTCTTAACATCCATTTGATACAATTTAAAATTCATTATCGAAGCAAAAGCGAGAAGAATACGAATAGCTTCTAGTCTAGCAACAGGAGCATATGTCTCATCGTAATCGATTCCTTCTTCTTGACTATAACCTTGTGCTACCAACCTAGCTTTATTCCTAACAATAATACCCGATTCATCTAACTTATTCCTATAGATCCACCGAGTACCAATTACAGGACGATCATCGGGTTTTGGCACAAGCTCCCAAACTTGGTTTCTTTCAAATTGATTTAATTCTTCTTGCATGGCCATAATCCAATGATCATCTTGAAGAGCCTCTTTGATACTCTTAGGTTCTATTTGAGATACAAAGGCAACATAATAACAAAAATTATTTAAAGTGCGTCGGGTTACCACTCCCTTCGCAATGTCACCTAAGATGTTAGAAATCGGATGATTTTTGTTTGATTTCCAAGCTATTGGTAATTGAGATTGAATCTCTTGTGCTAAGTCTTTATCTTGTTCTTGCACCTCTCCATCTTCAATTTGATTCTCTTCCATTTGTTGTGGTGTTGACTTCTCATGATCAAAAAATGTACCTATATTATCATCATCACAAGAAACAACACAATCTTCTTTCGAAGATTCATCAAATACAACATGCACGGATTCCTCAACGGTTAATGTTCTTTTATTGTAGACTCTATATGCTTTGCTATGGATTGAATAACCTATGAATATGCCTTCGTCGGCTTTGGAGTCAAACTTGCCGACCGGTTCCTTTCCGTTATTTAAAACAAACACCTTACACCCAAAAACATGAAAATGTGAAATATTTGGCTTTCGCCCTTTTAAAAGTTCATAAGGTGTTTTATTTAAATGCGGATGAATAAGAACCCTATTAAGCACATAACAAGCAGTGTTTACCGCATCAGCCCAAAAATATTTAGGAACATTTGATTCTATCAACATAGTACGAGCAAGTTCCACTAATATTCTATTTTTCCTTTCTACAACTCCGTTTTGCTCCGGAGTCCTAGGGGCCGAAAATTGATGATCAATACCAAACTTATCACAAAACGCATCAATCATAGTGTTTTCAAACTCACCTCCGTGATCACTTCTAATAGACACAATTTTCAAACTTAGTTGATTTTGGATGAGTTTGGCAAATTTTTTAAAACATTTATAAACTTCACTTTTTGCGGATAAAAATAAAGTCCATGTGAATCTAGTAAAATCGTCTACTAAAACAAATCCATAGTAATTGCCACCTAAACTTTTAATTTGTGAAGGGCCAAACAAATCCATATGGATGAGCTCCAAAGGCTTTGTTGTGCTTATCACATTTTTAGGTTTAAAAGAACTTTTAACTTGCTTGCACCTTTGACAAGAGTCACAAATGCCATCAAGCTTAAAATTTAGTTTAGGCAAACCAATCACTAAATCTTTTCGCAAAAATTTGTTTAATTGATTCACATTCACATGAGCAATTCGTCTATGCCAAAGACGAATTTCATCATCAAAAGATTTGAAACATTTTGAAAATAGTGAAGTTATCTCATCCAAATCAATTAAGTAAGTGTTATTAGAGCGACGACCAACAAACTTAACACTATCATCTATAGAAGACTTAATGAAACATAATTCCGGAGTAAAAGTCACATAATTGCCCATATCGCATAGTTGGCTTATACTAAGCAAGTTGTGTTCTAAGCCTTCTACGTATAGGACATTTTCTATGACAAGGTTAGATACGTTACCGATCTTCCCGACTCCTAGAATTTTGTCCTTGTTGTTGTCGCCGTATGTCACAAATCCATCACTTTTCGGAGTAAGTTCCATGAAGTGTGTTTTGTCTCCCGTCATGTGTCTCGAACAACCACTATCCAAGTACCATTTGCGCTCTTTGGTTCGAAGACACACCTACAAGAAAGATATCATTTGGTTGACTTAGGTACCCAAGTGATCTTGGGTCCTTTGTTGTTAGCATGGGGAGAAGTCCCCTTAACAATCCAAATATATTCACCGCTTGGTATACCAAATTTCTTTATATTACATTTATTCGTGGTATGCCCAAAGATCCCACAATAATGGCAAGTTGGGTTTTTAGAAATCTTATTCTTTGAAAATCCACCAACTTTGCGATAATTGCGTTTCTTAGGTTTGGTATAGCCAAGACCGGATCTATTGCTATTGTTCCTTTGAGTTGAAAGCAAATGATCTAATGAAGTATCTCCTTTCATGAGCCTTGCAAGTCGATCATTCAAATTAAAAACTTCTTTTTCCAAAGACTTGCAATTTTCACAAGATGGAGTCTCATTTGATTTCAATTCACAATTGCATGTAGAGTTTGCATAAATGAGTTCAAGAGTTTCATTTTGAAGCTTAAGTTCTTCTAAATCTTTTTGAAGTTCAATTATCTTTTCATGTTGCTTCATTATGAAATTCTTTCTTTCAACATTTATTTTAGCAAGTTTCTTCAACTCTTTATGCATCTCTACATACACATTGTACAACTCATTGAATGAAGGAGAATTAGAACTAGAGCTAGCATCGGAAAGATAATCTACCTCATTGACGTTGTCACTTGATTTAATGCTCGAAGATTCCTCTTCATCAAGCTTCGTCATCAAACATAGATTTGCAAGTTCTTCATCATCCGATGAGCTAGATGTTGATTGACTCTCCTCTTCATCCCATACTATGTAAGCCCTTTTTCCTTTAGATGAGTTGAACTTAGAGTTGTCACCTTCCGACTTCTTAGAATGAGTTGGGCATTTTGATCGATAGTGACCAAGCTTTCCACACCCATGACACTTGATGTGATCCTTGTTAGTCTTATTTCTTGGTTGTGAGTCCTTAGAATCTCTTTGTCTATTCTTATTAAAGTTTCCCTTACTCTTAAAGAACCTACCAAGCTTTTTAACTAGCAAGCCAAGGGTCTCATCATCTATATCGGAGTCCGAGTCATCCACTTGAGAGTTTTCCTCTTGTGCCTTAAGAGATTTTGAAGTTGATTTAAGAGCAATCCCCTTTTTCTTTCTATCGGCATCTTCATTCATGGATAACCGTCCAAGCTCCATTTCATGCTCTTGAAGCTTTCCGAATAGAGTTGCTAAGTCAATTTGATCCACGTCTCTAGCTTCCATAATGGCCGTCACCTTAGGTTGTCATTCCCTGCTAAGACATCTCAAAATCTTATTAACAACTTCACCATTAGTAATAACTTTTCCAAGTGCAGAAAGATGATTTATGATATGAGTGAACCGCTTTTGCATGTCACCTATGTTTTCATTAGGTAGCATACGAAAGAGTTCATATTCATGCATGAGTGTATTTAGCCTAGCCCTTCTAACCTCCGAAGTGCCCTCATGTGTGACTTGTAATGTGTCCCACATTTGTTTAGCATCAACACATTGAGATACTCGAAAGAACTCATCATAAGAAAGAGCGGACGTGATGATATTTTTAGCTTTTAAATCAAATGCAACTTTCTTCTTATCATCATTGTCCCAACTCGATTGAGGTTTGACCGAAACAACATCATTTACTTTCGTTTGAGGAACAAAAGGTCCATTCTCTATGGCGTTCCAAATTTCCATATCTATGGCTTGAATAAAAATTTTCATGCGGACCTTCCAATAAGCATAACCCTCACCATTGAATAGTGGAGGACGATTAATGGAAGTTCCTTCACCACCAAAAGGATTTGAAATTGAGCCCATTGTTTCCAAGTAAAAGGATCTTTTCGAAAAAGCTTTTTAAGGCTCGGATTTTTCGTCCGAGCTCTGATACCACTTGTTGGAAACCAACAAGCGGCTCAATATAGTCTAGAGGGGGGGTGAATAGAATATTGAAGCCTTATTACAGATTTTTCGTCCACCTAAGAGAATGGTTTTATGAAAATAAATTTTCTTAAAAATTCAAGTCAGATTACTCGAGTAACTCAAGACTTCACTCGAGTAATACGCAAGCAAAAATAATTTCACTCGAGTATTCAGCAAATCACTCGAGTATTACGAAAGCTATTTTTAAATCACTCGAGTAACAGAAAACCTACTCGAGTAATGTTCATAAACTGAAAGCAGATTACTCGAGTGACAAGAACTTTACTCGAGTAAACTGGGTAAAATTCAATTAAAACTCAGTTTTCAATGGAGTTCTTCAAGAATAACAATGCTATGATGATTAAACAAATTATGAATGATTAATATGAACAATTTCAAGTAATATTAACATGCAATTTTAGATCAATTGAGTTGAATTAAGAAAACCCCAATTCTAACCTAAAAATGCAATTGTTAATGAATTAATGCAATACAAGGAATGAAAATAAAAGAGACACAAGGATTTATCCTAGTTCACTTTCACCCACTTGAAAGCTACTCCAGTCCCCTCTTGAATCAAGAGAGATTCTTCACTAGAAATCTTCAAATGTAGATTTTACAATGTTTTAAGATGCAACTAGATTCTTAGTTCTCCTATCTTAAAACCCAACACAAAGTGTGTACCAAACACTTTGATCTAATCTACCCCTTTTGAGAGTTCTAGATTTCCTTGCTAATTGATTGAAGATGCTTCCAACCAATCCTCTTTTCTTGCTTTGATTTGATCCTCAAAGTCTTCCTTGTGAGATTCTTCACTTGTGTTGAAACTTCAATGATGCAATCACAAATTGCAAATCTTCAACAATCACTAAGAACAAAAATTATGATCTCAAGAATATTTGAACAATGAAAGAAATAGAGTGAAGAATGAAAAGTTCTTTGATGAATCTTGATAGCTCTTGAAAGTGTATAGAAAATTGTAAGAATGAATGTGTATATTTGTGAAAGAGAAAATTAAGTCCTTTTATAATTTTCCAAATACTGATTGAATTACTCGAGTAAACCATATAACATTACTCGATTAAAACATGTCAGATTAAGTTACTCGAGTGATGTGTAAACCATTACTCGATTAACCTGTCATGACATAAATTACTCGAGTGAACCAATACTCATTACTCGAGTGAACTGATCAGAATCTGAATAAAAACAAGGTTTTTCTAAAAGGATTTTCACAAAACTTTTAATAGAGCTATTTAATCAAGATTTAAAGTATCTTCACTCTTAATCAAGCATTATTTAAATATTCTTAAAATCACCTAAGCTACCCACACCAATGAGATGCATTGCATAAAAATAAAGATTACATTGAAATAGAATTAATAAAAATCCTAATTCTAATCTTCATGTGGTGTAGCTTGCTTGTTGCCAATGTTGTTGCTTGGAGAGAGATTGTTAGCATCAAAACATGAGAATCCTACATATCCAAGTTCTCAAGTCTTGGGAGGTTCTCAAGCACAAAGACTAAGAGGATTCTTAGCTTGGTGGGCTCTTGGAGGTTCCAAGGAGCTTAAGAAGAAGGGACTCTTCATCACCAAATCAAGTTGGGGTAGAAATTTCAAGAGTTTGGTACACTCTTGAAAAGGGTGAGGATTGAGTGAGGAATCTCAATTTATCCTTGTAATTTCTAACAATTTGATCACTAGTAGAAACTCCTAAGTTGATTAGGGGGACTGGATTAGCACTCTAGATTGAGTGTGAACCAGGATAAAATTGGTGTTGTCTCTCTCTTGTATAGCTTTCTTAGTTTTCAAGTAAAACCAAACCCTTAGTTCTCTAGAAAGGGGCTTTTATAATTCTAGTAGCAATTGGTTGCAATTAACTTGTTTTCAACTTGTTTTAACTTATTTTAATTGCCCTCTACTTTGATTTATATCTGCCCTGGATTAGTCTTTAAGAAATTGAATCATTTTGCTAATTTTCTCTGAAACTGCTCCTTTCTGTTCTGCATAAAACACTCGAGTGTTTTTCAATTCACTCGAGTATTTCGTAGCATTTCACTCGAGTGTTCTTCATTTTCACGCAAGTGTTTTTCAGGTTTTCTGAAAAACACGCGAGTGTTTTTAAATTCACTCGAGTAAATTGCCCAGTTTCAGAAAAACAAGCTTTTGATCAATTATCTTTTAATTGCACCGAAAATTAGCCACTGTTGCTTCCATATTACTATTCACCCCCCTCTAGTAATTGCTAAGCCCGCTTGTTGGTTTCCAACAATAACAATTCCTAAAACTAATAAAAACAACCTATATTTACAAGAGAAACAAGCCAAATCCATAGTAAAAGGGAGTCTAAATTATGCTCAAAACATCATATATTAGACCCAAATAATCACTCCCCCAAACTTAGTATTTTGCATGTCCCGAGCAAAAGTAAAATAAAAACTCTAAAACACAAGACTACCTCCTAAATCAAAATGTACACACCTAACCTAGGATTTCGACTCACAGACTCAGACACTTATTTTCACCAGCAATTTATACAATTGAAACCTGGTTAGAGAAACAAACTCAACAAGAACCAATGATTAGTGAACACTCTCAACCTCACAGTGTGTATCTCTCATGTGTATCAAGGGTTATATAAATGCAATTCACTCAAGTTCAAACAGTGACAATGTGTTATCATAAGTTTGACCATAGACCCAAATCTCCACTGAAATTATTGAATACATGCAAAAATCAAAAGGTCTTTATTTTGGTTGTAACGAGGCCATGGCTACAAGTGTAAGGTGGGATAAAACAAAGAAGGGATAAAACAAAGGCTAACTTGCAAAAAATATTTACAAAAGCAGGCTTCCCTCAAAAACCATGAATGAGCAATGAATACAATAAAGACTCACACTCACATCAGGAACATTTTATTCTTCCTTTCTATTTTCAATTTTTTTCCTTCTATTCTCTTCCTTTACATTTATTATTTCTTTTTTTTTCTTTTCACTTGGAAGAGAAATAGAACTCATAACACTTTTTACCAATTACTTTTACTTTTCTTGAGTCATTCTCTCAATTGCTCATTCAAAATTCCCAAGGTACTCACAAAAATAATAGAATCGATGCAGGGTACCAAAGAAAAGTCATAATAATAAGGCTCAAAATGGGCAACTAAGGTAATATATAATCAATCAAACCATCTGAAGGCCAACAAAAACACAATCCTAGGTGCCTTAATCATCTTAATGGATGCAATCAATTATCAATTTCAAAATGGTCACAGGTCAAGTTCTAGAACACAAAATCAAAGTGAACACACTAATGAAAAAAATAGGGGTCTCAAATCAGAATAATTCAATAAATCAAATACCCCTTTAGTGTTTAGGCTCAAATAACTCACTATGCTAAAGGTCAGTTCACTAATCAATAATTCTTAAAAAGTTTGTCAAAATAACCAAATCTCAAAAATATTTATAGCTCAATCAAATCAATATCAAAAGCCAATGAGTCTAATCCTAAACTAAGTATTTACACCTATCATCATAAAACAGTCCTAAGTCTAGAATAATTACCTACTCCTACCAAGGACACAAACCAACACCAAATATGGGAGAACAATTCAAGTCTGAAAAATTAATTTTTATTTTGTCCACTCCCCCAAACTTAGAGGTTGGCTTGTCCTCAAGGAAACTAAACTAAACTAAACTAAAACTACAAAATAAAAATTAAAAACTACCTAGAAAAACAGGACAATATTTTTACGAAGTACAATGTCTAGGGTGACAAATTGGGAACTAATGGGAGCAAATGGGTTCACACCCCCAATCTTGAATGTGAAACTCCCCTGTCACGCCTGAGCGTGAAGTGCACCACGCCTGGGCGTGGCTGGACCTGTACCTTCTTCTTCTTCTTCTTCTTCTTTTTTTTTTAAAAAAAATAAATAAAACTACCTAAAACTAAACAAATAACTAATTTCCTAAAAATAAACCTAAGGGAAATTATCTAACATTGGGTTGCCTCCCAACTAGCGCTTGTTTAACGTCACGAGCCTGACGGGTCACCTCTTTACAGAGGTTAGGGTGGTTGCCAAGATCCTTTCAAAGGTGGCACCTTGTTTTTCCACTTCTTTCCAACACTCTCTTCATTCGAGTGTTGAATGCACATTAGTGGGGCGAAATTCTCCGCGGTAACTGGTGGTTTGTCAAAAATTTTAATTATAGTTTGCTCACCATTCACTCGGAGAATTACTTCTCCCCTAGGCACATCAATCACTGCCCCCGCTGTGGCCAAGAATGATCTTCCAAAAATTAGAGGAATATTTTCATCCTCTACTACATCTAAGATCATAAAATCTAAGGGCGGGATAAAATCTTTCACCTTAACCAGAATATCTTCCACCACTCCATATGGGCGGAGGGTGGTTCTATCAGCTAACTGAAGTAATGCCGGGGTAGGCTTAACCTCTCCTAAGTTCAATGATTCACAAATAGACAATGGCATAATATTTACACTAGCTCCTAAGTCACAGAGAGCCTTACCTGAATGCTCCTTGCCTGTGCTAATTGAAATGGTGAAGCTACATGGATCCTTCAGCTTTGATGGAAGGTTAGATTTGATGATGCTGCTGCACTTCTCTGATATCGGGAATGTCTCGTCAATGAGCATCCGCTTCTTCTTTGTCAGCAACTCCTTCATGAATATCGCGTACAGAGGCATTTGTGAGAGTGCCTCTGCAAATGGGATGTTGATCTGCACCTTTCGTAGCATCTCCAAGAACTTGGAGAATTGCTTCTGGTCATCCTCTTTCTTCAACCTCCGAGGATAAGGAATCCTCGGAGGTAGTGGTGCTGGTTTGGGTGTGCCTTTCTCTTTCTCTTGATCCGCAAGTGGATCCTGCGTCTGTTGCATTGCAATTGAGCCTTCTCCACTTGGTTGCTTTGGCCCCTCATCCTTCTTCTCAGGCTCAGTTGCACCACCCTTCTTCTGTGGCTCCTCATACGACTTGCCACTTCGAAGGGTGACTGCCATGCACCTCTCCTTGGTGTAGGTTGCGATCTCTGATATCTGATTGTTTATTTGAGCCACTTGCACCTCCAAGTTGCGAATGCTGACTTCCTGATTGGCGAAATTCGCCCTGGCTTCTACCATGAAGGTATTGGTTGTGGTAGCCATTGCTTCAAGTGCCTTCTCCTAGCCCTGCTTTTGTGGCGGCTATGGATTAGGTGCTGGGTTGTACCATGAGGTGTGAGACTGATTTGTTAGCCCTGGATCATAGGTGTTGGGGTACGTATTGTTTTTAAGTACTCCGCCACCAACAAAATTGGCGTGCTTCTCAATAGTTGCCTGGCCCTTTCTGACTTACAAAGCACAATCACCATTCCGGTGATTTCCCCCACAAAAGTCACACTTCATATTGTTGGATGCAACCGACATACTGATCTGGCTCATTTGCTTCATTAATGCAGCAATCTGCTGCTACATTTGCTTGTTCTGCTCGATTAAGATCTGGGCTTGACTAGAGTCCAAATCATTACTCTTCAGGATGCTTTGCTCCACTTGGGTCCTGAGTCCCTGGCTGCTGCTGAATGCCATATTTGCAATAACTTCCTTGGCCTCTTCAACAGTCTTCTTCATCAGCGATCCACCAGCTGCTGCATCAACCATGCTTTGATTGAATCGGTTGAGCCCATTATAGAACAATTGAATCTGCTGCCAGTCTTGCATAAATGTTGGGCACTTCCTTAGTAGCTGGTTGTAGCGCTGCCAAGCTTCATGCAACGGTTCGTCGTCCTCTTGCATGAAGGTGTGAACATCTTGCCTCAACTTCGCTTGCTTCCTAGCTGGAAGAAACTTATCCATGAATTTGGAGACAAGTATTTTCCAGCTGGAAAGACTCCTTGGTGCTTGGTTGTTCACCCACGTTAGCGCCTCGCCCCTCAACGAGAGAGGGAACATCCTCCTTCTAATGGCCTCGTCCGTAGCACCCTCGATCTTGAAGAATCCGAGCATGCCTAGAAAGTTGGCGATATGGTCCCTGGGGTCTTGATGCAATGCACCACTGAACTGATCCTGCATGATGAGGTGGATGTATTAGTGGATCAATTGCGAATGCAGTTGCAGTGATGGCTGGCCGGACTATGCTGGAAGCAAGGAAGTCCGGGTCTACGGTTGCATACTCCGCCAAAGTTTTCTGGGAAGGAGAAGGCAGAGAGTATCCGTGAGATACTCCTCCTCCAGCCATCTTCAATGTTGGTCTTTCCCCTCTTCTAGTGTTGAATTTTTCTCCTCTTTGCACTTAAATTGATAAAAATTCCTGCACAGCACAAAAACAAAAGAAAAATTACGCAGCACATGTTGAGACAAGAAACTAACTAAAAAAATAAATTTCACCTAAAACTACTACTAAGTACCGAAAATTAATTAAAACGAATTTCAATCCCCGGCAACGGGGCCAAAAACTTGTTCACTCTATAGCAAGTATACTAGATCAAAAAGTAATATAGTCAATAACATCAGATATCGTCCCTCAGAGATTGCAAATTGTTCAATTAATTTTCACCAAAGGGTAGTTAAAAGCAAAATCTATAGGTTTCTAATTAATTAATTAAGATTGAATTGAAATAAAAACAGAAAATAAATTAAAAACAGAAAATAAATAAAAGTTGTGAGCAATTTGAGAAAGATGTTAGGAACATGATTTCATTGTAGGCGTTGTTTATTTATCATGAATCTCTGTTTTTCCCTAAATCAAGAACAAATTCCTAAGGTAGTAATTACTAGATTCCTCTTGCAATTACTGTTTATTATTCAATTTGATAACACTCAATCCCTTAAGTAATTAAACCATTGAATAATAATTATTAAGAACAGTAGAATTTATAACAAGTTATATAATTACCCAATTGTATCCCTACTTGTTGAATAACTATATTGTTTGATTGAAAGCTCTATTCCAATTCCTAATTTCCCAATTGAAGAATTAGAGATCCAAAACATAGATTAATTACTTCCATGCATAACAGTGAAAACACAATCAAACACTTGATTTAGAAACGGAAAAACATCAATTCATGAAATCAATAAACTAATCCATACAAATTCACCAATTCCTAACACGAGGGTTTTAGTTACACATCATGAAAATAAGAACAAAAGCAATAGAAGAATACATGATTACCATGGAAAAGCCTTGGATCTTCCAATCCTTGATCTTCTCCTTTTCTAAAACTCTCTAAAATTATTTAATCTCCCCCTCTAAAAGCTACCTAACCTAGTTCTAAAACCTATATTTAAAAGCTAAAACGAAATCCTAAGCAAACCCATGAAAAACGCATCAGAATTCAGCCCAATTGGGCCTCCAAGATCACTGCGCGCCTGGGCGCGCCAGCCATCTGATACTGGTTTCTCGCTGCATGCACGTCTGGGTGCGGGATCCATGCGCCTGGGCGTGCAGCTGACTTCCCGACTCCGTTTCGCTCCGTTCTTGCGCCATTTTCAAGGTCATTTCGTCCTCTTTTCATCTCCATAATTATTTTCTTCAATTAAGCTCCGAAAGTACCTGAAACATACCCAAAACGGATCAAAACGTTCAAAGGATTCTAAACTAATAACAATTCCTAAAACTAATAAAAACAACCTATATTTACAAGAGAAACAAGCCAAATCCATAGTAAAGGGAGTCTAAATTATACTCAAAACATCATATATTAAACTCAAATCAGAAAACAGGGAAGGGGACAGGGTTATGAGACAGGTGATCTCCATCCCATCAATAGTTGAGTATAAAATCATATTTTTAGAGAAAATAATAGGCTTAATTACATTTTTATCCTTTATCTTATTTTCAAGATTCACTTTGATGCTTAATCTTTATTTTGACTTATCTTGGTCCTTTATTTTTTTTCAAGAAATTTAATATGGTCCTTCCGTAAAAATAATGTTAATTTTACTTGTAATATTCACACTTATTATATTTCATTGATAGAGCTTAACAAATATTTCTACGGCTCTATCTCAATAGACCTCCTAATGTCATCTCCATTCAAATCTTTATTACATTGTCATTTCTATCAATATCAATCAACCATATTGCAAGCCAAATTGCTTCATCATTTGTGAAGCAGTACCACTGTTCCTATTCTTATCAGGTGGTGACCTGGAATATTTGCAAATTTCGGCAACATTTTCCATTTTTCGATTATAGGTGTGAATATTTTGATGAAATTAATATGCTATGATAAAAGGATCAAATTGAATTTTTTGAAAAAAAATAAAGGACCAAAATAAGTAAAAAAAATTAAGGATCAAAATAAATCTTGAAAATAAGATAAAGTAACAAAAATATAATTAAGCAAAAATAATACCACCGAAATGCTTCTGTATGACAAATTTATCATTATGTCAAGCCCTTCTGTTCTTAGTTTACTTAGTAATAATTGAAATTCAATGTGCAAATGTTTTACACTAAAGAAACTGAATCTCATAAAACTTGGACATTTTGTGACTGAATTATATCTTACAGGCAATTGATCTTGACATACAATCCCTAATTTGAAAGGAAAATAAAGCAACCTGTAATAATTTTTAATATAATGTGGCGCATAACAAAATTAATAGCAAAACAGCTGTAATTAAAAGGATTAATGGCATCTTCCATAATTCAAGTGTCTTACAATATGCACTTCTATCATCCACTTAGTGTGAGCTCACTTAGGTCGGAACGGATGAGTCAGATTTTGAGTAAACCAGATTCGGGTACCGGTTGGCGTAAAAAAAAAAAATCATCCAAAGAAAAAGTGTCTAGGAAAGTTTGTTTATTAGGTATATATATGCCAATGTACAACATTAATTCACAAACATTGGGTGACAGGGACACTAAACTCCTCTGTATTTACTCTGCAGCTGGTAAAAGGGGTTCCCCAGCAGCAGATTTATCTGGTTTCCTTCTCCAACTTGATAACATCCAGTATACAAGTCCAGCAGAAAAGAAACTTATAAACCAAGCATTGTTATAGATGACAACAAAAATATCAGGAATTGAGGTTGCAATTGCAACTTTCTGCAACAAACCAGGAACTACTGGCAAAATTCCAATGACTAGAGCCACAATGGCTACCACATTAAACCCCCCTGAATAATGGTATGCCCCATAAGGACTCCTTGAATACAATTCACTAATACTTAACTTTGTTTTTCGTACAAGATAATAATCCGCAAGAACAATCCCTCCAATAGGACCCATCAATGCAGAATATCCAACGAGCCAAGTATAAACAAAGCTCTCACTTGACTTAAGAAGTCTCCATGGTTGAAATACAATGCCAAGTAGTGCCGTTAGAATAGCTCCTCTTTTAAATGTGAACCATTTAGGGTTGAGATTAACAAGCGCGTTCGCGGGTGCTACAACATTAGCAGCAATATTGGTGGTAATAGTAGCTAGGCTTATACCAAGTATTGCAAGTATAGTTGTTCCTAAGCCACCAATTCGACCAAGAAGTTGAATTGGATTTGAGATAACTTCACCAAATATAACTTTAGTAGAAGAAGTGACAGCTAGACCAACAAATGTAAAAGCCCCCATAAATATAGGAAGCCCAACCTGACCAATAATTTGATCATTCTGGCTCTTAGCATATCTTGTAAAATCAGGAATGTTAAGAGCCACAGTGACCCAAAAGCTTATATTGGCAGTAAGAGAAGGGAAAAATATAGACCAAAATTCAGAAGCTGAGAGCCTAGATGATAAAGATAGCATGTGACCAAATCCACCAGCTTTGACATAAGACCAAATAAGGAGGCATGATGAAAGAAGAATGAGTATTGGAGCTGAGTACTTCTCAAGCTGTCTAATGCCATCAATCCCTCTCCACACAATAGCCAACTGAGCCACCCAAAAGACAATGAAGCAAGAAAACTCAAGTGGGGAAGTGCCAAGCCAAGGTAGATAATTGGAGAATGATGTTTCCTTCAATGACTTTGGCAAAAGAAGGAAAATTGCTTCCCCTCCAATCCAAGATTCAATCCCATACCAACCACAACCGACCAATGCCCTCAAGAGAGTGGGAATATGAGCACCATGAATGCCAAATGAGGCTCTAGCAAGAACTGGGAATGAGATGCCGTAATGTGTCCCAGGGTGACCTGTGAGGACTAATGGAACCAAGAGGATCATGTTGGCTACAACCACTGTGGCTATACCTTGCCACCAAGCCATTCCAAGGTCAACAAGGCTCCCAGCAAGGTAATATGTTGGGACACCAACAACTAGCCCTACCCATAAGCTGGCCATTTCTAAACCTGAGAATGTTCTCTGGCTTGGTGCAGTTGGCTTGAGGTCTTCATTGGTAAGTGTTGGATCAGCCTGAAAATCCATATCAAGTGATGGTGTGGGGTTAGAAGAAGAGATCATGGAATTGGAACATCTCAGAGGGAGGGACTTAGGTAAAGAAATGTGTGGTGCATGAAAAGAGTTGTTAAGATGAGTGAGAGAGTATGAGGGCCTTGGGATTTTGGTAATTGCAGCTGGGGTGAGACAAGGAGCAGGGGGATGAGGAGGGAAATGGAGGGTTAGACATATTGATACCATGTTGATTGTAGAGGTGAAGTTTCTCAGGTAGTTGTTGTAGAATCTAGTGGTGTCTTGTGATGGAGATAGATGATGAGTGGTGGGCATTGGGTAACGTCACCAGTGTTTTATGTGAACCAAATGATAAAATATCAAGGAAAATGCTAATAAGTGTTCTTGATATTGATATTGGTTAAAGAAATAAAAGAAGTAATGTAAGTTTATAATTTCAATTTTTAATGTCATTAGTTATTTTTTTCATAAACATCTTTATTTACTCAATTATTATTTAAAGTTACAATGATAATTATAGGAATAATTTTGAAAAAGTACACTAAATAATTAAATATTATCATTTTCAAGACAAATGATAATTTTAACCAAATTTGAAATTCCTGAATATATGTGGGTTTTTTTCTTTTTTTCCCAAATGAAACTTGTATTTAGGACCAAAGGTACCATAAGCTAAATTCAGCATCTAGGACTAAACCAGAAAAACTAGCGCCTAGTCATCCATCCCGTCCCCGTCAGTAACATAACATGTAGCAACAACTTATACCAAAGCAGGATAGTAGAATTTTCGTCATAAATGATAGAGCACGTATAAAAGCTTATAAATAGTGACGGTTTCAACATAATTGAGTTCTCTTTTCAGCTTTTCTTTTTACTCTTTTCAGCTTATACATTTTATACTTACCTCTTTCAGGAACAAAAAACGTCTCAGATCACCCAAAGAGTGTAGGATTCTCATGTTTTGATGCTAACAATCTCTCTCCAAGCAACAACATTGGCAACAAGCAAGCTACACCACATGAAGATTAGAATTAGGATTTTTATTAATTCTATTTCAATGTAATCTTTATTTTTATGCAATGCATCTCATTGGTGTGGGTAGCTTAGGTGATTTTAAGAATATTTAAATAATGTTTGATTAAGAGTGAAGATACTTTAAATCTTGATTAAATGGCTCTATTAAAAGTTTTGTGAAAATCCTTTTAGAAAAACCTTGTTTTTATTCAGATTCTGATCAGTTCACTCGAGTAATGAGTATTGGGTCACTCGAGTAATTTATGTCATGACAGGTTAATCGAGTAATGGTTTACACATCACTCGAGTAACTTAATCTGACATGTTTTAATCGAGTGAAGTTATATGGTTTACTCGAGTAATTCAATCAGTGTTTGGAAAATTATAAAAGGACTTAATTTTCTCTTTCACATAAGATACACATTCATTCTTACAATTTTCTATACACTTTCAAAAGCAATTCAAGAGCTATTTTACATCTTTCAAGAGCTATCAAGATTCAACAAAGAACTTTTCACTCTTCACTCTATTTCTCTCATTGTTCAAATATTCTTGAGATCATAATTTTTGTTCTTAGTGGTTGTTGAAGATTTGCAATTTATGATTGCATCATTGAAGTTTCAACACAAGTGAAGAATCTCACAAGGAAGACTTTGAGGATCAAATCAAAGCAAGAAAAAAGGATTGGTTGGAAGCATCTTCAATCAATTAGCAAAGAAATCTAGAATACTCAAAAGGGGTAGATTAGATCAAAGTGTTTGGTACACACTTTGAGTTGGGTTTTAAGATAGGAGAACTAAGAATCTAGTTGCATCTTAAAACATTGTAAAATCTACATTTGAAGATTTCTAGTGAAGAATCTCTCTTGATTCAAGAGGGGACTGGAGTAGCTTTCAAGTGGGTGAAAGTGAACCAGGATAAATCCTTGTGTCTCTTTTATTTTCATTCCTTGTATTGCATTAATTCATTAACAATTGTATTTTTAGGTTAGAATTGGGGTTTTCTTAATTCTACTCAATTGATCTAAAATTGCATGTTAATATTACTTGAAATTGTTCATATTAATCATTCATAATTTGTTGAATCATCATAGCATTGTTATTCTTGAAGAACTCCATTGAAAACTGAGTTTTAATTGAATTTTACCCAGTTTACTCGAGTAAAGTTCTTGTCACTCGAGTAATCTGCTTTCAGTTTATGAACAATACTCGAGTAGGTTTTCTGTTACTCGAGTGATTTAAAAATAGCTTTCGTAATACTCGAGTGATTTGCTGAATACTCGAGTGAAATTATTTTTGCTTGCGTATTACTCGAGTGAAGTCTTGAGTTACTCGAGTAATCTGATTTGAATTTTTAAGAAAATTTATTTTCATAAAATCATTCTCTTAGGTGGACGAAAAATCTGTAATAAGGCTTCAATATTCTATTCACCCCCCCTCTAGACTATATTGAGTCGCTTGTTGGTTTCCAATAAAGAGTGTATGATGCAACAAAATAATTATAAGTTGAACTGGGTCCTGATAACGAATACTAACTCAAATTCACCCAAAGAAAAAGGGGAAATGGTAAGACAAAAAAGGGAAAGTCAAATCACTTTATGTCAAAACACAGATGGATCCTATAATAGCATAAGATATCATTAGTTACAGAGCCTAAATTCCATACATCTTATTGATGGTAGATAAGAAGAAACTGAAAAAATGTGCTGTTGCAGATAACTAGCCAGTACACAAGGTGGGATGAAACTACTTAAAATTGAAAATAGACGTAATTGTGAAGATTACAAGCGGTCAGTAACCAGAACTGTGGCCTGTATCTTAGACCGATGACTATGATATAAACAAGAATGAACCAAAAATCAAACACATGTTCTTAATAAACCAGGAGTAACATTCTCGACGTGGCACTCATACGTTTGATGTTTTAGCAGCAAGATGTACGAGACTTTTCCTGTGGTAAGCGGTACGTAGCTTCTTGTATTTCTGCAAAAAACCTGCAAGGTCAATCTCTCTGTCAAGGAGTTGCTGGTGCAGATTTTCAGATTCCTCTTCTGTAGCATTCATAGCCTCTACAAAATCATTATATAAGATGATCATATATATGAACGCAACCAGGTCTTGAAAAAGATTAAAACTTTGTGATCATATATTTATGACAGCAAATTACCATTTCGAGTCATACCTTGAATCCTTTGTAGTAGGGAAGCTGGGGAATTCAATTTCAACATTTCTTCTTTCTGCTTCTCAAGCTCATTTAGTTTCTCTTGAGCAGCAGCTAACTCAGTTGTCCGAATTATTCTACACTGTTTCCATACGAGGAGGGGATAAATTCCTACTTAGAATAAGAATTTAAAAAAGAACCATAGAAATCATATGATTGTGATCTTACCTGATTCCTTAGTTCTACAATACGAGGTTCCTTTTGTAGATTTTCCTCTGCATAAAAAACATGTTTGAGAGGTTTGACAATATTTAACTGGCAGCCAAACCAACTAATGGCAGCATAACAAATAAAAGGCATTCAATAACTCACCGACAAGCTGCATATTCTCTTTGCAAAGTTCATCTTTTAGCTGATCATATCATTAGGTCAAAACAATTAGTTAAAAATACTAGCAGATACAAATTCCAGCATCAGCAACAGAAACAAAGCAACTGCAAAAAAGGTTTGCGTGCGGCAAAAGGGTAATAGAGTAAATCTTTTGGGGAGCGGGGAGGATGGCCGTGGTGTCCAATCAGTATTGAGTAACTCTCTGAATATAAAATTATAACTGCACAAGTACTATATAAAAATTTAGATAGCCCAACTAAATTTTTCCATTAAACTTGCACTACTGGAGCAGCAGTAATAGGGGTGACCATATGAAATGTGAAATAAAAATCAATCCAATTGTTTGATCAGGTGGACTGCAGTGCAAATGCATATTGCTGACAATGACACTTGCTGTGTGCATATTAAAATACTAGGTGGTGACAGTCTAGAGAAATCTGACAACTCTTCACTCGATCATGTGCTAACCACTAGATCAAAGTTGAAGATAGCTAGTGAGGATGCGGCTTTATTTCCTCATTGCTTCTTAGATCTGAAACAAGTACCAAGGTGTTGCACACAACATAACTGCCATGGGTTAATCCTAAGGATGAAGCTGGCCTGATTAAGCCAACAATCTCATTCTCACTATTAAGGGATTCAAAACTACGGTCTTTCTTGGAGAACCATTTGTAGGGTCAAATCAAACACCTTTCAGTCTTCTACTACACAAAAAAGCTAAAGCTTTAGCGACCATAAAAATTTTATCCTCCTTTCTCTTAATAGAATTTCCGTCCTTACTGTTTGTCGGAGGCATATAGTGTACCAAGTGAAGAGGCTACACCCATGTAAGCACCAGGGTCAGTGTTAAGCTCATCCTAAGGGGGACGCTAGCCTGATAACCCCAACTCACCAACACTCTTCCTCCTTTTTTATCACCAACACTCTGCCACACGTATAACTGTATTTAGAACTGATTAACAGCCAATAAGCCACTATAACATGTTTCTGTGAACTTACATACATTACTCATGGACACGACAGAATAAGATGAAAGAATAAATGCGGCCCAGAATACTAGCAATTCTGGTAAAAGCCTTCAGATAATTGACTACAAGAATACTAGTATAATTCAACAATTTCATCTAACATCCAAAACAGCTCGAGAAGTACAAGCTTGGAGAGCTTCTCATGGATATGTTTAGGACTATTCCAACTTCTTAAGCTACATGACTACAACCAAGGGGATATCAGGGAATAGAAACTCAAAAACAACAAAGATTATAGAAGAATATTACGCATCCAGACACTGTCTCGGCACTGCATATAGTGTCAAAGAGTTTCTGAAGCATTGTTAGAATCTTCGATTGCTAGGGAATGGAGGAAATATCCCCAAATTACAGTAACATGTTGCAGAGCTTTGAGTGCCTGCACCTCCCTATGCCCAAAGGCTCCAATTCTCTCTACAAAGTAACAAGATACCTCTTCCTCTCAACCCTATTCAGATTCATAGGCGAACTAATTAACTAATTCTAACTGCTTCACTAACAAGGCCTAACTAATGTCCAATAAAGAACCATTCTTAATTCTTCTGCTGTAAACTGTCCTAATTGGGCCTGTTACTAACATATTCAAACTCCTGCATTACAATGAAATTAGTTAAAATCAATCACCACTGAGATGAAAATGCCAGTTATTTAAAAATACCATTCCCTAGGCTGGACGTAGAGTGTAGACACAACCAGACAAGTAATTGCTAAACCCAGTACTACCATTAAAATAGCTATTTCCCATCTTATAATGGAAAAAATATTTCAGATATGAAACGGAGAATCGCAGTAGATGTAATATACCTACAAAATACTGCAAGCAAAGCAGGAAAAATACATTCCTAAGGATATAAACAAACATGCATTCGTAGGAGAGTAAAAATATGCAACTTACATTATTTTGAATTTTGACCTGATCTAGAGAATGTAAAAACTGCTGATACGCATCTTTGTCAGATAACAGCTTCCGTAATTCATCAACACTAGCCAATTTATAAAGAGCAAGATAAATAAAATTTAAGGTCAGTAATGGTTAAAAAGATGAAATAATTCATAAAATCAGACTGAACAGAAAATAGCAAATGAAATTACCAGGTCCACTCAGGTAATTACTAATCCACAGAATCCACTCAAGAGCAACAATTAAATATGAGGATTTTAAAAAAGGAAAAACTGAAAGAGAAACTATAATTAAGAATTTAAGATTTAAGATGATACTTAATTACTTATCTTAATACAAGGAGCAATCATCTAAAAGAAATAGAAAAATAACTATGCAGTCTATGCAAGAAATTTGGATTTGGAGGAAGCTTTGATGTTGGAGATGTTAGTACTTCCACAAAATCGATCATTTATGGACAGTAAGTGCCAAAGGTTCCAGATTACATTTTGCTTTTATTTCTTTATTAATTTTGACTGAAAACCATAAGCACAGGAGTATGGTGACTTTAGAACCTCCTATCTCAACCATAAGAACTGAGCATGAACACGTGATAAAGATAGGTAAAAACCTTTTTTATATCTTAAGACAATAAGATACTTATTTGATCTTCAATTTTTTAGATTTTAAAAAAAAAACACACACACATGAGAATGGCATCCATACTTCATAAGTTTATATATATATATATATATATATATATATATATATATAAACTTATGAAGTATGGATGCCATTCTCATGTGTGTGTGTTTTTTTTTATATATATAAGTTGCGTACGTTTATACTGAATGCCAATGCACTGTGAAAGTAATAAACCAAATGAGCATTCAATTTTAACTTTTCACACAAAACTCAAATAGTTACCATGGCTCCACACACAATCATAATGTGAATCAAATTGAACAATTTAAAAGGTGTACATCCCACCTAGTATTTTCTCATGGTAATCAGAAAGCAAATTAAAGAACCAACCAGCCACTCGTTATCAAAGTTGAGATGAAACAATAGTAGCACTCACATTTTAAAATTGAAAACTAAAACAGAAAACAAAATTATCGCGACAAGCACTTTGATCGATTACCTTTTGTCCTTTAAAACAGCAATAACTCCGGCAGCTTCAGAAGGCGGGACATGGGAAGGAGAGTGCAAAGCGAAGGAAGAGGCGTTCGGCGTAGCAGCAGGCCTAGAAGAAGAACTAGGGGAGCTCACAGCGGAAACGGATGGAGGGTACCACGACGAAGAACCATCCTGAGGACGTGGCTGTGGCTGTGGCTGAGGCTGAGGTTGTTGTTCTTGTGATCCCCTGAGAATGATAATAAACGACATCAATCATATCCAAATTATGCAGTGAACAACCAATTCCCAATAACTTCCGGACAAACAATTTCGATTATTATATCGAAAGTTGTCTGGAAAGTTGTCAAAATTTGTTGTTGAATAGTAAGGTGTTCCAATCCTCAAACCATAAAAGTTTTATTATTTATTTATTTTGTTATTATTTTTAAAAGGAACCTAAGGCAACAAGAAATCTAATGAACCAAATGAAGCATAAGATCATAAGAGGAAGTTACTACGAAAAAGAAATCTGAAACAAGGTGTAGGATTATTACCAGAATCTAGTGAACATTGCTGACAGGTTTCGGTTTAGCGATTAACTAACCGAATCAGCGTTTGAGAGAGAGAGAGAGAGAGAGAGAGAGAGAAATCAGTGTTTATTGTTCAAAAGTCTGAAATTGTTCTCTCTCAATTGAATAGGTTTGATAGGTTTCCGCAACGCGTCTCCCTTTCTCTTCCGCTTTAAGCAATCTTCGCTGCACAGAGAAACTACGTCCTCCTTCTTTTCGACGAAATTGACAATTTGATTTTGCAGCATAAGGTAAAGGTAAGTCCCACAACAAGGGATTGGAGTACTTGCCTGCATAAATGAATTTATCTGTATTTTTTATTTATTTTTTACTTTTTATCTGCGTAAAATATAAAAAGTAGGGTGTAATGGTCTGATTCTATGTGATTTCTCATGGATATCAGGGACTGGAATAATTAAATTAACATGGTTTGGTCTAGTTTGATTTAGATATTTTTCATGTACAAAGATAAAACTAGACCAGACCCTATTCATATATGAATGGTTCAGTTCGGTCTATTTAGAACAAAGTTAAATACTCGGCAATCACCAAAACCTAACTAAAAATAAGGACAAAACCTAATTGATATCAAGAGGAAATCCAACTAATCGAGGGCAAATTTAACTAATAATATATTTACTAGAGAGAAGGCTAAAGATGACGTCGTCAGTCATGAACGAGAGGAAGGTGACTAATGGGTAAGCAACGAGCGGAAGCTGCAATGTTGATGGCTATGGCGATGACTATGTGGGAGAGAAGAAAAAAGATGAGGGAAGCTTATGTTGATGGCTATGGAAAAAAAGGGAGACAGCGCAGTGGGGAGAAGAGAAGAAAGCTAGGTTTAGAAAGTGGGGTACCTTGTGCATGTGGAGTGTGGACTGTGGCGAAAGTGACTTTTGTCCGTGTGGACTGCTGCAGTACAGTGTTTTTTTTTAATTTTTAAGTAACCGGTGCGATCTGGTTTTAACGGTCTCAAAAATAATGAGACCGTGAACCGAACCATAAAGCAATGATTTGGAAATTTTGAGACCGGACCAGATTGGACCACGAGACCAGACCAAATTATATTTTTTGGTCCAGTCCGGTTCGATCTGAGCGATCTCGCGGTCTGAGACCGGATCGCTTACACCCCTAATAAAAAGTACTCCGTAGGAAAATTAGTGCGATAGCTTTTAGCTACATCAAAAGTTATCCAACTAAGTTCATTTCGTCAACACGATAAGAGAAATAGGATATGATTATTTTGTTGCTGATGAAGTGGTGGTAATAGTGATAGTGTGATGATGGTGGTGATAGTAGAATCGATAAGTGAGAATATAATAGAAAAATTGCACTATCACACCTTGCTCAAATCTAACTCAACTTCCTCCATGTCTTTATAACCTAATCATTATGTAAAGAGCTATGATATGATATATTAACATCATGATAATATTATCCTTCCTGTGGATACCCAATTTTGTCTCATTTAAAAAAGAAATAAAATAAAAAAGAGAAAAAAGAAAACAAGAGAAAAAAAATACAAGAATAAAGGGGGCAATCTGGACAAGAGCCTAAATATAACTTGTAGTCCTATATTTTATCTTCGATATTTGGATTCATGGATAAAAAGTTATGACCCGGAGAAAAAGTATAGTTGAAGTTCTCAAAATCAAATATGCTTATTCATGGGTCCTCTTTGACCAGATCTTCGGCAACCCAAATGGTCGAATTTTTCTTTTTGATGCAAATAGATCTTTTTCTCATCTTTCCAACAAGCCAAAAAACATCTTCATACCTTCACCAGAACTGAAGATATGATCGTTTAAATATGGCATGCATAATCTTAAGTTGCATATTCCCTATTCCTCAAATCTCAACTCATTCCTAAGCTATAAATAAACCTCATTGTGTACCAAAATAGACACACTGACTCAAAGAGTCATTCTAAGACTGTGGGACAGTTTATTTAAGTAGTGTGTCAGTATGGAATAGTTTAAACCTTTAGTTTAATTCTTCTTATAAAGAAGTTATTCCCCAAAAGAGTTGGTGGGAGAAAGGAGGACTGCCTTTGATGGAAGGCAACAACGGAGAGCGAAGAAGGACCGTGAGTTCTTTTTTATCTTTATTTTCTTTACTATTTAGTTTCTTTCAATGTTTGTTACATTTTTTTCCGTTATTATTAGGCTTAATTGCACTTTTGGTCCTTCAATTTGATCAACTCAGCGAATTAAGTCTCATATCTTTTAATTGGTCAGTTTAGTTTCTCAATTTTCAATTTGTGATTAATTTCTCCCTCTCATTGAAATTTTCAGTAACGATGCTGGTGGCCACGTGGTTGGTGCTAGCTGGAATTTCTTTTAATTAATTTAATTAAAAAATAAAATAAAAATTCAAATCATTAAAAAATTAATGAAGAAGAAGATGATAACATATAACATCACTTCTATTTGGGTTGGTGGTGCTGAGTTTTGCTTCATGAAGTTGTTGCCATGATTTTCGAAATATTCGGATTCGACATCGGCCATGAGTTTTTCGGCCCGTTTAGTGGAATTGTGGGTAATTATGACTTACCCAATAACTAAAGAGTTTGAGATTATGAACCCCAAGTAATAACCCCAAACCCCAAATTAAAGCATGAAAAGACAAAACTACCCCTGACTTTTTTTAAATCAAAAAATAACCTCTTTTCTTCTCCCTCCCTCTTCCATTTCCTACGGCTGCCATTCAACAAGTTTTAGGGTTCCTCTTGTTCTCTCTTCCATTTCGTACAGTTCCTCTTCCTCTTCCAATTTCGTTTTCGTTTGTTATCTTCTCCTCTTCTCTTGCTTTTGGTTAGTTATTTTTGGGTTTAGGTTTTATAATCTTCTTCTCAATCACTTATTTTGTTTAGGGTTAGTGTTTGTAGGTTATTTTCATGTTTAGGTTAGTTGCATTTGTGTTATTACGTGTGAACGTGTGAAGAGTGTGTATACCATTGGATTGAAAATCGGATCTGTGCAGATGTTTTTCCCGACGTTACAGTGTTGGAAACTCATTCCGACGTGTGGGTCTCGAGATTTTACGAACACTGTCTCTCGGAATTACCCTTATTTTGGTTTTTATGCAGCAGACTCTCGGAACACTGTATATGTGTTTACGTTTTTATTATGTCTTTTCTGGTTTATTTTATATGTGACGATAATGGAATTGAAGAGCTTGAGTAGGACTCTATGAATTGAAGTTTGGCTTATCATATGAAATATTTGGGAAGTAGAGGAGTGAAACTTATAGTGCAACCGTATCCCATAATTTACTTGTTTATTGATTATTGATTAATTATGATCCATTTTGTTAAAGCCTTGATTATCATGGATTTTCTGTTTCTGGAATGAAGTAAGCTCACTACTGTTGTGCTTTCTGTGAGTTATCTAACCAGAATTTTTTTTTATTGTCACTCAGTGATATCCTTTCCATTCATCTCTTTGTTTGTGGCTTGCCTGTATAGTTGCCCATCCATTTGTTAACTTCACGTGGCCATCTTTGGTGAATCTTCATATTTAAGTTTTATGTAGGTGTGTATAAAATGTGAGAGAAGTAACTACACTTGGTTTGATGGTACACTTGGATCTGAACAACAGGCTCATCAGGTAGCTTTAATAGACTACACAATTATTCTTAGTGTCATGAGGTAGAAGTGCAATCGAAAACGAAAGCTGCATGTGCATTCCTTTAAGTATTTCATGAACTTGTTCTTTTGAGAAATGCTTACTGAAGCTTGTTCTCTTTACCAAGCATCATTTCTTTCAAGTTGTGACTTTTCCAGTATTGTAATTTTTGTTCATAATATTATTTGATAATGTGTGTTTCATGTGGGAAAAATTTGGTTCATGTTTCTGCTTCAGAATGCCTTCTGAAATTTCAATGTAAGTGTATCTTTACCTTGCATTATTTATATTGATGATAGGTGTGTTATATTTAGAATATACGTGTTATAGTTTAGTACTCAAAATAACTTTATTTATATTGATGATAGGTTCGATACCAAGAGAGGCTAAACGGGATTGGAGTATTTATGCAAGTGAAAGATGACATCGGAGTATTGCCTCGGTATGGTACGAAGAAACCGTGGCATTATGCAACGCGCCGATTTAGGATGATGTACCTCAAAGATCGGAGAGAAGGCAAGGTGGAAGAATACGAGTTAGGGATATAAATGCTTAGATGTGGTCTATGTGTTGGTTTAGAGTGTGTTTGGGATTAAGGAAAATTGTTGTGCTTGTGTTTTATGTTTTAGTTTGTGTTTTGGATAGTATTTTTCGAACAAAGGTTGTTTAATTATTATGAAATGAATTATTTGGGGCTTTCATGATTATGAACAAGTGTATGTGTCTGTCCATCTTGGCAATGCATGTTATATATGAGCAAAGAGAATGATGTTATATATGCTTAGTGTGGATCAAAGAGAATGATGTTATCTTGGCAAAAAAAATGTGTATTCCGACTCGCGCATCTCGAAATTTGGCCAAAAATTCCGAGATCCGTGTCTCGAAAACATGTGTCAGATAATGATGGATATTTGGCCAAATTTTCTGAGACCTGTGTGTTGGAAAAATGAATAAATTTCCGAGACTTGTGTGTTGGAAAAATGAATAAAATTTTGAAACATGTGCGTTGGAAAAACGATTAAATTTGTGAGACATGTGTATTGGAAAAATGAATAAGTTTCCGAGAGACGCGAGTCGGAAAATGCAAAAAAGGGGTTTGGGGTTAAAAAATGGGGTTTGTATTTTAATATTTTTTAATTAGGACATTATGGTAATTTCACCTCTTAAAATGAGGTTTGAGGATATAATGGGGGTTCATAATCTAACACTCATAACTAAATCCAAAACAAATCTGAGAAATTTTGCTGGTGATGGCCGTGGTGTGAGGGCTTGACCGATGGTGTTGTTAATTTGAGGGATGAGGAAGTTGAAGGCATTAGGAAGAAGATTTAAGAAGTTTAGGGTTTGACGGTGGCACCAGGTAGAAGAAGATAAGATTGAGATTTTTTGTTTATATTTTCATTATATAGTTATTTTTTTTATTTTTATTTTTATTTTTAATTAAAAGAAATTCCAGCTAGGATTAACCACGTGCTTACACCTCTCCATTGGTTAGGCACGTTACTATCAATTTTAACGAAAGGATGAAATTAACCAAAAATTGAAAATTGAGAAACTAAATTGGTTAAATTAAAAAAAATAGACTAAATTCACCAAATAGTTCAAATTAGGGGAACAAAAGTGCAATTAAGCCTTATTTTATTATTTTTTCTATTATTGCTTTTGTTTTATTTAGATAGGTTTTAGGTTTCTTTTTTGTTATCATTATTAAAAAATTTGCGTTTGCCAAGCCGAATTTTCTCATTCAAATTCATTTAGTGGTGTGATCTTTCAAGCTTCCTCTTCATAAGAAAAAATATAAAAAAAAATTCATTTTTTATAATAAATTGTAAAAAAAACTTAAAAGACAAAATATTTTCTTTCTTTGTTTTTCTCATAAATTAAAGGGATTTTATCAATTTAATATTAGAGCACCCGTGTTTTGAAAATTCACCTAACCTTTTGCCTATATGACGAGGTTTTGTGTGCTTTCCTCTTTGCGACAAGGAAATTTCATAAATAAAAAACTTTAACGTTTAAAATTAAATTAGAACTATATACCCTTATTCCCTCATTTTATTAGAATACGTAATACCATGGACAATTTTGTAGGGCACAAAAATATAAAAACAAATCATTTAGTCGGGTCTATTAATCAAAGCCAATCAAGATGTACCATTTTCGAACAGGCAGGCAAGGTGCTAATACCTTCCCCGGTCTGTAATTGGCTCTCGAACTTGGAATCTATCGAGTTCAAGGCCACGCTTTATCCATTTTTTAATTAATTATTCCACGTTTTGACAACAAAAAGCGGGGGCAACTCCATAATGGGTCGGTTAACCCCCACTCATAGATGAGGCCTTGTGGACCACTCGGGACCATAATCGCGACAATTGATGACTCAGTTAGGGACTGCAAAAAAAGAGAATCGAGCCTAAATGATCGCCTACTTTTAATGGACTTGTTTTCTTTTTATAATTGATTTGCCTTTAATTAATTGTTTATTGTACATATTTGTTTAATTGTATATTTAAATGCATTTTTATTTGAACTAATTCTTTTATGTGGAGTTTTTTGTTTATCCAGCTTCGGGGTTTTTTTATTATTATTATTATTTTAAATTTTTTTATGCTGCTGAAATAGTTTTTTTTACATGGATCGTGGAACACACGAAAACCGTATACCATGGTACTATCATTTAAACCTTATGTTTAGATGTGCTTTTGCCCTATCTTTAACTTACCAAGTGTATGGTCTCTTATAGTGAGCAAAAGTACCACTCGAATTGGTAACCATTCATCATAAGCACGACCTTTAATTTGGAAGGTGCGTCCGACCTATTTTGATATATGCAGCCAACCTCTTGTCAACTGCTTACTAGGTGGATCCTCACCTAATAAAATGAGGGCAATATGGGGGCTTTAGAAGTCTAGAACCACCATGGAGTACACTTTATGTAACATTCTATTTTGGTACTCGAAATATCAATGTTGGTAAAGGTAAAAAGTTTTTGGGTACATTTGTCATGATTCCTCTTTGTTCACTATCAAAAGTTAAAAGATGTCAAAACAGTTCATATGTTACCTACTTGACTTTTGAAGAAGCTTTAGAATTGTGTCGATCACATATATGTTAAAAATTTTTACCCCCCATAAAAATCACTACTTCATTTGTAATAATTAATACCTTTTCAAGTTACCGAATTGGGTTGTTACAATTTTGTTATGCCAATAAACAATGTCGTAGGCCTGTGGCCTATAGACATTTCAAAAACCTTGTATGATTTATCGGATGGGGCATATTCTTCCATACCTGACTGCTTTTGTTTATCATAAGTCTGGAATTATCATCCAACAAAAGTTCCTTTGCACTTTAGTATACTTATGGCAAAACGAATGCTATCCTTTGCATATACAAAAATCCGTAGTAGGGCCAATTGCCCTAAGGGTTAATAATTTTCATACTTAAATAAACTTCGAGTAAAACATCGTTACTATAAGTTGGCCTGAACTATATAGCGGTCACCAAATCATCTTGGCACTCGATATTCTGTAATGAAGCCATAATCGTCCCCAAGTAATGTCACTTACCCTAAGGGCATGCATTGCTTTTACATTATAACATTTCATCTTAATAAAATAAATAAAAACTTTGGAGTGACCCACCGTTGTTTCGAAGTTGGCCAAACACTACAACAAAATGAATAAATAAAGGCGGTATTTTAAGGGCGGTTCCTTAACGGAACTGCCCTCTTTTGTTTAAATTGATTTAAGAGAAAGGTTTTTTCTTTAACCCGCCTTAAAAATCTTATTTTTAAGGGAAGTTGCTTACAGGAACCACCTTCATTTAGCCTATTTAAAAAATATAAAAATCAAATAAAATTCAGAAGACTATAGAAGAGGGTTTAATCGTTGAACCGCCTACTTATATCATTCAAATTAAAATTATATCATTCATTTGTGACTGAGTTAGAAAACTCCCTCCCTAATTCCTATATTCATTTGGAACCCTAAAATACTGAGAAGACGACATAGTTTGCTCATGGCTTCTTCACTTCTTCAGCTCCGAATTTGGAACCCTAAAACAGCTCCGGATTCTCCAAATGAATCCTGCAGTACGAAACGCAGAGCTTCTTCGCTTGCTTCACCACCGATTCCATCTCCGACTTCAGATTCTTGTCCTTCATGTTAGCGATTTTCTTCGATTCCTCGTGCGTGCACCCAGAGGCACTCATTCTCTTCCTCGCCCACTTTCTTCCTCGAGCCCCCTCTCTCATCACCGCTCCCACAGCCCGCTGCTCCCAAGCCCTCCACCGGCGACCACCGTCACCACACCACACCAAATCGCATCAACAAGCTCTCCACCCCTCGGTTGGTCCCTTCTTCAAATCGCATCACAACGGTTGGTCTCTTCTTCACCGCCACAACAAATCGCATCAACTCCTCCAAGCCACAGTTGCTGGCTCGCTGGTTCACTGCCTCGCGCCAACTGGGTTTGGTGCCTCGAGTCGTCGCCGGTCGCTAGTCGTTGGTCTTCACTCTTCATTATTGACAGATCTAAGGTCTGCGGCTCTGCCTCTGCCTTGCTTATGGCTATCTTAATACTCTTGTACATTGCATAGCATCAACATTTGACCATATCTTTTGAACTAAAACAATCTATTAGATGTACTTTTTCTCTTGGTTATTATGACTATCTTAATACTCTTGTACATTGGTTATTATGCCTAGAAATTATAAGCAGACTTAAATTAGATAAATTTGAGGGGTTTGATGGCTTTTTCTCTTGATAGCTTCTATTAGATGTACTTTTTGCTAATTGCATCAAGTTGAACATTGGTAATTAGTAAATGGCCTTCTAGTCATGCTTTTGGTTGTTGACAATGCTGTCAAATAAACAACGTACCCAAAATCTACCACCAGCTCGTGAGCATTGTGGATTAGTGCTCTTTGGCATCTGGTACATTTAAGTTATTTGTTTGTGATGTTCATATGGTACATATGCAAAGGGATTGACATGCTTTGTTGCATGACCCTTTTGAACAGTTTCTATGCGTTTCTTTTGTTCTTGTGTTCATTATTGCACAGAAGTTCAACATCATCAAATTATTTCAGTATTAGATTTTAATCACATTAATTTAAATGCCTTGAAAACTGTCAAATATTTCTACCATGACTCTTGCAATAAAATATATAGATTTCCTAATTTATTTTAAATCCCTCACAAAGATTTTCTGGTTTCTATTTAAATAGCTTCTAGTGCCTTCATTTCTCTTTGGGTCCTTGATTACTTGCCAAGTTCTCCGAAATTGTTTTTAATGCTATGAATTGTTTATTAT
Organism: Crotalaria pallida; assembly: GCA_037953625.1. Lineage (NCBI taxonomy): Eukaryota > Viridiplantae > Streptophyta > Magnoliopsida > Fabales > Fabaceae > Crotalaria > Crotalaria pallida. The sequence continues at coordinate 71,601,819 of CM075652.1, read as the reverse complement.
ATGTCTTAATCACCCCTTGTTTTGTAAATGTAGTTCAAGGAAATGGGTGGAAGCAGGAGGCCTGCCGAATCTTCAAGAACAATCGAACAACCTACAAAAAAAAGAAAGGACTTGGTGATTGGATGAACTCGATTAAACCTGCCAATGAAGAGAAGGATCATTGGGTAACATTAGATTCAAACTGAGTTTTCTTGTTGTATTTCTTATCCCGTTACCCAATCCCTGAGAATAATCTCCTAATGTTCAGCAGAAAATTTTCCGTTGAACTATTTTACACTTGTGGTTGGTTTTGATTGTGTGGACACGTTTGTACTTTGTACTTTTGTTGCAATTAGTTCTGTCTATTTTATTATTATAAAGATACTGTGTCTATTTCACTTTAACTCTTGCAAATTGGAAAGTGTCCAAAAGCCTTCTGATCTAAAAGAAAATGAATTATCAACTGCATTAGTCTCTGTCAACTTTAACTAGTATCATTTTTCATGTTTTCTAGTACTCGGTAAAGATGCTGAGCAGAAAAACAAAAAAAAACAATTATAAAGATTGATAACTGTTCTTTGCTTTAATCTTTTAGCCTTAGCTTGTTTCCATCATCTCTGACTTCATGTAAAAGCTTCTTCCTGAAGAAACCGCAATTGGTGGTTGGAGAGACTAAGGAACCCTAGGAACACACCTAGAAGGGGGGGTTGAATAGGTGTAAAAGAAACCTTGAAAGATTTTCGAACAAAACAAATCGAAACAATCAAAACAAATGATTTTTGCAAATTCTACAGCACTTAATCGATTAACCTGAAATTTAATCGATTAACCTGCAATTTAATCGAGTACTAATCGATTAAACCTGAAAGTTCAAAAGTCCTTAATCGATTAAACGAACACTTAATCGATTAAATCTATCAGAAACTGAAAAATCACTTTTCAATCGCATACGAAAATCAATCAATCAACATGTATGATCAGAGATTCAGCAGAAACAATTAACACCTATATTCTTATTGATTTCTCTAGGTTATGAAAATGATTTTCCATTTATCAATTTGAACAATAAAGATTCAATTCAATCAATTATGAAAATCACTCTTTTTCTAGGTTTTCAACCAAGAACACAATCAATGACTTGAATGTAAAGAGTTAAAGGTTTAGAGATACGACACAGTGATTTATCCTGGTTCACTTTCATCCGCTTGAAAGCTACATCCAGTCCCCTCTTCAACCAAGAGAGATTCTTCACTATGAGGAACTAGAGTTCTCAAATTACAAGTAAATGCCTCACAAGACTCCCTTCTTGCTAGCCTACAAGAGATAACCGACACCCTTGCCTTGTAATCCTATTGATCTTCTCTCTAATCTAACCTCTACCCCTTGTTAATAATCGACACAACAAGTCTTCAATTGCTTGATGATAATCCACACACCAAGGCTTCACTTTGCTTGATTCACAACCAAGACTTTCTTCTTCTCCAATGAGATTTGCTTGATGATAATCGACACACCAAGGCTTCTTGTTTGTTGTAGTTGGCTTGCCTTCTTGCAAAGATTACAACACAATAGAAAACACAATAACACTCCTATGAATCTCAATCAATAGCTATGACAATTCACAATAAGAGATTCAAAGGTTCTTGATCAAAGAATATGAAAATAGAAAAGCTTTGATCTTTGAAATTTGAGAGAGAATAGAGTGGCTTGATTCTTTGTAAAATGAATATCAAAATGATAGGTTATAATCACAAAGGTTAGGAAAAGGTTTTTATAGAATACCCAAAAGTTATGGCACTTGAAAACTGATTTTGAGAAGTGAAAATCGTATTTTAAAAAACCAGTTCAACAGTGTTTAATCGATTAAATCTTGCCTTAATCGAGTACTAATCGATTACTCTGGGTTTTAATCGATTAAACCCTGATGAAACTTGTTAGAAACTTGTTTTCTCAAAACCAAACCTTTCCTTTTAAAACCTTTAAGCCACCTATTGATTCTAGGTTAAGTGAAAACTCAAATTATGATTTAATCATGACTTATGAATGAGATCCACTACCCTCTAAACAATCTACCCAAATGAAAACCTATGAATCTTGAGAGGCAAAAGATAAAACAAAAACAATTACACTCAAACTTAAGTCTTCATGAGCTTGTTCTCTCTTCTTCACTTGATGTTTGTTGTTGCTTGTTGAACTTGAACTTGATCATCACATGATAGCTTGTTCAAAACACTTTGTCATTATCAAAACATTCACCATGGAACTTACAATCTCCCCCTTTTTGAAAATGACAAACCATGTTTTGAAGTTCTCCAAAAGTTCTTTGAAGTTGTTGATGCTTTAACAATTTGATCACTTGGTGAGACTCTTGCTCCCCCTTAATCAATGCATTTAACTTTTGAATACCACTAGGTAGAAGCTTGATTCTCCCCCTATCTTCAACAACTTAGCTCAACCTACATAAAAACAACAAAACAACTTTTCTCCAAACAAACATCTAAAAATCATATTATTTCTCCAACAATCATTTCTCCACGTTTGAGAAACATTCCAATCAATTCAAAACATCATATTTCTCCCCCTTTGACATTATCAAAAAGCAATATATACCAATTGAAATATAACATCTAAGCCAAGGTAAGAAATCAATGACCATTTCTTTACAACATTGATACCAATTGAACAAATACAATAGAACGATACTTTGAAATGTGATATCAATTGGCAAGAGAATATAACAATGAAATATGATACCAATTGAGAACTAAAAAGATCATAATATCACTTAACAAAGTAAAATATCAATGTAAAGAAATAACATATATCAACAAAATTTTGATACCAATTGTGATATTTCTTTAATAACAACCAAAGCATGTCAATAAATCATGATAATCATCTATGAATCTACTCAATGATACCAATTGAACTAATTAAACATTTAGAAAAGTAATACCAATTGATAAGATACCATTTGAAGTTCACAAATCTATCAACAACATTTGTACCATATTGTAGGACTTCTTTTGATACCAATTGAAGATGCAAATATGAATAACACTTGTAAGCTCTCTTTGCTCTTCAATCATACCTACAAAACAATCATGCTTTGCTTTTTGGTATCCGAATAGTTTTGGATCCATTTTTGTTAGTGTAGGGACTCTCACCCTTTTTCATCCAAACAAAATCTCCTTTAGGTATACCATGCACTTTAATATAACACATATTTGAATTATGTCCATGAGTACCACAATAGAAACATGTTGGTGCATTTGAAAAATCAACTTTAGAAAAATCAACAACATTTCTATGAGACTTACTCTTAGCATTAGTATAACCCAAACCAAACTTGTTTGAATTTTCTCTTTGAAAATTTAACAATGTGCGCAATCTAATATCACCATTTGTGAAACTTGCAAGCTTATTTTTCAAAATAGCATTTTCATCTTTAAGCAACTTGCAATTCTCACAATCAACCACAATATTCACTCTACTAGCACAATCACAAGAAGAACTAGCATATATAAGATCAAGAGTTTCATTTTCAAGATTAAGCTCATCAACTTGTTTTTGAAGATCTAAAATCTCTTTTTGATGTTTCAAAATGAGCTTCTTTCTTTCAATGTTTTTCAAAGCTAGTTTTTCAAGTTGTTCATGCATTTCTTCATAAGCATTATATAACAATTCATATTTAGAAGAAATTTCGGATTTAGTATGACTTACATCGCTTTCCTCGCTTTGATAACTTGATTCATCATTTGAACTTTGTTCTTCATCATCTACTAGAGTTATCAAGTTGAGACAAGCGGCTTCTTCATTATCCGATGAACTACTCGATGTGCTTTTCTTGTTATCTTCATCACTATCCCAAACTATGTATGCTCTTTTAGATTTTGAATTTTTCTTTTCTTTCTCCTTCTTTTTGAGATACCTAGAGCATGAGTACTTAAGATGACCGGGTTTTCCACATTCATGGCAAACTACACCTTCTTTTGAAGTTTTGGTCTTGTAGTGTGGGGAATCCTTCTCTTTACTTTTGTCCTTGTTCAACCTTCCTTTTCTCCTTAGAAACTTGTCAAACTTCCTTAGTAGAAGTTTCATGTCTTTTTCATCAACATCGGAATCGGAATCTTCACTATCATCATCATCGGAACTTTCTTTCTTTTTGTATCCACTTTTGACTTTGAGAGCAAGTCCCTTTCTTTCTTTGTTTTTATCCGACTCTTCATTGATACTTAATCGTCCAAGCTCCATTTCATGTTCTTGAAGCTTTCCAAAGAGTGTTGCTAGATCCATAGCATCCAAGTTTTTAGATTCAACAATAGCCGTTACTTTTGGTTGCCAATTCCTGTCTAAACATCTCAACACTTTGTTAGAAAGTTCACCTTGTAAGAAAGTCTTACCAAGAGCAAGTAAATGGTTAATAATGTGAGTAAAACGCTTTTGCATATCATTAATAGATTCATTTGGAAGCATTTGAAGCAATTCATAATCACGCATTAAAGCATTCAATCTAGCTCTCCTAACCTCACTGGTTCCTTCATGAGTCACTTGTAAAGTGTCCCACATTTCCTTAGCACTAGAACATTGGGAAACCCTAAAGAACTCGTCATAGGATAAAGCGGAGGTAATGATATTCTTTGCTTTATAATCATATTGAACTTTCTTTCTATCATCATCCTTCCACTTATCCTCGGGGATCAATTGTTCTACACCTTCAACTAAACTAGAGGGGATATGAGGACCTTTTTCAACTACTTTCCAAATTTCACTATCTATGGCTTGGATAAAGATTTTCATTCTAACTTTCCAATATGCATAGCCTTCTCCGGCAAACAATGGAGGACGATTTATCGAAGCACCTTCACCACCAAAGGGTACGAATCCCATTGCGATTTTCTTAAAGGATCTTTACGAAAAAGCTCTTATGCTCGTGTCTTTCGACCGAGCTCTGATACCAATTGAAGAAACCGCAATTGGTGGTTGGAGAGACTAAGGAACCCTAGGAACACACCTAGAAGGGGGGGGGGGGGTTGAATAGGTGTAAAAGAAACCTTGAAAGATTTTCGAACAAAACAAATCGCAACAATCAAAACAAATGATTTTTGCAAATTCTACAGCACTTAATCGATTAACCTGAAATTTAATCGATTAACCTGCAATTTAATCGAGTACTAATCGATTAAACCTGAAAGTTTAAAAGTCCTTAATCGATTAAACGAACACTTAATCGATTAAATCTATCAGAAACTGAAAAATCACTTTTCAATCGCATACGAAAATCAATCAATCAACATGTAAGATCAGAGATTCAGCAGAAACAATTAACACCTATATTCTTATTGATTTCTCTAGGTTATGAAAATGATTTTCCCTTTATCAATTTGAACAATAAAGATTCAATTCAATCAATTATGAAAATCACTCTTTTTCTAGGTTTTCAACCAAGAACACAATCAATGACTTGAATGTAAAGAGTTAAAGGTTTAGAGATACGACACAGTGATTTATCCTGGTTCACTTTCATCCGCTTGAAAGCTACATCCAGTCCCCTCTTCAACCAAGAGAGATTCTTCACTATGAGGAACTAGAGTTCTCAAATTACAAGTAAATGCCTCACAAGACTCCCTTCTTGCTAGCCTACAAGAGATAACCGACACCCTTGCCTTGTAATCCTATTGATCTTCTCTCTAATCTAACCTCTACCCCTTGTTGATAATCGACACAACAAGTCTTCAATTGCTTGATGATAATCCACACACCAAGGCTTCACTTTGCTTGATTCACAACCAAGACTTTCTTCTTCTCCAATGAGATTTGCTTGATGATAATCGACACACCAAGGCTTCTTGTTTGTTGTAGTTGGCTTGCCTTCTTGCAAAGATTACAACACAATAGAAAACACAATAACACTCCTATGAATCTCAATCAATAGCTATGACAATTCACAATAAGAGATTCAAAGGTTCTTGATCAAAGAATATGAAAATAGAAAAGCTTTGATCTTTGAAATTTGAGAGAGAATAGAGTGGCTTGATTCTTTGTAAAATGAATATCAAAATGATAGGTTATAATCACAAAGGTTAGGAAAAGGTTTTTATAGAATACCCAAAAGTTATGGCACTTGAAAACTGATTTTGAGAAGTGAAAATCGTATTTTAAAAAACCAGTTCAACAGTGTTTAATCGATTAAATCTTGCCTTAATCGAGTACTAATCGATTACTCTGGGTTTTAATCGATTTAACCCTGATGAAACTTGTTAGAAACTTGTTTTCTCAAAACCAAACCTTTCCTTTTAAAACCTTTAAGCCACCTATTGATTCTAGGTTAAGTGAAAACTCAAATTATGATTTAATCATGACTTATGAATGAGATTCACTACCCTCTAAACAATCTACCCAAATGAAAACCTATGAAGCTTGAGAGGCAAAAGATAAAACAAAAACAATTACACTCAAACTTAAGTCTTCATGAGCTTGTTCTCTCTTCTTCACTTGATGTTTGTTGTTGCTTGTTGAACTTGAACTTGATCATCACATGATAGCTTGTTCAAAACACTTTGTCATTATCAAAACATTCACCATGGAACTTACACTTCCAAGTTCCAATCTTTGAAGAGTAATATAAATGAGTTTGAATGTTTTTACATAGTTCAATCAATTTTTTGATTAGAAGAAAAGAAAACCAAGAAGGTAGAATTTCAGTTTGCTGCTTTTGAGAATTAGATTTAGATGTGCATATATGGCTTCATTATTTAATTTCTTTTTTGGATGAAGCTCTCATAAACACTTGGTATTTAATTTCTTCCTGGCCCTTCTCTTTATCTCAGGTACTCGGTTCACATTTTTACAGGGTTCTATTTATTATGTATAGGTCCCAGATGAAGCAGTCTCAAAATGTATAGCATGTGGCAGTGATTTTGGGGCTTTTAATCGCAGGGTTGATCTCCTGTTTCTTTCCTCAAGCTTCTTTTTTGTTTCCTATGCTTGGCTGCTAATAATGTTTGGCCATCTTTGCTTCTGATAGCATCACTGTAGGAACTGTGGTGATATTTTCTGTTCGTCATTGGCCTTCTTTTCCCCCTTGTGCATCGGAAGAACATGAATCTTATATAGTTCTTTTTCTATTTAGGCAGAGATTGAGTAATGCTAAGGAGGCATCAAGTAAACCCGTGTTGCAGGGTCATGAGGATCTTGCCAGGAAGCTTCACGTAAGTAGTAGGGACACACGTTAATGTTTGTTTGTCTTGTTTTTATTGATCATGGAACTTTTTAATTCAGTTATATAATATATCATAAATGTTTGTAAGCATGGCAATGTGATTTTTTTTGTTGAATTTTTGTAGGAGGAGCCGGAGAGGAATCGAAAGATATCAGGTATTGTAATCTGAGTTCAACTATGGGATCCTGGGTTGTAAAAGTTTCTGCATATTCATTAATTGTCAAATTAAGTAGCATGCTTCAATTAGAATATGTTATGTTGGTAGTTTAGTTGGAATAGCTGGATTTTTTAATTAAGATATGTAAATTCAAATTAATGTCTGTGGGCTCATTTATTTGATCTGGTTCACATGCTCCAAATCAGATGGATCTGGAAGACGGATGAAGGAATTTGCATGTCCTATTTGCACTGTCCATCTGCAGGTTGGAATTCACTTTATTTACAAGCTAAGCTGTTAATTTCTCCTCACTCCTTTACCACATTCATTAATATTTAATATTGCATATGATCAAACATCTTCATTTGGGGCTTTTTTGTGGGATTATTTGATTCCTGAATTGGTTTGCAATTTCATTTCGATTTATGTTTGTTTCAACTCTTATAATTACTCATTTAGTCAATGGTTCAGTCAGGAAATTGCAAGGGCTCATATGAAATCATATCACATATAAAAGGTGGTATTCAAGCTATATAGCTTGGTGATGGTAAGCTAAGCCATGATCATGAAAGAGCTGGTATGAATATGAGGTTTAGTTTTTTTGCCTAAACTCTACTTGCAATAATTTTTAAAAAGGGTTACTTTCTGTCATCAAACCTTCGCCTTTAAGATGTAATTTTTGAACTTGAGCACTGTAGTTGTGCACTAACCATCTGTGTGTACTGTGTACTGTGGCCAGATTACTTGAAGAGACAGAAGACAAGGTGAATTTGAATGTTCTGATTCTTATCAAGTTTATTTTCTCTGTGCATCTGCTTACATTGGTAAAGATGAATTTTGCCTAATAATGCCAAGTCTTGCAATTGACGGAATTGATAAAGAAAAGATCTGTTAAAGCTCCAAAGTCCCCCAAAAAAGAATATATTACCAAATTAAAGCTCTAAATCCCAGCTTATAACAGATTAAAGCTTATTCAAGAGAAGTTTATTTTATGGTTGATGGAAAGGATTAAGCTCTAGGTTTTGTGATGCGTTGTTGGATTTGTGATGCTGGGATTTTGTGATGGGTTGCTGGATTTTTTATTTTGGGTTTTTGATGTTAACACTAGCTACCATCATCATATGTGTATCTAATGATATCAGTTTTATATGTAGCTCTTTAATGATACAAGGAAGTCATTTTGTCGAATTAAATAAGTAATATATCTTGTATTATATATTATATTCCAAAGAATTAGAATTATGTATGATGTTGCGTGTGAATGCAAAACAGGACGGTTTAGAAAATATAAAAAAAATTCCTAAAAAATAATGGTTTTTAGTAAAAAGATATTCGAGTGCGGTTCAAAAAGTAGTTAAAGAGGACGGTTCAGAAAAAATTAAAAAAAAATAAAAAAATAGAATAAATGAAGGCGGTTATTTAAGTTAGAAGAGGGTCGTTCCGAACCTCCCTTAAATCTAGTGCCCTTGTAAGTGGCACAATTATGAGGGTGGTTCGGAACCGCCCTCTATACTTTTTTAGAGGGCGGTTCCGCACACAATTATGAGGGGGGTTCGAAACCACTCTCTTTTGTATCTTGAAAATAATTAATATTTCCAATTACTGAAATACTTGCTATCAAATTTAGGACTAGAAAATTTTTCCTTTTTAAATTAATACTTGCTTGATTATAAACCTTTTTATTCTGAACCATTAATTGAATTCGGCTTAGTAATATCTTAATTACGAAAAGACTCTCGAGAGAATATTTTCTTAATCCCAATAACATCTTTGTACTACTTTTTAAAACATATTATTTGTCTCCCGAGTTTGACTTGAATATATAAAACATAAACTTTTTTGCCGAATTCTTTTTGAATCGAAATCAGAGTTCGCGGAAGTAAAAGTAATACTTATGGGGCACTGCTGAGGTAAATAAAACATCATATATATATATATATCATAACATAAAAACCCCATCAGTATAGTCAGTAGCAAGTAACATAAGTCGAGATAGCAAGAGTTTTTAAAAAAATATATACAACCCAGCTGCATGAATAAAACCTCACTCTAAGACCTCTCAGATATATACAATATATAACAAAATCCCAAAAATAGAAGTCCCAGAGCAAGTCATCAGTGTCCTCAGCAGCTCCTCAGATCCTCCACCGCTCTATCCCTAGGATCTAGGATCCAAAACATCTACGCTTTGCAGGCTCCTATGAACCAGCGGGTCCACCTCTAGCAGAAACAGTCGGCTCGACATTCACCTCCTCCTCGCTCTCATCCTCCACAGGGTCCTCCTCGACCTCACCCGACTGTGTGGAGACCCTACCACTGGGTCTAGGATCTGCAGAAGCAGTCCTCTCGAAATCAGTCGGACCAGGAGAAGGAGTCTCCTCAGTGACAACTCTATGGAAGGAAGGATGTGAACGAGTGGCAGCTCTAAAACGAAAACTATGAAAACGATGCATAGGTCGAGCCGGGGGTGGTCCTCTATATGCATAAAAGGGTGGAACATGCATAGTATAGACTAATGGGATCCTAAATCGACGAGATCGCACTCGCACCAGAGGGTTAGGGTGGTAGAGAGTGATCTCAACCTCCCCCTCAAAAGTGGCACGGTGCTCCTCATACGTCCATATGCCACTAGGGATAGGGCGTATCTCGATGCAAGCTAGGTATCTGGCCATCACCTAAACAGGGCACAGGGAGTAAGTATACACATATACATAATTGATAAAGACTAAAATTACAAACACAAGTATATCATGAACAGATAACAATGCAAGTACATATGATCGCACCAATTTTCAACATTATATCTCTTATAATGCAAGTGGCATGATGCATTATTTTCTATCCACAACTGAGGCCTCTAAAAGTCCATCTTGGACGTCCATCCAATACACCCTTGTGTTCCCGGAACACCGACATTCGTTCCCAGAACGTAATGCCGAACCATACTTGGATAATAAGCATCACTCTCGGAGTGTGCACCACGTTCCCAGAATGCATACGTTCCCAGAACGCATAACAACCAGGTCCCGGACACTGGCCACATATCTATAATGTGTCATCAAGTAGGTTACAATTTGGTACTCCCGGAGTACCCTCCTCATATTCCCAGAATATGATAAACGTTCCTACCAACCAAACTTCCATTCTATATGGATGCACAAATATCAGGGTTGGTTTTTTATCTTTATATTAATTAATGTGATTTAGGAATATTCCAATTTATCTTTTGAATGACTTATTTGAGGCATACTCTTTAGCACAAAATTCTCCTTTGAATTATCTCAAAAACATGCCCTTAAACTTAGATTGGGAAAAACATAACCAATGGTATTCAAAAACTTAACTTTTTATTTTTCAGATTCAGGTACTAACCGGTTACAGTTTCAGGCTAACCGGTTAAAATTACAGACCTGAACTGTTTACCATTGTAATTCAGAAAAACCCCTTTTTCTTGAATTCTCTACCCAATCCATAAACAAGTTTAACATTGTTTTATGCCTCAAAAAACCACTATTTGATCATTCCAAAAGTCTAAATCACACTTCATTCTTCAATGAGCCTAATTTCCTCTTGAAATTATCTCATTACACTAAGGTATTAACTCCTTGATTGCAATCTGAATTATAAAAGTGAGATCAACTGGTTTTTCAGATTGTTTTTCCATGAAATTGAGGCCTAGATTTGAGTAGGATGTATAACACCACAGTACTGATTTTGTAAACTTATTTTCTTTTGCATTTTTACAGTTTCTAACCGGTTACGAATCTCGAGTAACCGGTTAAATTATGCAGTCAGACACTTAAACATAAGTTTTAACAAACCATTTTCTTCACTACTCAAATCTAACCAAATTTCAACCTTTAATAGAGTCCATATACCTTCAAGAAATATGTTTAAGCACAGAAACATATATAATTTTGTATGTGTTGGAAAACTACACTCAGTGGTTGAAACAAATAGGAACACTAGGAGAACACCTAGAAGGGGGGGTTGAATAGGTGTTAAAGAAACTTTGAAAGATTTTCGCAAGAAACAAATCTAAACGATTAAAATCAATGAAAATCAATCAATTAACAAATATTATATGATCAGAGATTAAGCGGAAACAATCAACACCAATATTCTTATTGATTCACCTAGGTTATGAAAATGATTTTCCCCAAATTAATTTGAACAATAAAGATTCAATTCAATCAAATATAGAAAAATCACTTTTTCTAGGTTTTCAATCAAGAACACAATTAATAACAAGAATTGTAAAGAGTAGAGAGTTTAGAGATACGACACAGTGATTTATCCTGGTTCACTTTCATCCACTTGAAAGCTACTCCAGTCCCCTCTTCAACCAAGAGAGATTCTTCACTATGAGGAATTAGAGTTTCTCAAATTACAAGTAAATGCCTCACAAGACTTCCTTCTTGCTAGCCTACAAGAGATACCACACCCTTGCCTTGTAACCCTATTGATATCTAATCTAACCTCTACTTGCTTGCCGATAACCCCACAACAAGTCTTCTTTGCTTGCTTCACTCACAAGACTTCCAAGTACTTTGAGATTCTTCAAAGTGCCTTCCAAATGCTTGATGAAATGCTTCTTCAAGACTTTCAACTAAACTTGCTTGATTCACAAAATCAAGGCTTCCTTTGTTGTAGAATGTTTGCCTCTTGCAATGATTACAACTCAATAGAAAACAAAATAACAATCCTATGAATCTCTTTCAAAAGTTATGAAAAGATCAACATGAGAGATTCAAGGTTCTTGATCAAAGAATATGAAAATGAGAGCTTTGATCTTGAGAGAGTGAGAGAGAATAGTGTGGCTTTGATTCTTTGTAAAATTGTGTATCAAAATGATTCTAGATGATAGAAATGATTTGGAAAAGGTTTATATAGAATACCCAAAAGTTGGAGCACTTAGAATGGCTTTTGAGAAGTGAAAAACGTATTTAAAATAGTTACAGACCCTATTTACTCGAGTGAAATGAGTATTACTCGAGTAATACGAAAGTCTGATAAATTTCACGCGAGTGAAATGAGTGTTACTCGAGTAAAAGTGCAGATAATCGATTATCAAAAGTTTGGTAATCGATTATCAGTTCAAAATACACTGTTAATCAATTTTCAAAATCTGTTAATCGATTATTAACATTAAAAATCACTTAAAACTTGTTTTCTCAAAAACTAAACCTTTTCTTTCAAACCTTTAAGCCACCTATTGATTTTAGGCAAAGTGAATACTCAAAATATGATATAATCATGCAATCAAAAGAGATTCACTACCCTCTAATAAATTCTACCCAAACTCATAAACTAAAAGACTTGTGAGGCAAAAGATAAAACAATAAAACATAAACTACCAAACTAAGTCTTCATGAGTTGGTTCTCTCTTCATAACTTGATGTTTGTTGTTGCTTGTTGAGCTTGAACTTGATCAACACATTTGTAGCTTGTTCAAAACCTTTTGGCATTTATCAAAACATTCTTCATGGATCTTACAATCTCCCCCTTTTTGAAAATGACAAACATGTTTTGAAATCGTTTGAAGTTCATTGAAGTTGTTGATGCTTGAACCATTTGATCATTTGGTGAGACTCTTGCTCCCCCTCAATTAATGTTTTTGACATTTGAAATCCAATTTATTAAGCTTGATTCTCCCCCTATCTTCAACAACTTTGCTCAACCTACATAAAAACAACAAAACAACCTTTCTCCAAACATACCATTTAAAAAAAAATATTTCTCCCCTTTGTTTCAAAACATCATATTTCTCCCCCTTTGGCATTATCAAAAAGAAATATATACCAATTGTAACTAAACAAAAAATACCAATTGAAATAAGATCTAAGCCAACATAGAGAGATTAATGAGATATAACAACCAAAAGCATGATACCAATTGTAAAACAATTGTAAGAATTTGATACCAATAGCATTTTCTCAATAGTATAAACAATATCACATTATAAGAAATAATACCAATTGAGAGAACTATGAGCAATATCTAACAATATCAATTGTAGATACCAATTGTATAATATCAAATGTTACCAATTTGTAGGATTTTCTTCTTGATACCAATTGAAGAAGATCAATAATGTCAATTGTATCAAATGTGTATAGACCTTCATTTGCTTATTCAATCATACCTACAAAACAATCATGCTTTGCTTTTTGGTATCCAAATGGTTTTGGATCCATTTTTGTTAGTGTAGGGACTCTCACCCTTTTTCATCCAAACAAAATCTCCTTTAGGTATACCATGCACTTTAATATAACACACATTTGAAGTATGTCCATGAGTACCACAATAGAAACATGTTGGTGCATTTGAAAAATCAACTTTAGAACAATCAACAACATTTCTATGAGATTTACTCTTAGCATTAGTATAACCCAAACCAAACTTGTTTGAATTTTCTCTTTGAAAATTTAACAATGTGCGCAATCTAATATCACCATTTGAGAAACTTGCAAGCTTATTTTTCAAAATAGCATTTTCATCCTTAAGCAACTTGCAATTCTCACAATCAACCACAATATTCAATCTACTAGCACAATCACAAGAAGAACTAGCATAGATAAGATCAAGGGTTTCATTTTCAAGATTAAGCTCATCAACTTGTTTTTGAAGATCTAAAATCTCTTGTTGATGTTTCAAAATGAGCTTCTTCCTATCAATATTTTTCTTAGCTAATTTCTTGAGATGTTCATGCATTTCTTCATAAGCATTATATAACATTTCATAATTTGAAGAAATTTCGGATTTAGTAAGACTTACATCGCTTTCGTCACTTTGTTCACTTGATTCATCATTTGAGCTTTCCTCTTCATGTACTTGAGCTATCAAGTTGAGACAAGCGGCATGTTCATCATCCGAAGAACTACTAGTTGTGCTTTTCTTGTCTTGTTCATCATCACTATTCCAAACTATGTATGCCCTTTTGTGTTTTGCATTTTTCTTC